>CM031236.1:220538429-222938429 GCA_018340775.1 Taxus wallichiana var. yunnanensis | reverse complement strand
AAATTCTTATTTTATGGTATCATGATCAAAGATCTAATTTTTAAACTAAAGAATACCATGTAGTCATCTAAAAATCTTTAATAACAAGAATAAGATATGTATCTTTCACTATGTATTTGTTGAGCTCCATGCAAGATGGACACATGTGCTTACCTTCATCCTTGTTTCTAACCATCACCACTAGAGAAGAGTAAGCACTTTGGCTATTGCAAATAATACCTACTTCTAGCATCTATTGTACCATATTCTCAATCTCACTCTTTTAGAGATAAGGGTACCTATAAGGTTGAATGTTGAGTGGTTGGTTTTCTCGTACTAATTAAATAACATGATCATGATCTCGTATTAAGCGTAAACCCTTTTGGCATATCCCCAATAATTGAGTTCTCATTAATAAAATTTGTATATCTAATGGTATATGGAATTTTGATGGTTGAGCTTCCATTAAGAATAATTGTGTCACAAACCCAAATTGCACCCTTCCTAAGCATTTTTGCATTTGATGAGAACTTACCAATTTTGGAGCTTTAGCCTTCATCCAATGCAACTCAAAATTCCTTCCTTCAGAATGAAACCACATGAACAAATCTTATAATTTATTCTCCACCATTCCCAATGTAATAAGCCATTGGACCCCAAAAAAATGTTTGTTTCTCCCATTGAAATGACATACATGTGGCCCTCTAGTAGGTAATCTCCTATAGACAAATTAATCTTATTATATTTTCCTAAACAACTAACTTTACCTTTATCTGTAACCATGACTTGAAATTCTAGTGTTGGATAAATGAAACAATTTAAGCATATGCCTAGCTTATGATTTATGAAGTTATGAGTACTTCTTGAGTCAATTAATATTTATACCTTTTGATTCTTCATAAACCCAACAACCTTGAGTGTTTATGGGGTTTGATTCTTAAAATACCATGACAAGAAATAGTTGGTTGTGATTCTCCAACCCCAATCTCAAGAAATGTTTACTTTACATCAATCGCTTCCTCCTTATCTTATTCCTCATTAGGACCCTCAATGTAGAATAACTTCTTCTTAGGATATTTATTTCCTTTTCTCCACTTACTATCACAATCAGTAACATATACCTTTTAATTTTTTCTATTGGATTTGTTAAGGATTCAATCATGTCGTAGGGGAACATATGGTGTTGATTTGTGTGTTACTTGTGATTAGTGAATCTCCTTCTTTTTAACATATCTCTTTCATCCACATGTTAATAAATGATCTTGAATTCTAATATCAAACCTGGATTAAGAAGGTGATCATCATGTTGGATGTTATCCTTGAATACACCTAAGAAGAGATCATTTAGATGACCTGTTGATGTCTAATCATAGCACCCCTGAATGTCTGCAACTTGATGGGTTGAGACTCTCAGTGCGATTGCATAACATGGAGCTTTTCCCAAGTGTGGGACCTTGTGAAATCGGAAAAGCTCTCTCGGATGAAGGCCAGCTCTATTCCTCTATTCGATGCACACGTAAAAATGCAGAGGGTTTACTCAAAACCTAATCTAACTTGCCAAGGAGACAGGGTAAGAAGATGCATAAAAATAAACCTAAACTAACAAAGGTGATGCACCGAGGAATGAAGAAACATCTGTCTTTCCAATAAACACAAACCATTAAAATGTAATGCAAGATCATACATAGATAATGATTTGCAGTGAAAGATCAGGAAGATGCAAATGAACACAGAGAGGGTTGAGAATCATCCACAGACATGCATTATTTTCTCTAAAGATTGATACAATACACCACAAAATGCCAAGAGGCAAAGTTGCATTACAGTTTTAGATAGGAGGTTTGAACTCCACAGATTCACCTGCCAAAGAGAAGAAGGGAGGGGCAAAACAAGAATTTCCAACCTTTAGAAAGAATCCCCTCCTTACAATTTATAGGAAGAATGAGAGAGGGAAGAGAGAGAGGAATTCCAAACCTACCCCAACCACCTTCAGATTGCATTTAATTCATCTCATTATGACGGTAGGTGAGAACCCTAGCAAACTTAAAAAGTGGCGAACTGTATTTTGCATTTTTAAGAACTTGTTCTCACCCAATTAAATATATCCAGTCATAGTTGGATAGAGGACCTCGTAAGCTTTCCGAAAAGTCCAACCTTGTGTTAATCCGAGCTCCCTGTGAAAATTTATGGCCGTCAATATCTCGGGTCGTGGTCTCTGCTTCCTATCGGGCTCGTAATGTTGCACCTTCGAAGGTGTGCCATAGGTGCATCCATTCTTATGTCGACATACCCTTATGTGTGCCAAGGCATGAATTTTGTCATGTCAAAATTCTGTGTCATGCGCCCTTTACGTGCACCAAGGTGCGACTTTTGCCATGTCGACACTCTTTTACTCGTGCCTTGGCACATCCATTTTCGTGTCGACACTCTTTGCTATGTGCCCTTTACCTGCGCCTTGGCACATCCATTTTCGTGTTGACACTCTTTGTTGTGTGCCCTTTACCTATGCCTTGGCGCATCCATTTTTGTGTCGACACTCTTTGCTGTGCGCCCTTTACCTGCGCCTTGGTGCATCCATTTTCGTGTCGACACTCTTTGTTATGCGCCCTTTACCTGCGCCTTAGCGCATCCATTTTCGTGTCGACACTCTTTGCTATGCACCCTTTACCTGCGCCTTGGTGCATCCATTTACATGTCGACATTCCTTGCTAAGCGCCTTGGGCTGTTGGTGACGCAATAAATATTGGGCTTTGATTTTCTCGATTTCTTTTTTCTTCTCGCTTGTCTATATCTACCCGGGGAGGAAGATATTTACAACAATTTGGTGACTCAATGGGATCACCTTCCTGCTAGGTAGAAGATCAGTGGCATTTTAGCAATCCATTGGGCATGGAGTCATAAGCAATAACCTGAAACCAACCTGATATTTGATCCCAAGCCCGATACATCGCAACTCCTTCTCCTGACAAAGACGCTGAATCAGAAATTCAACCTGAGAGCAACAAAACCTGTGCCGGAGCACTTAGGGAAATTGAAACCTAACTACAACAAGACAATGTGCATAAGCACTTAGAGGAATTGAAAACTAGGCTAATATTTACAAGGGTAAACCTTTTCCTTTTAGTAGCAATGTTTAAGGTAGATTCCGTTAACCGGAATCGGGAGTTCTTCTTCATCCAATGTAGACAATTGGAAGGCATTACTACTTTTACATCCCATGATCATGTAGGGGCCACTCCAAATGGCATCAAACTTGGAATGCCTTCCCGGTTTTCTCCCGATCTCGCATCCCATTTCGTAACTAGGTCCCCTTCCTAAGGTCCTTGCTCTTGCCTTCTTATCAAACCACCTTTTACTAAGGCTTGGTCCTTTTCAATCGCCCGAACGCATGCTCTTTGATTTCTTCCAATTCCATCAACTCGCATACTTGGCCTCCATTGGTTTGAACTCGATAACTCCAACTCGCTTCATGAGCTCCAATGTCAGGCAATTCTAATGATATAGTGCACATCGCCTCTTTCCCATGACCAACTTGTAGGGAGAATTACCGTAGATCTCTTTGGCATTATCCTATCAGCCCATAATGCTGATTTTAGCTTAGTATGCCATGTCCTTTGGCTTTCATCTAGAGTCCTTCTGATGATTCTTAGCAAATTCTTGTTCATGGACTCTGCTTGTCCATTACTTTGCGGGTAATAATTTGAAGAGGTGCTCAAATAGATTCCATTCTTGACAGCCCATTTTGTAATCTTGGAACCTATGAATGCCAATGCATTATCTGATATGATAGTGGCCGACACACCGAACCTCCGGTCACTATCCCTTCATAAAAGTCTAGTATGTTAGACTCATTTGTTTCTTTGAGCGCCGCCACTTCGGTCCACTTGGTGAAATAGTCATTGCCGTAAGAATCCACTTGTGGCCTTGGATTGAGTTTGGGTTGATGACCCCGATGAAGTCCAATCCCCATTGCATAAATGGTTGGTCAACCAAAATTGGGTGCTATTAGCATAATTTAGCATAGGCATATTTATTGCATTTTATTGCATTGTCTTTTATTTAATAATGTGCAACATGTGCACTCTAGTCTAGTGACTTGCATTCAATATTGTTATGTTGGATAACATTCAATATTGGTATTAGTAGTAATTACATGTGCATGTGAGATGGGTCTTATCATCTCGTAGTTGGTGTCTCTGCTTAGGGTGTCATGTCCTATCCATATGAGGTCAGTCTAATATCTATAAATATTACAGCTCTTGCATTGTTATGTAATCTGATTTCATGATCAATAATATTTGTGAGGCTTCCGTCCCTCTTTGGTCATTGCAATCTTATTCTATTCTATCATTTGGTATCTAAGTTATACCATTATTATCATTTGGTATTAGAGCAGGTTCTATCCAAGCAAGGTCAAGAGGAGCACTATTGGAGAGGATCAATTGAGAAGAAGATCTACATCAAAAGAGAGCCATTGAAGCATCCCGCAGCCTCCATTCCTTCCAAGCATCCCTCAACTAAAATTTGACCTATCCACTTATTTGGAAGGTAATTTTTTTGATTAGTCATTGGCATAGCCAATTGATCTAACATATTGGCGGAATATTTCAGATTTGGAGATCTTTAAAAAAAAAAAAGATCTTGAAAAAAAAAAAAAAGATTTGTGAGAGATCTTTAAAAAAAAAAAAGGAGAAAGATCTTGAAAAAAAAAAATTGCAGATCTAAAAAAAAAAGTGAAAAAAAGATCAGATCTAAAAAAAAAAATCAGATCTAAAAGTGGAGGTGTGAAGAATTCGGGAGCAAAGGTTGAAGCAGTCCCGTCAACAAAATTCCAGCAGATAGCTCTTAGAAAAAGGGACGTAAATTTTTCATAAAATGTTGGATTGATGTGAAGTTTTTTTGCTGGAAAGATAAGAAGGAGGTGCACAACTTTGTAGTTTACATCATCTTCATATTCAGCTTCTACATATGACGAAAAGTCTGTACAAGTCGGATCATTTTTTTCTGAAAAAAAATCAGATCTTGTTGGTAAATTGGTAAGATCTAAAAAAAAAAGATTGAAATTCTTATGAAATTTTGTGGGTTTCAAGAAAAATATTTTATGATGCTGTTGTCAAAATTTTAGAAAAACCCAGATCACGGTTTGTGAGAAAAGCTAAAAAAATATTCAGATTGTTTGTTTGGATCTTGGGAACAAACAGGTCAGCGGTTCGATTCCCACTCTCTCCATATTTTTTATTAAATTATTTTTTTAGAAAATTTGGAGAAATTACTAAATTTTGGGAGATTTCCAAATTTAGAAGCTCACCAAACACATTTAGAGCCACCACTAAATTTAGCGGAAAAACACCTATTGGGGTAAAAAATATTTTTGGCCTAAATTGTGTATTTTGTGATTCTAGACCCTTTTTTGTAAAGAGGGGGGACACAAAAACTTAATTTTGATGTAATTTTGGAGTATTTTGTACTAATCTTGGTGCATAAAGTGAAAAAAAAGGTACAAATTTTTTATTTTATGTTTGGTTCTATCACATGAGATCTTTGATCTCATAACAGCGTTCGGTATATATGGTGCCTATGGGAAGCGCTTACGGGTGATGCCGTCGCAACTACTACTACACTTAACGCCTAACATAGCTACCTAAACGTCGTCTGGGAATCGACCCTGTAAAATCGACGGGGAGTAATAAGGACACAATACACACACATTTGAGCCCTCCCATCCGTTTGTGCTTGCACAAACCCCTCTTCGTACTGTCTAAGTACCACGTACTAAATTCTTTCACGTGCATTAAGACCTCTTTTCGTACTGACGGGTATATTGAAAGGGTGATATTCTTCCACGTATCGATGGGTATATCGGAAGGGAGCATATATAGAAAGGTTTGGTATATCGGCCTCGATGGTATATTGAGTGGGAGACCATAAACCCGGGAGTGATAAGAGCCTTACCCTTTGTCGAAATTTAGAGTTTCGAAATTTAGATTGCAGAAATAGGTGCACAAGCACCAAAGTTCTTCTTGCGATTCACAACCGCTAGAGGAGACAACTATGCTGTATGGAAACCGAAGATCAAGGTGTTACTTGAGTTTAAAGACCTATGGACAACAGATGGACAAACAACAAGATCACTTGATGATGGAAGACAACAAGTTCAATTTGACAGGGCCAATCAAAAGGCCAAGTTGATCATCTTGTTTGGCGTAATGGATGATGTGCAACCCCACATTAGAGATGCCACATCGGCCAAGGATGCATGGGATAAGTTGAGCACAGTCTATGAGGCAAAGAACAAGAATGCCATCCTCAACCTACTATCACAACTACATACTCTCAAGTTCAAGCACAATGAGAAGGTTGAAGTTTTTTTGAGATGAGTTGCTACTTTGAGGGCATCTCTATTGGCATTGGGAAAAGAGATAAGTGATGAAGACCTCGTACCAATTGTGTTGCGAGCACTTCCTCCTTCCTACAGAATCTTTGTGAAAACTATCAATATGAGTGAACACACAATCACCTTTGAGAAGTTGGTCAATCTACTCCAACAAGAAGAGGCAATGAACAACAAAGATCATGAAGATGAGCAAGCACTATCTTCCAATCATAAAGGAAAGGGGAAATTTCAGTCCAATCACAAGAAGTCCCAACAAAACCAAAGTCAACGAGACAACACCAAGAAGTGTCCCATTTGCAATAGAGGGGGACATGACATCAAAGATTGTTGGTACAATTACTATAAAAAGGGTTCATCAAGCAATTCAAAACCCAATAATCAACAGGGTAACAATAATTCAAATAAAGGGAAGTCCAACAACAACAACAATCAAGGGTAGAAAAATGGTAATTGGAAAAGAAAACCCAAACAACAAGGGTACATTGCCGAACATGAGGATGATTCAGATGAAGGACACCACATGTATTCTACTCAATTTGATGAAGAAACCAAGTCCACACAAGATATCTGGTATGTTGACTTGGGTGCAACTCGACACATGACTAGATGTAAGGATTGGTTCTACAC
Source organism: Taxus wallichiana var. yunnanensis (assembly GCA_018340775.1). NCBI lineage: Eukaryota > Viridiplantae > Streptophyta > Pinopsida > Cupressales > Taxaceae > Taxus > Taxus wallichiana. Next base: position 222,931,429 of record CM031236.1, on the reverse strand, counting down.
ACTACATGACTCACCTAACAAGAACCATGTGTCATTAGGTGATGACTCATCATACAATGTCAAGGGGATTGGAAACATTTCACTACCTCTTGGAAAGCATGACTGCAAAATCACAGATGTATTGTATGTACCTGGGTTGACCAAGAATTTGCTATCAGTTAGTCAACTCCTTGATCACAACTTGAATTTGGATTTTGACAGTAATAATGGAGAAAAAGTGTGCTTGATAAGAGATAAGTCAAGAGGTTCCAAGATTGTAGCAAGAGCCTCCAATGTGGGACGCATGTTCCAACTTGATTTTTTCCACAAGGATGATCAAGCTCTAGTGGCCAAAGACACATAATCTGCAGAACTATGGCATCACAGATATGGTCACATCGTTTTTGGCTATCTCCAAACACTTCAAAATGGAAACATGGTGAAAGGATTGCCTACACTCAAGCACAACACTAACAAGTGTCACAATTTCCTAGCTGGAAAGCAACACAGAGTACCCTTCCAGAAGAACACATATAGAGCTAAGGGAAAGCTTGATTTGGTGCACACCGATCTTTGCGGGCCCATGCAACCAAGTCATTCTGGATGTTAATACTTCATGCTTTGTGTTGATGACTACTCAAGAAAGATGTGGATATATTGTCTAAGAAACAAGAGTCAAGCCTTTGAGACATTTCAGAAGTTCAAAGCACTTGTTGAGAATGAAGTTGGTCGCAAGATCAAAACTCTCTGCTCAGATCGAGGGGGGGAATTCACAAGCAATGAGTTCAAGACTTACTTGGAAGCTCATGGGATTCATCGACAAATGCCTCCTACTCACACACCACAAAAAAATGGTATAGTTGAGAGAAGGAATCATACTATCATGGAAATGGTGCGATGTATGATTAACGACTCAGGTTTAACAAAGACATTTTGGGCAGAAGCTGCAAGAACTGCAGTCTATTTGTTGAACAGAGTGCCCACAGTAGCTCTTGAAGGAGTGACACCTCAAGAAGCATGGTCAAATCGGAAACCATCAATTACACACCTAAGAGTATTTGGGTGTAAAGCTAGTATGCACATACCCAAGAAGAACAGAACAAGTTGGATATGAAAGCTGAGAAACTGATATTCATTAGATACATCAAAGAAGCACTTGGGTATAGATTATGGGATCCGAAAGCAAAGAAAGTATACACAAGTAGGGATGTTGAGTTCTTTGAGAAGAAACAAGCAGATGCTCCACTCAACGACTCAACAAACATGCAGAATACACCTCTTGTGAAGACAAAATTTGATGTTCCCAATGAAGATGACAGTGATGAATTGGATGATGGTGAAAAATTGGATCCACCACAAGCCAATGGAATAGCTAAGAAGTTACCTAAATGGTATAATCAATTAATAAGAGATGTAAATTTGGATGAAGCACCTAGAACATCGTCCAATCTCGACCTAGAACTCACAAATCAAGCTCGTGAAGAGGTCAATTATGCCCTAATGAGCAGAGTTGTTGAAATAGTTGAGCCATCTACGCTTCAGAAGCCCTACAATCAAAAGCTTGGAAAGATGCCATGGATTCAGAGTATCAGTCAGTGATGAAGAACAACACATGGCAACTTGTCGACCTTCCACCAGGAAGAAACCCATTGGATGCAGATGGATATTCAAGACTAAGTACAAATCAGATGGGACTATTGAAAAGTATAAAGCAAGGCTTGTAGCAAAGGGGTATGCACAACAAGAAGGCATTGATTATGAGGAGACATTTGCTCCCACAGCCAAGATCAAGACAATCAGGATGATCTTTGCTCTAGCTGCACAATTTGGTTGGAAAGTCCACCAAATGGATGTGAAAAGTGCCTTTCTTAATGGAGATTTGCAAGAAGAAGTCTATATGACTCAGCCAGAGGGTTATGTAATACTAGGAAAAGAGATGATGGTATGCAGACTCATAAAATCTCTATATGGCCTAAAACAGGCACCCCGGGCATGGTACATCAAAATTGATGAGCATCTCATAAGTCATGGATTCGAAAGGAATCCTTATGACCCCAATCTCTACCTCAAAAAGCAAGGGGGGGAGATTGTCATTGTGGTTGTTTATGTCGACGATCTAGTCATTACAGGTAGTTCTGTGAAGATGATCGATGCAACAAAGAAGGATTTTAATCGATCGTTTGACATGACAGATCTCGGGCTCATGCACTATTGTCTTGGGTTGGAAGTATGGAAAAAGAGAATCATATCTTTGTGTCGCAGTTGAAATACACCAAGACAACGCTCGAGAAATTCAGGATGATGGACTGCACTCCTATTGCTACACCTATGGAAGTGAGACTTCAGTTATCTCGTTCTAATCCATCACCACCGGTGAATGCAACTCTCTATCGGCAGTTGATCGGGAGTCTCATTTACCTGACATATACTAGACCAGATATCAGCTTTGCAGTCAGCTATTTATCACACTTCATGCAAGAACCAAAAATATGTCATTGGAAAGCAGCAAAGAGAATACTGAGATATCTAAAGGGTACAGTTGACCTTGGTCTAGAGTACAAGAAGAACGAAAATTTCTTCTTGACAGGATATTCAGATTCAGATCATGCAGGAAACATGGATGATAGGAAGTCAACATCAGGCTTCATCTTCTTTATGGGATCTAGACCGATATCATGGGGAAGCAAGAAACATAACTTTGTTTCCCACTCTTGTCGAAGCAAACTATCAAGTGCGCAGTGAAGTGTTTGTGAAGCAATATGGCTATGCCGAATACTGGAAGGAATTGGTCTACCACAACAGAAATCTACTCCAGTATATGTTGATAATGAAGGAGTTCTAAAGCTTGTTCGCAATCTAGTATTTCATGAGAGAACCAAGCATATTGAAGTATAGGTTCATTTCATACGTGAGCATGTCTTGAAGCACAACATACACTCCAGCTTACGTCTACAAAATGAACAAAGCGATGTTTTCACTAAGTCACTTGCACGTGAAAAATTCACACTGTTCAGAGAGTTCCTCTCCACTTCATTGGAAACTATGCAAAATTAAGGGGGGGAATGTTAGCATAATTTAGCATAGGCATATTTATTGCATTGTCTTTTATTTAATAATGTGCAACATGTGCACTCTAGTCTAGTGACTTGCATTCAATATTGTTATGTTGGATAACATTCAATATTGGTATTAGTAGTAATTACATGTGCATGTGAGATGGGTCTTATCATCTCGTAGTTGGTGTCTCTGTAGGGTGTCATGTCTATCCATATGAGGTCATCTAATATCTATAAATATTACTCTTGCATTGTTATGTAATCTGATTTAATGATCAATAATATTTGTGAGGCTTCCGTCCCTCTTTGGTCATTGCAATCTTATTCTATTCTATCATTTGGTATCAAAGTTATACCATTATTATCAGGTGCAATGGAAGTGCTACTAGTCTTTCTTTTCTGTGAAGAGTGCACATTTCTTGCACTTTCTTACCCATGTATAGTAGTCACCGAACACTGTGGGCCAATAATACCCTGCCTTCATTATCTTGAGAGCTGTTACTCGTGGGGTGAAATGTCCTCTAGAATCTCCATCGTGAAAATATCGTAACACCCTCTCAATTTGACTTGTCCCAATGCACCTCAATAGAACTCCATTGATGTCTTTTTTAAACAAAACACCATCAACAAGCACATATGGAATGGCTTGTAATCTGAAGTATCTCCTTTTTGCTTTGCTCAATTATGGAGGGCATAGGCCTGCCTGTAGGAAGTGTATCATATTCTGAGTCCAACAAGGAGAGGGCACATTATCATTTTCCTATTCTTGACCATCCTGTAGTACCAAGACAGTCTCTTTTTCATCACTTGCTTCAACTTTCTGACTCAAAGCTAGTTGTTCACATAGTCCTTTTCCACGTACTAGCTTAGTGACCTTAATTTCAATGTCATATTCCATGACACGAGTGATCCATCCTGCACATTTCTCATTCAGATCCTTGTTTAGAAGGAAGTCCCTGACTCCCGCATGAGAGACCAATAATTGGATCTTATTGTTTGAGACCATGTGCTTGAATTTCTTTAAACTCCTGATCACTACAAGGACATGCTTTTCAATGAAAGAGTACCTAGTTTCATATTCCTCCAAGCCTTGACTGAAGAAAGCAACTGGTTGCTCTAATCCCTCTTTGTTTTGCTGAACCAGGATTGCAGAAATTGTATCTCCACCACCAAAGGCATATAACATGAAATCCTTGGAGAAGTCTGGATTGACGAGAGTTGGAGCTTGAGATATAGCCTCTTTTATTGCCTCAAAACTTGCCTTGCCTTCAGCTGTCCACTTAAATGCCATGCTCTTCTTCAACATCAGTGTTATTGGCTTTACGAGAGCTGCAAATTTTGGAACAAACCCCCGGACAAAATTGATCCTTCCCAAGAAGATTTGAAGAGCCTTTTTATGACTTGGCAATGACAACGCTCGAATTGCTTCAACTCTTTCTGGGTCAATCGTCAATCCCTCCTTTGAAACAATATGGCCTAGAAGTTTTCCCTCATGAGCCAAGAATATGCATTTTTTGGGATTCAATGATACCCCAAATCTTCTACACCTCTGAAATACTTGCCTCAAATGAAAGAGGTGATCCGCTGCATTTTTAGAGAATACAGTGATGTCATCAAGATATATCAGAACTATTTTATTGATCAACCCCTTGAATGCCATATCCATTGCCCTTTGGAAAGTGGCTCCAACATTTGATAGCCCAAATGGCATCTTCTTGTAGGCATAGGTGCCCCATTTGGTGGTGAAAGCCGTCTTGAACTGGTCATCTTCTTTCACCATTACCTGATTATACCTTGAGTAGCCATCTAGGAGAGAGAATCTCTCCAAACCGGATACCACTTGCAATATTTGTTCCATTGAAGGAAGTGGGTAATGGTCTTTGAGAGATGCCCTGTTGAGGTCTCAGAAGTCCACGCATAGCCTAATTTCTCCGCTCTTCTTCCTGACCGGAACCAAGTTTGCAACCCAACTTGAGTGCTTGATCGGGAATATAATGCTTACCTCTATTAACTTGTTTAGCTCTTTCTTCATTAGAGGCTCAATGTGAGGGTTGACTGGTCTTTGCTTCTGCTTGATTGGCTTAGCATTTGGATCCAATTCTATGGTATGTTGTGCTAACTTCGGATCGAAACCTCTCAAGTCTTCATAGCTCCAAGCGAAGACATCTGGAAATTCTTGGCAAAGTTGTATGAAATCTGATTTCTCCTGCTCAGTGGCCACTTTGCCAATTTGAAGTGTTTTGCCTTCCCCAACCGGAATTGGCTCTGAATCTTCTCTCTTGACCTATATGTTAGCCTTTTCCTTACGGAACTGGTCATTAGGGTTGAAGATAGACTCCAATGTTACTAAACCCTTGGGAATCTTGTTTGTCTGCAACTACACTACTTGATCCCCATACTGCTGTTCTAATCTATCTTGATTCCTAGCTAAGAATTTAGCCTCTTCTTGTAAGAAATTGACGATCTGTTGATCGTTCTCAAACACCTGCCAGCTTGTGTTATTATCTGGAACTGCTGGCCTCACAATCACATGGATATGTGGCTGCATTTTTTCTCTTTTGACGTTGTCAACCACATCAAACGTTGCTCCAACTGCTGCGAGCCTATCCGCGGCTTCATTTTTCTTCCTGGGTATGGACATGATGTTGAAAGCTTCGAAATCCTCAATGAGGTCCCATACCCTATTTTTGTAGTTCTTCAGCAGGTCATTCTTTGTAGCATGTTGTCCCCTGACTTGATTGACGATCAGCTCGCTATCCCCGAACACCTGTAAGTTCTTTATGCCCTTTTTCCTGGCCCAATGAAGTCTGTGAATCAAGGCCTCATATTCAGCTGTGTTGTTTGAACAAGAAAACTAGAAACGGAAAGTTGAATAATATTTGATGCCTTGAGGTGAAACAAGCATAACTCCTCCTCTTGCACCTTGCCTACTCCTTGATCCATTGAAAAATAATTTCCATACCTCATTGTCATCCTTATGGTTTGTTTTGGTGATGTTAGGAATAGGTTGGTTTTCTTCATGTATGCAATAGACTCCTAGCTCAAATTCTTCTATTTCTTGGTAGGGATCAAAAGCATGTACCTTGCTTGCCCATTCATCAAGAGTCAAATCTAGGATGCTTCTAAATTTGGTGTCAACTTCATCTGTGCTTGGATAATCTTCTTGATCGATCTGTTGACAGTTGGCATTGATTTGGCTTGGAGTATGAGGCTCAATATGAAAGTTTGCAATTGGTTCGGATCTGATTGTGACCTTAGTACCATATCTTGTTCAACAACATGTGTGACCAAATGCCAGATAAGTAGCCTCCAATTCTAGTTGTGAAATCCCTTGATAAGCATAGGGCAAAGAGTGGTGGAAAATCTATCACTGACACATCTTGCAAAACGGTAAAATTGGGGCATGCATGCAGGGTAAGATTCAAACGTTTAATCACTCCCACCATTGCTACTGTTGTCCCATCCAATTGCACTACCCCTTTAGATATGACTTCATATTGGAGACCCAGTTGATCAGCTATTTGCTTGGGCATGACAGAACTACTTGCCCCAGAATCAATCATGCAATTGTGTACTAGTTTATTGCCAATGATTAATGAAACATAGAATGGAGGGGGTTTCAAAACTTTACCTTGTTGTCCTCCATGATTCCCTTCAGGCTGAGTAGCATTTGTGAGGACATTCTCTTGCATATGGACCTTCTTGGTTCAAGTTGACCAATTCTTCATGGAAGCTTGTAGAAGATCTCTTTGGCCTGGGATGGATAAAGATTCCCACATTGATATATTCACATTTTTCTTCTTCATTTGATCAATGATGCTAAATGGGGATGAAAGATATCTTTGTTGTCCTTTAGGCTACACATTCCTTTCTTGCGCATGGGCAGCAACAACTGGCATTTGAGTTGGTTTAGAAGGTGGTTTGGGTTGTCCTTGCATGTTTGGAATTGTATTTTGCTTACCAACACCTTGTGGAGTGATGGAAGGTTGTAGATCACTTGGAGCCAATGACTGCCCTTCACCAATATTCCTCTTCTTTGATCTTGTGTTAACTGCTACACTCTGAGAAATTGTTTGATTCATGCCACAAAAATCCTCAGCTTGCCAATTCGCAAGTGCGGTATCATTTGGAGCTATGTTTTGCTGAGATGTCCCTTGTTGGTGATTTGTTTCTTGACTCACTTCACCCTCAACGCCGAGTTGTTGCCATCAAGGCTTGGTTCAAAGCACCATTGAAGCACATAGATTGGTTGTGAGGTTCATTACATGGGAAACACCAATCATACTCTTGAGCTATGTTGTTTTACACTGGCACTAATGCTTTAGAAGCAGATGCAACATTGGGGTTATCGGGCTAAAATGGTCTATTAGCGGGAGGCCTTACTTGGCTTTGATTTTGATTTGCAGCCTGAGCTGGTGACCTATTTTGTTGGTATGGGGGCCTAGCCTGGTACTGTGCTTGAGGTTGATACGGTCTAGCACTTTGAGCTTACTGTCTTTTGATAGTCACCAGCTCATTTCCAAGGTTCTGCAATTGTTTCATAACCTCTTGGAGTTCATTTGAAGCACTAGAGGGTGAAGTAGAAGTTTCATTTGAACTTTGATTTCTAGGAGTGGGAATAGGATCCAAAGTGGGTGCTGAATAGTGCTTAGATTTTCTAAGTTTGGATATAAGGGCATGGGAGGCCTAGGAGCCACTTACCAAACTTGAATAAGACAGCTTTTGGCCCTAATGGCAATGCTATAAGTAGCAGGTAAGGTTGTGCCTCCCATAGATTGAATTAACATAGAAATATCGAATTCAAAGCTTTAAGATAATATAGAAAAGCACCTTCAAATGTTGGCCCGTGACCCACCGGAATCCTATCCCAAGACCTTTGAAATCTGAAGTCAAGTCGATCGCTACTCGTTGGGAGCTCTCTTGATAGTTGTCAATTGTTCTAGTAGAGACAAATTGTCTCCCTTTTCTCCAAACTGCTCATGGAGGACTATGCATAACTGATTCCAATTTTGGATAGAACCAGCTGCAAGGCTCCTAAACCATTGCAATGCCTTCCCTTTGAATAAAGATGCCAGCAATTTGACAGCAACATCCATTTCATTTATCTCATGGATTGCACAAATGTTGGTGATGTCTTTCACATGATCACCAGGAGTGGTATGATTTTCTCCAGTGAAAAATGGAATGTTCTTCAATGCTACAATTGGAACTAGATTCTGTGCATGGAGGGCAAGTGGGCTACTGCCAGTGAAATTGACAAAGGTATTCGGTGGTTGCGCCATTCTGATTGGCCTGAGAACCCTTGTTGATTGGATGAAAGGTCTACTAGGTGGAGGTGTAGACAAAGTCCTGTTAGGTGGAGAAGGTGATCTTTGTGGTCTTCTTCCTCTCCTTCCTCTGCCTGGTGATAGTTGTAAGTGGACAAATAAACCCTCTTCTCGAGTATCAGACCTGGTTCGAATTCTTCTCATGTACTTGGGTAACCTGTGCTTTCTATGCCACTGAATTCTACCCCTTCGGAGTCGCCAGATGTGTTAGATAATGAGCCTGAAAATGCTATGGATCTGCCAAGTTACACACCAAACCTGACAATATTAAAAATAGAATTTAAAACTTTGAAGGACCCGAAAGATACAGTTCTTCAATTCAGTTATCGGGTCTTGTTGTGCAGCTACTAATCCGTGAAAGGTATAGGTGATACTTAGGTTATGCAAGGCAACTTACAAAACCTGAAATACACTATGTCGGAACTTGGGACGTGCTCAACACCTGGGAAAAACCGAAATACAAAAACCATGAAATTTTGAAAGTCAAAATATCAAAAATCTAAGAATACCCTTTTGAAGATTATCCCCCGATCTATCAACTGGTGAAATTTTGACTTGTTTTGAGCAAGTTAAGCCCTTGAAAATCAATTTCAAAGTTCAGCCTGGAAGGTGAAAAATCTGAAATTGTAAAACCTGCAATTTTTTAGTCCAAATTTCTTGAAAATTCCTTCAAATCTTGTGGAATGACCTCTTGGTCCCACCCGGCATGCCAAAACTGTTGATGTCGAATCACAACACCCTGAATGTTTACAACTCGATGGGTTGAGACTCTCAGTGCGATTGCATAACATGGAGCTTTTCCCAAGTGTGGGACCTTGCGAAATCGGAAAAGCTCTCCGGATGAAGGCCGGTTCCTATTCCTTTGTTTAGATGCACACGTAAAAATTCAGAGGGTTTACTTAAAAACCTAATCTAACTTTCCAAGGAGACAGGGTAAGAAGATGCATAAAAATAAACCTAAACTAACAAAGGTGATGCACCAAGGAATGAAGAAACATCTGTCTTGCCAATAAACACAAACCATTAAAATGTAATGCAAGATCATACACAGATAATAGATTTGCAGTGAAAGATCAAGAAGATGCAAATGAACACAAAGAGGGTTGAGAATCATCCACAGACATGCATTATTTGCTCCAAAGATTGATACAATACACCACAAAATGCCAAGAGGCAAAGTTGCATTACCATTTTAGATAGGAGGTTTGAACTCCACAGATTCACCGGCCAAAGAGAAGAAGGGAGGGGCAAAACAAGAATTTCCAACCTTTAAAAAGAAGCCCCTCCTTAAAATTTATAGGAAGAATGAGAGAGGGAAGAGAGAGGAATTCCAAACCTACCCCAACCACCTCCAGATTGCATTTAATTCATCTCATTATGACGGTAGGTGAGAACCCTAGCAAACTTAAAAAGTGGCGAACTGTATTTTGAATTTTTAAGAAATTTTTCCCACCCAATTAAAGATATCTAGTCATAGTTGGATAGAGGACCTCGTAAGCTTTCCGAAAATTCCAACCTTGCGTTAATCCGAGATCCCTGTGAAAAGTTATGGCCGTCTGAATATCTAGGTCAGGGTCTGCTTCCTGTCAGCGCTCAGAATGTTGCGCCTCCTGAAGGTGCGCCATAGGCGCATCCATCCTTATGTCGACATACCCTTATGTGTACCAAGGCACGAATTTTGTCATGTCAACATTCTGTGTCATGCACCCTTTACGTGCGCCAAGGTGTGACTTCTGCCATGTCGACACTCTTTTACCTGTGCCTTGGCGCATCCATTTTTGTGTCGACACTCTTTGTTGTGCAACCTTTACCTACACCTTTGCACATCCATTTTCATGTTGACACTCTTTGTTGTGCACCCTTTACCTATGCCTTGGTGCATCCATTTTTGTGTCGACACTCTTTGTTGTGCGCCCTTTACCTGCACCTTGGCACATCCATTTTCGTGTCGACACTCTTTCTTTGTGTGCCCTTTACTTGCACCTTGGCACATCCATTTTCATGTCGACACTCTTTGCTATGTGCCCTTTACCTGCGCGCTTGGTGCATCTGTTTACATGTTGACATTCCTTACCGAGTGCCTTGGGTACATTGGTGATGCAATAAATATCGGGCTTTGATTTTCTCTGATTTCTTTTTTCTTCTGCTTGTCTATATCTACCCGGGGGGAAGATATTTACAACATGACCATTTGAGATATCATTCACTCACAAGGATGGATGTTGAAATTGTTTGATATAATCCTTGATTGAACTTATCTGTCGTAGGTCAACAATTTGGCTAAATTAATTCTCTATAACACTATTAGTATAATGTGTTTGGAGGTCATCAATGAACATATACTAGGTTATAGAGAGACCCTTATTTTTCTTTTTCTCACACATCCATCAATACCAAATGAATTATTTGTGTTCCGGTATAAGGATGCCATTACTACCTTCTTTCCATTTGGAATTTGATGCGAGATCAAATAAATGATCCATTCGGTCAATCCAAGTGATCAAATCATTCCCATTAAACTTGTTCATCTCCACTTTAGGAATAATGCTACGTAATTGGTTAGGAGATAAAATGGTGTGTGCCAAGTATTCACCTTGGTTGTTTTGGTTTAAATCAAAGTGTACATTGCTTGAGGAACCCATGTAACTTGAATAGAAATTATTTCTATACTTTAGGCATGAGTTCAACTATAAAAACTCCTTCTTCAATGACTCAAATTATAAATCTATGTCACCCTTCATGATTTTCAAACCAATGTCCAATTTTGACATCACTTCACCCTTAATTGCATTCAAGTTATGACCAAACTCTTCATGTACATTGTTCATTTGGTTCTTCACCATGTATTCAATTGGGAGACTATCTTTGATGCCCTTGAAGATGAAGATTAAAAATCCACATCTTCCTTACTAGGAGTTTGACCCTTCCCTTGGCCTCTAGATGATCTCCTTGTCATGATGTAGGGATTGTGTCTTGGGATACAAGGGTTAGGGTAGAAATTTAGGGCTCTAGGTTTTTAAGGTTATTGGACATAAAAATAGAGAAAAACCCTAGATGATTTTTGGCAAGATTTCGACAATATAAAAAAACTCCCAAAATTACATCATATGTAGAGAAAATATTAAAAACCCTAAAATTGATATAAATTTTGCAAAAAAAAATCAAAAAGCTTGAAATTTGGTGAGGATCCTACTTGAAGGATTTTGAAACACTAGGAAAAAATTACAAATATATTTTCTAATAATTTTGATATATAGTCAAACCTTCAAAATTAAGGTTTTGATGCAATTCTAGACGAGATTCGGATCTAATACCACTTGTAATGAAATTACTTAGATCTAAATATCACTAACAATAAAACACCAAAGAACACCAAAATATAGGTAAATGATCTCAATATGCAAGTAGAATGACGTATCTACTTCAAGGGGCAACCTCTAAACCATACAATAATACTCAAGTGTTCAATATGATGATAATGTCCTACTCTCTAACTCCTATATATACCCTACTATACTATCCAAATCCCTAATGCCGACCCACTAAACATATGAAAACAGAAATAATTATTATATGACATTATTAAATATTATGTTATCCATAGTTCAACTATCCATATCCCATTATATGAACTAGGGTTAAAGGCATAGAATGTAGCTATATCCTCTTAGAGATTTGATAAAGGTTATAAATGTTGGAAAACACTCTTATATCCATTGATTAGAGAAAATTTAGGCATGGTAAATCTTGGTGAGTAAGGATAATCTTAAATAATGCATACTACTAGTTGACCATTTACATCATTATGATCAATCAAATTAATAATTACTAGAGATGACAAGTAGTATAACCTTAAATTCCTTTTGTAACTCACTTATATCTTGGATCATGGATACTATTTGAATTATGAGTATAGTTACACTTTGAGGTGGTTTATTTTAAGGATCCATGGTATCCTCTTAATTGTCTACAAATGACCTAGAAGCATCCATAGGGATATCATTATTGATATATGAAATTATATCACCAATGTATAAAATAACATCATTATTATGGCATATATATGTTAACAATACAAGAATTTACAATAACATCATATGTAATCATATTCAACAAAATTCTAACATTATTAATGCAAACATCATGAGTTTTAACCAATGTTTTTCATTCAAAACATATAGATATGTATTACTACCAAAATAAATGTAACCCTAGGTGAAAGGATAAGATAATTAGGTACACAATAATCAAACAAAGAGCATGAATCATCATACAAATCATTTGTACCATCCTTCATGTCATTTACAAATTATTATCACTTTCACTACCTAACATGTATTGAAATAAATTTCCCATGGTATAATGCCCTAAAATTAACACACCCAATCAACCACATTAATTGGAGTAATAATTTATACCCTTAATTATATTTTAATATGTTATAATATAACAACTAAAAAGGATGTAAGGGTTTGAAACATGTATAATATTCTAATATAAGTAACTTCCAACATCAATTGTACATAATTAGAACAATGCATTCAAACTCAAAATGATTAAAACACTTGATAAATGATAAGTAATTTCTCAAATAAATAAGAGGAGAGATAAACTTAGGTATTTAGGGAAGATTAGAGAGAATATGGATATGTAGGATGGTGAAACAAGATGATATTGAACTATATATTCTACATAGGAGGTTTTAGAACTAGAAACCTACTAGGGCGGGACCGTATAATTTTTATAAAGTCTCAGTACCTAATATGTATGGTCTTTACCTAAATATATATGATTTCAAATCCTTTGACTATCTAGATCTCGCAACATTATGTGTGCTTAACTTATTTGTAAATAATTTTTGATGTATGTTGCTCTTGCTTGTACTATTTCGTTATGACCTATAATACTTATTATCACCAAATTAGAGCACCCCCGATGAGATGGTTTTAGGGACTGACATGTGGATAGGGCATTTAGTTTAATTTTTGTAACATTGGGTTATCTCTCAAGCTATGGGATTTGTGGGCTTGGGATAACCCTCAAGAGAAAGATGGTTCTTGATCCTAAACTACCTGCCACAACTAATCCTAATGCAAGAAATAAAATGACTACCTAACCCTCTTCTAACCTTCCAAGGAGACAAGGAGAGAGTACATGAAAGTAAACCTACACTAATAGCGGTGATACACCAGAAAAGGAGGGTTGTTAAGCACAATCCAATTTCCTGAAATGGAGAGAGGTGAACAATGGAGAGGGTGGACAAGATGCACCATAGACCAAAGGTAGATTAAAAAATAACACCATTTGTTTCCCATTAAGAACAACTCTCACAAACCTGCAATAATATCAAAAGTATGCAAAATATAACCTACAATGGAGAGAGGCAAGTAGAGAAAATAAAATATACGTACGTATTTCTCCAATAACTTTACACAAGATAACATTAGTAGGAAAGAGGAAATAAAATGCCATGACAGAGCTTAGAAAGGAGGATTAAACTCCATATCCAACCCAACAAATAATAAAGAGAGAGGGGGTAAGATAAAAATGACTAACTCCCTTCAAATGATCCCCATGTTACAATTTATAGAATTAGAGAAGAGAGAGAATACAACTCGGATTTATCTTTCCAACCACTTGTAAGGTGTCATAAATGTTCCAAAATGATGATACATGACCTGCAAAAAGGCACCCTAAGATGTCTCATGACCTGTACTCGAGAAAGAATGATTACCCATGTCTTTTAATTGTACTTTCAACAACTATCTGAGTGCTTCTTTAAACTAGAATCATTTATGTGAAATTCACCAAAATATCATCATCAATTATTGAATTTCTTTATTTAAGTGTGTAGGTCTCGAACCATGATTCCATTGAGATCAATTTTTTGCAATTCCATTGAGAAATGATCAAGATATATGACCATATGAGCGAAAGTAGTTATGTTTAGTTTCCCAAGCATTTCTTGCATTTCACGGGATTGAACAATTAAATTTTTAGCTAGAAAAGACAATTTAAAAAATTTCTCCCTTTTTTCTAATGTTTCTTCATCATTTAAAAGATTTTGCATTTCAAAATATGGCATGGGGCCCACCATTGATTTGCATCACTTTATTATGGGAGGGGTGTTTGGTTTAACATTTAGCAATTGAATATTGCCAAATTTCTCGACCAAGCTAGCTCTCCCTTCTTACATTGTTGAATACTTGTATTGTATTGCAGATTTGCTTTTTCTATGCGCTAAATCACATATTTTGGATGTCGAGCCATCCACCTTACCTTTATGTTGGTGCCACACAATGAGTCATTCTTCTTCCCCATCTCCGGTACATCGGGCTATGTAATGTGTTGATCGCCGACTTGCCACATTGAAACCTCCAAATACCTCCCCCACTTGCCACCTATCCTCCTAGCTTGGTACTTGTTCACCATGCCTTAGGTTGCCACTTGTGCTACTTTGTATTGTGGGTCTAGTCTCCCCACGGTGAACTTCTCCTAACATGACCCGAGTCGTTTGTGTCACTCTAATCGACTCGCCTTGCAACTTGAGCTTTTAACACTCCTCGTGCCCACAACGAACCCTCCTACTTTGATCGGGCCATTTTTGATGTTTACCCCTACTTGTCTCAAATGCATTAGAGTTGGGGTTTTCGTGCTCAAACCACACCGATTTCCCTCGGGAAACTTGGGTGATTTTCTTCCACCATTCCCGCACAAATCGTTCACTATGGCGAGTTCGGGCCATTCTTGCACAAATGTCCCAAATTTTGTTTGGTCCGCTCAAGCCATTTAAATCTACCATCCCTATGGAGGTCTATGGATTGTTCTAGAATTGGTGATATTGGGTTCATATGCACAAAATTCCCACGACCGGTCAAGCCATTTTCTTTCGCTTTGCACCACTCTTACCGAGTTTACTAACTTTGCTAAGTGTTGTGCCTTCAAACTTGTCATACTTTTTCTTTAGCTATTGGATCGATACGAGCTCACCATGATGAAACTATGCACTTCCACTACTTTTTACAATGGTCAAAATTTGAACGATGGCTCGGCTCCTCCATTAATTATTAGCTTGTCATGCATTCATTACCAATTCACCCTTTCTCGACATCCTCAAGCGATGACTTGAATCGTCCCCCTCTTGTGGCATGGCCTATGTTGTTTGTTAGTCTACCTCATACCAGGGGCTTGAGTATGTCCTTGCCCAAGACATTGGAGGATAACTTGGTGTCTCCAAAAAACTTGCCATGATTCCTCAAATAGCTCGACTCGGTTTACACCAGGAGCTCGATGCATAATGCAAATATCTCAACCATGTTACAACAACTTGAACTTGAAAATCAACTCACCCAAAATTCAAGTGGCTCAATATTTAACATAACCAGCTCACCCTTTCAATGTAACTCACTAAGTTAGGGGGCAGCTCGGTCATGAGCTCGATTAGCTCAAAAAGGACCCAAGATGCAACCTTTTAAAAAAACTTCCAACCTTATCTAAATTTTGTCAATTTTTTGATCTCCTCGGGTGTATTAGAGCCAGTGTAGAGTGTCGAGGTGGTTTTTCCATTTTGCATCAAGTAACCCCTTTGCCGGTGGTCATAATGCAAGCTTGTCAGTTGTCTAATTTCACCAGGGTAGTGAAATTGGATAAATTTTTTGTGACTCACGGGGCCATTTACCATTGAATGGAGCATGACCAGATGCATGTAGCAATATGTTGGACATGGAGTATGTATGATCATCATGGAATGATCTAAGATTTGAAAACCTTGACCCCATAAAGCTTGGAATGTTGCTGCTTGCTTTTCTAGAAGTACCCTCTACTGCTTGCATTTTCCAACTCTTGTAAGAAAATACTGAAATTTATTTTGTGAGAGTGGAAAATTGTCCTTAAACTTAAATTCCACCTATTCATGCAATTGTGATCCATGAGGTTGAATGATGAACACTTGTAACCACTACCTCAACATCTAATTTTTTGCCAAGTATGAATAGACAGACTGATTTTCTTGGCAAGGTGAAGCATATTGCAGAATTGGAGTGAAACACTTGTTGATTTGGACATCATGGAACTCTATTAAAGTCTGATTTTCTTTCTTCTTCGAATGTTCCATCTCTAACATGCTGCTTGGAGCTCTGCTAAAGGCTGGAGCTGATCTAAATGGGCTACTAACTAATCCTTTGGTTGCTTGCATGGGTATAGAGACTTGTTGTAGTTGTCCTTGAAGAGAATCATCAAGATCTCCTTCTTAATTAATTTTAGTTGCTCTACATTTGTTTTGATTTGAAGTTTACAACTGTTACATGCAACTATGAGTTTCCTACTGCAACAACTAGAGGGCATGGTGTACTTGTCTTGCATCGGGCCGGAGTGACACGAACAAAGCTATATACAAAAATACAAATCATACATGCCTCAACCAAGGTATGCGAGTGTGAAAAATAACTTCTTCGACTAGAAATAAACCTACTCCTACTCTACACTATCCAAATAAAAGGACCACCTCAAATAAAGCTTGCCACCAGTGATGAGAAATAACCTCCCTTTCTCACAATTTATAGCCATGTGGATGATTTGACATTAGACACAACTAAAATTAGGAGTGAGAGATTGGTTGGAAATTATTTTTCACCCCCTCATTCATCAAGGTATCAACAAGAAACAAGACATATACCTCTTCTAACTAATCATCACTTGATTCTCGAGAGGCATTCTAGTTGATCCTTAGCACATTGAAGTTCTTCCTCATGCTCAAGGAAAACATGAATAGTTGTGGCTTCTCCTTGACTATAATGAAGACAAATATTTGATTGGACATGGTCTATTCCGCTAATTTTTCTTACTTCTCTGAATTCCAACTTGAATAAGGAAGTCTTCTTGTAATCCTTCCTAGAAAAGGTGATTATTAGTAACTTTATTTTCTTCTTCTTACACATTTACAAACAATTGATGTCCGCTTTGAGTGATTAATATGAAAGAGATGGTAGCTTCATGCTACTTCTCTTATGTGGAAACATGGAAATTCTCTTGAAAATGTAGCTCGTTATTAATTGTAATGTCTATGTAGTTTCACAAATAGGGATGGAAGCCTGTATATTTTATTAATGTGAAATCAATCCCTTACAATAGTGCAAGATACAATATTTATACATATTGGATAGCCTAGATACAAACAAATATGGATTTACAACTATGCAACAACAAACTAAAATATAGTAGCTTCCAAAGTACATACAGAAGCACAAATGAATAATGACATAATTGTTATAACAACATAACAATTATACCTGTGAATATAATAAGACAAATATGGTTAATAAAACCATATAACATTATACAAAAATAATTAATTAATAACAATAGTTAAATAATTAATTATACAATGCATAATTAATTATCATAACATTCCCCCTTAATTTTGCATTGTCTCAAGGGATGAGGAGAGGAACTCTCTGAACAACTTGAACTTGTCACGTGTAAGAGAGTTTGTGAAGATATCTACTCTTTATTCGGATGTTAGACATAATGAAGCTATATATTTTGCTTCAACACATGCTCACTTATGAAATGAACATGTACCTCAATGTTTTTTGTTCTTTCATGAAAAAATGGATTGCGAACAAGTTTGAGAACACCTTCATTGTCAACATACATGGTGGTGGTTTGTCCTATGGTATTCAAATTCCTTCAAGTATGCGACGTAGCCAAATCGATTCACATATAGCTTCTCCTATAGAACGATACTTGGCTTCATGGAAGAATGAGAAACAAAGTGTTGTTTCTTACTTCCCCATGATATTGGTCCAGATCCCATAAAGAATAAAAATCTTGAAGTGGATTTTTGTTACCAATATTGCCTACATGATCTAAATCAATATCCCGACAAGAATATTTTTCGTTCTTCTTGTACTCTAGACCAATATCCACTTGATCCTTTGAGATATCTCAAGATGTACCTTTCGATTTCTAATGAAAACTTTAGGTTCCTACATGAACCTGGATAGATAGCTTACTACAAAGCTGATATCTGGTCTAGTGTAGGTTAGGTAAATGAGACTCCCAATCAAGTGTTGATAGAGAGTGGCATTTACCTCAGTAGATGGATCTCGAGCGAGAAGACTACAATTTGTTCTCCAAAGGTGTAGCAATCGGTGTGCAATCCATCATCCTAAATTTCTTGAGAATTTTCTTGGTATATTTCATATGAGAAACAAAGATGTGATTCTCTTTCTACCATACTTTTAATCCAAAACAATAGTGCATTATCCTGAGATCTGTCATGTCGAATGATTGATTAATATCTTTCTCCATTGCATTGATCATCATCTCACTCAACCTTCGATGATGACTAGATCGTCGATATAGACAACAATAATCACAATATCCCCCTTGATTTTTGAGGTAAATGTTGGGATCATATGGATTTATAAAAATCCATGTTGTATAAGATTCTCATCAATTTTGATGTACCATGCCCGGGGTGCCTGTTTAAGGCCATATAGAGATTTCCGAGTTTACATACCATTGCTTCTTGACCAGGTACTACATATCCCTCAAAGTTGAGTCATATAGACTTCTTATTGTAAATATTCGTTTAGAAAGGCACTTTTTATGTCCATCTGATGGACTTTCCAACCAAATTGTACAATTAGAGAAAAGATCATCCTGATCATTTTGATCTTAGTTGTGGGAGAAAATGTCTCCTCGTAGTCAATGCCTTCTTTTTGTGCATACCCCTTTGCTACTAGTCTCGCTTTGTACTTGTCCACTGTCCCATATACTTTGTAATTTGTTTTGAATATCCATCTTGCATCTAATGGGTTTCTTCCCTAGTGGAAGATCGACAAGATGCCAAGTGTTATTTTTCATTATTGACTGATATTCAGAGTCCATGACATCTTTCCAAGATTTTGACTGTAGGGATTCTTGGACTATAGAGGGCTCATCATACTCGATAACTCTACTCATCAAAGCAAAGTTAACTTCTTCTCTTGCTTTACTATGAGTCTATGGTCCACCGGTAGATGTATCTAGGTGGATCATCCATTCTTGCATCTCGTAACATGCTAGTACACCACTTGGGCATATGATGAACTATTTGCATGGGTCGTGGCTCTATCATATCATCACCAACATCCCCATCATTAATTTCATCATTAGTGAGAACATCAGCTTCAGTTCTTACAACCGGTAAAGAATCTACATCAAGTGAGTCTGAGGAGGAGACTCTGCTTTCTTCTTCTAAAAACTCAACATATCTACTTGGTGTATAATTTTCTAGTCTTTGGATCCATCAATCTATACCCAAGATTGTCTTCATTGTACCTAATGAAGTTGAGTTTCGTGACTTCATGTCCAATTTCTTGCTTTGCACCCGAATACTCTAAGGTGTGCTATAGATGGTTTCCACTTTGACCATGCTTCTTATGGTGTTACTTTGTTAAGAGAAACTATGGGCACTATGTTCAACAAATACAATGCGGTATTTTTACTACTTCTACCCGGAATGTATTTGCAAGTCCAAAGTCATCAATCATGCATCACACCATTTCCATGATAGTATGATTTCTTCTCTCAACAACACCATTCTTTTGCAATGTGTGTGGAGGAGGAATTTGTCAATGAATCCTGTGAGATTGTAGGTAGTCTTTGAACTCATTACTGGTGAATTCCCCCTCGATCTCGAGTGGAGAGTTTTGATGTGATGATCGCCATTTTCATTTTCAATAGCTACTTTAAACTTCTTAAAGGTTTCAAAAGCTTCACTTTTCTTGCGAAGAAAAAAAAATCCACATTTTTCTTGAATAGTCATCAACACAAAGCATGAAGTACTAAAATCAAGAATGACTTGGTTACATCGACCATTAAGATCAGTATGAACCAGATCAAGCTTACCATGAACTCGATATGTACTCTTCTAGAATGAAGCTCTATGTTGTTTTCTTAGAAGTGAGGATACTTTTCTCGTATCCTTCTCAAGAAATGGTATCCCATGTACCATATTACACCGGTGAAGTGTCTCAAGTTACTTAAAACTAACATGACCAAGTCTTTAATGCCACAACTGTGACGAGGTATAATTCTTATCCACAAGTGCTTGATAATCTCTATGGATAAAATCAAGCTAGAACATGCATCCCACATTGGAGGATTTTGCAACTATTTTTGAGCCTCGTGATTTATCTTTAATTAAACACGTTTTCTTGCCGGAATGACTATCAAATTCAAATTTTAAGTTGCGATCTAAGAGTTAACTAACTCAAAGAATATTTTTAGTCAACCCAGGGAAATATAAGACATATGATAGTCTATATTTGTGTGAACCAAGGGGTAGAGAAATTTTCCCAATCCCCTGAACTGTATATGAAGAATCATCACCCAACGAAACATGGTTTTTTGAAGGCGTGTCCCTCATTGAAGTAAGTTGGTCTCTATGGCCGGTCATGTGTCAAGTGGCTCTCGAATCAACATACCAGACATCACTAGATGATGTGGAAGGTTCACTTGATCGAGCAGTGTACAAGAAGTCTTCATTATCTGAATGTTCTTCTTGTTCAACAATATTTCCTTGCTGATGGGGTCTTCTTTTCCAGTTCCCCTTTTTTTCCCTTGATTGTAGTTCATATGTCCCTTATGAGATTTTTGGTGTTGAGGTCCAGAGTTTCTTGATGAACATGTTAGTGCAAATTCACAAAGACCCCAAATGAGTTATGGATATGATTTTCTAAGCCAAAGTCATTTGGTGTGAATGCACAACATTGAGCTTTCCCAAAGTGTGGGACCTTTACAAATGGGGAAAGCTCTCCAGAGAAGGTTGGTTCCTCTTCCTAAACTACCTGCCATAAGCTATTCCAGTGTAGGAAAGCTAATTTAATCCTAATCTAACTTCCAAGGAGACAAGGAGAGGAAGAAAACAAGGAAAAATAGATCCTACACTAAAACAGTGATATACCAGAGAAGGAAAGTGTTGATCATCTATCAAAACTGCCATGGAACAAGAAGAGGTGAGCAATGGAAAGGATGGACAAGTGCATCATAGACCAAATATGGATTTCACACATGAAATGTTATGAAAATTCATGAACAGAGCTCCAAAACCTACAATGAACATCCAAACATGCACAAATACCTGAAAT
Organism: Taxus wallichiana var. yunnanensis; assembly: GCA_018340775.1. Lineage (NCBI taxonomy): Eukaryota > Viridiplantae > Streptophyta > Pinopsida > Cupressales > Taxaceae > Taxus > Taxus wallichiana. Next base: position 222,909,931 of record CM031236.1, on the reverse strand, counting down.
GAAGAGAGGCAAGAAGAAAACAACCAAAAATGAGCAAGGATGGACAAATGCATCAAAAACACATTTTTATTACTCCATAAGTTTGCACAGAACATCATTTCATGGGTAAGAGGAAAAATGCCATTACACAAGTGGGGAGGAGGTTCAAACTCCATTTTTGACCTTAGGGAAGAGAATAAGGAGAGACAGAAAAGAAGGATGAATAAATTTTTACAAATGAGCCAAAATTGGCTTTTATCGCTCAAACAAAATGAAGAAAATGAGAAAATGTGGGAAAATCAATTTTAAAACTCCAACCACTGACAAGATTCATTAAAATAGCAAGGGAACCCTCAAAATCCATTTTTCAATGCATTTGGCCATGCTAGAGAAGAAACAGATGCCATACTTCATCAATTTTGGTGGTTGGGGGTCAGTTCTACAATTTTTCCCGTGAAGAGATGTTTTGCCATTTTTATCCCACATAACTCCATAAAATTTAAAATTGATGAGTCCATCATGTAGAGGATTTCAACAGCTTTCCAATGACACCAAAATCGTGAAAATCAAGCTCTGGTTCGAAAGATATGGCCCTTTGAAGATTTAGGGAAAAAATGGTAAAAATAGAGTCAAAATTGGGGTCAGCGGGGTCAAACTTTAAATTTTTCCCTTTTGGAAAAATTCCCCAAAAAATATCTCGTGGCCCCTTAGGTCTGCATGACACGTGGCACCTTCTAGATGATCCGTGGCTTCAAAACAATCATTTTTCCCCTTTTCGTGAAATTGGAAAATTTTCCAAAAATCCTCCGCGGCCCTGCCACTCCGAGACACGTGGCATCTTCTGATTTGTTGTGGAGATGTGGTTCCATTTTTTCCTTTTGTGTTTTCACCACTTTGGCAACAATTCCAAAATCCTCCCAATGCCCCGATCCCCGCCGATGAATGGACACGTGGTGCCTTTCTATTGGATACGAAACCTTGTCCATTTTCATTCCATTTTACTTTGTCGGATCCGTGAGCCAATTCTCAACTTTAACCATTTTTCCCAAAAAGGCTAAGTGGCAAAATTTTCTCCCTGGCCCTACGAATGCACTTTGTTCCTCCTTCAGCCTACGGGCCAAATATTTCCTTTCCACCCTTTTTCTGCAACAAGGGCTAAGTGCCCAAATTTTCTCCCTGTCTCTGCTGACTGCCAATTTCCTTGGAAAATTTTCCAACTCCGCTCCACCGCCCGAGACTCCCTGGAAAATTTTCCTCCTTACCTCCACGGGCCCACCCAGGGAAAATTTTCACTGCTAACTCCGCCAAGCCATAACTCAAAAAATACAAGGAATTAGGATGACTTCTTTACATTTATAGAAAGGTGGAAAAATTATCTATCTGATGCAGTCATATCCAGAAAATTTTGAGTGCCTGAAGTGTGTGAAAAATTCATTTGAAATACCAGCAAAGGAAAAAGAGGAGTTAGCCAAAATAAGCATGGGCTTATTTTGGATAACAATTCCCAGCGACTCGAGGGGGTTCTACCTACTAGATGAAATGACCAGCTGCCTTGAAGCATCCATTGGGCATGGATTCATGATAGATAGCCTGCAAACTGATCTTCACTTGGAAAACATCCCTTTTAGGCCTCTTGGAAACCACTGAAACTTAAACCGGTTGTGATAAAATGCCAAGACAATGCACTGTGCAAGGGCAAAAACCAGCACCACAAAAACTATGTACAAACATGAAAATCATACATGCTCCAAATGGAACATGCAGAGTGTGTAAAAACACTTCTTATGCTGAAAGAAAACCTACCTAATATACTCTAATTGGAGGCAAAGGTGAGCTAAACAAACCCTATAACTGGTTGTGGAAAATAACTTCCCTTCCTTAAAATTGTCAGCCATACAAATGATTTGGCACTAAACATGGCTGGTTAGATGAGTGAAAAAGCTGACCAAAAGTGGGTCCTCCACCCAAATCATCAAGGTATCAACATTAATGGAAATTACCTCCTCAAGCTGACTGCCTTGGACTCCTAGATGTATTAATGGTGACCCTTGATACTTTGATGCTTATCCCCGTGCCCCGGAGTAGGCATGACTGGTTTTGGCTTCTCCTTTGGCTCTAATGAAGCCAAGTACCTGATTGGGCATGGTCTGATCCTTTGTATGTGCCCATTTCTTTGAAATTAAGTCCAAGAATGGAGTCTTCTTGTGGACCTTCTTGGGTGGATGGTGTGGGAGAGATGGGGACATCCTTCTACCTTTTCTCTTTCTCCTCCTTTAAAGAACATGGAAGATTAAGATCTTCCAACCTTGGTTCCAGAGGGCTATTATGAAGTGCGGATGTTGTTCCTGAATTTTCTCCTCCATGGTAGTAGGCTCATGTGCTTGGAAGGATGAAGACAGAGGAAAAAATGATGTTATCTCCTCGGGCTCCTCTCCATCAAGACAATCCTCCAAGTCAGACAGATAATCTACCTCCTTGCTTTGTCCTATTGTAGGTGCTCAACCTCCTCCATGGTGTCCTTTGAATCTACAATTTTCTCACCATGGTTCCCCTCATCTTCAAACATGAAGTTTGAAAGATCAAACTCTTCCTCAACATCAAAGCTTAAAGGGGATGAAGTGGGAGGAAGAACTGAAGGTTCTTCTGTGGCCTTCTCCACACTTGGAGCCTCTAAAACTATATGGTCCTCCTCCATAGGCTTAACCAACAAGGGAACCTTTGAAAACTCAAATTTAGCAGCCCAACTCTTCAGATTTTCTATCATTTCTTCTCTGTTGGGTTCCTCTGTTTGATGTTCTCCTTGGCTGGTTTTTTTATTGTTTTCTTCCCAACATGGACTTGGGAAGGAAAGAAGAGTGGTGGGTGGGGAAGGCATTTCTTTTGGCTCTTGTAGAGGGGAATTGGATTTGGAAGGGAAAAGGGTAGAAGAACTGAAATGGGATGGAAGACTAGGAGATGGAGAAATCAAAACACTTAGGGTAGAAATTGGAAAGCTTGGAAAGTGGAGCTTGGGTTGAGATGGTGCTGCTTGAGAAAGATAAAAATAAAAGCTTTGAGATGGTGGACTTACCCATTGACAAGGTTGTCTTGAATCCAACACATAAGCCTCGATTTCCTCGGTCCATTGTGCAAACTAGGGCAACATTTCAACCATGAAGTCCAACTTCTCCGAGGGCTATAATGTCTTGGAAAGGGGCCTCCCCATGGACAGGTGCTCAAACCAATCTAAAATGCCTTCATTTGTGCTATGCCCCTTGAATGAACCATGCCAACCTCCATTTTTTGGATCTTCTCTAACAAATCTACATTTTCTTCTTGATCGCCCTCACAACTTATGTACCCTTGTGCTTGACAGGCTTTATAGCCAAACTGAATTTGGCATTGCTCAGATGGGTATGCATATTGGTTTTGAATTTTACCAAAATACTGATTTGGAGGATTTGAAAAACATGTTAGAGGTGGGAAACATTGCTGCTGTTGTAATAAATGTAAATTCCATGAGGGAAATGAAGTCATGATTGCACAACTTCATGGAATGAAAGAGATGGAGGGAAAATGAAATGGAAAATGAATGAAAATGAATGGAAAGAAGGTCTGCAACTTTAGAGATGGGTTGCTGATTAGATGGAGTCACCAGATGTGTTTACAAGTACCTCTAAAGGCTGAAATTTTCACAAGAACACATCAACCTGCAAAAAATGAAGTGGAAGACCTCTTAGGTCCCACCAGGTGTGCCAAAACTATTAGTGCAAATTCACAACACCCCCAAATGAGTTATGGATCTAATTTTCTAAGGAAAAGTCATTTGGTGTGAATGTACAACATTGAGCTTTCCCAAAGTGTGGGACCTTTGCAAATGGGGAAAGCTCTCCAGAGAAGGTTGGTTCCTCTTCCTAAACTACCTGCCACAAGCTATTCCAGTGCAAGCAAGCTAATCTAATCCTAATCTAACTTCCAAGGAGACAAGGAGAGGAAGAAAACAAGGAAATATAGAGCCTACACTAAAACGGTGATACACCAGAGAAGAAAGTGCTGATCATCTATTAAAACTACCATGGAACAAGAAGAGGTGAGCAATGGAAAGGATGGACAAGTGCATCATAGACCAAAGATGGATTTCACATAAGAAATATTCCAAAACTCCATGAACACAGCTCCAAAACCTATAATGAACATCTAGACATGCACAAATACCTGAAATGAAGAGAGGCAAGAAGAAAACAACCAAAAATGAGAAAGGATGGAAAATGCATCACAAAACACATTTTTTATTGCTCCAGAAGTTTGCACAAAACATCATTTCACGGGTAAGAGGCAAAAATGCCATTACAGAGCAAGGGAGGAGATTTAAACTCCATTTTTGACCCTGGGGAAGAAAAGAAGGGAGAGGCAGAGAAGAAGGATGAACAACTTTTTACAAATGAGCCAAAACTAGATTTTATCACTTGAACAAAATGAAGAAAATGAGAAAACGTGGGAAAATCGATTTTAAAACTCCAACCACCGACAAGATTCATTAAAACAATAAGGGAACCCTCAAAAATCCATTTTTTGAGGCATTTGGCCATGCTGGAGAAGAAACATACGCCATACTTCATCAATTTTGGTGGTTGGGGGTCGGTTCTGCAATTTTTCCCATGCCAGAGACGTTTTCCCATTTTTCTCCCACAAAAATCCATCAAAATTTAAAATTGAAGGGTCCATTGTGTAGAGGATTTCAACAGCTTTCTAATGACACCAAAATCGTGAAAATTGAGCTCTGGTTTGAAATATATGGCCCTCTAAAGATTTAGGGCAAAATGGTAAAAAACAGAGTCAAAATTGGGGTTGGCGGGGTCAAACTTTAAATTTTTCCTTTTGGAAAAATTCCCCAAAAATCTCCACATCCCCTTAGGTCCGCATGACACATGGCACCTTCTGGATGATCCGTAACTTCAAAACAATCATTTTGCCCCTTTTCGCGAAATTGGAAAATTTTCCAAAATCCTCCGCAGCCCCGCCACTTTGAGACACGTGGCATCTTCTGATTTGCTACAGAGATGTGGTTCCATTTTTATTTTTATGTTTTTCACCACTTTGGTAACAATTCCAAAATCCTCCCAATGCCTCGATCCCCACCAATGAATGGACACGTGGTGCCTTTCTATTGGATGCGGAACCTTGTCCATTTTCATTCCATTTTTCTTTGTCGGATCTGCGGGCCAATTCTCGACTTTAACGCTTTTTCCCAAAAAGGCTAAGTGGAAGAATTTTCTCCCCGCCCCATGAATGCCCTTTTTCTTCCTTTGGGCTTACGGGCCAAATATTTCCTTTCCACCCTTTTTCGCAACAACGGTTAAGTGCCCAATTTTTCTCCCTGTATCCGCCGACCCGCCAATTTCCTTGGCAAATTTTCCAACTCCACTCCGCCAGCCCGAGACTCCCTAGAAAATTTTCCTCCTTACCTCCATGGGCCCACCTAGGGAAAATTTTCACTACTAACTTTGCTAAGCCATAACTCAAAAATACAAGGAGTTAGGATGATTTCTTTACCTTTCTAAAAGGTGGAAAAATTCTCTATCCGATGAACTCATATCCGAAATTTTTGAGTGCCTGAAGTGTGTGAAAAATTCATTTTAAGTACCAGAAAGGAAAAAGAGAAGGAGTTAGGTAAAATAAGCATTGGCTTATTTTGGATAAAGAACCTTTCTTATAAGTGTTATACAACCAATATTTCAATTCATGTCCTCTTTCACAGATTGGACATTGCTTCTTCTGTTGTTTTTCCCCTTGATGTTGATATTGATTATGATGTTGGGACTTTTGATAGGAATTAGGTTTTCCTTTTCCTTTTCCTTTCCATTTTTGATGTGAAGAAAGTTCCTGCTCCTCTTCATCATCCTTGTTATGCATGGCTTCCTCTTGTTACAGTAGGTTTACCATCTTGTCAAAACTAACTGTCATATTTGACATGTTTAGTGTTGTTACAAAAATGTGGTAAGAAGAGGGGAGTGCTCTCAAAACAATGGGAATGAGAGCATCATCTATGATTGCTTCTCCCAAGGCTAGAAGTGAAGCCCTCAACTCTATAACTCTTCTTAAGAAAGATTTGATTTTCTCATTCTTCTTGAACTTTAGTGTGTGTAACTGACTTTGCAAATTCAGTATGACATTCTTGTTTTTGGCCTCATATACTTTGCTCAACTTATCCCACGCTTCTTTGGCTGTTTTGACATCTTAAATGTGGGGTTACACATCATCAGAAACTCTAAAAAATATCATGAGTTTGGCCTTCGATCTGATTTATCAAAATATGATTGTTGTGTTGTATCAATTGTTGATCTCGGTCGAGTACCAGATCCACAACAGCCATATCTCTTCAAACTCAAGTTGTGTCTTGATTTTTGTCTTCCAGGAAGCATAGTTGTTTCCTCTTAGTATTTTTAAATCTAGAAGAAAAAATTTGGGGGCATTGGTGCCCATATTTTAGAAATCACTGATAGGGTTAGGCTCTTATCACTCTAGGTATAAGGTCTCCTAATCTATATACTGTCAATCTGATATACCAAACCTTTCTGTATATGTGCCCTTCAGATATACCTGGCGGTACATGGAAGAAGCTCACCCTTTCTATATACCCAATAGCACTTGAAAGAGGCATTAACGTACGTGAAAGAATCCAATACATGGTACCAAGACAAGATCGAAAGGGGTCTATGCGATTATTACCACCGCTTAAAGAAATATCCTCATACGCGTGCGTAAATTTGCTATATACTCAGATAATTTCTCAGTCCAGATTTTTGTCATGTAATTGTTCACAAACAGATGGGATGGCTCATAGTGTGTGCATTGTGACCTTATTACTCCCCATCGATTTAAAGGGTCGATGCCCAGACAATGTTCTTTATCTATAGCTATATTAGGTGTTAAGTGCAAAGAGTAGTTGCGATGAATTTACCCATAAGTGCTTCCGAGAGGCACCTTGTATATACCGAACACTGCGAATGAGAACTAGGATCTTGTGAGTGTTATATAACTATTTTTACTAATTTTTATTACAACTCCTTCCAATTTTTGAGCGCTATTCTGATATTTGTGGTTGACTATGGAAACCTCTAAATTAGTACAATATATTGAAGCATGTAATTACATTCAAAAATTTGGGGAAAATTGAATGAAAGGTAATTTTTTTCTTTTCGGGCCTGGTGGCCTTGAGCCCAAAATGACCCTCTATGCCAAAAATTGCAAAAAATAGTTGAAAATGTAATTTTTTTGGTGTACCCCCTTTAGCAAATGTTTCTCGGAATGAAAAAATAGGCCTAATAGGAGAATTTTTTTGCCCTAAAATAGGGTTTTTCTCACTAAAGGTTTAGGGGTGGTTTTAGTTATGACTAAGTAGTTTAGTCAAGGTTTTTCCACTAAACTCACCTCCATAGTTGGCGGTTTTGTGTTGGGGTTGGGGATTGAACCCCAAACCTCCCTTCCCCAAGTCGTTTCCTTTAACCGCCTTGGCTCTATGAGAACTTATGCTAAAATTTGAAGCATATATATTTAAAGAAGATGAAAATGACTCACCTCTTTAAAATTATGTGGCAGAGGTTCCACATGGCATGCGTGCATGGAGGATGGTGGATCTAGGGTTGGAACACCAAAACCGGATCTACGATTGTGTTTTAATGTTTTTTTCTTGTTTGCTTTGTTGATTTTTGTGTTTTTTATTATTGATTCCGTTTGACTCTTGTGCGGGTTACAAGTCATTGAGGGAGTTTGAGGAGGACGGCTTGGATGTGGAGCTTCTTGGGTAAATGTAGTGGCAAGGAGATCGACTAAATCTACAAACATATATAGCTTTGTCGCCTTATCTTTGCATGTATTTCTACAGGATTTTTTTGTTTACTTCCTCAATAATGAGTTTGACCTGAATTCTCCTTACTAATAATAAAAGGTCGATCACTTTAAAATTTATAACTCACTAATGAATGGCTCGACTTCCCGGTCGTAGGTCTTTTGAATGATTTGTTGTGTTGATTTTTATCCAACGTGTATAGTTATTGCAAGACGCAGGGGAGGGCCCGATTAACTCCAAACAAAGATTGCACTATGGGTATGCGTAACCGTCCAAAGAGCTCGATTTCTATTTATAAAGAACAACCCACCTATAATGAAGTAGGCTGCAATGCCCATGTCGACTCACCAAAGTGAATGTCTTGAACATATGAATGGGCTTGGTGGAGTCAATACAACGAGCTCACCTATCTTCAATAGCTTGGTCTACAATGTGCCTCGTCTCAATTTAGAGCTTACTCCACAATGTAAACTGGTTCCTACAAATTTGATAGGACAGATAATATTATCTATAGCCAAATAATTTAGAGACAAATCCCGATGGCAATTTTTTAAAAATGTTTAACATCCAGGGAGAAAATTTTCTTGGTGCATGAGGCACTAAGGAAAAATTGTTTTTGCCTTACAAACGCCCGGAGAATGGCAAGAGGTTATGGAGATGTAGAGCGTTTTGGGAAGTTAATAGAGGCAACACAAGCTCTCCTAGACTGCAGAATCTCCTCCAAAACTGTATTCTTCCTCTCTCCAACCTTCTCTTCTTCACAGGTCCAAATTTTCACTTTGTGGTACTAAATGTAGTTTCAAAAACAGGGACGAAATCTTGTATATTTTATTAATGTGAAATCAATCCCTTACAATAGTGCAGGCTATAATATTTATACATATTGGATAGCCTGGATACAAACAAATATGGAGTTGTAACTATGCAACAACAAACTAAAATACAATAGCTTCCAAAATACATCCGGGAAGCACAAATGAATAATGACATAATTGTTATAACAACATAACAATTATACTCGTGAATATAATAAGACAAATATGGTTAATAAAACCATATAACATTATACAACAATAATTAATTAATAACAATAGTTAAATAATTAATTATATAATGCATAATTAATTATCCTAACAGATTTAATGGGGTCACTTTTGTATCATTGTCAGGCTGCTTACTACTTGTTGTTCACCCGGGAGCTCCTCCTTTGTTATTTGAAGAGCACACTTGCTCTTGGATAGCCTCTTCCTCTAGCATGAAGTTTGATAAATCAAATTCTTCAATCTATTGCTCTAGAGGATTGTTGTGGGCAGAAAGGTCTTCTTGAAAGCTCTCCTCCATTGTGGATTCATCAACTAAGTCGATTCTTTGAATGAAAGTAAAAACTTTCAATGATTTCATCTTCATTAAGTGCTCCTAAATCTGATTTGGTTTCCTCCAGGTGCTCTTCTTTAGTGGAACTTAGAGCTGATTGTTCTTCCTCTTCTTCTATTGATTTTTCAATGGGTGTATGATTAAAAACTTCTGAAATAATGGTTCTAATGTGAACAACTTTGCATTATGAGCAAACCGCTTGTTGATCATCACTCTCATTTTCTTGTTACGATGCTCCAATATTAGCTTCAAAATCAGCCTGGATTTCTTGATCCCCAACCTTGAATTTTTATGTTGGTTTCACCATCATGGGGATTTTATTTATTCTTAATTTGAGAGCCCAACTTGTCAAGTATTGTGTCATATCTCCTTCTTTGAGCTACTCTTCTTGTTGCTTTTTTGTAGAAAAATTATTCCTATCCGCAACTTATTTTTTAACCTTGGCCTTGACTTTTGGCTTAACCATCAAGGGCATTATTTCAATTCCAAATTTGAGAGCCCATCTTTTCAGATTCTTAGTCATTTCTTATTTTTAGGCTTTTCTTATTGTTTCCCTTGGCTGGTTTCTGATTGTTTTCTTCCCAAAATGAACTTGGGGTTGTGAGAGGAGGAGGGTTAGGTTGGGTTACAACAAGTTTTTCTATCATTTGTGGTGGTGGGGAAAGTATAAATTATTTTATATTTGGAGGGAATGACTACTTGGAATTGAAAAGGGTAGAATAATTGAGGTGAGATGGAATATTGGAGGGTGGAGAAGGGATCTCAACACTTGGGGTAACATACAATGAGCTTGACTCATTGAAATGTTGAAATGATAAAGCTTGGGAAGGAGAAAATGTAGAATAAGGAATTGGTTCTTGACTTACCCATTGACAAGGTTTTCTTACATTTAGTTCGTATGATTCAATATCCTTGGTCCATTGTGAAAGTTGGGGCAACATCTCAAATATGAAGTCAAGTTTCTACTGAGGGCTATAAGGGCCTTCCCATGGACAAGGTTCCCTACACTAATCCTGAATGCCTTCATCTATGTTGTTACCCGAGATTGAACCATGTTAGCCTCCATTCTTTGAATCGTCTCCAAATTCTTTGAATATTATCCATTAAATCAACACGCTCCACTTGACTACCGTGTCATTATATGCATGCCCTTATTCTTGATAAACTTCATAACCAAACTAATTTTGACATTTCTCATATGGGTAAGCATAATGATTTTTAATTTGATCATAACATTAATCTGGAGGAGTTGTGAAGCTCATTAGAGGTTGATTGCACTACTGCAAGTGTGAATTCTACTGTGGGAATGAAGCGATGATTACAATATTTCATAGAATGGAATAAAATGAAATAAGTGGAAAGAAATATAAATGAAAATGGATGGAAGAAAGGTATGGAACTTCGAGAGAATGGGTTGTGAAACCAGATGAAGTCACTAGGTATGTTTGCATATGCTTCCAAAAGATTATATTATAACAAGAACACACCAATATGTTAAAATGAAGTTAAATCCAATGCTAAAAGCGGACACTGCTGATAATATTGATTTCCTTTGCCCCACCAAGCATGTTAGAACTGTTATAACCAAATTACATCACTCCCCTGAATGATATGGTTTTAGGGATTGACATGTGGATAGGGAATTCAATGTAATTTGTGTAACATTAGGTTATCTTTCAAGTTATGGGACTTGCGAGGATTGAGATAACCCTCCGAGAAATCTAGTTCTTGCTCCTAAAATACTTGCCACAACTACTTCTAATGCAGGCTGAAAATGACTACCTAATCCTATTCTAACCTTCCAAGGAGACATGGAGAGAGAGTACATGAAAGTAAACCTACACTAAGAGCGGTGATACACCGAAAAGAAGGGTTGCTTGATACAATCCAACTACTTGAAATGGAGAGAGGTGAGCAATGGAGAGGGTGGACAAGATGCACCACAGACCAAAGGTAGATTCACACATAACACCATTTGTTTCCCATTAAGTACAAATCTCACAAACCTGCAATAAAATCATAAGTATGCATAATATACCTGCAATGGAGAGAGGCAAGCAAAGCTGATAAAATATGTAAAGGATGGAAAAAATGCATCACAAAACACAATCTATTTCTCCAATAAGTTTTCACAATACAACATTAGTGGGAAAGAGATAAGAAAATTCCATTATTGAGCTTAGAAAGGATGCTTAAACTCCACATCCAACCCAATAAAGAATAAAGAGAGAGGGGGCATGATAAAAATGACTAACTCCCTTCAAATGAGCCCCATGTTATAATTTATTGAATTAGAGAAGAGAGAGAATGCGACTCGATTTGTCTTTCCAACCACTTGAAAGGTGCCATAGATGTTCCCAAATGATGATACATGATCTAAAAAATTCACCCCATGCTGTCCCATGACTTTTAGCAGAGAAAGAACGATTTCCCATGTCTCTTAATTGCACTTTCAACCACTATCCAACTACTTATTTGAACTGGTCAAGTATTTTCTATGAAATTCAACATCAATTTTTCAACAATTCTTGAATTTATTGATTTTTGCATAGGTCTCGGAACCACAATTTTAACAAGACCAATTTTTAGCAATTATGTTGAGAAATTCTCAAGATATGGCCATCTGAGCAGAGTAGCTATGTTTGGTTTCCATGCATTTCTTGCATTTCACGGATTGAAAAATTAAATTTTTAGATGGAAAAGAAAATTAAAAAAATTCTCCCTCTTTTCTAATGTTTCTTCATCATTTAAATGATTTTTCATTTAAAATATGGCTTGCACCCACCATTGATTTGCATCACTTTAATATGGGAGGGGGTGTTTGGTTTAATATTTGCAATTAAATATTGCTAGCTCAACCAACTTTGCCGAGTGTATCTCCCTTCTTACATTACCGACTACTTGTATTGTACTACGGAATTACTTTTTCTATGTGTTGAGTCACCTATTTTGGATGCCGAGCCACCCACCTTACCTTCATGTTGGTGCCACACAACAAGCCATTCTTCTCCCCATCTCCACGTACATTGGGCTATGTAATGTGTTGACCATTGACTTGCCATTGAAACCTCTGAATATCTCCCCCATAGCCACCTATTCTCCTAGCTCAATGACTCGTTCACCATGCCTTGGGCTGAAAATTGTGACACTTCACATTGCAAGGGTCTAGGCCCCCATTGTGAACTTCTCCCAACACGTCCCGGGTCTGTTTGTGTCGCTTCGACCCAACTCACCTGCAACTTGGGATTCTAACACTCCTCACACCCATGAAAAACCCTCCTACTTTGACCAGGCAATTTGTGTCATTGACCCCCACTATGTATGCAATGCATTAGAGTCTGTTTTGGGCTCGAATCGTAATGAGTGCCCTCGGGCCACTTTGACCATTTTCTTCCATCATTCCCACATAACTTGTTCATTGTGGCGAGTTCATGCCATTCTTGCACAAATGTTCCAAATTTTTGGGCCACTTGGGCCATTTAAATCCACCATCCCCATAGAGTTCTATGGCTCTTTCTTGAGTCAAATGATATTGGGTTTGTTGTGCACAAAAGTCCCATGACCGGTTGGGCCATTTCTTCCACTTTCACCATACCAATCTCACCAAGTTCACCAACTTTGCTAAGTGTTGTAACTTCAAACTCTTCATACTTTTCCTTGGCTGTTGGGATCTCACCATGATGAAACTACGCACCTATGCTACTCATTTCAATGTTAAGACTTTGAACGATGGCTTAGCTCCTCTGTTGATTAATGGCTCATTGCATTTTTTGTATTAGATCATTATGCATTCATTACCAATTTTCCCCGCTTGACATCCTCACGTGATGAATTGACTTGGCCCCATTTTGTGGCATAGCCTTTGTGTTTTTCATTAGTCTACCTTGCACTGGGCCTCGAGTATGTGCTTTCCCAAGACATTAGAGAATAGCTTGGTTATCTTCAAACGACTTATCATGACTCCTCAAATATCTAGAATCGGTTTACACTAGGAGCTCAATGCATAATGCAAATATCTTGGCCATGTTACAACAACTTAATGAACTTGAAAATAAACTCCAAAATTTCAAGCAGCTTGGTCTTTAAGATAACTAACTCACCCTTTCAATGTGACTCATCAAGATAGGGGTAGCTCACCATGATCTCGGTTAGCTCAACAAGGACCCAAGATTTAACTTTTAAAAGAAAAATTCTTCTAACCTTCTCCAAATCCTATCAATTTTTTGATCTCCTCGGTGCATTAGGAGTTTTATATAGTTTCAAAGGTACTTTTTCCATTTTCCATCAAGTATTCCCTTTTCCAAAGGGGTCATAATGCAAGCTTACCACTTGTATAATTTCACCAGGTTAGTGAAATTGGATACCAATACCTATAACAAAGTAGAAACCCTAATAACCTATATAACCCTTCATCAAAGCATTAATAAACTAAAATGAGAAAATATTTGTGTGTGAAGAGGCTAGACATCCCTTACTATTATAACTCCTAGCTCTTGAAACAATCCAAGTGTTGCAATACATGTAGTCATCATAGGATCAAGCCTCATGTAGTGATCATTGGTACTTGTGCAAGTGTGAATATCTAACCAACCTATTAGGGGTACTTTACAATAGAAAATCAACACGTGACCTTCTTCACACCCAACCTATCAAGGTCATGCCAAGACATATGGTGTTTGAATATATATGGCTAACTATAGTAGGATCATTGACTAAGATTTGGTATTGTAATCTTCCGGTGGTTTGAATTGGCAAAGGGGAGATTTAGAGGCTATGAATGGGTAGCATAAATTCCCTATGGTTTGTTTTCCTAACTTGGATCTAAGTGTTGATCTAGTTTGAAGTGTCCAAATTAACTAAGCTGAAACTAACAATCTATGCTACTACTGAAAGGAAACTAATCTAAACAAATCACAAAACTAAAATATTACAATCACAAACAACAATTTGCTTCTATTCTAAATAATTAAAATATTTCTACACTAAAAATAAACAAGCGAGATAACCCGGTGTGGTTATTCACCTGTGCTAAGTGTATTGAAACTAAACTAACTTAAAACAAGAAATTTTTCAAATGATCTATGATGTGTAGACAACCTCCTACAGATATTCTCTCCTTCAAATCCATAGGGATGGGAAAAAGAGGATTCGTCACCGGGGATTGCTATGAAAGATTCAAACCCTCTTGGAAATTAACTAACTACTTGCAAATGAAAATAAATTGATTTCTACTCTATTTGATATGATGTAACAATGATAAATTGTAAGAATGAAGGAAATCAAACAAAAAATACAACCTAGAATTCATATAACAGAGGTAAATCCAATTGTGTAGTAATTTGTCCCCTTAGTTTGTTCCTTTCTTTCTCTAAGTGTTCATGTGAGTCAAACGGATTGGGAATGTAAGAAAAACAATATGAGGATGGTGATTGAACAATGACATCTTGATGGTAGTCTGGATGTAATGTAGGTAGAAGAGAGATAACACAAGAGATTAGATCTTGGCTATGCAATTCCTAGCAAGATCATAACAACAATACAATGCAAGATACACAAAATTCTCAGGCCCTTTTTGCTTGAATACAAGCATGAAATATATAGGAATTGAGGATGGGAGGTTCCTTCATGCACAAGGAAAGAAGAGGTAGTTAAAACTAATTAAATATATTTAAAAATAGAAGAGGGAATGAATACCATGCAAATAAGACTATTTTTAGGCAATTTGGTTCACAAACACACCCTAAAAGTTGAGTTAAGTGAAGCATCACATGTCAAAAACACACATAAAGAGTTCTAGAAAAAGTGTTCAGGACCACCGCCCTACGCAAGGAGGTAGTCCTAGGACCACCGCCCAAGCCTAGGAGGCGGTCATAATACTAAAGGCCAAAACATACACAGAATGAGCGGGAAGCTGGAAGAAAGCGTGGAAAAGCTAAGTAAGGATGTATAGGCTACAAATATACACTGCGAATGGGTTTTGGAGCTTGAAAACCTTCTTAAAGGACATGAATCATCATTGGGGACTTTTGTAATGATTTCGACAATGTAGCACATGTAATTTTGGGTGCGTATAGGTACCCTCATGTATCTTAACACTAAGACAATAGGCTAACTACGTAATATAGAATGTACCCAACATGAAAGTATTGAGATATGGTGTGCCTCTACTATGTGACCTAACCCTTAGTTGATTAAAACCATTTTGTAATTCTTGGAGTTATTTTTTTTTTATAAAACATGGCTTTATGACATTTGCATGTTTGGAAACAAATCAATTTAGAATCTTTGAATTGGATAAGTACTTCAAGATTGTAATAGGTACTAGCCTAGATGATGTGCAATTTTTTTAGGAAGATTTAGGAACCCTTTGAGTGCTTTTAAAGATACATTTGGAATAGTAGATTGTAAAAATTACAAGTGAGTTATAATGTTATAATGACTTGCTTATATAGCCTTAAGTGGTGAAATATTATAATAAAGAGGGCCCTATGAAGATGAAACAACCCAAAAAAGGATTTTAAATTGAAATCAAATTCAGGGAATGTGAAGGGGTGAGACTACGAGTTCATCCAAGATTGGATCTTACCTCTTGACCCTTACATATGTTTTCAAACTGAAGAGAGAAATACCGAGAATCAAAAGTTGTGTCATGAATATAAGATCTTTAATGTTACTTTGATAAAATAATATTTTTAGAATTGATAATAGAGAAAAGTGTAAATATAAGTAAATTGTAGAAGGGATAAACATATGTATAGATCAAATTCCAAATGTTATCAACATTTATCTTAATAAGGGAACATGGTAAAAATTGGCATTGGATAAGGAAAATTTACTAAAGTTTAATGTCTACAATTTCCCCCATTTAAGTGTAGGCTAAAAGGAAAAAATACCTTAGTGTGTACACACACTTTGTCTTTTCTTAAAAGTGTCTCTTGATGTGTTGGTGTTGGCATGCTCTATGATGAACCTAGTAACATAGAGTGTATTCAATGTCTATGATAAAAAATAAAATTTAACTCAAAAATACATATAATACTTGTAGCTTTGAACATCGTAAAAAGTATGTAAAGGAGATGCCAAATATGGAACAAATACACTTTTTGGTTTTACAGAGGGATGATATCCTAATGTTTCCATGCCTTGGAGATTTGGAATTTTCTATGAAGATTTTAGAGGATTGTGGGTGATCACTCCCGATGTTTTTCCATAGGTTATAGTAGAGAAGATGAAGGATTTAGACTACGAAGAACCTATGTACTTTAATGCCTAACTTATTTGAGAATTTGATGATAGAGGAGGAAAGATCAGCTTATAAATATTTCATTTTTGTTTCAAAACTTTCCACATTTAAGATTCTTCGAGAGAATATGTAAAATAAATCTATGAAGCTCTCATTTTTCCTTTGATGCTTTCTACTAAACCCACATACCACATCAATACAGTAGTCTAGGCCCAATTTTTACCAATTCGAAAAGAAATTAAAATTTGAAGGAATGGACATTTCCATGCCTCCATGAGGTGCTACTATGACTGAATTGTTCATGTGAAGTTTTGAAATGTTGAAGGGGAAGGAGTCTCATGCCCTAAACCCTATTTTATGCTCGCATCTCAATATTATTATGGAAAAGGAATAAAGTACTCATGACCCCTATAAATTACTCAAATGTGTCATTTTTATAGGTAAGTATGTATAAATCCTATAAATAACTGATTAAATATGTAGGAATTGAAACATTGAGTGAATATACCCTTTGTTTATTAATGCATGAATTGGTTAAGATTGAATGATGGTCTTGACTGTATTGTATGGTATTTACCTTGTTTGAATTCTACCACATTTCAATATCTGTGACCTTTTATAAGAATTTGAGCTCTTTGAAAATATGTTCATGTATCCTATAATCTATCTATATTTATAAAAATATTTTGATGAATACCCCTCTTTTAAGGTGTGTGTGATAAAAAATTTGAGGACACATATCAAAAGAATACATTTATACCATATAACATATGTAAGATAATTTGTGTAGGATAACATGAAATTATTGAATGGTGGCTACCTTTTCAAACTTGTACTAACAAAGGGGTTGTGCATGGTGGCAACCATGGTGTGGAGAAAAAAAAATGCAACAGAAAGAATACATGTGTAAAGAAACTAGTAGCGATAGATACAAGTAGCAATCTATTCCTACTCCATAGTAGAAAAATCATGGTAAATATGTCATAAACCATAATAGAGAAAAAAATTGGCAATCAAGCATGTCATAAGCCATGGTAGAAATAATAGTGTAATTGGTATAGTATAAAACAAGTGTGTCAAAATATAGAAATCGTGAGCAATAAAAATAACAATGTACATTCAAGTAAGTAAGAAAATGTAGAAGCATATTCATATGAAAAACAATTGCATACATACAAGATATGCATGGAGCCACAAACATGGGACACCCACAACATCACTAAACAAACAATGTCCTTAGGATTTATAAAGCAAATAGTCATAACATCTTAATTAGATAAGGCAATCAAGAAAATTCATATAGTAAGTAGTCAAGGAATGAAACCATATAAACAAGAAGTGAAAATAACATATGAACCAAGTGTAACAAATTATAATAGTAATAATAGAGATAAAAATATAATTTAGCACTACACAAGACACATGTTAGTATTTTTGATGCAATAAGTAGCAAGGAACACTATGTATATAATCAAGCGTGATGAGGAATGTGTGAAATAACATATAATGAAACAACAAAAACCCTATAGACATGGAGGAATGCACCCAAAATAGTAGCGTAAGGAATGAGAATAGCTCATATCATCATGTAAAAATATGTGAATGTCTTGCATCAAGCTCAATATACCTCATGAATGCATGTGTGTAAAGTGTAGATATGTTATCTATTGATCCAATGTCACGAATAACATGTATAAAGTAACAAGTCAACCAATTAAGAGCATAAGTGTGTCATGGTTATATATTTTGGTAAATATGTGAATGTTTTTATAGTGTTTAGAAAATAGATATTTACAAGAAAATGGATAGCACAAGAGTTACCCGATAAGGTCCTCATAACAACTATTGTTAAGATGTCTATTAATTCCATGATAATTACAAATATGTTGACCTTTGATTTTTTAAGCTGATAGGGGGATAGTAATGAGTAGATAACAAAGTGATTGTGAATAGTGAAAATATCAATAAAAGTTTAAAGATAACAAATAAACATCATACCTCTCTCCAGATTTTCTTTGCAATCCTAAATAAGATTGTGAAGCACTTGGACTTGTAGAATATTGTAAAGAAAAGGATTGTGGGTGATATTTAATTATTATCCAAATGTGGAATTGAAAATGCTACGAGCTCATAAGTATGAGGATGCGGATGAAAATTTTGACAGAGGTTGGTTGAAAATTGTATAAAGCTTTCAAAGATGATTTATAAAGGAATGAATTACTTTTATAGCTAAGGGTGAGGCCATGAGAAGTGGATCATAGTTTGAATGAGCTCCATGATCATAATTATAATTTCCTGAAATAGTAAGAGGATTTGGTTTGTGCAATTACAGATTTGCATGGTTAATGACTATTTTGATTTTGTGTGGAAAGTTGGTTGTACGTGCGTGCTTTGCCCCTCACCATTATAGGGTTCTAGAAGTGAAGTGAGTGTGAGTAGATAAATAGGATTATTTAAATAACTAATTAATTAGTTATAAATTGTGAGAGGATAATTAACCATTTAATTAAATAAATGTTTAATTAAATTAGCTAAAAGATGTTAGGAATTAATTTAATTAATTCCAAGAGCATGATATAATTAAATTAATTAATTCTAAAGGGATGTATTAGTAGGATAAAATTAATTTAATTAATTCTATTAGGTATTGAAAATTAGCTAAGAAGTAGGTATACATTTTAAGGGTGTCTGCATTTCCCCTCTTTAAAGTTTTATTACAAATTAATGACATTTTAAAGATAATAGACACATGTATATTTAGAGAGAGGAAGGTAGAGAACCATTTATATGCCCTAATGAGTAGAATGGTAAGGGAATGTAGAAAAGTGGTGGAAAACCATTTGATAGGAAAAATAAAAAGATGTTGAAGGAGGATAGGAATAATTATGCTTGTAGCATGTGTGTCATTTGGAGAGTGAAATTTAGAGAAACTTTATTTTGTTATTGCAAAATATATTTGTCACCATGATTATGAAGGAATCAAGATGTTTAACCCGTTATGTGTGTAAAATACACACACACCAAAGAAAAGATAAAAATGAAAACAAACCCAATATACACTGTAAAAGTATGCACCATGGCTATAAGGAAGCCAAGATGATAACGAAATACATGTAATTGGTCCAAAAATTAAGATCAACAATGCAACACAACTTTGAAAAGAAGACAATTAGTTATGCCCCTAATACGTGCCACAATGATGATTAAGCATATGCAAATTCCTAAAGCACTAAACTTATGAAATGCATGAGGATAGGATCAGACTAAAGAGCGAGTGATCTTAGATACTCCTAATGACACTCTTGTTGGATTCATATTGATTATTGCTTTATGAGGTTTGAAAAAGGTTAAGCGCCTTTAAGTAATAAACTTATGAATGGTATGAGAGGGCGAGAGTCAAAATTTCCCTAGGTGAAGTTATAAAGAAAAGGAAACAATGTATCATGATAGCCAAAAAATCGGAATGATCATTAGAGTAGTAGATAAAAAATTTATTTTATCAAGATTGTGTTGAGTTATTGATTTTTTTTTAAATGTAATTTTTTAGGATTTTTGTTTGAAATTTTAATTTGTTTGTGATTTTGATAATTTATATGATTTTTGAATTTTTTTAAATGGATAATTTTTTAAAAACTTTAACGTAAAGGAGGGAGTGATGTGTGGCATACTCGATTTTTCCTAGTGAAGCATTGGTGTGCCCCAACAAGATGAAAATAATGAAGGAAAAATTCCCTTGTGAGCATGTGAGCATCGTGATAGAACACCGATTAGTGTGCTTTAGAGAATAGAGGAAGAAGCCACAATTTTTTTTTGGAGTAACGACAAAGAAAAATTAGTGGTTGTAGTCACAAAGAAGAATAAGGGATGCAAAAAGGTATAAAGATGAGTGGGAGGGTTAATAATCATAATGACTCATTTATGTTTATAGATTATTTTTGACCTCGAGTGAGATTCAAGCTTTGATATTTTATAGAGATGGCTTATCAATCACATAGGAGACACCGTATGTGGATCCATTTGAGGGTTTGGGAGGAGGCCAAATGAGGGTCCTTTGATATATAAATCATCAAAATTTAATTTTGGAAGCATTTATGACTACTCTTTAAGCAGAGGACGTTTGGTTTTTAATGTTCACACATACACTCGAGTGTGCTAACATATCCTAAGGAATGGGCTAGCATTCAAGTGTATGCGATAGCATACAACTAAGAGCATCAACATTAAAAGGGGAATACACTAGCATGTTAAATGCAAAGCATCATTGTAGGAGCATGAGAGTTAAAGTGAGTGCGGTAGTGTTCAACTCGGTGCACTATCATAAATGTGCTAGTGTATAAGTGTATGTGCTAGCATTCATATGCATGTGATATCATTCATAAGCATAACATAACAAATGGTGTGTTAATGTTAAAAAGTGGTTTTTAGAAGAAAATTAGAAGGTTAGGAGAGAGGGAGATTAATTTTAACCATGTTTTTGCATGATTTACGGAGAGGCCACTAGCATTGGATGTGCGGGAGAGTCATAGACGATTGTAGCCATTTAAGAGGAGATTTACATGGAGTTAGCAACAACAGTTGGTCAAATTATTAGAGGTGAAGGGGATGACTTACATTACACATCTCCCCATAGAATATTAGATCATTGTTTAATGATTGTGCTAGATGAGAGATGGCACATATAGAGTCGGACATTTAGATTGCCGATGAGAGAGATGATAATAATGTTCGAGGATGTGTATCGGATCATTCAAGTACTAATACAGGGTATCTTGGTGGATTTTGACCGAGACGCCACATGGATTCTTGGGAATATATGGGACCTATTTTGAATAGAGGACATACCTCAAGAGGGGATGGTAGTGTACCTATACAAGTGTATTGACAACAATATGGTAGCTTGGTTACCTATACTTTATGGCTCTTACCAAATGGATACTTATTGCCTAATAATATAGTGGGACATATTTTTAATTGTGATTGATAGGGATATTCACATGTTTGATGGAGGAAAATTCTTCACATGGGGTCAATGTATCCTTGTGTATTTATATAGAGATTTGCATTTGATTTTATATAGAAGTATGCGAGTCATAGTATAAACACTCTGCTACGAGATATGGGCATGGGATCATATTGCGATTGGGTGACTAGTTGGCATTTTGCAATAAAAGTAGCCTAATGAGCCCTCAACCTTTAGATGGGAGATAGTAGGCGCATATCAAAGGGGTCACATGGGGAAATTGCTTTTATCGGTGGGATTTTTATGACGTATAGATTCATAGGGTGACTTGGAGACCATACAAGTTATATAAGTGGGGGATAGATGGCATAGAGTCGTGCACAACAAAGGTATAACACTTTATCTTTGGCAAATCGTAGTCACATTATGGATATGTACATGGTGGATAGGGTATAGAGATAGATTAATGTTACTTAAGATATCCTAGGTGTTGATCGAGTGGTACACCCAAGTGGTGTAGGAGATAATAGACTTTGGGTTGTAGGTTAAAGTGTGGGTTACCAAGAAAAGTTTCTTTGGTGTAATCCCATAGGCATGGGATTCTCATGCATAGATAGTAGATCTAGACACCATTCCCGAGCATGTTGCAGGTATGTAATGATCATGCCTAGGAGGATTACTATTCCGTAAGAAGCCATATATGTAGGGATAACATAAACGGTAGTGGGAGGGCTAGAAAAGAGGAGGGATAGAGGTAGGCTGGGGTAAGAAAAGGATGGGGCCAATGTGCAGGATAAACAAGGCATAGGGCCGGGATGTACAGCTCCATAGGTTCAAGTGGCTTAAGGGCCATCGGTATGAGTATAGGGTCAAGTGGCCAAGGGGCCATAGGTATAGGTACATGTTGTACAAATAACATAGGTGCATATGGCTTAGGGGCCATGTATACCAATAACACATGTATCATAGGTGCAAGAAACAAAAATTCATGTGGCTTATGTTACACAACTACGTGTATAAGTAGTACCAAGGCATGTGGCTCAAATACCATTGTAGATGTCACATCAGGTTCGACACGGATGCCAATGCCAAGGACAATTATATAGATGTAGGTACTAGCAAAAGTACCTTTATAGATGTGATGTCACCATAGAGACCTCCTAGTCTAGGTGTTAGAATTATATAGGGAGAATATGGAGGAGATGGAGGATTAGGATTAGGTACCGGGTATAGGTACCAGCTCTAGGATTGGCAAGTAGGCAATCAGTAGCCACATTACATGGGGAGAGGGATAAAGTTGTATTATGGGGTGATGTTGCATTCATCACTGTGAGACCCTCTAGAGATAGCTAGACAAAAGGTTGGCCAAGAAGGATGGCTTGAGATAACAGTGCAACAAAGGACCGAATTTGAGAGAGGATCAACCGAGTATATAATTATGCAAGGTGACGACAAAGAGAGCTATTATATTCTGTGGAAAAAATTAGTAACATTGGTAATGTATTATCAAATTTTGTTGTTGCATCGAGGGAGGATAGTTATTATAGAGATTTATATGAGGCTACAATCCTTAAGGTTTAGAGAGCTCCGTTTTATAATAAGAGATTAAACATAATAATATACTAGGTCACATCGACCATAAAGATCATTGAAATTGGTGCAAATGCCACATCTTAGGGATAGACCTGTAGTCCCAAAGGTGTTGGAGAGATTCGGGGATGAGTAAGTTTTGATGAGATATTTTATGTATATTTTTTATATATGCCTCGTGATGAAAGAACATTCTTGTAGATTAATGCTCATGATGGCATATTGAGATGTATATGACTATTTTTGAGATATAGTGTACATGGACATTTTTATTTTATGTACATGATATGGACATTTGACACCCCTAATGTGTTACATAGTGAAAAATAGATAAATATGAATTCCCCAAGTGATGTCCTAGAAATACAAAATGATTGAATTGATTTGTATTCGCATTTGATCCAAGTGTGATACAAGTGAAGTTATATTGCAAAAGGGGGTTGATTGTCTTTCCGTGAGCATAGATATACACCACGTGCAAGAAAATTGATTATCAGAAGATGATTTAAAATGATTAGTAGGATTTCCGTCAAATGGCGATAGTGGTTAATTGTGTTATTCAGTTGTTGATATTTTGTCAAACATTTTCTAAATGTTATTTGTTATTTTGAATTTTTTTGGGGGTTTTTCCAGTTTTATACTATTTTGGGATTTTAAACATATTTGAATGTGTTTGGTCTTTTTGAAACATATTTAAATGTTTTTGGGTTTTGAACATATTTAAATGTTTTTAGGTTTTAAACATATTTCAATGTTTTTGGTTTTTGGTTTTAAACACACACCAATGATGAAGGAAAAGGTATTCCCAAACCATAGAAAGTATGGTACAAGTGAACAAGTCCAAAAAAATCAAGGGACGAGTCACAAAGGAATAATCGAATAAAATCGGTGAAGCATGGAAATGATAACCTTACCATGAATACATGTGACACAAGGTGAGATAAAAGACATAAACATTGGACAAGGTGAATAGGTGAAGCAAGTGATTGTGTTGATTTTTCCCCAACACTAGGGATACTATTAGGGGATTAAGAATAGAAATTTTTAGATGAACCATGTTCATGGGATCATTAAGATATTTTCCATACTATTCGGATAAATTATATGCTCTAGATTTCAATTTTGTAGTCACAATATAAGGTCCTAACCAATTAGGTTAAAACATGCCTTACTTCTCATGTTATTTTGTAGTATTTTTCTTATTTTCCTCAAGAAAAAGGTCACCAATCTCAAACTGTAGAGGTTTGATTTTTTTGTTGTAACTATGATGAAATTGATTTTGATATACCTTTAGATGGTCCAAGGCCCAAATTATTTTCTCATCCAAGAGTTCTAATTCTACAAGGCATGCTTTGTAATAATTATCTTCATGCACCTGGTATTGTAATGATAGGTGGAGGGAAGGGAGCTCAACTTTAATGGGTAATACAGATTCATAACCATATATTAGAGAGAAGGGACTGACTCCATTTGGAGTGTAGAATGAGGTGGGATAAGCCTAGAGGGAAGGATACGATTGTGTATGCCGATTGCGACCATGTTTGTTGACCGTCTTCTCCAATAAGGATTTAATAATTTTATTAGATGCTTTATATTGGCCATTGTCTTGGGTAATATGGAGTTACCTATGGTAGGATGATATAGAATTTCTTAGAGATTTCTTTGACATTCTTTTTTTGAAGGATGTACCATTTTCGATAACAAGAGATGTAGGGATGCAAAACCGGTAGATGATGTGGTTGAATATGAACTTGGAAATATTTAACCCAGTGATATAGGTGAGAGGAATGGCCTCTATCCACTTGGTAAAATATTCAATAGTAGTGATTATGAAGGTATGACAATCAGAGGATGTGAGTTTAATTTTTTCGACTAAGTCGAGCCCCCATCTAGAAAAAGGCCAGGGTGAGGTGATGGGATAAAGGGATTATGAGGGTGAATGTATTAGATTACTTACTGTGTCATTGACATTCATGGAACTTCTTATCAAAATTTCATGTGTCGAGACTCCATGGTGGGCCAATATTAACCCACATGCAAGATATTCTTAGCTAGGATCAATCCACTTGTATGTGTGCCATAAATACTTGAATGCATTTTGACTAGTGTCTAATTTTCTTCTTCTGATTGAGACACCTTAATATATTCCCATCATAGCCTCTTTGGTAAAGGGCATCAACAAGGATGGTGTAGCATGAAGCATGTTTTTAAGGCTCTTTTTATTGGTTGAATTATTATTGGCGGATAGGTTTTGTATTGGATAAACATGTAAATGTCGTGTTACCAAGGGTTTTCAGGACCAAAATTTCACACACCATGGTGGAATTGAGAAAATCGTATATGGAGATGTTCCACGAGAAACAAGTTGTGTGTTTGGTTTTATCGAATCAAGAAGGGATGCAATAGTCACCATGGTATCCACTACTTTATTCTATGTTTAAGGAACTTTTACAAATGTTGTGAGCCAAAAATATGCTTTAAGGTCATCAAACATGCATTTTATGGAGCAATATTATCATCTTTGACTCGATATTATTTTTTTACCTATTTGATGATTAAGAGGAGTATCCAAAACTATCATCTCTTGGATCTAAAAAGATATAACAAATCCTAGACCTACTATGAGAGCTTCATATTATGTAATGTTATTGGTGCACAAAAACCAATGTGATAATATTTAGGTATGACATCACCATCTGGTGTGCAAAATACTATACCAACTCTTTGATCCATGCATATTACAAGAGTCATCAAATAATAAGGTCCATGAGGGAACTGCATAAATATACAACAAAGATTCATTTGAGAACACAAAATGAAGGGGGTGATAACCCAAAAGTGATGTTGTAGCCAGTTGATCTATTAGAGATTTCCCTTTTATGGTTTTTTGAATGAAGAATTTAATGTCAAACTCACTTAGGAGTACGATCCAACTAGACATCTACCTTGTTATGATAGGCCTTGATAGAAGATATTTTAGTAGATCTAATTTAAAAATAAGTTGTGGTATGATTGAGTAGATAGTGTCATAAATTTTGAAAAGTGAATGCCACTACCAAACATAAGTTTTCAACTTGGGAGTATTTGAGATCCGGGATATAAGAGTTCTACTTAAGTAGTATACTACTTGCTCTTGTTCTTTATCATTACGATGTGCAAGAAATGCCCCGATGACATGTTCTATCATTAATATATACAACATTTCATTATCTTTTATGAACGACATCAATATGGTAGAGTTGATAGATACTCTTTCATCTTAGTGAAAGAGTCTTGGCATTCTTGCATCCATTTGAATTGGACATCCTTTCTGAGTAGTTGGTTGAAATGGTGGCACTTATCTCGCCAACCGAGATATGAAGTGCACTGATGGACTGAATCCTCCTTGTAATTCTTACAAATGATGAAGGTTTTGTGGTGGAGGCATTTCTATTATTCCCTTGAATTTGGTAGGGTCAACTTCAATTCCCCTCCATGAGATGATAAATCCTAGGAGTTTCCCTAAGTGACACCAAAGACACATTTCTTTGGATTAAGATGAACATTATATTCTCTT
Source organism: Taxus wallichiana var. yunnanensis (assembly GCA_018340775.1). Taxonomy (NCBI): domain Eukaryota; kingdom Viridiplantae; phylum Streptophyta; class Pinopsida; order Cupressales; family Taxaceae; genus Taxus; species Taxus wallichiana. The sequence continues at coordinate 222,883,401 of CM031236.1, read as the reverse complement.
AACCTTTAAAATATACGTCACAAGATGACTGGATAATCTATTCTAGTTTATATTTATCGATAATATCATAATTATTGTCATTTCTCTCTATTAAGTTGCACCTATATTTGAGGCCGAAGGACATGACCTTGTAACAAAATGCTCCCCATGGGGTCGTGAATGTTGTCTTATGTTGATCTTCCTTAATAATGTGGATATGGTTATAGATTGAAAATTAGTCCATTAATGATAAAATCTCATGGCATATTGTAGAATTGACAATCATGTCAATGTTGGGAAGGGGAAAGTTATCCTTAGGACAGTCTTTGTTGATATCCCAAAAATTGGTGCAAATTCGAATACACAGTATCATCTTAGAACATGTACCGTGTATGAGATCCTTTTAAAATAGTCTATTGATCATATAAAACCAAATTCTAACAACGTTTGAAGTTATTATTTGACTAACAGTGCCACCTTAGGATGAATTTTTTGTAGTTTCCGCTTAACGGGACTTTGAATTTGGGAAAACCACCGATTGTGTACAACTAGAGAAGGATTCAAACCCGACATATCCTTATAGGACCATGTAAAGAAATCCTAAAATTTGATGAAGAGTGCTATAAAGGCTTGGATTTACGATTCTCATAAGCTTGCTCCGAGCTGTAATATTTTGAGATTATCATCCATTTTGATATTGATGGTGATAGTTTCTTCTACCAACATTTTGGATGTATCAATATCTTGGAATGACGATATAGGATTTTACAGTCATTTGATTTATCTGGAACTGAGTCTCCTCTCTTTAGCACCTCAAAGAGTTTTTCACAAGGAGATGCATCCTTTTCTTTTTTTATTACTTTTTTTTTTTTTTCATTTTTGCTTCTCACGCATCGCCTCGGTGAGGTTTTTATTATGTGGGATTGTATTTTTCTTTTTATCATTTTTATTTTGATTTTTGATTTTTGGTGGACTAGAGCACTCAAATTCCTTGTTGAATTTGCGGTAACATTGAGGTTTATATCAAATCCCTTCTTATGGCTCGATAAGGGAATAGGGTCCTAAGTCCCAAGGAATTCTTGGATGGCCTCATTGCCTAAAAAGGTCCAAGTAAATGTGACATTATTAGTCCCGATTTATGAGAGATGGGTAAAGGATATCAAGGGTGTGAATGGATAGGTTTTAAAGGTAGAGGGTGGTTTTAGCTAGGTCTTCAAAGAGGCTATGTGTACAACTGATCTCAACTTTAGAATCAATTTCTTCTTCTATATTCATTAAATCGAATATCATAGGCCTTTTTACAAAAAAAAATTATAACCTAAACAATGATGGTATATACTTTCTTCATACATTATTGGTTTAAGGTGACCTTTTGCTTGTAAGATGAGTCCTTTACCTTTCCAATTCATGTTCTTCATCATCTTGTGGGATTTGACATAGTCTATTGATTCATAGCACTCAACCATACGATCTTCATATAGCCAAGAGCCATCATAACCCTAAACATTTTCATCCTCCAAGAGTCCATATCGCCTCCAAGGAGTTTTACCAAGGTGATAAACTAGAGCTTATTTTAAATGGGGGACATTAGGTTATCCATATATATGAAAGGAAAACAAAATTTTACCAATGTGGAAAGCATTTTCAAAATTGTATTCACCAAGAACTTGAAAATTTGGGCTTAGCGGTGAATAAGATGTTGTGACGATTACTGGGATAAATGTAGATTCTTGGGATCGAAACAACATATTGGGATCAATGTGATGGGTCATTATATTACCATAATTTAAATAACTCATAGACAAGTTGGTGTTATTATAACCAAGGTGGTGTCTAAAGCTATATGCAAAAGGAGAAAAAAATTCTTGTTCAACAATACTTCTTCCTAAGAAAACAAACTGAAATTAAACATGTATAAAAAGGAAACACAACAAATAAATTAACGGAAATAAATATACATTAAATAAACTATGCTAAGAAATAACAAAAAAATAGTCCTCCTTGGGAAAGAGTGATTTTTGGTCATTCTCTTCCCTTCGGATTTGGAGCAACTACAAGGAAATTTTTAGAACTGCAATTATATTGATTCAAAACTGATTTACAAAATATATGCCCCCTTTCCAAGTATATGGAAGAGGTATTTATAGGCATCTCTCCTAGTTTACTTAGTCCACACACCAAGAACTAACTACCTATTCTTGGGTGGATTTATTCAAAGCAATAAATCCTAAACAAAATTGACTACAACAGTCCACTTATCATGGAGAATATTTCTACAACTCATCCCTTTAATCTAGGAACACAAAGTGGGAGAGTACTTATTCAACATTCCTAATATTATTCCACTATTTTCTCATCCTTGAAACATGGAGAGAAAATGGAGGAGTTCTAATTCCATGACTTTGAATTCTTCTTGGAATGCCACATGCATACATGACTTTGGATTGCCACATGTTTGGATTTGTATTATTGGTTGATGACATGGAAGAAAAGAGTGGGATGAATAGTTTAGTTCTCCTTTACATTAATTTGGAACAAACCAAAAGACTTTTGGTAGTTGGGCCTTTCAGTATTTGTGTGGAAGTTTTTAGTAACATCAATCTATGAACTTGGGGTAGAGTTGCTTATGCCATATTTTCTACACACTATTGCATTCCAACTTAGAAGAAATATCAAGAAATAACAACAATTAGATTGCAAATAGATTTCTAAAGAGATGATAAGATAAATCCTATATTCTACCTTAAATATGCTATCCATTATTAAAACTACATCTAAATTCACTTGAAATCTTGATTTTAAGAGAGAGAATAAGAGTGTTATTTGGTGATATAATGAGACATATTTTGGTCTCATCATTCCCCCACACTTAACTTCTTGCATGCCCTCATGCAAGCTACTGATATTCTTGTAGAATTTGATTTTGTCAATACTTCTACATCTTTCAAATTGTCTTCTCTTTTTCATGATAACAACAAATTGAGATTCTAGAAGTAAATTTTTTTACTTATTTCTCGTGAGGTTTTTCTTAGATAATGTAGAGATATTTTTTCCACACTTAGCTCTTTGTTTTCTCATGCATTCTTCAAAATATTTGGAAGAGAGTGAGTCTCCCCCATACTTAGCTCATGCATGCCATCATGTAAACTATTTTTATTAAGCATCTTATATATCCCAACTGCTGTAAATTGGAAAAAAAAATCATTTGCATCATCTGCTTTGGTACTTGATTTGATCAGCACATGTGGATTTTGACAAATTTCTCTCTTTGTTGTTTTATTTTTTAAGCTTTCAAGAAGTGAATCTATTTGTAATTAAAACAACAAATAACAATATTTGAGAATAGAAAAATAGAAGTTACCATACCATACTTAGTAGTTATCCTTGCTTTCATCATGTTGTATAACCTTGATTTTCATCTGCAATTTGAACAAAAAAATAGATATGAAGTCAAGGCCTCTACAACATAGAACTTTTTAGTAGCAAATAATTTCATCAACCAAGTTGGCATAAGAGAAGCAATCATATGTATCCAAGAAAGACTTTGAAGTGCAATTTGTTTTTATTATTATTATTGAGTAATTGGTCATCCAATAAATTGGTTTTCTAACCAATCACTATCCTTTTGAGAAATGTCAACATGATGGAAAATCAGGAAGCAATCTTCTAGAGTTTCTGCAGCATCTAACCAACTGAGAAAGCTGATTATAGTCTTTTGAGAAACAATGGTAAATTGTTTTGGGAAATGGGATGGTTCAGGGACTTATTCATTTATTAGGAATGGATGGTTTATTATGAGAGGTTGTGGGTATGATCCCTAAATAAAAATGGTATGTTGGCATTTCAATTAGCATATACTAGTTGAGTCAATATTTTTCTACAGTCATGAGAAGAATTAACATTGACTAAAAAATATTAGAGGATTTTTGGTGGTTCCAGTACTTGGGAAAATGAGTTTTAGCAAAAATAAACAAAAATAAGACAGAGAGGGGAGCATGGAATGAATCAGGCACTTTGAAAATGAAGAGTATTAGCATAATACTTACATGCATCATAATATTATTTTTGTAAACAAAAAATAGTCTTCAACATATCATTTTCGATCTACGTGTAGTGAAATTGCAATATCTTAGGCATTTCTCAATGAAAATGAGCAATTAAAAATGATCTAGAAAGCTCATAGCATGTAGAACAAGACCCAAATAAAGTTTGAGCTATTTCTTTGTGAGATGCGAGTAGTTTGCATTAGAAAACACTGTTATTTTTCACACGAGAACTCCTTATCAACTGAATCTTTTTATTTGACCTCCTCTGTAATGCTTCGTTTCTATAGGGAAATAGATGCAGATGAAAGGATGTAAGCATGAAATCTTTCTATGTTATAGTTATTTCCTTGATCTATGGTATTGACTAGATCCTTGATGTCTAGTTATCTCCTAAATCTATGGTCGTGACTAGTTATTTCCTTGATTTATCGCTTGATCTACGACCTTGATGGTTCCCATTGAAATCATTAGCCTTTGGTTATATGGTATGGTCATATAAGGGCTTAAATCTTGTTATTCCTACTAGTAGGTGCTTAACTCTAGACCCCTTTCATTTTATTTGTGTGGTGAAGGAAAGAATATTTTATTTGGTTTTAGTGGCATCTAAAATAAATAGTAGAGCATAATATTGATAAGCTTATATCTTTTGATCGGTAACTTGGTTTTGAGTGTCATTTTTTGTAAAAGTGATTTTTTGTGATCTTTCTATTAGAAATATTTATTTTGAGAATTTCACTATAATTATAAAGTGCCATATTGTAACACACACTCATTATAAAGTGCCAAATATGGAGGAGTGTTGTAATCAATTGTGGACGCAATTTTAGCTGAGCCCGACGTCCTAAACTTTTGGGAGTTGCATTCTTGTATCTATCATGGATTCTGAGAATGATATGCTTTTCTTTGAAGTGTGTGGAATTTAAGAGGATATTGTAAAATTTGTGGAAGAAAATAGATCGCTCAAGAAGTGAAATTATCTTCTACAATCACTCATTCACAATAAGGATACACTAATACACTCCTGCAAACAAAATATTGCTAGCCTAAAACATCACCATCATATTGTGGATAGCCATGTCCATGCTCTTAGTCCACTTGCAAATTGTTGCTCTTGTACCCACTGACATTGATATGCCATTCTTTGAGCCTGATTCTTGCTCTTGATGCTCCTAAGCCTATGAGGCTTGTTACTGCATGCTCTTCCACATATGTGCCTATTACAGTAACACATGTTGTGTATCCTACTTCTACTCATATGCATGGCTCTTTTGAGAAGCATACCACTACATTCAGTTCTCGCATGCTTCATTCTATGGGTTTCATTGGTGGAGGTATTGGTAGACATTCATATTGTTTCCCCTATTCCACATGTTAAGTGGAATTCTCACCATGACATTGATTTTTGAGAAGATACTTCATTGGGATCACACATTGGCGAGCTCCTATTTTTATTTACTCACCTCTTTCTAAGGATCATGAGAAACACATGAGTTATGCACCTTCACTCAGGCTTGAGAAACCTGAGATTTTAGTTTTTCAGACATGATCAACCTGACACACATTTTGATGTTCCTTTGCATGCAGCCATTGTGAATTTTGCACCAAGTCATATGTAGTAGACATCTTCTTCATCCATCCATGTTGATTTGGGGTGGATATTTGATCACTCATGGTGGTGACATAGGCATTCATTGAGAGGAATCTACAGGCGTGGCTCCTCCACCATTCAAACTCTTGCTCCACTTTCTATACCTTATGCATTGTAATGCTTCTTGTTTTGAACATTTTTCTTTAGCAGGTGTAGTGCATCTCTCCTGTTTGTTGAGAGATTTTGTATCTGTGTTTTTGAAACTTTTAGCATGTTGACAGTATCTCTTATGCGGGATCTATTCCGTGAAGTCCAAAGTGTTATTTTGTCGGTGTTCGAGTAGTTAATTTTGGGAAACTCATACAAATTTGTAGCATCACTCCACCCATTCGGGATTATGGGAGGGTGTGGTGCGATCCTTATTCTTCGAGTTTAATGTCCTTGCCTTGTTACTTTGGCTTTTCTTAGATTATGACACTCTAGAGTTTGTGTCTTTTCCTTGTTGCTTTGGTTATTATTCTTGGATCGTGGCACACACCTATTTGCATTAGTTGATTGAATTATGTTTAGAGTTTTTTTGTACTTTTGACATCACTCCATTGATAGTCTCTTTATATAGAGTTATTCCGGTGAAGCCTAGTGTCGATTGTTTTTGAGTTTTGTGATCGAGCGGTGGATTTAGACCATAATGCACACCAAAATTCTTCAAAGACATTGTATGATTTTTTTGAGCCAAGATTCTTAGGATGCCTTGCAGCAGGTTTTTACTCTCTTTACTTTATTATTCTTGGTTTTGGGTACCTTGCGTTGTCCTTTTTTCCAGTTATTGTAATTGAGTACCTCATCGAGGCCTAGTTGTCGGGACTCATATTGTGGACATGTCACTTCTATTTTAGAGCCTAGCTTCACTTGAGGGGGTGTTATAGTAGGTATTTACCTTAGCTCATGTTTACCTAGTCACTTTATCTACCTTTATTGTATTTATCCTCACCCACTTATGTGTGTGGATATTTATTTTATCTTATTTAGATATTAAGAGATATTATCTAGTTGTTAGGTATAGTTCTTTCCTTGATATATGGTATTGACTAGATCCTTGATGTCTAGTTCTCTCCTAAATTTATGGTCTTGACTAGTTCTTTGATGACTAGTTATTTCCTTGATTTATGGATTGATCTATGACCTTGACTAGTTCTTAGATTGTTATTCCTTGCCTATATAAGCAAGGCCCATTCTCATTGTATTTCATTGAGTTCTATAATAAGATATGATATTGTTGCTCATTTGTTTGCAAATGTTTTATGTAAAGTTATTCTAGTGAATTTCTTTCATCTTATTGATCATGGCATTTCATTAACATCGTGTTCTTGTCTTGGTATGATCTAGTTATCGTTATTTTTATTCTACATCTTTTCCTTCAACTCCCAATATGTTTGCATAAATATTCCATAGAAATTTGTCTCTGCTAACTCCGCAAAAAAGTTAGTTTTTTTGTTTTTGTATTTCTTGCATGCATGAACTATTATTTAATCTTTGCAGAAGTAACAATACATGCAAACAAGAAATATTTTAGAATAGAAACCATCATTGCATGAAAATAATAGTATAAATTAGAGTATTCATTTAAATCATTCATTATTCTACCAAATCAATTTATACCTTGCAGAAATATATTATTTTACAATTTTTATAAAGATTAAGAAAACTTATCATCAAATTCCTATTGTATCCATTCCATCACACCAAAATACATGGGTAACTAGCATTGTAATTGTTGTGTATATAGGAAATGGAACTAGATACATGTTTTATTTGATGAAAATGCATATTTCTATTATGAATTTTCATCCATATGCTGATTAAGGTAGTCAATCTTATCAACAAGCTACAATATCATATTGAAATGATCAATATGAATATAATAGAAATATTTCTTAACAAAATAAATAATTACATAAACACATGTCTGATGGACTAATATAAACATGAAATGATGTTTCCATTTTATTGAGGGGGTTTTCTTTTGGAAATATTCGACGGTTTCTAAATCTAATTGCAGAAATAAAATTTAATCTATTTGTAGAAAAACAAAATGCTAAAAATAAATTTGTAGGAAAAGAAATTTGCAAGAAAAAAAAATTGAAAGCAAATTCTAAAGAAGCTATTGAATAAGAATCTCTTGTCACAAATCTTGCTAAGAGGTATTCTACTATCACTAGAATATTCTTTTAGAAAAATCTGAGTCTCCTAATAACACCATGATCCCTAAAAATGACACCAAAAATGATGGGTTGTTGTATTACTAGTCATTTAACCAACTCATAGACAAGTTGGTGTCATTATAACCAAGGAGGTGTCTAAAGTTGTATGCAAAAGGAGAAAGAAAATCTTGTTCAACAATACTTCTTCCTAAGAAAACAAACTAAAATTAAACATGCATAAAAAGGAAACACGCAAAAAATAAATTACTGAAATAAATTAATAGAAATAAATCTGCAAAGAAATAAACTATGTTAAGAAATAACAGAAAAATTCTCCTCCTTGGGGAAGATTGGCTTTTGTCCATTCTCTTTCCTTTGGATTTGGAGCAACTACAAGGAACTTTTTAGAACTGGAATTGTATTGATTCAAAACTGATTTACAAAATATATGCCCCTTTTCCAAGTATATGGAAGAGGTATTTATAGGCATCTATCCTAGTTTACTTAGTGCACACACCAAGAACTAACTACCTATTCTTGGGAGGATTTATTCAAAGAAACAAATCCTAAAAAAACTTGACTTCAATAGTCCACTTATTGTGGAGAATATTTCTTCAACTCATCCCTTTAATTTAGGAAAACAAAGTGAGAGAGTACTTATTCAACATTCCTAGCACTATTCCACTATTTTCTCATCTTTAAAACATGGAGAGAAAATGGAGGAGTGCTAATTCCATGACTTTGAATTCTTCTTGGAATGCCACATGATTACATAAATTTGGATTACCACATGTTTGGATTTTTATTCTTGAAGCGATAACATGGAAACAAAGAGTGGGTTGAATAGTTCAGGTGCTCCTTTACATTACTTTGGAACAAACTAAAATACTTTTGGTAGTTTGGGCCTTTTAGTAGTTGCGTGGAAGTTTCTAGTAATAACAATTCATGAACTTAGAGTAGGTAGTTGGGCCTTTCAGTAGCTGCGTGAAAGTTTTTAGTAACAACACTCTATGAACTTGGAGTAGAGTTACTTATGACCTATTTTCTACACACTATTGCATTCCAACTTAGAAGAAATATCAGAAATAAAAACAATTAGATTACAAATAGATTTCTAAAGAGATGATAAGATAAATCCTATATTCTACCTTAAATATGCTATCCATTATTAAAAATACATCTAAATTCACTTGAAATCTTGATTTTAAGAGAGAGAATAAAAGTGTTATTTGGTGATATAATGAGACATATTTTGGTCTCATCACAATGCATTTATCAGTGACATGGATGACATGAAACTCGATAGATATATCCATAGAAATAAAATAATTAGCATGGTCATATATGGCCTCTAATATTTGTAGTACTCAAAAGGTTTAGAATCAAAAACAAGGTAAAATATTTACCATCATGTGGAAATTTAATGCACTGGTGGTAAGTAGAGGGTACGACTTGCATCGCATGTATCCATGGTCGACCTAAGAGGACATTGTATGAGGTCTCAACATGATCAACATGGCAGATGGTTTTAAGTGTTCACATGCCAACCTATATAGGTAAGGTGATCATCCTATAGGATAAACATTCACTATTATCATAACCACAAATGGTTATAACGTTAGCTCCCATACTAGCCTTCATGTGACCAATAAATCTCAAAATTTTCATGGAACATATGTTTAATGCTGCTCCATTATCAATTAGAACTCTTTTAACCTTGTGGTCAGTAATATATGCTTCGATATACAAATATTTATTGTTCTGTAGGTTTGGATTTAACAGGTCCTGAGGACCAAATGATAGTATGGGACTAGTTGGTGAAATATTGGCAATTAAGGCTTGGAATTATTGAACGTTAAGATCCTCAGGAACATGTGCCTTGTAGATAGAGCGAGTGATAATATCCTAAAATTTAGGTGATGATTTCAATAACTCCATGAGGGAGATATGGGTAGGGGTTGTTGATAATTAGTGTAATAGGTCATATGGACTGAAAGTGGATGATTTGGAATTAAATGCTAGATTTGGGTTACTTATAACCATAGGATTTACCACTTGAAGAAAAATGGTCAAAGTAGATGGCTGGTTTGTTGCGGGCACATAAATATAATTTTTCTATATGGCCATTGCATTATTATGAGGTTGGAATTTTATGGTAGCAATGGTAGGAGGAATTTCTTCAACAAATGAAATTATTGAGTTGAAATCAATGTTGTTTGAAGATTGGCCTTGTTCAATAGCTTTTTTATTTTCACCATGTTTGGGGAATGGGTTGGAAAACACCTTTAGATTATCATTGGGTTTTTTTATTTGGTGTTGGGTCTTCAACCGCTATATCTCCATTATCAATGAGGTCATGGATGTAATGATGAAGTTGCACACATCTATCCATTTGATGGCCATCAATGTGATGAAAATCACAATAGGTGTTAGGTTTATACCAAGAAGGATTAGGTTCCCCTTTAACAAAAGGTTTCATGATGGGGTACATGACCATATTGGAACTTTCTAGTTGGCATAAGACACTCAAAAGAGTCTCTCCCAGAGGTGAATTGTCATCATTTTTAATCACGAGGAGGGGGAACCTCTCTACTTGGAATAATGATGGGTTATTTCAATTTGTTTTACTTTGGTTGACTATTTTTTACGTTATGCACATTGTGGTTATCTAGTGACACCATCATTAACAACAGATTCGAGTCTCTGTTGACATGTTTAGGTTTATCCTGATGATTGTTCTTATTCTTATTGGTATTGGCGCGACTATATTTTGAATGAGGCTTGATCAAGCCTTTGATAATGAGGTCCTTTTCAATTTGGGTCCCTTTCTTAATAACTTCCTTAAAGCTATTGAGGTAGAGCATCTACATTTGGAAAGATAACTTCTTATTCATGTTTGGCATGAAGATATCTTTTGCTATTTTTTTCAAGAATAGAACATGGGAACCAATTGGTGATTCCTCCCGTCGTTGTAAGAATTGTGCAAAATTTTCATTTGATCATTGTTTTGCGTTGCAAAAATCCATCACAGTGATCTCAAAACCAAGGTTGAAGGAAAATTGTTTGAAAAAATTCTCCAAGAGGTTCGTGAAAGTGGTTATTGATCCCTTTGGAAGGTGTAAGAACTAGTCCAAATATTTTCCTCCTAGACTATTGGAAAGAGACGTAATAAAAATATATTATCATATGCCACTTCTTGGTATGCCATGATAATTCCTTAATATGCTCTCATGGGTCATTTTTTCCATTGCATTTGTCAAATTTGGGCATCTCAAAATATTTTTGGAAGGGTATGCATAAAATTTCATTATTGAATGGATAAGGACACAATTCATCAAAGTTGAATTATTTGCATTGTTGTTACATACCCAAAATTGTGTCTTTGATCATTTTCCATTCTGAGCAAATGGTGAATTATTACATGGGATAGATGAAAAATTATCATTTTTTAGATGTTCTCTTTGTTTTTCTCGGCATGAGTTTTAGATAGATCACCACTTTTTTTCTTCTATTCTTCATCATTTGCGTCGTTAGTGACTTTGGAAGATATGAAAGACAATTGTTTTGCTATTGCCATGGTTCATTTTAGGGGTGAATATTCATGAATAGGTGAATATTAGGATTTTGAATTTTGAAATTGGAAAATTTTTTACTACTGTACGGTAGTGCATTCACCAAAATTTTATGGGTCCTAAATAAATTTGACCATAATTTCACCTTAGTGTTTCCACTAAGGGATGACCAATGTTAGTATATTTGCCTTCATGTTATAATATACCATTATATATAGGATTAATTCACCATAATATAGTAATATAATATAATTTCAAAATTCATTAATTTTGAGATATGCAGTTAAATCCGAAGGTAAAAGTGAATAATCTTGTGAAAATATATAAATATAAGGAAAAAAGCCAAACAAATAAGTGAAATAGGTAAGCAAAAGATTTCGAATTTTCATCCTGTCAACGGTTTTTTTATAGAACTGTTACCGGATGCCAATCTAAATACACGGTGCCATCCATTAAGGTGAATAGGAATTATCATATGGTAGCAATATATGTTACTGAATGGTAACATAAATTTATGTTGTCATACGGTAACATAAATTTGTGTTGTCGTTCGATAACAAGTATGTAGCTGTGTGGTAATCCGATATCATGTTCACATAACCTTTTTAGTAGCCTAACCCATGTTACCATGTTATCATGTAGCATGATCTTTATTTTTCACAATGTCTTGCATTTATTTTTTACAGATCTTATTTGAAAATTCTATATTTTTGTCACATGTGTAGACTTCAAAATCACCCATATGATGGCCCCTGTTGCAAATGAGAAAAGAACTCAAGGAAAAAGAAAATGCGACATGGAAATTTCAAAATATTTTATTCATCCCATAGTAACACCAATGCCAAGAGGTAATTTTGACTCTTATTATGTTAATGTTACTTTATATGTTGATTTACTTAAGGATGTAGTAAGCAACCCAATTTATTTCAAATACGAAAACCCTAGAAATGACCATACTCTAGATGAAATTCCCAATCAACGTAGAGTAATTCAATTCACATTGATAGTACTGATAATCCCAATTTCCATCCAACTCAAACTTCAAATAAATATTCTAGAAACACACATTAGAAATGTAAGAGTGGGAAGTGGACTTTAGGAAGGACTTATAAATTTGAATGGTCAGCCAAATATCTATTCATTAAAACTATTGAACCAGAAAAACAATATTGATACTAATACGGAATGTAGATGTACTATATGTAGTTGGAAACTAGGAAAAGACCACAAAATGTAGTTGAAGTTGGACACAATAGAGAAGCATTGTGGAAAGTATATGAGTCTAAAAAGCAAGATGATGGAACAGTAATAAAAATAACTAGATGGAAAATCAAGGAAGATGATTTATATATGAGATACACAACGAGAATATGACAATCATCATAAACATCTTCAAGACCTTGTTGAGAAAGGTGGAACAATAAAGGCTAAATTTGCAAAAGCTACTAATGCAAGTCTTCAGGAAAAACTTATACAATTCAAAACAATATTTCACATTTTAAAAAAGGGCAGACCAATTTCAGATCTCATTGATTATAAGATATTATTTCAATGTAATGGGTTTCCAAACATTCCAACAACACATTGGTTAGATACAAGTGCATGGGAAATGGAAAAGTGTATGGTAGAAATTGAAATCATTTATTTGAGAGAGAAGGTTAAAAATGTGAATGCATGTCTGAGGTCACAACAAGGGTTTTTATGCATGTCTACACTTTCAATTTTAACCATTTGAGGGAAAATCATCTACTAGTTATGCACAAAATGATGGAGAATTGTAATTCTGAGAACCTCTGCAAACTTGTTATTAAAAATTTGAAAGAAATAACTGGTATGGATGATCATTCAATCTCTACAAATCTGATTTGTGTAGGAGTTGATGGGGCGATGTCATGAAAATTAAAAAAATGGGCTTTGTATTTTACTTCAAATAATTGTTTCCCATTATATGTTACCTATACACTTTGCATGACTCACATAATGAATCTCTCTTATAAGATTGAAAGTAATTTTGAAAATGTTTCTAAAGTGGAAGAGCTTATATGAGACTTACATTCATACATGTCATCCTAAAATATTTTTAGAGTTTCAGAGATTTTTGTTGGAATAACAAATGGTAAAAAATTGCTAAAAGATGTTGACACAAGATGGATATCATTGTATGATCCAGCTTGCAGAATTTTTGAGGAATACATGTCATTAATAAGGTATATGTTCAAGAATCATAGAGAAGTTGACAAGGCTAAAGATTTTTGTATCACTTGACAAATTTGGAGACATTATTAACTTTATGTGGTATTTTTCCAATGTGAAGGAAATAAACATCTTGGTGAAACAAGCTCAGGAAAGATCTATATACATTGTTGATTTTATAAAATTAAGGAAACAAGTATGTATGATTTTGGATACCTTATATTCCACCCAAGACTGGTTTCAGAAGTTGTAGTCACAAAATCATGCACTTTAGATACTATTTAATCACAATTTCATACTAATATTTGGAAGCTTCTTAAGTGAAGAAAGTACTAATTAACCCCTATCTTTTGGCCATCTTGTTTTATTTTATTTCATCATTTCTAGACTTTTACACATACATTACTAGACAAATTTCATCACTTGGCATTATTTTAGCCTTAACTAAGGCACCTATGAGCACCTTCGTCCGATCGGGGGCACCCTAATTCTTGTTGAACTTTCTCGCCACTTTTTGGGATCTTTGTAGCCATTTGAGATCTTTATATTTTTGGTGGTTGTCCATTTCAGGGTTAATATAAAGTTATGAGACCATAATGAGGGACCAAACACTAGTCACTCTTATCATCCACCTAGAGTTGCATCCATCTATTGCATTGGATATCACTTGCATCCATATAGCTCCATCAAAAGGCACAAGGCTAAGACATCTGCATCACACAAAACATAGGGGGAGGATTCTATTCTATTCCATGCACACATTCTATTACATTTTCTACATCTATTTATTGCTCGCTACTTCAAAAAGTGTGACTGACACAAGAGCACCTAGGGAACATTATGCACACACTCACCATAACTACATTTGGATTTGAAATGTAGTGCAATGCTTGATTTCTCTAGTTACCTCGTGACACGATCCAACGAGTTCCTATAATCAGTGAGTTATTTCCTCTTCTCTCTTACATATTCTAGGGTTAATATTTCCTTTTTCATAGTTTCTTATTCATCTTTATATTTATTTACAACATCTATTTATAAAGCTATTCATAGCTTTTAGATTAACTAGTCCATATACTTGCATTTTAGTTAATTTAGAAGCCAATTTTTCATTAGCTGGAAGGTTTTGATAGATAAAACATATCCCATAGCTATTTGAAGTTCAATATCAATGGTCATCTTTGTATCTCAGTTGATGGGAAAAATATTCCAATGCACACTTTCCACAGAGATCCTTATGTAATAGGTTCTAAAATTGAGGAAGTACCAGTCACAAGCCTTCTTTTTGATGTTGTAGTTTCTGATACACAAATTTTTTGATGAAGATATCTGAAACATTATCTTTTGAGATCAAAGAGCATTTTAAAAATAGTGATCTTCTTGAGGCCATGGGAGTTGTAAATCCCAATTTCGGAATCCGATGATTGGTGAAGAACAAAGATCTCAACTCTTTGGGAAATACATGACTACAATTTTGGATCGATTTTTCATATCTTCGATGTTAATGGGGGAATTGAATGATATATTGGATAGAAAAATTACTCATATCACAGTCACAACATTTTTCAATGACAATGAGTGATCAATATCAGACTCTTGTTGAACCAACAAAAATGGGAGCTATCACACTATTGTGGAGAAAGTTGTATCAGAGTAGCATTCTAAGAGAAAGTATAAGTGAATACTTCAAATTGTATGAAATCATACAAACAATGATTCTTGGGTCTATTGAAGATGAAAGGGTATTTAGTGCACTAACATTTGTGAAATCAAAACTTCACAACAGATTGGACAAAAATTTGGAAACTTGTTTGAGACTGTATGTTTCAAGATATGGAGTGGACACATTTCCATATGAAATAGCATTAACTACTTGGACATCCCTTATAGAGTAGAGAGTTGTTAATCAAATAGAAACCAATGGAGTCTCAGATTATGGTGAAATTGACTTGGACTATGGCATATGAGAAACTACAATAGATAAAATAAGTGATGAAGGACCATTTAAGATAGGGTTGTTTCAACTACCAGACAATTGAATGTATTCATTTTCTGAAATATATATTGTGACTCGTCATTTTTTTTCATTTACATATATTGTGTATATAATGTTTGGAAAATTTAAATCTCTACATTTTTATAATGTTTGGAAATAACAGATAGTAGATAGTTGTGCAAACTACAAACTAGATGATGTAATAAAATTTAATTTCATTACTAGGAAAGTATGTTCAATATTTGATTTCTCAATATCAAATCCACAGGCACACATGTTCACAAAGATATTATAATCCATATATCCCATCATGATTATTAGGATTAATAAAAAACATAGTAGTCTAGAGATAATGTTTTCTGTAATTATAATCTATCTATACATGATGAATCAACTATCAAGATTCAACAACAAAATGTACATCCAAGTTTTCAATATTGAGTGCATACATGTTTGAAACTAAATTATACAATGTAAATCCATGTATTACTATTCATCAATTGTACAAGCTTGAAAAAGATAATGTTTTCATTTAACAATCAAGTATGAGAGAAATAAAATGATTGACAATTTGACATAAATATAATGTTTTCAAATTTCATTTGACAAATAAAATGATTTACATCAATAGTTTTACTTCATTTGGACCCTTGTCCTTGAACATATTATATTACATCAACAACATTTGAACTATATTTTATAACACCAGACTCGACTAATTCTTTTGCAGCTTGCATTAATATTTTCTAAATTTTGTCTATCTTCACTAGCTGCATCTCCTGTTGAAAGGAGAGAAGGATCCTCATCATTTTTTTCTTCAACATAATATCCGGATCCAGTCCATTCTCCTTTATAATCCTACACAATGTATTGTTTTTCTTTTTTAACAGAACAAGTTTTTCTTTAAAGGTAATTTCACATGTGTACACGTTCTATCACTTTTTCCAAGTGCTCATCTAAAACACTGTACTGTCTGTCTCAATGTCTGGTATTTGGAATGAAATTAAAAATACCATAATTAGAATTAAATAAACGATAACAATATAAATTATAATCTACAAAAATTAAGTACTTACCACGACCAAGTCTTTCTCTACATTTGCAATAGTGACAAATTCTTGTCTCTATTCCACTTATTGTAATAAGATTGTGCCTCGACATTCAAATTATCTAATATGTTAAGAATTATAGTCAAAACATTATCATTATTGTAAATATTATTGGTGACTGAATTACCAAATTGTGCTTGAGCAAGTAAAACATCAATCATCACCGGTTCATTTTTAATCAATGAAAAAGTTTTTCCCTATGTTCAAAATTATGATATCTTTCATTAATTTATTTGATCGAGATTTCACTCTGATCTCCCATATCTTCAGCTCCTTAATGTCAAGAATAATATTTTCCATCACAAGGGTTGTAGCATTATTAACCACAAGGATGTCTACTAAAAATTTCATTTTCGCATCATCATCCAAATTTTCCTCCCCAATTGGGGAAGGAGGATCTAAAGAGGATGGTTGTTGTGGCACTGACACCTCCTTATGTGTAGACTAAGTGAGATCTTTGGTATGTTTCCCTACTACTGCAATGTCATAAATGCTATCAAAAATGAGATACTCCTCATCCATATCAATATTATTTAAAATAGAAGTGCCTCGGCACTCGCACGACGCGCCAATTAAAAAGCTAGGGAACTCGACACTTTGTAAAATTATGCATCCCCCTACTCATTCCATGGAACACTATCCTCTTTTCCCTACCATAAGATGGAAGGGGAGGTGGGTGTGATGTACTCCTTAAGTGCTGAGTAGTGGGGGTGGCCATTTGAATATGAGATTGAAGTTGCAAAAGTTATACGAGCATCAATAATTTAATAATATCAATATGTTATATTTACGAATTCAAACAACAAAAAAGTAAAAAAAAAAAATGAAATAACTAAAGATTTCTTACACTAAGAATTTTTTTCCCATAATAAAAAAACTATGGCATTGGGTGGAAGGGGGTGGTGGCACTACAAAACCTGAATTTAATGAAAACTAGTTAAATAGAATGATAAATTCCTAAAAGAAAGACTAATATAAATAAAATTTAAATCAATATTTATTAATACTAGAAATTTAAAAAATTTAGGGGAGAAGAAATGGTGTATACTTGAATCTCTTCTTGCTCAAGAATGTATGTATTTTATGCACTAGAGACACCATGTGTCTCAGGAGTCGGCGATGTGTTGAACAAGGCTACACATTAGGAAAATGACATATGTCATTGTCAAGACTTGGATTATCATTATTATATAAATTTTTTTAATAAAAATTAAAATGATTATACATTATGGATTAATTAAAACTGTTATCCCGAGTACGTGTTATTTCCTATCCATGGGATGATTTTATAGAACCGCGCATCCGTTTGGTTCCCATTCTACCTCTATGATATTGGCTGCTAGTGATAGTCATAGAGTCATTAGTTGTGGTGACATCAATTGGAATGTTGTCACCAGACCCCTCAAGCCCAGCAGGGTTATGTGCAAGAAATCCCACCTTATGTCGAGCCATTGTTTCACCTACTTTGACCTATTGAAAACAAAGTTACAAATTATATATTTTTAAGAATTGATTTTAAAATGATTTTGTTTTTGAAAAGAATCAAGAGAATTATTTTAAAACAAAATACTCACCAAATGTCAGCCAGAGGCATTGCATGTTTATCCATCTTCTCGTGTAGAGAAGTTGGAATAGCTTTTGATTTGAGTTCATGAAAACCCTCATAATAGAAAGCAAGAAAAAAACAAGAAGAATAAATAACTGTACTAGGATTCATAATGGATTTGTCAAGGTCAGAATGAATCCTTGTTGAAAGAAATGTACACCAATCAAATATAACACATGAAATGGTTTTGAGGAGGTAGTCAATGCCCACTGATGAAATTCATTATATTTTCCCCGTGAACACGATGTGAGACTAGAAACATTCCACCATGGTGAGGAGAAAGGGTTCTTTGATTGATTGTGTTAATCCCTCTTTTAGAGGGATTATTAACCTCAACCTCAATAGACATATCATAATGATACTCTAAAAATTTCTTTTTCTCATAAGGTAGAATGGTTTTTATGGATACAGGTCAATGCGTTTTGATGGGGTAGGCATGTTAGATGATGAATATCATTAGGTGTTATTCTGATGACAAATTGGTGGGATGGTAATGCAACAGTGAAAGAGCCATCAGAACTATTATACATTTACATTAAATTATTTAACAACTTGTATTTTGTCTCATACTAAGGCATGTAAATAAGTCCATGGAACCATGAGTTACCAATCCAATCAGATTGACTGATTATTTGTGGGTCTTCTAGCATTTGTCGTAGCTCATGCGGATATAATATATTTCGTAAACATAAGAACGTGTGATAATCAACTTTTTCTTGGTTTCATGATTGAGAAACTTAAATATTTATCTTTTAATTCTTTGAAAAAAGAGGTGTTGGAAGATACATGTATAAGATTATTGTAGAACAAATCATGTGGCTAATACTAGAAGTGGACAAGTAACATAGAAACAACTGTTTCAATAGTGGAAGAAGCTCAAAAACTCTACCTTGGAGAAACTGCAGTGAAAATGGAACAAAATTAATGGGATTGGGTATATATATAGGAAAAAAGGATGGGGCCTAAAGGTTGACAAGGATATACATGGTGATGTGAGGATGTTAACATGCGACACCATAAGGATATTACTATGCGATAATACAAAGATTGATAAAAGTTAATACATACGACAATATAAAGAAACTCTCGTATGTCAAAAAACCTCGTGATACCGAACGATAACAAAATTATGTGTTTATTTGACGTCAGGGAACATAGTAGTATTGAACGTCAAGTGAAATGTGTTACCGAGACCACAACAACAAATCTCAAAATATTAGCTAGTAGAAAAAGTGTGTTTAGTTGGCGTCTAGGAACATGTTGGCAATGTTAAATGATAAGGGAAATGCATTACCGGACAGAAACAATAAATCATGAGATTCCAAAAAAACACAAAAGTGTGTGTTTAGTTATTGTCTAGGAATGTGTTGGCGTGTGTCGAGTTGAAATAGAAATGTGTTACCGATGACAACATTCAAAAATTGTCGTACATTAACATGTTGTTATTCTCTTCCATCAACATTTTGTACTTATCATCTGACAATATGTTTTTGTTTCCATTTGGAACCATTCCATACTTTTCATCCAACAAAAAAACAAAAATATAGACATCCACACCCGATGACTTGAAAAACCTCCATTCACCGCCATCACAAAACCCTCCTTTCCTACATTTGCCAAAAATGCGAATTGCCTTTTTGATAGATTCACCACCCATTATATGATTTTTTTTAGAGGGGGGTATTAAAATGAACCCTAGCTATTGCAATGACTTGATTGATCAAGGCTTTATTTGGATTAAGGGCTGAAGTGATATATTTTACTTTATCCTTAACATTCATATTACTTGTCCCGACGTCATTATAGTTATTCTTTTCGGGTTGTATATTATCTATGGATTTAGGTTGAACTTGTAAGGCTTTAAAACATCACCGTTAAAGTATGGAGGTATTTTTCTCCCATCTCGAGGAGATGAAGAAAAAATTGGTCTTTATTTTTCATAAAATATTTTTGATTTGGGCTTGTTCCTTAAAAGAGACATTATTTTGGTGATCCTCAAGTTGTTCATCGTTTTCATCTTCAAAATTAATATTGAATGGATATCCTGTTGTCTCTTCCAAAGATACTATAGTCTCGATATCTTATTCCCACCATTTTTAAAATAGGGAGGAACAAGAAAGGTGTGATAGATCACTCAACCCTTAGCAAAGTGAATGCTAAGATGGAATATATTTTAGTGATAAATTTTAAAGGTAGCTCGACCCTTAACAAAGTGAATGCTAATATGGAAGCAAGTGATAATGAAGATCAAGATAAAATCAACCCTTAGCAATGCTAAGATGGAAGAGGGGTTTATTTTATTGATCGTAATTGACCCGTGGAAAAGTGAATGCTAAAATGGAGGGGATATAAATATTGATCGTACTCAACCTCTAGCAAAGTGAATGTTAGAATGGAGGAGGTAGAAAAGAGAGGAAAATAGAGAGTGAATGAAATAGTGTGGAACAAAAAATTGGAAAATAATCTCACCACCAAAAATTTAATTAAAATAATTTTTATAAAAATGTAATAAAAAGGGTGATAAAGGGGTTTTCTTGAATCAACGATCAATGAAAACCTACGATTAATAGTTTATAAGCAATCCTTATAAGAACAGGTTCTGCAATAGAGTTATTAGAAGTTTGTCTCGAGGTAGACAAAGAGAAAACAATGAAAAAAATAATAAAATCATGTTTTGATTCTCAAGATTGATTATAAAAAGCATGAGAGAAGAGTATACACGTGAATTTTTTATGATTAAATAAATATGAAAGATAACAATAAAATAAGTACTTAAATTAATTAGCTATGACATACTTGTAAGAAATTAGTCATAAATAACGCTAAAATCGGGGTTACAATTAAAGAACTTGCTAGAAAATACGAAAATTAAAAAAATAAAATAGTGTGGGCACGCTAGCACATGCACTTGAGTGCACTAGCATTAATAGGTAACACTAGCACGTGCAAAGAGACACAAGTACATACAATAAAATGTAAGTGCATGCAATAATATAGAAACACGTGTAAAATAAATATGTTTGTAATGATAACACGTGGATGAGCACGCTAGCACATGTTGATAAGTTAAATTATGGAACTTAGAAAAGAACATCCATAAGGTTCACGCGAAGAGAAGATCACATTCAAAAGCACGGAAAGATCGGAAGGAATCACGCGTTGAGGATAGAGACAGATTCGGGACTTAGCCATTTTTATGATGAGGATCTATTTTTGGAAGATAACGTGTGGAGCACACAAACCGGTTAAAGACTTGTGTGACGCACATTGGCTATTTTTGGAGGATCGGCTACGAAGCGCTTTGCATGGATGCATGATGAGAATAGATTTACTATTGACAATTAACTAGAAGAATTCTATTGTTAGCACACTTGCATGTGTGACTATTATTGTAACAATGCATGGATAGCTAATAATAGCATGTGACCTATTTTGGGATTAGATAAGCAGTGAAGGGAAAGTCCCCACCCTTATAAATATGTAGTGAACTATGTGGCATAGGGTGGCATGTGAGAACTGAGTTATTGTGAGGTTATGCTACCAAATATGATGCACACATAGACTATGGTATTATCTATTGTAATAAGCTTATGTGTATTTATCATGTTTAATGCAATGGAATATGTTGGCTGAATCAGAGTGTCAAATCCTGAGTATAATTGGTTCGTGCATGCTTGATTTCATCATGGTTATCTCTTAAGTCTATTATTCTCTAGATCTAGATCTGAATATGTACTATAGAATGATATATTAGTCATAGATCTGAATGCTTTAAGTCTTCATCATGCTAACATCCTACAACATCAACCCTAAAGAGGGGCATGGTACCTTTGCATGCTTGGGGTGAGTGATTGGTCTAGGCTAAGTGATGTGTCACTGCACTTGGGATTTTATCGGTGAATTCTAGGCTACATCATTAGTTCCGTTTCTAGGACCTCTTTTTTAGTTGTTTTTAGGATGGTTCGCGATGAAGACATACTAATTGACCCTAGCGAGTGTTGAAGAGTGGATACATGATTTGGAAGAAGAATACGCATGGAGGTTCAACACTGGATCTAAGTTTAATGCACACATATGGGTGGAGCAGAATCTATATGATAGATTATATGAGAGATTCTTCACTATCTTTCTAGTAGAATTGTATGAGTGGCTTATTTCTTATGCATCTAAACAGAATTGGAGGTATCATGTACGTACCCAAAATTGTAAGGTCTTTGTACTACGGAACGGTGTAATAAGTGCCCCAATGATGATAAGTCTCTTCGCAGGTGTTCGGGATCCGTAAAAGCTTTACGAGATATGCGTTAACATCCCGCATGCCCCGCTTAGCCCCGTGTGCTTTGTTTTCCCTATTTTCCCTCTTCTCTTGGCTTTTTGGTCTTGATGGCAAACCGCGAAACCGCCGCCCATGACTGAGCAGGCGGCGGTCTATGGTCCACAGTCTGCGCGTTTTCAAAACGCTCTTTTGACGCGACCCGCGTGAAATATCACGACTCACCAGCTTTTCTTGCCGACTTGAGCATGCATTAATGTTTTTGGTCCCCTGGAATAGTGTTTTTCTTTTGTTTAATGTTTAGGAGTTCAGTTTGGATTTGATTTTTGGATGTTTGGATTCCTATAAATGCATGGTTTGTGCACATGCAAATGGCCTCTGAATTTTGCTCCAAAGTTTGCTTTTGAATTTCTTGTTACAGCAGTTTTAGTTTTCCTTTGCTTAGGATTCTTAGTTTTCTCATTGAGTGCTTTGGTTAGTATTGTGTTGCAGCTGGTAAGCCACATATCCAACTTGTGCAAGTGCAAACATTATTTGGGCCACCATTTTCACTCCAACTTTCATGTTTTCGATCTGTGTGTCCCTTTAGTTTGCTTAGGATTGGTAGTATAGTTTGTTGCAGGTTTGTTTTAGCTTTGTGTCGCTGTTGGTAAGCCACAGATCCAACTTGTGCAAACAATATTATTGTTTTGGAGTAGAATAGTCTAGGCAGCCATTAAAGTTGCAGGTTTTGCTCTTCATACTGAGACTAGTTTCGGAGTTCTTGGCTTTTGTTGCATGATTCGCAGTAGACCCCGCTAGGAATTGCATAGGCCAAGCTCTGTACTCTTGCGCTATCCCTCTCCTATCCGCATTCTATTCTGTCTGCATTCTGCAGAAGGCTGTCCATTGATCCAAATATCTATTCCTATTGATGCAAGCATTCCACGCTTTTCTGGATTCACGTGAGCACAAAGAACGAAGAGATCATACTGAGGGGACAAGAACACACACACCGTCGGATTCGCCACTGTTCTGCAAAATCCAGGTTCTATCTTTCAAAGTTTTAGTTAGAACTTATCAAACAAAGTAGTTAATCACTTTATTTCAGTTATTTCCATTCTCGATATTGCCAGGGAGGTTGTGGGGATTGATAGTTTCTGAGAAACTATGATTCATTCCTCACTTCTGAGGTAGGATCGAGAATCTTGCAGATAGATTAGTTATTTCGTTGTTTAGAATAGATATACGAAATCGCACAAACAAATAGCTACACTCGGCTATTTTGTTTGTTTTACGTTGTTAGTTTAGTTGTCAATTCTAAATATTTTTAAATAGCTTGCTTTCTTATAAATTGCCAGAAAATACAAAAAGAAATTATATATGCTAGAAATGCACTTAGATTTTACTTTATTATAGTTTGTTTCATTACTGCTTTTGCATGACAATTACGGGACCTAGGGAGCCCAGGGAATACACTTTCGAGCCAATTGTGCCCCACCCAATACCATAGTGGCAATAACTAATATTGACCAAAACCTTAGGATACAAGTCTTCCAAACAACAACGAGACTTCCAATGATCGGATCGGGCACGGTTGAGAGGGTTAAACATCGAAGACGACCAAGCATATCTGTTTTGGTCAAATTAGCCAAACTACAGATTACCTAGAAAATACCCACATGCTGTAGAAGGGCTCGAAAGAGAACAAACATTCGGGTGTGATCCTTTAGTTCCACAGCCAGATTCTGGAGACACCCTAGTAGATATAGATACCAGCTTAAGAATCCAAGTTGCGATAACACCAGTAAGGTATTCTGAGAAGATCGCACAACTATTGGTTCTAAACATAGAAGCTGAAAAGCTTACGACTACTTTGGATGCTTTAGGAATCGAACTTGATCTCCCGTATGACCATAACGGGACCGCAACAACCAAGAGTCTATGGTTGTGATCCACAGATCCCACAGCCTAATGAGTCCATAAGAGAATTAGACATAGACACTGGCCTACGTAAATTAGTATTTTAGTCTACTCCGATTCCACCTCTCATCATTCAACAGCTTATCCCTACTAGACACAATAACTAATGAAACTAGAGAATTTTGGACTAGGCTAGAGAATCGTCCATAGAGTTGACTATATCCACCATATGACCCTATCAGGAGAAATACACGAAACCATCCCGGGTCATTTTCCACGCATCCCACAACCCATAGATCGAATCACGCCGAGCTCGATATTGATTGGAGCCTTCAAGCCAGTCATCCTCGCTGATCGATCTATCACACCATCAAGTTAGAAGGGCCTTCTTTGCCTTAGATTCGCAAATACCATTAGTGCGTGTCGAAGACATTAGACTCGCCTAACTAGTTTTCCCGCACATTCTACCCACACCGGTTTGTCTCACGACCTCGGGAGGTCGGGTGCACGCAAAGAGTTACTTGTTGATTCTCAAGCTCACCCGTCACTTTTCCGACGTACGATGTATCACACACTTATCTGGACATAGGAATAATTTTAGGCCCTTTATGATGTTGATCTAATTTGGACTCGCGCGGTGGATATGTGGTTCCGTGGTGTTTTGAAAAATTATATCTTATAGTACTCAATTTCCACTTATTCATTCCTAAAGGTAGCTAAATTCTAGTTTTTACAATATCCAAGTGGAACTTACCTGTAAGGCATCCCACCGACAATCAAGATCCTGATGGTAACTTTGAATCTAGAGAGAAAAATGATGGCTATCTAAACCCCACCATGCGTGGGGGGGGACAAGGTTTGGGGAAAGATGGCAGACCTAACAGAAGAGAGGCAGAGAGAGGAAAGGTGGCTTAAGTATAATGAGGTGCACGAGAGGGAGGTAGAGAAGCAACGGGAGTTTGCAGAGAAAATGGTGTTTTGTAGAAAGATAGTTCGAGAAAGAGTTGAAGTTCATGTAGAAGACATGGAACACGAGTATCAAAAACTCCCCCATTTAGGAAAGTATAACAGAGAACCCTCCTCGGCCTCATGTAGAAGCACGCCAAAGCGAGACGACCTAGGTTGTGGGCACACATCTGAATCCACCTGGAAACCTTGCCCTTGCACTTGGTTTTCTAGCATCTAGTACAACAAACATTCAACAAGCTAATTCAAGCAATGGGAGAGTAGGAGCGAGTCTTATAAGAGGCACAACGATGGCAACACAAATGACTTCATTGTTATATGGGAGTACCTTCTCGGGTGTACATCTTTATGGAATTCAGGCGCGTAATTTTTTGGACTATATTCTGGGAGTAGTAACACTTCACAAACTGTTGGGGTGTAGTTCAATACTATTGTTAGGACATAGGGAAGTACATCTTCTGGTCGACCCACTATAGGTTCGGGATCAAGAGGTATAGGTGGCTCTAGCTCTAGTGGATTTGGTGGTTCTAGAGGTAGAAGAAACACATGAGGTTCTAGATCAGGTGGGAAAGATCCACACCAACCCCAGAATATTTACATGGAGATGTCTCTTCATTTTCTAGAGTATAGTGGCATAGAAGATGTTGTTGAACACGTACATATGTGTGAAATACTATGGTGCATAAAAGGAATCATGGATTCTGAGCGTAGGGTAAGTCAATTTGCTACTACGTTACAAGGGCGTGCACACAACGGGTATAGAAAGTTTGACCCTGATCAAACTTGCGTAGAATATGCAGCCTTAAAATATGCTTTCCTTAAAGAGTTTCACATCCTTGAGTTTGAGCAAAAGAGTATAAGTGTGCTGAAGGATATCAAGCAAGGAACTAATGAGAGTGTCAGAGAGTATAATGCATATTTCAAAATGTTTTTATCTAAGTTGTCTTATGATATTCATGCAAACCAACATGCACAATGGTTTGTTGGAGGTTTGATTACACCTTTTAGGAGGCAACTATCACATAAAACATACACGGATCCATGCGAAGCACTTGAAGACGCATTATGTGCCGAGGCGAGTTGGAAGTATAAAAACTAGGGTGAGCCCATTTTTAGAAGCATAGATTGCAACTATGCTAAAGCGATTGGAGAAACTATCGACAAATTTAGCACATGAGACGCGCATAAGGATTTGGTGCACATATTGTGAAGTGGAAGGTCACACAAAGGATAGTTGTTCCTACATATTAATGTGCTCGTTGTTGTTGAATTGTGAAATATGCCACTTAAACCATGATGCTAGCCACTGCCCATTATTACAACGCACGATAAGGAAGAATCGTTTCAAGCTACTATAAAATCTGTAGGTCCACGACTCATGACATGGAGGATTGCCAACTAATTGGACAGATCTATGATGCTATAGATATTGGTGTAAGATAAATAGAGTTTTAGATAACTCTAAGGGCAAGAATGAGCATCAAGACTGGGAGCACAATCAGGTGTGCTATGATCGGAATGATGGGAATTTTGAAGGAAGTCATGGTAGAGGTCGAGGATACCGTAGTGGATTCGAGAGGATGAGGTCGTGGTGGTGGAAGAAGTGAGTTTCCTCAAAGCATATGTTATACATGAGGATCTCCTGACCACTATAGGCATGAGTGTCCTCAAAATATTATATGTTCTTTACGTGGAAAGAACCATAGCTATGAGGAATGCTCGACTGTATGAGCATCTTAGCAAGAAACAAAAATAGGAAAACAAAGGCCCGGGGATGTTTAGGATACAATGTGCTTTGAGGAGAATTAGTGGATGCCCAAGTTGGAACTAGAATCCAAGGCAATACAGGTAAAGATCATGACCCACGCTGAATTAGCGCGTGCTAGGAAACATTACAACGAAGCCCACCATCACTAAGGAGGTTATACATGCATGGTACCTAGTTCCTACCCATCGAAGGAGGTTTATCAGAAACCATGGAGGTACTCGGGATTCTTCAAGGTGAAATAAAGTATTTAAATGAGCAATCACAAAAGATGGAGAAAAGAAAGCATCGAGAGATGGTCCAAACTGATATAGATGACTTGAGAGAAGTGTGCAAATTTTTGTGCCAGGAGAATATCATTTCACTTTTGGGAATTGCTTAAAAGGAAATACTCTATACGTAAGTACTAAGACTAGATGACAGATCATGCATGCAAATATTCCCCCTCATAGCCTAGATTATGACAATGAAATAAATATGAATGCTATTGTGGACTAGTGGCTATTTAGTAATATATTGATTGATCTGGCATGGAAGTCAATGTTCTTACCTTAGATGCATGGGAACAAATGGGGAGATCCCCATTGTAGCCATCCTCTAATGTAGTATTCATGGCTAATCGAACTAAGGCCACTTCCATCAAAGATTTAAAAGATGCATCCATTACCATACAAGGAGCTAAGTTCAATGGAGACTTTAAGGTTTTAGCGTTGGTAGAGTCATATAGCTTCCCAAATCTATTGGGGCTTCCTTGGTGCTATAAAAATAATGTTGATCTTCATTCAACAAGGGTTATATTAGCTTTGAAAACAAGGAGGAAAGAGTTATTATACCTTTAATGGATGGAAAATTTACACCCTATGTTGAGCCCTTGAGTGAAGAAGACCTGAATAGGATTTATGTATGCGCCATCCGGGATCCATAGGTGCTTGAGCCATGTAAAGAAGGAATCCTTCAGTGGGAGGATGTACAATCTATTAGCGATACTACAAGTGTTGCTTGTGATAATTGGGATCATAGCACTTATGAGTTGGTAGGGCGCGAAGTAAAGAGCATATTTCCTAAGGGAATAAAACCACATTATGTCAGGAGAATAGGTAACAAATTGGTACCTTGTTACACTGGAGAAGGAGATCCTATGGTGTTCCTGCATGCCATGGAGGAATAGTGGATAGACCCACTAGAGATAAGGGATATGATAGCCTATACCCTACGTGAGATAGCAATGCACCTTTGGTGGGTTGTCCATAAGGATAATCTTGTAGGATGGAATGAAATTGGGATTGCTCTTGCCACTAGGTTCTACATGATAAATGAACCTACTCAAATCTTTACTTATCATGGTAATCAATCTATTCAACACCATGTTCATAAGTGTGAGAGACTTTGGAAAAAGGGGTAGGAAGATTTGCCACCTTCACTTTGGGTGCACAAGTTTTATTCCACTTTATAAGGCTACACATGTGCTTGGTATGTCTATACTGAACTCCATAGAGAGACTAGAAATTGGCAGGATTTAATTATAGGACTAGCCTAGATGTTTGAATTCTTCTCTACCAAGCCTTCAGTGGAAGAAGCATTAAAAGTCATAAAGCGCTTAACTATGGGAGATAGTGCGAGGATGAAGAACTCCTTCATGATTTATACGATGAATAAAACTAAGGAGCGTGTCTTTTGAAGAGAGAAAGGGCAATGCCACACTACTTGATGGCTTGCCTTGAGAAAGAAAAAGAAAAAAATTGTCTACTTAGTAGATGACAAAGAAGTAGAAAATCTAGATGTAAACCATTCAACATGTAGATGTGAGGTGTTGGGCCAGTGCGAGATAATACCACACATGTATATCATAAACCTATGAAAATAAAGACAATGAATATTGATCGGAAGTTGAGCCTAAGGAGGCCATAATTAGAGACTATTGGTTAGACTTTGAAGTGGAAAAAATCATAGAGCTACTACGGGATTATCAAGACTTATTCCCTCGAGGGTACCATGAACTTAAAGGCATGCATGAATCATTAGGGGAGATGAAGATAAATCTTAAAGAGGGTGCATGCCCAGTTTAAAAGAGACCCTATAGGATGAACCCCAACTTGCGTGAAAAGGTCAAAGAAGAGATTGAAAAAATGTTGAAGTCTAGAATCATCAAGCCCCTTGATGAGTCAAAATGGGTTAGTCCAATGGTGATCAGTATTAAGAAGGATGGATGGATTAGGATATATGTGGACTACATGGAGCTAAATGTTGCATGTGTGACTGATCCCTTTCCTACGCCATTCATTGAGGAAATACTAGAAGGTGTTGCAAGGTGTAAAATCTATTTGTTTACAGATGGGTTCTCTGGGTATCATCAGGTTAGGATTTCCTAGGAGGATTAGGAAAAGACTACTTTTACTACTGAATGGGGTAGTTTTTCCTATACTATGATGCCTTTTGGTATGAAAAATGTGCCTACTATATTTTCATGCATAGTTTTCAAGCGTTCAAGGAGTTTATTCACAACTTCTTATAGGTTTATTTGGATGATTATACGGTGTATGGATTAGTTAATATCATTGTGACAATCTATGCTTAATGTTTGAAAGATGTAGACAATTGAGTATCTCTTTGAACATCAAGAAGTGCATATTTTCTACACCATTTGGGATATTGTTAGGACACATAATCTGTAAGGAAGGTTTGTTGGTCGATCCAACTAAGGTTGTAGTCATTATAGGCCTAAAAGAGCCTACTAGTCGAGTGAGGTGCATAGATTTTTGGGTCATACAAGATATTACAGAAAATTTAGTAAAGAATATGCCAAAGTTGTTGCACCATTAGAGGAGTTACTGAAAGGAAAGGTACATTCTCTGGGGAGAACCATAGTAGTGGGAATTCAAGACATTAAAGGAGAAACTTACTACCACACCTATTCTACATTTTCCTTTATGGGACTAACCATTTCATGTACATATGGATGCCTCGACATGACCATTGGTGTAGTATTAGCTTAGCTTGCAAAAGGTATTATAGATCATCCTATATATTTTGCTAGTAGAAAGCTGACTCCTACAAAACATAACTACACAAGTACAAAGCACGAAGCTTTGTCAATGATCTATGTGCTACATAAATTCTGATAGTACCTACTAGCTACACCATTTTTCTTCTATAAAATCACATGGAATTGAATTATTTGGTAAATAAAACCATTTTATAGGTGCGCATATGCAGATGGGTACTCTTGTTGCAAGAATTTAATTTCACATTTGTGGTAAAACCAGGGAAAAGTAATTATGGACTAGACCATTTATCCGAGAATACGAGTTAGAGAAGAAGCACGGAAATTGAAGATATCATGCCGGATGCACGCTTATATAGGTTCAACCAACACCATTGGAATTAGAGAACATTGTTGTCTTTATATGAACAGGAATGACACCAGAAGGAATGGAATCCTTAGAAAATAAACAACTTGCTATACATGTGGTACCCTATATGTTAGTTAGCGGTGACCTTTACAAGTTAGGTCGGGATGAAGTATTGTGTTGTTGTGTACTAGAACATGAGCACATAGATATAATGGAGGAAGATCATGGTGGGATAGCAGGTGGCCACTATGTAGGTGATGCCACTGCGTGTGCAAGATTCTACTCACTTGGATTATGGTGGGAGACCCTATATAAATATTGTAAGGATTATTGCAAGGCTTGTGATCATTGTCAACATCTTGGCAAACTAGGTCAATGAGATGAAATGCCTCTAAGAGTTATTACTAGTGCAGAACCATTTGAGAAATGGGCTATATATTTTGAGGGTCCTATTTAACCAGCCGCGTGCAGAACTAGATCATGCTATATCATCACTTGCATAGACTATTTGACAAGGTGGGTAGAAGCAGCACATGTAAAGGATTATACATTGGCTTAAATAGCTAGGTTTCTATGGGAAAGTTTTATTACACAATATGGATGTCCTTTAAGTTTGACCAGTGATAGGGGCACGTACTTTCTAAATGAGACAATCAAAATTTTATTGGATGAATTCAGGATTGCACATCATAAGACTACACCATATAATCCTCAAGAAATTGAGGCTACGAGGATTTCAACAAAATTTTGAGCCAGGCATTGACAAAAATCTGTGATGTTGGAGGAAAGGATTGGGATGATAAATTATTTTTAGTACTTTGGGCATATCAAAAACATATAAAAGGTTGAACAAATCCATACCATTTCGGTTAGTGTCGCATAAAGCGGTTCTTCCTATGGAATTCATATTACCATATTTGCGTATTGCACGCATTGGAGGTCTAGGCTGATGAGCAAGCATTAGAAGAATAGATTACAAAGTTAATTTGGCTAGATGAGCAATGATCAATAGTACATTGGAGTCAAAAACAAGAGAAGGCTAGGTAGAAAACATTGCATGACAGCCGGGAACATCGGGGATTAAAAGCTTGAGATAGGACAAATGGTTCTCCTTTATGATTCTAAATTTTTTCGCCATCCAGGAAAACTCAAAGTACATTGGTTAGGGTCGTATGTTATCACTCACATACTTGAATCTTGCACTTGTCAATTAGAGGTGCTTGATGGAATATGGTTACCCAGATACTTCAACGGGAGTAGGCTGAAGCCCTACTATAAATAAGTCTTCTTCGTGTTTGTAATAAGGCAGTGTTGCCATTTAGATTAGGTTTCCAATTCTATATTTCCTTAATGTGTTTCCTTCTTTGTCACTATGATTTTTCAATTTAGTTGGTGTTTTTGTGTAATAAGCACATTTACGTGCCAGAAGCTAATTACTATTTGGAGAATTTTTATGTGCAGAGGACTGCACATACCCTTAGTGTGGGGTGGTTATTGATATCTAGGTACATGACTGATGAAAATAAGTACACATGAAAGGAACTAATTACTATGGGTATTATTCAAGTTGGAAAATTGAAAGAAAAAAATCTTTCTTTTAGAAATGAGGACCATAGGTGGAGGTAAATGAAGAAACAAGTATAACGCGAGGTAAGCAGAGGCCATGGGAACTACCAAAATAAGGCGCGAGTGTGGCTAATCTAATGCTAGAAGGTAGGAAGGCACACTAGAATATTATAGCTTTGGCGCGAAGGTGTACCATGCGGAAGGAAATAAAATGGTCAATTAATGAGAGGATTGTTGGTAGGTGGAGGAGCAACAAATGCACTAAATTTTTGAAAAACTATATAAGGACGAGATGCGAGTTCATTTTTACCATTGCAATTGAGAGAATTTGAAAATATCTAAGTGTGAATGAGCTAAGAAATCATGTTGAGGTGTGAAGAGTGTGAAACCAGACATGGAGAGAAGGTTTGTGTGTAGGAGAAGCTTGTATTCCCATAGGTGAAGGGTTTGAGTAAAGCAGACACATTACAAATAAGCTAGGGCACACGATTTCCACTATGGCATAGAGATTTGAACTAGGGTTTTAACTTTCTCGATTACAAAGGGTAGAAAAGAGATAATTTTTAGATGTCACTGAAGAAAGCACCCACAACAAGAGTAAAAGGGAAGAAGAAGGTCAAAGTGGAAGAAGAAATTACTCCCAAGAGTAATTTCTTAGAAATGCGATATCCAGAGGGCATGATCATGGGAAAAGAATTTGATTACCACATCCGTCAATGTAAAATCAATGATTACAACCATCGTACATTAGACAATAAGAAGGATCTCGATGCATTGTTGAGCACAAGAAATGAACAAGCGCATAATAGAAGATATGCCAGTTTATGATGATTCTGGTGAGAAGTTAATAAAGCATATTGGAGTCTACCAGTTGTATGAGATGCCATACATTGGGAATTATGAATCATTGTATCGATGGTTGATGAGAAGAGTCCATGAGGACTTCTTCTACTTCGTCAGATGGAGGGTTAGAATCACAGCTGCCTTGATTTCAATAGTGATAGGACTAAGGGCCTCACGAGCGGATCTAGAGAGTGATTTAACCGATCGTGCCATAATCTGAAGAGAAGGAAGGATGCAGGGTATACCAAAGGTCATGTAGCATGGGCATTGACAAATTGAAGAAGTACCTAGTAGTGCAGGAAGATGCACATCTTGTAACAAAGCTAAATGACAAAGAAAGGTGGTCCTAGGTAAACACAATGTGGTTGCACATTGCAAAGAAGATGTCTCAAGGAGTGATCTACAATATCATGGATCACATAGAAAAATAAAATAATTGAAGAAGCATGGACAAGTGACAAAATAAATTTTGGCACTATTTTATTATCCTTGATGTTTATGTAGATTTGAGTTCCTGATGGGCCAAAGGAGAATATTTGGGAGTACCCCACGGAACACAAATCTTTGGTGGAAATATTTCAAAAATACTTATGTGAAGGATCAATGAGCAAACCATTCAAGTAGAGGGTAGATAATTGGTATGACATAATCCATGCAACGTTCAAAGAAGAGTGACGCATACCCAGGAGTTTCCTTCGGTGGTGGGTAAGGCAATACAATTTGCGAGTCTACTAACATTTTTCATCGTGCGGTTTGCCATGAAAGATGGTGCTTGATCCCATGGTGAAAATTATCATATGCCTTCATAGAAAAATATTTCTTGGCATCAATTCACCAGTTTTTGGATGTGTGGCACCTAGCCTTCAATGCGAGACAAGGTAGATTGTGACTACCACACTCTGAGAAAGAAATATGTCTATCCTAGAAAGAATGCCTACATTGAGAGGCTCATCTTAGATGTATTAAACATGAATCCTATAATCTTGGCATTTGGGGACACTGGAGCATTGCTTGTTTACCTACAACTCAAGCCCAAGATGGAGAAAAATAAGTATGTGGAGAATGAGTTCACACTGCTAGGGCCGTCAAAAGGTAAGCATACAATAGAAAATGTTTTAGCACCTAAGCCCATAGAGGCAATACAAATAGATGATGAAGAAGAGGAGCATCAAGATAGTGGTGGTTTGGAGCACGAGGCGGAGGTAGCCTCCAATAGGGAAGAAGCTTAGTGCGCGACCACTCCACCCCATCCACAAGAAGGAGATGATGAGGACCTATATGCAGTACAAGGAGATTATCGCTTCAAAAGAGTATTTAGGAGAACAAGGACATAAGGTTCTACTCCACAATCAGTGCACAGATCACCTCAAATATCTCCATAGAAGGAGACAATGGAGAAGAGAGGAAGGAAGTTGAAGCTGAATGAGGAGGTAGAATAGTGTGAGGAAAGTGTGCCTAATTCCCCTACACCTCCGAGAGAACATGGAAGAACCAAATATTTAAGAAATGAAGGATAGAGAAGAGGGAGAAAAGGAGGAGATGAGATAACAAAAATACTACTCAAGGTATGGTAGAACAAGCTCCAAATCTTAAAGCCCAAGTTCCTAAGGGGCCACAATTGAAAATAACAAGTGGAGAACATGTTCCACCGGTCATGGGCTACATCGAGGACACAACTAAAATTATTTGTGCCAATTTTCAAAACTGAACAATGACACAAAAGGAGGTGTATGGATGGGAGCTAATGGATGAAGATATGACAATCGTTTGCACAAGGAAGAAAGCTGTCATGGTCGATGCACACACACATGGACGAGCCAGACTTTGATGTATGTGAAGAGTCATGTGTATCATGGATGTTAAAGAAGACACCTCAGGCCATACACATAAAAGTAAAGCCTATTGTTATGTCAGATGAACAAGTGAGCAATGCTTTGGTGAAGGTCTCGATAGAGGTGGCACGATGAAATATGGATAAGGCTACAAAAATTAGGCACTAAGAGAGGAGATCAAGACTAAGGATGTATAAATAGCATGCCTAAAACAAGAAAAATACTTGGCACAGAAGAAGAACATTGTTTTCATTAGCATAGCAGAGGAAGTTGGAGATAATATCTTGAAAGAAAAGCCACACTTAGAGCCAAAGGTACCCAAAATTTTCCTTTGGCAATGCATTATCTACGAACCTTGGTGGACTTGGTTCTTGAAGATGAACCTATGCACATGCCAAAACAAAAAAATCTAGCACAGAAGCGGAGCGGGAAAAGTCTTCGGTAATGAGAAAGATTTCATCATATGAGGGGTTTATTTAAAGCTTGTAGGAGGAATCGAAGAAATCTGATCAAGCACTTGAATACTTGTATAACCCTAGAAGCCATTATAAGAACCAGGACCATTTTGGAAGACAATGAAGTCCTGAAAGGCCATGAAAGATGAGACCTTGGGCTGCGTAGAATGATTAATGCTTGTCAAGTAGAAGCACGAGGCCCTTATAACAGCTCAAGAACCACACAAGGAAAGGATGGATGAGCTTGGGAAACTCATCATGCAAAAGATGGACCTATTAGAAGGAAGAATGACTACCATGTCCAACATTGTGTTGGTCTTGCAGAATGAGAAAGGAGAGATTACAAAAGATGAGTTAGAGTCAATTGCAGTGGATATCCCAAAAAGGTAGAGGTTGTGCTCAATGATTGACAGAATTTAGAGGTGGAAATAAAAGAAGAATATCCAGAATTGATTCTTTAGGTTGAAGAAGATGATACTATAGGGTAAAGTCATTATTTTATTCATAAAATTCTTTCTATCTCTTTATTCACATTCTTTGATTCGTTTTGGAGATAACCATTTCTGGGGCGGCAATGCAATTAGTGTGGGGTAATGTTGATCGTTAAAGTATGACACTTAGCAAAAAAATACATAAGGTTTTCATGGAAGAGCATAGCACATTCAAAAGCGCAGAAAGATCGAGAAGGAATCATGCGGCGAGAGACGAGAGATAGATTCGGGACTTAGCTGTTTTCATGATGAGGATCTATTTTTGGAAGATGGCATACGAAGCACACAAATTGGTTAAAGACCTACGTGACACACATTAGATATTTTTAGAGGATCGTCTACAAAACGCTTTGCATGGATACAGTGAGAATAGATTTACTACGACAGCTTAACTAGAATAAGTCTATTATTAGCACACTTGTATGTGTGGCTATTATTGTAATGACGTGTGGCTAATAATAGCATGTGACCTATTTTGGGATTAGATAAGTGGTAAAGGGCAAGTCCCCACCCTTATAAATATGTAGTGAATTGTGTGGCATAGGGTGGCATGTGAGAACTAAGTTATTGTGAGGTTATGTTTCCAAATTTGATGCACACATAGAATATGGTATTATCTATTGTAATAAGCTTATGTGTATTTATCATTTTTAATGTAATGGAATGTGTTGGCTGAATTAGAGTGTCAAATCTTGAGTATAATTGGTTTGTGCATGCTTGATTTCATCATGGTTATCTCTTAAGTCTATTATTCTCTAGATCTAGATCTGAATATATATTGTAGAATGATATATTAGTCATAGATCTGAATCTTTTAATTCTTCATCATGCTAACATCCTATAACAACAACCCTAAAGAGGGGTCTGGTACCTTTGTGTGCTTCAGTGAGTGCTTAGTCTAGGGTGAGAGTGATGTGCCAACACACCTAGGTTCTTATCCGTGAATTCTAGGTTGCATCGGTACACACATAGAGATGGAAACATGTGCATAGAGATGCTAGTGCACACACATACACGCTAACACAAATATTGTGAAACACTAGCACAAGGAATCTGAAATGATCAAAATTTAGCAAACAACCAAAAACCTAGTTTTTCTAGTTTTTCTCCATCTTTATTGCACATGTGAACCTAAAAATTTGATTTCAAGGTTAGAAATAAACAAGAATAGCACATCAATAATTAGATTACTAAAATTTAAGTGAAAATGATTAATGAAGTGTGTATCTCCCATCGGGCATGCCAGAATGTGAGCAGTGAAAATATTAATAGAATTTGAAAGATAACAAATAAACAATATACCTCTCTCCAAGATTTTCCTTGCAAACCTCAAGTAAGATTGTGAAGCACTTGGACTTGTAGAATCTTGTAAGCAAAAGGATTGTGGGTGCTCTTGAATTGTTCTCCAAATGTGGAATTACAAATGCTATGAGCTCATAAACATGAGGATGTGGATGAAAATTTTGGTAGAAGTTGGTTACAAATTACACAAAGCTTCCAAGGATGATTTATAAAGGAATGACATGATTTTTATAGCTGAGGGTGAGGCCATGAGAAGTGGATCATAGTTTGAATGAGCTCTAGGATCATAATTATAATTTCCTTGAAATAGTAAGAGGATTTGGTCTGTGCAGTTGTAGCTTTGCAGGGGAAATGATTATTTTGATTTTGTGTGGGAAGATGGTTATATGTGTAACTTTTCTACCCCCACCATTATAGGGTTCTAGAAGTGGAGTGGAGTGGAGTGTGAGTAGATAAATAGGATTATTTAAATAACTAATTTAATTAGTTATAAATTGTGAGAGGATAATTAACCATTTAATTAAATTAACTAGAGGATGTTAGGAATTAATTTAATTAATTCCAAGAACTTGATATAATTTAATTAATTAATTCTAAAGAGTTAGAATTTAAATGATAGAATTAATTTAATTAATTCTAATGAGATGGAAATAGGATAAAAGTAGGTATGTATTTTTAGGGTGTCTACGGTGACTAATCACTTATCAAGAAACTCATATAGAATATCATGTTTTCTAGCATTCTTGTCAAACAAAGACGTGTCTTCTGCAACAATTTCTTTAATATTTGAGATTCATTTGTTAGAACATACATATTTTTGTCTCTATGTAGGAATTTAATTTTACTTGTATAAGCACATGTATTATGCATAATATTTGTATCACTTTTGATCTTAGTAGCCTTAGAACTAGATTGATCATAATGTGTAGAGACCTTATTAACATGTGCATGGAGGGAATCATTTATATGTGCTATCTCATCCTTGAGATATTTTATCTCAGTTCTCATAGCCTAAAATTGGACTTGAAAACCATGGTGTAATGATTGAATAGAACTTAAGGTAGCCTTATGATATATGTCATCATTACTAATAGAAGGGTCCGAGAAAGATGTCTTAAAATAAAATCTACATGGGAAGGTGCCGTATCAATATGAAACATTGTTTTTTGTAATACCTATAAGATTTTATGTTTGTATGTGTGATAACATTGAACAAAATCATATAAGGAAACTTGGGAATTTGTACCATGGGACATGATGAAGAAAAAAATGGTAGAAGATACTCCAATTATACAATAAATAGTACTACTTAGCACATGGAAGGTCGAAAATCAAGAGACCATAACTAGCGTCAAAATGTAAGACCCAAAGGGGATGTTTAACAAAATGTAATGATCATCAAAGTATTAAAATGACCATTTTGAAAATAAACAATGGATTGAAAAAATAAAAACAAATAATTTTTGAAGTTGACTATGTGGAATAGAAACTTCCAAGGAATTTTAAATATATATATATATATATATATATATATATATATATATATATATATATATTTGATTATGCCCTAATTACTAAAAATAATAATTTTAATTCAAAAACTTGTGCTAAAAAAGAGGTTTTCTTTAAATATATAAAAATAAATAAAATCATCTAAGGATTTTAAAACGTAGTCATTATGCTTAAGATATGTGACAAAAGGTGATTCGACAATTAGGAATCCCTATATAAAGACCCACGGGAAGGACCAACCATGAGACCCTAGGGAAATTTGTGAAAATCAAATTTAGGGTATGTGATAGATGAAAATTAGGTTTGGATCTGAATATACAACATAAAGATATAAAGCTACGAAACTATGGTTTGGAAGAAGGTGCAAGATTCTATCATGAATTGAGTTCACCAAATGTTTACGCCCTTAATAAGATTATATAATGTTATAATATAAAAACTAAAAAGGATTTAAGGGTTTGCAAAAAAATACTATTATGATATAATTAAATTCTAACATCAATTATACACATTGAAAATTGAAATGATAATTAATTTTCCAAATACATGAAGAGAGATAAACTTAGATGTTTAAGGTAAGAAAAATAGAATCTAGATGTGAAGAATGGTGAAACAAGATGATATGAAACTATAGATCTTACACTAGAGGTTCTAGAAATAGAAACCCAATAAGGGTGGGACCATATAGATTTTGTATGTTGTATAAAATTTTTACGATGTACATCTAATCTATATGATCTTGAATTGGATATGTATAATTTTGAACCCTTTTATTTTATATACATGTAGTTTTCTATGTGATTCACTTATCTAGAAGTGATATTCATTGTATGTCACTCTTACTTACATTGCTTTGAGATGACTCGTAATAACATGTAACAAAGTAGAAACACTCTTGGCCTACATAACCCTTCATCCCAAAATTAGCAAACCAAAAGGAGAAAACATGTGTTTGGGGTGAGGATAAAATACCCTTGGTGGTTAGGTTCCTTGCTGATAAATTAATCCAAGTGTTATACTACATTCACTCATTATGGGATCAAGCCTCATGTTGTTCTCCTAGTTTATTTTACACATGTGAGTAGCTAACTAACCCCCTAGTGATTCCCTCATGTCACTTGACACCAAGATAGTGAGTTAAACGTGTATATATATGTACCCAACATGGTAGTAGTGATATGTGGTGTTCCTTAGCTATGTGACCTAACCTTTTTTATTGAAACCTTTATGAAATTCTTGGAGTGACTTTTCTCTTGCTAAAACATGGCTCTATGACCTTTTCATGCTTTAATGGATGAAGATAAACACTTTGACTCAATTGAGTGATTATATGATGTGAAGCTAATTTAATAAATTTTAAGAACCAATAGATTGATTTTAGAAAGATATTTTCAATAATATCTTGTAAGAATGGCAAGTAAGTTCTAAAGTGATAATGATTTGCTTATATAGCCTTTTGTTGGTGAAATATTATAATAAGGCCAACCCTCATAAGATGACAACCTAAATAAGGATTTGAAATTGAAATCAGATTCATTGAACGTGAAAGTGCGGGACCATACGGTTTGGAGAATCTTTGGAACTTTCATTGGGTCCTTGATATGTTTTCAATTGGAGAGAGAAATACCAAAATTAAAATTTGTGTCATGAATATTAGATGTTTTATGCTACTTTGATTAAATAATATTCTTAGAATTTATGATAGAGTATAGTGTAAATATAAGCAAGTTGTAGAAGAGCTATAGAGATGAAGATATTGGATTCCAAATGTGAGAATTTGTCTTAGTAAGGGAACATGGTCAAACTTGGCATTGCACAAAGACAAGTTACCAAATTTTAATGTCTAAAAAATTACCAAATAATTTTAAAAAAATAATTAATGAGAAACTAAATCTGAAACTACATTATTAAAATAGTGTTGGTGATGATCACCATAGGAATATGCTACATTATGTTGTGATTTGACATTCCATGTAATGTAAAACCGAATGTGCACTCTTGTAATCTAGTTCAATTTATGCTAACATAATGAGGGTTTGTGAGTAAATTGGCTCTTCCAATAACCATAGTTAGCATTAAAATTAAAATGGATAAGTTTGTTTGGGTTGTGTGTTTAAGTTTTCCACTCAATTTTTCAATATATCCATAAGGGATAACAGGAAGGTTATTTATTACACCATAGTTAAGTTCTAGTAGTCATTATAGGCCCACTTTAAGTAAATTACAACACCTCATTTAGTTTTTTTTCCATTGTTATCCCAAATTTTGAGTTTTATGATAAATTTGGATAACCCATTAAAAATTGCATCCTTAAGGGCCTTATACTTTTTCCCATATTTTCAAAAATCTAAAATTTATGGCCTTAAGATTCCTTTTTCTATGTATTTTAGGTGTTTGGGTTCACCATGCACAATTTCATGTTATATGTTAAGTGTTACACAAACCTTGAAACTTGACACACTAGAGTATTTTATCTTTCAAGATTCAAGACATCAAAACAATCAACGGAAAATGCATGTTAAATGTTAAATCTCTTTCAAACACCAAACCCTAGAAATTGTAGTTTTTGAGTTTTCGGGATTTCCTTATATTTGAGCATGTGAAGGTTTCAACATGTCATATTTTGGAGGTTTTGAAAGGAACGATAACCATATCGTACCAAGCCAAGAACACAGATGCTAATCAAACACCACGATCAATAAGATGAAAGCAATTCGCTAGAATAACTTTACATAAAACCTTTGCAAAAAAATGAGAAGCAATATCATATATTATTATGGAACTCAATGCAATACATTGAGAATGGGCCTTGCTTAAATAGACAAGGAATAACAATCTAAGAACTAGTCAAGGTCGTAGATCAAGCCATAAATTAAGGAAATAACTAGTCATCAAAGAACTAGTCAAGACCATAGATTTAGGAGAGAACTAGACATCAAGGATCTAGTCAATACCATAGATCAAGGAAAGAACTATACCTAACAACTAGATAATATCTCCTAATATCTAAATAAGATAAAATAAATATCCACACACATAAGTGGGTGAGGATAAATAAAATAAAGGTAAATAAAGTACCTAGGTGAACATGAGCTAAGGTAAATACCTACTCTAACAATTTTCCAAACCCAAAACCCCAACACCATTAGTGTTTTGGGTTTTTCA
This sequence comes from Taxus wallichiana var. yunnanensis, assembly GCA_018340775.1. Lineage (NCBI taxonomy): Eukaryota > Viridiplantae > Streptophyta > Pinopsida > Cupressales > Taxaceae > Taxus > Taxus wallichiana. The sequence continues at coordinate 222,841,689 of CM031236.1, read as the reverse complement.
GAGATAGGAACTTTAGAACACGTCAATGCTAAAATATGTCTCATGTCAATGGAGTCCTAATCCCTAAAATGCATGTAAACCCTTTATCTTTGGTTTTACGAACACGATAACATGAAAACAAATCATGTCATGTGTGAAAACTTTAACCCCGTCAACACATTAATTGCCAAGTTATATTTAGCTCCACACATGTCGACCATGTGTAATTAATATAGGCTAGTTATAAATAATTTGAAATTTCCATGTCATTTTCACCTCGGTAGGAATCTTATTTTTGACCATATGGACTTGTTTACGTCCTTCCAACTCATGAAAGTGATTTTCTTGGTGATTTGGACACCTTTTCTCAATTTTTATTCATGCCCATTTCATTTTTTAGTGAGTTTGATCTTTCTCATAGGTTTTTACCAACTTTTGAGATGTTTTTTCCTATTTTCCCTCCTCATTTGTTTTGCATGGATTGTTTGGGCTTTATTACTCTCTTCTCCTTGTTATTATTTAATTGAGGGTTTTCCCTTAATTATTTACCTTCATTATGAGAGGAAAAGTATATTTTCCCCATAGCCCATTTTCTAACTGAATCGATTTTTTCATCATGATAGGCATGTCCAAAACCTCGACATGAAATTGTCGGGATTTTGGACCTATCCATCATGATGGGAAAACCAAATCGAGTGTTTCATAACTCTTAGAATGTCTGAAAACTCTTAACCTCAAAGTTGTTTGTGTAAGACTTTTTAGGGTGATAAACAAGTGCAATTATTCAACAATGTGTCGAACCCTTATGGTGTAAAAAATCATCAAAGCTTCATTCAATTTGTCGGGTTTCTCAAGGTTCTAAGGAAGGAGGAAAACTTGATAAAGGCTCTTAGGGATTTCTAGTGTGTAAATCAAGGTGAAAGTTCTGATTGTTGTTTGAGAGCATCCAAAGGAATTCTCAAACAAGGTTTTTGGTTCATCCTTCAATGTCTAAATTAGTGAAAGGGAAAGCTAGAGTAGAATGTTAAAATAAGAAAAAGAGATGAAATATAAGTATCGAGGGTGGTTCTTGTATGCAGCCAAAATTTACATGGTGCTACATAGAAGAAACAATAAGTCTCCAATGATGAAAGAAATCTTCTCTAGAGTAATGATGAGATCCATATCATTTCCCTTCTCTTTCAACATGTTTGTTTATGTTTCCAAGTTCAAAAGTTCATTATATCCTTGCTTGCTATTTTCTTCTCTTTTCATGCCTCATTTTGGTCTTTAGCTATGGAACCTTCAACATACACAAACTAGTGGTTGCATAACTTCTGTGGCGGTTGTGCAACCACCAGCTTTTCTAAACCAATGGTTCTATCACGATAATATGAGACTTAAAAACACATGTTTTTCAATGTGTGTTTGGATTTTGGGAGTGATTTTATCACTTGTTGTGGTGGTTGTGCAACCTCTTCTCTATCTAGACTTGAGGTTTTGTCACCATAATATGAGAATTAAAAAAACACATTTTTAAATGTGTGTTTAGATTTGGGGATTGAATTTCTCACTCGTTTCTTAACCATTTCACATAACTTTGGGATCATTGGATTCGTATTAGAATTATCTTCCTAGTTTACTATGTTTACAACGTTGACTTCCCCTTATGTTGATGGGTTTTCACTTCTTGTTGGACATGTGTTTAAACAAACTCATTCTTCATCAAAGTTTTATAAAATCCCAAATTTTACCCGAATGATAGGTTTGATTTTTCATATTCGATTGATAAATTTATGTTGCTAAAATCTTGTTAGGAATCACACAAACAACTTGTTCATTTCTTTGTTCTTTCCTTCATTGCATTTTCAACCATTTTATTGCAACTAGTCAGCCACATCCATTTTCTTGGTTTTCCTTGTTACCACATGGCACTCTGCACACCTTTGGATCACTTGGAAATCATCTCTAGAAAAGAAAAAAGAAAGCTGAGGAGACAACAAAAATAACACCACACCTAGAATGTTATCTCAGTTTAATATTAATAGGTTGGGTATGTTTTGAATTCTTCAAGATTTGATTAATTGTAGTTGTTGAAATAGAATAAATGCATTGTTTTAAATTGGTAGAATTATATATTTATTCATTTCGCATATTGTATGCACATTGTCTACACAATTTTTCCATTGATATCTTCTTCTCTATTTATCCCTATGGATTTGCAAGGGAAAGAATTTAGAGGAAAGCTTCTAAGAAGACTTTATTTCCTTTCCCAAGAGCTTGAGGAAAAAGCTTAGTTGGAAGAAATTTCTCGAGTAATAAATTTTGAATACATTTTTTTGTTTAGAGTAGAATTTATCTTACAATCTTGAAGCAGGAGGAATAGCCACATCCATATATTCCCTATTTTGGTTTATGTTCATTAGAAGTGGCTTATTTTTATTTTAGATTAGTTTCTTTGTGTTTGTGTTTGTGTTTGTAAGTAGTTTATTTTATTTTATTCTTTTAAATCCATAAAACATAAAAAGAGAGCTTAAGAATTTAATTTGTTTTATTCATTTTTAAAAAGATTTGGTAAAAGCACAAAAATAGAAATAGTTAGCTTGTTATTATTTTTACTTTATTTAAATATTGACAAATGTAATTTAATTAGATTAAAGGGTGAATTAATCATATTTTATTTAATTTGGATTCACTTGCTTTTTTTATTTAAAGTTAGGAATTAAAAGTAGATTAAAAGTTGGAACAAACACAAATCTTCATTTCCTTAGCGGCCTAGGCTACCCGTACTTAGCCCTTAGCCCCTGTTGTATGTTTCCTTCTACATTTATCATGATTTAGTGCTGTATGACCATACTTGGTCACCCAAACCTCTTAGAAGGATTTTCAATCCAATAATAATCCCACCCAACATCGTCCGATATCGGAAGACAGAGATCTAGGTTTGTAGGAACTAGCCTTTAGAGAAACCCTAATACCATTAGAGATCATCAGCCAACTTGACACCCTTAATGACCAAGTAACCATAACAAAACAATATTGAGATAATTTATCCAACCATGCTAGAACACAAAACCCTTAGTTTGTCCTCAAAACATCCTCTCTCATTCTTACTCTTTGGAGAGGTACATTTAGAGGCAAATGGGAAAATCCATTGAATTATTCAAATGAGTCAAGCCACGCTCGGTTTGATGACATAGAACAATACATGTGGAAAAGAATCATTCTCGACCGTAGTATCACTCTTATACAAGTTAGACATGCATTCATTTCCCTTGGCGAGAACATTCCCAATTTTATAAGTCAAACATTTTTGTTTTCCTTGATCATAGATATATTATCATTATTCCCATCTATCATGTTTATATCATATCTAGTCATCACATTCCCATCCCGTCTATCTTACTTCAACTATTACGACACAACCTTAGGAAGTCGAGTGCATATGAAATCACATGTTTATTTTTAGGTGTATAATGGTGAACTTGACGTGAAGGACTAGTTAATTTTTGTTTCCATTTCCTTTTTCCTTTCTTTCATTCACCTTCCTCCTCTCCCATTATTTTTGGGTGTTTATACACCCCCGAATATGTAGATCGAATTATAGTTGTCCTATTCTAGGCCTTGAAGCAAACTAAAATAAGGTGAGTGCTCAAAGACCACCCTCATTATCTCGGTGTCTGTTAACTATTTTCAAAAATATCTATCTCTCGATAACACTACCTCAACTATAAAAATAGAGGAGATAGACCAACCAAATCACGACCCACAACCAGAGTTTTCAAGCTCTAACAATATGAATTTCACAGGAGAATAAGGCCTTTATCCATAGGTTTTATCAAGACCCCAAATCAGTATGTAATCTGATTCCTTTCCATCTTATTTGCAACCAATTTATGAAATCTTAGGGAGGTTCACCCAAAGCGGTGACAACCTTAATGCTTTAGATGGATACTTGGATAGGATACGGTATCTGATGATGTTCTCCTATAAAATAATGTTTCCCCAACCCCACCCAAAATAGAAAGCACACCTAAAATGGGGAAAACCATAGATCACTTCATAAAAAGGTATTATACACCCTCTCAACTGAATAATTTGCAACATACACCTAAGCATGGTCCACATCCTTCACCCGATGATGTTATTTCAACATTAGTGGGAAGGATTAAAGAGTTAGAGATCACCCAAGATTCTTAGCCTATACAATTTGCGGGCAAGGTAATATTCCCTATCGCGTCCAAAACTAAAACTATAATTCTAGTACTAATGTTCATTTGGTGTAAAAACCACCACAACATGTTTACTTGGGTGTTCTTAGTCTTGGTGATCTCCTTATGAAGTCATTCACACTAGGAATTAATCCGCATCCTTCCTATTCATATCCCACATAATGGATAATGTTAAGTATGTTCTCAAACAATGTTCCTCCCAATAATGCAACATTCCCTAGTGTTACGCCCACTAATTCATATCCTAGTGTTGTCCCTCCCTATGTCCATATGTATTCAAAATCCCCCAAATGGACATGTATAATTTTCTTGGTCCTTACATGCAATATCAAGGGGTTCTTTATGCCCACCCAATACCTATGATGCACTGTTGTTGTAAATCAGCAAAGCCCCCTGATGTTGATCAAATTTCTAGTTTGATCATACTAGCATCTAGTGTGATTGCACAACATTGAATCATTTCCCCAAGTGTGGGACTTGCAAAATGAGAAAGGAATCTCCAGTTTAGAGGCTAGTTCCTCAATTCCTCTAGTCAGATTTATCACTTACAAGTTGCAGAGGTCTATATTCCTAACCCTACCCTAAATTCCAAAGGAGACAGAGATAGAGAATGCAAAAAAGCTAAAACTAATGCTAATAGGTGATGCACCAAAGGAGTGGTGAGCATTTCTCACTTCTGCAGATTGACACAATTCATAAAATGCAACAAAACAACATGCACAAACTGATAACTGTAATGAAGAATCAGAAATTAGTCAAACAACACCAGTAGAGGATGAAAAATTAATCACAGGGCCTGTATTGTTATTTTAACATCAAAATCACTTGCATTACAACACCTGGGAGGCAAAAATGAGTTACAATTCTTAGAAAAGGTCTAATATTCCACCAAAATCACTTCTAAGGTGAGAAAGGGGACCTGCAATACACAAAAAATGTTCAACCCTTTGAAAATGAGCCAAATATGGCTTTTACAGTGCAAGGGACGAGCCTAGGAGAGAGAAACACGGGAAAACATGGAAGGGATTCAACCATTGACCAAAACACATTCAAAACAACATGGTCATCCCTACAGACTCATCCCTTGACATTTTTAACCATGTTGGGAGAGAATGCGAGCCATTCTTCATTAAAAACGGAGGTTGAAACGTCATTTTTGTCCATGACCACGTGCCAGAGGAATTTTTCAATTTTCTCTCTGAAAACTCCATCAAAATGCAAAAATGACCCCGGAATCTTGTAGAGAATTTCACCAGATTTCCATTGATATAAAGATGTGAAAAGCGAGCTCTGTATCGAAAGATATGGCCATTTGAAGTTTTAGGGCAAAACAGGGCCAAATCGGGTTGGCGAGCAAAAATTCAAATTTTTGCACATTTTTGTCATTTGGAAAATTTTCCAAAATTTCCCGCGCTCAGCCACTCTAGGTGCCACATGGCGGCATCTCATTTTCCACTTTGGCCTTTGGGGAAAATTTGCCCAAAAACTCCGCGAGCCATAACTTCAAAAATACATGGAGTTAGGAGGAAAACTTTACCTTTCTAGAAAGATGAGAAAGAGCTCTATCCAATGGTGTCATTTTCGGAAGGTTTTGAGAGCACGAAAAGAGAAATATTATTTTGAGGCACAAGAGAAGGAAATATGAAAGGGAGTTAGCCACAAGGCCGCGAGCGGGGGCACATTTTGGATAATAATTTTGGTGACTTAGAGGGTCATCTGCTGCTTGGATGAAGTTATCGGTTGCTAAAGCAATCCATTGGGCATAGAGTCACTGATTTTCTATCGATACCCCAACCCGACTAGAATGTTGCAGGAGGAACATGGAATATCACCTAATGGAGCAAGGCCTGCAAACACATTCTCAGGAATAGCAAGCAAGCTGTGCCAAAGCACTTAGGAAAGAAAAACTAACCTACAATGAAACAATGTGCACAAGCACTTACAGGAATGAAAACCTAAGCTAATATTTACAAGGTGGAGAATTTCCCTTTAATAGCAATGCTTTAGATGGATCCCATTGATTGGAATCTGTAGTTCTTTGCCATCCAATGAAGACAATTGGAAGGCATTGTTGTCCTTACACTTTGTGACCATGTATGGACCACTCCAAATGGCATCAAATTTTGAATGCCTTCCCGGTTTTGCTCTATCTGCATCCCATTTTAACACTAGATCTCCAACTTGGAAGGATCTATTCTTGGCCTTTCTATCAAAGGTCTTCTTTATCAAAGCTTGATCCTTCTCCATTGCTTGGGATGCCTGATTTCTGATTTCTTGGAGCTCCATCAATTATGCATATCTAACTTCCATGGGCTCAAACTCCAACGACTCCAACTATTTCATGAGTTCCAATGTTGGAAACTCAAGAGACATGGGTAAAATTACATCTCTCCCATAAACAAGCTTGAATGGAGAGTTACAGCCTAGATCTCTTGGGAGTTATCCTATCAGCCCATAAAGCTGATTTCAATTTAGTATGCCAAGACCTCTGATTTTCATCAAGTGTCCTCTTAATGATCCTCAACAAGTTCTTGTTTGTAGATTCAGCTTGGCCATTACCCTGGGGGTAATAGTTTGATGAAGTACTTAGGTAGATCCCATTCTTGACAACCCATTCAGGTCACCTTAGATCCATGAATGCTAATGCATTATCGATATTATTGTAGTTGGTATGCCAAATCTGGTTACTATTCCCTCATAGAAGTCTAGGATGCTTTAGATTCATTTGCTTCCTTGAGTGCTACTAAGCTTGATCCATTTGGTGAAGTAATCATGGTGTTAAAATCCACTTGTGCCCTTGCTCGGGTTGGGATTAATAAATCCAATGAAGTCTAAACCCCATTGCATGAATGGCTGGTCAACTGAAATTGGATGCAATGGAACGGCAGCTAGCCTCTCTTTACCTGTGAAGAATGCACAGTTCTTGCACCTCTTGATCCATGCATAACAATCATTAAAAATCTTGGGCCAATAATAGCCAACCCTCATGATCTTTAGAGCTGTCACTCTTGGTGCAAAATGACCACCAACTGGTCCACCATGGAACTCTTCCAACATCCTATGAATCTGATTTGTACCAATGCATCTCAGCAGTACTCCATTCACATATCTTTTGAACAAGACACCATCAACAAGGGCATATGGAACAGCCTACAATCTGAAGTGTCTTCTTTGGGTCTTGTTCATCTCTGGAGGGCATAGACCTATGCTTAGGAAGTGCATTATACCTTGGGTCCAGCAAGGAGTGGGGACACCATCATTCTCCTCTTGAGTGCTTCCTTGCTCATGGCTGTCTTGCAACGCCAAAACAACCTCCTTTTCCTTGCATGCTTCCTCTTGTTTGCTCAAAATCAGCTGCTCACACAATCCTTTTCCTCGACCAACTTGGTGACCTTGATCTCTATGTCATACTCCATGACACGAGTAATCCAACCTGCTCTCTTTTCATTCAAGTCTTTGTTGAGGAGGAAGTCTTTAACCCCCGCATGAGAAACCAACAATTGGACCTTATTGTTTGAAACTAGATGCTTGAATTTCTTTAAGCTCTGATTCTTGCAGAACATGCTTCTTAATGAAAGAATATCTCACCTCATAGTCCTCCGATTTGGCTGAAGAAAGCAATTGGCTACTCATCATTTTCATTGTTCTGTTGTACCAAAATTGTAGAGATAGTATCATCACCCCCAAATGCATAGAGGATGAAATCCTTGGAGAAATCCGGGTTGGTGAGAGCTGGGGCTTGAGAGATGGCTTCTTTGATTGCTTCAAAATTATCCTTGCCTTCTGCTATCCATTTGAAAGTCATGCTTTTATTTAACATTTTGGTGATGGGCTTGACAAGGGCTGTAAAATCTGGGACAAACCTCCGAACAAAATTTATTCTCCCCAAGAAACTCTGGAGGGCCTTCTTGTGGCTTGGCAATGGTAGTGCTCTTATGGCTTCAACTCTTTCTGGATCAATTACTAATCCTTCTTTGGAGACAATGTGACAAAGGAGCTTTCCTTCATGAGCTAAGAAAATACATTTTTAGGATTGAGGAGACTCCAAATATTCTGCACCTTTGGAAAACTTGTCTCAAATGAGAGAGGTGGTCTGCTGTATTTTTGGAAAAAATAGTGATATCATCAAGATATATCAGCACTATGTTGTTAATTAAACCCTTGAACGCCATGTCCATTTCCCTTTGGAAGGTGGCTTGACATTGGACAGCCCAAATGGCATTTTCCTGTATGCATAAGTTCCCCATTTAGTTGTAAAGGCTGTCTTGAACTGATCTTCTTCCTTCACCATAATCTAATTATACCCTGAATAGCCATCAAGTAGTGAAAACCTCTCGGAGCCAGCAACAACTTGTAAAATCGCTCCATGGAAGCAAGTGGATAATGATCCTTGAGAGATGCTCTATTCAAATTTTTAAGTCAACACACATCGATTTCCCCACTCTTCTTTACTCGCCGGAACCAAGTTGGCAACCCAACTAGAATGCTTGATAGGGAATATGATTCTTGATTCTATCAACTTATTCAATTCTTTCCTCATGAGAGGCTCCATGTGGGGGTTGGCTGGCCTTTGCTTCTTCCTAATGGGCTTAGTATTTGGATCCATTCAATGGTGTGTAGAGCTAACTCGGGATTGAAACCTTTCAAATCTTCATAGCTCCAAGCAAACACATCAAGGAATTCTTGACAAAGTTGTATAAACTCATACCTTTCTTGCTCAATTGTCATCTTGCCAACTTGGAGTGATTTGCCTTCTTCCATCGAGATGGACACTGAGTCTTCTCTCTTCACTTGGATGTTTTCTTTCTCCTTCCTAAACTGATCATTAGGATTGAAAATGGACTCCAAAGTAATAAGCCCCTTTGGTAGTTTATTGGTTCTCAGTTGTACCACTTGGTCACCATACTACTGCTCCAAATTTTCCTGATTTTTGACTGAGAACTCAGCCTCTTCTTGCAATAAATGGATGATTTGGTGATCATTTTCAAATACTTGCCAACTTACATTGTTGTGCAGCCTTTGAAGGCCTCACAATCACATGGATGTTTGGCTGTACCTTGTCCTTTTGAATGCTTTCAACAACGTCAAAGGCTGCCCCAACTGTTGTAAGCCTGTCAGCAGCTTGGTTCTCTTTCCTAGGAATGGATTTGATGCCAAAACCCTCAAAATTTTCAATGAGGTCCCACACCCTGTTCTTGTAGCACTTGAGTAGATCATTCTTGATAGCATGCTACCCCTTGACTTGGTTGACAATCAACTCACTGTCACTAAAGACTTGCAAGTTCTTTATTCCTCTCTTGATTGCCCAATGCAGTCCTTGCACCAAGGCTTCATATTCAGTAGTGTTGTTAGAGCATGCAAACTGAAATATAAAAGCTGAATAATAATTAACTCCTTATGGTGAAACAAGCATAGCTCCCCCTCCTGCACCTTTTCTACTCCTTGATCCATCAAAAAATAGCTGCTATACCTCATTGTCATCTTTGTGGTCTAGCTTGGTGATCTTAGGAATAGGCTGATTTTCTTCATGCATGCAATAGACTCCTAACTCAGATTCTTCTATTTCTTGATAAGGATAAAAACATGCACCTTTCTTGCCCATTCTTGAAGAGTCAAATGCGGGATGCTTCCTACCTTGGTGTCGACTTCATCAGTGCTTGGATAATCTTCTTGATCAAATGCTGAACAATTGGTATTGATATGACTTGGAGTGTAAGGCTCAATGTGAAAGTTTGCAATAGGTTCAAACCTGATTGTGGCTTTGGTTCCATATCTTGTTCTGAATAGCATGTGTGACCAATCAGTAGACAAGTAACCTCCATCTTAGCTGTGAAATCCCTTAACAAACATAGGGCAAAGAGTGGTGGAAGGTCTATTACTAAGACATCTTGCAAAACAACCACGTTGGGACAGGCATGTAAAGTAAGACTCAAGTTTTTAATCACTCCAACTGTTATTACTGTTGTACCATCCAACTATACCACCCCTTTGGATATGGTTTCATATTGAATTCCCAACTGATTAGCTATTTTCTTGGGCATTCTTGAACTACTTGCCCCGGAATCAATCATGCGGTGTGTACTAATTGGTTCCCAATGATCAATGAAACATAGAATGGAGGGGCTTCAACATCTTACCTTGTTTTCCTCCATGATTCCCCTCAGGCTGGGCAGCATTTTTGAGCACCTTCTCTTGCATTTGGACTTGTTGATTTGAAGTTGACCGAGTCCTTCATAGCAGCTTGTAGCAAATCTCTTTGGCACAGGATAGATAGTGATTCCCACATTAATATGTTTACATTTGTCTTCTTCATCGATAAATGATGTTGAATGGGGATGAAGTATTCTTTTGTTGTCCCTTGGCCTGCACATTCATCCCTTGTATATGGGCAGCAACAACTGGCATTTGAGTTGGCCTAGGAACTGTTTTAGGCAGTTCTTGTGTGCTTGGGATTACATTTTGCTTGCCAATAGTTTGTGGAGTGACAGAAGGTCGTGAATTACTTGGGGCCAATGCCTGTTCTTCACCCAAATTTCTCCTCTTTGACCTTTTGTTGGCTGCAACACTTTTGGAAACTGTCTGGTTCATGCCACAAAAATCTTCTACCTGCCAGTTTACAAGTGTGGTATCATTTGGAGCTAATTGCTGCTGGAATGTTTCTTGTTGCTGGTCATTTCTTTGACTACCTTCACCCTCCACACCAATTGTTGTCACCATTAATGCTTGATTCAAGGCACCGTTGAAGCACATGGATTGGTTATGAGGTTCATTACATGGGAAACACCAATCATACTCTTGAGCCATATTGTTTTGTACTGGCACTAATGCTTTAGATGCAAATGTAGCATTGGGATTATAGGGCTGAAATGGTCATTGCAGGAGGCCTTGCTTGATTTAGATTTGCAGCTGGATTGGGTGGTCTTTGGGGTTGATATGGCTGCCTATTAGGCTGAGCTTGGGGCTGGAAAGAAGGTCTAAAACCTTGAGCTTGCTGCCTTTTGAGTGTAACCAGCTCATTACCTAGATTTTGCAATTACTTCATGACTTCTTGAAGTTCATTTGAGGCACTAGAAGATGAAGTGGAAGCTTCACTTGAATTCTGATTTCTAGGAGTGGGAATAGAAGCTAAATTAGGCACTTGGCTAGTACTTGGGCTCTCTAAACTTGGAAATAATGGCATTGGAGGCCTAGGAGCTAGCTTGCCAGCTTGAATCAAACAATTTTCAGCTCTAATGGCAATGTTATAAGCAATGGGGATAGTTGTGCCTCCCATGGACTGAATTAACATAGAAATATCAAAATTTAAAGCTTTAAGGTAATAAAGAAAAGCACCTTCTGCTGTTGGCCTGACTGCCACTGGAATTCTCTCCCAAGTCCTTTGAAATCTGAAATTAAAATCAGTCAGCTGCTCATTGGGAGCTCTTTTGATAGTTGTCAGCTGCTCCAAAAGGGACAAGTTGTCTCCCTTTTCCCCAAACTGCTCATGGAGGGCTATACATAGCTGATTCCAATTTTGAATAGAACCTGAGGCAAGACTCCTGAACCATTGCAAAGCTTTCCCTTTGAATGAAGATGCCAGCAGTTTGACAACAACTTGCATCTCATTGATCTCATGGATTGCACAAATGTTAGCAATATCCTTAACATGATCACCAGGAGTGGTCTGATTTTCTCTAGTGAAGTATGGAATGTTCTTGATGCTACTGACTAGGATTAGATTTTGTGCATTGAGAGCAAGTGGGCTCTTCTTGCCGTGAAATTGACATAGGGGTTGTTTTGTGCCATTCTGATTGGCCTTAGAACCCTTGTTGATTGAATGAAAGGCCTACCAGGTGGAGGAGTTGAGAGAGTTCTATTTGGTGGAGATGGAGACCTTTGGATTCTCCTCCCACTTTGCCTTATTCTTGGAGATAATTATATATATTCAAACATAACCTCTTCTTCTCCAACTCTTGACCTTGTAGTGATTCTTCTCATGAGTTTTTCAGGTCTGCACTGCTAAAACCAGCTGATTCTTCTTCCTTGGAGTCACCAGATGTGTAATTTATAGCTCTTTTAAAGTAAGAAACTTGCAACAAATGCACATCAATTTTTTTGCAATGAAGATGAATACTTCTATGTCCCACCGGGCGTGCCAAAACTATTGTTGCAAATCAGCAGCACCCCCTGGATGTTGATCAGATTTCTAGTTTGATCATACTAGCATCCAGTGTGATTGCACAACATTGAATCCTTTCCCCAAGTGTGGGACTTGTAAAATGAGAAAGGAATCTCCAATTTAGAGGTTGGTTCCTCAATTCCTCTGGTCGGTTTATTACTTACAAGTTCTGAGAGGTCTATATTCCTAACCTTACCCTAAATTCCAAAGGAGATAAAGATAGAGAATGCAAAAAAGCTAAAACTAATGCTAATAGATGATGCACCAAAGGAGTGGTGAGCATTTTCCACTTCTGCAGATAGACACAATTCATAAAATGTAACAAAACAACATGCACAAACGATAAGCGTAATGAATAATCGAAATTAGTCAAACAACACCAGCAGAGAGGATGAAAAATTAATCACGGGGCCTATATTGTTATTTTAACATCAAAATCACTTGCATTACAACACCTGGGAGGAAAAAATGAGTTGCAGTTCTTAGAAAAGGTCTGATATTCCACCAAAATCACTTCCAAGGTGAGAAAGGGGACCTGCAATACACAAAAAATGTTCAACCCTTTGAAAATGAGCCAAATATGGCTTTTACAGTGCAAGGGACGAGCCCAGGAGAGAGAAACACGGAAAAACATGGAAGGGATTCAACCATTGACCAAAACACATTCAAAATAGCATGGGCATCCTTACATACCCATCCTGACATTTTTAACCATGTTGGGAGAGAATGCGAGCCATTCTTCATTAAAAACGGTGGTTGAAACGTCATTTCTGTCCATGACCACGTGCCAGAGGTGTTTTTCAATTTTCTCTCTCTAAAATCCATAAAAATGCAAAAATGACCCCAGAATCTTGTAGATAATTTCACCAGATTTCCATTGATATAAAGAACGTGAAAAACCGAGCTTTGGATCGAAAGATATGGCCATTTGAAGTTTTAGGGCAAAACAGGGCCAAATCGGGTTGGCGGGCAAAAATTCAAATTTTTGCACCTTTTTGGTCATTTGGAAAATTTTCCAAAATTTCCCCATGCTCCACCACTCTAGGTGCCACATGGTGGCATCTCATTGGCCATGGGCCTTTCAGGGGAAAATTTTCCAAAAAAACTCTGCCGAGCCATAACTTCAAAAATACATGGAGTTAGGAGGAAAACTTTACCTTTCTGGAAAGCTGAGAAAGATCTCTATCCAATGGTGTCATTTCCAAAAGGTTTTGAGTTCTAAAAATAAAAATATTATTTTGAGGCACAAGAGAAGGAAAGATGAAAGGGAGTTAGCCATAAAGTGAGTAGGGGGCACATTTTGAATAACAACACCTTATCGGCTATCACTCCACCTCCTCCTCCTCATCAAGGGACCTCCATGGTTGATTCTTACACAATGGGAACTTATGCTAAATATTTGAAGGAACCTCTTCATTTCATGATACGAGGTGTTATGCTTCCATGACCATTTCCAGACCTCCCTAAATTCAAAGGAAAGGGAGACCCCAATTCCCACATCAGGCATATCTTTACCCCTGATAAAATAATTACTTCAATGAGATGTAGTTGTTTCCAATATATTTCTTAAAACACTCAAAGGAATTTCTCTTGATTGGTACTATTAAATCTATGAAGCATACATACATTACTCCAAACAACTTGTGTCTAAGTTCATTAAGTCCTTTGATATGAACACATTGTTACGAATGGAAATCAAAGAGTTCTTGCATATCAAGCAATAACAAAATGAGTTTGTTGCCCACTTCATTCAGAGGTGGTGACATGTCCTCTACTCTTCCACAAGTATCTGATAAGGGTACCAATGTAATGTGTGAGGATGGTGTTAGAAGATAAATGTGTCACTCATTCATTGATTCATAATAAATTGGATCATCATCAATGAGATCATCATCTTCATAATCAAATTCAATGACCTGTTCTTATGTCAAGGAAAATGGGTCATCTATATTTATGGTAATATGTAGAAGTTCATCCATTGGAGCAATATGAGACTCGAGTGCGATGGGGAAGAATAATTGATTATTCTGGAGGATTTTTTTTTACTAGGATAATGTTTTCATCATGAGTAAGTTTGGAATGAAGGGTTTCTTAGTAACATTAGACTTTTCGATCATGGATTTGGCATAATTGGCCATATGGGGTCATCTAGAGTGTAACCATCATTTTAATATGACATGGAAGAATTCACCACACAAGATTTGACTATGGTTTTGAGTTGTACCATATGTTATCGTGGAGGTTGTGGGGGTTTTTAGATAGCTACCAAAACTGAAGGATATTTCTTACGAGATCACAAATGAGGTAAGTGGGATATGATGAGATAAGGAATATTAGAGGTATTAATTCTAAGGGTGACTTCATCGGACTCATCGTCATCGATTCCAAGATATTGGGGGTGTGCACCCAACTAACTCAAGATGGCCAACATTTGTGTGAAGTGTATCTATGGGGTAATTGAAGAATTGATATTATCGAAAGGGGATTGCTAATAATTCTTAAAGCATGGAGAGCTTATATGTCCCATTTTTCTTAAGTGTATCATAATTCCAAGGTTTAGTGTCCCATTGAATATTATAAATAGCTACTTGGTGAGAGAAATTCACACATTGACATATAAAGGAAGAAATGGTGTGCATACAAAGAGTCCAAGGATGCCTCTAGGAGAATGTTATAAGATAGGGGAAAATTTTATATCATGAATTTTACATGGATAATCCTAGGGAGAATGATTATGGGTAAACAAATACACCCCATCAAAGGAATGTATTAATGGTAGTATCCTTGACAAGTAGTTCATGCATATTTTAGGTTGTCGATAGATTAATCAAGAGTATTGATGAAATCTAAGGAGGCCACACATGTGCTTGTTCCCTCATCAATAAGAGCACACCTAATATCGGTGTGACCAATCTAAAATGAGATGAAGATTGGTAGATTATCTACACAAAGAAAGAGCTCATCCGAAATCATGGAAGCTATGGGGAAGTGAATGCAAGAATGATTATCTATGGAAAGGTTAGTAAAAACAGAGAGTTCCTCACACTACCGACAAATAGTTTCTTTCAAGCCATGAAATGTAGGAATTACCAAAAGAGGGAGGGAAAGGGATATTCATGTCAAAGAATGTAGTCATGATATGCTCATGATGGTGAGGTGATATGTTCATGAGCTCCAAGAAGGGAATTAGACCAAGAATTTATGGAAGTTATTTAATAGATCCCACTAATTGTGTCTGGATTGTGTAATAGGATGAGAGTGTCGGGAGTCCTCGAAACAAGGTGGCGGGAACAATGATGGTTTAAAAACTTATGAAACCAATTTTTGTTCCTTTCCTACACCATCGGCCCCGTAAATTTGGTTTGCACGAGGGCTAATGGTGTTTGTAGATAGGGGATGAGCCCATTCACAATCAAACCTATAAGAGAGTTTCTATGGGGGAAATGGTGTTTGTAGGAGGAAATTGTTTGACATGGGGAGCTTGATTTTAAGGTAAAAAGAATAGATGACCTTATGAGTTTAGGTTGGAATGCTTTCACAGGATATTCTAGTTCCACATAAGCTATGAAACATTTTACATTGTTAATTGTTACAATATATTAAGGAGGGTAATCCATTTCAACCACATTAGTGGTAGCATTATCTTACTTTTTAGATCTTTCAACGACATGATTAGGCATAGGATTAGAGAATATTTTTATATTTTCATTAGCACAGTTGATTACCTCATGAAAATATTTCTTTTGATCCATCTCACAACCTTTGACCGCTTGATCAAATGCTCATGAGAAATGACGTCATAATAAAAATTAGGTCTTAAGAAAACATGATAGAAGCCATATAGAGTGCATGAAAATTCTCATGTGAGTGACCCCAATTATCATGCCACCAACACAACTTAATCTCATCATGATAATGAAGAATGATCCAAGATCGTGGTAAATGTCTTAGGAAACCGATGTTTCAACTCTTCCTTACTCGGTGGTTGATGATAATTATGTTGATTCTTGTTTTTATAAGGTTGTTGGTCAATATTAAAAATAGTCCTATTCAACAAAGTAACAAGAGGAAGAGTATATGAGACTTTTTCATCCATCACATTATTGTTTTTAAGGCGTTGAATAACTTGAAATTGCTTGTTAGTTTATGTCCTAGAAGGAGCCTTCTAAAATTTCCTCATGAGATAATCTTTCCTTTTAGCTTATTCAAAGGATTCTTATTAAGAGGTGGGAGAGAAGGACCTCACCTTGTACTGAAGGTGAGGTTCAAGGGCTCATAAGAAAATTTGAAATAGGTTATCATTGGGCATGTTATATTATGCCCGTGTGGATAGGGTCTTCTGATGCTTGATAAAGGCTTGAGTTGACTAGTTCTCTAATTTTTGGAAATTGATGAAAGCATTGATGTTATTCTCAAGAAAATCGTGATATTGGAACTCACTCACTAGGGTTGTCACTAGGGACTCTAGCTCAACTATAGAATTGGGAGGAAAGGTATGATACCAATTGCAAGCATATTCGGTAAGGGTATTATCTAAGAGCTTAGTGAAAATATATGAATTGGTCATGATCCATTATTTGTGAAGATTGGCAAAGGATTTGATGTGAAGAGTTGGATCATTAGACCCATTATAAGAGATAGATGGAGAAATTCCACTCATGTCCATACTAATAATATAAGGTGTTAATGGCTCTTTTTGGATTACTCTCAAGACTTTTTTATATGGGGTTGTGTGATGGGCACCCCATAAGACCCATTTGGAGAAGGATGGGGTGTGGTACCCCAAGAGCCCTTTGGAGGGAAATTGACTAATTGAGCCATATTTGCTTGCATTTTGAGGAGTTGAGATATAGTGGAATATTGTTGGTTCATTTTGTTAATAAGTTGAAGAATGATATTGGTAGGATCAGAATTAAAGACATTCTCAAATGAGCCTATTTTAGTGGCTTTTCCCCATTATGTCCTATGTTCAAGTTGCTTAGAGTCAAATTTGAGATGATGCTTTGCCCGAGCATCTCTAATGAATCATACTTATATTGAGGAAATTGAGCTAGGAGTTTATAAATTTTAGGAGGGTTAGAAGTGTCATCATTATGGTCTTCTTCTTTCTCACCCTCAGGTGGAACATTACAATGGGTAGAAGGCTTCCTTCTAGGTTCTCCTATGATGCAACAGTCCATTGTAAACACTCATTTTTCAGAACCCCCATGCCGTCACCTTGCATTTTCCCCTCATATTCACCTAGCACGTTCATCCTTCCCTTCCCTATTTTAAATTATCCACTTTCCCTCTTAAAATTCTTATCCTCCATAATTTCCCCTTTCCCCATTTTAAATTAATTATTAAATCCTCTATTCCCCTCTCCCCCTAAATCTATTTAATCAACCCTTAATCCCTAATCACCCTTCATTTACCACCCCATTAGATCTGCACTACCTCTCATCATCAGGCCTCATTTAATCTTCCCTAAGATTCCATAATTACCTTTTTTAACTCCCTTTTCATTTCACCCTCAATTACTCCCTTGTGCCTCATGAAAACACCTTGAAACGGTCAAACACCACCCTTAAACCTATTTTTGGCCTCATTTGCATCAAGATCGGCATCTTCCTTATAACCCCGTCCCTATCTGCTATAGTCACCGATGGTGACCTAGGTCTTTATCAATCCTACTTAACCACATGCACCCCTCCTTTCTCCATACTTTGAAACTTGGAGACTTTGGATATTCTTCATGATTGCTACTTCTCGCATTGTTCTTTGAGATTATATCACCACCTAGATCATATTTATATCCCCTTTCATGTCATCTTTGGAGGTTGGAGTAGTGTGAAGAGTATTTAGAAATTTTGTTCATGCATGCTTTCCTTCCATTTTTTCAGGTTTGTAGGTATTCTTTGAGCTCTATCTAGCCTCTCATCAATTTCGATCGTATATAGATCCATCCACATATCATATCATTTTATGAAGTTCCCATACCCTACTCAAGTCGATGCCAAACCTTCTTGATCACCTTGACCCTACTGGTCTCCCTTTACCCATCTTCTATCCTCATCAAACCAACCATCTATAGCATCTTTCTCATCCCATATCCCTCTTGAGATCTATCTTAGCATCCCTACATAAACATTTAAATTTGTTCGTGTAGATTCTATACAATCTCTGATCTCTTTACTGTCAACTATACCAATCAAGCTAGGGTCATTGTTGACCTGCACATATTTGATTTACTTATAATACATTTTCATTATTAAGTTATCATATTATCTCTTAGTATATTAGATATTTTTCTGGTTATCTGCATCGTCCCACATGTTATTGATTATCAATATATTTTTATCATGAGGGTTGACATCCATCTTAGGGAGTTCTAACTTCTTAGGACTGAATTTATTGGGCAATCCTCCATCTCATTTAATAATCCTTTTTCATGTTTTATATATCTTTGTTGTGTAGGTTATCAAAGCCCATGATAGAGAGGATCTCTTCTCGTATGCCCCTGTACTATCCTCATCATCATCCATAACAAGAGGTCCCTTAAACCCTCCCATTATTTGAGGTTTCTTGATTTCTCATTCAGTTTTCACTAATTTGAAACAAGAAGTGCATAAATCTTGTCAAACATTCTAGCACGCTCAATGGGACTTACCCTTTTTTGGTGAGTCTTTTCTTTAGTTTTCATCATTTTAGTTTTATTTTCCATCTCTCTCTCTTTACCCTAATCCTACACAGTAGTGCTCACTCATGTGTTTGCTTTGCGGGTTGGCTTGTGTGGGGTTATTGGTGCTTACACTTTTGAAATTGAAAATAAAATAAGGAATAGTGTTATCCAAGCATTCCTTATTTTTTCCCCCATATTATTTTTCTTTTCTTTGCATCTCTTTTCCGACATCTTCATTGAATCTCCACACCTAATTTTGGATCATAAAAAGAACACCCTCATTTTTTTCTTGCTCACATATGATAACTAGGGAGTTAATCATATGCATCCACCTTCTTACACACACATCTGAAATCACACATTAATTTACACATATGATACATCATCTTCCCAAGTGGAACTATTGGGATTTCATCACCTATTAGGAAAACCACCGCGGTGTTACGGACGTGTTACAATTTTTTTGGCTATCGGTAGATTAGATAACCACCCTACAACCTTAGTGCTATAGTGTGTGAAGTAAGGGTTAGGCCTCTATATTAGGCCCCATACCAGTAGTCATCATAGAATCAAACCTTATGTACCTTTAGGTATATCAAGGAATCCAACCAAAACATCCTGAAACTATCCTTAGATCGGTTATTTCCTAGGTTCCCTCTTGAGCCTTCTTATTTTATTTTTCACACTTCTTCTAATAATCAAGATGATTAAACTATGTTACGTGACTTTCCTATTTTAGTAATAAACAACATATGCTTTTGGTTGGTTATTTCATGCTCATTATTATGTGGTCATAAACTAGAAAAATGGAACAAGCCTCTTCATCTAACATTCCCCTCTTTAGTACACTTCCTCAACAGAGACATCAACTTTTTCTACCATTTCCTCTTCTATAGTTACCCAACCTATAAATTCTTCTGCTCCTTCTAGTGAGCCACTCTCGGTTCATGAACATTCTCATGATCGAGACTAAATTCTACCTCTACCATCATTTGATCCATTTCAAAACATCTACACCCACATCTGCCACTTCTATAGAGGCCTCTGGGCCCCTTTTATTCCCCGTGTATGTGTGGAGTTCTAGGAACTCTTAGACACTAACCTTGTGGCCCTTCATGACTATATCATTCATAAATCCACACACCTTCCCCTTGATGGGCATCATCTTCAACAAAATTATGCCTACCATTCTCAACTTGAGTCCACTCAAGTGCTTATCTCATATCTCACCATCTTCTTCCTCCAAGCTATGAATGAGTTGTCCTTGGCCCTAAGGGAGCATGGCTCCTTGAATCTTCTACTCACCAATCCACTTGTTGGTAACCCCCATCCCATCTAGTTTACCTCATATCAATGTTATCATCCCATCCTTTATCCCCACTACATCCGGCATTGTCATGATGCCATCACTCAACCACTTTTAGAATCTAACTTATTTCCTTATTTATTTGAGTCGTTAATTCAAAACCAGTCTCCTTTCCCACTTCCTAAATCTATACTAATGTCATATATTCATAACCACTCCCTTCGAATCTACTCAAATGCATCAACCCCCTCTTTGAAACACCTTCCAACATATGTTCCATCATCAACCCATCCCTACTTCTCAACCTCATCATCCTAACCTTCTACAGGTCCAACCCCATCATTGTACATAAAATAATCCATCAATCTTCTCCCCTACCGACATTCCTTCTCAACAACCTATCTCACAGATCCATTCAATCTCAACCCATCACACTGTCTTCCTCCTTATCAACCACCCCCATCCAAACCTACATACCCTTAGCATTATCAATCTCATACTCAATCCAACCCACCTACTTCTCACATATAATATCCTCTTCCTTCAACCTCTCATCCATCCACTTCTAATGACCCCATGAAAGTATTGTTGAGTAGATTTCCTAGTCTAGAAGCTAATAATCTGGTTACTGAGAGATCATTCATGTATGAAAAATATGGGATGATCTCATCCATCCTTATGTCCCCCTTAAACCTTATCCTCCTCACTAGGAACTTCCTAAGTTCTCTAAATTTAATAACAAGGACCCTCAGCAACACCTCTATGCCTTCTGACATTCATGCTACCTCATCACCCATGATCAATATCTCTTTCTTAGAACTTTCCCCATGTCATTTTTGGACCTTCACTAGACCGGTATAATAATATCCCCCGACACTCCCTCTTCTCATTCACACATCTCATTCATCTCTTCCTAGAACATTTCTCTATCAACATCACTCACAAAATCACTATCACCGACTTATACACCATTAAACAGTTTAAAGATGAATCCATCAAATATTTCATTGTTAGATGGCATGGCATCATCAACTAGCTATCCTTTTATCTTCCTCAAAATGATCTCATCAAGATCTTTTCTCGATCTTATGCTAAGCATATCTCTTCCACCCTTCAAATCTAGTCCTTTGAGCTTAGAAGAATATTTCACATTAGATCGTAAATTAGAAATCTATGCCCTTGAGCAAGGACACGTTAAACTTCGATCCAAGAAACCTAAAACAGATTTTACCAAATCATCATCTTCTCATCATGATAAATCTAAAAGTGTAGCAAGTGTTATTGTCGTTAAATCTTCGTGCTTCCACCTCTCACACCCGACCCTTCACAAAGGGATATTCAACCTACCCTAAACTATACCCCTTGGAGGAGTCTTATAGTTCCATATTTAATAACCTTATGAATGTCAATCTCATCCAACTTCCTCCAATCCAACCCCTTTATGACTCACAACCAAAACCTACTTGGTATCATGAGGAATCCTATTATAAACACCATCGTGTCCTGAGTCCCGACATTGAGAAATATTGTAACTTTAATGAACTTATTCAATGATTTATCGACTAAGGGGATCTCTAAGTGAATAATCCTAATGCCCCTCCCAATCAACCTCTAGACATCTTCAAACATCCCTTTCCCAATCACTCACCTAGTAATTATGTTTCTCCTTCTACATCAAAATCTCCCAAATCTCATACGATCAACACCCTATGTTAGGTTACTAGCCCATCACCCTCATCCACCATATCTACCACACCTATGCCCATCACACCTACTTCCACCACATCCACATCTACTCCCATTGCATCCATTATACCTCCCCCTCTTACGCCCATACCTACTTCCACAACATTCTCTTCATTTGTTTATGTCTTTGTAACTATATCCAAATCCACCATCTACCCCTATTTTGACTACCCTATCAAACCCACACCCACATCTACATCCGAATATTCACCATCTCCCATTTTTATACCTTCCATTGAATCTACTCCAAGTAGTTCCTCACTTTCTCCTCATCTTCTACATACTTAACCACCTCCATCTAACCATCTATCACATCTCCTCATATCATCCAAGAATCATCTTCCCCTTCCACCCTTACATCTATCGCACCATCCGCACTTGCATCATCTGGATCCACTTGTAAGGATGGCCCTTCTGTGAAAATTATTGTCATTCCCACCAAGGGTAAAACCTTACAACATAAATCCAAAACCTTACTTCTCCCATCCAAAAGTATCTCACACATCCTCATAATAAATTAGATCTTCCTTCCTCTAATCCCCCTCGATCCAAATCATCCAACATCCAAACATACATATTGGGAATTCCTTCCTCTATTTTAGGGTCTGACCCTTCATCCAAAATACCCATCATCACCCAATAAAAATCCAAATCCTCTCCTCATCCTCATAGATATGCATCCAAACCATCTAATCCATCTACATCCAAGCCTCCTACCCATCCTACCTAATCCTCATCCAACTCATCTATCTCTCCATCCCAATCTCAATCAAAATCTACTCTTCCTTTCACATTTACATCCGGATCTGAATCCCCACTAAGCCTCACAAGAGATAGAGCCCTCTTCTACCTTCATCTACTTCTTCTCAAACCTAACTATCTCAAGTCCCTAAGACTTCAACCTCTATCACATCTTATACATATATCCTTCAACACCACCTCCATGCATATGTGGTTATCATTTTGACCATCAAGGCCTTTGACTTATCATCACCAATCTGCACTATGATAATTCTTCACCAAGAATTCCTCATGCTATGATTATTTACTAATGCACACTTTTAGTTTGGTGGATGAAATTTGGAAACACAACAACAAACATAACACAAGAATACCATAAACTATGATAAGAAGGAATGATGATAAATATGAAATATCGAGTAAATTATAATATTCACATGAAATTGTTACAATCTCACCCATGAGGTACTTCAAGTGTTATGACTTCACTTGCCTTCCACCAATACTATGGAAGAAACTTCACAATTACACCTCTTAATGGCTTCTTCAACACACCTTTAAATTGATGGCTTCCTTTACACACTTACTCATACAATATTTCTCACTACTTCCTTCTATGCTAAATGAGGGGGTGGCCTCTTTATTTATAGAACTTCCGAGCTTATCCATCTTATCTCTAAGATAGGATAAGAAATCCACTCTGACGAATCTTATTCCATACCTTAACTCTTATATGTACATGTAAGCTTATCTTTTAAGATAAGATAAACCTTATCATTTCACATTGGTTCCACATTTTTAGATTTTTACAAATAAAATATACAAAATATTTATGACCTCACTCCTTGTCCTTATTACCAATATAATATTTCTAATTCCTAATCATGTAGACCCTACTTCTCTACTTACCCCAACTTTGAGATTTTAACATTACCGCACCACTTACGACAAATATTTACTTTTTACCACAATATTCTTATTGTACTTTTGAATATTACCGTACTATACATTATTGGTGGCGTCCTCTTTGGTAAAGCAATGTTATCTTCTATCGGACGCTACTACTAATTATATTTAACAACATCCTATTCCTAATACATATATTAATGAAATAGAAATTACGGAGGAAAATTTTAGTGTTGAAATCTTCCCCTTCCTAGCTTCTACTCCGTCCTCGAGTAGACTATTACAGTGCTTGGAAAATCTTCAACTTTTCGTGGTTGACCCATTTCATAATGGGAGTGCCATCCAATTCCTCCGATCGGTACATACCATTTTCATCCTTTTGGCTCGAGTACTTCCTAGTGCTACATCTAAGGCATCGGTACACAATGAATGGCTTGCTCCAATTTAGAATATTTAAAACAGGTGAAGACACCAGGATTCCTTGATTGTTCAAAAGCTTCATGCGCCTTATTTCCTAGTTCATAAGTAACATCCTTCTTCAAGAATCTGGGTTAGTGGCTGTGCAATCTTTGAGAAATTCTTGATGAACCTTCTATAATAACCCACATGGCCTAAAAATGATCTCAACTTACTTCTATTCATAGGAAATGGTAACTCTTTGATTTTTGAAACTTTATCAAGATCAATACCAATACCATCTCTGGATACAACATGCCCTAACAAAATGCCTTTAGAACATCCAAAGACACACTTTGTAGGGTTTAGTGAGGCTTGTGCTTCATCTAACCTTTGAAATGTTGTCTCCATTTGGTGCAGGTGGTCCATCTTGCTCCCATAGATGAAAAAATCATCCAGAAATACTCTGATGAAGTTCCTGTAGGGTTCGAACACCCTATTCATCAAACATTGGAACATTTTCGGAGCATTACACAACCCAAAAGGCATAACTCTATAAGCAAACATTCTCCAAGGAGTGTTGAACGTGGTCTTCATCTGATCTTTCTCTGCTATACGAACTTGGTTGTATCCACTATATCCATCAACAAAACTATAGCACTCTTGGCCAGCTACTTTGTCCAAGATCTGATCTGAGAATGGAAGAGGGTAATGATCCTTCTTTGTTGCCTTATTGAGCTTCCTATAATCAACACAAATGTGTAGCTTCCCATTCTTTTTTATTGAGATCACAATGGGAGAAAATCATTCCGAATTCTCCACAAGTAAATATGAATCCCGCATCAAGCAACTTATCTATCTCTTCTTTTTACGGTCTTGGAAAAAATAGGATTCATTCTATATGGCATTTTCTTTATGGGCTTAGAACCATCTACCAGCTCAATAGAATGTTCTACCCAACTTACTTAATGGAGCTCCTTATAATGAAAAGTGAATAGGTGTATGTACCTTTGAAAGAGCTTTGGAGGTAGCATTCCTTCTCACTCTCCATCACAAAGATCAACAATCTTTATTTTTTGGAGACGATCAGCAATTTCTTCTTTAGATAATTTTATGGGTTCATGAGTCGGTGTGGTGGAATGATATCCATGACCGAAACATCAACCTCACTTTCTTCATCTTCTGTGTCCACTTCACTTTGGTACTAGAGTAATTAAAGGATGTCCAATCATCGGTTTCATCACTTGAATCCATAGGTTATGCCTTATGATGCCGAGGGATCACGTTTATCTTCACCCTCTCTGCAGTAGCACGTCCAAGTTTCATAAAGCCTTCATTCCAGTAGTTTCTTGCATGAACTCTCCTAGCCATGGCCTTCCCAACAACATTGGAGTGCGCAGCAGTGATACCATTTTTCATTACACGAAATTCTACCACACATACAACACCCATAACAGATATTGCCATATTTTAAACTACACCTTCTAGTTTAGTTTTTCCCTTATTTAATGACCTTAACATAAGTGTTGAGGGCGATCAATTTTAAACCCAACATATTCATTACGAGACTCGGTCATTACATTAAGCTGCACACCTCCATCAACTAAGACATCATGAATTGAAATACCATTACATAAGACCTCGGCTTGTGGAGCGTAGGGATCTGTCTCTGCCTCCAAAACAGGGGACCTCAACCTCCTTCCTTCGTCGAGCATTGAGTCCACTTCATAACTCCCGCATCTTCTCGAGAGGACATAGCCAAGAGTTGACCATATGTAATATTTGCAGGCCTTTTGGACAGATCTTCTAAGATGGAGTATGGTCCTTGTCCCTGTGAAATCAGAAAATCCTGCACACCCAACTTTCTTCTCCTATGTTTCTTACTAGTTTCTCCTTTCATCTTCTTAGGATCATTTCCATCTTGATTATCTTTTTCTTTCTTTCTTTTTGTTACAAACACATCTACTTCATTATTTATGCTCTTATCTACTACATCAAAAGAATTCACAAGTGCTTTCCCTTTATCATTATCTCTTGTACCAGATGTAGAAGCTCTATCTAGACAATTATACTTATAATGACCCTTTTTATAACAACCATAACATACAACTTCAGAAATATTTCTTTTTAGACCTCTATCTCCTCCCTGAGAACTAAATTCTTTTCCTTGAAGAAGATTAATAGTTAACTGACCCATCTTCTTGAGAAGATCTTCATACTCAGTAGATGTACTAGGAGAAAGATTTGTGCTCACCGAGAGTGGTTATGGATTCTAGACCAAAGGTGTTGGTGTAGGCTCTATTTTAGCAACAATTTATTTGGGCTCCTATTCCATGCTTTCTTCTTGCCTTCTTGTAATCTCCTTTTCCTATTCGGTGGTAGGCCGGGTGGTCATACTTCACTCGTTGTCTGATCTTTGGCTTCATCCCAAGAATGAAGTGCTTACGAGAGGATATTATCCACGTCATTCATCAACCCATCGATAATCCTTTCTTCCGGATCGGGCATCGAGCTTCCTCCTTAGCTCTAGAACACAAGCATGATAATCCCTTATCTTCTCCTTCTCTCCTTGGGATAGTTTTGTGATATCTATCATGAGATCTCGCATATTTCTATTGTTCACCAAATTCTTCAAGAAAAATTTCAGTTAATAAATCCCATGAGTTTTTCACATTATCACCTAGTGTTTCAAACCACCTAAGGGTTGAACCATCTAAAAAGGTAGGAAAAAATTCAGTGCATTGTTCCCTTCTTATAGGCCATTAAAAATACAAGATCGCTTAAACTCTTGAATGAAAGAGGAAGCATCTTCATTAGATTGGGCTGAAAAAACAAGAATCTTCCCCATTTCCAAAAGTAACCACAGTGAAATACCAACCCACAAGTACAATCAACAAGACTTATGTGCACAAATAATTGGAATCACTATAATAGAAAATAGAAATGACCACGGTAAACTATGGTAAAACTTGACTTACTACGGTAAAAACTAACTTTACTATGGTAAACACTATTCACAATAAAAAGTGAAGTTACTCTAGGTAAATACTATTCACGGTAAAAAGTGACTTTATTGTGGTAAATACTATTCATGGAAAAAGTGACTTTACCATGGTAACTACTATGCATAGTAAAAACAAGGTTACCCTCCAATTGATTTTTGACTAAGTGGGAATATCTCTCCAGAAAATCCACCAACGAGGAATGGTCAGCCATGCGGATCCAAAATGTCATCACCAATCCGGCACTATGATAATTCTTCACTGGGGGAACTCCTCGTGCTATGATTATTTACTAATGCATGACTTTTAGTTTGGTGGATGAAATCGGAAACACAACAACAAACATAACACAAGAATACCATAGACTATGATAAGAAGGAATGATGATAAATCTGAAATATCAGAGTAAATTATAATATTAACATGAAATTGTTACAATCTCACCCATGAGGTACTTCAAGTGTTACTGACTTCACTTGCCTTCCACCAATACTATGGAAGAAACTTCACAATTACACCTCTTAATGGCTTCTTCAACACACCTTCAAAATTATGGCTTCCTTTACACACTTACTCATACAATATTTCTCACTACTTCCTTCTATGCTAAATGAGGGGGGTGGTCTCTTTATTTATAGAACTTCCAGGCTTATCCATCTTATCTCTAAGATAGGATAAGAAATCCACTCTGACGAATCTTATTCCATACCTTAACTCTTATCTGTACATGTAAGCTTATCTTTTAAGATAAGATAAACCTTATCATTTCACATGGGTTCCAAATTTTTAGACTTTTTACAAATAAAATACACAAAATATTTATGACCTCACTCCTTGTCCTTATTACCAATATAATATTTCTAATTCCTAATCATGTACACCCTACTTCAGACTTACCCCAACTTTGACATTTTAACATTACCGGACCACTTACGACAAATATTTACTTTTTACCACAACATTCCTATTGTACTTTTGACTATTACCATACTATACATTATTGGCGGCATCATCTTTGGCGCGCCGTTATCTTCTATCGACGCTACTACTAATTATACTTAACAACATCCTATTAAGTAATACATACATTAATGAAATAGAAATTACGAGAGGAAAATTTTAGTTTCGACCCACATGGAATGAAGTGGCTTGACTCTAATAATATTTGTGCTTACCATCGTGTTCACGACCATGACATCGAACACTATAAGGCCCTTTGTACCCTTATAAACTTTCTTATAGAAGAGGATGATGTTTTCATGGGACAAGACCACACTTTTCCATCCCCTAACCCATCCACATCTAAATATGATCCTCCAACATAATCCACAACTCCTAAATTGGCCTTCGTAACTATCCCACCTTCGGCTTCTCTTGATTTTAAGGATGACCCTTCTATTTATATAGATGAAGTCGAATCACCACCACAGTATTTCCCTCATGAGGCTCCACCATTTACCCCATCCAAATAAAAGGTCATCATCACTTCTCCTTCTAGTGAACCCTCTCCAACCCCATTTTCATCTAAGGATAAGGTGTTTATCCTAGTCATTCCTAATCCTACCTCCATCAAACAAACCATCATAAAGAAGTTACATCAAGCTCCTATGAATATGTCCCTTTATGAGCTCATCCACATCTCTCCTCGTCATATGAAGGATCTTATTGAAACTTTACAATGTATCCCCATATCATTTGATGAGCCTCATCCTCTTGTATCCCTCTTTGGAGAACTTGTAGCTTCCATTACTATCTCTTTTGAGGAATATGAAATATCCAAAATTATTCCTGAAAACCATGATCTACCTCTCTTCATCACATTCTATATCAACAACACCTTCATCCTTCGATCCATGATTGAAAATGATGCTAGTATTAACATTATCTCTTCCAATACCTTTAATTAGCTTAAAATTCCTGACACCATTATTTCCCAATCACCCTCCATCCTCAGAGATTTCAATGACAATGTTTCCCCTACCTTGGGCATGGTTATCCTTCCCATCTACATCAGCCATAAAACCCTTCATGATATCTTCTACATTGTAGAAGGGGAGTTTCAATATAATGTCTTTCTTGGATGTGCTTGGATTTACGCCATGCATTACATCCCATCTACCCTCCACCATTGCATCAAGTATGAACATGAGGGGAAGATTCACACTCTCCTCCAAACTTCCTCCCTTTAAATAATATCACATGGCATATTATCAAAATGATGTGTTTTTCCCTAAGAAATATTCTTCTTTCAAAGAATCCACCATATCTTTTGTGCCCACATATAAGTTATCCCATGATGTATCTTTTGATGATGTGATATGACGCCTCTCTTTGGGGAGTACCAAATCTTTAATCTCAATTCCCTTCCTTCCCTCAATCACCTTGGCCATGCTTATAAGGCCCCTATATATCAATCAAATTTTAGGGATATTATTTCCTTTGGACCACCCCATCTCAAAAACAACTTTGTCTATGGTGGATTTGATGGCTCTTCTTCCCATTTAGATGATAATCCTCACATGAAGCCATATACCAAATGAGTCGGTTTAAATACGATGGAAAAGTGACATGCGAGCATGGGAATCTACAAGTGACTCTTCCTCACACCGACCTCCCGGGTCATGCAGACAGTGGTGGGTTTGGAATATGTGTGAGATGTAGACAAACTAGTTAGGCAATCTAATGTCTTCAATACGCACTAGCGGAATTTGTGAGTCTAAGGCAAAGAAGGCCCTCCTAACTTGAACTGGTGTGATAGATCGGTCAACAAGGATGACTGCTCAAAGGCTCCAATCAATATCGAGCTCTGGCATGATTCGATCTATAGGTTGTGGAATACATGGAAAATGACCCGGGATAGTTTCGTGTATTTCTCGGACAGGTCATATGGTGGATGGTAAATATAGTCAATTCTATGGATGATTCTCTGGCCTAGTCCAGAATTCCCTAGCTCTGTTAGCTGCTGTGTCTAGCAAGGATAATTGTTCGATGATGATAGGTGGAAGTGGGGTAGACCGGAATACTAGTGTGCGTAGGCCAGTGTCTATGTCTAATTCTCCTATGGATTCATTGGGCTGCGGGATTTGTGGGTCACAACCATAGATTCTTAGTTGTTGTGGACCTGTTATGGTCATGTGTGAAATCAAGTCCTAATCCCTAATATCTAGTAATCGTATGCTTTCTCAGCTTCTATATTTAGGATCAATAACTGTGTGATTTTCTCATAATATCTTACAGGCGTTCGTGTAACCTAGATTCTTAGGCTGGTATCTATATCTAGAAGAGTGTCTCCTACATCTGGCTGTGGGACCAAAGGATCACAACCAAAGGTTTGTTCTCTTTCAAACCCTTCTACAGTCATATGAATGTTGCCTAGGGTAATCTATAGTTTGGTTGATTCAACCAAAACGTGTGTGCTTGGTCGTCTTCTATGTTTAGTCCGCTCAACTGGGAATTGATTTGTTGCAAGCTTACCATTGTTCGGAAGACTTAGATCCTAAGATTTTGATTTATATAAGTTATCATTGTGATGAGATTGGGCTGAGGTATGATTGGCTTGAATATGTATTCCCTGGGCTCTCTAGGTCTCGTGATTGTCATACAAAAGCAACAATGTAAAAACGAACTACAGTAAAATGAAATTTAACTATGTGAAGTATATCTATAGTATATATGACTTCTCTATTTTTTTGTGTTTTCTGACGAGCTTTACAAATTTAAGAAAGCAGCTATTTAAAATATCTAGAATTGACAGCTAAAATAATAATTTAAAACAAACAAAATAACCGAGTGTAGCTATCTGTCTATGCAATTTGTAGATCTATTCTAAACAATAAAATAGCTTATCTAATCTATTTGCAAGACTCTCGATCCTACCTCAGAAGTGAGGAGTGAATCATAGTTTCTTAGAAACTATCAATCCCCACAGCTTCCCTGGCAATATCGATTGATATGATTCTAACTAGAACTTTGAAAGCTAGAATCTGGATTCTACGAACGAGGCAAATCCGATGGTGTGTGTGATCTTTTCCCCTCGGCGTGATCTCCTCATTCCTTCATATTCACGTGGATCCGAGAAAAATGTGTAATGCTAGCATCAGCAGTAGATATTGGGATAAAGGCAGCTCGAACACCGATTTGAATACAATGCGAGTAGGAGAGGGATAGCGCAAGAGTATAGAGCTTGGCTTATGCAATTCTAGCGGGATCTATTGTGAGTCATGCAACATAAAGTTTCCGAACACACAAACTATCTGTTTGAGGAGCAAAACCTACAACTTTAATGGCTTCCTAAGCTATTCTACTCCAATGGATTGGATAAAATAACAGCGGTGCTTACACTAGATGGATATGTGGATTACTAACAGTAAAACAATGCTAACTAAGCATGCGATATGAAAGAAACTAAGCATTCTAAGCAAAAGGAAAACTAAATCTATTGCAAAGAGAAATCAAAGGAAAATTTTGAGGGGCCATTTGCTTGAGCCCAAGCCAACTATTTATAGCATTTGCATTTACCCAAGGTAAAAGCCAAATAGAACTCTTAAAGTATAAACAATGGAAAAACACTATTCCAGGGAACCAGAATCATAAATGCAAGCTTATGGCGGTGAAAGAAAGCTGGTAAAATGTTGAATTTACGTGAGTCGTGTTAAAAGAGCTTTCTGGAAAATGCGTAAAGGACCACCACCCTAAGCAGGGCGGTGGTTATAGGACCGCCGCCCTGTTCAGGGCGGCGGTCACGAGAGACCACCGCCTGGTCGGGCGGCGGTTTCATCACCGCAGAAAAAAGACCAAGAAAAGAGGGGAAAATGGAAAAAAAAGCACGTGGGGGCTAAGCGGGGCATGCGGGATGTTAACGCACACTTGGAGAGCTTTTCCGGATCCCGAACACCTTGCGAGGAGACCTGTATCATCATTGGGGCACGTGTCACGTTGTTCTGGCAGTACAGTACCTTACAATTTTGGGTACATATAGTTTCCTCTATTAAAAATCATTTAATTTTACCTACCTTCACTTTGTTATGTATGGAAAGGGTTTGGTCGAAATGTTATGAATAAGGTATCCATGATCTTATCATTGACCAATCCCACAAGTATCATGAAAAGTTTGGCTTGGGATTCAAGGATCCCTCCACTCCTCCTCCATGCATGTCTTCTTCATCTCACATTGTTTTCGACCCATCATCCCCTTCTTCATCGACCATCCTATAGACATGAAAGACACAATATTTCTCCCCTCGATTTTTTTAATCTCTACCATTTCCCTTAGATTGGTCACTTATTAGGTTGAAAATGAGACTGGTCCTTTCCTCTTAAACATCCTGAGATGATAGAGGAGGATTCCCCTATCATTGATGTTCTTCAGTGCAATGATGATGATTCCATCCTTTCTTACATAGGGGCAGGAGATTCTCATCTTCATAAGTCCTTACCTTATAACACATTCACCCTGCTTAATAAATCCATTGTCAATATCAACATAGGGACTCCCAAGATCCCCACACTCTCAATGTTGGTCAATCTCTTGACCTTCAAGAGCTTAAATCCTTTACCTCTCTTCTATCCCAACATAGTTAGGCATTTTTATGGTTGTATTCGACATTCCTATCCTTGATCTTTCTATCTTCATTCATAATATCATCACCATCCCCAATTTTAAACCCGTTAAATAGAAGCTGCATCATATGGATCCCCACATCACTCTCCTTGTCAAGGAATAACTACATCATATCCTTTTTGTTAATTTTATCCAATCAATCAAATATCTACAATGGGTCTCAAATATTATGCTTATTGCCAAAACCTCTTAAAAATCTGCATCTGCACTGAATTTTAAGACTTAAACACTGCTTCTCCCAAGGATGATTTTCCTCTCCCCAACATCGATCAACTCATTAACCTTACAACCAACCAAGATATTCTCTCTCTTATGCATGGTTTTTCGAGATACAATCAAATACTTTTCCCTTGAAGACCAACATAATATATCTTTCATCACCCCTTGGGGACCCTTCCATTATCATGTCATACCTTTCAATTTGAAAAATGTTGGGGAAACCTACCAATGTGCTATGGACTTTATCTTCCATAATATTATCCATAACACTTTGGGAATATTATGTTGATGACCTCTTAGGTAAGTCCAAGCCTTGATGTGACCATCTTTCCATCCTTGAAATCCTCGTTGAGTGTCTCATCCATTTATTTATTTGTTTTAATCTAGCTAAGTGTGTATATGGAGTTCAACATTTCTATTAGGGGTGTTGAAGTTGACCCCACCAAGATCAAATCCATCCTTGAGATGCCCCATCCTTCTAACCTAAGGTAGATTTGTAGTCTTTAAGGCCATCTTCAATCAATAAGCTTCTTCATCTCGCAACTCGTGATCGTTTCCAACCTTTTCATCGTTTCCTTTGCAAAGAAACCCATTTAAAATGGGGTGATAATTTCTATAAGGCATTCGATGATCTCAAGAAATATTTACATTTCCTCTATTCTCTATGCTTATGTTCCTCTACTCTCTCCCTCTCTACTTTCCAACATTGTAAGCATGGTGATCTTGCATAACCAAGAAGGAACTTTGTGTCCTTGATTAATGAATCTAAAATCTTTGTGTCTCTAATTTATTAGTCTTACTCATTGTTTTCATTGTTGTGTTCTTCTAATTTACTATGCACCTACTATGGTTGATGTATGTGAATTTTGTAAGCCTACTCAAAACATTAACCCTTTCTCCTTATTTCTTTAACTTCCCTTTAAATCTATTCATAACCAATTCCTCCCTTGTACATTATACAAGCACTTTTCCATAGGTCTATTGGAGTATTCCCATGTGATCCCCTACCTAATATCCATCCCACGGTTTTAGGTAGTTTACATTCAATAATGGGAGACTCCTTACATAAGGAGGGGCTTAGCCTGTGATCATTAGTAAAACCAACAACTTACATTGAAACAAATTATTTCACCAACACTAACCTAAACTAATAAATTTGTAACTAAATCTAAAGCTAAATCTAAAACATATAGGATCCAGGGTTGAGAGAAAATGGAAAAAGTTGCAAAGTGAAAGAATGGTGATGTGCCAACACTATGCCGGGGTTCAAATCGACTAAAAATACATAGAATAATTACATATGCAGTGATTCGATGAAAACATAGATTTCTGAAGGGGTGAATAAATAGAACTAAACAAAAAACAAGATGATAAAAATACTGAAAAACCCTCATTTTTTTCATGTGGTACTTCCATTCTTAGCCAAATTTTGAAAAAAATTACATCTTCTAAAACCTCTTTTACACCCATGACAAACTTATTTTTACATACATAGAAATCCTAAACCCTTAGCGCTTCATTCTATGGATTCTCGAATCATGGAACACTAAGTTTACCAAAATCACACTATGTGAGTTTCATACTTATCCATTTTTAACCTTTATTTAAAGAATGGGGTCTCCTTAGCCTTCAACTTGATAATTTATCCGAATAACAAAGGGGATGCTATTTTGAATAACAATTTAGTGACTCAACAAGGATATCTTCTTGCGAGATAGATGATCGGTTTCCTTGTAAAATCCATTGGGTATGGAGTCAAGTATATATCCTTGAAATTATGATCCTTACCTTATATCTCCATTGAACTTGGCATTTTTCAGCATCGATGAATTCGGAGATTGCTAAAACCTCTTCAAAATTTTGAGAATGCAAATTCCAATCGAGGAAAATAGAAACATGTGCAAAGAACTTAGGGAAATAGGAACTATACTACAAACAAAAAAATGTGTCAAACAAAACTTAGAGGAAATGAAAATTAATCTAGTATGTACAAGGTAAAACCTTTACTTAAAAAACAACACTTGACATAGATCCCATTAAGCGGGATCGTGAGCTCTTCTCCATCCAATTTTAACAATTTAAAAACATTGTGTGACACGCATCCTAAGATAACATAGGGGCCAATCCATATGGCATCGAATTTGAATGCTGCTTGGTTTGGCTCTATCTTGGTCCCATTTGAGGACAAGATATATTTCTGAAAGCTTCCAAACCACTACTTTAATGTCAAAATACTTCTTGACTTGAGTCTGATTAATCTCCATTATTTGCATTGCTTGATATCTTATCTCTTCTAGATCCATGAGATTTGAATACATGACTTCCATGGACTATAATTCAAACATCTCTAGTTGATTTATGAGCTCCATGGCTGGTAATTAAATAGATATTAGAAAATTTTGTTTCTTACCATAGAAAATATTAAAGGGTGAGTTGTCATTTGACCTTTTGAGAGTAATTCTAGCATCCTATAAGACTGATTTCAGATTTGTGTGCCAAGATCTCTGATTCTCCTCCAAATTTATTCTAATAATCCTTAGGATATTCTTGTTTGTTGACTCATCCTTTCCATTACCTTGGGGTAATAGTTTGAATATGTGATCAAGTATATCCCATTCTTGACATCCCAATCAAAATATTTGTGTCAAGGAATTCCATAGCATTATCAAATATTATTGTGGAAGGAACACCAAATTTGGTCACAATACTTTCATAAAAATCTAGAATGCTAGTTTCATTTTCTTCCTTCAAAGCAACTACCTCTGTCCATTTGGTGAAGTAATATGTGGCTTTAAGGATCCACTTGTGACCTAAACTTGAATGTGGATTGATTATTCTAATACAAACCAACCCCCATTTCATGAATGGTTGATCGACAGAGATGGGGTGGAGTGGAATAACTACTAGCCTCTCCTTTCCTATGAAAAATGCACACTTTTTTATTTCTTTACCAATGTATAAAAATCCTTAAAAAGACTCAGCCAATAATAGTCGCCCTTAATTATTTTGAGAGTTATTTTCCTTGGGGAAAATTTTTCTCCACGCATGGTATTGTGGAATTCATGCAAGACCTTCTCAATCTAACCCATTTTGACACATCTCAAAATAAATCTATTGATATATTTATTTAATAGTATGTCATCAATAAGCACAAAGGGGATAGATCAAAATCTAAAATGCCATTTCTTGGCCTTGGTCAAACCTTGTGGGAATTGACCTATTTAGATAAATTGCATTATGGTGTGGGTCTAACAATGAGTAAGTGGAGCATCTGCATTTTTTCTTGATCATGTTGGAGCACTAAGACAAACTCCTTTTCAACCTACGGTTATGAAACCAAATGCTCACAAAAACCTTTTCCTCAATCTATATTAGTCACGTTGATTTCGATATCATATTCCATTACTCTAGTTATCTAACCAACTCTTCTTTATTTTAGATCCTTGTTCAAAAGAAAATATTTCACACCAGCATGTGAAACCATAAGATGGATTTTTGTCAAACACTAGATGTCTGAATTTATTTAAGATCCTTATGAAATCTAAGGAATGATTCGCAAAGAATGAGTACCTTACATCATATTCTTTAAGGATTTAAATCAATAATGTAATTGGTTTCTCTAAACCTTCTTTATTTAGTTACACTAGCATGGAGGATATTGTGTCCATGCCTCCAAAGGCATACAATGTGAAATCCTTTGAGAAATCAAGATTGATGAGAGTTAGGTCCTATGTAATTGCTCATTTAATGGATTCAAAACTATCCTTCCCTTTGTAGTCCACTTGAAAGGTGTGTTTTTTTTAGCATAGATGTCGGCAGCTTGACAAGATTGGAAAATTTTGGAACAAAACATCTAAGAAAGTTAAGTCTTCCTAAGAATCTTTGCGAATGTTTTCTTATGACTCATTAATGATAATGCAAGGATGGAACTTACTATTTTTGGATCAATTTTGAGTCACTCCTCGAGACAATGTGGCTAAGGATTTTACCTTCATGTGCTAGGATGATACATTTTCTGGGATTAAGAGAAACCTCAAATTGTCTACATCTCATCAAATACATTCCTAAGATGAAGAAGATGATCATCTGAACTACTTGAAAATATTGTGATATCAACCATGTAGAAAAGTAAAATTATGTTGATCGGTCCCTTGAATGCCATATACATGGCTATTTGAAAGGTTTCTCTTACATTGGACAAACCAAATGGAATTTTCTTATAATAATAGGTTCTTTACTTAGTGGTAAAGGTTGTTTTGAATTGATCTTCATCCTTCACCTTGATCTAGTTGTACTCAAGGTACCCATATAAAAGAGCAAATTGCTCGACCACCTTACCATTTTCAAAATTTACTCCATAGAAGGAAGTAGATAATGATCTTTCAAATATTCTTTTTCGATCATTGAAATCAACCCACAAACTGATTTCCCCATTTCTCTTCCATACTAGAACTAGATTGACAACCCATAATGAATGTTTGATGGGGAAAATGATGTTTTCCTTAATCAAATTGTTCAATTCCTTTTTCATGAGATACTCAATCATCTATTTTTTCCTACTAGGATTGGCCACTAGATCAAATTCAATGGTATGATGAGATAAAATAGGATCAAAACTCCTAATATTTTTATAACTCCATGCAAATAAATAACAAAAATTCTTGGAAAATATCTACAAAACCATGTTTTTCTTGCAAAGTACATACTTTACCAATATTAAGTATCTTTTCTTCATCAACTGAGGTGGGTTCATAATCCTTGCCTTTGACTATCATATTTTATTTCTCTATTCTAAACTGGTCATCTGAATTAAAAATGGATTCTAAAGTCACTAGTCCTTTGGGAAGTTTGTTTGATCTGAGTTGGAAAATTTGGTTTCCATATTGCTGCTCCAACTTATCCCATTTCTTTGATGAAAACTTAGCTTCTTCTTAGATGGAATTAAAAATATTTTGATCACTTTCAAATACTTGTTAATTTGTATCATTTTCTTAGGGACAACGAGCCTTACTATTACTCCAAAGCATGCGGTTATGATCTAGACATGACAGAGTATGCATATGATCCAGACAGGATAGAGTATGAAAATAGTGGGAACAAGTTTTGATATTGTCTTTCTTGGATATGCATACTTAGAAAAGTAGAAGGTTGAGATTCTTTTTCCATCTTCCTCCTTTTGGACTGTTGTTTACAAATATTTTTAGAGGATATGTCTAATTACCCTCCTATAGTTGATTGAATCTATAAAAATCTTCTATTTTCCAATTCACAAGTGAAGTATCACCAGTGGTGTATACACCCTAAAATATTTCATTACACATTCTAAACCTCTGAAATCATCATCTAATTACTTCACAATACATTACGACTACTTTAGACCATTTTAGACCACTTTTGATATATTTTTCCATTTTATGAACTTTAATGACATTTTATGGCGGTGTCCCACAACTCCCCTAATTGTTCTATCACTCACACATAAGTCTTGGATTATTAATTTTTTTTATGAACCCTATTACACTCATATCCCATCTCTAAGATTAATTAATTAATCATATCAATCCAATATTTCATCCCTATCCCATTAACTAATTTAAATATTGAAATAATTAAATAAATCCTACATGTATCCATTTCCACCTCATCTCTTATTCACTTTCACTTCACTAATTAACATCTCAAGTTAACTAGAGAAAAATAAATCAATTAAAGATCAAATCATTAAATATATGTAAGAGGACAAGTTTATATTAAGTCAAATCATGGATTTGAGTTAACTAAACATATCCCATAAATCATGGCATTCCATAATAAAAGCAAATCTTCCCAAAGCTAAAATTCACGTCACTTTTTTGGGTGAATAAAAAAAAAGACATGAATTTAATATTTTAATGCAAAATCTATAAAATATTGAAAAGGCATGCCACCTTTGTGTCAACTTGAAGATAACTCATTCAATTAATCTCAAACAACAACTTATCTCTTCAATCAAATTAGAAACTCAACTAAACAGTCCAATCATGATTTAGTTAGCTTCATATCATACATGTTAATCAAACAAATCAAGGATTTCAGATTCTCTTCCCTCATCTATAAATAATAAATCATTCCTCTCCATTTATCATCTTTACAAGATTTGAGATTTACATTATTTTTTTGTGTGAATTGCCATTCAATTCTACACGTCATTACACTTTTCAATTGATTATGTATCTATCATAAAAATTAGTCATTCAAACACTTTACTTGTTGTAGAAATTTAATTCCATTTAGAACGTCTTTGGAGCATCCAAAAAATTTTGATCAAGAGATTCATAATAGCGAGTGCTTCATTCCAAGCTTCAGTAGTCTCACATGAGGTTGCAGAGGAGATATGAACAATGATTAGGTTTACAATATATTGTTTTTTTCTTATGTTGTGTAGTATTTCCTGTATACATTTCTAGCTCGCTTGGTGGGAGAAACCCACATATTTTTCATTTCTTCAACATTTTTTGTGAAATTAACCTTGTTTTTGTGTTCTTCATGTTGTTTAGGAATCCATGGCCAATTTTTAGAGCTTTTCATAAAGAAAACTGCAAGTAGTATAAATAACTAGTCAAATTGGTTGTGATTTAACTTTTTCTATGTAGTTCAGGGTGACTTGTGTCTCTGTTCACCTTTATGCGCTAAGGTTTCTTGTAAAGTGAATTTTTGTTCATAAACCTGCATCGGTATAGCTCAAAGTGTGTTTTACTTATTATTTTTGTGCTAGCATTTTTCATTTAGTTTTTCTTTGTTTTGTAGATTTGTCTTTGTTGTGGTATGATCTCGTGCTACCATTACTTGTGCTACACGTGACTCAATTTGTTTTACTGTTTCCTTGATAAAACTATTGTCTATATACAATTTTTTTGACATGTGCTTGCATTCATCTTCCTATGTTATTGTTTCCTTTGGTTGCACTAACGTGTTATAACACTTATTTCCGTGACCTATGCCTGTGTTCATCTTTCTATGTGTTTGTCTTAAACTAGGTACGCTAGCTTTCATTTTTTCAATTTCAATTTAATTATCAATTTTCTAGCATTTCCATTTTTATTCTTCTACTATTTTATGTGTATTTCTAACACGATCTATGCAACTTAATTCATTAAAACGGAATGACATTTATTTATTTTCCAAAAAACATTACTTGTAACTTTATATCAACTTTTTTAACTGTTTCCCAAGGTTTTGGGTCTTGAACAACACTTGATCAAATTTTAGGCCCCCTTCACATGATAGATCTCATTCTAATATTTCCAACAATATATTGAATACCTCAAACGGAGTAACGAGTGAAAATTTATGCCTTCTGCAGGAACCCCTATTAAAACTAAAGTATTTCATTTCACTTCATTTTCAGTTTCTAATTTAACTCTTTTCTTAATAACTTTTCTAATCAATTTTCCTTATTTCCTATGTCTTTCCTTCATTTATAACATCTATTTTGATCAAAAGCCACGTATGCTCTTCTCTTGCACTCTTGAGCGATCTTGAGAATTGAAACGACCACAATCTATTATCGTTATTTTATTTTAACATTGTTTTATAAGAGAACTACTAATATTTCTTATACATGATCACTTCTCTTAAAAGGCTCTACATCTTACCAAAAACAAAAAAATAAAAAAATAACACATTTCATGTAGGTTTCCTTGGTCAAAGACAAGAAAAAAATTGTTAAATTAAATAAATAAAACATTTTCATTGCAGGCTTAGATAAGGGTAAATAATCATCCACATAACTATGGGAAGTAATTGGGAAAAATAACTAAAATAATTATGAGGAGTAACACAAGAACCCCAAAGTAGCTGGCACATTGAGAGGATCAAATAGCAAAAAGGGTAGCGCCCCATCCTGATTGAGTATTTTTACTGTGAGGAAAACCAAAAGTTGTTTGTGGTAACTGCCCCCTTCTAATTGATTGACAAGTAAAGCCCGTAACCAAATAAAATTGGTGTATGTACTCATTTAGAAAAACATTGTTGAGAGAATATCCCAAATCCCTAGGAATCCTAATAAAATAGGGTCAATAAATCCCATATTATTTAGATTGCTAGATTAAAATAGTTTGTGTTCCACATACTTTTTGACAATCAAGCCAATCTAACTTAACCCAATCTACTCTATAGTCAAAATCAAAAAATTTCCAACTCCAATCAAAGTTTTTTCAATCAAAATCATCCTATCAAATTCCTATCAAAATCAAAAATTCAATCCAAATCAAATTCTTATATTTTGGATACCCATATTCAAGTATAAACATATCCAATCCAAATCAAAAGTCTTAAATTTTGGATACATACGTCCAAATTTAAGCAAGTCAAATCAAATATGAATTCAAATCAAGAAAAATCACATCTAATTTTATCAAAATCAAATCAAACCACGATTTAATCCTTTTACATTGGATATTCACTTTATCCAAGTTTAAGCACATCTAATTTTATCACACCTTATATGTTGAATATTCTCTTTATTCACATATTAAGTAAATCAACAACTTATATGTTGTATATTCGCTTTATTCCCGTATTAACTAAACCAAATTGAATCGAACTAAATCGGAACCTTAGACTTTGCTATTCACTTTATGAAAGTTTAAGCATATCAAATCACACCCAATTCAAGTCATATATTTTGGGTATTCACTTTATCTAAATTTAAGAAAATATTTCATTAAATTAGTCCTAACAGACTTTAAAATCAATCACAATCAACCGATTCAAAATTAGAATATCAA
This sequence comes from Taxus wallichiana var. yunnanensis, assembly GCA_018340775.1. NCBI lineage: Eukaryota > Viridiplantae > Streptophyta > Pinopsida > Cupressales > Taxaceae > Taxus > Taxus wallichiana. The sequence continues at coordinate 222,799,976 of CM031236.1, read as the reverse complement.
TATACTTGATCAAAATAACAATATTAACCTTTGATCAAATCAAACATTGGTTTCCCTAAACATGTTTGCAAGATAACAACAAGAAAACCAATATGACATCATCCTTTGAGCTTAAATTTATCAAACCTCTATCAAGCTTATCAAGTCACAAACCACCTTTTTACTTTTAGTTTTTACCTTTAGTACAATGGTGAGCCCACGCAACACATCAAATAAAGATTTATTATAAAAACTTCATGATATATCAAAATAAATCTCTCATATGGCTTCCCAAGTCAATAAAATTTTTAAAAAACAACCAATCATAATCACTAGTAAATAAATTACTCCATGTGGATTTAAACAAAGACAATTCACAACACTTGAAGAAAGTCTTTCTAGTGTCCCCTTCCAATTAGCGAGTGCTAATATGGTAACCTATCTAATCACAATACCCTTCCAAGAATGGAAACAAAATCTACATGGTACAAAGAATCATAATATTGTGAATACCCTTGCATCGAATGGCCATTCTACGTGTTGGTCCCATTATTGAGTTTGCATAATGTGCCTTGTTTTTCCATGACCGAATATGCTCACAAACATTTCATTTTTTGATTTCATGGTCTGCAGTTCACATTTTCCAACTGAATACCTTCGTAACTGCCCTCAATGTTGTTATTCGCCCTAAATTGAAGTAAAATCCAAGTTCCCCCATTTGTGCCCTGATTTATTCATTTTCACGGGTTGTACCATTTTCTCCTTTGCCAAATCATGAAAGAGCTCAAAATTGATCAAATCCTGAATTCGTGCAAGTGTTTCCCCAATCCCAAGGTCACAAATGATGTCAAAAGATGATTCAGTTGGTTTAAAATGAAGAATTCTTGCCTTCCTGTCAAAAATTTGATTTCAGAAGCATCCCTGCATTTTGACGGGCATACGGGCATGTTCTACCCGTCAAATTTATCATTGCAACATTTATGCTAATGTGGTAGGTTTCTATTGGCCGAGGATGTGCGGAAAAAATGTTATAACTTGTCAAATTTTCAATTTTTGGTGAAGGGAAAATTTTGCTCCGTGGCCCCGCATTTGCCTAGTGTGCCTACGTGGCATGATTTGATTGGTCAGATGGAGCAGTGGGTGGCGAGAGGTCACTTAAAAATTTTGCCTTCATTTTTTGCAAATTTCTCAAAATCAAATGTTTGCCCGAAGGCCCGCAGCGAATGGCATGATGACACATGTCCAGGAGGGCCAGGCGGATGGTCAAGGACTTGGAAAAATTTTGATGACTTTTGGCTCAGGGTGTCAGGGGAAAATTTTGGCCCACCTGTGCCCAATGGGAAGGTGACATGTGGCACGGGAGGATCAAGCAGGCAGCGGTGGAGTTGAAAATTTTTCAAATTTTTGCTCAAAACGTCATGGAAAATTTGGACCCGAGGGCCCGCGCCCAATGGAAGGGCGACACGTGTCCATGGAGGTCAACCGGAAAGGCGGGGACTTGGAAGAGTTTGAAAATTTTTGGCTTCAAAATGCCAAAGGAAACATTTTGACCTAGAGGCCCACATCAAATAGCAAAATGACATGTGTGCATGGGGATGAATTGGAGGCATGGAGGTTTGGAGAAATTTGAAGTTTTTAAACTTCACTTCACAAGGTAAAAAGAAAATTTTGGGGCCAAGCTCCCGCCACCAATGAAAGAGGGACACGTGTCCTGGGAGATGGCGGAGATGTGGAGCACGTGGAGAGAAAGAAATTTTTTTCCAAATTTTAGCAAAAATCTCAAAGTGAAAAATAAACCCGCGGAAAAATTTGAGGGTCGTCTCTGCATCCAATAGGACAGAGACACGTGGCATGTTTCAAAGGAAAAGGAAGAAGTGTGGGCCCACAAGAGGATTTTGTGCTCATGGAGGAATGAAGGCAAAATTGATGAGTCGGCTCTGCATCCAATGGGAGAGCAACACGTGGCAGAGAAACAGCGGGCGTTTGGGGGTGCGGAGCAGTTTGAGAAAATTTTCCTTTTCTCAAAAAAGTGGTGAAATGCATCAAATTGGCCCACGGTTTTGAAAGAGCACCTCAAATTCATTGAAATATCTCTATTTTTTAGGTGTTGTAATTCGTTTTCAAGGTTTCCCAAAGAAGGTGATGACTCCTAACTACTTTTTTCCCAACATCTCTCATCGAATTTCATTTTAAACTAACTCATCCTACCTACAATGCCCTCGCATCTGCATCTGCATGTGTCCACAAAAGAATTCAATCCTTTCACAAAAATGCACAAAGTTGATCAGGGTTCTATCATGTCTTTAGCAGCTCTAGCCTTGTTTTGAAAACATTTCCATCATTTAGTAGTGACAACTCCTTTGAGTTTGGATAATGGATACTTGATCATGTTTTCACAAGGCCTCTTCCATGTCATATGCAAAACACAAGGATATCTCCATCTCCTTTACCATACAAGGGTTGTAATATAGGTTCTCTTACCTTGGTTGATAGGCACAACCTAAAATAGTGAGGGTTAGATCAAAACCCTTATGAAGGTGCTATCCACTCCCTCAATTCTTGAATGCAAACAAGTAGATAGGTGTGATCCCCGGCTACAAACGACATACAAAACATCTATCTATCCTTGAGTGTCTTGTGTAGATTCATGATGTTGTTCAAGTTGTGAAGGAGATTAAATCTAGATACCAACACCCGAGTGGCACCATTGCCGGGGACTTCTTGCAATTTCTTGGTGGTTTTGAAGTACTTGAAAGGTTTGAGCATTTGTGTGATCAAGTATTTGAGCTGTTACATTCTTGAGATATCATTTCATACTTCAGATCTGGATGTTTTGGGTAAGAAAGACTTCAAACTCAGCCTGCTCTCCTCATCTACCAGCAGTTTATATGATTTGGATGCACTATTTTTGGTTGAATTAAGAAGAAGAAAATCTGATTTGTAAATCCCTGCAAGTTTTCAGTATAGCATGCATTTGACAGAATATTTTTAGTGCTTTCTTGCACAACTAAGGTGAAAATCCTTGGTGGCGACTCCATGCTGTTGGGATCTTGAAATACCAGTTGTCTAACACATTTTTATCATTTGAAACTTGTTGTTTAAATCTGTCAAACTAGAGGGAAGGAGATCCCTCTTCATCAAGGACTCTTCTAAGAAGTTTCTCACCGAATCAAGAAGCTCAGAACTAGAAGGAAGAAGAGTGTGGAAAGTGGTTGGTGATTTGGTTGCAAGGAAAGGAATCCCCATAGTTGAATTTGAAGGAGAGCATCCTGTCATTGAAGATTATAATTCCTCTTCAAGTAGATCTAATTTAGGAAATCTTCTTGCTGATTTTCATTCTCCATCAGGTGAGGGACCTTCTTGTGTATTTAAAAAACTTGCTCCTAAATCTGCTCCTGTGGTTTCTAAGTTTGCTAAATTTTATCAAGAGAGAGAGCCTTTGGGGGGTTATCATTTTAGAGATCATTCATCTATTCCAATCAGACCCATTATTACTCCTCATCAGCTTGTTTCACCTCCAAGATCACCCCCACCAAACAATATGGCTCAACCTAGACCTCCATTTGTTGTAAACACCTTTGGTCCTATAAATTTTGGAGGAATGGATGGTTATCCAAATGCTGTCCCACAGGATGTGAGAAATAGGTTACCAAAATTCCAAGGTAACAATGCCATAACTGGAGATCAACACCTCAAACTCTTTGTTAACATGATGGAAGACTTTGAAATAGAATTTGAGGATGTGTATATCAAGTTGTTTATCCATACACTTGAGGAAGATGCAAGAGATTGGTATAAAGCTCTGCCTGATAACTCTATTGATTCATGGACTGAGATGAGTAATGCATTCATATTACAATATGGAGACAAAACAGATCCAAGGTTCCTTCTATCCAAGTTTGAGAACATCAAGAAGAACCCTAATGAGACCGTTCATGATTTCAATACAAGATTTAATAAGACATTGAGAAGGTTTCCTGTAATTTTGAGGCCTTGTGATGAATCTTGCTTGATCAAATATGCAGATGCATTTGATAAAAAGGTAGCCTATTACTTGAGAGACAAGAATCCTACAAACTTGAGGCAAGCTTTCACCATGGCACTTCAAATTGAAAATAATATTAAGGCTATTGGTAAACCACTTAAGAGGGATGGTGTGAAGCTGATAAACCCTGAGAAGCCTCAAGCTAGCAAGGGTGCTGATTTGGAAGATGTTGTCAAGACTTTGGTAGGGGCTGTCAAAGAAATTTCCTACAAATTAGCCGGGATGAGAAAGGAATTGGGAAAAGTTCACAAGGACAGAAAAGAACTCAAAACCATGATAGATTTGGCAATCATCCTAGGGGTGATCAAAGACAAGATGATAGAGGTAAAGGGCCTACTGGATCTGCAAATAGACAACCCCAAGCACGTGAAAATAGAGTGGTGCCTGACCCTCTGACTGCAAGAGTTGCTGTTGTTCAAGAAGTTGCTGATATGGATTGGTGTGACAGATGTTTTCTTCCTCATCCACCATGTGAAATGGACCAACAAGATATTAATGATGATAATGAGAATGAAATGGATGATGACATTTGTATGATGGGCAGCTCTTCAGGCTCACAACAAGCAACAACATCAATAGATGTGATAAGTGCAAGGACTGCTGCAACCTTTTGGGATTGCATAAAGAGGGTACCATTTCTTTCTCTTCCTCAAGGTCATGATGTAGATGTAGTTCAGGATTTTGAAATTCCTAATAATGACTTTGAATATCTAAGGGCTTTAATGATCAAGAAGTATGATGGTGGTATTCCTTCGAAGGAAGATAGACAATTGTTAATGAACGTTGTGGTTGGTCAAGAAAAGGAGTACAATACTAGAAGTAAAGTTGTTAGGGAGCTGGTCCTCAAGCCAAGCCAAAGACACCCTTGCTCACAAGCATTCCCAAAGATAATCCTAGAAGAGAAACAATTGCTAAGAACCTTATTGTCCCATGCAAAAATATCAGTCCTCTCCATGCCCAGGCTGCCAAGAATACTTCTCCATCTGATGAACCTTCTTGTTTCCCTTCCAATGCTATTTTGCCAAAGAATGTTCCATATGATATAGCCCAGGTATTGAGCCAAATTAAAGTGAGTGTTCCCATTATTGAATTTCTTAGAATTCCTAAACACAAGAAAAGAGCTTTTGAATACTTGGGATTGAAGGAAGAAAAGAGTTTACCCAACAGAAATGTAAATGTTGTTGAGAATCCTCTTCAAAGAATTTTTGGCCCTGAAACACCACCACTAATGGAAGATCTTGGAGAGGCACCTGAAGTGTATTTGGGGACATCCTTGGTTGATTCCCAATTGAATGTTGATCCATTCTTCACAACTTTGCTCATAAAAGGTAGGTTGCTTCACAATTACATGTTTGATTCCAGTGCATCATGTAATGTTATGCCTCTAGAAGTTATGAATGAGTTGGATATCAAGGTGACAATAGCATATGGGAAGTGTACAGCCATGGATTCAAGGGAAGTTCCAGTTGTTGGATGTGTGAAGGGTTTAGTAGTGCAACTTGTAGCCTATCCGGGTAAGAATTTAAAACTTGATGTTGTAATTGTTGACTGCCCTGCCAAATGGGGTATGCTTTTGTCAAGGAAGTGGGCTGCAAGTGTTGGTGGTAGTGTTCAAATGGACATGTCCTATGCCACCATTCCCATTGAGGGCAGCCTTGTCAAACTCTATGGTGAAAAGAAGATGTTACACTTGATTGAAGATCCCAACAATGCTTCTTATGAAGTGTTGTTTGCTGATGTAGATGTTGAAAATTTCATTGGTTTTGCTGATGGAAAAGAGAATAAGATGGATAAATCAGAGTGCCTTGGTATGGTAGGTTCTCCATGGACATTACTATTTGATGGAGCTTGCTCCAAAGTTGGAAATGGTGCTGGTATAGTGTTGGTTTCCCCTAGTTTAGAAGAGTTTCCTTTTTCCTTCAAGCTCAATTTTGAATGTACTAACAACATTGCTGAGTATGAGGCATTATTATTGGGATTAAGGATTGCATGGAAGTATGGAGTAAAGGATATTGTTGCTAAAGGAGATTCAGAGCTGGTTGTCAAGCAAGTAAGAAAGTTGTATGCTACAAAAAATCAGCGTATGAGACAATATAAGCATGTTGTTTGGGACTTGATTGAAATGTTTGATTCCTTTAACATTGTTTACCATGATAGAAGTCTTAATGCTGCTGCTGATAAGCTGGCTGTTCTTGGTTCTAAATTTGATAATTGCACCGTTTCACCTTTTTGTGAATATGATGTTGAAGTGCTAACAAGGCCAGCTGTCCTAGATAATGTGAAACATTGGCAGATTTTTGATGATGATGCACAAGTGTTGAGATTCTTACAATGCCAAGGAGAGTTTTCGGTTAGAATATTGATTGGGAACCAATGGTGTGCATGAATGAAGGTAGAGAAACTTTGTTTGACAAGGATATTATATAATTGAAAACAAATACCATTCCTAAGGGTCTTGTTGCACTTGAATCCAATTTTAGCAATGTTGATTGCATCATTAATAGAAATATGTCTACTTCAAGGGATGTGGAAGAGCACAACTTGGGAACTAAAGACAAACCAAGGAAGATCTAGTTGGGCAGTCATCTCAGCAAAGAAGAAAAATAGTCCTATGCCCAACTTTTAAAGAAATATCAAGACTACCTTGCTTGGTCTTATTCAGAGTTGAAGGCATATAGAGAAGATTTATTTCAGCATGAGATCCCTCTTGAGGTTAAAACCAAACCATTTAGAAAAAATCAAAGGCCTATTAACCCACTGCTTTCCATGAAAATGCAAGAAGAATTGAAGAAATTGAGAGATGGTGGCATCATTCAGCCTACTAGATACTCTTCTTGGGTTGCCAACATTATGCCAATTAGAAATAAGAATGAAGATATCAGACTTTGTGTGGATTTTAGGAATCTAAAAAAAACATCTATGAAGGAAAACTATCCTTTTCCAAACATGGAGAATATGTTGCAGCTTGTAACAGGGTCAGAAATGTTTTCTACTTTGGATGGTTTCTCTAGATACAATCAAGTAGTTGTCAAAGAATCAGAAAGACTCAAGACAACCTTCACTACTCCTTAGGGGACTTATGTTTTTGTGAGGATGCCTTTTGGATTGATGAATGCTGGTGCTACTTTTCAAAGAGCAATGGATGTTGCCTTTGTTGGTTATATCAATGAGTTTATTGTAGTTTACCAAGATGATGTGACTGTTTTTTCAAGGCAACAAGCGCACCATTTACTGACACCTAGAGAAAATGCTGATCAAATGTAGAGAGTATAGAATTTCACTTAATCCAAAGAAGTGTCATTTTGGTGTGCCAAAGGCCAAGCTATTGGGGCATATTGTGTCCAAAGAAGGTGTTATGATAGACCCTGAGAGAGTGGAAGCAATCAGCAAGGTGCCTATGCCAAGAACCAAGAAGGGTATTCAATCTTTCTTTGGCCAAATCAATTTCATTAGAAGGTTTGTCTCCAATTTTGCTGAGCTAACTCTCCCAATCACAAGCATGCTAAGAAAGGACCAAGTTATTAAGTGGGAAAAGGCTGCCATCCAAGCTTTTGAAGGAATAAAGGATGCACTCAAGCATGCACCCATTTTGGCAGCTCCAAACTATAAGATGCCTTTCCAAATCTTCTCTTTTGCATCTGAATTTACTATTGCTTTAGTTTTGCTACAAAAGGATGAAAATGGAGCTGAGAGGCCTATTGCTTTCTTTAGCAAGGCTTTACAAGTAGCTGAATTGAGGTACACAATTATGGAGAAACAAGCATTTGCATTAGTAAAAGCAACAAATATTTTCAGGCCCTACATTTTGAGTTCAAAGGTTGTTGCTTATGTTCCCCACACCATGGTTAAAGACATCTTATCTGACATGGAGATATCAAGCAAGAGATGTAGATGGGTTAACAAATTACAAGAGTATGATATGGATATCCAAACAACAAAGCTGGTAAGAGGTTTAGGTCTTGCCAAACTCATGGCTGAGAGTAATTTGTAGAATGTAGAAGTGAATCAGCTAGGGGAAGAAAGGGCAGATCTCCTTGACAAATTGATGAATTCTGAGTGGTACAAGGATGTGGTCTATTACCTCAAGCACTTATGTTGTCCCAGTCACTTAAATAAAAATCAGAAAAGAGCCCTCAAGCTGGCTTCTCATAAATATGTCATAATAGACCTTGGGCTGGCTTGGAAGAACCCTGAAGGTGTCCTCTTGAAATGCATAACTAAAGATGAAGCTCCCAAGTTGATTGCTGATTTCCATGGGGGATTTTGTGGAGGAAATTTTTCTGGGAGAGTGATAGCACATAATATTTTAAGAGCTAGTTATTGGTGGCCAACTCTTTTCAAAGATGCAAACCGGCTAGTTAGAAGGTGTGATAGTTGCCAACATTTTTCAGGAAGATTGAAAGCTTCATGCTCCTTCCTTCGCAGCTGTGTCGGTTGAAGCTCCTTTCAAACAATGGGGAATGGATTTTATTGGTGAGATTTCATATCCTTCTAGTGCTGGTTATAAATGGATCCTTGTAGCAACTGATTATTTTACAAAATGGGTTGAGGCAATTCCATCTAGAAAGGCAACACACCAAGTGGTAATGGATTTCTTGCTGAATCATATCATATGCAGATTTGGGGTTCCAGTTAAGATTGTGTCTGATAATGCTATGTGTTTTAGAGCCAAGCCTTTGATGGTAATGTGCAATGAATATGGGATAAATCTAACCTATTCTTCAAACTACAACCCACAAGGGAATGGCCAAGCTGAATCAAGTAACAAAAAATTTCTCAAGATCATTAGAAGAACCTTGGAAATCAACAAGAAGAAGTGGGGAGAATAGTTGAAATTTATAGTTTGGGCTGATAGGATAACTCTAAAAAGAGCAACTGGTAAAATTCCATTTGAATTGGTGTATGGAACTCAAGCTTTGCTGCCATTACACCTGTAATTATCCACTTTTCAGTTTGCTCAGCAGTTGGAAGATCAAGAGCATGGCCCATATGAATCAAGAATCAATCAGATCATTGAGTTGGATGAAGAAAGGAGAGCTTCTCATCAAAGGCATGTCAGGTTTAGGGAGAAATTGAAGAAGTTGTTTGATAAGAAGGTCACCCTAGAGCTTTCAGTGTTGGAGATCTGGTTTTCTTTGTGGGATAGTAGGCATGAAGACAAGGGCAAGCATGGCAAGTTTGATGCTCTATGGATGGGCCCTTATGCCATTGATATCAGGATTGGAGAAAATACATTTTTTCTCAAGGATTTGGATGGGGATTTGCTAGAGCTTCCTGTTAATGGCAGACATTTAAAACATTTCTTGGATTAAATCCCCATGTGAGGTATGCACAAGTTGTACATTTTGTATAGCCCTTGTTTTTGTTTTGTCTTTTCCTTGTTCTTGTTGTTGTTGGCTCGTGGTTTTCCCTTTTGTCCTTGGCAACCATTGTTGGTGTGGTTTTCTCGGTCTATTTTTGGTGAAAATTCTAGTTTTGGGCTGCTCTGCATGTTTTGACTCCTTGCCCAATGGATTTCTGGCACTTGGTCTATGTTGTGATCTTGTGGCACTCACTGGGAGTGCCCATCCCCAAGAAGGAGCCAATGTTGGTCCCATTATTGAGTTTGCATAATGTGCCTTATTTTTCCATGACCGAATATGCTCACAAACATTTCATTTTTTGATTTCATGGTCTGCAGTTCACATTTTCCAACTGAATACCTTCGTAACTACCCTCAATGTTGTTATTCTACCCTAAATTGAAGTAAAATCCAAGTTCCCCCATTTGTGCCCTGATTTATTCATTTTCATGGGTCTGTACCATTTTCTCCTTTGCCAAATCGTGAAAGAGCTCGAAATTGATCAAATCCTAAATTTGTGCAAGTGTTTCCCCAATCCCAAGGTCACAAATGATGTCAAAAGATGATTCAGTTGGTTTAAAATGAAGAATTCTACCTTCCCTATCAAAAAATTTGATTTCGAAGCATCCTCGCGTTTTTGCATTTTGACGGCATATCGGCATTTTTACCGTCAAATATCATTGCAACATTTATGCTAATGTGGCGGTGCTTCTATTGGCCGAGGATGTGCGTAAAAAATGTTATAACTTGTCAAATTTTCAATTTTTGGTGAAGGGAAAAATTTTCTCCATGGCCCCGCATTTTCCTAGTGTGCCTACGTGGCATGATTTGATTGGTCAGATGGAGCAGTGGGTGGTGGAGGTCACTTAAAAATTTTGCCTTCATTTTTGTAAATTTCTCAAAATCAAATGTTTGCCCGAAGGCCTGCAGCGAATGGCATGATGACACATGTCCAAGAGGGCTAGGTGGATGGTCAAGGACTTGGAAAATTTTAATGACTTTTGGCTCAGGGTGTCTCTGGGAAAATTTTGGCTGCGCGCCCGTGCCCAATGGGAAGGTGACACGTGGCACGGAGGATCAAGCGGGCGGCGGTGGAGTTGAAAATTTTACAAATTTTTGCTCAAAACGTCATGGAAAGTTTGGACCCGAGGGCCCGTGCCCAATGGAAGGGTGACACATGTCTATGGAGGTCAACGGAAAGACAGGGACTTGGAAGAGTTTGAAAAATTTTGGCTTCAAAATGCCAAAGGAAACATTTCGACCTAGAGGCCCGCATCAAATAGCAAAATGACACGTGTGCATGGGGATGAATTGGAGGCGTGGAGGTTTGGAGAAATTTGAAGTTTTTAAACTTCACTTCACAAGGTAAAAAGAAAATTTTGGGGCCAAGCTCCCACCACCAATGAAAGAGGGACACATGTCCGGGAGATGGCAGGAGATGTGGAGCACGCGGAGAGAAAGCAATTTTTTTCCAAATTTTAGCGAAAAATCTCAAAGTGAAAAATAAACCCACGGAAAAATTTGAGGGTCGTCTCCACATCCAATAGGACAGAGACACGTGGCATGTTTCAAAGGGAAAAGGAAGAAGTGCGGGCCCACAAGGGATTTTGTGCTCATGGAGGAATGAAGGCAAAATTGATGAGTCGGCTCCGCATCCAATGGGAGAGTGACACGTGGCAGAGAAACAATGGGCGTTTGGGGCGCGAAGCAGTTTGAGAAAAATTTCCTTTTCTCAAAAAAGTGGCGAAATGCATCAAATTGGCCCGCGGTTTTGGTGAAGGCCCACAGAAGGACACGTGGCACATCCAGGGGCTCACGGGAAAATTTTCAAAATTTTCCCAAGGTTAGAAAAGGTTCAAAATGCATTTTTAGGATTGGGGCCTGCCCCAATCATATTTGGACATGTGTCCCACCCCATCCAAAGACAAAGAGGAAGAATATTCAAGATATCATCTGACACATGGAGGGCGGAATTTTAAAGTTGATTTTAATCAACGAAGTCATGCATTTTCATTTTTGGGCACCATTGGAGCTCCAAGAAGTGTGGAATCGTCATTTTTGCACCAAAACACATGAAATTTTATATGAATCTACATCCCTTTGGCCTTCTGAACACAATGGAATCATTTATTTGAGCTGATTCGGTGCCCTATAGTGTTTTTCGTGAGATATTTTTCTCGCTCGTGAAAAACATGTGAAAGGTGAAAGTAAAAAGTTACAAAGTTAAAAATAATGAAGTAAAAGGTGAAAAATGATTGCAAATGCATGCTAGCATGGTGGAATGCCAAAAATGTGACCCTGGGATGGATAAGGATCTGAGTTCATGCAATATTTTAAAATATTTGTGCATCTCTGGCATTTGGCGAGCTGTTTCACAGTTTTATATCATTTTTCATCAAATGGATAGGGTTTTGTAACAAATTTGATCCCTTTGGCATATTCTTTGCTTGGGATGCAAGGATCCAAGTTGGCATAGGGTATATCATGTAGTTTGGAAACATTTTGTAAGTCTGTTGAGAATTTTGGGAGAAAGAGAGAAGAATTTTCACAGGAAAAACTGGAAGAAGTCCATTTCCTTTTGGAGAAACTGCCTGAGAGCCATTTTTATTCCAGTTTGCATCAAATGTTCATCATGTTGAGTTGGTTTCAGTTGTAAAGCCATCAACAAGCTTTGAGATTGTCTAAATAACATTCCCTTGCTGATATATTTGATCAAATTCTTGGATTAACTGGTTTTATCTCTTGGCAAAGCTTGCATACACTTGTATTTCAATATGTTTTCAATTTGTGTTTCATGCTCATGTTGCAATCTTGTGTTTGGGATCTTTATTGGTCATGCATGGTCTCATTTCTTGTAGAGGGTTTGAAGGCATCTGTAATCTTCCATTCAGAAGAGCATTCATTTGAGTGGAGATAAACAGATTTAAATTCATCTTACCTTCCTTGTAAATTGAGGGTGTTTGTAAACCTTTGGGTGTACCTTAGGTCATGATCTAACAAGGAGTTCTGAATGCTTTATTGATATTTTTCTTCAAGCCTTTGTGGTAGGTTATCAAATTTTGTATGGAATAGTGCAGATTTGGGCATCCATATGTGCACACATCCTGGTTGAAAGAGCACTTCAAATTCATTGAAATATCTCTGTTGTTTAGGTGTTGTAATTCTTTTGCAAGGTTTCCCAAAGAAGGTGATGACTCCTAACTACTCTTGTCCCAACATCTCTCATCAAAATTTCATTTTAAACTAACTCATCCTACCTACAATACCCCTACATCTCGCATTGTGTGTCCACAAAAGAATTCAATCCTTTCACAAAAATGCACAAAGTTGATTAGGGTTCTATCATGCCTTTAGCAGCTCTAGCCTTGTTTAAAAACATTTCCATCATTTAGTAGTGACAACTCCTTTGATTTTGGATAATGGATACTTGATCATGTTTTCACAAGGCCTCTTCCATGTCATATGCAAAACACAAGGATATCTTCATCTCCTTTACCATACAAGGGCTGTAATATAGGTTCTCTTACCTTGGTTGATAGGCACAACCTAAAATAGTGAGGGTTAGATCAAAACCCTTATGAAGGTGCTATCCACTCCCTCAATTCTTGAATGCAAACAAGCAGATAGGTGTGATCCCTAGCTACAAACGACATACAAAACATCTATCTATCCTTGAGTGTCTTGTGCATTCATGATGTTGTTCAAGTTGTGAAGGAGATTAAATATGGATACCAACACTATGGATCATTTTTCAAATCTCCTCCATTACATCTAAGATTCACTTGACAATATAGACACTGAATTTGAAAACATATCAAATACAAAAACACCATATGTAAAATTAGAGGTATTCCAAGACCCTTTTCAAACTCACGATACCAATGAAAAATCTAAAGATAAGGGTCAATCATCAAACAATGTTGAGCTTTATTCTATCATTTCATTGCTAGAACTTATGTTGAACATCATGACTACCATAAAAACCAACACCTCTAACCTTGTTGTATAAACACTAAAAATATCAGTTTGGACATTTTCCATGACACCTCATCCATCTAATCCAAATTCTATGGCTATTTCAAAATAGACATCCAATGCAATGTCTTCATTTTTCCCTCATGACATTATCAAATAGTCAAAGAAGGCATCTACACAAATCCCTCTCATGGATATGACCAAAATAACACCTACATTTCAAGACATCCTTACACATGCACTCCATGATGTGTGTGTTTCTAAGGGTATCAATTCACAACCATTTTAAGCTTTAATTGTGAATCTTTCATTAAATAATTCAATCTTATCATTTGGTCCTTATGACCTTTTGAAATCTAACATCATAAATAAAAATTCCTTATACATTGAAGCATTCATCACTAATCATAAAATCAAAAATTTTCTTATAGAAAATTGAGTAACATTGGATATTTGTTTGAAAAAACCATTAATATGCCTTGAAATCCCATCTTCATATTAATCCTTCACTCCCTGTACCATTCCATTCACCGTTGAGGACAACATTGACATTGATATTATTTTCAAACCCCAATCATTTATATCTTCTACTCCACCTATGTTGGATATCATTTACAAAGGTATTGGAGAGTATGAACTCCAAAATTAAAATTACGCATTGCCTTTATCCATGCATGGCCTCTTTGACGATCTAGCTGATATAAACCTACTCATCAAAAACCTTTCCATCCACACTATTGACTTAGACCTCATTCACCTAAGTATTTTAAGTGAGGATCAATCAAATTACATAATCATTGACCTTTCCACCTAAATCTCATACATCATGACCAATAAAAATTCAAAAAAATGGACCTCTTCCACAATGATGAGTCCATTGCAAACCCTAATCTGCAAAAAAATCAAAAAAGGAAAAGGAAAAAAAAAAAAGGATAAAAAGATATGGCATATCAAACCCCTCATCACAATGCTATTTGAAAATAAAAAGTAAAGAATCAAAACTTCTTATTCACGTGTCACTTGTCCATACTTTGTTGGAGGCCGCTTGTATAAACAGGTTTTAATTCTTTCATCCATTGGTAGATATCTCTATCATTTCATTATCATATATTCACACTCTTTACCTATAAGACGTAGGTTAATCTTATTCCCGGGTAATTATGTATCTCATCCCCGTTTTGGATTCTTATATTCCACATGTTTTTATGTACAGTCTTCTTTAAAATCTTATTGATGACAAATTCTCCTTTCAAAGAAGATCTCTCATTAATAAGAAAACACCAAACTTCTTTACTCGGATCTATTTTCTACCCATATCAATATAAGGTGATGAGCCCTTGCATCTTACTAGTCATGTGGGGCTAATATTTAGGGGCATATTGTCTATCTAAAATAATAAAAATACACAAACAAGGCAAAATCAATCAAAAATACAAAAAAAATCAAAATCATTACAAATTTTTTCCTTCACGATCTTTGGTGTTGATCTCACGCTTCTTATTGGTAGAGTGAGACTATGAAAAGAGAAAGGTACCCTTACTTAGCTATGTCTTGTCTTCAGTGTTAAACCCTTACCTCTTACTAGTGGTATGGAAAAAAATGTAGGGTTTCATTTCAAATAAAATTAAAAATCAAGCAACAAAAATCCTTTAGAAAATCAATCAAAAGTGCTTAATCATAAAAAAATCCAAAGAATCAATTTAGTTTCCCATGTTAAGAGAGAAAACCATTCCTTACACTAGATCTTGCCAACAAGTAGGCCACCTACGGGTCTAAGTCTAGTCACAACCTATAAAGTGAAATCATCTTGGAATCGGTCAAATAATCTTAATTAGAGATGAGTCACATTTTCCCAAATGGACTATTGTTAACCTCGTGTCTTTACATCCATCATCTTCATTTTCACATCACTATCTTAGTTTTCTTATGTACTTCTTGGCTCTCAGTGTTAAGCCCTCCTATTTTACTAGTTACATGGAGTCAAGGGCGAGTCAAACATCATATCACTATATCATCTACATTCTTCCAATGGAATGAAATGTTTACAATTGTTTGAACATAGGTTCACACGGTACACCCTTTACTGAGTAAAAAAATCTAAAAAAACTCATATATTCCAAAATCCTTAAAAATATAAATAATCAAAAATCTAAAAAACAAAAAATATTTTTTTCCCAAAATCTAAAACATCTACAATTAGTCAAAAATTAAAAAAATCAAATAAACATTGTCCACAAACTTCAAAACATTCACACAACTATCAAACAACTAGGTACTCTTCCAAACAATGCCAAAAACAACAAATCAACATAACTCAAAAAATAAAACTTTTAACTCCTACCCTAGTGATTTTTCCAACTATCCTACAATAAATTAAAACCCTAGCATGTATCCTCGCATGGGGAAATCTCAACTCTTAGTATCTCCCTTGCATATATCCTTGCTTGGAGGAAATGACCCCATCAATCAAATCAATCTTCAACATGGATCCAACAAGAGTGTCACTTGACCCCACTCTTCAATCTGATCCAATATTACCCCTTGCATGTATCCTTATGGGTAATTCAATCAAATCAGTTTGTCATCAAGATTCAACAAGAGTTTCACTTAACCTCACTCTTCAGGTCTTATCTTACCCCTAGCATGTATCCTTTCTTGAAGGGGAATCAATTCAATCAATCATCAATGTGGAACACATAGGACATATTTAATTGTCTTTATTTGTAGTTGTTTTGCAATAATATTTACTATAGACCAAGTACAATTTTTTTATTTATCATCCTATCTCATTTATAGCCTTGATGTATATATTTACTGTGTATATTGGGTTTGTTTTTACTTTATTGTTTTGTGTGTGTGTGTGTGTGTGTTTACACAGATAATGGGTTTATCATCATGGTTATTTAATAATCAAAGTGTTAACTCTATTTTGTAATAGAAAAGCAAGTTTCTCTATAAAAAATTGTATGGGAGTTCATGCTACAAACAATGTTATTCATATTGTCATTACATTCATTCATGCATCTCATTCAAAAAATCATATCAACAAAATTCATTAATCAAAAACATCATTGTATGTCTATCATGTATCATCTACCATATCAAAATTATAGTAGCAAAATTGACCGATGAATTTTTCTTCCACCCAACCTTCTATCCAGGTCCGAAATCCTAATTTTGACCTTTTACCCTTCATCTCTCCTTTTTTGAGTCTGTTTTTAATGTCACTCATCCACTAGTCTCTTATTCGTCTTATCAAGTGGTTGTCCACCATTTTTTCGTGTCACCCATCCGCTTGAGGGGCACTCTGAAGTCAATAAAAACTGCTAGGGAATCCAAATGCTTCATTAGGGTAAATAGGTAAATCCACCACACTTATTTATCATTTGTTCACCGATATGCACGTGTCTACTATCTTTAAAATGTTGTTACTTCAAAATAGCACTTTAAAGAGGGAAATTTTAGATACCCTAAAATATCGCATTACACATTCTAAACCTTCAAAATCATCCCGTAATTACTTCATAGTACATTATGACCATTTTCAACCACTTTTGATATATTCTGCTATTTTATGACCTTTAATGACATTTTACGACATTGTCCCACAACTCCCCTAATCATTCCTATCACTCACACATAGGTCTCGAATTATTAAATATTTGTGTTATGAACCCTATTACACTCATATCCCATTCCTAAGATTAATTAATTAATCCTATCACTCTAATTATTCATCCACTATCCCATTAGCTAATTTGAATATTAAAATAATTAAATAAATCTTACATATATCCATTTCCACCTTATATATTATTCACTTTCACTTCACTAATTAACATCTTAAGTTAACTAGAGAAAAAAATCAATTAAAGATCAAAACATTAAATATATGCAAGATTACAAGTTTAGATTAAATCAAATCATGCATTTGAGTTAACTAAACATATCTCATAAAGCATGGCATTCCATAATTAAAGAAAACCTCCCCAAATCTAAAATTCATGTCACTTTCTTGAGTGAATAAAACAAACGACATGAATTTAATATTTCAATGCAAAATCTAAAAATCCGTAAGGCATGCCACCTTTGTAAACTCGATGATAACTCATTCATTCAAGCTCAAAAAGTACATTATCTCTTCAATTAAATTGAAAACTCAACTAAACAATCCATTCATGCTTTAGTTAGCTTGTAAAGATCGATAAGTTAATCCCATAAATCAAGGATTTGGGATTCTCTTCCCTCGTCTATAAATAAGCACTCATTCCTCTCCATTTATCATCTTTAGAAGCTTTGAGATTTGCATCATTTTGTGTTTAATTTTCATTCAATTATACACATAGTTAAACAGTCTAATTGATTACGTATCTATCATTAAAATCATTCATTTAGTCACTTTTCTCATAGTAGAAATCTACTTCCATTTTAAACATCTTTGAAGCATCCAAAAAAATTGATCAAGAGATTTAACAAGCTTAGTGTTTCAATCCAAGCTTCAACAGTCTCATCCGAGGTTGCAAGGAGATATAAATAAGGATTGGGATTCAATTTTATTGTTTGTTTTCTTATGTTGTGTACTATTTCTCTGTATATAGGTAGTTCTTGAGCAACTTCTTGTTGTAGATTCTCCTCTACGGATGCATCTTGAGAGAAACATGCATTCTAGACCACAAGGCTTGGTTCAATATGCCATTGGGGAAATTTTTTTGGTTATGGGGAATATTTCAAGTGAAACAACATTCATAATCTTCCACAAAGTTGTTCTAAACTAGAACTAAAGCCTTAGATGAACTAGTCGTGCTAGGATTGTATGACCGAAAAGGCTTTACATTGGTGATTTGGCTTTGATTTGGATAAGCTTCTTAAAATGACAATTTTTTTGGTCCGAAAGGGGGCTTATAAGGTTGGTGTGGAGACTGATAAGATCTAAAAAAATCTTATTACGTCTTTAAGGATACCAAATCATTTCAAAAAATTTGCATTTTTTCATGACTTCTGCAAGTCACTTGAAGGGTTTGTAGAGGCATTTTCTTGACTTGAACTTTGGCTTCTTAGGGTTGGAATATGAGCTAATTCAGACTTTTTAAGGTTTATATGTCCTTACATATGGGAATATAAACATTGGAGGTCTAGGAGCACAATCTAAATAAGACTATTCTCTTCTCTAATAGAAATATCATAGGCATTAGGTAAATTTCTACCCCCATGGACTGTGTGTAGACACATAAATATGACTACATAATGTTAATACAAAAATTACATGACTTAACCTCTTTCCCATCATTTCATTATAATTAGTGATTTCCCACTAATTATCTAACATTCTCTTTCATCTCGGTCAATTAATCACACTTCATTAATTAACTAGCTTCATACTTCATCTTAGATGCCAATTAACATCACTTTGTTAGTTATAATCCTCTTTTAATTAATTAATTAACCATTATTAATTAATTAATCCTTTCAATCTCATATTTAATCAATAAACCCTCTTATTGGTTAAACCCCCTTTCAAACCCTTCAAATTCTACTAATTTCCCTCTAAATCATCTCCAAATAGCTTCTATAAGCTTAATTTGGCCTATTAATTAATCCTAGTTGATTAATTAAATTACCTCCAACTCCCATGAGTTTCTAATCTCTAATTAATCTCTTCTAATCATACTTATCCATTTCTAATTCTACATTCCCTTTATCCCACATTCACTAGGTTGCAAGCTTCTCCCAAATTGGAAAGCTATATAAAGAACATAGTACACCATGTTTCAACTTACACTATGTCCTTGTAAGACATTTGCACTTGATAAGATAATTTTCATGTTATTTAGAAGTCTTGATTCAAATCTACCCTATCTACTTGGCTAAGAGTAGTAAGAGAAGAACTAAAATGGAAATCAAGCTATATTAGTGAGATCTCTTCCTCTTCCTTGGAGAAATTCCTTCATCATGCTTAGTTGCGTTCAGTTCACAAAGGAAATACCTACAATCTAAAATCACATTCAGCTAACAAAGGAGGTTTACATTTCTCATTGGATTTAATGTTTGATGCACATTAGTTTAAGATTTCCTTTCATGCTTTATCATGTTATTTTTGTTTGATTAAATAAGTTATGAATCTACTTGGTTTTATGTTATTTTAATTTACGTAGATTACTTTCACATGCATACATCTGGCACACCTAATGGGAATCCCATTTATCTCACGCACATCATTTATTTTTCTTAGTTTAGACTTCATGTTTACATGCTCTTTATTTCCATTATTACAATTATTTGATTCTTGAGCATGTTTAGTGCTATTTTATAGTGTTAAGTGCTCTTTATGCATATTTAGGAGGTAAAATGTTGTCAAATTTTAGTTTTGATGAGGAAAATATGAGCTTTATGATGTTTTTGGCTCGGATTCAACATTTTTCTATGAAGACATAGGTTCCTTGCATTACGTGCATCTATGTGCGCTACCATTCATATGTGTGTACTACCATCACATTATCCTTGCGCTATAGTTATTCTATACACATCTATATCCGTATGCACATTTCTACATTTGTCTCGTATGTCTTGGACTTACACTAAATTATTCTTGTGTGCACCTGCATTTTATTATGTGCACTAGTGTTTCTATCTAATTTTTATCTACTTACACACTTTCATTCACCTTTGTTCACTACCATTTGTTTTTCTACATCAATGTACATCTCTGTCTACATTTCCGTAAGGTTGCATGTGCAAATGTTCCATTAAAATTTTGATTGCATGTGTCATTTTTCATCTTCCTTCCCTAGCATTCATTTGTTTGTGCTAGCATTCTTGTATATGTGCTAGCATTCTCTCGTGGTTTTTCTTTTAATTTTTCTCTTAATTTGTAAAATTTTCAAAGCTAATTTTTACTTTCCTACATTTTTATACATGTTTTCTTATTCTAATATGTAGGGTTTTATCTAAATTAGTGCTAACATTTTGAGTATTTTTTAGAAATCTTATTTTTCTATAAATTCATCAAAACTGTGTATGCTCTTCTCTTGCACTTTCAAGCGATATTGAGAATCAAACGGAAATGATTTTGGATGTTTTTATAAAATTTTCATTTATAAATATGGATAATGTTTGATATCGTGCTTTAAAATTTCCATGTTAGTTTAATACAATCAAACACCATGTATGCTCTTCTCTTGTGCTTCCAATTGATCTTGAGAAACATGAATTGTTACGATCTTTGATATTTTTATAACATTGTGATCATATGAAACCTACTAATTATTTACTTGTAGGAACATTACATTTTTCAAATTAAAAAATCGAAATGAATTACTAACATCTTGTGTAGGTTGCCTCGGTCAAAGAAAGACGTTTAAGAAAAATCACATTTTAAATCAAGATAAGAAAGAACAACTCACACTATATTTGCAAGTCCGAATAAGGGCTGAAAACCATGGGGAGTGTTTTATCTTAAGCCATAAAACTCATTGTGAGGAGTACCACAAGAACCCCAAAATTATTCGGCATGTTAAGGGAACTAGATTACAAACCTACATGACTAGGAAAACCCATGAGTGCTAAAATTTGTTTGTATGAGGCCTCTTTCATTAATTTGATTGTGGGGTAATGGTCCTTTGTTTAGAATTTATTCTAAAAAATCATACCTCTCTTATACAAGATATTGGTGAATGTTGAGAACAAAAGACTAGGGATCCATTTCACATCGGGGAAAACTTGACCATATCCATTATCATTGATCTTAAATTCTTATACCAAGAAAAACTTTGCCTTAGTTTCCACCTTGTTTTATAACAAGACGAAACTTTGCCAAATTTTCACCACATATTTTTGGTTATAAAACATTGTTAACATATCCCCCTTCGTAATTTTGGCTCCCCTTTATCAAAAGATCACCATCTCAAGTGCTTTGCCAAAATTGTACCAACCATTTTTGGATACTTAAACCTTGTTTTCATTAAAACTTGATTTGAGCGTTGAAAGTTTGTTGTTATGCTACTCACCTTGTACCAATCCCCTTTTGATACTTAAATCTTGTTTTCTTAAACTTGATTTAAGTATTGAAATTGTATTGTTATGTTGCTCACATTGTATCAACCATTTTTAATACTTAAACCTTGCTTTTATTAAACTAAATTCAAGTGTGGAAATTTTTGTTTTTACTCTATCGAAATCATATATACCTCTTTTTCATACTTAAATCTTGTTTTCTCAAAACTTGATTTAAGTGTTAAAATTGTTTTTTTGCGCTATTAAACAAATTTTGAGACATTTACACATAGGAAAAGTTTACTTTGCAATCGTTACTCTCCCTAAAAATTCACATATTTTCCTTGACTACTTTCATCATCCATTCCACACCCTTGGAAAATTATTCACTTTGTTTTTGTTCTGCTACTTTTTTCCTATATTCATTGTGACACTTACACACTTATCCCAAAATCTTAGCAAAACATTTCCCATCATGCCACCTATTACAAGATTGACACATAATAGGAGGGAATCTAATCCTTTCCTCCATACCACTTTGGACCCATTATCTCGAAAAGGAAACACTAGTTGACCATAGTGGAGATAAGGGAAAAATCCTTGGGATACCTTTGAGTATGACCCTTCCCACATAGATAATTTCCTCTTCCAAAATAGAGATCAAGTTTTAGTACGGGTAGTAGAGTTAGGAGCCAAATTTCCACCTAAATTTGATCCCACCATCCTTACAAATGTGACTCGAGAAGAAGAAATACAAGAACCCTCTCCTTATCGAATAGTTGAGGACATACTAAACCATTGACATGATTTTACCTCATATCAACTCAAGGAAACAATGAGGAAGTATAAGCCTCTAAGACCTGAACTAGTTATCACATACCACTTATTCGAACCAACCATGAAGCTAGAAGAGATGGGGAAAAACCTGAACAAGACCACCCACATGAACCTCAACCAAAACCCCATGATGAAGAGGTCACCATACAACAACAATTATAAAATCTTATCTTTCAGTTGGAAAACCTATCTTTACATGTCCACAGGGACACAAGTAGATTTTCACATACTTGAGAAACCCAAGGAGACTTATGCCGAATATTACACTTTGAAAATCGTGATGGAAAAAAATCAAAATCTAACTACGTGTACATACATACCACACCTTCACATGGTCAAATATTCAACCAAGAGTTGTAGTCCATGAAATATTCCCTTTTCGGTCTTGAAGCAAATAGCCTTGGATGCAATCAAATACCAGTTCAAAGAATTGTGTCCTTATACATTTAATTTAGAGATGTTATGAAATCCATTTCCACCTAGCTTTTATTTCCCTAAATTTGATAAATATAGGGGAAAAGGTGATCCTTATGATCACATAAAATATTTCTTCATGGCTTTCCAGAAATTTTCATATAGCGACAATTACCTTATTCATTTATTCCCACGAAGTCTTAGAGGCCAAGAAATTGAATGGTTTATCCATCTCCCAAAAGGGTCTGCATTTGCATATTCATGGACTTAATCGAGGATAGTTTTTTTCCACTTTTCATTCAACATGGAAAGTGATATCAATATGATAGAACTTTGTAACACAAAACAATGCAACAATGAAAACTTCATTGGTTTCTTCCAACGATGGAAAGGGTTACCTAGCCGCTTTCCTTGATTTATTCTAGAGAAAAATATTGTCTATATCTTTGTACCTAACTTACACCCTCATATATCCATTCACTTGAAAATTCATTGTGTAAGCAAATTTGAAGAATGTATTAAAAAAGGAATCCAGATTGAAAAGGATTTTCTTTCCAAAGGGGCCTTAAAACCATTCCAAAGTGAGAACCATGAATCAAAACCTACAAACAAGTCTAATTTTTTCAAAAAAAAAAAAAAGAATGTCATACATGATATAATCATTGATTCAAAGCATGTCCAAGTGGTCCAAAACACTCCTCATTTAAAACTCTCACAAGGACCACTCAAATATGAAGTTAAACATCAAGAGTTTACTCCACTTACATATTTATTATCATCAATTATGAAATAAATGGATACAATCAACATGGTTAAATTCCCCACTACTACACCCTTTGTTGAACATGCACCAAATCCATCATGGTACAAACAATGTGAATATTGTGAATAATATCACGTCAAAGGCCATGCTTAGAGATACATGACTGAAATTGAAACACTTCTAATTTTTTTAATTTTTGATAGGTGATTATGTATGGTCTCCATCAACCTAGGGAAAATCTCTCTTATCACCTCACCCGGCCTCGTGTGCATGCACTTGTCACCTCCTACCGGACCTTCCTATGAGTACGTTGGCTCCCCTGAACTACTAGCACTATGGTTCCGTGAGTTGGACCTCCGATCGGCCACCTGTTGTGCTTTGTAGGTTGCAGATTTGATAATAGGGATACCAAGATCTACAATATGATCCTCATAATATCTATCCTCGGCCACAACCTCTCTATATTGTTCCATCGATATCACCTAGGTGGTGGCATCATTATACTACATATCTATCTTTTTCCCTGTAGTAATGGTCCATGTCCCTATACATGTGGTTGTGGACCCTATCTTGGTACATGTACCTATGGTAATGGACCTTGTCCCTATATCTATGTCCCATCATGTGCCCTCGAAGGTGAAGGAATGACACCCATGTGTCCCCCATCCCCGGCCTTTTCCTATGTTACCACTATGTCTGTAATGTGGCCACATATGTCAATAAAGAAGTCACCTGGGCCTTTAGTCCTATAACCTACCCCCTGTCACCAATATATGGTTGTGTTGTCCCTAATCGTGTCTATAATGTTGCCACCTATTCCTATAAATTAGTAACATGGGCCTGTAGTCCCATAACCTGCACCTGTAGCTTGTCTCTCTCACTGATAAAAATGGCCAAATCAGGTTATCCTTTTAAATGGCTGGTGTTTCCTATAAATTTTTTCCACCACCGCCTATACCCATCTGTGTACCCACCATCATATATAATATCATCTCGCTACCTACTTCTCCACTCTTGCTAGTGGTGTCGGTTGTGGAAGAGGTAATGGCCTCTCCACATCATCTTAACGGTACTATGGGAATGGCGGGGTAAAACCTATTATAAGTTGAACTATTGTCTAACCTCGATCTATGAGTATCCACTCGTGCTCCTCGATCCTACACCCCTGGATCCATCAAAATAGTTGTAGACCCTCTAGCTCCTCCTCTATGCCTGTGAACTCTGGATACATGAGGTATAGCCTCCATATAATCTCTACCGGTGACAAGCTATCTAGTACCCTCCGATAATATGCTATATCCCGAGTCACCCCATCCACCCTCGCCTTTGCTCTCCAAACTGAAACCACCACCTATATCTTTCCCTATATACACCTACCTCCCACCCCTATCGTTGTAGACCAAGTGGACGAAGGCACACAATGTTCTCATATGCCAAATAGTGTAATAGATTGGTATAACAAAGACTCGTATCGACGTATCCTCCTATAATCCCACATCTCCCTGTAAAACTAACCAAGTACATTGGTGCCCATGCAAAACAAACCACTGTCAAATACCATGTCCTCTAGGACTCCCATCAAGTCCCATGGAAACCTCCCACCCTCTAATGCGGAAGGGAGAAACAACTAACGCTAACCATCATAAACACCGATAGACAAGTCTCCTACGGATGCGCTACATACATCACACCATAATTGATACTTGTACTATGGTGTGTTAGCTCTACCATGGCCAGCCCAAACACCATATCTAGATGATCCACCGCATCTGAAGAAGACACCGATATAGTTTTTCCCCAATGATCGAATCCGCAGGATCCTATATACATCCTCTAAGGTGACAGTCATCTCTCCCATCGGCAGATGGAAGGTTTTGGTAGTTGGGTCCCATCTATTGATGAGGGCTACCATCATATTGTGGTCTTGGGAAATTTTCATGTACCTCCTCACCATGCCTAGCCCAACTTCCCGCATGTGCTCCCACTCCTCATCTAAAATGGTAGGTCTCATATGTACTAACAAGGGTGGAAGTTGGTCCCTCATCATCATCTATTGCCTAGCCTGCATCATCAACACCCACACAAGTTACTCATTTATTCTTTCAAATTTTTATTCAACACTTAACCTCACCTAATATTTACCATGCCTTACCTAGACCATTCACCTTCACCCAACCTACTTCCCAAACTCATATTCTTACCTATTTTCCCTCCCACTCGTTCACCTATTGACCTACCCAACTACATCCCTCCCGTAATCATCCTATACCATCATCTATTACCTAAACCCTACCCTAACACTACTCTTTGCTACCCTACCCAACCTCCCACTCCCTTAGATGGCCTAAAACCAACCGTTTCTTATACTTTTTTATTTAACAGAGTAACCAAAGATCGGTTCCCCTACGATGTCGGCTCCTTTCCATAACCAAAGTTTTTTCATCAACCAAAGTCGGCCGATAACTCGAATAACTTGATTCGGTTCGGCCCCAAAGCAAAACCCCCATGCCCCCCATTTGTAAAAAAATTAAACATACACCTAACTAGCCCACCCAAATCCCTTCCCATTGGCCTTACGTTCATTTTAACCCCTATTTAATCTAATTCATCCCTCTCATGATTTCACCCCATTTCAATTAAAATTCAAACAACAACAAAAAGTTGCATTTACATTCCATTTACTTCTATAACACCAAACTAAGAGTACAAATCCTACCTCTACTCATTGGCACCTCCGTGTTGTGATCTCCATATCCTACACTGGAGCACCCCCTAATCCTTCCCCTCTCTTCCATGTCAAAAATATCTCACCTCTCCAACCAATCAAATCACTGCACATGGGGCCACAAACTCAACTCCTTTACCCACTTATCTCTTGCCAACTCTACTACTAGCACTTTCTATCGCTTTCCTCATTAGTACTCTCTTAGTGAGTCATTTTCCAACCCCACTCCTACTCAAATGAGCAATTTTTTGGTGGGTTTTCTGTTTTAACTCATTTTCTTGACCTATGTCACCGGGTCGTGCCTAATTGACTAGCATCGGCCACCCTACCGGCATTGATTTTCTCTAAACCGACATCAATCACCCTGCCAATACCCCATATGCTTCCTTTGCCCTAATTTTTCCCTCACTCACCTCTTTCTTGTTGCCACAACCCTAGCACCTCCCTACAGGCTCACGTAATAGCCTCACCACCTCACCAACTCCTACGGATGTTTAGGGGCATGTTTTCCTTCACCTTCGCCAACCTAACCTTACCTAAATACCTTCACCGACCCAACCTCACCTATATGACAATAAAACTTTCTTACTTTCTCTACTATGTGATAATGCCACCCGTGTTGTTTAGCATACTTGACCTTACACTTGCCTTGTTTCATTTCATTTATCTCAACCAGACCAAACCTTTTGGTGTTTTGGAACACACCTATACCCATTCCTACACCTAGCCTCGTTGTGTTTCCAAGATCACATCATATACCTTGGATACCTGGACCACATCACCCTTGTTTGGATAAACTATCAACCATTGACGAATTAGTGTTTGTGTGCTCTTCAACCTTGTGCCTTGTAGCATTCTAAGTGTGTGTGTGTGTGTGTTTTTACTTCCTCCACCTTTCACTCACCCTATCATCACCATTTCCTACACATTCACATTACCCCATTTTTCATCACCTACCACCTTATCAAACCCATCACCGATTCTACCTTCCACTACATCAGTTCCTAGTTTGAGGGGGATAACCTCCACCCATATCTGGGGCATCCACTTCTTGTTTTTGTCATCATCACTTATTAGTACAAGCTACATGACAAAAAGGGGAAAATGTAGACACCCAAAATTAGGACAACACCCTCTAGGTCCCCTTTTATTACATACCCCCTTACCATGACCCCTTTCACATATTTTTATTAATCTAATTACCTATATTATATTAATTATTACCTCACCCCTCCACCTCACCTTAGACACATTCCAATCCCATTTAATAACTAATATTGAGTCATTACTCCCCTAACCAATTATAACTTCTTCTAAACCTACTATTAATTGCAAACTATCTCTCCCACTAATTTCCTTTGTGATTTAAAAATAATCAAGAATCCTAACCCATAACGATTCTTGACTCACATCAAAAGGGGAGAGAAAAGGTTATTTTAGCAAAAAGACAATTTCTCCCCGATTATTTGTTATTCCTTGGCGATGTCGATCAAAGAACCACCATTAGTTCCTTTAAATAAGCATTTTCCACTCTTTTCAAGGTTCTCCTTTTTGGGTTCTTATTTTGGTTGGCATTATTTGATCTCGCATCTTTAAGATTCAATCGACACCTTGACAATCAATTGAGCACCAGAGCATCAAACTCCCCACCAAAGCAACTAATCTACAACTTCATAGGCTTGAACCATTCACACAGAGAAACACCCAACCTTCGTTTTGTGACACTATATCTCGGCTCGTCTCTCCTATGCACACCCACCAACCACCACCTTCTACCAATCTCTGGATCTCTAATAAGTATTCTTAACCAAGTTATTGATTTCATTAGCTTTGGTTTTAGATCCTTTATCTTTTCTAATTACCTCCTTCCTCTCTACCTTTTGTATCCCATTCACTTGATGCCCTACCAACCGGAACCACTCTTCCCTTTCAACCACCCCTTTTACCCCTACTAATTCTTCACCTAAATTCCTACACCCTACCTAAGACCTCCCAATACTATATGCAATCAAAGAGAGCCAAAATCAACCTCCTTTCTACCTTTGAAACTCAATTTCCCCTATTGTGATCGGTTACCCAACCGATCCCAGCTATAACCAATGACCATAATTGGTTCCCCAACCGGCATCGATCTTTGTGTCTAGAATTTTCCCCTCACACCAGCGAGCTCATTCCTTAACCCGAAATCTCCAAAACCTCCCAAGACTTCACTCATATCTTCTTTCTTCCCTCTCATACCTATAGACCCTGACAACCGACCATTCTCCTAGATTTAATCTTAAATTCTTCATTTATATTACATTTAGACTATTGTGTTGTGTGAGATACCTAAATCATATAACTACAATATGATTTTCAATTTCATGATATTTATCAACATTAATTTATACTAATACATGAATTGGCAACCTTCGAGGAAACACCCCGTCTTCCTAGATGTAGCACATGCTAGGTGATCCACCGACCTATGTTATTAACTCTATTTTGTGGTCTGGATTTTCTTCTCAGGTAGTCCTTCCAAGACAAAAAGGAGTGCTCTATGATTGGCTTGGTCTTCAACAATGGTGTGCAACCTCTTCATGACCCTCGAGTATTCTTCATGTACCTTACCTTTATCTTTTAAATAGTTTTTTCATGCAATACTCCTATGTGGTGAAATAGGTTGAAGGTAGCATAGGCATGGTGGGAATGTTTAGGGCCCACCATAAATGATTGAGGATGTAACAGATATTGGTTTAGAGGAGGGATATGACATAGGATCCACCGACAATAGTCCGAGAGTGGAGGAGTAGGTGAAGATGGCCCTAGAACTAGTGAGGTAGAAGTGGGACAACCAAGGGTGGTTGAGGGAGTGGTGGATGTCTTGGTTAAGAGGAGGTGACCTTATGCCTATTGGAGTCTAGATGGCCATGCACCCAAGAAAATTTTCTATATCACAGCTCGGGGGCACATGATATTAGTTCCATGAGACAGGAGGGCATGATTTATAGGAGTTAGACCTTATCGTGATGATGAGGATGAGGTACTAGGTAGCCGAGGAGACAGTGAGACCATTGTGGAGAGGCACGAACAACCAAGCACCCATGTGATTATGTTATTTAGATGTGTTGAGATTAGTTTTTGTGTTATATTTGTATTATAAGTGACATGTTTTTATACTTGGAATTATAGAGTGGACGGTAGAGTAGCACTCCTAATAGAGAGCATCCATCATGAGATCTTGGATCATATGTTGGATGTTTGGGATACTATAGTGATGGCCAATCTAGCGGAAGAATCAGTGGGAGACTTAAGGGTTCCTTCCTTCTAATTGGAGAGGCATACATGACCTTGCAGAGATATAGGGAAGCGCAAGCACTAGTGCCCATAGGTAGCATAGATGTGATGTTGCAGAGTTTATTGCAAGCATAGGAGACCTTGATACATGAGTAGGTTGTTCTCTTATCGATTCCCAAAGAATGGCCCATAGGATTACTTTATTTGAGGCATGAGTGGAGAGAGAACAAGGAGAGGCCTCTAGAGCATGATCTAGGGTGGAGTCTCTAGTTCACACAACCAAAGATACGAGCACGTCCTCATCGTCCCAAAGCATCCAAAGAACCCCGTAGGGGGTGAGGGTGATAGATATTTATTGTAGATGTGTTAAATCCATGTATTTGTTTTTGTATAATATTTTCAAGTATAAAACTAATTCAACACACACACACACACACACACACATATTATGGTTTTCTTGTTCGTTAGATGTTTGTAGTGTATATGTTACTTTTCTTATCACTTTCATGTTTTTTACATGCATGTATGTGATGATACTCATGGTACTTAGGAATAGTGATAATGTCATTAGATAGGTAAAACTAGCGGGAGGGGGAATCGATAGGATAGCCCAACCCATGCGATGTGAAGAAGGGGTGGAAAATTACCATGGCATTCAATGATATAATGTCAAGGCGTTGTCATGTACAAAAATCCAAGTAAGGCCATAATCCTATGTGAGGATGCACATAATATCATGGAAATTGAAAGGGAAATATTTTCCACACAAATCCAAAATAGGTGTAATCAATACCACGGCACTCCAATGGTAGGATCCATGGCATGAGGGATGAAAAATCCAAGCAGGGAAGTTAGACCAAATGAGGATGAAGTGAGGTATAAGGAAATGTGTCGAACCCAAGTGGGGTCGAGAACCAAATCGAAGGATGAAGTGAGATACAAGGAAATGCATGAGAACCCAAGTGGGGGCAAAATCCCAAGTGAAGGCGAGAGCTCAAGCCAAAGAAGGAAATAATATGTATTCAAGGTACTATAGATAGCTAGCCACAACAGGTGAAATATCATAAGGTTTCAATGATGATGTCGTCAACCTGTGTAAGATGTGATCTCTAGCTTGAGACATGAGGTCCTCTATGGCATGCTTTATAATAGTGACTTTCCAATGAACTTCGATCTCGTAGAAAATAGGGTGTCATCGATATGATCCTATAGCTAGGGTAAGAATTTCATGCCGAATATCATCCATAGTGGGATGAGGATCAGGGTGAGGTGGCAGCCCAGAAGTAGGTTATCGTATAGTCGGTTGAGGGGAAGGTGGTTTTTGTAGAGTAGTTGGTTCTATGATTCATGTCGTGGCATTAAGACTGGGAACCTAACTCTTGCTACACATAACTTGACATTAACATTGGTATGTGTGTAATATCCATGGTGAGAAAAAAGGAATGGATCCAAAGAGGAAGTTGTGTGACCTTTCTAGTTTGGTCTCATTTGACCTCAACTTCAAGTTTCTTCATGTGTCGTCGATAAGCTCTACATTTTGAAACATCATGTCCCGGGGTCTTGTGCAATGTGTAATATGGTCGGGTTATAGGGGACCTAGGTGTCATAAGAGAAAGAGGTAGAGAGGAAGAATCTCACATGATGTGGAGGGATAATGAGAGCAGTGTGAAGAAGGCACCGGTTCAATGGGTGAAGATGGGAGATATTTTTTGCTTAGTCATCAAGGCACAAGATGATTGGTTCATCCCAGGTGAGGTCATCGACTTCGTAGTCAAAACTAGTGACATGATCATCTACTTTTGTAAGGGAAGATGGGTTGAATACATGGATGGAAAAGTGCGGAGGGGTCATATGAGGTAAAGATGTTGAGGGATAAATTTGAGGCTTAGGCATCAGATATCTAGGATAAGTATCAATCATAATTGAGGAGTCCTCTTGTATGAGGATGACGTTTATTTTGTGAGCATTTTAGGTGCAAAAATCGCTTGGTAACACAAGACTTCCCTATCACGAATCTTAGCATAGTTAGCCGTGTGGGGATCATCTAAAGTGTAACCATCTTCGTAGTCTAATGTGGAGGTATCCAATGCACAAAAGTCAACTATAGTCTCTAATTGGACCACATGCTCTAATGGAGGCTATGGTGTACATGAGATGACAAAGAGGAATTGATGGTGCCTTCTTGTGAGAACATGGTAACAAGGAAGGAGGTAACTAGGATATGATAAGCTCAGGAAGAAAGAAATTATTAATTCTAAGTGTCATCTCATTGGGCTCATCATCATCAAACTTTAAAAGATTAGGAGGTGCATGCCCCACCAAATTGGGATGACCAACATTGTCGTGGAGAGAATATATACAATAGTTGAATCATTGATACTCCTGAAAGGGGATGGAAAATAACTTGTCTAGCATTGGGAGTTTTTATGTCCCCTTTTCTTGGATTTTGTCTTAGTTCCAAGGATTATGATCCCTTTAAATCTTATAGATAGCTCTTAGGTGAAAAAACGTTTACACATTGACAAGCAAAGGAAACAATTACGTGCATGCAATGAGTCCAAGGCTGCCTTAGGAGCTTATTATAAGATAGGGGAAATTTGAAAATCATGAATTTAATGTGGAGAATCCTATAATGTGGTGATGGGTAACCAAATACACCCCATGGGAGGAATTTTTCATTTGTCATACCCTTGGCAAGTATTACGTGTAGATTTTAAGTTGTCTATGGAGTAGCCAAGAGCCTTAATGAATTTTAATGAGGCAACACACATGCCAAATCATTCATTGATGAGAGAATGTTTGACTATAGTGTGTCCAATATTGACTGAGATGAAAAGATGTGGATAATCTACACAGAGCAAGAGCTCATCAAGGATCATGGATACTATAGGTAAATTAATGCAAGATCGAACATCTATGAAAAGGTCGGTATAAATAGAGAGATCCTCAAATTGATAGTAGATTCTTTCCTCATAGTCATGTAATGTGGGACTCTTCCCCAAAGTGGGAGGAAAGAGGATGTTCATGTCAAATAAGGTTATTATGAGATTCTCACAGTGACAAGGTGACATACGCATGAGTTCTAGAAAAGGGATTTGTCTAGGAAGTTGCACTAGTGTTTCAAGAGGATTTCTTTCATCATGACTAACTTTTACGAAGTGGGTTGAGTGTGATGGGGGTCCTCAAGAATATAGCTGGAATAAATAGGTGTAATCAGGAAGACTTCAAAACTATCTTTTTTCTTATCTTCTATATTATCAGCCATGTAAGTTTAATTTTGACAGGGGTCGATATCGTCTCAGAGAAGAGCACAATGTTAGATTTCATTAGCCTTGTAAGAGATCTTTCATAGGGGCTAATGGAATTTGTAGTTTTGAAAGTAGCGATTTTCAATGCCATCATCCCTATAGGAGATTTTCCATAGGGGTCGATGGCATCTAGAAGAGGGATATTTCTATCTTGGGAAGCATAATTTTGAGGTACATAAGGGTATACAATCCTATGATTTTGAGGCTAGAATGATGTGGTATATTCATGCTCTATATAGGATATGATGCGCCTAACATCATTCACGGAAATTTTGATTTTTGGAGGAAATTTTGTCTCAACTATATTAGTCATAGCATGTTCTTGATTTTTTGAACTATTACATATATTATGGCTAGGCATAGGGTTAGATAAGACTAGTATCTTCTCATTATCTTGGTTAATTTCTTCATGACAATATTTTTCTTGTGTTGCATCACAGGCTTTGACTACTTTAGTAAAACATTCTTAGGTGATGGTGTCATGGTCAAATTGGGATCCTAAGAATAATTTCATGGAATTTGTGTGTAGTGCATGAAATTTTTCATAGGAGTGACCCCAATTAGCATGCCACCAACATAATTTACTTTCATCATGCCATTAAGGAACAAGTCGAGAAGGATCTAAGATCATGTTAAACAGGTTTAGGTAAGTGATGTTTCAACTCTTCCTTGCTCAATGGTTGATGATAGTTAGGCTGATTTTTTTGTTAGCTTGTTGATCAATGTTGAAGATGGTCCTATTCAAAGAAGTGAAAAGAGGAAGAGTATCGGAGACTCCGTCATCTGTTGTGTTCTTGTTCTTAGTATGTTGGAGGATTTGGAATTGTTTATTGGGTTGTGTCTTAGGAGGAACTTTCTCAAACTCTCTCATGAGGTAATCCTGCCTTTTAGCTTGTTCAAAGGCTTCTTCTAGAGAGGTGGGAGAAAAATACCTCACCTTGTATTAAAGGTGAGGTTCAAGAGCTCGTAAGAAAAGTTGGAAAAGGTTATCACTAGGCATGTTATGTTCAGCGTGTGTAGATAGGGTCTTCTAATGTTTTATGAAGGCTTGTGCTGATTCATTTTCATATTGTTGACAGTTGATGAAGGCATTAATGTTATTCTCAGGTAAGTCATGATATTGAAATTCATTCACTAAGGTTATCACCAAGGAATCTAGCTCAACTATGGAGTTAGGAGGTAAGGTATGATACCAATCCAAAGTATCCCTAGTGATGGTTTTAGCTAAGATCTTGGTGGCAGAATATGAATTGGCTTTGATCCACTCCTTATAAATATTTTCAAAGGCCTTAATGTGAAGGGAGGGATCATGGACCTGTTATGGGATATGGAAGTAAAAATACTCCCAATATCCATGCTATAAATGTAAGGTGCTAGAGGCTCTTATTGGATTGATCTTAGGAATTTTTGTGGATATGGGGTTGGGTGATGGGCACCCCATTAGGCCCATTTGGTAAAGGAGGGGGTGTGGTGCCCTAAGATCCCGTTGTAGGGAAATTGACTAGTTGAGCCATGTTGGCTTGCATTTGAAGGAATTGAGCCGTAGTAGCAAATTGTTGTTGGTTCATCCTATCAATGAGTTGGAGGATAAGGTTGGTAGGGTCATAATTGGGGGTATTTTCATATGCACCTACTTTGGGACCTTTCCCTTTTTCTACCCTATCATCAAGTTGTTTGGAGATGAATTCAAGGAGATGTTTACTGATCATTTCTTTTGATTCATCCTTGTATTGAGGAAATTACATGAGGAATTTATGAATCTCAGGAGGGTGATCAAAAGTGTTGTTATTTTGATTTTCCTCTTCCTCCTTAAATAGGCCATTGTGGTGGGTGGGAGGTTTCTTTCTAGGGACTCCTATGACACAACAATCTATGGAAAAGGGGATTCAATTTTAGGGTGAAGGGCTTCAGAAATGTCTACATAAAAAAATTAGAAGATCCTAGGCCCAGATACTCCATGATGGAGTGATGATCTAGCTGAGAGAAGATTCTGAAGTGGAACTTACTTGATGTTATCGGTCATGCAAAAAAATCACATGGGTTGATGGCATCGGGGGACAAGTTTGTAGGAACATACAGTATTTCCCCTTGGCGGTGGCATCTAGGTAGGTTATTTTCTAAATTTTGGTGATTTGAAATGAGGTCAAAATTGGATATGGATGTTTTTAACAATTTTTCTCAATTAGAAGGTCCGTAAGATTCATGTCAAGTTCACTAGAATTTATGGTGGGCCAAGAATGTGTCTCAATGGCTTGCACTCCTAGGTCTTCCATTCTACAAGGGTATGAGGCAACAAAGAGGAGACACACATGAACCAACACACAATTTATTGATTTAAAATGGGATACAATGAGCGTTAAGGTCACATATCCAGAGGGAAATGATCCCTACACTAGGTCAACCTAGGGTTTCCAAGGCCCATGGTCAAGATAAAGAGGGTACCCTTAGACACCCTAAAATTACATACATATTTCTAACGTGTCCTTAGTTATTCACATTCGTATAATTGATTAATTAAATTAATTAATTCATGCACATTCACATTTTGGGATTAATTAAATTAGTTCCTAACACACCTTAGCTAAGTTAATTAACATTTATTAAATAAATGGTTAATTAATTGTCTCACACTTTGTAGCTAATTAAATTAGTTACTTAATTGGAAAATACACTTATTTTCCTAGTCAAACTACCACTTAGACTCCACTTGGACCCCACTTGGACTCCACTTCACCATCCCAGTCAACTCCACTTTGACTACACTTTTACAATCCTAGAAAGGTGGGGAAATTAAATTACACGTATAACCACTTTCTCGAGATGAAATATTACTACCAACGAAATAAGAATTGCCCCTCTAAAGCTGTAATTACACAGAGACTAGGTCAATTTGCTATTTCAAGAAATACATTAATGATCATGGAACTCATTCAATATTTGATCCACTTCTCATAGCCTCACCCTCAGCTATAAAATTCAGGCCATTCCTTTGTAAACCCATCCTTGAAAGCTTACGCAAATTATAGTCAACTTCTTCCAAATTTGTCACCCGCATCCTTGTGTTTTGTGAGCTCATAGCATTACAATCCTACATTTGAAGAATTAATCAATAAAACCCACAATCATTCAAATCTAAATATTTTAAAAGTATGAGTGCTTTAAAATATTCTTGAGGTTTTCAAGAAGGTTGCAATTGTGGTTTGTTCTATGTTTATTTGCTTACTTCTGCATGTATGTATTTTTCATTGCTAACATTTTGGCACACCCAAAGGGATTAGAACTTGGATCTCCTATCCATTCTCACATATTTGGCTCTACCATCTAATAATTCACGTCGGGTTCACTAGAATGTATGGCAGGCCAAGAATGTATCTCAATGGTTTGCACTCCTAGGTATTCCATTCTACAAGGGTATGAGGCAACGAAGAGGAAACACACATGAAATAGAACATAGTTGATTGATTTAAAAGGGGCTACAAAGAATGTTAACATCACATATTTATAGGGAAATGATCCCACACTAGGTCAACCTATGATATTTTTCAAGTTTCATGGTCAAGATAAAGAGGGGTACCCTTCTAGGATATCGGGTAATGGGGAAGAGATATAAATCAATGGAAAGATATGACAAGCACGCATAATCTATACAAACTAAAAATTGAAAGGTAAATGAAGGAAAGATAAGGATTTGATTATGTAAGAGCAATATGCTAGCTAACATCAATGTACATACAATACTAGGCTAACATAGAGAAATGAGAAAGGAGATGAACTAATCTATGCAAAATGAAAAAGAGGGTTAGAGAACTTACTGCGGGGTGGTCGTTGATGCATCTATCTCTCTAGAGAAACAATATGCCGAGAGAGAATCGCTATGGGTGGAGAAGGGGAACATTGTTCTTGTCCTAGACTCACTATAGATGACCCAATCATGCAAGCAATCCAAAAACCAAGAAGAGTGTCCAATCCAAATCAAATGCAAGATAGACCAAGAGCAAAGTGATCAGATGCAAAGATGATGCAAAAAGAGTAGAGAAAATGGTTATTCATTCATGTCATTCCTCCCTCTTTGAAATGTCAAGGTGTGATGTGCATATATGTTATTTTTGTGGAGCCTATTTTCATGTTAGAGTGTGGTACACCTTCTATGTGTTACACTCGGGTATTTTTACGGCGGTCCTCATTGGTGAGCGGGTCAGGGGGGTTCGGGGGTGAAGCCCCCTCGATCGAAGGGGGTTCAGGGGTGAAGCCCCCAAAGCAAATTTTCATGGGTGGTTTATTAACCCATGGGTAATGGGTAACCGTTATGGGCTGTTTTTGGGCCCATGGTTTTTCGGTACCCATTGTTTTGTAAAACCGCCTCTTCGGCTACCCATAGGTTTATGGGATGGTTTTGTTTTTGCCCATTGTTTGATACCCATGGTTTTGTAAAACTACTTAAGTAGTTGTCTATTTATATGGTCTTATGCATATGATAGATATACAAGCAAATGTATTGCAGATGTGTTTTGAATTTGGGTGTGAATTTTGTAGAGTTTGTTGAGCATAGCTCCAAATGGATTTGGGTATTGTATTGAGAGAGTGGAGGCTTGTAATAAAATCTGAGCAAGTGATTCTTGGTGGACGTAGCCCAAATTGGGTGAACCACGTTAAATCTTGTCTCTTTGTGTTGTGTTATTTATTCTGCACTTTTATTTGAGATCTGTAATATTTTCTGCATATTAGTTTCTACTGTTGCGATTCTGTAAGGGATTATTCCACATATTTTATCTCTTATTTCCTAACAATATATACCCAATGCCATCACCCACGGTGATGGTGTTGGCCAAGGAAAATCGAACATAGACACACATCGCCCACGGGTGATGGCATTGGCAAGGATAACCCTAATGACAAGTGGAGTGTAAATGTGTAATGGATAAAGGGTAAGTCAGCAAAATAAGTGTGAGTGATGAAGTCAAATGCAAGAAAGTTTCGGGAGTACTAGTGTATGTAACATAAAAGATCTAAGGGAGGCAAGGGTAACAAAATCTATGGCTACATAGTGGTACGTCTCTTTGTGTACTATCTCTAATCCCATAATGACCATGTGTATAATCATACCCCATTCTGGTAGGCCCCTTAAGGCACCCACTTGAGAAATAGATGCATCAACAACCCTTATATGCACAAAAGAGTTATTAGTAACAGCGTGAAAAATT
Organism: Taxus wallichiana var. yunnanensis; assembly: GCA_018340775.1. Taxonomy (NCBI): domain Eukaryota; kingdom Viridiplantae; phylum Streptophyta; class Pinopsida; order Cupressales; family Taxaceae; genus Taxus; species Taxus wallichiana. The sequence continues at coordinate 222,762,123 of CM031236.1, read as the reverse complement.
AGGTATATACACTAAGATCAAAAATATCCTTTATTGGCATATAATATTATCCAAACAAGTCCATAATCAAATAATAGTAAAATAATCAAACACGGAAGATAACACGACTCAAATATTTGTGATTACTTAAACACCTTTAAAATAAAAATCAAATGCAATATAATTAAACTAATGAGTTCTTGATTGAGTAGGTATAAGACGTCTTCATATACATTTATCATCAATATTTGACAAAAGATTAGGTTTCCCTTTAGTAAGGCATTAACCCAAACACATTATAATTATAATTGTTAGGTGCACAATACACCATCCAAGTTACATATTGTAAGTTGTACTTAATCGAGCACTTCAAATGTCAAAAATTTAAAGGGGCCTATAAATTTGGTTATTGTTGTCACTCAAATCGTGCACCCACTAGATCATTAGATGATCCAAAGGTGCAACATGAGAACATACCAGGTGTGGGACCTTGGCTCCTTGGGATGAACCTATGAAGAAGGTCGACTTCCTCCTAAAATATGTGCATCTTATAAAATACCGAGCTGCAAAACCTATATACTGGAAATAAAATACAACTATTCAAATGTTTTCTCGAGGAAAGGGGAAGAAGGATAACTAAAATAAAAAAAATTGATGATCCACCAATAGTGAAGGAACAAAATGATCAAGTTATATAAGCCTTAATATTATTTATGCGAAATGGTACTTAACCTTCTTCCACTTCTATGTGTTGTGTATATCTATGGTGAATATCGTACTTGTGAATTCAAATTGCAAATTACATGTAAAGTTGCAATTAATTTCTGAAACCTGAAACCCAAAAGAGTTACAAAAATAGGGTCAACTTCGATGCATTAATTTCCACCAACCCACACATGTCATCTATGTGGTAATTAATTCTCCCTTTTCTATTTAAGGTGGAAATTTACATGTCATTTTTACCGACAATTTGTATGTCGATCTTTCTAACAACCCCCAAACATCCGACCATACCTTTTCGCAAATTTTCGACAATTTTTCACGTTTTCTCCTTCAACCATCTAATATTTTGGTAAGATCTAGTGTTTTAATTTTTTTTTTTTTTTTTTGCAAGGATTTATGTTATCTTTTAAGGCATTTTTTCTATCTTTCTTCGAGCATGTAGGGTGTTCTTATTTAAGTTTGTTTTTAGCTTCTTTTTGGATTTTTTCCTTATCTTTTTGGTTTTATTGTCCATGTGGGTCCTTTTTCACTTCTTGTGTTTTTCATGAAGATTAAGCTTCAGATCTTGATTTTCCCAAAAAAATGGAGGAATTTTCAATCACAAATTCCTAGTCGAAGATGCATAGGTGAAAATTAAGGTTTAACTTCTACTCGTATTTTTGGGTGTCCATGATTGCAAAACAAACATCAAGTTCCATCGTAGACAAAATCGGAGGTATTAGATTGAAAAACAAGTCTTCACCTTTGCTAAAGTGCAAATTAGAACTTGAGGCTTGTAAAAAAGGTGTTGACTTCTATTTAGTTAATTTCAGAGGCCAAGGACTACAAAACAAGGGTCAAGTTCCACCTTAGACATTTTTAAGAGTTTGAGGGTGAAAAGAAAGTATTAACTTCCACCCAAGAGTAAATCGTAATCCGGGGTTGTTTTACAACACTCCACTTCCACCCTATGCATTTTGGAGTTTTGGGATGTTTTTCAATGCTCTACTTTTGCCATCATTATCGTGCCCTTCTACGGAGTTTCCAGATATTTTTTCCAAAGAAAATGTTAGAGTCTTCATAGAAAGGTAAAGAAAAAATGAAGTATAGTTTCTAAGGTATGGCTCCCCCTTCAAGTATCACATCAGACCTCGACAATATTAGAAACACCCATCTTGGACACATCAATTTGCAAGAGTTTTGCGAGAGAGAGATTTATCCAAGTCTTCTTGGATTAAGAGAATTTATGACAGTGGGATTGCCTTGGCTACTACCTTTCTATCTTTAATGCAATGTCCAAAATTCATAATCGCAATAGTGGCACACTTTGATTTGGATTCTCGGATGATAAAAGATCAAGATGGGACAATTGTGATCAAGTTAGACATGGACTACCTCGAGGATTTTCTTAAACTTCCTGATGTTTAGGGATATGCATCAATCTCACCCAAAACAGCTCTCGAGAGTTGGAAAAGAAATTCCAACACTTATATTAAAGTTCTTAAAAAAAGTTACCATGCAAAGCCCAAGCCAACGGTAACTATATTTCTGAAAAATATTCCTCGATCAGACTTTATACAAGAAGTCAATGATCTAATCACATTATTGAGCAGAGTAGTAGGACTTCCTTCTTCAAAAGATTTCAAGAATGGATGTATCAATATATTTCCATTGTTCACAAGAACATTGATCTCATCGATGGGCATAACACATCAGTGATGCCATACACTCCCAATTACTAGAGGTCCAAACCATAGGAAACTTCTACATGACCTCCTATATTTTGTACGCCGCAAAAGGAATGAGAAATTATCCTGGATTAACATTTGTTGGTGCAAGGAACTCATCACAAATTTATGATTTCTATCCTCATCTGACAAAGAAGGATCAAAACACTTTAGGAGAGAAAATGATGCCCTTTTATTTTCCCTCATGTGTATCTTTGACAAAGATATTTAAAATCGCATAATTTTGGATATGGGTTTTAATGAATTTGGCCCGATGGTTGCTCCACCTCTATAATTATTTTTGAATGGAAAAAAATGGCCTAAGTATTGGGTGCGCGAATGTAAGGCATTGGAAGAGTGCACGACACTATGAAAGGATTGAAGCACCCAAGATTAGGACTTAGCCATTTTGTGGATAAGGGCTATTTTTGGAGATAGCGTGTTGAGCACACAAAGAGATGAAGACTTGTGCTCCACACAATGGTATTTTGGGAACAAGCAACAAATGAGTGCTATGCATAGTTTAGGCTAATAATAGGATTTCTACTCGAGTTAACTATAGGGAGTCTATTGTTAGAGCACTTACATGTTGTGCATCCCTTTGTAAAGTTGCATGGCTATTATTAGCATGTGACTTATTTTGAGAAGTACATGGGTGGTGAAGGGAAAGTCCCCACCCCTATATATATGTATTGATTTGCATGGGTTAGTGTGTGAAACTATTGTAGAGTTATGTTGTTGGTTTTGTTGAGCGCATGACTTATGGAGATATTTTATAGTGTATGAAGCCTCTGTGTTTTAACAATATTAATGAAATGGATAATATTGGCTGGATAATGGTATTGAACATGACTGAATTTGGTTATTATATGGTAAATCTTTTTATAGTCATTTCTAGTTCATCTTTCATATAATCTAAGATCTAGATTTGGTTTATGCTGCGTGGATTTTTAATTACTTGGTCATAAATCAATATGTTTATACATCATCATGATAACATTCTATACAAGCAACTCTAAAGAGGGACCCAAAGACCTTTGTGCGCTTTGGGTGAGTGATCAGCTCTAGTTGAGTGATGTGACTACACGTTTGGGCCATTTACTCCAAATTCTAGACTACATCATTGGTTCTATTTCCGAGACCTCTTTTTCATCTTTTTTAGGATGTTGCGTGAGGAAGACGTACTTAGTTACCCTTAGCAAGTGTTGAGCAATTGATAGTGGATCAAGAAGAAGAATACGCTTAGATATTCGGTACTAGATCTAAGTTTGACATGCACGCGTGGGTGGAGTAGAACATGCATGACTGCTTATATGAGAGCTTCTTCGCTATCTTTCTAGTAGAGCTATATGAGTGGTTGGTTGCTTACATGTCTATAAGGAATCAGAGGTTTCACACACTTGTCTAGATGCAAGAACAATTTCAGGTCCTCTATGATGTTGATTTGATTTAGACATGTGTTGTGGATACTTGGTTTCATGGTGTTCCGAATAGCTATATTTTGCGTAAAGTACTCAATTTCCACTTATTCTTTCCTAGAGGTAGCCGAGTTTTAGTTTTTACATTATCCCGAGGAATATATCTACAAAAATTTCCACTTGCAATCAAGATATTGATGGTAAACTTTAATTTGGAAGAGAAGCCGATGGCTAGCTAAACCGCACCACATGCGGGGGAAGGGGCGGGTTTGGTGAAGGATGGCAGACCTAGTAACAGAGAGGCAAAGAGAAAAAATGTGGCTTAATTTCAATGAGGTGCACAATAGGGATTTAGAGAAGTAGTGTGAGGTTACATAATGGATGGCATTGAGGAGAGAGATGACTCGTGAAGGATTTGGAGATCACGTAGAGGACATGGAGCCAGAGCATCTAGAACTCCCCCATTTGGGAAAGTATGATAGGGAATCCTCATTAGCCTCTTATGAGAGCGCGTCAAGAGAGACAACATGGGATCCGGGTGCGCATCTGAATCTACACAGTGACCTAGACCTTGCACTTGGTTTTACAATTTCTAGTACACCAATAGTCAACAAGTTAGTTTCGGTAGTAAAGTAGCAAGAGGTAGAGTTGACTTATCAGAAAATTTAGGAGTGAATCAAATAGAAAGTACATTTATGGTCGGAAGACATCTTCCCTGTTATTTGGAGGACTAGTTGGAGGAACCTTTTTAGGTGTGTCGTCGGCGCGAGAACATGGGCACTCGTAAATTTGGAATCACATTTGGGAGTAGCACAACCTCACATAATATAGGAGTTAATTTTAGCACCACTATTGGGACATGGGGCAGTGCATCCTATGGTTTAATTCCTGTTACAAGTGGAGGATTAGGAGGAACAGGTGGCTTGGGATCTGGTGAATCTGGTGGGTCTAGAGGCAAAGGTAACATAGGAGGTTCTAGATTTGGTGGGCAGGGTGGTCCTCACCAACCTTAGAATATTTACATGGATATGTCTCTTCATATTCTAGAGTATAGGGGAATAGAAGATGTTGTTGAGCATGTGCATGTGTGAGGTATTATGGCGTGCGAAAGGAATTGTGACTTTTGAGTGCAAGGCAAGTTAGTTTGTAACTATGTTGTAGGGACGTGTGCACAATTGGTATATAAATTTTGACCCTGATCAGACTTGTGTGGATTATACAAGCGTTATGGGATGCTTTCATTAAGGAATTTTATATCCCTGAGTTTGAGTATAAAATTATAAGCGTGCTCAAGGATATCAAGAAGGGAACTACTAAGAGTGTTCGGGAATATGATGCTCATTTCAAAACACTTTTGTCTAAACTTTCTTATGATATCCATGCAAGCTAGCATGCACAGTGGTTCGTTGAAGGCCTGATCACACCTTTTAGGAGGGCACTCTCACATAAGACATATATGGACCCACACAAAGCACTTGAAGCAACTTTGCATGCTTATGCAATCGGGGGAGTATAAACTCGGAGTGAGCCCATTCTGGAAGCTTACACTACATCTATGGCAAAGAAGGCTGGAGAAACTATCACCAATTCGATGCATGAGACGTGCATTATAATTTGGTGCACAGATTGTGAAGTGGAGGGGCATACTAAGGATAGTTATCCTTATAGATTGGTGTGTTCCTTTTTGTTGGACTATGAGATATGTCATTTCGATCATGATGTAAGTCATTTCCCATTTGTTGCAATGTGCGATAAGGAAGAATGTGTCTTGCTCGTAAGATTTTCCAATCCACAACACACAATCTGAAGATTGTAGGTTAATTGATCAAATCCATGATGTCATTAATATTAGTGTACGATATATGGGAGTTTCGAATAACTCTAAGGACAAAATTGAGAAACATGATCATGATCACACTCAAGGGTGCTATGATCAAAATGAAGGGCTCTTTGAGGGAGGCCGTGGTAAAGGTCAAGGATATCATGGTGGATTCAAAGGCCAAGGCCACGGTAGTGGATGAATTGATTTCCCTCATGGAACATGTTAGATGTGTCAATCACTCACCATTACAGAGCACGAATGTCCTTAAAATATTACTTGTTCTTTTTACGGAAAGAATCATAACTATGAAGAGTGTCCACACTTATATGAACATCTAAGTAAGAAACACAAATAAGAGAACAAGGGCATAGGGATGGTTAGAATATAGTGCACCGTGGAAAACCAATGGATTCCAAAGTTAGCGTCAAATCTCGAGATGGTACATGTGAATATTACTACACATGTTGAGGTTGCGCATGTTAGAGAAACGTTGCAATGCGAAGCCTACCATTACTAAGCGGGAGGTTTTATATAAGATATCCAAACCCTACACATTAGAAGGAGGTTTATCAAGAAACCATGGAGGTGCTTAGAAATCTACAAGATGAAATACAAGTGTTTAAAGGAGCAGTCATGAAAGTTAGAATAGAAGAAGGAAGTTGAGACTTCCTACTCGGATATTGATGATCTAAAATAGGTACACAAGATGTTGCTCAAGGAGAATATTATCCCATTACTAGGAGCTCGTTGAAGGGAAACACTTTGCACATTAGTATTGAGAATGGATGACAGATCTTGTCACACCCCTCAATCCCTCATTCTTTTTTCATAAAATGAATTGAAGCATTAAAATAATTTGTGAGTAGCATGGTAGTTAGTACCACTATGTTGTCTCATGTACTATTGTGGAAACATATGCATAGCCGAAAGGTATGCATACTAGTACAAAATTATATGCATGACATCACAATGGCTCCTGTTGTCACGTAGCCATAAACTGATTAATGTTGTAATTCATTTTATGTGTTGGTATGCTACCTTGTTTTTGTAGATGATGGTTTTATTAATCATCTCGGATGGCTATGTTGTCATGTTGTGTGTTGTGAAATACCTTCTGGTTAGAGAAGATGAACTTTCATTATGGGATGCATAATTGGCATCTGTACCTTCATGGCTATTATTATTATTTTACTTTTTCATGTTGGATGAGTTAAAGTTGCAAAAATATGGTTGAACTTATACACAACTTCTATACTTTAGTCATTATGAGGAAATAATGATATTGTGTAAGGTACTAATTTGTATATTGAGTTTGATTTCTTACACGACCGTTATAGTGAGTTTGATCAATTCTTACATTAAGTAGTATGGGATAAATGTTTGATTAATTCATCAGTGAGCATGATTATGAAGTTGTTGTAATCATCACCTTCGACCTATCCGAATATCCTCCATGCAAACTTTGTTATGGTAAACTTCTATAAGTTTATATACTTAATTGAAGAACATTTTAAGTTATATAGAGGCATTCAATTATTAAAATAATCAAGAGGCTATGAGATAGTTGTTTTGATTAATATTACTTATATTTCAACATTAAATCAATTATTTATGGGTATCTTTATTGACTATATAGGCCATGCATGAGGCTTTAGGATCTATAAGTCAAATTACTAAATTGAAGACCCACCAAGCATTATTTAATACAATTCATTATTTCATTTACCGAATAGTTAATCACAAACCATAATTACTAAAAGGGTGTCACCATGCAAGTAGTTAACAAGGTATTTTATATGCTTATCCATGCAAGTGATTAATTTTGGAAAAGGAATATAAAGTTTTCTAAAATATGTTAATCCCACCATTTGTGGAGGAGAAATTCTATATCGGCGGTGGAAGGATGGTTGGATATTAAATGGCATTGAAAATATTAAATGCACTTAAATGAGGATTCAGGCTTGGGAAGCGGTGAAGCTTCCTAAAGAATCTATCGATATGTTGGTAATCCATTTTTGTTCTTGCATGTTACAATTACAAACTCCTCCTTTCCTTTAAAAAGCTCCACTTTTGGAACCAATTTTCATGCAGATTTTGAAAGCTAGTTCAATGGAAATTTTAGAAGATAAAAGAAGGTCAAGTATTTTTTATATAAGGTGGAAACGTGATATAGATGAGTTTTTATTTCGAATTGTGTATTGTGTGGCCTTGCACAAAAAACATTGGTAATCATGTCTCGGTAGTGAGGAATGGTTGTTGGGACTGCAAGGTGGAAGGATTTCAGTTTTAATAGGAATGAATTGCTCTCTCCTCCTCTTATATCTTATTCAATCTGGTATTTGCATAGATAATCTTCTGCAACATTTCTCTGGTTTGAACTATGTACTTGAGGAAAATTGTTATTGAGTATTGTTTAATTCTTGCGAAATTATAAGTGGTTGTGATTAAGTTTTCAAAGAGTTGCAGTAATAATTATTAATATGGTGTGTTGTTATACTACTTGAATATGGTTGTTAATATTGTGTGTTTTGATACTGTTGAATAGTGCAAACTCTTCTCCACGAATTTTTATTATTCTCTATTTTTTAGAATATTATTTCATTAACTTTGGGTCTTACCCGATGCCTAAAATATTTATATGATTATGGGACAATAACTTAAGTGGTATGCACTATAACTTGTGGTATTATGGGGTTTCGTTAGTTTCACTATGTAGCTAAAACCGTGTATAATTTCCAATTATTTTCCTTCTAGACCATGGGGTCGATTCCATGTTAGGGAACCCAACAACAATCTATAATAAAAAACCATAAGGGGATTTTATGATTTGGTCAATTTTAATTGATCTATTTCATATAGTCATTCTAGGCACATATAATGGTTGATACCCGCATATATGTTATATTAATCTAAACTAGTAATACGATTAGCCAATTTGAGTGTGATTGATTGTCTTGTGGGCTCTAAATTTTGTATATCTTGTCTAGTTATACATTATCAATCACCGTATAGGAAATAAGGTGACCTCCTAGCATGCGAATAAGCTAGTATTAAGTTATTCTCCTTGAGGTGTCAATTAATATCGACGTTATCAGGGACGGGTTTCGATTAAACAAGAAGGTTGCAGGTATTTTGAAGGCTCTCAATTCAGTTAAAGGTAATTAAAAATTACTTGTATTAACATCTAACTTGGGAATTTGGTAGTATAATATCATATGTTGAGTTTGGTGGTTATTATATCTAGGAAAAATAAGGATTCCCTAGTAAGATATATTAACTAGGATTAAAGAACAATAATAAAATATTCTAATACAAGTATATATGCCATGCATGAAAGGCGTGTATAATATTTTCTTAAAAATCATTAACAACCTATTTTAGTAAACGATGTCCTGATATGCAGTGGAAAATAAGGAGGAAGAATATTTTTGAGGGTTGTTGTTCTGAATACCCATTTGTAGTGAATTTCCATAACGGCATTAAGTGGAACTCGAGAGAGAAATTCCTATGGACATAAGGAAGAATATCTTAAGGATATAAAAATATAATAATTTAATTATATGTTATTAGAATATTTGTTATAGACTTATAATTTATCTCGATATTGAAAGTGTAATGAATGCTATGAATTATTTTTATCCTATTTTGTTATGTGGTCTATTCCTGCAAATGCCTTTACTAAGGCATTTAGAATTTATGACAGTGAATAGTTTTCAAATGGATAAAAAGAAATTATTCTGAAATATATGATGAATGATTCTTTGCATTATTGTGTTGTTATTATGATCTTAATGTTACATATTGTTACCGAAATATTGTTCATAGTGTGAACACTTAGGAGTGGTTTGGGTTATTTGGTAGTAATAGTTTTTAATATTTATAAAATAATATATGAGTGTGCACAATTAGTTGTCATGCACAACTCATAGAGATAGAAATGTGTGAGAATATCTTGGGATTGAGAGTAAGACTAGGGAATAAAGGAGAGATATGGGGATAAAATGATAAGACTTGACTCCATGATTTTAGGAGGAAGAAATTGTATAAAATGCCCTCTCATATTCAATAGAAATTGCTCCATTTTATTTACATTTTGTTTCTATCTTCTGTAGTTTTTATTTCATGTGTTGATTTTAATTAATTATTACTTAATTTATTTATGCAAATCTAGAGATTTATCATCATCTGGTATCAGAGAAGGTTAGGAAGATTTATGAGAGTGATTGCAAGACAAAACTACAGCCTCAAGGATGCAGATCTGAGAGTTTTAAAGCTTCCATCGCCATTTTCTAGATTCTGATCTTAAAAAAGATGGTAATTCGTGTTTTTCTCAAAAACCTAGATTCAAAATTTTTGCAATTTTTGGGTTTGTTTATTTGTATTATGGAAAAATTCTATCAAAATATTATAGAAACCCATTTCGTATTTTAAGAGAAATCGTGGAAACAATTCTGACGTTTCTAATTATTTTGTAAAAAAATAGTGAGTGATTTCCAGCAATAAAACTTTGATATGCTTTATTATTTTGGTTAAATATAAAGTTGGTTACTATTGTAAGGGTGCATTATCGGTTGAACCGACACCCAATATAATTGTAAAATGATCCTCAAAGACAAATTCAGCTGAGTTAGCAACATCACGATGGAGGATGGAGGCAAATTGGCATCTCTTGTTAGTCACCAACAAAGAGATTACTTCATGGTATTGGTGAACTTTTAATTTTGTTGTGTGGTGTGTTTACTTTATGTTGTAATAATGAATAGAAGTAATATTCTGTTTAAAGCTCCTGCATGAGCATAATTTCTATTTTGTAATCCCTCTAAGTTAGAAACAATGATGTGAGCAAAATAATGTACATTGTTATGTAGTGGTTGGTTCCACTAGAAAACCATTTTCTGAGTTGGAGGTTCTCTTTGAAAACCTCATATTGTTTGAGTTGTTGGTACTCATTGAAAACCTTCATTTCTTTGTAGATCATGAGCAGGTACAGGAGATAGCTTTCCCCATGTTCACACTAAGGGGGTGACTATTACCAAAATATTGTTCATAGTGTGAACACTTAGGAGTGGTTTGGGTTATTTGGTAGTAATAGTTTTTAATATTTATAAAATAATATATGAGTGTGCACAATTAGTTGTCATGCACAACTCATAGAGATAGAAATGTGTGAGAATATCTTGGGATTGAGAGTAAGACTAGGGAATAAAGGAGAGATATGGGGATAAAATGATAAGACTTGACTCCATGATTTTAGGAGCAAGCAATTGTATAAAATTCCCTCTCATATTCAATAGAAATTGCTCCATTCTATTTACATTTGGTTTCTATCTTATGTAGTTTTTATTTGATGTGTTGATTTTAATTAATTATTGCTTAATTTATTTATGCAAATCTAGAGATTTATCATCACATATCATTTAATCAAGTATTATATTGCATAAGTCATTAAGCGGCGAAAAGGGATTTTCATGTCAGTCATGTTGGACTAACCATGTGTAATTTTTGTACATCAACATTTCAGTGCAAGGTGAAAGGAATTTTGTGGCGAATGAAGTCTGGATGACTGCATTTTGTATTTGCACCAAAATGCATGAATGATTGGAATGTATTGAAACCGTAATTTTTAGTCAAGATTTAATTGTGAATATGAGGGCTATTGAGCTAAGATATTTCGAATCACTTATGAGCTTCACCATGGACGTGTGTAAAAAGCGGGGACAATTGATGATGTGTAGAAAATATTTATGTTTTAACCAGAGGAAAATAAGCTCATATTCTGATTTATGTTCAAATTTGATTAGTCATTTTTGACTTCTTAATCATACTCATTAATTGGTGAGATGCAATCTAATATCTTCACAGATCAACTATTCAAATGAATATAAAATATGATTTTTTGATTTCCATTTGGGTGTAAGAGTCATTTCATATTATGGTACAAAATAAATTTTCTATATTGGAAAATATTATTTGTTATGTTAAAAACTATCAATAAGTTGCAAAATGTGTAATCCTTATGGAATGTATACCAAATAAATATATTGAGAAAATATTCTATTATGTCACTCTTTAACAATGAAAGTAAATAAAGAAATAACGTAGATTATTTCAAGCATTATTGAAATTAGGTTGGCATTATAGCTTAGATAATAATGCATGCAACATTATTATGTATTATCAATATATAGTTGGGTGCTACTTATTTAAATTATGTTTGGTATATCCGGTGAAGTGACCTTATACCATAGGGGTCTTAAGAACTTAACCAATTAGCTTAACTGAAAAGATATGAATATGTATTGGTAGCATGTATGGACACCTTGCAACACTCTAACCTCAACTACTATGAATTCGATTAATAAGAATGGAGGTAATTACAATGAGATAGTAAATAACAATAGTTCTAATAGATAGATAATAGGATAATATTCTTAAGTGGTGGATCATATCTAATGCCTTGAAAGGTCAATTAATATAATCTAACTTACATAAATTATGATCTTAAAGTTTGACCATTGTCTATAATGGCAAAGACCTATTGATAGTTGGACTAAGATGTGATGCCATGTAAGAAAACAAGAATGCAACAAGTATAATAATAGGCATTTGGGGAAGATAAATTGCAAATGAAGTAAAAAGGACTTCATGGATAATGTGATCCATGTTGAGGAAACAATAGTATAAAATTTATATTCAAAATGGTATAGTAAACCGTAGGTAGTTGACTATTGTCCTTGCAGGGAAAAATTTTAATCATTTATGGCTGAGTTGTGTTGTCGTGATACAATCTATGTCATGAGTATTAAATTGAAAGAGGATACAATGCTAAATAATCAAGTACCAAAGTACGTTGATACCTCTATGATGGATTAGGGTCCACACTTATATAAAGATAAGTTTAATATAACTATAAAGAAATTCAGAGGGTGTAGACTTACGTCAAATTATAGTAAGAGGGTATTGGTCCTATAGCTAAGATACATTGTCATACAAATTTTCCATGGTCACCAAATAAGTTGGTGCGTTTCGTATGAAGATCTTATAAGAGTAATTAAGAAGCCTAGTTTGATGTAACCTTGCAATAAAAAAATGGGGGTTCGAAAATATCTTAAGAATTATACCCAAGTCCTAAGTATAGTCACCATTATCGAAGTTATTATAAGAATTAGCATATCACTAATTTAAGTTGCAGCTATTCTAGATAAATATATATATATGCATGTATGATAGATAACATTCAAAAGAAAGGTGCAGAGGTACATTTGGGTAACATGATTTCATGTCGATTAAATGCACTAATGAAAATGATGTAATCTATCATATCTAATAAATGGTCTATTAACCTTGCATGTTATAGATACGGAAATGTGCAACATTAATAATCCTTACTTTTTTGGTAAAAGAGACAGTCATTTGCATAGTTTTGAAAGTATTATTGTTTATGTAACATTAAATATAGGAAGTACAGTACTAAGGTAGTGAGTTAAACTTATATCTAAAATTTATAGGTAGAAAGAAATGTAAAGTACTTAAAGGAACTACATTCAACCTATTGGAATACAATGATGTAGGACCCTAGGTATGAATCGAGATTGATGGAAGAGTCATGGAATCTAGGGTAACCTGTCATGTGTAAATTAATTAAGATATAATGTATCAAGTTTATAACACCATTGTTGAATGTTAATCCATATAACTGAATAAGTGATTAAGGTGAGATGAAAAATTCCTAATGATGAGTGTGTCGTCATGGAATTGAGCATGGAATACATGACTCTGAAATTTTTTGTGAAGTAGTGTAAGTTTTTGATTACATTGTCATGATTTTACTATGATCTAAGTTTTGAGATGCATGTGGAATTCATAGGTGGAACCCAGGTAGACACTTCAAATATTCACTTAAATATCATATCCTGATAAAGGAAAACCAAAGGATACATTTGATGTATTGGCTCATATAGAGCATTGAGGGAGAGTGAATAGGTTCATTATTCCCTCATGCAGTTGCACATGGTTTATGATAGTTATCGGAAATGGATTGCATTAAGGTTTATGTTGGATTTAAATATATGGGTATTTAAATCAGCTGCATAAAGTAATTAAAAAATTCCTAGATATGAAGTGACAAAAGTGGTTGTTACATTTTGGTATCAGAGTTGAAGGTTGCATCTCTTGGACTTATTGGGTCCTTACGCTTAGTAAATTCTTGTTGGCAAGAAAATTTTTCGGGTGGACAAACTTGTGGATTTCTTGCTAACGCTATGGGAATCTAAGTCCCTCTACTTAAGCAGTTTAGCTTCCATTTATGCATGCATATGAAAAGCTGAATTTCTATGGTGGCCTTTTGACTGAGAATCCAACAAGGAAACTCCACTAACCTTGCGGCAAAGCTTGCAGATACCTGCAAGAGAGAACTTTGTCTAAAGAGCGGGAAAGGGGAGTGAGAACAAAGGTAGGAAAACTAATGTTGTAGGTAGGAAATCATATTCCTGCACACACTATTTAGAAGTATCATCACATGTATTTATGAGAAGAAACAACTTTGTAAGCATCATTAAGACCAAATGAAATTTGATGAACACAAAGTATCAATAAATATCTTAGTCAAAAAAAGATAGAAACTCCTTCTTCTTGTATTAATTTCTCAAACAAAAGTTGTACATAGTGGAGAAATGGAGGAAATTGAGAAAGGTGGGGAAGGAATAATTTGGCTATCTCCTTTGTTCTCTCAAGGTAGAATGCACTCTTGAGCTTACAAAATTAATGACCAACCCCTTAAAATGGGAATGGCTTTACAATTTATAGAATAGACATGGCTCCTCATCTTCCTCATGACCTTCCATATGCCTTATTTCTAACTTTAGACTATTCATATTCCTACAAAATATTTAAGTCCCTTTTATAAAATCAAGGTGACTTAATTTACATTATGTTTCTAAAGTCACTTTTAAGTGACTTAAAGGCATATCAAAAAGTACAAACCCCAACAAAGAATTAGAACATTTGAAAGTGAGAGAAAGTTGGGGAAGAGGAGAGATAAAGAGAGAGAGAAGAAGAAAAAGAAGAGGAGGATGAGGATATTTCATTCCCGATGAATTTTGTTGATCCTCAGTGATGGAAAGCTCCAAATGCAGTGAAACTCTGAATCTTCGAACTCCTTGCACAGTGTGAAACTCCTTCCAATTAGCTCATGAATGCTCGCTAAGTTGAATGAACTAAGATGGATCTTGAATTCCCTATGAAAAATGACTAGAATGATCTTGAATAATGATGTCCCCCTGAATGATTATCCTTGTACATCCCATTGTGCCAAACTGCTCTTTAAGTGCAACCTACTATTTTTAGTAAGTGTGAATTTCGAGCCGAGATGACCCTTTTTATGACCTTACTTGCGATGCTCCCTCTGTGTTTACCGCCTTATTCGTATCCTCTTAAAATGGTGGATTACCTAAAGTAACATACCCCTACGCAGGAAGGCATGCTATTTTTAGTAAGTGTGCCGCGGATGTCAAGATGCGACAAAACAAGTCTTGAAACTTTTGGGTTTTATTCCGGGGTTCCACGCTCCGCGTTTGAGTAACTCCTTCATCTGAACAAGTGGGAAAATGATATTTTCATGGCATGAGTAGAATACTGACAAAAACACATCCCTCCATATCCCTAAAAATAGGGGCTTCATGGCGCAAAAACTAGTTCACGTGAAACTATATTTTTCAACGATCATCCCCTCCAATTTTCACGTGATTTCACCCATTGGAACCTTGAGAGTTGAAGAGGTAGCTCACTGTCTTTTTTTGCAGATGTTCTTCATGTGACAGGGCAGAAATATGATGAAAAATCAGTCCTCCATATCCCTAAAAATAGGGGCTTCATGGCACAAAAACTAGTTCACGTGAAACTAGATTTTTCAACGATCATTCCCTCCAATTTTCATGTGATTTCGCCCACTAGAACCTTGAGAAGTGGAGAGGTAGCTCGCTGATTTTTTCCACTACTATGTCATGGCAGCCATTAATGGAGCTTGAAATTTTTAGGTCTGGTTTTTTTCTCCGTTCGCAATGAAATAAATTCCATTGCGATAGGTTTTTGCTTTTGGTGCTTCACGCAAAATTTTACTTCCATCCGACGACCGTTTGATAGGAAATTGAACTTTGTTCTTCATGGAGCCAGAAGTGAAATTTATTTAATGTGAGAATTCCTTGCTAAAATTGGAGGTTTTAATATGATTTTTAATGGCCTTCAAGAGAGAAGAACTCAGCAACATACGGTTTGTCAATTCGTGCACCGGTTTGCAAGATATCTTCAAATCTTTGTTTTATGGCAATGGGGATTTCCATTGTTCTTCTTCTCGATTCTCCATTTATTTTTCTTATCTCGATGAATTATTATTTTGAGACCTATGTGCCATCATGGATTGAAGGATAATTTTTTGTGATGGAGCTGGTTCAAGCTTTGGCAATGGTGGAGTGAGGTGTTCTCTGCAACTTTTCTTCTAGCAGTGAGAAGCAGCCAACAAGTTAGAAAAAATTTAAAAATTTTGAGTTGGAGTTGGGCACACTTTTTTCCCTGATTTCCCTAACCTTAGGGATGTGAGTGAAATCAATTTCCATGATGATTAATACAGCGACATGTGGTGGCGATCCGACGACAGGGAATGAGTGCTCCAAAATCAGCTTTAAAGCACCAAGGGGATGGAAGCGGTCACATGGGTGACCAAAAGTCTCCCCATAGGGTATGGGCACATTTTTCCATGTTTTATGTCCCTAAACTTAGGGATGTGAGGGACATAAAATTCCATGGTGGTCCTGGAGCTGACATGTGGCGCTTGATCCGACGACAGGGAATGGATGCTCCAAAAATGCACTTGGGGGCTAAACTGTCAAGTCTGGAGGTCACATGAGGGTCCCAGAGGTCACATGGGGGCTGGGAACATTTTTCCAAGGTTTTTTTACCTAACCTCAGGGATTTCGGGGACATGAAATCCCACCAAGCTCTTGGTGCTAACACGTGTCCTCCTGAAAAATTGACTAACTCTTGAACTGCCTTTAAGAGGGCAACTTGGAACGATGATAACTTGAGCTCCCGGTGGAATTTCTTGGTGAAATTTTATATGATCCTAACTGGAAATGTCATTTTGAATCCAATTTCGGGGATATAATGTCTTGATTCATCCATTTTATCCCTGAAAAATCATAATTTTGATTTGGTACTCCACTTGTGCCTGAGAAAAACTACCTGAAAACCCTATGCGCCAAGGTGTTGTGAAAAATATGATTTCACCATCATGTAGGTATTTTAATAATGATTCCTTAGATATTTTTTTACTCGTAACTCCATCTGAAGCTCCCAGAATCACCTTCCGAAGCTCAGCGGTTGTTTTGGCATGTGCACTGACTAGGCTTGTGAACCCTAATTCTGGCAAAACTACCCCAACTTCTCTCGAGACCTTCCAAAATATTCTTGAACCATATCCATGATGTCCCAAGACCTTTGGATCACCTCCACATCCACTTAGGCTCTTCTTCTCTACTCCATGAGGTTTCTCCAGCTCTAGGAAGGCTAATGATAGCCCTTCCCACAACTTCATATAGCTTTGCAAATGAACTCCTAAAATCACCTAGGGGAATGAATGGAATTTCCTAAATCACCTAGGGGAATGGTATAACATTATTTGGGAGGTCATTTTGACTTACTTGGAAAGATCTGGGGTGTCTTGGAGTGATAGACTTGAAAATTTTGGCATAGGGGTATAGTTTTCGTGCTTAGAAATTGTCAATTTCCTGTTGCACATTTACACGAAAACAGTTGGCTCTAGCTTGGGGACATGACATGGACTGAGTGTAGTGAAGACATGGCATGAGAACTCCTAGAATATCAACTTACAACATATTGACCAATGCCTTATCCATTGGGCCCTATGGAGTCATGTACAACCTATAACAAGAGAGAGAGAGAGAGAGCGAAGAAGGAAACAAACACACACACACACACACACACACACAACACACACACACACAAAGAAAAAGGAAACACAAGATAAACCAATGGAAACACACCTAGAAATCACCTATGGTACAAGGTAAGGGACAACCCACTTTCATTGAAGCACTTTTCATTTCTCAAAAGTTACCCCTAAAGAGGCAACACCGAATGATGATGTTCTACGAAGTCGTTGATGGGTTCCATAAAGTAGCATCCCCTCAATTTTTTATGGAAACCAAGTGTTTCCATGATTGTCCTTTTACTTTATAAGAGTGAGTCCATATGAGATTATTGTTTCTCAAGTCTTCTCTTGGAAATTCCACTTTGCTTCATGTTCTTTGAAATCAGTTTCATAGTGTCAGTTACCTTCTATGTTTATCCACATAGATGATTCTTCACCAAGCATCTCATCGCTGCCCCAAAGCTGATTTTTGTTCAAATTACTTGAACATTTTAGATTATTTTATTTCCCAGGTCTATGCTTGTTGACCTCTTTTCCATGAGAGACCTCAGACTTATCCTTTTCCTTTACTCCATTGTGAGGTGCTTGAGTACTAACGACAAGATTGGGAGTGACCTCATAATTGTCTTGTATGTCCATGGCACAAGTGAAGAGATCAAGAATCAGCTCGGGGTCCTCCGCAACTTCTACTGCATCCAATATTTCTTACACGAGTTATGCTTCGTCATTTCCTATAACTCCTCTTTGTACGCCTTTGAAGAATCTTTATTTTTCATCTCAAGGAAACTATCTAGAGGGATTACCTCATCATCTTGGGAATCGCTGCATTTTATCACTCCTTTGTCCAGAGGAGCTTCAGTTTCAAAGGCCTCAAAACTTATTGCTTTAATTTTTTCATCATGGAAAGATTCTTCCTCTTCAAATGGGAAAGAAAATACCTCAATTTCATCATTGTATCCACCAACCATTGGCTCAAGAGGGACATCATATTTCTCATCTAGATTTATCTCAATATGGCCAACCTTCACATTGGTTAAGGCTTCCAAATCAGCTCCACGTTTGTCTTGCAGATTTTTGGCTTGCATCAGGAGCTCGAGATTGAGCTCAAGATCTTCAGTTTCTTTTGCATGGCTCTAATCAGTTCTTATATAGACATTTCTTTCAAACCTTTCACAGGCTCATCACAAGCTGATTTTGTCTCTCCATAGATGGCTTGACTAAGATCATCTTCATCCCCAAATGGGAATGAGAATAACTCCTCATCTTGGATAATCATATAAGCTGATTTTTATTCTTGAAAATCATCAAGAACCATCTTCTCTTCCTCATGGTTTGCATTTTCTCGGTGATTCAGGGATTCCCTCTTGTAACTCAAATCTCCTCAATGCTTCTTCAAAATCCAAATCTCTCCGAGAAGGCATGTCTAGACCTATCAAGATGGGGATATCCTCTTCCTCCTTGGTTGCCACAAATTGATTCATTTTCCTGCTAGCCTAGTACAAAATGTTAGCTTCTGGGATTCCTGGACTTTCATACTGTACCTCATCCTCTTATCAGGAAGCAATTTCGCCATGTATCCCTTCACTGGCATGGTTTTGGATGACCAATTTATCTAAATTTTCCCTGCCCAAGTCTTGGCAAAAACTTCTACTTAGCAACATTCTGAATGAGGCTAAGATGTCTACTACCAAAATCATCGTTGAAACTTTCTTTTCTAGAAATATGGTAAGAGCCACATATGCATCTTTGACCTTCCCTACAAGTGAGACCTATTTTGACTCCAAAGAGTAATAAGAGCCACTAGGTGGATTCATGGTAAGTTTGAGAGCCTTGGTGACCTTTAAAGGCATCATGTTGTCTGAGGCACCAGAATCTATTATGCAATTGTTCAATACATATTCTCCAACAAGAAGGGAGACGTAGAAAGGTTCAACTTTATCATTCTTTGATGCACTCAGAGAAAGCATGTTCTGTGAGGGAGGTGTAGGTGGGTTTGGTAGTATTCCTTTAGGATGATGAGCTACATCATTGGGTGTTAGACTACCATTCTTGATGTATTGAACAAACCTCTCGAACTGTTCAGGATGGGTTTGTAAATATTCGGTTTTGTAATCTGCACTTTGGCTTTGTTTGCATATTATATGAATTCAAAGGGATCAGATGTGGAGAAGGGAATGAAGGAATTGATTTTAGAGTCTAGATAGGCTTAGGAGTAGGATTTTATGTTTGAGGAATGGAAGGTATTTTGAATGGCACACTAGGAGCTTTCAAGGAATTAGATTTTGTAGGAGAAGATTTGGGTTTAGAATTGGAAGAGGTATCGGAAGAATTACTTGGAATAGTGGGAGCCTTCTTACTCACTACAGGATCAAGCTCCAACAATGCAGACTTCATGGAAGGAGGAAGTGGTGATCCTTGACTAATTATTTTGTTTTGCGGAGTCACCATAGGAGGATCATCAACCTTATTTTTATTTATAGCAGTGGAGGGGGTTCCCCTTTCTTGGACTAAGAATGAGTGAATACTATGCATGAGAAACTAGGTGCATCTTCTTTGTCTTCTTCATAACCTCCAGAATACTCATAGAATCTAATTTGTGTATCATTCTCAAACTCATCACTTTCTAGGAAACCACCACCTTCACTTTATTGTTCAAAATCCTCTTCATTTTCCTTACTCCTACAACTTGCATTGATAAATGGGGCCTCCAAGGAAATCCTTCGGGATGCTCTCACAATCTCATTTTTGTTGCTTCTTTGGGAAGAAACTTGTTCAATTAATTCCCTTTTCAAATATGCTATCTCATTCGCCAACTTCATGTAATGGATTGGTTTTCTCATCTCCTGGATGTTAGGTATTTCCTTTTGATGGATTCTTGATCTTTCCAGACAGGATGAGATCGTCATCAAGTTCAATGGCCATATTTTGTGCTTCTACACAATTCCTTGGTTAGGATATTTGCCATAAAAATCCTACTTCGATGATTGAGCATTGATGAAGAATCTCTTTACATTGTTTTGAGATGGTGAATCGTCTTCAAGTATCTGCGCAAAACAACCATTCAAAATGAGACATGAAGTCTCTCATGGTTTTGTCATCACCAATCCAGCACTATGATAATTCTTCACCGGGAACTCCTCGTGCTATGATTATTTACTAATGCACAGCCTTTAGTTTGGTGGATGTAATCTGGAAACAAAGCAACAAACGTAACACAAGAATACCATCGACTATGATAAGACGGAATGATGACAAATCTGAAATATCAAAGTAAATTATAATATTAACATGAAATTGTTACAATCTCACCCATGAGGTACTTCAAGTGTTATTGACTTCACTTGCCTTCCACCAATACTATGGAAGAAACTTTACAATTACACCTCTTAATGGCTTCTTCAACACACCTTTAAACTGATGGCTTCCTTTACACACTTCATACAATATTTCTCACTACTTCCTTCTATGCTAAATGAGGGGGGTGGCCTCTTTATTTATAGAACTTCCAGGCTTATCCATCTTATCTCTAAGATAGGATAAGAAATCCACTCTGACAAATCATATTCCATACCTTAACTCTTATTTGTACATATGTAACCTTATCTCTCGAAGATAAGATAAACCTTATCATTTCACATGGGTTCCACATTTTTAGACTTTTTACAAATAAAATACACAAAATATTTATGACCTCACTCCTTGTCCTTATTACCAATATAATATTTCTAATTCCTAATCAGTAGACCCTACTTCTCTACTTATTCCAACTTTGACATTTTAACATTACCGGACCACTTACGACAAATATTTACTTTTTACAACATTCCTATTATACTTTGATGTACCGTACTCTACATTATTGGTGGCACCGTGATCGACGGGCGTCGTTATCTTCTATCAGACGCTACTACTAATTACACTTAACAACATCCTATTCCTAATACATACATTAATGAAATAGAAATTACGGAGGAAAATTTTAGTGTCGACATCTTCCCCCTTCCTAGCTTCTACTCCGTCCTCGGAGTAGACTATTTTGGTGCTTGGAAAATCTTCAACTTGTCATGGTTGACCCATTTCGTAATGGGAGTGCCATCCAATTCCTCCAGTTGGTACATACCATTTTCATGCACAACTGCTATTTTGTAGGGCCCCATCCATTTTGGAAGAAATTTTCTCTGTCTTCTTTTTTGTATCTAGAATCATATACTAGAACCAAGTCATTCACATGAAATGGAGACCAATGGATCTTTTGATCAAAGTATTCCTTCTACTTCATTTTCTTCTTATGGCTTGTATCCTTTGCTATTTCCCTCATTTCCTCTAGCAAATGAAGATGTACCAACCTTTCTTTTACTGAATCACTTTCATCCATCCTTTCATTTTTCATAACTCTCACAGTGGGAATATCAAACTCAATAGGAAGAACTGGATCAATGCCATAGGCCAACTGAAATGGGGAGTATCCTGTTGCTGACTTTGATGTTGCCCTATATGCCCACAATGCTGCATGAATCCTTTTATCCCACTTATGTACCTGCAAGGCTACATCTTTTACTACAACACAAAAAATTTGTTCATTCCCCCTGTCCATTTGTGCTTAGCTTGTATTGTATGTTGTTGCCTTCCCGTGCTTAATAGAAAATTTATTAACTAGGGCTTCTACTACCTCGTTAATGAAGTGGCTTCATTGATCTATTACAATTTCTAATGGACAACCAAATCTGGTGACAATGCGTTCATATATGAACCTTACCACCTCATCCATGGAAGTTGTTTTCAATGGCCTAGCTTCAACCCACTTGGTTAAATAATATGTGGCAACTACAATATACTTATTTTGGCGTGAGGTAGTTGGAAGTGGACCTACAATGTCTATTCCCCACTTTTCAAAGGGACCAAGTGGAAGAATAGGACATAATGGAGCTGATGAAATCTTACGGTTACCATGTGTTTGAAAAATATCACGTCTTACAATCATTATAACAATCTTTAAAAAGAGTGGGCCAGTGATAACCTGCATCCAAGATCCTTCTTGCTGTAAGTTGTCTAGAGAAGTGCCCTCCACATGTACCATTGTGGAATTCTTCTAGCAATTCCTTCCCTTGATCACGTCCAACTGCCCTCTTGTATTGTCCATCAGGTCCTATTTGAAATAATACTCCATGTAGAATAGAATATGGACGACTGGATTGAGTAATCTTTCTCTTAGTCTTTGCATTGGCACCATCAGGAAACTTGAATTCATTCAGATAATTCCAAATATCTATGTATTCACTAGGGATTGTGTCAAGGGATAACAAGGCTGCATCGAGGAAATCATCATCATCACAAGATGATCCTAAACCATCATAGGCTTGAGAGAGTGCATCTGCATTGACATGCTTCTTTCCTGGCCTATCTATAATATCAAATTCAAATTCTTGTAGCAAAATTATCCATCTTGCTATCCTCCCTGATGGGTTAGGCTTATTGACAATATATTTTAGAGCCTGATGATCTGTTACAACTATAAATTTCTGCCCTAGCAAGTAATTTCTAAACTTCTTTATAGCAAAAATGATAGCTAGAGCCTCTTTTTCAGTTACAGTATAATTTACCTCAGCACTGCTCATTTGTCTGCTCCCAAAGTAAATTGGATGTTCATTCCCATTTTCATCCTTTTGGCTCAAAGTACTTCCTAGTGCTTGCATCTGAGGCATCAGTATACACAATGAATGGCTTGCTCCAATCTGGATTCTTTAAAATAGGTGAAGACACCGGGCTTCCTTCATTGTCTAAAATATTTATGTGCCTTATTTCCGGTTCATAAGTAACATCCTTCTTCAAGAATCAAGGTTAGTGGTCATGCAATCTTTGAGAAATTCTTGATGAAGCTTCTATATTAACCCACATGGCCTAAAAATGATCTCAACTTACTTCTATTCATAGGAAATGGTAAATCTTTGATTTTGAAACTTTATCAGGATTAGTACCAATACCATCTCTGGATACAACATGCCCTAACAAAATACCTTTAGAACATCCAAAGACACACTTTGTAGGGTTTAGTGAGGCTTGTGCTTCATCTAACCTTTGAAATGTTGTCTCCATCTAGTGCAGGTGGTCCATCTTGCTCCCATAGATGTAAAAATCATCCAGAAATACTCTGATGAAGGTCCCAATGTAGGGTTTGAACACCCTATTCATCAAACGTTGGAATGTTGTTGGAGCATTACACAACCCAAAAGGCATAACTCTATAAGCAAACGTTCCCCAAGGAGTGGTGAATGTGGTCTTCAGCTGATCTTTCTCCACTATACGGACTTGGTTGTATCCGCTGTATCCATCAAAGAAAACTATAACATTCCTGACCAGCTACTTCGTCCAAGATCTGATCTGAGAATGGAAGAGGGTAATGATCCTTCTTTGTTGCCTTATTGAGCTTCCTGTAATCAACACAAATGCGTAGCTTCCCATTCTTTTTTATTGAGATCACAATGGGAGAAACCCATTCTGAATTCTCCACAACAAATATGAATCCTGCATCAAGCAACTTATCTATTTCTTCTTTTACAGTCTTGGAAAAATTAGGATTCATTCTATATGGCATTTGCTTTATAGGCCTAGCACCATCTACCAGCTCAATAGAATGTTCTACCCAACTTACTTGACGGAGTTCCTTGTAATCAAAAGTGAATATGTGTATGTACCTTCGAAAGAGCTGGAGGTAGGATTCCTTCTCACTCTCCATCACAACATCACCAATCTTTATTTGTTGGAGACGATCATCAACTTCTTCTTCTTCGATAATTTTATGGGGTCATGAGTCGGTGTGACTGGAAGGATATCCATGATCAAACATCAACCTCACTTTCTTCATCTTCGGTGTCCACTTCACCGTACGAGTAATCAAAGGATGTCCAATCATCGCTCATCACTTGAATCCACGAGTTCGCTTTATGATGTCGAGGGATCACGTTTATCTTCACCCTCTCTCTACCACGTCCAAGTGTCATGAAGCCTTCATTCCGGTAGTTTCTTGCATGAACTCTCCTTAGCCATGGTCTTCCCAAAGAACATTGGGTAAGCAACAGCATTACCATTTTTCATCACTTAAAGTCTACCACACATACAACACCCATAATATATATTGCCACATTTGAAACTACACCTTCGGTTTAGTTTTTCCCTTATTTAATGACCTTAACATAAGTGTTGAAGGGCGATCAATTTTAAACCCAACATATTCATTACAGACTCGGTCATTACATTAATCAGCAGCACTCCATCAACTAAGACATCATGAATTGAAATACCATTACATAATACCTCACTTGTGGAGCATAGGGATCCGCCTCTGCCTCCAAAACAGGGGACCTCAACCTCCTTCCTTTGTCGAGCATTGAGTCCACTTCGCAGCTCCCGCCTCTTCTCGAAGACATAGCCAAGAGTTGACCGTATGTAATATTTGCGAGCCTTTTGGATAGATCTTCTAAGATGGAGTATGGTCCTTACCCCGTGAAATCGAAAATCCTACACACCCAACTTTATTCTCCTATGTTTCTTACTAGTTTCTCCTTTCATCTTCTTAGGATCATTTCTATCTTGATTATCTTTTTCTTTCTTTCTTTTTGTTACAAACACATCTACTTCATTATTTCTGCTCTTATCTACTACATCAAAAGAATTCACAGTGCTTTTCCTTTATCATTATCTCCTTTACCAGATGTAGAAGCTCTATCTAGACAATTATACTTATAATGACCCTTTTTATAACAACCATAACATACAACTTTAGAAATATTTCTTTTTGGACCTCTATCTCCTCCTTGAGAACTAAATTTTTTTCCTTGAAGAATATTAATAGTTAACTGACCCATCTTTTTGAGCAGATCTTCATATTCAGTAGATGTACTAGGAGAAAGATTTGTGCTCACCGAGAGTGGTTGTGGATTCTGGAGCAAAGGTGCTGGTGTAGGCTCTACTTTAGCAACAATTTCTTTGGGCTCCTCTTCCATGCTTTCTTCTTGCCTTCTTGCAATCTCCTTTGCTTGTTCAATGGTAGTTGGGCGGTCATACTTCACTCGTTGTCTGATCTCTGGCTTCATCCCAAGAATTAAGTGCTTACATAGGAGATTATCCACGCCATTCATCAACCCATCCGCTAATCCTTCCTTCCGGATCTGGGCGTCGAGCTTCCTCCTTAGCTCTAGAACACGAGCATGATAATCCCTTATCTTCTCCTTCTCTCCTTGGGTTAGCTTTGTGATATCGATCATGAGATCTGCATATCTCTGTTGTTCACCAAATTCTTCAAGAAAAATTTCAGTTAATAAATCCCATGAGTTTTTCACATTATCACCTAGTGTTTCAAACCACCTAAGGGCTGAACCATCCAAAAAGGTAGGAAAAAATTCAGTCCATTGTTCCCTTCTTATAAGGCCATTACAAATACAAGATCGTTTAAACTCTTGAATGAAAGAGGAAGCATCTTCATTAGATTGGGCTGAAAAAACAAGAATCTTCCCCATTTTCAAAAGTAACCACAGTGAAATACCAACCCAAAAGTACAATCAACAAGACTTATGTGCACCAATAATTAAAATCACTATAATAGAAAATAGAAATGACCACGGTAAACTATGGTAAAACTTGACTTACTGTGGTAAAAACTGACTTTACTGTGGTAAACACTATTCACAGTAAAAAGTGAAGTTACTGTGGTAAATACTATTCACGATAAAAAGTGACTTTACTGTGGTAAATACTATTCACAACAAAAATGACTTTACCATGGTAACTACTATTCATGGCAAAAATGACTTTACCATGGTAACTACTATGCACAATAAAAACAAGGTTACCCTCCAATTGATTTTTGATTAAGTGGGAATATCTCTCCAGACAATCCACCATGAGGAATGGTCCGGCAACGGAACCAAAATGTCATCACCAATCCGGCACTATGATAATTCTTCACCAGAAATCCTCGTGCTATGATTATTTACTAATGCACACCTTTAGTTTGGTGGATGTAATTTGGAAACAAAGCAACAAACATAACACAAGAATACCATTGACTATGATAAGATGGAATGATGACAAATCTGAAATATCAAAGTAAATTATAATATTAACATGAAATTGTTACAATATCACCCATGAGGTACTTCAAGTGTTATTGACTTCACTTGCCTTCCACCAATACTATGGAAGAAACTTTACAATTACACCTCTTAATGGCTTCATCAACACACCTTTAAACCGATGGCTTCCTTTACACACTTCATACAATATTTCTCACTACTTCCTTCTATGCTAAATGAGGGGGTGGCCTCTTTATTTATAAACTTCCAGGCTTATCCATCTTATCTCTAAGATAGGATAAGAAATCCACTCGACAAATCATATTCCATACTTTAACTCTTATTTGTACATGTAAGCTTATCTCTCGAAGATAAGATAAACCTTATCATTTCACATGGGTTCCACATTTTTAGACTTTTTACAAATAAAATACACAAAATATTTATGACCTCACTCCTTGTCCTTATTACCAATATAATATTTATAATTCCTAATCATGTAGACCCTACTTCTCTACTTATCCCAACTTTGACATTTTAACATTACCGGACCACTTACGACAAATATTTACTTTTTACAACATTCCTATTATACTTTGATTGTTACCGTACTCTACATTATTGGCGGCACCGTACTGACGCGCCGTTATCTTCTATCAGACGCTACTACTAATTACACTTAACAACATCCTATTCCTAATACATACATTAATGAAATAGAAATTACGGAGGAAAATTTTAGTGTCGACAGTTTCATTTTTTCCTTTCTCTATTTGAACCAACTGCACCATGAGGTCTTGAAAGTTTTCAATTGATTTAAATATTTCCTTGAAGGAAGTCTTGATGTCATTCTAACCAATGATGGATCGGGTAAGCAGGAGGTAGAACCATTCTCTGTTTTTCTTAAAGAGACTCCACAAACAGATCTTACAAAGACATCTTCATGTTAGACACCAAGAATTCCACATGATGTTGTGAAGGAAGCGATGTGTTCTTCAGGATGTTGTGTTTTGTCACCTTTGAACTTTGGCAAGTTCTTGTAGGAACTTTTGGTAGATCGTGGAGAGGTGGTTCAAGAGAAAACAGACATGTATTCCTTCCCCATGAACAATGGGTTGAGGTCTTTCTTCTTCATCTTCCATTTTTTATTTTGTTTCTTCTCTTGCTTCTACAAATTCTTCTTCTTCTAGGGAACTCAATGACCAATGGTGGTTGAAAAATGGGAGAATTTGAAGGGGGAGTATCAACAGGAGTCTTGACAGGATTTCCAGGTGAACTGTTTGAAGATCTGGATGGAGAGGAGGCTTGAGAGAAGAAGTATGGATTATCTCTAATTCATTCTTGTTGATTTTGCAAAGCCTCAAAATTGGAATCAACAACACCTCTCAACCTACTCAACTTGGTGTATCTTCCTTCAGCCAGCTTTTGGAAACTTTTGCAGTGGGAACATGAAAGGACACTATGGAATGTGAAAAGTCACGTGCAAAAATCAGCAATGTATCTTTTGAAATGGACTTTCATGAAAACTCTCTCTCTCTTTTATTTTTTCAATATTTGAGTTTTTTTAAAATTTTCAGACCTTCTTGTCATATATTGGGTGCAAATGTTGTTAAATCTACCCCATGGTGGGTGCCAAAAACTGTTGTGAGAAAAATTTTCAGGTGGACAAACTTGTGGATTTCTTGCCAACTCTCTGGGAATCTAAGTCCCTCTACTTAACCGGTACATCTGTCGTATATGCATGTGCATGAAAAGGTGGATTTTGTGGTGGTCTTTCAACTAAGGATCCAACAGAACACTCCACTGACCTTACGAAAAAGCTTGCAGATACCTAAAAGAGAGAACTTTGTCTGAAGAGTGGGAAAGGGGAGTGAGAAATTAGATAGGAGAACTAATGTTGTAGGTAGAAAATCATATTCCTACATACATCAATTAGAAGTTTTATCACATGCATTATAATTAGGAGGAAACAACTCTATGCATAACAACAAGACCAAATGAAATTTATGATCACAAAGTCTCAATAAAATTCTTAGTCAAAAAGGCTTGAAAATCCTTCTTATATATATTTCTTAACCAAGTTGTACATAGTACGAGAATGGAGGAAAAAGAGAGAGTGGGGAAAGGAAGAATTTGGCTATCTCCTTTGTTCTCTCAAGGTAGAATTCACTCTTGAGCTTACAAAATTAATGACTAACCCTTTAAAATGGGAATGGCTTTACAATTTATAGAATAGACACAGCTCCTCATCTTCCTCATGACCTTTCATATGCCTTATTTCTAACTTTAGACTATTCATATTCCTTAAAAATATTTAATTCCTTTTATAAAATCAAGGTGACTTAATTTACATTATGTTTCTAAAGTCACTTTTAAGTGACTTAAAGGCATATCAAAAAGTGCAAACCCTAACAAAGAATTAGAACATTTGAAAGTGAGAGAAAGTTGGGGGAAGAGGAGAGAGAAAGAGAGAGAGAAGAAGAAGAAAAAGAGATGTCATTCCCGATGAAGTCTATTGATCCTCATCGACAGAAAGCTCCAAATGCAGTGAAACTTTGAGTCTTTGAACTCCTTGCATACTGTGAAACTCCTTCCAATTAGCTCACGAATGCTTGCCAAGTTGAATGAACTAAGATGGATCTCAAATGCCCTATGAAAAATGACTAGAATGATCTTGAATAATGATGTCCCTCTGATTTCCTGATTTTTCTGAACTGGAAGAGATCCTTGCTCAGGACAGTCAGGGGCAAGCTCAGTCTTCGGGAATCACCCCTCGACTTCAAATTACGACTCTGATCTTACACACAACAGTGAAACCTAATCTTTGTTGCCTCCCTACTGAGTAACATACATCATCTATTGTATGCAATTAGCAATACTGACCCCACCATGCAGGTGGGAGTCTCCAGGGAATGCTCATGGTGAACACCGTATTGCTTCCACCTAGCCTTAAGGAGGCCTCGCGGCTCATCTCCCCAATCCTGAAGGACAGGGGCCAAGTGAAAGAGAAACTCTTCCAGCTGTGTGCCTAATGGGAAGGAATTTCCCTACATAATCATGCGTTGGCTCATTGAGTGTCCCTTTGTGCTAAAAATGCTCTTTGAGTGTAACTTACTATTTTTAATAAGTGTGAATTGCGAGCCGAGATGACCTTTTTGATGACCTTGTCTACGATGCTCCCTCTGTGTTTACCACCTTCTTTGTATCCTCTTCAAATTGTGGATTACCTAAAGTAACATACCCCTATGCAAGAAGGCATGTTATTTTTAGTAAGTGTGTCGCGGATGTCAGGATGCGACAAAACAAGTCTTGAAACTTTTGGGTTTTATTTTGGGGTTCCACACTCCACGTTTGAGTAACTCCATCTAAACAAGTGGGAAAATGATATTTTCATGGCATGAGAAGAATAATGACAAAAAACACAACCCTCCATATCCCTAAAAATAGGGGCTTCATGGTACAAAAACTAGTTCACGTGAAACTAGATTTTTCAACGATCATCCCCTCCAATTTTTGTGTGATTTCACCCATTGGAACCTTGAGAGTTGAAGAGGTAGATCCTTGTATTTTTGCATATTTTATTCATGTGATAAGTTAGAACTTTGATTAAAAAATAGTCCTCCATATCCCTAAAAATAGAGGCTTCATGGCACAAAAACTAGTTCACGTGAAACTAGATTTTTCAACGATCATTCCCTCTAATTTTCGTGCGATTTCGCCCACTAGAACCTTGAGAAGTGGAGAGGTAGCTCACTAATTTTTTCCACTACTATGTCATGGCAGCCATTAATGGAGCTTGAAATTTTCAGGTCTGGTTTTTTTCTCTATTCATAATGAAATAAATTCCATTGCGATAGGTTTTTGCTTCGGTGCTTCACGCGAAATTTTACTTCCATCCGACGACCAGTTTGATAGGAAATTGAACTTTGTTCTTCATGGAGCCAAAAGTGAAATTTCTTCAATGTGAGAATTCCTTGCTACAAATTGGAGGTTTTAATATTATTTTTAATTTCCTTCAAGAGAGAAGAACTCAAAAATAGATGGTTTGTCAATCCATGCACTGGTTTACAAGATATCTTCAAATCTTCGTTTTATGGCAATGGGGATTTCCACTATTCTTCTTCTCGGTTCTCCATTTATTTTTCTTATCTCGATGAATTATTCTTATGAGACCTATGTGCCATCATGGAGTGAAGGATAATGTTTTGTGATGGAGCTGGTTCAATATTTGGCAATGGTGGAGTGAGGTGTTTTCTACAACTTTTCTTACCTGCGGTGAGAAGTAGCGAGAAGCAACCAACAGTTAGAAAAAAATTTCAAATTTTTGAGTTGGATTTGGGCGCACTTTTTTCCCTGATTTCCTTGACATCAAGGACATGAGGGACATCAATTTTCATGATGAGAAAGACAGTTACATGTGGTGGTGATCCAATGGCGAGAATGAGTGCTCCAAAATTAGCTTTAAAGCACCGAGGGGCTGGAAGCGGGTCGAATGGGTGACCAAAATTCTCCCCATAGGGTCTGGGCACATTTTTCCATGTTTTATGTCCCTAACCTCAAGAATGTAAGGGACATAAAATTCCACGATGTTCCTGGAGCTGACATGCGGCGCTTGATAAGACGGCAGAGAATGGATACTCCAAAAATGCACCTGGGGCTGAATTGTCAAGTCTGGAGGTCACATGAGGGTCCCAGAAGTTGCATGGGGGCCAGGAACATTTTTCCAAGGTTGGTTTACCTAACCTCAGGGACTTCATGGACATGGAATCCCACTAGGCTATTGGTGCTGACATGTGTCCTCCTAAAAGTTGACTAACTATTGAACTGTCTTTGAGAGGGCAACTTGGAATGATGATAATTTGAGCTCCGTGGAGTTTCTTGGTGAAATTTTATATGATCCTGAATGGAAATGTAATTTTAAATGTAATGGTTGAGTTATAATTTCTTGATTCATCCATTTTATCCTGAAAAATATGAATTTTTATTTAGTACTCCATATGTGCACGAGAAAAGCGCCTCAAAACCCTATGCGCCAAGGTGTTGTGAAAAATATGATTTAACCATAATTTAGGGATTAGAATCCTATTTCTATATATGTTTTTTTACTCCTAACTCCATCTGGATCTCCCAAAATCACCTTCCGAAGCTTAGCAGTTGTTTTGGCATGTGCACTGACTAGGCCTGTGAACCCTAATTCTGCGAAACTACCCCAACTTCTCTGAGACCTTCCAAAATATTCTTGAACCATATCCATGATGTCCCAAGACCTTTGAATCACCTCCACATCTACTTAGTCTCTTCTTCTCTACTCCGTGAGGTTTCTCCAGCTCTAGGAAGGCCAGTGATAGCCCTTCCCACAACTACCTGTAGCTTTGCAAATGAACTCCTAAAATCACCTAGGGGGAATGAATGGAATTTCCTAAATCACCTAGGGGAATGGTATAACATTATTTGGGAGGTCATTTTGACTTACTGGAAATATCTAGGGTGTCTTGGAGTGATAGACTTGAAAATTTTGGCACAGGGGTATAGTTGTCATGCTCGAAAATTGTCAATTTCCTATTGCACATTTTCACGACAAAAATTTTGATTTTTATAAACAAAATAAAATGAATGAAGGATGTACCGTGTATAATGAACCAGACCAAACTAAGTTTTGGGTTTAGGGTAAATAAGTTAGATACTACTCTAATAGTCCTTTGTGACACACTAAACTAGATAGATGCATGGAGCAACTGGTAGGTGTGAATATTATCAGCCAAGGCAAACAACTTGGGCTGAATGATGATGATCAACAGAAGAATTATTTGATTGATTGAATTCCCTTATGACATAATTGGAACTTAAATCCAATAGAAAATGAAAACCTGCATAGGGTAGATGGAGTAGATAGGAGAGGACTATCTATTGTAATAGCGATAGTGAAATGAAAGGCCAGTTGGGCTATAACAAAATATAAAATAAATGTGGACTCGAAAAGAGTAAAAGTAAAATAAGGGCATTGGCTCATCTTCACCATTGACCTTTAGGAAGAAAGGTACGTGGGAGAGAGCCTGAGATGCTCAAGAGTCTGTAATCTTGATAGATGAGCAATAAATCAGACTATTTGTTTTGAATGATCCTTTACACTCTTGTTCAATGTGACTTATGAATCTTGCAATTTGTAATGTGTTTTATAAATTTAATGGTGATACACACATAAGAAAAATTATAGAACCTTGAATGCACTTCAAATAATAAATCTTCAATAAGTTGCATGAATTCTAATGGTTGTGATGTGGATTGAAGCGGTCCAACAAACATATGGTTTACCACTTGATTGTTTAGTTATAAACAAAGCAATATATTCAATTCATGCATAAAAAGTAAAAATTGACAATCAATTGAGCTCGAGTTATATCGAGTTATTATTTTTGGATTAACCCTTTGTTAACATACCAATGATGGATTATCCAAACTTCCTCACCGCCATCCTTGAGCAGAACTTTTTTTGAAATCTATTAAAATCCACTAGGTGGCAATTGTAGGAATTAGTTATTATTACTCCATCCGTAATATATCTACGAAAATTTATTCCCTTGACCTTTGATTTTGGTTGTGATTGATACACTACTAAATAGGTTTGTATCGGGAAGTTATTGAAGTGCATTTGTTTATTTTCCTTGTTTAGAAAAGTTGATGTGTGCATCTAATTATGAATATTTGATTGTGAACATCTTTCGGGGTCATTTTGGCTTTTATCGATTTGGTACCATACTAAATCGGGGTATATATATTTATTAATATAGAGAACCATGAGTTCAGGAATAAGTTATGTTACCATTTTTATGTTTACCTAGAATCGTTCTATTATTAAAAAAAGGTAGACGTTTTTCTCTTCTTAAGGGATTTAGGGGACTTTTCACCTTCCCTGTGTTTCATAGTTGTTCATAGACCTGTGACAACCTAATATGGGTAATATGATTTTACTTGATATGATTGAATTTCATAAGTTGGGTTTGGGTGTTCATCTAAAATTTGTACCTTCCTATGATTCTTGGAATCAAATGACCTTGGATATTATATATGACTTCTATAAAATATTGATTGGGTTTTAATTCTAATTCCAGACTTAAATGTAAATGAGAAAATCATGGGGTATATAATATGTGGTGTTTTAACTGTACTTGTTCAATCATTGGTGATGACATTGATAATTATTTATTATTGTCAATTTGGGTTCATCTTATTTCTATCTGAGACTTGTAGAAATAGTAACCCCACCATTATTTGGGTAATCGTTGTGATTATATTTTTTTATAATTACATGTTATGAGTTCCTCACCTTGAGCCTCTATCATGAATATCAGTTCATGTAGATAGAATGGATGACAGTGATAGATTTTCTACTCCTTTAAGTGATTGTTGGAGGTGAAACTTTGGTTGAAATGAATAACATTCATTATTAGTGGATTTGTGCCAGATCTCAGGAACAGATAGGAATAAATATTATTTAAATCTAAAACCTAGAGTTTCATTTTTAAATGTGGATTGTATCCTCTAAATTCGTTTATAAACAACTTCTTTGCAAGCATATAACCTAATATCTTATTCTATTGAAATGTTGTTGTTGGCAAAGCCTGTATTGTTATAAAGTAACTTTGTTACTTGTCACTTCGTAAGATTTAAGGTAAGAAAGTTTTCTCGGTCTTCTACAAAAACTACAGACTTCTTGCTTGAGGATAGGTATAAAAAGACTATCCATACTCATTTGTGAGTCAATGCTTGTTAAGAGTTCCTAAATGAACTTGTTGATGGCTCATTATGCTTGGGTAACCAAGTCGACAATGTTCTTTGATCAAACTAGGATTTATGAGTAATGAGTAAGATATGTCGAAGTGGCAGATAGATGATATAGCTAAGTATGACTTATATCATAATGAACACTTAGTTATACCAGTTGCTATGAAAGACTAAGAAAGTTTGGACTTATATATTTAAGTGTGATCAAGTTTCGGTTGAGACCTTACTTGAAATTGGATCTTATTACGACTGAATGTAATAGGAAGCAACTCAATTTGATGTGTTGTATTAAAGATTATACAAGATTGTATGATGAGTTATGAAGTATATTTTTCCTTCATTCTTACAAGTTATTACTATATATAACTTAGAGATATATGGTGGTAATATTATTATTCCATCTTTGAATCTTTTTGAGTTAATGGTAATTAGTTATGATTGATCATATTAAGTAATGTTATTAGAATGGATTGAATATAACTCTGCAGTGACATAAGTATGGGCTTATATGGTTGTGGTATTATTACTCTAGTTTTGGTATTACTAGGATTGATTGTGGCAAATGGATTGAGTAGATACTTATGAAAAACATTCTACTCAGCCACCTTGATACTAGTAGATATTGGGAAAACTAAGGTTGAATACTTGCATGTCTTATTCTACTTATTACTTGTAAGCAATGATTCATTGGAATATGTGCAACTGAGTTATTATAATATATATTGGTTGAGTATTATTTATTATAACCAGCATTGTATGGTTTTAAATTTTTGTATTGTTTGGTTTGTATCATTACTCAAACAAATGAAACATAAACTAATTACCTAGAGGTATGCTTTATGTGTGAATGATCTATTTTATATATATATGTGGTTAAAGAAAGGAACAAAACCATTTGTTGTTTGGTAAAACCAGCTTAAAAATGGAACACCGCTGGGAAAAAATCTATGAAAATAAGGTAAAAACAAGTAATAAAATAAGCCAGCCTTGTAATACTTGGAAAAATAGAAAGAGACAACTTTTCCTTGTTTGTTTCAGCCTTATAAAACTTGTTTTTGACTCTTTTTGTATTCATTACATAATATTGTATAGTATGAATGGACAGTAATGACAAAATCATGCCATGTATTTTACTATCGAAAGATTTTTGCTAGTGAAAGGTTGCTTCAACCAATGGAAATAATTTTCACATCTAAAAATTGCAATATTTTGTGGAAATGACTATCATCCTTAGTACAACAGTATAATTCTTTGTTTGAATGATTTGATTGAGATTAATAGATAGAAATCATCGGGACAATGATTCATTAAGAGGGGAAGTATGTCACACCCCTCAATCCCTCATTCTTTTTTTTTCATAAAATGAATTAA
Organism: Taxus wallichiana var. yunnanensis; assembly: GCA_018340775.1. Classification (NCBI taxonomy): domain Eukaryota; kingdom Viridiplantae; phylum Streptophyta; class Pinopsida; order Cupressales; family Taxaceae; genus Taxus; species Taxus wallichiana. The sequence goes on along the minus strand of CM031236.1, from coordinate 222,726,310 downwards.
AGCATTAAAATAATTTATGAGTAGCGTGGCAGCTAATACCGCTACGTTGTCTTGTGTAATGTTGTGGACATGTACGCATATCCAAAAGGGTATGATTACTCTTGTACAATTATACACGTGACATCGCAATGATTTCCATTATCACGTAGTCACAAAATGATTAATGTTGTAATTCATTTTATCTGTTGGTATGCTACCTTATTTATAATGATGATGGATTTATTAATCATCTCGGATGGCTATGTTTTCATGTTGTGTGTTGCAAAATACCTTTTGGTTAGAGAAGATGAACTTTCATTATGGGATGCATAACTCACATCTATACCTTCATGGCTATTATTATTATTTTACTTTTGCATGTTGGATGAGTTAAAGTTGTAAAATTATGGTTGAACTTATACACAACTTCTATACTTTATTCATTATGAGGAAATAATGATATTGTGTAAGGTACTAATTTGTATATTGAGTTTGATTTCTTACACAACCGTTATAGTGAGTTTGATCAATTCTTACATTAAGTAGTATGGGATAAATGTTTGATTAATTTTTCAGTGAGCATGATTATGAAGTTGTTGTAATCATCACCTTCAACCTATCATAATACCCTCCATGTAAACTTTGTTATGATAAACTTTTATAAGTTTATGTACTTAATTGAAGAACATTTTAAGTTATATAGAGGCATTCAATTATTAAAATAATTAAGAGGCTATGAGATAGTTGTTTAGATTAATATTACTTATGTTTCGACATTAAATTAATTATTTCTGGGTATCTTTATTGACTATATCAGCCATGCATGAGGCTTTAGGATCTATAAGTCAAATTACTAAATTGAAGATCCACCAAGCATTATTTAATATAATTCATTATGCAATTGATGATTTCGTTTACCAAGCATAGTTAATCACAAACCATGATTACTATAAGGTTGTTGCCATGCAAGTAGTTAACAAGGTATTTTTATGTTTATCCATGCAAGTGGTTAATTTTGGAAAAGGAATAATAAAGTTAAAATATGTTGATCCCGCCATTTGTGGAGGATAAATTTGAGGCCGGCTATGGATGGCTAGTTGGCTATTAAATGGCATTGAAAATATTAAATGCACTTAAATGAGGAGTCAAGCTTGGGAAGCAGTGAAGCTTCCTAAAGAAGCTATCAAACATGTTGGTAATCCATTTTTGTTCTTGCATGTTACAACTGTGAACTCCTCCCTTTCGAAAGCTCCACTTTTGGAACCAATTTGCATGCAGATTTTGAAAGCTAGTTCGATGGAAATTTTAGAAGATAAAAGGAGGTCAAGTATATTTTTATATAAGGTGGAAATGTGATATATATGAGTTTTTTATTTGGAAATGTGTATTGTGCGGCCTTTCACAAGAAACATTGGTAATCACATCTCGGTAGTGAGGAATGGTTGATGGGACTGCAAGGTGGAAGTATTTCAGTTTTAACTGTCATGAATCGCTCTCTCCCCCTCTTAATATCTTATCAATTTGGTATTTGCATAGATAATCTTCTGCAACATTTCTTTGGTTTGAACAATGTACTTGAGGAATATTGTTACTGAGTATTGTTTAATTCTTGTGAAATTATAAGTGGTTGTGATTAAGTTTTCAAAGAGTTGCAGTAATAATTTTTAATATGTTGTGTTATTATATTGTTTGAATATAGTTGTTAATATTATGTGTTGTGATACTATTGAATAGTGCAAACTCTTCTCCCGAGTTTTTATTATTCTCTATATTTTTGGAATATTATTTCATTAACTCGGGTCTTACCCAGATTCCTAAAATATGTATACGATTATGGGACAATACCTTAAGTGGTATGCACTATAACTTGTGGTATTATGGGGTTTCTGTTGGTTTCACCATATAGCTAAAACCGTGTATAGTTTCTAATTATTTTCCTTCGAACCATGGGGTCAATTCCATGTTAGGAAGCGTACGTCGGAAAAGTGACAGTGAGCTTGAGAAGCATGCGCGCGCTATGCTTCCTCCAAGTAGCACCTGTTTATAGATCAGTCCAAGAGGCTAGAGGGGGGCCTAGAGGCCGTGGTTGGACAGTGGTTACCCCTGGCATTCCTATTACAGCCAGGGGGATAGTTCGGGCCAGAGGGAGAGCTGGTGCGCCTCAGGCACCATTACTTCAGATTGCTGCAGGTCCTGCTCATAGCAGTGACGACCCCATAGATATTGACTCCGATTCTGAGGAGCACACAGAGGGAGGGTCAGAGGAGCAGACGGATGAGAGCGATCCTGAGTGGCATGATACTCAGGACATTCTGCGGGCAGAGAGGGAGGAGCAGAGTGCAGAGAGAGAGACCGTGGCTTCCGAGGAGCCACTCTCCCGGGGCCATGGTGGAGATGATGAGTCCGTTGCGGGGCGTCATGTTGCCCCAACTACAGGAGCAGCCCCTCAGTCAGCAGCGGCATCAGCAGCAGGTGCTGGCCCTGGTGACCCATCTTGGAGGCCTGGTGATCCGAGTAAATTATCCTCTCCTCCTTTCAATGCTTGTTTGTTTTAGGATTTTTCTTTGAATGTTAACTCTCCTTATATTTGTATTGTGTACACTTTAACCTCTTGCCTAGTTCCTAATTCATTTTTCTTTCTTTGCTTTGCAGAGACTGTTGATGAGTGGCGGGATCTAATCCGTAGGGTTTGCGTCAATTCTCTGATGATCCCTATGGATAAGACCCGTGCGGAGTTATCTGTGGATGCCGGAGAGCCCTCAGCCGGCGGCAGCACACTGACGTCTTCGCTCCCGTTTGGCATGTGGCCAAGATGGTGTCAACTCTCCGTACAGAGTTGGCAGGCTATAGGACAGCCGAGCATCTTATGAGGAGCCGCTCTCATGGCGCGAGACTACGATCCCCCCTAGGGACCCCGAGCCCTCCGTCCATTCAAAGCACCAGCGTAGCTGGAGTCCTAGGCGAGGGTGCGCACCTTCAGCGGGATCGCGCAGGGGTTGAGAGGCCACTTGGCTTTCTGTATTTGTATTTAGATTCTTTTGTGTATTACGGGCTCTTTGAGCGTTTTGACCATGCCTAGTGCATGATGGCATTGTATATAAACTTTGATTATTTATATATATGCGTCGGTTTTGGATCAAAACTTGTCATTTGTATTCTACTTTCTTTATTTCCAACTGCTTCGTGTATACTATGATGTATGTATTATATGCTTTCTAGAATGTATGCAATGGAAAACAGATGATGCAAATGTTTGCTTTCTTTTTGTGTTTCATGATGCTGATACATGATTTTGTAGATATATTGTGATCTTAAATCTTAGTTTCTGTGAGCAATTTGGATACCTCATGATTTGTTTTGGCAAAGTGATGAAAATAATCAGTATGATGAATAGATTAACTTGCCCCACTCCTAACTCCACGCAACTAGTAAGATGCGAGGGCTCATCACCAAGAGCCAAGAAGGGCGCAAGTTATGGAATATGGTGAAGTGATAGTGGTGAAAGACAGACGAAGCTTTGGTGGAACCAAATGAAAACTACAAGCTTTATTCTACCTGAATGACTTCATAGTTTTGGATGCAACTTGCTTTGTGGTTTATCCAGACTTAGACCCGTAGATGGCCACATAGTAGACAAAATCTGGGTTTTAGGATTTTTAACTCTTTTGGAATTTTGAATATCTCGATTCATTCGTTATTGACTCAAAGTTTGAATTGATTGTTTATGACCTTTTAACATTTACTTTGTTTAGAGGACCCCTACACTTTGCCCCATGCTACCTGTACTGTAAGCACGGGTTTATCACCGTGGGCAAGGCATAGGCGAGTAAGGGCATTTCCATCCTTTCCCAACCCTACGTCACTAGTAAGAGACGCAAGCTCATCACCGAAGGTTGGTGGGGCAAGGAAATGTGTAAAAATAAAATTTTCTGTTTAATCACTTCTTGACTTGTCTATTTGAGTAAAATGTCAGTATATGCTTATTTCCAAAGAGATATGTATGTGGGATAGATGTGACACCATGAAGCTTCTAGAACAGACCATAGGCAAGACACCTATCCTAAGAAGAAATCAAAGCGAGAACAAACTTGCAGATCTTGGTATGGTTACCGTTAGGACTTCGTCATGTCTGATTTTGTTTGATAAAAGATTCTGAGTTGATTGATGATATCGAAGACGGAGAAGTATGATTAAAGAACTTTATGCCAGAAACATCACGAGTTTGAAATAAATTACTTTGAGAATAGATTCCCTGATCACAATTTGTGTAAGAACAAGTGGACAAAATGATCCTAATTTGTATGAAAATGCAATGTAGATAGTTATATAGGTAGCGTTAGCTGCTTACGCGTAGAAACGCTTGAGGTGGAGAGAATTGACTGTTTCGCCAAACTCCTCACCTTCTAGCGTGCATAAGAGGTATGCACCATTTCCGTAGTCCTTTGTGACTCGATGCACGGCCCAACCATTTGGGCCGAATTTCCTTCCTTCGCCGGTCTTCTTGTCGATCCGGCTGTCTAACCTCAGAACTAGGTCACCTTCGTATATGTCACGTTCATAGACCTTCTTGTTGTACTGCCGGCACATCCGGTCGGCATAGACTCTATGTCGTTGTTCAGCATCTAACCTAGCTTCATCCAGGCTTTCTAATTGAGAAAGACGTGCTTCTCTGTAAGCGTCTTCATCCATGGATGGTAATGGGAAGTCGTCCTTAGGACATGCTTTGTTAATGTCCCGGAAATCTATGCAGATGCGTATCTTTCCATTTTTCTTGAGAACGGGAACGATGTTGGATACCCATTGGGAGTAGTCAACTGGCTTGATGAATCCTACCTGAAGGAGTTTTATTACCTCCTCTTTTACCATGAGGGCTACTTTGGGCTTCATGGGTCTTGATTTTTGTTTAATTGGCTTTGCATCTGATCTAGTGACGAGGTTGTGTACCGCAATGTGGGGTGTGACTCCTGTCATCTCTTTGTAATTAAATGCAAATGCCTTTTGATGTTCTTTGAGAACCTGAGTATGTATTTCCACTTCCTCTGGGGTTAACGAAGAACCTAACTTTAGAATTCTTGGTTCATCTTCCGTTCCGATATTGACATCGATTGTTTCTTCAATTAAAGAGGCATTACCCTCTTCGAACTCAGGTGGTGCCGGAGGTAGATCTATATCATCCCCGTTTTCCACCACGTATATATTAGGTTCTTTTTGTGAGGGAAGATTCATTACGGGATTTCCGAAGTAGGAAGATGAATGCGGGATCAGAGATAAATCTAGCATGTGATAGGAGAGATGTAGTGCTGCAAAGGCATTTAAGTAATCCAAAGTAGCCGCATCATTTCCAACATGGTCTAGGACGGTAGATTCACTTCCGTTTGAAAGAGGATCCATCATTGTTTTTATTAATGGTTCGTTACGAATGGATACCGTGAAATGAGTATCTTCTAGCTCATTGTTTGGAGTAAAACGTGATGCTGAGGTTGCTATTGAATCGGCGAGAAGATTTTTTTCTCGCGGGATTGCTTCAATGGATATGAAGTTGAATGTCTTGCTTAAATCTAATACAGCGTTTTTGTAAAGTTGCAAGTGTTCGGCTTTAGTTTCATATACCTCTGAAACTTGGTTTGCCACTAATTGCGAGTCTCCTAAAACTCTGATATTATCAATACCAATTCTTTTGGCTAAGGTAAGGCCAAGGAGGAGGGCTTCATACTCAGCGCCGTTGTTTGTACATTCAAAGTTTAATTTAAAAGAGAATGGGAGGACCTTCTCTTCGGGCGAGGTAAGAATTATACCTGCCCCCGCTCCATAACGGCATTTAGCTCCATCAAAATGGAGAGTCTAATACTTAGCCGGGAGTATGGATGTAGGTGTATCTGCTATGTTTACACACTCTACTTCTACCATACAGAGATCTTCTGCTGGTAAGGAACCAACACCTAGGGAAAATCCGATACCTACTGAATCGAATGGTAAGAACATTGGTGAATCTTGTTCTATCATCTCAACGATCTTTGCAGTAGTCCCTAATGATACTATTTCTTTAGTTTTACCTTTAGGGGTTGGAATTGTTTTGGCTATGTTGGTAGTTTCAAGATCCGTCGTAGGTATCAACTTTTCCTCTGGCTTTGGGTCAGAGGGTTTGTTAAGTTGGTTTGTTGGAAGTTCGAATTCTGAGTGTATACCTGGTCTTTTCTTTAAATCAGCTAGGTGTACGTCAAACGGCTTTGGATCACCTTTGGCTACAAATACCTTTCCCAGATGCAGGAATCTTACTTCTTGAAATAGCGTGGAAGGGATTGCCTTCATTCGATGTATCCAGGGCCGGCCGAGGATCATATTATAGTTAGTTTCCCGATCTATAATATAAAACTCAGTCAGGATTGTTTTAGGTCCTAAGGTGACCGGTAGTATTATAGTTCCTATCGATGTGGCTTTAAGGCTATCGTAGCCTCTCAAGGTATTTCGTGTAGTAGAACAGTTTGTTTCTCCATATCCCAATTTTTGGAGAAAAGAGAAAGGGACTATGTTAACTGCAGCCCCGTCATCAACCATTGCCGTTTTACATAGTTATTATAAACTTGTACTTGCAGAGTGTAGAAGCTGGATCACCTCGGCGTGCGATCTCAGCATCTGTAGGCATTTTACTTATTTCGAATATGAATTCAACATCCCTATCCGCCTGTCCCGGTGGATAAACATCAAAGTCTATATGATTTACTTGCGCTTCCGGTGGTGGAGTGATACTAACTAAATGACCCAAACCTAACACCTCTAAAAGAGCAGCCCTGTGAGCAGGGGAATTCTTTAGTAAATCAAGGAATGAAATATGCGAGAAGGTTTTTGTTAGATCATTAATTAGATCGTAAGCACCCATAGGTTTTGCTACGGTTTGCTGGATGTTATCTGTTTCCGGCAGGTGGCTTGGACTTGGTTGAGAGAAATACTCTCGTGTTCTCGTAATTGCTTCAACGGGTAATTCGGAGTCTAACTCTACTAATCCAACTACCTTAGGTCGTGGTTGACTTCCTAGTTGTGGCGCGACTAACGGATTTAGCGAAGTCGAAGCCTCGTGATCGTTGTTTCCTGTTATTGCACCTTTGTTTGTTCCAGTTGGTTTCAACCTATCGCTATCATGATTTGGGAGTGGATCATTAAAGATCTTGAGAGGGGCATTCTGAGGGGAAACTGCCCCTGCGAAGGTATTTGCCGTTGGTGACGTAGGATCTGTTAAGAACATATCCATAAAGAATTGTTTTTGCTCATTTGGCAAGCGTTGCATGAATTTGTTGTAATCACGACACGTTCTAGTGTCATGCCCTTGAATTTTATGGAAACCACAATAAGAATTGGGGTTGTAATTCCCGTTTTGTTGGTTTGGTGTGTATTGTGGCCTAAAATTCCGATCAAACTGTTGCCTATTAGGACCAAAGTTTTGTTTCTGGTTTTGACTTTGGTTTTGATAACCAAAGGAGTTTTGGCTTGATCCTTGCATGGGATTTCACCGTTGTTGTTGTTGTGGATTATTAAAATCCACCGTATTGATCGTCGGGGTAAAATTGTTGTTTCTTTGGTTGTTTGTTTGTGACGGAGTATTAACGACATTTACCCTCTTGGGCTGGTCAGTTACCCCATCTGTTGTTACCCCATGATTTTTATTAAGGATTTTGGGTCCTTGATTGATGCTTGTGGTGGTTGTAGTATTTTGAGTAGAGGTGATTAACCTCCCGTTTGCTCCATACGTCTTACGGCCACTATCTATCGCTGCTTGATCAATTCGCAGAGCGCTCTCAAGTACCTCGTCATAAGTCCTTAGTGGGAACTTCTGGACTTCTTCCTTCACTTCTCTGCTAAGAGAATGAAGGAATAAATCGCATAGCTCCATCTGATCCATGTTTGGAGCGCTTGCCGAGGAATAAAGGACTGTGCGCCACCTTTGGATGAAATGGGCGACAGACTCGTTATGTTCTTGCTTGATGTGCAAGAACTCCCTGATTCCTGTCCTTAATAGTTTGTTCATGTCGAAGGCTTTGATGAACTCAGACACGAGTTGTTTGAATGAATGTATGGAGGCTTCAGGTATTCTATAATACCAATCGAGAGCGATGCCTTCCAAGGTTTTGGGAAATATTTTAGCAACAACCCCATCCCAAGGGAGTAATTCTCGTATGGCTGTAGCGTAGGCTTTGATGTGCACGTTTGGATCTCCTTCACCCTTGAATTTGGGCAAATCGGGCAGAGGCCTTGGAAGCATAACGCTTCTTATGGCGAAATCTAAGGGCTCCTTTAAATATTCTGAATAAGTCCCTATTGCATACGTCTCAACCATTGATGGTTCCTGTTGAGGAGGTGGTGGCGGAACGGGTTGTTGATATGGCATAACGTACGCGTTGGCAGGCGCATAAGGAGGTCCCTGCGTTGGAGCAAACATGCCGGGGGATGAGTACATATCTCCTTGTGGCGATTTGGAGTACATGTTTAAGTACGAAGGGGTACTATCCAGGAATGGATTGCTCTGTACTGGACCAGGAGGAACTGTGCTAGCGATAGTGGGTCTAGTTGGTACTTGTTGTGAATACTGAGGAGTCATACCTAACGTGCCTACTCTGTTAGGGAGATCTACTTGGCGAGGATGGTGCGAAGGATTGGAACTCCCTGTTTGTATGAATTTTGAATTTTGACTTGCTTGGGCAAGTTCTAATCCTCTAACCTTTTCTATTAGAGTTGAAATGACTTCGTTTGGTGAAGTCACGATATCGTGCCTTGGTGGCATTTGTTGTATAACATGGCTTTGTGGAGGTATGTGATATCCTGCTATGAACCGATCACTATCCCGCCAAGCATTTCGAGAGTATTTTCTATATGTGATGGCATAGAGGTATTTTCTTGAGGAGAGAACTCAAGCGTATTTGCAAAATTCCTACAGTGGGTACATGCCTTGAGAGCGTTGTTCATTCCTAGGATAATGTATTGAGTATTCGTCATCTAGAACTGAGTATGGATCTGATTGTCTGCTAATATGTGGTCTAAGTAACACCTGAGGTGATGAAGCAGATTCTCCAGTCAATGTCATATTGTTTGAGCCTGAAAGCTTTGTTTGTGTTTGAGCGAGTTGATCTAACTCCTCAGTTTGAAAAGATGAACTATATCTGATTCCTGGGGTTTGTGTTGACAACTGATTAGTTGAATAATTGTCACCCCATACTGAGAGCGAGGGTGATGATTCCCTATTCTGTTGGGCGTAGTATGCCTCAAGACCCAAGAGGGGTCTGCCATATGCATCGAATCCTGAAATATTCGGGGGGTATATGAATACCCACAGAATAATGGGAAGGAGCGAAGGTGATTTGGAGAAGATGAAACTTCTCAAAGAGAAGGTGAAAGAAATGTTTGTTTCACGTCGGGTTCACCAATTTTGTACGTCGGAAAAGTGACAGGTGAGCTTGAGAATCAACAAGTAACTCTTCTGCGTACCCGACCTCCCGAGGTCGTGCCGAGACAGCCGGTGTGGGTAGAATGTGCAGGCAAACTAGTTAGGCAGTCTAATGTCTTCGACACGCACTAATGGTATTTGCGAATCTAAGGCAAAGAAGGCCCTTCTAACTTGGACTGGTGTGATAGATCGATCAGCGAGGATGACTGCTCGAAGGCTCCAATCAATATCGAGCTCTGGCGTGATTCGATCTATGGGTTGTGGGATGCGTGGAAAATGACCCGGGATGGTTTCGTGTATTTCTCCTGATAGGGTCATATGGTGGATATAGTCAACTCTATGGACGATTCTCTGGCCTAGTCCAAAATTCTCTAGTTTCGTTGGTTATTGTGTCTAGTAGGGATAACTGTTGAATGATGAGAGGTGGAATCGGAGTAGACTGAAATACTAATTTATGTAGGCCAGTGTCTATGTCTAATTCTCTTATGGACTCGTTAGGCTGTGGGATCTGTGGATCACAACCATAGACTCTTGGTTGTTGTGGTCCCGTTATGGTCATACGGGAGATCAAGTTCTGATTCCTAGCATCCAAAGTAGTCGTAAGCTTTTTCAGCTTCTATGTTTAGAACCAACAGTTGTGTGATCTTCTCAGAATACCTTACACGTGTTATCGCAACTTGGATTCTTAAGTTGGTATCTATATCTACTAGGGTGTCTCCAGCGTCTGGCTATGGAACTAAAGGATCACACCCGAATGTTTGTTCTCTTTCGAGCCCTTCTACGACCATGTGGGTATTTTCTAGGTAATCTGTAGTTTGGCTGATTTGACCAAAACAGATATGCTTGGTCGTCTTCGATGTTTAACCCTCTCAACTGTGCCCTGATCTGTTGGAAGTCTGTTGTTGTTTGGAAGACTTGTATCCTATGGTTTTGGTCAATATTAGTTATTGCCACTACGGTATTGGGCTGGGGCACAATTGGCTCGAAAGTGTATTCCCTGGGCTCCCTAGGTCCCGTAATTGTCATGCAAAAGCAGTAATGAAACAAACTATAATAAAGTAAAATCTAAGTGCATTTCTAGCATATATAATTTCTTTTTGTATTTTCTGGCAATTTATAAGAAAGCAGCTATTTAAAAATATTTAGAATTGACAACTAAACTAACAACGTAAAACAAACAAAATAGCCGAGTGTAGCTATTTGTCTGTGCGATTTCGTATATCTATTCTAAACAACGAAATAACTAATCTATCTGCAAGATTCTCGATCCTACCTCAGAAGTGAGGAATGAATCATAGTTTCTCAGAAACTATCAATCCCCACAACCTCCCTGGCAATATCGAGAATGGAAATAACTGAAATAAAGTGATTAACTACTTTATTTGATAAGTTCTAACTAAAACTTTGAAAGATGGAACCTGGATTTCGCAGAACAGTGGCGAATCCGACGGTGTGTGTGTTCTTGTCCCCTCAGTATGATCTCTTCGTTCTTTGTGCTCACGTGAATCCAGAAAAGCGTGGAATGCTTGCATCAACAGGAATAGATATTTGGATCAATGGACAGCCTTCAGAATGCAGACAGAATAGAATGCGGATAGGAGAGGGATAGCGCAAGAGTACAGAGCTTGGCCTATGCAATTCCTAGCGGGGTCTCTACCGAATCATGCAACAAAAGCGTCCAGAACCTGAAACTAGTCTGTATGAAGAGCAAAACCTGCAACTTTAATGGCTGCCTAGACTATTCTACTCCAAAACAATAATACTGTTTGCACAAGTTGGATCTGTGGCTTACCAACAGCGACACAAAGCTAAAACAAACCTGCAACAAACTATACTACCAATCCTAAGCAAACTAAAGGGACACAGCACTGAAAACATGAAAGTTGGAGTGAAAATGGTGGCCCGAATAATGTTTGCACTTGCACAAGTTGGATATGTGGCTTACAAATTTATGAACACAATACTAACCAAAGCACTCAATGAGAAAACTAAGAATCCTAAGCAAAGGAAAACTAAAGCTAACATGTAAATAAGAAATTCAAAAGCAAACTTTGGAGCAAAATTCGAGGCCATTTGCATGTGCACAAACCATGCATTTATAGGAATCCAAACATCCAAAATCAAATCCAAACTGAACTCCTAAACATTAAACAAAAGAAAAACACTATTCCAGGGGACCAAAAACATTAATGCATGCTCAAGTCGGCAAGAAAAGGCGGTGAGTCGTGATATTTCACGCGGTCGCATCAAAAGAGCGTTACGGAAAATGCGCACGGACCGCCACCTGCCGGCTGGCGGCGGTTCAGAGACCGCCGCCTGCCGGGCGGCGGCGTCACGGGACCGCCGCCCTTCAGGGCGGCGGTTTCGTCACTGAAGACCAAAAAGCCAAGAAAGAGGGAAAAATAGGGAAAACAAAGCACGCGGGGGCTAAGCGGGGCATGCGGGATGTTAACGCATATCTGTAAAGCTTTTCTGGATCCCGAACACCTTGCGAAGAGACCTGTATCATCATTGGGGCACTTATTACACCGTTCCGTAGTACAGTACCTTACAATTTTGGGTACGGGAACCTAACAATAATCTATAAAAAAACCCATAAGGGGATTTTATGATTTGGTTGATTTTAATTGATCGGTTTCATACTTTCATTATGGGTGCATGTAATGATTGATACCCACATATATGTTATATTAATCTAAAATGGTAATATGATTAGCATGTTTGAGCGTGATTGATTGTCTTGTGGACTCTAAATTTTGTATATCTTGTCTAGTCATACATTATCGGTCACCGTATAGAAAAAATAAGATGACCTCTTGGCATGCGAATAAGCCGATTAAGTTATTCTCCTTGAGGTGTTGATTAATATCAATGTTAGCAAGGACGGGTTTCGATTAAACAAGAAGGTTGTAGGTATTTTGAAGGCTCTCGATTCAGTTAAAGGTAATTAAAATTTACCTTATTAACGCCTAACTTGGGAATATGGTAGTATAATATCATATGCTTTGAGTTTGATGGTTATTATATCTGGGAAAAATAAGGATTCCCTAGTAAGATATATTAACTAGGATTAAAGAACAACAATAAACTATTCTAATACGATTATATCTGACATGCATGAAAAGGAGTGTATAATATTTTCTTAAAAATCATTAACGACCTATTCTAGTAAAGGACGTCTAGTGAAAAATAAGGACGAAGAACGGTTTTTAGGGTTGTTCTAAATACCCATTTGTAGTGAATTTTGTTACGGCATTGTGTAGAATGCATGAATGTACAGTCCTATGGACATGAGGAAGAATATCTTAAGGATATAATAATATAATTATATGTTATTAGAAGTTTTGATATGGACTTATAATTTATCTCGATATTGAAAGTGTAATGAATGATATGAATGCTTTTATCCTATTCATTGTGTGGTTTATCCTTACAAATTCCTTTACTAAGGCATTTAGAATTTATGATAGTGAATAGTTTTCATATGGATAAAAATAAATTATTCAAAAATATATGATGAATAAATCTTTGCATTATTGTATTGTTATTACGATCTTAATGTTGCAACATATCGTTTAATTAATTATTATATTGTATAGGTCATTAAGTGAGGAAAAGGGCTTTTCATTCCAGTCATGTTGGACTAACCATGTGCAATTTTGTACATCAACATTTCAATGTAGGGTGAAAGGAATTTTGTGGTGAAGAAAGTCTGGACGATTGCATTTTGTATTTGCACTGAATGCATGAATAATTAGAATGTATTGAAACCGTAATTTTTAGTCAAGATTTAATTGTGATTATGAGGATTATTGAGCTAATATATTTTGACTCACTTATGAGCTTCACCATGGATGTGTGTAAAAAAGGGGGACAATTGATGATGCGTAGAAAATATTAATGTTTTAACCAGAGGCAAATAAGCTTGTCATAATTTATGTTCAAGTTTGATTAGTCATTTTTGACTTCTTAATCATACTCATTAATTGGTGAGATGCAATCTAAGATCTTTACAGATCAACGATTTGAATGAATATAAAATATGATGATTTGATTTCCATTTGGGTGAAAGATTCATTTCAGTATTATGGTTCACAATAAATTTTATATATTGGAAAATATTATTTATTACGTTAATAACCGTCAATAAGTTACAAAATATGTAATCCTTATGGATTGTATACCAAATAAATATATTGAGAAAATATTATATTATGCCACTCTTTAACAATGAAAGTAAATAAAGAAATAACACATATTATTTCAAGTATTATTGAAATTAGGTTGGAATAACAACTTAGATAATTATGCATGCAACATTGTTGTGTATTATCAGTATATAGGTGGGTGCTACTTATTTAAATCATGTCTCGTATATCTGGTGAAGTAACCTTATACCATATGGGTCTCAAGAACTTAACCAATTAGCTTAACCGAAAAGATATGAATATGTATTGGTAGCATGTACGGACACGCTGTAGCACTCTAACCTCAACTACTGTGAATTCGATTAATAAGGATGGAGGTAATTATAATGAGACAAAATGTAAATAACAATATTTCTTATAGATAGATAATAGGATAATATTCTTAAGTGGTGGATCATATCTAATGCCTTGAAAGGTCAATTAATATAATCCAACTTACATAAATTTTGATCTTAAAGTTTAACCGTTGTCTATAATGGCATAGACCTACTCATCTTTGGACTAAGAAGTGATGTCATGTCTAAAAATAGTAATGGAACAAGTAGAATAATAGGCATTCGAGGAAGATAAATTACAAATGAAGTAAAAAGGACTTCATGGATAATGTGATCCATGTTGATGAAACAAAAGTACAAAGTTATATTCAAAATGGTATAGTAAACCATTAAGGTAGTTGACTATTGTCCTTACAAGCAGACATTTTAATCATTTATGGTTGAGTTATGTTGTCAAGTAGACAATCTATGTTTGTTGAGTATTCAATTGAAAGAGGATACAATGTTAAATAATCAAGTACCAAGGTATGTTGATACCTCTATGATGGATTAGGGTCCACACTTATATAAAGATAAGTTTAATATAACCGTAAAGAAATTCAAAGGGTGTAGACTTATGCCAAATCATAGTAAGAGGGTGTTGGTCCTATAGCTGAGATACATTGTCATACAACTATGGTCACCAAAGAAGTTGGCATGAAGATCTAATAAGAGTAATTAAGTGGCCTAGTTGGATGTAACCTTACAATAAAAAAATGGGGGTTCGAGAAAATATCTCGAGAAATATACCCAAGTCTTGTATAGTCACCGTTACTAAAGTTATTCTAATAATTAGCATATCACTAATTTAAGTGGAAGCTATTCTAGATAAATATACATATGCATGTATGATAGATACCATTCGAAAGCAAGGTGCGAGGTACATCTAGGTAACATGATTTTATGAGATTGATTTCATGTCGAATAAATGCACTAATGAAAATGATGCAATCTATCATATCTAATAAATGGTCTCATTAACCTTGCATGTTATAGATACGGGAAATGTGCAACATTGATAACTACTTACTTATTTGGTAAAAGAGATAGTCATTTACATAGTTTTGAAATTATTATTGTTTGTGTAACATTAAAGATAAAGCAAGTACAAGATACTAAGGTGGTGAGTTAAACTTATATCTAAAATTGATATGTAGAAATAAATGTAAAGTACTTAAAGGAACTACATTTAACTTATTGGAATACCATGATGTAGGACCCTAGGTACGAATCATTAGTGGTGAAAGAGTCATGTAATCTAGGGTAACTTATCATGAGTAAATTAATTAAGATACAATGTATCAAGTCTATGACACCATTGTTGAATGTTAATCCATATAACTAAATAAGTGATTAAGGTGAGATGAAAATTCCTAATGATGAGTGTGTCATCATGGAATTGAGCATGGCATACATGACTCTAAAACTTTTTGCAAAGTAGTGTAAGTTGTTGATTACATTGTCGTGATTTCACTATGATCTAAGTTGTGAGATGCATGTGGAATTCATAGGTGGAACCCAGGTAGACACTTAGAAATATTCACTTAAATATCATATCCTGATAAAGGAAAACCAAAGGATACATTTGATGTATTGGCTCATATAGAGCGTTAAGGGAAAGTGAATAGGTTCATTATTCCCTCATGCTAGTTGCACATGGTTTATGATAGTTATCGGAAATGGATTGCATTAAGGTTTATGTTGGATTTAAATATATGGGTATTTAAATCAGCTGCATAAAGTAATTAAAAAAATTCCTAGATATGAAGTGACAAAAATGGTTTTACAGATCTTGCATGCTAGTCTCCTCCTTATAGCTTGGATTTTGAAAAGGAGATCACTTTGAAAAATGTTGTGAATGGGTGGCTTTTGAGCAACATTTTTATTGACACGAGTGAGGAAGTAAATGTGCTTACTTTAGATGCATGGGTCTAAATGGGTAGACCTCCATTACATCTATCTTCTAATGCATTTTTTATGGTAAATCAAACTAAAGCCACACTAATAGGAGTATTCAAGGATGCATCCATTACTATACATGGGTCTAGGTTCACCGGGGACTTTGAGGTCTTAGCGCTTACAAAAGCGGACAACTTCCCGTATCTACTTGGGCACCCTTGGTGTTATGCAAATAATATTGATCTATGATTCAACAAGGGATATATTAGTTTTTAGATCAAAGAGGAACGATTTATTATCCCTTTGACAGATGGTAAGTTTGCACCTTATGTTGAGCCCTTAAGTGAGGAAGACACGAATGCAATTTATGTGCACACCATTCGATATCTGGAAACGATTGAGCCATCTAATGAAGGAGTCCTCTAGTGGGATGATACATAGTCCATCGCTGACACAACAAGTATTTTGTGTGATAATTGGGCACATGGCACCTATTAGATGGTTGGGCACGAGGTAAGAAGCACAGCTGATTGCATGCATAAGCGTGGCCACGTTATGTTAGGTGGTTAGGAAATAACACTATACCTCGTTACATTGCCAAAGTAAACCCCGAGGTATTCTTGCGAGCCATGGAAGTGCGGTGGAAGGACCAGGTGGATAGAAGGAACATGCTCGTTTATACTTTGTGTGGCACAAAGAACACACCGGTGGATGGTTTGTATGGATAACCTCATAGAATGGAGAGAAGTGAGAATTGTTTTATTAGCCTAGTTTCTCAAAAGTAATGCATCAACTCGGATCTCGTGAATATCATGGTAATAATCATGTTCAAAAATGTGAGAGAATCTGAAAAGAGGGGTAGGAGGCTTTACCACCTTCGGTATGAGTACATAAGTTGTATTTCACCTTGTGAGGTTGCGCGCACACATGGTATGTTTATGTGGAGTTGAATAGAGAGACTCAAAATTGGAAATAATTGACTATAGGTATGATCCAGACTATTGACTACTTCTCCACTAAACCCTTGGTGAATGAGGCATTACAGGGTATGAAGTGCTTGACTATGGGAGATAGTGCAAAATCTGAAGAAATCATTTAAGAGTTACTTGGTGATTCAGACCTAGAAGCTCACTTTAAATAAATGGAAGAGAAAGAGGTAGAAGCTGCTTGAGAACGCTTGCTTAGAGAAGGAGAGGGGGAAAGATGGTCTACATGATGGATGAAAAAGAATTTGACAATTTGAACATCAGAGTCATATAGAGGGTATGTGTGAGGTATTAGACAGTTGGGATGATAAGGATTGAACCTACCTTTAACATATGAGGAGCAAGAAGGTGAACATTGGAATGGATGTTGAACCTAAGGAGGCCATCATTGGAGATTATTGGTTTGACTCTTAATTAGCTAAGATAATTGAGTTGTTACGTGATTTCTAGGACTTGTTTCCTAGGGGCTAAAATGAGTTTAAAGGAGTGCATAAATACTTGGGCGAGATGAAAATTAATTTAAAGGAAGGTTCGCTCTTGGTTAGGAAGAAACCTTACGAGTTGAACCCTAACTGTCATCGTAAAAGTTAAAGAAGAAATCAACAAGATGTTCAAATCCGGCATCATTGAGCCCATAGAAGAATTAGAGTGGGTTAGCCCTATGGTAATCAACATAAAGAAAGATGGAAGAATTAAGATTTGTGTGGACTACATGGAGTTGAATGTTACATGTGTGATTGATTCTTTTCCTACACCATTAACTCGAGGAAATATTAGAAGGCATTGTAGGGCGTGAAATTTACTCTTTTACAAATGGGTTTTAAGGTATCATCAAGTAAGAATTTATATAGAAGATTAAGAGAAGACAACTTTCACCATTGAATCGGGAAGTTTCTCATACATGGTGATGCCCTTTAGACAAAATAATGCACCTATGTTATTCTCATGCATTGTTTTTCAAGAATTCCATGATTTTATTCACAAATTCTTACGGAGTTTACTTGGATGATTGGACCTTATATGGGCTTTTCAAGGATCATTGTGGCAATTTGAGGTTAATGTTTGAGAGGTGCAAATAGTTAAGCATCTCTTTAGAAATATCAAAAAGTGTGTATGTGCTACACATTTTGGAACTCATTAGGGTATGCCATTTGCGAGGAGGGTTTGTTAGTAGATCCAACTAAGGTTGTAATCATCTTAGGCTTGGAGAAGCCTACTAGTTAGAGTGAGATGCACGTTCTGGGCCACACAGATATTACGAAAATTTATTAAAGGATATGCTAATATTTCCATGCCCTTAGAGGAGTTATTAAAAGGTAAAGGGAATTTCTATTGGGGAGAACCACCGTAGTGCGCATTTAAGCGTTGAAGAAAATTCTTACTATGGTGCCTATTATGTGCTTTCCTTCATGGAATATACCTTTTCATGTACATTTGGACGCCTCTAGCATGGCCATTGGCACGCTTCTATCTCAACTCGGAGAAGGTATTATAGATCATCCTATTTGTTTTGCTAGCAGAAATTTGACTCCTACAGAATAGAATTATACAACTACAGAGCGTGAGGCTTTGTCAATGATTTACATGTTGCATAAGTTCATAAATTACTTACTAGCAACACCTTTTGTGTTTATACGAGATCACATGGCATTAAAATACTTGGTGAACAATCATGTTTTACAGGGGCACATATGTCGTTGGGTTCTAATATTCTAGGATTTTTACTTCATAGTTCTAATAAATCCAGGTAAAAGAAATTATGGCCAAGATCATTTATCAAGGATTCAATCAGAGAGGACTCGCAGGTATTGAAGATACTATGTTAGATGCACAAAGCATTATACAGAGTTAAACCATGTGCCCTCGAAATTAGAAGATATTTTTGTCTTTTTATGCACAAGTATGGTGCCAAAAGGAATGAAATCCTTGAAAAGAAAAAAATCAAAATTTGTGCCACATCTTTCATGTTGATCGGTGGTGACTTATACAAACTAGGGCCGAGATGAAGTATTGAGCCGGTGTGTACTTTGGAAAATGAGTGCGTAGCAATAATGAAGGAGGCTCATGGAGGTATTGCAGGTGGACACTATGCATGGGACGCCACCGCGTGCAAGATTATTCTAGTTGGTTTATGATGGGAGACCACCGTACAAAGATTACAAAGAATATTGTAAAGTGTGTGATCATTGTCAATGCCTTGAAAACACGGGAAAAGAGATGAAATGTTGTTAAGGCCTATTACTAGTGCAAAACCTTTTGAAAAGTGGGCAATAGACTTTGTGGGTCCTATTTCCTCGAGGCACACACATACCTGGACCGTGTTACATCATCACTTGTACATATTATCTTACAAGGTGGGTAGAAGCGGCACCAACAAACGATTGTACAGCAGTGAGGTTCTTGTGGGAAAACATTCTTACTGGTATGGATGTCCTTTGAGTTTAACAAGTGATAGGGGCACTCATTTCCTAAATGATATAATCGGGATATTATTAAATGAATTTATGCTTGAACGCACTAGAATACAACACCCTATCACCCTCAAGTAAATGGGACTATTGAAGCCTTCAACAAGATATAGAGCTAAGCCTTGACAAAAAAATTGATGTTGGAAGGAAAGATTGGGATGATAAAGTTTCTATTGTACTTTGGGCATATATAACAACCTACAAAAGATTGAATAAGGCCACACCCTTTCAATTGGTGTTTGGCATAGAAGTAGTTCTTCCCATGGAATTCATGTTACCTTCTTTGTGTATTCCACACGTGGGAAGTCTAGTTGATGAAAAAGCATTAAAAAAAAGAATTGACAAGTTGATATAGCTAGATGACAGGCATGACATTGCATGTTGGAGTCATAAGTAATAAAAATACATGAAAAAGGCATGGCACGACATGCACATCAAGAACAAGAAGTTTGAGGTTGGGCAGATGGTACTTCTTTATGATTCAAAGTTTTTGCGCCACCCAAGAAAACTTAAGGTGCATTGGTTGGGACCGTATGTTATCACTCATATACTTGAATCAGTGCTTGTCCAGTTAGAGGCACTTGATGGAACACGGTTACCCGATTAGTTCAACAAGAGTAAGCTGAAGCCCTACTATAAATAAGCCTTCTTAGTGTTTGTAATAAGGTATTATTTCCATTTAGATTAGATTTCCCTTATTGTATTTCCTTTAATGTTTCCTTCTTTGTCGTAATGCTTTGTCAATTTAGTTTAGTGTTTTGTGTAATAAGTGTGTTTGCACGCCTTGAAGCTGATATTTCTATGCACAAATGAATGCACATTCTGTGTAGTCATTTTTACCCATGTACTAACTTCTCGACCCCATATGCATCGCCTATCACCCAAGGGCGCGGGCGCTCACCCGAGGTCTGTGCGGCACCGAGCCCCTCCTTTATGTGAGCATTGTGAGAACATCTTGTCATTATTAGAGGATTAGTTGTAGAGAAGTGAATATTCGGGTAAAACCACAACATGAGTTATCATCTCCTTATACCCAAGTATTTAATAACAAGAGAGACATCATGGCATGAAATACAAAGAATAGATATGCCATAAAATATAAGGAAATAACACTAGGGTTTGCACCCTTGAGCCAGATATTCAAAACAAAGCCATATATTTATATTGATCATAGTCTCAACAACCACATTACATTCAAAAGGGTCGTATTAGACCAAATGTATTAAGATAGGAACTAACCCATTTATCACGAGGTCCTAACTATGCTTTCTTTATTACAAAAATTTTATAGACCCATCCCTTAGACATGATAACATTCCTACAGTCCTCTAATGAGAACCCCAACCCCTAGGGCCTCCTAGTATTCTCTACAAAGCTTCGCTCTTCCCATGATATATGTCTTGGTGTCTCTCTTCATGCCTTCATCCATCTCTCTTCATACCTTTAGGTGTGTCTCCGTGTCTCTTCTTCTATCTGAGCATCTCTTCTCATAGGATCAACACCCACCACCATGTCTTTTTTTAAGAGTAAATCAGATGCAAAGTGTCAATTTGTTCCTCCAATGGTGCATGCTTATTCTGCTCTGAGCTCTCCACTTTCTATAATGATGTCTTCTAAGGAATATTCCATGCGTGGAATATTCTTTCCTTGACCACCAAGTCTTCCAGGTCGTTACCTTATCCACTTGGCATGCCTAGTCGGGTCACGTTTTTCCTCAAGTGCCTCCATAACGATGACTATGACTAAGTCCTTATACCATGTGTATTGCCTTGTGCGTGAACCCTAGTTTCTCCTAAACCCTTCTTAAACCCTTTTTCCTACGCATTTTTCCATGTGTGCCCTTCTTCTTACTTTGCTCTTGTGTGTGTGCACCTTTTGGTACTTAGCCAATAATTCAGGGCCCAACATCACCCCACACTAAGCTTGTTTTCTATCCTTGGAAACATATTGTTCCTTTAAAGAATAACGAATGGTGGAACCTAGAAAAATTGAATGAAGAAGTAAAGAATGGAAGAATGAAGAATAGAAGAATTGAAAGAATCAAAGATCTTGCTACTACTGCAAGAGGAGTGGGAACTCCTTCCTTATTGTCACCTCGATCTTTTCCCATACGTTGACTCAACCTTTGAGGGATATGTTGTACACAGTCAAGAAGAAAAGGTATGCGGACTCGGAAATCTCTCAGTATGGCTTCAAACAGCACCCGGGCATGGTACATCAAGATTGATGAGCATCTCGTACAACATGGATTCGTCAAATCCATACGATCCCAATCTCTACCTCAAAAGCAAGGGGGAGATGGTGATTGTTGTTGTTTATGTCGATGATCTAGTCATCACTGGGCATTCGATGAAGATGATTGATGAAACAAAGAAAGATCTTAAGTGATCATTCGACATGACAGATCTCGAGCTTACGCACTACTGTCTTGGACCGGAAGTATGGCGGAAAAAGAATCACATCTTTGTTTCTTAGATGAAATATACCAAGACAACGCTCGAGAAGTTTAGGATGATGGATTGCACACCAATTGCTACACCAATGGAAAACAGATTACAGTTATCTCGTTCAGATCCATCTCCTGAGGTAAGTGCCACTCTCTATCGGCGGTGATTGGGAGTCTCATTTACCTAACCTACACTAGACCGGATATCGGCTTTGCAAAGATGGCTATCTATCCAGGTTCATGCGAAACCCAAAGTTTGTCATTGGAAAGCAGTAAAGCACATTTTGAGATATCTCAAAGGATCGGTGGATCTTGGTCTAGAATAAAAGAAGAATGAAAATTCTTCTTGATCGGATATTCGGATTCGGATCATGCAGTAACATTGATGATAGAAAATCCACTTATGGATTTGTATTCTTTATGGGATCTCGGACCAATATCATGGGGAAGTAAAAACAACACTTTGTTTCTCGCTCTTCCACGTAAGCCGAGTATCGTCTGCAGAGAAGGCATGCGTGAAGCGATTTGGCTACGCCGCATACTTTGGAAGGACTTGGAATACCACGGGAAAACCGAACACCATGTATGTTGACAACGAAGGTGTTCTCAAACTTGTTCGCAATCCAGTTTTTCACGAGAGAACAAAGCACATTGAAGTTCAGGTTCATTTCATACGTGAACATGTGTTGAAGCACAACATCCAGCTTCAGTTTTGTCCAACAGCTGAACAACGAGCAGATATTTTCACAAAGTCACTTGCACGTGACAAGTTCGAGTTGTTCAGAGCATTTCTCTCCTCATCTCTTCAGACAATGCACAATTAAGGGGGGGAATGTTAGGATAAATTTTATTATCCTATTATTTAATTATGCATAGGTTAATTATTTAATTAATTTTAAATAGTTATATTGTTATATGGTTAATCAACCATATTTGTCAGTATGCATATTGTTATATTGTTTTCAACAATATATTTGTTTTTATTTAATTGTTGCTTCCCGGGTGATTTGGAAGCTTGTTTATTCTGGTTTGTGGTTGCACCTGTGCAACTCATTTTCCCGGATGTATTTGGCTGTGCAATATCTATAAATATTGCAGCCCATCCTCTGTAATTTTTTACTTGATTGAGATCAATAAAATCTACACAGGCTTCCGTCCCTGTTTCTCAATCAACACTTACCCTATCATTCCTTCCTGAAGAGTCTTGCCTCAACCTCAACCGATACCTTCTTGAGGGTGTTGCAGACTTTCTCATTGGATAACTATTGAGCATTTATCAAAGGGTTCACTCCCTTGGTCTCTGGTATTTTCATCAGTGTTCCTTGGCTGACCTTGAACTCAAGCTCATCAACATGGGACTCAAAATCCCAAGATAGCATCTTCCTTGTTCATGGGTACGCACCTTCTTCATCGAATGAATACCATGCAAGGAGTTGGTTTGTAGGCATGGTACCTTGGAAGCGTGCATGCAGTACCTTATTTGGATCATTGATATAGCTCATTCCTTGATCCTGCGCCACTACCACACTCTTTCCTCCTATGTGCATTGCCTTTGGAAAGCTTATCGCTAAGTTGGGATCTCTGCCCATGCTCCCATACTCTTTTCCTACGCTTTCCTCCTCTATCTCCTTGAGCACCTCATCAGTGTTACGATATACCTCCTGCTCCACTAAATCCTTTATTATTCCCGCTACTTCTCTTTCTCGCAAAGATCTTTTATCTACTCCTTACTGAGGCTTGGGGTCCTTTGATCCTTGGTATTTACTTCCTCACTTTCCCATTTTCCTTGACCACCTTACTCTTCCCCATCCTACTCTTCATTTCCCTCATCCGAGTCATGTACATCATACACATGACGATTACGAGCCTTTTCCTACTCATCATCATCTCTCTTGCCTCTGTAAGCCTCCAGGCTCTCCATTCCTTCTGATTTTGCCTTCTCTTCTACCTTCTAATTCTTCCTAACTAGTGATTCCAGTATAGGAGACTCTTCCTTCTCTTCTTCTTCAGCAGGTGACTCCTTCCTTGGCGATTCTTCTTGTGTAGGAGGCTCTTCTTGCTCTGGCGCCTCTTCCTCGGGTGATTTTTCCTTTTCCTTAATGGGGGACTTCTTCCTTTGTGCATATGTGCTCAGCTTCATGCCTGACTCCTACGCACCCACAAATTGTGTTGTTTGCACACTTGGTGCCTTCTTCTCTGGCGCCTCTTCTCTTTCCCTCTTCCTTGGTGCAACCTTCTTCCTCCCGGTGGGGTCTTCGGGATGGAGACATCATTCTCCAAGTAGGTGCCCTTCTCATACTTGGGCCTAATGTGTAGGTATACCCTTGTTGCGGTCCTTCCAAAGCAATTGGCAATGTCACAAGTTTTGTCATGCACACCTCATGGGAGACATACTTCTCCACATAAGTGCACTTCTTGGGGTATACTAGCTTCCTCTGTAGGTCGCGGTGGTCCTGGTCTACCTCACTAAGGTCAAACCTTAGTCTTTTGGCCTCCTTGAAGTGATTGACCCCTGCTTGGAAATATTGCATGGTGAAAGAGAAAGGTAGTTTACACCATGGGCTCTTGGTCCCATCTGTCAATGTGAATCTACCAATGCAAAAGTCTTGGTAAATAGAGAACTCATCCTCTCCTTGCACTAGCACTGAAATTGTTTAGGTATCCTCCACTCAACCTTGAACGCATCGTGCATCATCCTCTTGTACCATTTCTCTAGGTGCACCTTGTGGGCGGTTGTCATGGTATCACAAGTGTATTTTTCAAATCTCTTTGTGGGGGAAGGGTCTTCATCTAGATATTCCCATACAAACTTCTCTAGCCCATCGGGCACTCCAATTTCTGAGAAAATGATGGTGAGGAGGACATTGCCAAACATGATCTTTTCTCCTTCGTGTGTGGCACTGATGATTTCTTCATGAAGGCGGATAGGTTATAGATGGTTCCTTCTGAAATCTTTCGGCACACATTCAACCAAGCCTTGTTTATCTGTGTCCACCTCTCTTTCCCATTCAACTTGGATACCAAGCGCACATCCATCCTCATCACTGGGTCAGAGATATCTGAGATATCAAAATAGCACGAGCCCTTTTTATAATCATAAGCTTGGATTGTCTCCTTAATGGCTTCCTTGTCCTCTAAGTCATCATCTAGTGGCTCCCCTTCGTATAAAAGGTCGGTAAACTTAGAGATTAGTTAAGGGGTTATGCGAATCATTTTTCCTGCAAAGTAGAAGTGGTCCTCATGCACGTGCGACATAAACCATTGGTATAGTCGCTCGGGTTTTCCAAAGTAGGGAAACTCATAAAGTTGCAGAAACCCAACCTTCTCCAATTTTACCTTCACTTCATCACCAGTAGATTGGCATCCTTTCTGGTGTCCTTTTGTCTTTCGGGTGAACCAGTTCCGATTTCGTCTCTTTCTCGGTGGTGCTTATGTGATGGTTGTAATCACTCACTTTGTCATCTTCCTTACATGGGATACCCATTCCTTTCCGAGCAACATGCCATCTGGGTATTGCATCTCCGCATACCACTCCTCATTTAAACTAGTAGCGATAGTCTATTTCCCCTTTCCCTTGCCCTTGCCCTTGCCCTTCTTTGGTGAGACGGTTGCCTTCTTTGGTGTCATCTTCTTTATCGAGTTACTAAAAAAATCTTCCTTGCTCCTCTTCCTTACTTTGCTCAAATTTGTGGCTTACCTCTGCAAAAAGTCCCTTTACTCCCGTGCCCTAGTTGTAGAACCCTAACCTAGACAATCCTTCCACAAGATGACGTACTCTCTTAAAACCTTCTTCCCTACGCCCGTGTACTTCTTCCACTCTAGTTCGCAAATCACACTAGTCACGCACTCAAATTTTCACAATTTTCCTTCGCACAAATATTTTTCGTGGATGCCCTAGTTTGTAAGAGCTCTTTGATATTAATCGCAAGGTAAACAATAATGTGCTTGACCTTCTACTTATAGCTTTTTTCTCATCTCTTGTAATAAATGCTATACCACCTACCAATGTACTTTTGCAATAAAGGTGGATTTTTCCACTAAATCCAACCTTAAGCGCTCTTACACCCTGCACCCAATCCTGCACAAAAAATATCTACAACCTTTAGCGTGCAAAAATCATTACTAACCAAAGATCCTCGTAACGCGCTTGCATTGCAGCCAAAGGCACTTCTTATGTCCTTAACCTTATTTTTTCCCTTGCCTACCTCATGTTGTTCATGCACTTCTCATCCTTTATACGTGGTCTTTGTAAATTTATCTTGACACCAAGCTCTTTATGTCCACCTTTTTATGTGCGCTCTTCCACGTTCACGCACTTTTTTGATCGTTCACCCCAGGGCCATCTAAACACAACTTTAACTATCGGCTTCCATGCTTCTCCACCCCATACAACAATAGATGTGTGGTCCTCGTAGGCATACACATCATTTTGAAAAATAATAAGTGGCTACAATGGCTCAAGGCACACAAAACAACAACAAAAATAAATGAACAAGCAACAATAAAGGGAAAGACAAGGAAAAGAAATGCATTAAAAGAAACCCTAGGCTAAATGGAAATACTGCCTTATTTATGATTACACAGAAGCCTTATTTATAGTAGGGCTTCAACCTACTCCCATTGAAATGGCCTTGGTAATCTCATCCCATCTAGTGCTTGTAACTGCATGCACCTGAATCAAGGATGTACGAGATGATATATGGCCCTAACCAATGGACTTTCAGTTTCTAGGATGGCGCAGAAATTTGGAGTCATATAGCAAGACCATCTACCCAACCTTGAATTTTTTGTTTTTAATATGACAATCATGTCATGCTTTTTGTCGTGCCTTTTCAGTCTTCTGACTCCATCTAGCAAGTGATCACCTTTCATCCAACTGCATTAAATTCTCCATGCACTCTTGAATTTCCTCTTCATCAGCTAACCCTCCTATGCGCACAATACATAGTGAAAGTAGCATAAATTCAACCGGTAAAAACAGCCTCCCGCACCAAACACTAATTGGAATGGTGTGGCCTTGTTCAATCTCTTTTAGGTTGTCATGTATGCCCATAGAACGGCTGATACCTTTTCATCCCAATCTTGTCTTCCCACATCACAAATTTTGGTCAGTGTGTGGCTTAAAATTTTGTTAAACACCTCAACAATTCCATTATCTTGTGGGTGATAAGGGGTAGTCTTATGATGGGCCACCATGAACTCTGCCAACAAAATCTTGACTGTTTCATTCAAAAATGTGTACCCCTATCACTAGTCAATCTTAAAGGACATCCATACCTACTTATTATGTTCTCCCATAAGAATCTAGCAGTTTTTTTGTTGTTGTGTAATCCTTTATAGGCGTTGCCTCTACCCATCTTGTTAAGTAGTCAGTACAAGTAATGATATAACACGAACCAGTCCTTCGCGTGGCAGGTGAAATTGGTCCTACAAAATCAATGGCCCATTTTTCAAATGGTTCTGCACTAGCTATAGGTCTCGGGGCATCTCATCTCTTTTTCCAGCTTGCCAAGGCACTAGCAATGGTCACAAGCCTTACAAAATTCAATGTAATCCTGGTAGATACTTTCCCACCAAAGCCCTGTAAGTAGAATCTTCCGTGCGGTGGCATTCCCGCATAGTGCCCTCCTGCAATCCCACCATGTGCTTCTTCCATGATTGCAACGCGCTCATGTTCTAACATGCATCGTGTAAAACCTCATCATGACCTAACTTGTATAAGTCCCCACTAATTATCATGTAGGGTGCGGCACGTATAGCTAATTGTTTCCTTTCCAAATTTTTCATTCCCTCTGGCACCACACCTATTTTGAGGAGCATAGCAATATATTATAAGTCGAGGGTGTGTGCCGCAACCTAAATAGTTGTGTCTCGACATAGCATCCTCAATGCTCACGTGCATCCTCTCCTGAATCTATCCTTGAAAAATGGTCAAGCCCTGAGTTACTCTTTCCTGGTTTCACAACAACTATAAACTCAAATTCTTGAAACAACAAGACCCACCGACATATGCACCCTTGCAAAATGGGCTTATTCACTAAGTACTTCAATACCATGTCGTTCGTGTAAAATATGAAGGGTGTTTCTAGTAGATACTACTTGAACTTATGCAGCGCGTAGATCATCGATAGTGCTTTGCACTCAGTAGTGGTGTAGTTTTGCTCTGCTAGTGTCAACTTCCTACTTGCAAAGCAAAGGGGGTGATCAAAATCCCCTCACCATGTTGTGATAGCACTTGCTCTAATGGTTGTCCTTGCAGCATCAACATGTACAAGGAAAGGTTTATCCCAAGAGGGAAACCATAATATGGGTGCAATGACAAGTATATCCTTCAAAGTGTCAAACGCCATCTGTTGCGCCTCTCCCCAATGAAAGGAACTCTTGTGTTTTAGTAACTCCTCCAATGGCATGGCGATCTTGGCATATCCCTTGATAAACTTCGATAGTATCATGTATGCCCAAGGAATCCATGCACTACGCTTTGACTGGTAGGCTACCCCAACCCCACAATAATGAAACTTTGGCGGGATCCACCAACAAACCTTCCTTGCATATGATATGCCCCAATAGGGTCCCAAATGGAGTAGCAAAAAAAACTTCTTAATGTTAAGGGATATCTTCAATCGCCGCTTTCTTTCAAACATCAGCCTCAAATTGTCACAATGGTCTTTCACTAGTCCATACACCGTCCAGTCATCAAGGTAGACTGAAGGAACTTATGGATAAAATCCTGAAATGCCTGACCATTATGCGTGAAAACACAACATGTACGTTATTTAGTCCAAAAGGCATGACCGTATAGGAAAAACTTCCCCATTCAATGGCAAAAGTTGTCTTTTCTTGGTCTTCTTTAGCAATTCTAACTTGATGGTATCTTGAGAATCCATCTATGAAGGAATAGATTTCATGCCCACCACTCCTTCCAAGATTTCTTCATAAAAGGGGTTGGAAAAGGATCAATTACACATACCACATTTAAGTCCTCAGTAGTCAACATAGATCCTTATCCTTCCATCCTTTTAATGTTGATGACCATGGGGCTTACCCATTCTGATTCCTCCATAGCTTCAATGATGCCTGAAGCGATCATTTTGTCTATCTCCTCCTTGACTTTGACACGAAGATTTGGATTCATTCGATAAGGCCTCTTCTCGAATCGGGCGTGTACCCTCCTTTAACTTGATCTTCATTTCTCCTAAGGAGTGGTGAATGCCTTTAAGTTCATGGTATCCATGCAGAAATAAGTCTTGAAACTCATGCAAGAGATCAATGATCTTTGAAACCTCCTTCTCGGACCAATAGTCTCCGATGGTAGCCTCCTTAGGTTTGGCCTTTGAACCAATATTAACCTTCTTTGATTTGAGGGGTTCATGGTAGGCACATGCATGTTCATTAGCACTATCAATAACTTTTCACGTACCTTCAGTATGGTTAACATCCAAACTCTCCATCTCTTCGCCATCTATCACATAGACCATCTTTCCTTTTTCTTTCTCCATACATGCGCGCTCAAGCTGCACTTCTTCTAACTCTTCCTCATCAAAGCACGGTTCCAAACCAGGTTCACCCAATAACTCCAATATTTTATCTTTTTCATGGCACTATCTCCCATCGTTAGGTGCTTAACAACCTACAATTCCCTATCCACCGATGGTTTAGTACTCTAATACTCAAAAGCTTGAAGGAGGTCACCATTAGCTCCTGCCAATTTCCTATCTTACAAAGACATCTCGAGTGAATATACAATGCGTGCACACAGTCTTGTAAGGTGTAATACAACTTATGCACCCATAAAGAAGGTGGCAAGGCCTCCGCACCTTCCATCCATGCTTTCTCATGTTTGGATGTGAAACAAGGTGGGTTCCTTCCCATGTTAGTCTCGTATTGTAGTGGGTGCATTGCTTTGGGAAAACCTAATAGAGAACATGATTCTCGCTTCGCGTCATTCTAGAAGGTTATTGTGATATGTCGCCCATTATTGCGTTATGGTCCCAAGAAATTTATAGTTGAACATCCCTCTTTTTTCGACCTCATTTCTCCACTAAGCCTCCATTTCGCGTAAGAAATCATCAGGGTTGGCCCCTCTAGAGGAACTTGGAAAATTCTTTCCTCCCGGGCGCTTGACTAAGTGCGCCTTTATCACCCTTGTAAAGGAGCCTCTTAACTATCACCCAATTAACTCATAAGCCATGTACGCCCAATTTTCACACCCCACACTAGTTGTATCACTCAGGGATTGGGAGTCTTCAAACTAAATAACTCCTTCCGTAGGGTTAATAACCTCAGGGTCCCTGATGAAGCGCACATAGATCATGTCAATAAATTCTTCTCCCAAGGGCTCCATATAGGTGTGGCGCCGACTTCCCATCGATCAAGGGGATGCTAACCCGTTCTTCATTGTTTTTAAAACTTATGTATCCCTTGTTAAACCGTAGGTCAAGATTTTCTTATAACACCAAGGGTGCCCAAGAAATGCTTGGAAAATTTTCCACCTCGGCTAGTGCCAGAATTTGAAATCCCAGTGAACTTCGCCCCTTAGATAGTTATAATAGTGTCCTTCAAGACACCAATGGGCATTTCCTTTGTCTTGTTAGCCATATACAACACATTTGAAGATGGCTATAATGGGGGCCTTCCCATTTGATGTCATGCATCTAGAGTGAGGACATTGACCTTTGCGCCCGTGTCAATACGAATATTGCTTAGAAGCCATCCATCCACAACAAGCATTCAAGGTAATCTCCTTATCATAGTCAAGGTTGTGGGGAGGAAGGTTAACATGCAAAACTTGTCTCTCGCATTCTACTCTAGCGCATGGTACTTTTTCTCATAACCATTCTCCTAGCAAGGGAATGATATTCTCTTGCCTCAACATTTTGCATGCTTCCCTTATCTCATCCAGATCCTTCTATAGAGCCCAAAGACATTCTTCCTTTGCTCTAACTGTCTTGACTCCTCTTTCAAGAACTGGATCTCTCCTTGTAGGCTTCAAATCACATCCATGGTCTCTTGGTACACCTCCTTCTAATGAGTAGGTTCCGGATACTTTCCATCTACCACTTCTTCTCTAATAACTAATGGTCTCTTCCTTGGTACTTCCCTTGTGCGTGCAACCTCATCTCGCCTCGTAACTAGTAAATCTGGGCTTTAGTTCGACTCGCACACCACCCTTGGCATCCATTGTGAATTGGCCTTCTTTACACTTACATCCCAACAACTTCTTCCTTCCAGTGTCACTCGCTAATATGTTCAAATAGCTTCGAGCACTCCTCATACTTATGCTTCTTTCCACACCAAGAGCATTGTAATAGATCAAGGCATTCGCACTTATAGTGCTCCGTAGACCCACAATTGTAATAGGTTCCACATGGGAACTCACTTCTTCCTCCTCGGTTACCACGACCACAAAATCCTTCTCGAAAGCCTCCCCATGTCCCCCCTCCATCTGCACACCCTTCATAGTGATGACCATCGTCCTTGGAATTGTTTGCAAGGTTGGTTTGGTGCACACCAATATCAATGGCATCATGTATCTGGTCAATCAACCTACAATCCTTGGTGTCATGAGTAGTAGAGGTGCAGAATTTACAATAGCAAGACACATTCTTACGGATAGCACGTTGTAGTAATGGGCACCAACTTGCATCATGATCTCCATGGAAAATCTAATAGTCCACCGTCATAGCGCACACCGATCTCCGAGCAACTATCCTTTATATGCCCTTCTACCTCACAATCTGTGCACCATAGGCCAATGCGAGTCTCATGTGTTGCATTCGAAGATAGTTTCTCATTTGCTTTGCCATTACAACAATTTGAGCCTCAAGAAAAGTGATAACACCAGTATCCATGCTTTTAATAGCCTTAGCACACATGGCGGTTCCAAGGCCTCACACGGGTCTGTGAAATTCTTATGCAAAAGTGCTCTCCTAAAAGGTGTTATCAACCCTCCAACAAACCACTGAGCATGCTTTGGGAAGGATGAATATCATAAGATAACTTTGACAAGAGAGTCTTAAAACATGTGTCATACTCCCACACACTCTCTGTCATACCTTGTTGGATCTCCTTCAATGCCGCTAATGTTTTTTTGTTCAAACTCAGGGATATGAAATTCAGCCAAGAAGGCATTCCGCAATGTGGTGTAATCCACCTTCCAATGGGGTTCATACTTTCAAGACCAACTATGTGCGTGTCCTTACAAAATTGTTGCAAAACTAACTTTCCTTCCACTCCTGGGGTAGTGATTCCCTTTGTGCATCATAGAACTCACACTTGTGAACATGCTTTGCAGCATCCTCAACACCTTTGTAGTCTGGTAGGTGCAAAGACATCTCAAAAATACTTGTTGAGGTGATTGAGGTCCTTGTCCGCCTGATCCAACCTTGATTCCCTCTGGTGTGACCTTCACCACCAGATCCACTAGATCCACCGGTGTCTTGTCCCTCCCGACCCACCGGATCCTCTAGATCCGCCGAGTCCACCAAGTTCTCTAGCTCTGACTCCACCAAATCCACCTCCTGTAGTCGGTAATGGGCCTGAAGTGGTCACGCTTAATGTCCCCAATGTCCCACTGAACTGCGCACCAACAGCTTGTGATATTGCACCACTACCAAATGTGTGTCCCACACCACTTCTAGATGTAATACCCAAGTTTTGCATACCCGCACTTTGCCCAAATGTTGTTCCAGACAATATTCCTCTAACACAGGGAATGATTGTGCAGCCATAGATGTACCAAATGAGAAATTATATCTCTTAGGTGTAGATCGATCACTTCCTACCAATACCAACTGGGTTGGTAATACTTATCTCTTGATTTGGAAGACTAAGCACCGGGGTTGGTCACCAGGTGGATTCATATGCGTGCCAATGGCTCTCCTTTCTCTAAGTGACAAACTCTCATTAGAAGCTGAAGGGGTCTCTCTCCGCGCTTGCCAAGATGTGTAAAGACGACTTCTCAGGCTCCACATCCTCTACGTGAACCTCAATTCTTCCCGCAACGTCTTCCTCCATAGATCCATCACTCCTACAACCTTGCGTTGTCTAGCCAACTCCTCTCGTGCTTCACTATACCTGATTCATCTCTCTTCTCTCTCTTTTTCAGCCGCAAGGTCCGCCATCTTCCTCCACCCTAGCTTCCTCGCCCAAAGACTCAAAGAAGCTTAGCCGGCCATAGCGAGATGCTTCCAAACTTAGTGTAACGACCAGATCTTTATAACTAAAGGGATATCACGCAAAAACAACCCTCTAGGCTCCCTTAAGAACTCAAATTCAGCAACCTCAAGATAGGAATACATAGAAAAAGTGTATTCCAGGGTATAACTGGTCAGCACTCTTTTCCACCAATGATCAATAACATGTGTCCAAGTCAGATCAGCATCATGCAGCCTCTAATATTCATCTTGGGTCCACACACATGATCTATAATACCAACTTGATCTAGATGTGTACATGGATAGTCATTCATACAACTCTATTGGAAAGCAAAGAAAGGTCTCATACGGCTCATGATGCGGCACTCTTCTACCCATCTGTGTGCATCAAACTCAAGTCCAAAAGACTAAATCTCTCGTAAAAACTCATCCTCGGTGCTCTTAAACCATGCTTCGACATAGTCCAAGGTCAAGCGCTCTGTCATCATCGCATCATTCTCACAACTTTGAAAAGAGGTCCCGGCAACGGAACCAAGATGTAGTCATTTTTACCCATCTACTAACTTCTAACCCCATGCGCGTCGGCCTATCACCCAACGGGCGCTAGGCGCTCACCCAGGCATGCGCAAGCATTGAGCCCCTCCTTTATGTGAGCATTGTGAGAATATCTTTCCATTGTTAGAGGATTAGCTACAGAGAAGTGAATATTCGATAAAAGCATAACATGAGTTATCATCTCCTTATACCAAAGCATTTAATAACAAGAGAGACATCATGGCTTGAAATACGAATAACATATCTGCCATAAAATATAAGGAAATAACACTAGGGTTTGCACCCTTGAACCAGATATTTAGAACATAGCCATATATTTATATTGATCATAGTCTTAGCAACCACATTACATTCAAAAGGGTCATATCAGACCAAATGTATCAAGACAGGATCTAACCCATATATCGAGGTCCTAGCTATGCTTTCTTTATTACAAAAATTTTACAGACCCATCCCTTAGACATGATAACATTCCTACAGTCCTCTAATGAGAACCCCAACCCCAGGATCTCCAGTATTCTCTCGTAGAGTTTCGCTCTTCCCATGTTATATGTCTTGGTGTCTCTCTCCATGCCTTCATTGATATCTCTTCATGCCTTCAGGTGTGTCTCTGTGTCTCTTCTTCTATCCGAGCATCTCTTCTTATAGGATCAACACCCATCGTCATGTCTTTCTTGAGAGCGGTCGGATGCTAAGTGTCAATGTGGTGTCGTCCAATGGTGCATGTTTATTCTGCTCCGAGCTATCCACTTTTTGTAATGATGTCTTCTTAGGAATATTCCATGTGTCGAATATTATTTCCTTGACCACCAAGTCTTCCAGGCCGGCACCTTATCCACTCGGCATGCTTAGTCGGGTCATGTTTTCCTTAAGTTCCTTCATAACGCTAAATATGGCTAAGTCCTTAGACCATGTGTATTTCCTTGCGCACGCGCACCCAGGTTTCTCCTAAACCCTTCTTAAAACCTTGTCATGTGTGCTTCGCCCCGCACACCTTCTTCTTATTGCTCTTGTGTGCATGTGCCTTTTGGTACTTAGCCATAATTTTGGGCCCAACATCCCTAAATGTGGGGTGGATAAAGAAGGTACATAAAATAAATAAACTCACAAGTGACCATAAAAGGAACAGGATTTCAAAATTAATGAGAACTTC
Source organism: Taxus wallichiana var. yunnanensis (assembly GCA_018340775.1). NCBI lineage: Eukaryota > Viridiplantae > Streptophyta > Pinopsida > Cupressales > Taxaceae > Taxus > Taxus wallichiana. Next base: position 222,691,713 of record CM031236.1, on the reverse strand, counting down.
AGGAGAATTACTCAAAATTTAAGACCACACGTAAGGCATTGGGCACTCAGTATAAATCAAAGAGGCTGTAGCATTGGAGACTACGTATGATTTAGTCACATTGGATAAACTACTTTGGCATAAGGAAGTGTGGGTAGAGGAGATTTGTAAAGGATAAGTAGTGGCTCGTCGGAAAATTATGACTGAGGCGTAAACGTTTGAGGTGCGAGAGATTAGGGCGTGGGATAAAGAGGTGCGACATGTGCTCAATAGGAGTTAATGTCATGTATGGTGGTAGGTGGGGCAATTAATGAAAGGAATTTTTGAAACTTGGTTTAAAGTCGGCATTTTCAACGTCATTTGTTACCTTGCGAATTCGAAGAAAATTTGATGAGTGTCAAGAATACTTGGAGACGGCAGCAATCGTGCTGAAAGCAAGTAAACCTCTCGCATTTTGAAGCACGATGTTGAGCATCCAGGCACGGAAGTGGGATTCAAGTAGTGGTGTATGTGCACAACAAGAGGGTGACATAGGTTTCGTTTACATGGAAGCTAGGTTTTCATTTCACACTCGCATAATCGAAAGGAGCAATGGCACCACGGAGGGCTCCCGCAATAGAGAAGGAGGTTGACGACCCAGCAGAGGAGTAGTTGGTTGAGATGTTATATCTAGAAGAAGTTATTGAGGGCGGCCTTGGACAACAAAAATTACACAATGTAGGGTTTTAGAGATCACCCATTGCCTTTGAAAAATGTATGAAGGACATCACGAAAAAAGTTTACAAGAAGACCAACCGCGATTGGCGAACGGCACTAGGGTCTTGGACACCTCTGTGAAGAAATTACTTGAGAGCGTGGGCGTCATGCATATTTTGAGTTGCCTACTTTGGGAAGCCCGATCGGTTGTATCGATGGCTAATGTCACGCATCCATGAAAAATTTTTATACTTCACGAGCGGAGAATGAGGATCACTACCAAGTTGATTGGGAAGGTGACAAGGTTGCGCGACTCGGGCTTAGAGATCACTAGAGACCTATCAGATGATGAGGGCATTGATGCCATAACAGCCCTACATTAGTATAAGAAGGGGGTCGAGCCTTCAAAGTCACCAATATTATAGACATGGCCACCAAAGTTGTAGCACGCTTAGTGGGGAGCAAGTTGGGTGCCACTGAGTGATGGAATGAGGTGAATATGTGTTGGTTGCATATAGCGCACAAAATGGTCAACAAGACATACTACAACATTGTCGGGTACATCACAGAAAGCTTGGTAAATGAGGCGTGCATCCAAGCAGATAAAGGTGAGAAGATTACCTGGGGCACAATTCTATTATTGATTGTATTTAGTGAAATTGGAGTACCCGACGGACCTAGGGAGAATATCTGGGAGTTTCCATTAGAGAATAAGTCCCCAACAAAGAAATATGCCAAGTACACTCTATGTGGGACTATTTCCAATACATACAAGGAGCGCCTAGACAAGTGGTTCGGAGACTGCACAGGGCATTTGAGGGAGAGTGGCGCATTTTGCATGAATTGCCAAAGGTGTTAGACAGAGAGGCTGAATTTGTGGTTTACCAACATTTCATCTTGGGGCACTTCCATATGAAGTCTAGAGAGAAGATCCCATGGTGTAAGTTTCCCTTTGTGTTTACTACAAGATACTTTAAAGATTCTGTAAACATATTCCATGATGCGTGCTCCAACTCCAGTTTGACGCAGACAAGGTGGACGTAGATATTCACATTCTACACAAAACATATGTATGGCCAGGTAAAGAGGCCTATGTAGAAACTATGGAGTCGATAACATGGACATCACGCAGGAGAATTTGGTCGTGGGGCATATTGAACCAGCACGTGTATATATATATCTGAGGCCAAGGTTCAAGGATGGCAAAGTGGTGAAGGGTGCAAATATGGCACTTCCAGGACCTCCGAAGAAGGGGCAGATAGTAGGGACTTCAAGGCATGTTGCATCTGCACCCCCTACTCAAGAGGATCTAGTGCCTACATGACTAGAAAACTTCCTAGAGTAGGAAGAACCAGAAGACGGTGTCGGACTTGTGCATACTTAGGAGAGTTCTGCAGAGAAGTGCACATCAAGAAACATTGGCACAGGGGACTTCACGGTCATAAGGAGATCACCACATGTAACTCATGTGAAGCACGAGGAGGAAGAAAGGAGAAAGCGCAGGAAATATGTTCTTGTTAAAGATAGTGAGGAGGAGTCCCCACAACCAAGCGTGCAGAAAGAGGAGAAAACTCCAAGTATGGGTGGGCATAGAGCGAGAGGTCACCCCTGTGGAAATGTAGAAAGATGAAGATATTGGTGAGCGTGGATTCTATGAGACTATAGACCCAAGCGTAAGTATTCATGAACACCGCTCGGTGAAGGAGAGAGCGGCGGGTGGAGACATAGAAGTCATAGTATGCCTCGTGTGCGGAAGGAGAGGATGAAGGAGAAGTGAACCAGGATATCGGAGGCATTGAACAAAAAGATGCGGGGTGGCAATACAAAGAAGAAGAGGGGTGCAATCTACTCATGAGGATGTTGGCGAGCATGTAGGTGGGCATGATGAGGAAGAGGTAGCAGGTACTCAGAACTTGGGTTATATGGATGACCCTTCAAAAATTATTCGTGCTCGCTTCCAGAGTACTCTTCCCAACAAACAATTATATGGTTGGGATTGGATGGACCTAGAAATGGCCAACACACGCACTCGCAAATAGCTATCCTGGAGTATGCAGACTCACATGGATGAGCCTGATTTTGATGTCTATGAGGAGGTGTGTAGTTTGAAGAAGATGAGGAAGGCGCCTTACACACGCCATATGACTATTAAGCCAACACATTTTTCAGATGAACAGGTGGGTAACACATTGGTCAAAGTGTCAACAGAAGTAGCGCACTAAAATATTAATAAGGTGGAAAAAATACGGGCGTTATTAGATGATAAGAAGGAAAAAGACAGAGATCAAGCACCTCACTCGGGAGTGAGATAATGCGATAGTGAGGCCCCGAGAATGTTAAAAAGATGGAAGAGCAGATCGCATATGAGATTTTAGAGAAGAGGCCTAATTTTTAGGAGAAGATGCCTCAGGGCTTCAAGTCTGAATTACATTATCTGCGCATGACAGTTCACCTACTTCTGGAGGAAGGACCAATGCGCCTCCCTAAGAAAAATGATGTTGTGGAAGAAGCATCAAGGGACAAGGCTTTAATTGCAAGAAAGATATCCAGCTACGAGGCAGTTTTACAAGCCTTAAAGGATGAAATGAAGAAGGCAAATACAATGTGTTAACCATGTGCACAATGCCGATAGCTTAATACAGGAAAGGACAAATGCAAAGGAGAATGAAGTTCTACAGGAAGCAAAGGATGAAACACTCGGGTGCACAGAACGAGTTACCTTGGTAGAAACAAAGCGTGACATGTTGGATGTTGTAAGGAAACAACATATGGATCGATCAAGGGCATTGGGAAGCTCATTGCCGCAAAGATGGATGTCATGGAAGGGATGGTCTCAGGTATGGCCAACATCCTTAGAATTTTGAAAAGTGAAGGCGGAAACATGACTATGGATGAGTTAGATGGCATCGTTGTGGACATCCTTGACAAGACCAACACAATGCTTAAGGACTGGTATGAGTTTGAGGGAGAAATACAAAGTGAATATCCAAAATTCATTCTATCGAAAGATGAAAAGGGTACACAATAAAATGACTCACCATATTCTTTATTCATTATTCTTTCATTCATTTATCCTTTATTCTTTGGAGCAATAAGGTGATTACCCATTGTAGGGGCGACAATGTACTCTAGTGTGGGGTAATGTTGAACGGACAAAAATGGCCTAAGTATTGGGCGCGCGCAAATGTAGGGCAGTTGGAAAAGCACGTGATGCTATGATAAGGTTGAAGTGTCCAAGATCAAGACTTGGTTGTTTTGTGGATAAGGGCTATTTTTGGAGATAGTGTGCTGAGCACACAAAGAGATGAAGACTTGCACTCCACAATGGCATTTTGGGAATAAGCAACAGATGAGCGTCATACATAGTTTAGGCTAATAATAGGATTTCTACTCAGAGTTAACAATAGGGAGTCTATTATTAGAACACTTGCATGTTGTGCATCCCTTTGTAAAGTTACATGGTTATTATTAGCATGTGACCTATTTTGAGAAGTGCATGGGCAGTGAAAGGCAAGTCCCCACCCCTATATATATGTATTGATTTGCATGGGTTAGTTTGTGAAACTATTATAGAGTTATGTTGTTGGTTTTGTTGAGTGCATGACTTATGGAGATATTTTACAGTGTATGAAGCCTCTATGTTTTTACAGTATTGATGAAATGGATAATATTGGCTAGATAATGGTATTGAACATAATGGATCTAGTTATTATATGGCAAAAAAATTTATAGTCATTGCTAGTTCATCTTTCATATAATCTAAGATCTAGATCTGGTTTATGCATTGTGGGTTGTTTATTACTGATCATAAATCTGAATATGTTTATACATCATCATGCTAATGTTTTGTACAAGCAACTCTAAAGAGGGACATGGCACCTTTGCGCGCTTCGGGTGAGCGCTCATCTCTGCTTGAGCGATGTGTCGCGCCTAGGCTATTTATTGCAAATTCTACACTCGCATCAAGTATCAACAAAGCGAGGCATAAGATGGGAGTTCGGGCCCCAATAACTTTGGGTCGATACATATGTGCATCATCATACAAAGCCAAAAATATCAAGGGTGAGATGTAGTAGATGACGGTCAAAACCTATCACCCACGAGTCAGCTTTAATTATCGGGGTGTAGTTGGCAGAATCGGACCAAATGGTGTCCATATACCACAATTGGAAGATATTTGAATCAATTGTAGGGATGAGGTGGTCATACGTGAAAGAGATTATTGCAGACTAACTTTTGATGAGGTAACCAAGTACGGTATTACAGACGTTCTAGAAGGCCTTCGTGATAATGAAGAAGTATTGGATCCTGTCTACACACAAATGAATATAAAAGATCAAATGCGTTGCCTTCGATCAATTGGTCGCTTCAAGAATGTACCAGCTCTAAGGAACATGTAACAAACATTCTCAACTAGACCCACCAATGGTTGCTTTCATTGGGAATTCCGCCAAAGGTGTCAGAACAGGCCTCTACTATCGTAACTCAGGTACAAGCAGTGGTGGGCCATCCCACTACTACAAAGGGAGAAAATCTCACTTCTAAGCCTCATAAAATCAAGTTTGTAAGCAAAGGTGTTGGAGCTTCTTCTTTTGTTCCTACTTCAGAAGTAATAGATCTGAGTGTTTCACCATCATCCACCACCCAAGTGTTGCAGTCGCCTCTTCCACCTCCTCCTCCTTCCCCATTTTTTGTTCCTCCACCTCCTCCACCTTTCACACTTCCTTTACTCACATCTTTCATTTCTTATCCTCCCATCTCCCCTACTCTCACTTTCACCACTTCCTCTCCTACCATGGCTTTGGTATTTTTATCTCTTCCTTCCCTCTTATCCGGGGATATCCAGGCTCTAAGGACTCCTCTTCCCCAACATCCTCTTCCCACTTCTTCCGTCGCCACTCTTCCCGCTTCATCCATTCCTCTACACCATCTTTTCCATCCCTATGTCGCTTGTCAATCCTTTACCACTCATGATTGTTACAACAATTGCCAATGCATTCTACCACCATAATGTCCTTACCTTTGCCATCCTCTTAGCAGTTGATTTCTTCTTCTACTCCTTCATGGCTGAGTAGGCAGACTCCTAAGAAGAAGAAGAAGATACCTATTGTTTACGATTTCGATCTTAACACCTTGGATTTAACTCCCCGACACTAGGTAAAGAGGCCAAAGGTTATTTCTCACCTATCGGTTGATCGGTCAAGGGAAAGATTTGTTGAGATCGTGACACCAACTAATGACAAATCTAAAGAAGACATCATGGCAATAGACTATTAGATTTCCAAGATCTCTCTAGGAAAGGCCACTCATGAAGGAGCCAAGCAAGATGTTCATATTGTTCTTGGCAACCTTTTGGACAAATTTGACAAAGATAAAAGTTACTAAGGATGAGTTGAAGAGTAAAGTGGAACAATTGACGATTATCCTTTATAAGATCACGCAACCAACACATGCAATTGCTCTTGCAATATCAACAAGCTTTGATGCTACTTCTTTCTCTACATTTGAGAAAATTGGACAACAAGGGCGGCAATCGAGCTTGGATTGAATGTCTAGTCCAAGAAGAAAAGTAGTGATCGAAGATGCGGTTAGATTATATAATGAACTTGAGCCGAAAATGATATGGTGACTAAGATGTACGGTATTCTGAGGGAAGAATGTGATAATTTGGAACTCATTATGGACGCTTGGAGAGAGGTACGAAATGTTAAATCCAATCTTCTCCTTGAAGAAGGGATCATTGATGACTCTTCAAAATTGTTTGAATACAATGAGGCCATGGAGTTCCACATCCAATGCCTCAAAGGCGACCTTGAAATTAACCGATGGAAGAAATGAAGGGATTGACAGCCTTGATGATATCAATGATGAATTTGATAAGATCCTTTGTAGATTTCAAGATGATGATCGTAATGTACTCCCAGCAAAAAAGATTGTCGCTAATTTCAAGAGCACAGTCGAAGAAGATACTTTGAGCAACTCAATCTTTTGGTCTTGAATCTATTAACAGTTGGTACTATATCAAAATTTCTTGAGCCAACTTCAAAAATCATAAATCGAGTCAAGAAGTTGCACGAAAAATTGAACTAAATAGCCGACTCTACCCGTGTCCCGAATCGTTATGCATGTGGACCAGATGACAAGGAGGTACAAGAAATCATCAAATGATTTCTTGATTATCGGCACAAGTAAGCTAGAAAGGAAACCAAAAGGAACTGATTTAGATCCAAAGGCACACACAAAGGGTGGCGTCGATCCCAACCGAGTTTGGTTGCCATTGTTGCGATCTTCCGCCATAGTCCATCGATTGAGTTGCGGGTTTGACCCAATCAAAGTAGCACAACCACCTGGCTTTTTTCGAGGAAGACTTTTTCATAATTGTAAATGCATCCTATTTTTAGAATGTAATAGTTAAGAAGAGTAGCTAATATTGCTCAACCTTCATAAAGCTATATATAGGAGGATGCATTATGTATTCAAGGACTTTTTGATCTATTGTATAAGGAGGCTCTTTCCTTTTGAGCATTTTGTATATAGGCTTAAGCCTTAATATTATTTATGCAAAACTAATACTTAACCTTCTTCCACTTCTATGTGTTGTGTATATTCATGGTGAATGTTGTACTTGTGAATTTTTCTTTCCTAGTACTTGCATAATCCATTTTACCTTCATATAGAGTTAATTCTTCTCTTGACAAGTTGTATGTTGTGACAAATAAATCTTATCTGTGATAGTTGTGGAATCGTGTATGAATCCTTTATGTTATTGTTTAAGTTTTTAACCTTCATATGAAGTACTTATGTTAAGAGGTAAAAATGGGAAGTTGTGTATGTTCTTATCATTTTGTGCTTATATATGTTGATCATTTTGTTCCTTCATTATTGGTGCATTGCCACTTTCTTTTATTTCATTTATCCTTCTTCCCCTATCCTCAAAAAAAGATTTCAATAGTTGCGTTTATTTCAATATATAGGTTTTACAACCTAGTCTTTTCGAGATGCACATAGTTTAGCAGGAAGTCGGCCTTCTCTAAAGGTTCATCCCAGGGAGCCAAGGTCCCACACCTTGGGGATGTTCCCATGTTGCACTAGATAATCGAATAGTATAGCGGGTGCACGATCCGAGTGACAACAGTTATTAGATTCAAACTTCTAATTTTGAGATTTTTCCTTGCTTGAGCTTCTTGTTCATCACAAGGATGAGGTCCTTTTCAATTTAACGAGTGTTTCTTCATATGTTTGTGTTGATACATGGGGTTTGTGCATTTGATTTTCACAAGCTTCCTCCTAATACGTTGTGGGAATTTCAAGTGTCTTGATTGAAGTTGCTTGCTTACATCTAGAATTTTCAAGTGGTTCCCATCTCATCTTTGTATACTCTTCAATCTTCTCTTAACCCTTCATTCGCATTGTGGTTCAATCTTTTACTCACTCAAGTTTACAAAGTGTGCAGGGATCATGTTTGTTAATGCTTGGAGTTTTCTAATTTCCATCTTTCTAAGAAAGTGTCTTTCTATGGTAAATACTAATATTCGATAAAGATTCCCATTATTTATTTTATTCAATTCTTCTCAACAACTTTTATTCATATGAAGATCGTTGATAGCCTTGAGAAGGCGTGCATATTTGTAACCAGAGTGTGTGCTAAGTCCACTTTTTACATTCTAGAAAACCATTTGTGGATGAAAGCTCTAAAATTTGTCCACTTGTTCATTCTACACGTATGTTCTTTAGTGGAAATTTTAATTGTCGCCCTCTTGATGTATATGTGGGTGTTGACCTTTTTTATATTATAAAATTTACCATAACCATTGATCCTTTTTATATTATAAAATTTACCGTAACCAAAAAGAGTATGTACCGGAGTCCATAAAAAAATATGCGAGTCCATTTATCTATAACTTCAATTTTCCGTTAATAGTATCCATTATTTATTATCTTTGAATCTTCTCAACAACTCTCAGCCATATTATGATCTATTAATGGGGTTCAGAACAAGTTGACACGTGCATATCGCAAACACGTATGCTAAGTTCACTCTTTTCAAACTAAGAGATTATTTGTGGACGAAAGCTCAAGATTGTGTCCTGTCTTTGGTTGTTTTACTTGTATATTCTCTGAAGTTGGCAACCATTCCAACAGTAACTTTGTGGATATGTGTGATGTATCAATCCTTTTTTATAACATATAATATTTACCCTTATAAAAAAATGTTCATCATGGTACCACAGTGGCATTTCTTGCATTTCAGTTGACTTGTCGTAGTGGGCGTCAATAGGTGCTTAATATGCATTTTCATATTATGAGTATGAGCACGCATATTCTCATGTCTTAATGCACTAAAATCTTTGATGGAAGTCTTCTCATTCCCCATGCACTATGAGGCACTTCTCGCACACATATTGCCATCTATGGATAGATTGGCTGAAGAATTAAGCATTGTTTTTATTAGTCAAGGCAATACACCATCACTTCAACTCCAAGAATAGCCGATTGGTTTCACTGTGATAGGTTGGCTGTATACTCAGTCCAATTTGTGTAAGAATTATGTTGAGGGTAGGATTGACTACAGCCTTGTGGTAATTGCTCATATTGTAGCAATGGGATATCTTTGCCTCAGCAGGTTCTCTCAATTCAGTCAATGGCAGATTATGGGTCACAGCAGTGATCCATGGTGGGTTAATATGGAAGAGTGGAGGCCAAAATCTCATAGACTTCCTTCTCCATTCTTCTTACATATTGGCAATGATAATGTGCTTTCTGTCCTTGTGGGTACTGTTGAGCCCTTTATGTACTACTAATCCACCTGATTTTCATGTTTTTTGGTTGAACGAGGGCCAAACAAAATATCTGTGTCCGTGAGCCCTTACAGAAAACATTAGTTCATTTATAGCTTACAGTTTTTATCAATATTTACCCTCACGAAGATCAACTTTGAAAACACCCAAAGGTAACATTTTGGACAACCATAATGCATCTTGGCAACAAGAAACACACAGCAGGTAATGGCAGCCTTCAATGGCCCATCTTAACCTGTGCTATTGCGTTTTCTGCATATTTTTAACTTCTAAATTAAAAACATAAACGAACTTAATTAAAAACATAATAATTCGTAAATTAAAAAAACAATTAAATTAAAAGATTTTAATTTCATATTAAAACTATTATGTTATTAAATTAAAACATTAAAGCTATAATATTAAATAACATTAGAAATTGAAAATAAAATAAAACAAAACATTACTATTCCTTCCACTTCAGGCATTGTGTGTATGGCACAATTAAGCTATTTTAATGATATTTGATTTTATCCTAGACAATTTCAATTTAAAACCGTGTTAATGGCAATCACACGTATATAACAATTCTGAGTATGATATGGTTTATGACACACTACCAATGCCAAAAGCTTTTCCAATGGGTTAAGGCTAGAGGGTGAAAAGCCTAAAGTCATGGGTTATAGCAGTCATCGTGACTCCCCTACTGACATTGCTAGCAGACCATAGTTGCAAGTCTTTTATGACTGTTATTTACAAAGAAAGTGTCATATCCTGCCAGGGCGTTTCATGCCCTAGGCAACTTAGGCAGTTGCCTAGGGCGCCAAACAAGGAGGGGCGGCTATATTTAAAAAAAAAAAAAAAAAAAATCAATTTTCATGTCGGCTTTACCAGTTTGAAACCAGACCGGTGCGAATCGATTGTCATTGTCCAATAATATATAAACACTGAAACTGCAGTGGCATTGAAATTAATATAAGACTATACGTAAACCTCTTACAGAAATCTTGGTTACTACCCGCAAGGCATAGCAGTGCCACCGTTGCTTGGTCCACTTGTTTGGGTAGGAATTGCATAGCCGTATTGTTCCTACTAGCCAAAATGCAGCGACAGCCATGTTAGATACTCCAGTAGCGGTTCCAGTATAAGGTTTTAATCCAAACGTGTCCGTTCGAGTCACGTGCCTCCTCGATCTGGTGCCTAATCCGGTTGTCCCCGATATCGTTGCAATTGAAATAGAAAGAATTGTCACGGACTGGCACAAGTGACAAAGCTGCGCGCGTAAACTGGACGGGTTATCACATTCTGAAGCATCCTTCACAAGTCAAGAAATTCACTGTTGCCCGATTCATCCTTGGTAAGAAAATGGCTCGAGCCTCGAGTCTACGGGCATCCCGTTTATTGCTGGTCTAAAGTGTGGGCACTGGGCACAGGATACTAACTCAGAATAACCTTATTTTATTTTTGAACCCCTCCCAATAAACCGTTGATTGCTTAAATTTCATAATATTATTCATTGCAAATGTATTTCACCATTGCATCCGTTGCAATGTAAGGCAATAATATTATAATAAGCTACAGATTTCTACTGTTGATTCGCTAAATTCTAATTTGCTTTGCGGCTTTGTTGGGCTGCACTGTGCACAAATTACAATTCATTCACGGTTTCACCAAATGAAGAAAAAGTTGTTGGCAGTTGCAAGCAAACTTGAACAGAACAGGTTACAAGCTACAGCCTTAAAGGTATGATCTGGATTCTGGTACATGTATGATGTTTATATGCAGTCGTAGAAACTTAAATTCTCCTAGTCCTGTTGGCTGTTTGTTTAGTTACATTTTTAGGTGTCGTTTTGTCATAATGCCCTCTTTTTCTTCAAGTTTGCATTCAGATTTTCTTGTTAATGATCTATTGCCAGTGGCCATGTCTTCTAAATTCTTACAATTTTCAGCGTGCCAAGTCATCCTCCTACTCTGCTCTGTCACGAGATTTTTTGAATTGAATGTGTTAAAATTTATACTATAATTGTTTAAAAACATGCACAGGTGGGTGCACCGTGCCTGGTCCCAGGTTGGGGGAGGGGGGGTGGTGCGCGTACCCTCCTAGTATTGCCTAGGGTGCTTAGAAACCTTAATTCGGCCCTGTATCCCACAAAAGTTGAGGATTTTGTTCCGCTAGATCATGACCTATCTTTATGTGGTTAATAAATTTCAATGTTTCAACCGTATGGCTGTATTCTGATGATTTTCTAAGAAAAATTATACGTACAAAAATCCTGTTTCTTATTTCTTGCAGCATAGCTTTGAAGTAGAATATTTGAAAATGTTATTAATGGCATCCTTACATTGGCGATATCATTCATGACATCATTACTAATAAAATAAAGCACAACAATATATCCTTTCTTTCCTCATCCATCATCGATAAAAATAAACTGAAGCCAACAAGTCAATTGCATCCATTCAAGGTAGAAGTTTAACACAGGCATATGAGCATTTTTTTAGGTTTGCATGTTTTTCTGCAATGTGCATGCATTTACCTTGTTTTAGAGGAATTTGTCAAAACAGCTGTAACAAGGATTATTGCACAAGTTGGTAAAAACCACCTGAACATGTTAAAAAATAGAAGAATTTTATCATTTTTCCATAAAATATACAAGCTTCAGAATGACTTAAAAGATTATTGTTCCTGTTACAAAGTTCCTGATCTCCACAAAAATATTGTAATAATCAAACGGCACCTTGCAAGTGGGTAAATGAAACTGGAAACAATCATATGAAATTTGAAACAAACCAACCTTAAACCATAGGCATAATTGAAAAGATTTACCCACTCCATAAATACATGTCATAGTACCTGATGAATTGGTAAATGTGATAAAAATGAACAGTTTTAATCAGGTAAGTAGTAGTTACCTAATACATTATTGATGGGAATGACTTGAAACGAAAAAATGGAATTCAAAGAATAGAAGCGAGATATTACCACTGGAAAATTTACAGGGAAATATATCTTGGAAAGAATGATGTAACATCAGCAACCAAACCTTTAATTGAATGATGTCTGGAACATGGTTTCAACTTCTATTATGGAAATGCAGAGGGTAAGAATAACTAAAGAGGCTAGAGCTTCTCATTTTCAAGAAAACCAATACATTTTCAAAATCTAAAGCAGGTGAGAGAATACAGAGGAGTTGGAACGGGCTGCAATTGAAAGAACTGACAAGTGACCAAGTGATTAAGGTCCTCTTCAAGAAAATAAAAACTTTTAAATTAGGGCCCATTATTAGTTTTCAAGGAGCTTCCACGGTAAGAACTTGGAAGAAGTCAACTCGGGCTTTTTCTTTTGGAGAAGGTGCATCCTTAGAGACTCAAAAACAAACATAGCCAACCATTATTTTTATGGGACTGGTTACTCAGGCAAAGAAGCTAAATTTCTAAATCCTATTCATGGCTTTAAAATTGAGGTCCTTATGTATTAGCGACCTTGTTATAACAGAAAAATTGTTTTTCATAGTTGATGATTTTCCATGATGGGTTTACAAAAGTTGGAAATTGCAAGACTAGGTTTTTTTCCTCACACAAAAAGTGGCACATATTAAATGAGATAGGAGTAAAACCATGGATAATTTGGCCAGGTTAATGGTGAGATCAAGTGCATGAGTATTTTTATAGTGCTGAGGGGGTTTCCAAACTTTCCACATACCGTAACAGATCTACTAGGCTGCAAAAACCTTAACGAAAAGAAGAGTGTGAAAGATCCCCAGATGGATCCCGGTTGTTCTCCAACAATTTAAATCAATTAAAAATACCCAAAAGCTGATTTTTGATTATTATGGCAATCACACTAAAACAGATCTGATTTTATGTGAAGAAGTGCGACTAGGGTTTGAATGGAAACTAGCCTGAAACCCACCCCAAACAGATTTGAAGACTGTGCAGCATTAAATATGGATGTTTTCTGTCTATGGCGACTAGTCTAGATGATAGAACTACTACCAGCATTACCCATTCTTGTCATAACAAGCTCAAACTGGAACAGTTTATTATAAAATAAAAATCTGGTATTTTTGAATATAAAACAGGCTGGGATTTAACACAGAAATCTGCAGATTTAAAGAGACTGGAACAGTAATATAAATCCTTCCAAAATATCGAAAATACCTTCCCTTGAGCTGTAAAAAAGAATACAACAGGTAGCAGCACAGATCAGACCTGGGAATGACGTCAAAACATCACATGACAGCCACATATGAGCCGCTCCATTAGAGAAAATCAGTACAGCACTGCTGCAACACTGGTATTCGACTTTTATTGCAAAAACTCCACAACTACCGCTGAAAAAACACTAAAATTCTGTGTAAGCTCTATGGAAAATCCAGTGCAGAAATTCCTCCTAATCTCTAAGAGGGTTTTCGTCCTCTAGAGGCAATATACTAAGGGTTTTCGTCCTTAGAATATTTTAATACAAAAGCACCAGGCTTAAGATCAAATTCAGAATTGATAAAATGATTTATGGTATCCTACCCAAGCCGCCCCCTCTCCTTTTATAGGAAAAATATTACAAAATAACCTTTTCATCTTCCAATAAGAAAAGAGGGCCAAAATACCCTAAAAACATGCCCAAACCAGGTCGCACTTTTCTAGGGATGACTCCTAATGTTTATTTTGGCTTCTCATGCCAAGTCGCACTTTCCTTGGGAGGTGTAATAACTTTTATCCTTTCTAAACTCTATTTCCCTCTTTTGTCCAAGGCGCATTCTTACCTAGGGATGACACAAAAATGGCATGGGTCTTTTTCTACTTTCCCTAGAAAGGATACAACATAATATTAGACCCAATGCACCCCTTTAGAGATTACAAATTTATTATTAAGTCAAATAAATTAATACAAGTGCTTTATTAATATTTTTTTGCACTTTGTAATAACTCATTGTGACTTAAGTCACCCTTATATTTTTCCTTTGGCCGTCGGGTCGACAAAATGGGCCAAAGGTCTTCGAATGGGAAAAGGGGACATTATAGAGTGGGAGTGAAGGCAGAGATTAAAAGCATAATCAAGAGATGAAGGGAAGTTGTTTACAAACCTGTTGCATAGTTAAATGTGTCATCGAAAATTACCGAGAAGCGGATCCTTAGAGTACATAGTTGCAAAAATGTGTTTGTGCTTGCTAGGGAGATGAGACAAATGGTGACATATATCCTCTAATGCATGATAGTAAGTGTACGGGAAGTTTTGGATGTGCCAATGGGCACATTAAAAGACAATGCAATTTATCATATATATAAGATTTAGTACAAAAATAAAGAAAAAATAGCTGATGGAGAGTTTGACAAAGAGTGTGGATAAGCTGGAACAGGTCCATAAAGGAAGCAACAGACCACACCAGAAGTACCAGAAGTTGTGTCAAAACTTTATTTTTCCAATGGAAAAGATTTCATCCAACCTGATTAACTTAGCTAAAACTACCTCTACTTTAGCTAATATTTATGTCAGTCTGTTTACAGATTAGTTGAGACACGTACAATCAGGGGTGTCTATAGAGCAGAGATGGGATGCAAACTTGATAAAAGGTTTGGAATGGTGCCTTTCAAAGTTTAACAAATCATATCATTGATTTGTAATTTAATATAAATGTTTCTTTTTTCCAAAAAAACTTAATAAACTGGTAGATTGGCAACCGATAAGTTTTTATATGTAAATGCAAATGTACATTTCAGAAACACAATGTAACAAAAAAACTTTGGTATGAATAATACATCGCAACAAATAGCTAAAATCGAAGTTCCTCCTCAAAAACATGTGTGATCACTACTTAGCTTGTGGATGTGAAGCAATGTAATCAATAGCTAGTTTTATAGAGTCAATTTTATCAGCTTTAACATCCGGGATCTCAAAACCAAACTCTTCCTTGATAGCCATAACAAGTTCAACAGTATCTAAAGTGTCCAATCCCAAATCCTTTTGAAAGTTAGCAGAAGGAGTAACCTGCAATGGTTGGAAGTGAAATGGGTTAACAAAATGACATAATAATATCTCCACATTTTAAAAATACAATGTATTTCCAGATATTTCACGAGAATAATTTCATCAATATTCATCAAAATATTTTACAACTGTCTCCCCTTGAAAAACACTTAGCATCATTATTAGTATGGAAAGCATAACAAAAACAGCTTCAAACATATAAGAGAGCATAAGAAACTCAAATAACCTCTTATAAGAATAAAGAATGGAAAGCAAAAATTATGGTTTCTAATTGGTATGATTAGGAAGATCTTAATGAAAATTTTACTTCTAGCAAATAAATATTGGTTTTTCTCCAGGATTTAGAGATGCCGAGGAGGCAAACTACTGTATGGTCTGGCCTATGGATCTTGGCATAGCTGAATATAATTGTGGCTCATAGATATGCTCCTGTCATATCCCCCGTCTGACCCAGTTCTGATAGATTAATTTTGAGCTTACTTCGTGGAATTAGTATGTATATGAGTTTTGGGCTATATGTAATAATTTTGGATTTCGTATTGTATTCTGTATTGCGATATTTTAGGCTGCATTAAAGCAATTATATGATGTAATGTGACTTAATTTGAATTGATAGGATGTCATAGTTACAATATTTAATTTCCAAGCACTTATCTTGAGATGTTAAAAAGTTTATTTAAAGCTTTATTTTCATGTACAATCATTATAATATTTAAGGTTTAAAATCCTTTTATGATGGAGATGCTGCATATGTTGTGCATTATCCCACAGGTTGAAGACAGGGGTGCGCAGACCTGGTAGGCTAAATGTCGATGATCCATACCATCGTAGCAGAATTTACAGCACTGAGGCAAATGCATAACAATAATGAAGTTGGGACCTTGTTTTCAAATCTTGTTACGCCCGATACGCATCCTACAGTGGCAGCTGGGGGTGGTGTGGGGCTGTAATGTCCGTGGATGAACAATTAATTGAACACCTTAAATTTGACATCCATTTGACCATCATAAGGCAGTTTTTCTTTTTCCTTAGAGAAGGCAATTGAAAAATTGCAATATCTTGGGGATATGATGGAGTTCAGAGCCCCTTCTCCCCCAAAAAGATGTTTTCAAAGTCTTGGGGGCTATGATGGAGTTTGTAGCTACACCGATACGCATCCTACAGTGGCAGCTGGGGGTGGTGTGGGGCTGTAATGTCCGTGGATAAACAATTAATTGAAAACCTTAAATTTGACATCCATTTGACCATCATAAGGCAGTTTTTCTTTTTGCTTGGAAAAGGCAATTGAAAAATTGCAATATCTTGGGGATATGATAGAGTTCAGAGCCCCTTTTCCCCAAAAAGATGTTTTCAAAGTCTTGGGGGCTATGATGGAGTTTGTAGCTAGATTGAAGCTATCTATCACCAGTCAACAAGAAATTTGTGAAGAAAGTGATGGATTCAGATTGATATCTATCGGCATTTTTCAGATAGATTTATTTAAGATATCTGTACAAGTTATGTGACTTTTGTGCCTACGCTTACTTAAATCTTAAGAAGAATGTCATCTTAGAACTACCCATGACTAAAACCTATTGTTGAAAATGACACAAGTAAACTAAACCCTGGAACCACGTACCATGTTGTATGGGATGTGAGGAACTTTAAAGCAGGATTAATAAGATTAACAACTTCACATGAAGCTGAAAGTGAGGGTACAAGCATTTATATGAAATTAATAGCCCATAACTCATTTGTTAGAAGACATGCATGGATAAGCATTAAAAATTTCATTGTGTGGTAACAAGCATCGTGAAGAAGAGTAATGGAGGGAATGGTGAAGAGGAAGGGACTTGAGGAGGGAAGCAGAATGTTGGAAAGAGGAGGAAGTTGGCGGTGGAAGGAGGCAGAAACAGGGAGAAGGAACAGGGAAGAAGTGCTATCCAGTGGTGTTAGATATACAAGTATCACAACTAGTTTTCTTTGTACTGTGAATGGTGTTTTGCTTGCGTAGACAGCAGTTATTTTTCTTTAAACAGGATTGTAATCAGTCATTTCTAAAACTTGGTAGTGTAAAACGCAGTTAACCTTGAGAAACGAGTTGTTTGAAAAGGAGATGAAAGACTGGTTAGATTATTACTGTATTGGGTAAACCATTGTTGATATATTTGTTGAAATCATTCTATTGCAGAAAGTAGGAGAGCTGGTGGTAAGATAATTTACATTTACTGTGATTTAGAAATGGGCAAAAATAGGCTTTCTTGCCCTTACATTGATGCCAACGATAGAGACAACTAGTGACCAGGTTCAGCTGGTTTAGAATGATCACACAGGTGATTGATATTTTGTGAAGGGCTTGGACATAAGTACCATTCCTTCGCTTTAATGTCAAAAGGGTTATGCAGTGCGAAGGCGCGGGCAGAACAAAATTGTATGAATTATTGAATACATTATTTTTATTGTCTGTCACCTCCTAACTTCAAAGTCTCTGCCTATTGATTAGTTTAGAGGTAACTATGATAGGGACAGTTGTTACCTAGAAATTCCTATGTTTGTCAAGCGGAAAACACTGTTAGGGGCAGGGGTTTGTCCACTTGAGGCCATTGTTGGGGAAGAAGGTCTTCATTTATCTAGCAACCAGTTAAATCCTCTGTGGGTACAGGGATCTAGCATCTGTACACTTCTATTTAACTGAACCAGTACCAAACACCTGAAACCTTATCCTTCCATCAAAATAATCATTGAGAGACTTGTGTTTTGCTCCTTGCTCAGTTCACTAATTATTGTGGATATGGAGGTTAGCCAATGGTTGGAGGGGTATGAGCCATTGTTGGGCACATGGGTCCTGTTGTCACTTGGATCATGCACCCACTTAGATCGTCAGATGATCCAATGCAACATGGGAACATCCCCAAGGTGTGGGACCTTGGCTCCTTGGGATGAACCTCCAAAATAGGCTGGCTTCCTACTAAACTATGTGCATCTGATGAAAGATCAGGGTGCAAAACGTATGATACTGAAAATGAATTACAACTATTTAACTCTTTTCTGAGAAAAGGGAAGAAAGATAACTGGAATAAAAGAAAGTGGTGATGCACCAATAGTTAAGGAACAAAATGATCAACTCATGCAAGCACAAAATATTCAACAAAAGGATAATAACATGCACAACTTCCTATATTTTCCTCTTAACATAAGTACTTTGTATGAAGGTTAGAAACTTAAATAATAACATAAGGGATTTATATTCAATTCCACAACTATCACAGATAAGCTTTGTTTGTCACAACATACAACTTGCTAAGAGAAGAATTAACTTCATATGAAGGTAAAATGGATTATGCAAGTACTAGGAAAGAAAGATTCACAAGTACAAAATTCACCATCAATATACACAACACATATAAGTGGAAGAAGGCTAAATATCAGTTCTGCATTAATAATATTAAGGCTTGAGCCTGTATACAAGTGCTCAAAAGGGCAGAGTCTCCTTATACAATAGATCAAAAAGTATTTTTATGCATTGTGGATCTTTGTATATATAGCTAAAGAGGTTGAGCAATATCAGCATCTCATCTCAACCAATTACATTCTAAAAAATAGGATGCATTCATATCTATGAAAGAGTCCTCAAAAATAGTCGGACGATTGTGCAACTTTGACCAGTCAAACCTACAACTTGAAATGCAACTGCCAACCTCCGAAATGCAAAGGGGGAACTTGGCACCTGCTTTTGCAACTCAATTGACTTCGGGGAACTTGGCACCGCTTGCAACTTGACTTCGCACCTTGCTTTGCAACTACTGACTTCCAGGGAAATTGGCAACTGCTTTGCAACTGTTGACATCCGAGGGGAACTTGGCACCTGCTTTGCACCTGCTGACTTCCGGGGGAACTTGGCACCTGCTTTGCAATTGTTGACTTCCGGGATGTAGAGGGTCCTTTGTATTTCGGGTTTGGGGTTTCATTTGCAATTTGCATGTAATATTCAAATTGAAACCCGAAATCCACTAAAATATGCATTTTGGAACCCGAAACCCAAAATGCACTAAAATATGCATTTTGGAGCTGAAACCCAAAATGCATGCAAATATGCATTTTAAATACTTAGGCATTTTTCGAGATTTTCACAAAAGGGGTCTTGCATCAAAACTTTAAGAAACATGGATTGTGCAAGGAATAGTCATAAAAAAGAAAAATGCAAAATGGGCAAGGTGACTTGAAAAGACAACAGGTCCATTCCCCTCAATATCACCAAAAGCTTCGTGGAGGCTCAAAGTGCATGCTTAGTTGGTGGTTTAGACAACTCCAAAACTCTTGAAGGATCATTAAGGTCATCTGAGCTATCTTGCTGGAAATATAATACTTAATATAAATGTGTTTGGCAATGGCTTGTTGGAAACATCTGTAAATGGCCATACATTGAAGACACCTGTCTGATATATCTGTACAATTTTTATGAATTGCATAATATGCTTTGGGAATCAGTTGTATTGGATATGAATATATTATAAGTATAACAAACAACTCATATGTCCGGTATACTCAGCTTTGGTAATACTATGGTCAGTTTATGATGTATTGGGAAATTTTGAGTCCAGCATGCCATGTATTGGGAAACTTTGAGTCCAGCATACCATGTCTTGACTCTTGGGCAAACAGTGGGTTGGAAACATTGTATTGAACAACATTATATGGAAACATTAGTTATAACACTTGATTATAAAACCATCATGGTTACTGCCACTGGTTTATAATTGTTAACTGTCTATCCTTGCCATGATTTAGGTAAGCACCATGAGCAGAAACTGCTATTGCTTTAAGCTTAAAATTTATGAGTTATGGCTTCACTGAACCTGTTAATTTTTACAATGTAACTTCTTGAGTGTACAAACTATAACTGAAAGCTTAAAATTTATGAGTTATGGCTTCACTGAACCTGTTAAGTTTTACAATGTAACTTCTTGAGTGTACAAACTATAACTGAACCACCTGCTCCAGTTATAGATACTAAGTATCACTTGCATTAGACTTGTTGTGAACTATGAGAAAAGACAGGAGGTAAGGTAAATTTGTGTACTGCGATGTAACTGTATCATATGACAAGGTGCTTTCTTCAGTTCATTACACTAATGTTATAAATGCCAGTCAATTTTATAAGGGGGTAAAAGGCCCTCGTATGTACAGTTGGGCAATTGTTTTTATGGTCTTAATGGTACAGGATGTAAATCTGTATATCATATAAGTTCTGAATCTCTTGAGTATTTAAAAGAACTTTCCAAGGATCAGCTGGAAATGCATGTTATCTTTTATTGATTCCAACTTGCACCTGTGACTTTTATGTAAACATTACCATAGACAGTATTGAAATGCCAATGGTGCAGACACTGAACTTGAAAATGATATGCTAGAAATGATGATGAGTATAACAGACTACTGCAGGGTATCCTGGAAGAGCTGGGAAAAAGCCCTACCAAATATCAGTCAACTTCGATGAAGTTTTGAGACTTGTTAGTTGATGATGAAAGGAATGAATGTTATTTAGACTTCTGGTAATGAGAGGAACAGGGACTGTCTAAACCAAATTATAAATTTAAATTTTAGAGCATGCAACACTTGCTAGGGTATTACATGAAATGGTCAAACATCAGTTGCATAATTTTCTGAGAGTAAGTTACCAAATCCCGTAAATGGAAATAAGTCATTTGTTTGTTGTTAGGAATGGTTGTGTATAGAAACAAGGTTGAGTCTCTTCTGATTTGTTCTTGAAAATTATCTCATCTACAATCCATGAGAAAATTCAAAATACGGAAGATTGCTGACTCATTCAATGACACAATGAACTGTAAGGAAGCTCAATTTGTTCATGTATGGATTGTTTTTGTTGTGTTGTCTCAGTAATGAATTTGCATCAAAAAGATTATTCTAATAATTGTTATGATTGTGTGAAAACACTTAAATTGACTCGAGATCAAGATATATAAATACATTTCAATGCAAAACTTTCTTGAGATATAAAAGAGTTTAACACTATTATAGAGGCCTTGTGATGTATGCAAATCCGTATCCCATATTTAGTAAAAGGTTTAATGGACTAATCCATGAATTATACCTTAGCTGAAAGAATGCATGTGAATTATCTACTAACCACTATAGGTCATGTGAATTTGTCGTATGGATATAGAAGAATTCAAATCTATGTTTGATTTAAAATCCATGAGTTGTGTCTAGTTCCACATTGCTGTCATTGACTCATTGCTATGATATTGGAAGTTTAATTTCATCTCTTCAGCACAGAAAACCCTATTAATTGAAGAGCCTTGTGTTACGCAAAACTTAAATAGGTCTGGATTGTTAGATAGGAAAGGACAAACTTTATGATAGGAGAAATATAAAGCTAGTCTCGCCTCCAAAGTAGTTTAGAATGATCCAATACTTGGAAGATTGCATAATGTACAAGACATCCAATGGGGCAATCGAGAGTAAACGGGATATTGTTAGAGACTATTTCTGTCCTACCCTGTACTCTTGATATTAATGAATTTGCTTAGTCGATCCTTTATATGCTCTTAGATTGAGTAATGACCTTTGCTTTAAGCAGAAGGTCGGTGATTATGAAAACATAGGTTGTTTTGGTCTTTTTATACATTTATGGGGTTGAATATTACCAACCCAGTGGAAACTAAGACAGTATTGAAATGTAGTTTTAAGTAATTTGTGGAAAAAAAAATGTCATAATTTTTTGGGAGTTTTGGTTGTGAGCTCTTCTCAAGTGCCACCAGATTACTGTCGCTAATAATTGGCAGTCTGAATGTCGATGGAGGCTCCAAGTTGATTACTATGGTTTTTCTGGACTGGGAATTGAAGAGGAGACATTGACCTCTCACTTTTAGTTAAGGAGAAAGAGGAATAAGGTTGCTCCTCTACTGGAAAACTATGGTGTTGGATTAAGGTCTGGGGAGGAAGGAAAATTAAAGAATTATCATAGATTATAGCCATGTTAATAATAATCTTCAAACCCTTATTAGTTTATCCCACATCTCTCACTCCTGTTTTCTCTGAGATGTAGAAATCAGAGCCTAATCTAAAAACTCGGGCAGAGTTCGACAAAAATGATTTGGAGAAAACAGACTCCAAAGATCAAGGTCACTTGTGAAAAATTGACACAAGACGAGATGGTGTTCAAGGTTCAAGACACCTGAGTAAAGCTAGTATCAAAGGCAGCATGGAAAAACTCTCGCCTAGAACGGACAGAGGGAAGAGAAAGCCAAGGTTTGCCAGGAGAATTCTGAAAACGGTTCTCCCACCCATGGTCGAGGTAAAGGACAATGGTTTAAGAAGGTTGCTAAATGTTAGGAGTAAAATTTCGAAAAGTCCATGAACAGTAGATGTATGGGCTCTGTGGACATGTGGCGAGGTCCATTATGGAATACATTAAAGCCTGACCTAGGTTAACAAATATATTTTAAAAAATTGAACAAGGCTATCACATACAGCATGGAATACCTTCTAACTCGTGTTCAGTTCAAGCTTTACCCAACAACGTGTTCCCCTGACCTCCGCTAAGATTAACCAGGTTAAAAAGAAAACAACATGAAATAGCAGGTGGGTTCAATGAGCCCTAGGAATTTCAACTGCCCACATTATCATTGACTCGTCAGATTAGCAGGGAGAAAGAGAAATGCATTTACCTTGGAAGGATCAACCTTCTGCGACTGCTTGATGACAGAAAGAACTCTGTCTGTGACTTCGGACTTGTCCAAATATGTGCCCTTGGCCTCCACAGACATGCACCGCTTGATGGTCCATTGGCGAAAAGTCTGTACCACTGGGGCTGCACCCTCATGTGCTTCAGTATGGAATTCCTTACACAGATCATACCAGACAATGCACCCATTTTAGGAACTGTATACAGAAAGTTTCCTGAAACGGTTTTCCCTACTCAAATGCACTGCAGGTTCATTTACATAATTTTGTTTGTCCTTTTTATAGGTTTCCTAAATAGAGACTTCGCCCTAAGCTCATTTGGTTTTTATGTAAAAATGAAACTAACATTGTTTTTGCAATTATTCCTATTATGTGATATTAGACCAAATTGTCTCTATAAAGGAAAGTATAAGCTCTAATAGAGGATACACTAATTGGAAAATGATACAGCAATGAAGTAAAAGGGAATATTATAGTTTTCTAAAAGATAATACCTAATTTTATATTGTTTCAATTATTTTGCAAACAATGATATAAAGTATAGTAAAACTAGATTTAATTCATATTAATAAATATAGTGATCTAAATTTGAATTAGGGTTAATTTGGATATTTTTAAAGAGAGAAATAGTTATATAATGTATAATGGAAGGATCCAACCTAATTTATCTTGAAGGCATTGTGTATAATGATTGCGGGGACATGGAATCGGTTTAAGAATGTGTTGTCAAATAAGTTGGTAAAAGAGACAATATGGAAATGTGTATATACATTACTCTTGAAGAGAGTCAATACCACCAAACAACAATGGTATATGAGTTTGTCGGTGAGTGTCAGGAGTGTGCAACAAGTCTACAACTCAATGAGATTGTTTGCATGCATTTGCAATTTGGATTCGAGGTGTTAAGGCGGTAGAGCTTGTGCAATCTCTCATTTTCCTTTCCCTCACAATGCACTCAAATAATATGACACAATAAAATATTTTTGGAGCTATCAAATTGAAGCAACCTCGTCACACCCCCAAAATGGGTGAGTGTTGTATTATGTGCCAATACATTGAAGAGGGATAAAGTTGAACATAATTGTCCCACTTCTTATGTGAATGTGCAATTACGAGAAGAATGTGCAATCTAGAGTGATCCTTCCTTTGACTCTTGACACTTAACACCATACAACTTCAACCCTTTGAACTTCATATTTTAGCTCAATCGACTACTTCACAACTACTATTTGGAGATTTAAGATGTGCATATGCCTTTGTAAAGTGATTGTTCGTAATTATTATTGTTAGTACTCACATATAGTTATAAGTGAGTATATATTTGTTATAATAAGGTTGTTTGCATGGTTGGAACAACTTGCTTGATTTGGAGTGAGTTGTTATGGGATATATTTTAGGATTACTTATTCTTAAGATATCTTGCTCCTATTTATATGTATGCATTTGTGTAGAATAATATAACGAAGTTTTATTATGTTTAATATATCTAACTCGACCAAACTCATCATTCAATATCGGAGCGATCTAATGATCATTCATGGAGTAGAAAGGAAAGAGGGGAAGCTCCACTTCATTTTGCCCCATTGATGAGAATGTGTAGACACTAAATCACACATTTGGGTATATATCTAGTCATAGTCGCATACTACTATTCATATGATTCCTAAGTAAGAAAATTACTAATTAACCCATGTCTTTGGTCATCTTTGATTGTTTTATCGTGCCTTTGTTGATCGTACATTCCTTCTAGCTCAGTCTGTCTTTCATACTTTGGCATTTCTCACTCTGGACACTAGGGCCCAACCAGGGACACCGGCGTCAAGTGCCCCTAACCTCTTTGTACTTTGTTCACATCTTTTGGGTCCTTTCTAGCCATTTGGGCATCTTATCTTTTTGGTAGTCACCTTTTCGGAGTTAATTACGAAATTCAAGCAAAGGAATCATATAAATATAAAGTTATGTGACCATAATAAAGGACCAAACACTAAGCATTAGTTATCACCACCTAAGGTTGCATTTCAAGAGCATTATAAGAGTATTCAAGCATCCATCTAGCTCCACACAAGGGACAAGGGACTATCTTTTTGCATACACTTCATAGGAGGGGAAGTTCATTCTTTAATGCACACATCTATTTACATCTTTTATATCTAGCTACTTACTCGTTATCAAGTGTGGCGCACACAAGAGCCACCTAGGGCACAATTTTGACACACACACACACATAGAACTACATTAGGTCTAAGATGTAGTGCAAGGCTCAGTCGTAAGTTCACTTGTTTGGAAGTTGAGGTGTTGGGGTTAATCACACCAGTTGTATAGACATATATTCATATCTAAGCATACAAATAATAAAAGTAGAAATAAACTAGAAGAAATAATACACAAGATATAACATGGTTCACCCAATGTGGGCTACGTCCACCAAGAAACAACCAATATATTATTCAAAGCTTTAACAAAGGATATCAATGAAGATCTGCAATCTTCCACACCTCTTAGATGTACAATAATTTCTTCCTCACAAGATTCTCTTTTTCTCTCTCCAAGAATTCTCTCTTACAATTCTCCCAATTATTAATGAGTTCTCACTTACTAACCCTAGCTTTCTAGCTTATATATGCATATACAAACTTAGGGCACTTTAGCTATGTAATTACAACCATTAGATCAACTTTATATCAAAGGTTAGATCTAATTCCCATGAGTTAAATAAAACAATCACGCACAGAAACCGATGTCGATTACCCTAACCGATGTTGGTTCCTCCTTGCTTTGACCGATACCGGTCCCGGTGACCGACGTCGGTTATTATGTATTCCAGCAAGTTAATAAAGCATGCTAATGTGAAGCAATTAAGCTCCACAACTCAACAATCTCCCACTTGGAGATAAATTTTTACATTGTATCGTACAACTCCATTCTTGGATCCTTTCCTTGGCCTATTTCTTCCTCTTCAAGTCTCAAACTCAAAGACCAATAGAAGTGGAGTGTAGCTCCAACTTCTCATTTTCCAATGGCTTCGTTAGCATATTCACAGGGTTCTCCTTCATATGAATTTTCTCCAATTTCAGTTGTCCATCCTCTAACACCTACCGTATGAAGTGATATCTCAATTAAATGTGTTTCGTTCTTGAATGAAACGATGAGTTCTTTGCCAAATGAATCACACTTTGACTATCATTGTATAATTTGCAATCATCTTGCTCCTTTCCCAACTCTTCCATGAACCTACTCATCCATATCATCTCTTTGTTAGCCTCTGTAGCTGCAACATACTCAACCTCTGTAGTAGAAAAGGCCACAACCTTCTACAATCTCGAAATCCAACTAATTTTCATCCCACCTATTGTGAATACATATCCAGTGGTGCTTCTCCTACCATCCAAATCACCAGCCATATCTGAATCAACATAGCCACATAAAGAAATATCTCGACCCTCTATAAGCATTGATGTCCCTCTCAAATACCCGAGAACCCATTGGACTACTTTCCAAAGCTCTTTACCTACATTAGCCATAAATCTGCTCACAACTCCCACTTTGCAATGTCGATATGTCTGCAGTACAAACCATAACATACATAAGACTTCTAATTGTTGAATCATATGGAGATCGTGTCATGTACTCGACCTCTTCATGTGATGTAGGACACTGATATTTACTCAATTTGAAGTGTCCAGCCATAGGTGTACTTATAGGTTTTGAATTCTACATATTAAACCTTTCCAACACCTTATTGATATAATGTTCTAAGACAAATACAATTTCTGTTCTTCATGTCTCTAAGAATTTTCATGCTAAGGATTTTCTTTGTAGCTCTCAAATCCTTCATTGCAAATGTGTGAGCTAACTTTTCTTTAAGCTCACCAATGTCCTGCATACTAGATCCTGCAATAAGCATATCATCCACATACAGTAACAAAATAATATAGCTTCATTTTCAAGCTTCTTGAAATAAACACAATGGTCAGATTCACATCTCATATAACCATGCTCATGCATAAAACTATCAAACCTCATATACCATTTCCTTGGGGCTTGTTTGAGCCCATACAAGCTCTTTTTCAACCTGCACACAAGTTTCTCCTTACCCTTGACTTCATAACCAAACGGTTGCTGCATATAAATCTCTTCCTCCAAATCATCGTGAAGGAAAGTTGTCTTGACATCAAGTTGCTCTAAATGCAAATCTTCTACTACAACTAAACTCAATACAGTACGAATAGAAGTCATTTTTACTACAGGAGAAAATATCTCACCAAAATCAATACCTAATTTCTGTGCAAATCATTTTACCACAAGCCTTGCCTTGTATCTTTTCTGTCCACCCTCTTCTTCCTTGATCCTATAAACCCATTTGTTTTGTAATGTTCTTTTACATGCTGGAAACTTAACCAAATCCCATGTCTGGTTTTGTTCCAAGGAGTCCATCTCCTCATCCATGCCATGCTCCTATTTCACGTGGATATCATGTTGCATTGCTTCTTCAAAATCTCCGGTTCAAGATTATTAGTCCATAATAAATAAGATAAGGAAGGTGAAAATATTTTCTGGAGGTCTACTTACCCTTTGTGACCTTCTCACTGAGATTTGGGGTGCGGAGGCTCAATCTACTCATTCTGTAAATTTGTATCAATCTCGAGACATGGACCGACATCGGTCACAGCTGTAGTCGACACCGGTTCGGCTAACTAACCGATGCATGTTTGGCTCCT
The DNA here is from genome assembly GCA_018340775.1 of Taxus wallichiana var. yunnanensis. Taxonomy (NCBI): domain Eukaryota; kingdom Viridiplantae; phylum Streptophyta; class Pinopsida; order Cupressales; family Taxaceae; genus Taxus; species Taxus wallichiana. Next base: position 222,663,871 of record CM031236.1, on the reverse strand, counting down.
CTACACAACTTGACGCGTTGGTTGGGCAATAACGTCGGTCCGATGTTAACCAACACTGGTTACTTGTGTAGACTTGTAGGTATCACTTTTAAATCCGAGAATGCATTTTCATCCACAAACTTTCCAATAGGTTTGTCTTTAGGTACCAAAACTTGATCCATGTACATTCTCTTTTCATTCCATTCAATGTCATGACTCCTAACAATCTTAGAATCTTCTAAATCCCAAAAACAATCCAAAATCACCAAAGCCATAACCAATGAAAGTACATCTCTTGGATTTAGTATCCAACTTCTTTTTATTTTATTTATCAACATGCACAAAATCTTCTAAACCAAATACTCTAAGAAAAGAAAGATCTACCTCTTTTCCAGTCCAAGCTTCTTCTAGTATTCCACCATCCAATGCACTTGAAGGCCCACGGTTTATCAAATAAACCTCCATATCTACTTCTACCCAAAACTACAAGGGTAATCCAACATGTATCCTCATGCTTCTTGCATGTTCCATGATTGTCTTGTTCATTCTTTCTGACACCATTCTCGTGGTATTTTAGAACCATTCTTTCTCTGCGTATTCCATTTACTAAACAATAATCATTGAAAACCTTACTACAATACTCACCACCATTGTCAAATCTAAGGCATTTTAACTTTGAATTTGATTCATTTTCCACAAGGGCTTTCCATCTTTTAAAAGTCTCAAAAACATCATATTTATGTTTAATACAATAAACTCATACCTTTCTTGTGACATCATCAATGAAAGTCACATAATATTGGGATCCTCCATGAGAAGCTACCTAGGTGGTCCCCACACATCTGAGTGCACAAGCTCTAATTTTTTCCTCCTTCTTTGTTGCCCCAACTTTGAGAAATCTCACTCTCTTTTGCTTTCCAAAGATACAATGCTCACAGAAATCAAGATCTACATCTTTCAAATTTGATAACTTACCCTTAGCCTTTAATATTTGTATTCCTTTTTGACTCATATGGCCTAGCCGATTATGCCACATGCTTGCATCTAAATATGAAGTAGATAGCATAAAAAAGAAATCAGTAATATAGGTAGACAAATACAATGTTCCTACCTTCTTGCCTCTTACTACAACAAGATATCCCTTGGTAACCTTCCAAGAGTCGGTTGTGAATGTAACCATGCAACCAAATTCACCTAGTTGTCCTACAAAAATTAGATTTCTCCTGAGGCTTGACACATGCCTCACATCTTTCAATATCCATGTATTTCCATTCTGCAATTTTAGATGAACTTCTCATTTACCAATAATATTGCATGGTTCATCATCTCCTAAATAAACATGCCCAAAATTACCCTGGACATAATTTTTGAAATAACCCTTATTAGGGGTAGCATGGAAAGAAGCTCCTGAATCTAAAACCCAAGATTCAATTTTATTATCCAAGGAGAGAATAAGGGCATCTTGCATTACCTCAAAGATGCAACATTTGCCTCTTTACCTTTCTCTAGTACATTCTCTTTGTTTTCCTTGAACCAACAATCCTTCTTTGCATGTCCTTTCTTTCCACAATTCCAACAGGTTATTCCTTTACCTCTAGATTTAGATCTGTCATTCTTAGACTTTGATTTCCCATTATTCTTGCTCTTGGATATCTTCTTCTTCCTTCCTCTGCTTTCTACATTTAAAGCATTTCCAGATGATAATTATCTTGTACTTTTCCTATGTATTTCTTCATTCAGGATTATACTAACCACATCATCAAACTTTAAAATATTAGTAGCAAGACATTGTATTACTAACAACCATTACTAAGTTATCCCAACTATCTGGCAAAGAGCATAGAAATAAAAGTGTTTTCACTTCATCATCAAATGGAATATTCACCGATTTTAATTGATTTACAATAGACCAGAAATCATTCAAATGACTTGATGCAAATTCACCTTCTTGCATCTTTGAATTAAATAATTTCTTCATCAAATAAACTTTATTTGAAGCACTAGGTTTTTCATATAAATTAGCTAAAGATTTCATCAACTCTACCGTGGTTATGCTTCGGTAATATTTGAAGCCACAAATGTTGTCAGGCTCAATATTATAGATCTCAGAGCCTTTATATCAAGAATTTTCCATTCTTCATCAGTCATCTTTGTAGGTCTTGCCTTCTCATCCAACAATAAGTATAGATATTTTTGATACAGATAATCTTCCACCTGCATCTTCCATAATTGATAATTACAGTCGTCAAATTTCTCAACTCTATATTTTCCATCTTCTGATTATTGTTGTAGCTCCCACTCAATCGAAATCCTATGTGAGTATATCTCAAACACACAAAACCCTCAAACAAAAACGAAACTTTGATACTAGTTGTTGAGGACACACAAGCTTATACTGATATATATTCAAATCTAAGCATACAAACAATAAAAGTGAAAATAAACTAGAAGAACTAATACATAAAATATAACGTGGTTCACCCAAAGGTGGGCTACGTCCACCAAAAACAACCAAATATATTATTCAAAGCTTTAACAAAGGATATATAATGAAGATCTGCAATCTTCCAAAACTCCTAGATGTACAATAGCAGTACTTTTTCCTCACAAGATTCTCTTTTCTCTCTCTAAGAATTCTCTCTTACAATTCTCTCAATTATTAATGAGTTCTCACCTACTAACCCTATCTTTCTAGCTTATATAGTCATATATACAAACTTAGGGCACTTTAGCTATGCAATTACAACCATTAGATCAATTTTATATCAAAGTTTAGATCTAATTCCCGTGAGTTAAATAAAATAATTATGCACGAACAAGCGATGTCGGTTCCTCCTTGCTTTGACCAATCTTGGTCCCGGGTGACTGACACTTGTTTGTCGATCAACGTTGTTACTTATGTGTTCCAACAACTTAATAAATCATGCTAATATGAAGCAATTAAGCTCCACAACTCAACACGAGGATAGTTTGACCCCTCATTTGCATTATTTTCTTTTTAGGGATTTTATGTGCTTTTGGGGTTTTGCAGGTCATTTCTTTATTACAAGTTACAGGTGACATATGCGAACTTGGTGTGATATACTAACACACAGAAGCGAAGGACAATGAACACTTCGGACCCTCCAAAGTTGGTTTCCTAAGGTGTTGAGCGGTCACGGCGCCCGTAGTAGGTCCATGGTGCTCTGCAAGCGCCTCGACCCAGCTTAGGTGCCCAGTCAAGCGAGATCCTCTAGTCACACAATTTTATGAGCTTTTGTGCAACACTTCTCCCACTATGTTCATCAGGTTCATCACTTGATACAATCTAAGATTATTTTCTAATCAACTAAGTCCTTCCATCTCTCATATGCAACTAGGGTTTTATAATTTCTAGCTTATTTTATTTGGGTCAATTTTTGTACTTTATTGCATATAATCATCGTTGTTACATAATTAGTATCGAGACATTTATTCATTTCAATATGTAAGAGAACATTGTATATTTGTATAGATGTGTTTCTCATATTTATCTTGTAGTCTTCCTTTTGTGTTTTATTATAATCCTTATTAATCGTTATTCTTTATCCTTCTATCGTGTACACTTTATTTGTACAAGCACGTTGTAAATCTATGATGAGAGCCTAAGTGGATGGGCTAAAAGGTGAAAAATCAAATGTTTTGGTGAAAATATGGATCTAGGATGACTTCGAATTAATTGTGTATTGTGTAAACTCGACATTTGTATGCCTTCCATTTTTATAATTTTTATATTCTTATAAGCCTTTATTGTCATTGATGATTAAAGGGTTTTTCTCTTGTGCGATAAATTAGTACAAACTGGTTGGTTCACCTTGAATGCATTTCTAGTTGTTCACGTCTCTAACTCGCAGGTTTTTCTACATGACAAAGTCGTTTCACATCTACTTGGCCATAATATCCACTTCAAACTCATGGAATGTATATTATTTTGGTTTTAATTCATTCAAATTTTTATTTTCATCGACATCATGCTTGTAGACTTGATTTTGTCATTTACATATTAGTCTTCAACTTTGACATGTGTCATTACTAAGAGATCTAAATTCATTCACGTGAATTTAATAATAATAATAATTGTTTTATAGTCCACGATGTCAAGCACTGCTTTTGGGTCTATTGGTAGCTTATAGCATATGGGACTACCTTGTACTCCCAATATGCAGGAGACACCTAATTGTGCTTCGGATACAAGGTGTACATACCCTACCCCTTGAAGGATTTGAACTTGTGATCTCTATTTCAAGAGCATAAGTTCTTCACCATTAGGCCAACTCAAGTGTACTTTGGGAATTTTCTTAGGTGAATTGGCTTGCGTTTAGTTGTTGTTTTTAATGAGATCATTCCTCCTTGAGCTCACCGGTAAAGTCTCACCTCATCAACACATGTCATTTATTTAATGTGTAAATAAATGTGACACATAGTAGTCATTTGATAACTAGCACCATATCTATGTTATGTTTCTTTAGTAATTAAGTGTTATTGTCTTCTCTTAAATCGGTTTGCAATATTCTTACTATGCATCATAGTTAATAAAGTTACATGTCGTTGTGAGTCATGTTTATAGTGGGCACTTGTTAAGTTATATGACATATGTTATAGTTAATGTTCTTTATTAGTGTCGTTATGTCTAGTAATTTCATATTTTATTGTCATATGGTTAGTCAAATCATAAAATCATTTTGTAAGAGAAGTCAAAATTTATCAAAATAGTCTTGTTGTTAGCGTCAAAGTATAAAAATAATTAAACATTAGTTTTTCAATTGACGTTTTTATCATCTTCTGTTTAAAGTTGAGTCAAGCTATTTTAATTTGTCAAAAAGTGTCATATTATGTCCAGTTTAAGTCAATAGTCAAATAAAAATATTGTAAAAAATAAATAAAAAATTACCTTATAGATGCATTTTTGATGTAACACAATGTCTTGAAAATAAATGATTTCACATTGTGGGGGAATAATAAATAGTGTGGAAATCATTGAGCGTTATGATCACATTCCATTAAGTTAACAACTTTACACTAAAGGATAGAGGCAATGGAGGAAGGATGTCTATCGACGACCTCTCGTCAGTCACTAGTGATGAGGCCGCGCAATTGCATTAGTGGCACCAAACTTGCACCAAAATGGGTAAATCCAAGACCGGTTCCCATGTGGCAGTGATAACCATCCCATATTATCCATGATCAATGTAGTAGTGGTCACCAACAATGGTTATAAACATGGCAAGGACATGGTCCTCAAATTTCTATTTTCTATTATTTTAGTTGTGTGTGTGAATAAGAACATAATATCAATAATGTTTGTAATTCTAGTTTTTCTCTTGAAAATCATTGTGATATGGCATGGAAGGTGCATAACTATAAAAATAGTTATATAGAGGGCGCTTGATTACAGAGATCCTCCGACTACAAAGATGCTCGGACTATCAAACTTCTTCAAAGTGTGATTTTTCGGTGATAAGTTCACTGTGGTGAAGTGTTAGGGAATAAGTGATAAAATATGTGGAATAATCCTTCACAAAATCACAACAAAGAGAAACTAATATGCGAAAAATATTACGGATCTCAAATAAAAGTGCGAATAAAATAAACAACACAAAGAGACAATATTTAACGTGGTTCACCCAATTTGGGCTACGTCCACCAAAAATCACTTGCTCAAATTTTATTACAAGCCACCACTCTCTCTCAAATACAATACCCATATATGTTTGGAGCTATGCTCAACAAACTCTGACAATTCACACCCAAATTCAAAGCACATCTCGCAATGTTTTTCATACTTCTATCATATGCATAAAACCATATAAATAGACAAATGCAAGCAGCTTTTACAAAAATGTGGGTATCAAAACCATGGGCAAAAATTGTCCCATAAACCTATGGGTCAAAATCCCGCCCATATGAGAAAATCACATTTCCCGATATATCGGGCACGTTTTAAGGCCCCAAAAAAAAATTTTTGAGGATACATGAAAAGTGTGCATACTCTTAGTGTACAGTCTTGAACACTTTCACACATGAAAACAGGCTCCACGACCTAACATGAAGTGGGTGATCATGTGCATCAAGATTTGGATAGTAAGATCCGAATAATAATATGTAGACCTAAAAGTATGCAAAGTGGCATATGATTTTGTTTTCGATTCTCCTTTCCCCATGTTCGTATTTAAGGGAGAATGTTATGAATTATTATTGGCGTACTCACATACAATTAGAAGTGAGTATATATTTGGTAGAATAAGTTTGTTGCGTTGTTGGAACAACTCACTTAGTTTGGAGTGAGTTATTATGTGATATATTTAGCACTACTTATTCTTAGGATATAGTGCTCCTATTTATATGTATGCATTTGTGTGGAATAATATAACACAATTTTATTATGTTTAATCTTTGTTAACTCGACCAAACTCATCAATAATCTCTAAGGTATCTCTTAAATATGTGCAAAGATAATGATATATGAGGTAATTTGTATATATAAGTGACTTTCATTAATTTATCACTATAGTAGACACATGAAACATGTCTAGGTTGACCCAATGAAAGTTCCCACATTTGAAAAATAATCATTGGCCACTCCAGAACACTACCAATAAAGGATGACACTACCAACACATGATAGTGTCTTAGGTCGATGTGAGAAGTGTCTAGAGGAAAAGAATAGGTTTTATTGAGTTGGAGAGTACATGTGTAGTATTTTGAAGGTGTCCTTTTATAGTAACCGAGCTAATCCTAAGTAAGTATGATTAGAAGATGGAGGTGTCTCGAGATGATGTATGGGTAAGTTGAGAGGAGGAAAGTGTGATAAAGAGTCAAATATATGTCAATTTTCGAAGTGTGTCTACTAAATTTGATGTTTCCAAGTTAAAGACTGAATCCGTGTGTCTACACATGCCCCTTTTAATCTAGTATTAAAAATGTTATATTAAAAGGATAAAATAAATTGTGTACATATGATAAGTGTTATGGGTATTAAAAAGTATAACTTAACATGTCATTTGTCCCACGTCAAAATATAAAAGCAAACAATTATAGATTAAAGTCTTGTAATGATAAGAAAACTAAATACATGAACCATCGAAGAATATTAAAATTGAAAAAACTAATAAATGAATACACACGATGCTATAGAACCAAAATGTCACTTATTGAACTTGATTGGAGAATGCCTTTAGGTGAATGTTCTCTAGAAGACGTACTTGCAAAATTATAGAGTTAAGGAATGTAAATGCCCCAACCGAAACTAAAAATGGTCATGTCATAATTTGATTTAGGTGTCTAAATAACCCAATTTATAATAGACAATATGATCCAACCTCATGATATTGTTAACCAAAAAATCAAACATGAGTTTGTAATGATAACGAACTTCTACTTGTGAGGTCTCAAGATTTTCCACTTTGTAGATGGAAATAGACCCAAAAGTGTGCTTATGTGGTATCATTATGTAAACACTAGAAAACACACTCTTGCATAAGATCTCTTATTCAAAATTACCAAAAATATTATAAAGCACAATAATCCCACAAAAATAAATCAAAATATAAAACCCCACAAAATGGGGATAAAATACACCTCGTCACTCATTTACTAACCCTCACCCACTTACATTTAATTATATTCATCTCACCTACCCATTTGCATGCCCAATGCACTATGGACCCTTATCCTCTCACCCACCTATGCACATGTCACCCATATGTGTCCCACTCCCCTATGTACTCAAAAACTATATAATACCACTCACCCCCATCATTCCAACCCCTGACTTTTTGTGTACTAAAGATATACTTGAGTTTTCTTTCTCTCTTTCTCACATATCATGTCTTGAAGAAGTGAAAGCGAAGCATAAAGGATATATACAACTTGTTGCAGCACTATTTTAGCAAAATTCCAATACATACGAAATCATAATTGTGATTGGCTTGTGATCTCCATGTGATTTTTGATGAATCACAACTGTGATTGTCCTGCGATATGAGTCAAGTATATTTGTCATTTTCATTTATTATTTTGTCATTTTAATCAATAAAATGTCTTTTATCTCCTTAAAAGGTTAGGGATATGACCGAGGCATGTCCCCTAACCACCAAAAAACAACTAACATTTTCCAAGTGTGCTTGTGTGTAGGTTTAGATTTAGATTGAAAGATTTTTACCCACTTTATTCAATGAAATAACCCATAATTGTCCTTCTCTTCACAATGGCAACATAAGCCCATTTTGTTTTAAGTAACATTGATTTAGATATTTCATATCAACTAATCCATCTTACAGGTGATCCAAATCTAAGTGTGCACATTATTTCCCACTACCCCTAACTTAAAAATAGAATATGTGAATATGGATAAAATCCATAATCTATGTGATAAATTTGTTCCTCAAATCTCTCAAAATGTAAATATAATCCTCAAGATGGATGAAATCCATGTATCTTGTGATCAAGTTTCCCTTAAAATCATATGGAATGTCTAAATATGTGATCAAATATCTCACAAATTTCATATAGCATGTCCAAATATGTGATCATTTATCTCTCAAAATCATATACAATGTCTTAATTCGTGCTCAAATGTCTCTCGAATATCATGTGAAATATCTTTATAAGCTCAATTTGTCCCATTTGAACCATATATATTTTTCTCTCAAAGTGACATGATTTTATGAGAGAGTCTTAATCTCTTAAACAAGCATATTGTATTCCCTCTCCTTTGAATGAGGGATGAAGAATACAAGTATCTCAACACAAAAGAAAGTGTTATGTGCATCATGTGTTATATATAAATATAAAGCAATTATAGACACCCCAAATTTGCCACCACTTTGGCTAAACACATCCTAGCACCACACATCACTTAATTCAATCATTAATCCCACAAAATCCCATGACTAATTAATTAGCTAAATAATGACTATTAATTAGCTAATTGCATCCTTGCCTATTTAATCAAATCACCAACTAGTCAAATAATAATTTAATAATCCTTCTCATCCTCCACCTCAAATTTCACTATCTTGTCCACCTCATCCTCCACCTCAAATATGGTTTTCTCCTCCATTCTCCAAAAATATCTATTATCTCCACCAAATCCTCCAATACCTCAAAATGCAACACCAACCTTCACCAAAAATAATTAAATAATCCTCCATTATCCCAAAATTCAACATCAACCTCCACTATCCCAAATTCAAAGCGAACCTCCACCAACAATTAAAAAAATCCTCCACTATCCTAATATTCAACACCAAATCCTCCAATATCCTAAATTTAACACCCACCTCCACCAACAACAATTAAATAAGCATTCACCATCTCAATTTCAACACCAACCTCCACTATCTACAATTAAATAATCCTTCACTATCCTCCAAATCTTCATCCACCTCCACTAATAACAATAAAATAATCCACTTCCAACTCCACTGTCTCAAAGTCTCCACCAACTCACACTAAAAATTAAATTTAATAATCCACCTCAAATCCCACTACTTCATCTTCGAGAATCTATAAATAGAACCCTCAAGCCTTAAATTATTAATCGGCCATTTAAAGTAGTAATAATTTATAGATTATTATTCAAGGGGTCATTCATTAATATCATTGAGAAATCAAACATCCAAATCATTGTCATTGGTACATACTTCCATAATTCTTGCGCAATGATCCTTTGAACATCAACAATCCATGATAAAATCCATGCATCAAGGAGAGGTTCATATTATTTTATGTTTGGGTATTGATTTATCTTCTTAGCTTAATCTTGAGGTACTATGTTTGGTTTAGAATAGGATTTGTGTTATTGGTATCTCCTTATTTGAAGTATAAAGCTAGCATTTACACATTTAACACACTGGTGGGACACCACTTTGTCCCTTTTAACATTTCTTGAGTGTTTTCTTGAGGTTTTGTAGGTTTTATGGTTGGTGTGTATTTTATGTAGGTACATGAGGGTTATCATTTAGTTAAAATTCTATCTTTTCCACTAATCTTGTTAGTTTTCTTGGTTTTTTTCCAAAATCTCCACTTTTATGCATATCAAAATTGGTATCATGTGTGTTGATGTCTCCACCATTGCATCTATAAATCACATGTCAAAGCCTTGAACATCAAAACTACCAACACTTATGTGCACACTTTTTTAATCTAGTTATTTAAAGCAATTAATCTTGTTTATTTACTTTCATATTTGGTCAAAGAACTTGTATATCTAATCATTTAAGAATTTAATATTGTTTATTTTATTTCATATACTTTTGTGTTCTATATCTCCTCATTTTGATTTTGTATGATCTTCTCTCTTGTCCAAAAGGTGGCCTTGGGAATCATAAATAATTAGGACATTTAAAAAAATATGGTCTAGTAACTTGGATTTCATCACCAAGAACTCGGTCAAAGCCCATGTCATAGGTTATAATAGTTCCTTGGAGAAGCTATCATTTTAGTTAAGCATAAGTTTAGTTTTATTTGGTTCTATGAAGTGAGGTGATTTCCACCTATAACCAAGATTTAGACACTACTCCTTGTATCATGGATTTAGGCCTCACATATTGTAAGGTATATTGAGGACTCCCATATTATCCTTGTTTATCCTATCATAAAAGCCTCTTTTTTGAAATCATGTATTAGTTCTAAGAAAACAAAATTCACTAAGATAACCACATCATATTGTACCTTTGAAGTATATTTCAAGGTTGTACACCTACTTGACTAGTTAGGTTGGTATTGTGTTGTCTTTATTGTTCCTCCTTGTCGAAACTAGTATACAAATAAACATAACCATACACCTAACAAACTTAATGGAACGTAAAACAATATTTCAAAGTAGACAACTTTGAGGTACCAAAACCCTTTTAATATCAATCCATTCACCCATCATGAACCATAAACCAAACCAATGATGATGATAACCATAATTTTGATAGCTAAAGTGAGTAGAACAAAACATGAACATGTACAAATTGACCTATTCATATACCGAATCAAAGACAATATCCTTCTTAGGCTTATAGACCTAAGAGATAAGCTTTCAGTAAATTTCAATCCAAAACCTTGTGCAACATAATCAACAAAAAGATTATCCTTCTTCATACATCATTCCTTTAGAATCAAACAACAAAATCTAGAATCCAAAAACAAATATCCTAATCCCAAAATATCCTATATCAAGACTAATTTTGCTAAAGGAAAATCAATTCAACATCATACACAATCTCATCATACACAATCAAATACAATAGTTAAGCCAATAATTAACCAACTTAGCTTCCCACATTGATCTTAAAGTATCAAAATACTCATAAGCTTAACCAAAATCCACCAATCAAAGCACCGATCTAAACAAATCCAACTTTATATTACCACCCCAATCACCTATCCAAGGCATGCCATTTTCTCAAGAATGGCAAGCTATGAAGGATGCCCTTCAAGGACTACAAGTGGGAACACAAAATTGCAATAAAAGTACAAATTTGAAGAGTTGTTTTCTTATCCCTTTGATTGAGAGATGTTGCGATTCCCCTTTTCCCCATACTTTGAAGCCCCAAAGTTTGAAAAGTACAAGAGAAAGGGAAACCCATAGGAGCGTGTTAATTAATTCTTCATGTCGTATCAAGTGGGCTTATAATAACAACTTTCTCGTTAGACTCTTCCCTCATAGTCTAAGAGGACAAGCCCTATAATGGGTCTTACACCTTCCTAAGGTTTCCATTACCACCTTCACCGAACTATTAGAGAAATTTGTGTCACATTTATCTTTCAACATGGATATGGAAATAATGATGATGAATATTTGTAATTTCAAAAATGTAATGATGACATATTCCCTTCCTTCTTGCAATTATGTCGAAGACTAACTAGTTGTTTCATGTGTCCAATCCCAAAAAAGTAATTAGTAAGCATATTTGACTCCAATGTCAATCAAGAGATTACTTTCCACATTCAAATGAAAATGCATTGTGTTGATATATTTGAGGAGGTTTTTGAAAAAGGAACTCAAGTCGAAAAATATCTCATTGTGAAGGGATTTATCACACTTTTAAACAAAGACCATAAAGATCTAGAAAATCCAAAAAAATTAACAAAAATAAAAAGTCATTAACAATGGATTCACAAACTCCAAACACATCCAAGATATATGATTTTAAGTGAACCATTGGCAATCATATTTCATGAATTATAAAAAGTGAACATGATTACATATCCAAAAGCAAAACATTTCAATAAAAGTAAACCAAAACCCACTTGGTATAAGGATGAAGAATATTATGAATATTACTATACCAAAGGACATTTAATAGATCGATGCATGAAATTGAAAAGTTGCATTCAATACCTAATTAACCATGGAGACATCGAGATCAAAGGAAATAATGCCTCTAAATAACATAAACAATAGTTGGGAATTTACCAAGATCCTTTCCCCAAACATAATCAAAGCTAATCCATGATCTCATCAAAGTTGAAACACTCAAACCCATTATTCCAACCACATTAACAATATATATATACTTTTATATGAATCCCACATCAACTTCATCCATCCCACAAATAATCATGTTGCCACCATAAAGGTTAAAGCCATAAATTATGTTGCACACAACTAGGTGAAACAAAATCATTATCAAGTGGGATCTTCTACCTACTTCTAAGGGCCAATACAAACTTCTTGAATAGATCGGGAAGACTCCCACATAGATATCCATCTTAGGTCTTCTCAAAACATTTATTATTCATAAGAACATCATGTACAAATTCCATCAAGAGTTGATAGTCCCCAAAGACATTGATCCTTTACAATTTGAAGCTTTAATTGCATATATATCCTCCAACCAATAAATTGTCTTTAACCAAAATGACATTATGGATATCGATCCTTCACATAACCTCCCATTATATGTTAAAACTATCATTACCTACCACAAACTAAAGTAGGTACGTGCAAATAATGGGTTGGGTCTAAACATTTGTATGTTGAAGCTAATAAAACATTTGGGGCATTTAGAAATAAAATTGGATTCAAACATCATCACCATTTATGTATATGACAATGGTGAACAATAGTTTTTAGAAACAATCACCATTCCTCTCAAAATTTGGCATGCCACCCACCAAACCTAATTTCACATCATTGATATTGATGTCCCTTATAACATCCTTATTTTCATACCATGGATCCATAAAGATGCAAGATGTCTCATCCACCTACCATCAATGTATAAAACTACCTTATCGGAGATAAGAGATAACAATCTATGGAGATCTCTAACCCTTCTAATTTTAAAAATGTTAGAATTGTGATATTACAAAGCTTACATATTCCCAAGTACTTGAAATTTCACTTAACTCAAAATCCAATGACTCTTCATCTCACATCCATCTTGATGATCCTCACCCAAAAAACCCACCATAAAAATCCAAATTCAAGATTATTGATAAAATTTGTGTAGAACATGAGCTTCATAATGCCTTTCATATCACCAAATTTTCCTCTTACCTGCAAATTTGTGGTAGGCCTTAAACACAATATAGAAAAGAAGTCAAACTTTCATAGCTTTGGACCCTATGTAAAAAGAGTCTTTCTTATAGATGAAAACATTGGAAGATCCTCTAGCTCTTAGTTGTCGATGACAATTTATCTTCCTAATTTTTCTCTCTTTGAACATGTTACAAAAAATAGGATGTTTGAAATCATGAGCTACAGAGGAGGAGGACTAGGCATCAACTAGTAAGCTATTCACGAATCTATTCTAGTTCACTAGAAACTAGATATTTTTGGCATATGATACAAACATTTACTAAAATTCACAACAATGTCAATGACACCACTTCTATCAGTGAGGAAGGCCCTTTTGAAATCAAACTTGGGTCCCCTTCTTTACTTTATAAGGATTTTGTCACCACCAATATTTTCCATGTCACCACCACCCTAATCATCCACCTTGACCTCTAATACCCCGACCTTATAAAGTGGGACCAATAAGATCACGTACCTATTGACTTCTTTTAAAATGAAGAAGTTATGACATCTTTGATGAGATTTATAACATGTATCCCACTAGGGATCATAACAAGGGGTTTTAAATCAAATTAGAGTAGAGGCCTATTTTTGAGAAGAAATTGAGTTCCTTAGTCAAAATAAACCACAAAAACCAAAAAATGGAAAATGTAAAAAATATGCATCACTTAGTGAAGGCCTCCTTGAGGAACTATTGGATGGGAAAAATCATAAAAATAAAAATACTACTCCATTAGTGAAAACCTCTCCAAGGTGCTAATAGATGAGGAACTCGGTCTTCCCCGCTCCCACACAACCAACAAATGGATCAAAACTACTCATGGAAGAAACCATTGATGTAGACATTAGAACATAGGATAATTATAAGACACTTAGGATTGGGGCCACTCTTATTCCATAGGAACAAGAAATGTCAAGCCAAAAACTCGGGTGTGTGTGTCATATGGATGTATGTATGCATGTATGTATGTATGTATGTGTGTGTGTGTGTGTGTGTGTGTATATATATATATATATATATATATATATATATATATATATCAAGTTATAGTACAATGCCATCACACAAAATGGAAAGTGTGGTCAAAACACTTAACAATGATTCAAAATTGGTATATACACAAAAATAATATCTAAGAAATAAAGGTAATAGGCATGTCCATCCCTTCAAGACCCCTACAAAGCAAAGGGTCAAGGGATCTTATTGTAGATCCTATGTCGTATCCTATTAAGTCTTGCATGGGATCCTCCATGTGATGAGTGATGTAAATGTTCATGTTAGTGTCCATGTGAGGCTGTGGTGCCCATATACCTACTACAACTAGATTGACCTCTCCCTATAAGTATATCATAATAGTTCACTACATGTTGCCTCGAAGACGTTCTCGATCGCATCTTAGATAACTCATCTTCTCGCATGTCATGCAAGTGTGAATACATTTGTATGGCATTTAACATGTTTTGGTAATCCAGGGTCCACTATCAAATAATCTTGAGATAGGACAAACGTAAAAGTGAATAAGTCAATTTTCACCCTTCAAATGAGATCTCTCCACTCTACAAGTAGTGGCTCCAAACAATAATGCACACATAACACAAATTAGGAAAAAAAAAAACTAATACCTCATCAAATAAATCTAATATAGATAATAGAGGAGAGAGAGAGAGAGAGAGAGAGAGAGAGAGTAGACAAAATTTACTTGGATTCCCCTTGACCCAATCTAAATCAATCTCCTCCTTAGCCTCATTATTTCCCTCAACCCCCTCCTTCAGACTTTCCTCGGCCTCCTCCTCCATCTTTGTTCGCAACTTCCTCCCGCTCCTCACTCTCCTCTACAAAAGACTCCTCACCCTCTACACCTACTCCTTTAATATGGAGGACTCTAATATGTTCTTTACATACTCTAAAATCCTACCTAGGTGTTTCTCTTCACTGCCCTATCTATACCCTTGTACAACCATTTTCCATCTCATCCTCCATAGGTGGCTGGCCCTAGCCTCCCTTGTACCTCTAAGTATAGTCTAAATTGCAGGAAGGGTATCAATATACAAATGGTCAAAGTGTCGGTTGCACCCATGCTACAGGATGTACCTCTCTCTACCCCCACATTTGATTAACTATGTAGTACTTGAATAAGTGGCCAATACAATCCCCTCTCATGCTCATAATCCAAGCATGACCTCAGAATTTTGTGCAACTATACAATAGTAGTCAAAGTGCTTGAGGTCTGTGATGTCAATCTAATAGGTACCATGTCTACCCACCTCGCTACTTTGATAGTAGTTGGATCAGCAATATCCACACCCCCTATGATAGGGGATAACCCTCTCATAGACCCTATATATAAACAATGTAGGATGGATCAAAGATCTTGACTTGCACCTAACCACCTTGTATAAGGCATGGTATGTAGTGGTCAAGATGTCTTGAACCCATGAGTAGATCCAACCATAGTCCTATATACCCCGTAAAATCGAGGCCTCATAATACATCAAATTATCTCCACCCTTCTCCCCAATCAAACGTGAATCCTATATACCAATAATGGCCTTATGCAGAGTGGGGATAAGATTTATCTCCTTTGATACCAATCTAATGCCTTGTCTACCACTCATGTTGAGTACCCTCATCACCTAAATATATCTCCCATCTGTGAGTCTAATCGATGAGTTATCCCTTTACATGACTAGCTTCTTCCCCATAACCAAGTACCCCTAATATCATCTATACATTCGACAAGGTAATGGTCCACTCTTCATAAACACCAAGAAACTAAAATGTATTCTGATCTGCATCCCAGTATGTCGGGACATCATATAGTATCCTCTCGGGCTAGGGGATTGGTCTTGTATGTGCTAACCGCCATATCTTATCCATCTCGAGACAAGCTATCATAGCCCAAGTTAAGAAAGGAAAGAGTGATGCAAACCAATCCTACTCTCGAGCTCTACTCCATCTGATGTAATCCCCCTGTTCTGTCAAGAGAAAAGGATAAGTGTTAGAATGTATTGTCGAAATAATATACTTGCAAAAATGAAAGCAATAAATAAAAATGATATAAGAAAATATCACTTTTCCCTTTCCTCCTTTAGCACATGCGCAAAGGGTTGTGTAACCACCACTCTAAATAGAGAGGCGGTTGTGTAACTATTGTGTAAGTTGCATGATCATCACTCTAAGCACAAATGGGGTTGTGTAACCATCAAGCGGTCTTGAAATATCCGTAATGGTTGCGCAATCATCACTTTATGTAGTGTTGTGGTTGCTCAACTACCATGATAGTCATGTCACCACCCATGACACGACCCCTAAAATGAAAAAACAAAAAAACAAGCAAAATTAGTCAAAATACAAAAATAAAATACATATTCCTAATCCATACCCCTCAATGTTCATTTTGACTACATATTTGGGAAAAATCCCCACCCTTAGAACATTTTTCAACTAAAAACAAAAACATAGGGCAAAGACACAAAAAAACTCATAGCTAACATGTCATTAAGCTTAAACCATTGTTAGATCCACTATCATCGTATCGGAGTGCTCTCTCGGATTTGATATTACTAACATGCGAAATGGTAAACGAAAATCCAAATCTCCAAAAATAGAAAAGGAGAATATAAAAATAATTTTTAAAAATGGTAAAAACTTGATATATATATATAACATTTTTATGTCCTAACACCCTCATGATAAGTTGTGCAGATCGGTGACACTAAAGTAAGTAGTATTCCCCTCCCGGCATAAATGATAAGTAATTTTGTCTTTTCATTTTAAATTATTTTTTTAATCTTCTTTTATTGTTGTACTTGATTCACGTATTTGTTAGTAGATGGAATAATGTCACGATCGGAATCACCTTGCTATGAAGATGGATCAGGTAACTTTCTAACCCTCCCATTTTGGGGCACACCATACTCAAAAATCACATTTTCACCAAACAAATAATACACTACTCCAACGAGGAAATATGTATGCACCCAAAAATTACACAATGAAACACTTTGAAACATATCTCTAATGATGATAGAGCTACTTTCAAGACAAGAAAAAGGTCCATATCCCTCCCATTTTATCTTGCACATCTACCTGACCTAAACTTAAACCTCCATAGCTCATTTTTGAGCTTAAAAAAACTCTCTTCGCTTTTGTGACACAACTGCCCCTACTCTTTAGGGGTGATTACACAACCACCCCTAAAGACAAACCAGTGGTTTCACAACCTCCAATCTAAAAATCAAAACAATTTTGTCACAAAATAAAAAGCAAAACAAAAATGAATGTTTTTAACGTGTATTTTGATTATATTTAATTTTACTCGGTCAAAATGTCAAGCAAAGAATTGTTGGAATTTTATTTGATTTCTTTCCCTTCTTGCTCAAAATAGATAGTTTATTTTTTCTCCATTAGCTAAGACATCCCTTCCAAATTGACACGTGTATTTTGATTCCTTCTTCCCCAACAAATTACAATTACTCTTCATTCATTTGTATCATGGGTTGGTGATTTTGAAGTTTAAGAGGTGTTATACTATTTTGGGAAAGGTTATTAAATAGATAGCCAATTCTATATCTTTTCTTGTCTATTTATTACATTCCATGCACTATTGATACACTGCACCAACCAACTTGTTTTTCTTGATTCTTTATTGCCAATTATTGCTTACTCACTCATATCATTTGAACTTCACACATTGAAGTAGCTTGAAGCTAAGGAGACAATGAAAGAACCACCAAAAGCACTTTGGATAAGTTACCACAACTTTGTAGTGATCAAGTTTGGGATGTGTTTGATTTATTCTGAGGTATAACATAAACATTGGTTAGATTTGGGAAAAGTTAGCTACATTGTTATTTAGAAAAAATCTTATTGCTTCCCACACATATGCTATATGTGTAATCATTTTATTGTATTTCTTTGAAATATTCTATCATGGATAATTACTTCCCAAATTTATCCATGTGGATTTTCTTAGAAATAATTAGAGATAAAATATTAGAAATATTTAAATATTTTGGAACCTATTATATTTTAATATTAAACAAGTTTCCTTACCTAAGAAAGTTTGTGTGAGAGTAGGGAAATAGATTTCAAGAAGCTTCCTTTTGCGATCCCAAGGAAAGAATTCTATTGTAGGAAGCTTTATTGCCATTTATATTGTTAAATGTTGTACACGTCTTATAAAGAGATTCCTTATTAATATTAGGTAATTAAAATCCTTGCAATAGAGGAATAACTATGCTTGGTTATTCCTGTTTAGTTTATCTCCCATTAGAAGAAGTAATTAGTTAATATTTAGATGTTCATTTCTTTGAATTTTATGCTTCTTAGTATTTCTAAATAATTTAAAAATATAAAAACATTAGCAATTGTTTAGTTTCATTTCATTTATTTTAAGGTTTGAATCTCTATAAATACAAAAAAAGGTTAACGTAGTTTATTTGCTTTTGTTGAATGAGTAATTAAAAGAGGAATTAATATGTCAAAGAAGTTGTTTGCCTTAATTTCGATTTGATTAATATCTTTTAAAATTATGTATGCATTGTTAGAATATAAAGTAATTTAGAATTAAGATCAACACAAAAAGCCATAGCTACTAGGAATTCACATTACCCGTGCATTAGCCTCGACATTCCTTTAGCCCTTCCCGGTTTTTTGTTTTTCCCTCACGAGTTGACATCCATACATGAGCATTCTCCTTTCGGCTCAACCTTATAGGATAATCTTTAAACCTATCATTAAACCATCATATATTGATCAATATTAGGAGACAAAGACTTAGGACTACGTGTGTTGGTACTTATGTGGCCCAAGCTTAGGGTCACAAGCTCTACGAGCTCCCTAAACTCATATTGGAGTGCTCACCTTGGATTACATTTGGAGCACACTCAACTCACCATGGAATCGCCTTAGCTCACATTGAGCCAACTCACCTCTGTCTCACTCAAACTGCTTACACACATCTAACTCAATTCACCTAGGATCCTTCTCGGTCGATTACCCAATTTGAATCTACCTCGTGGGGATCTTGAGAACTTATTCAAGTAACTTTGTCACCCATATTAACTAGTGACCGATCTGCATCCTATGAAGATCTCAGGATCTTAACAAATTGATCTAGATGGTGTCTTGGGATTGTGTCAAACCTTCACTACAATGACTTTTTTGACTTTAATTCTTCCACCATTGGATTTTACGCTAGAGATATATTATGGGATACAAGGTTTCATACCTTCCACCTTGTGACAAGGATTGAAATGTAATGCAGTGAATATGCCCAATTGGTTCCATTAAAGGGTTTGATCTATAAGGCAAAGATCTCAAGCAGAGCACGACTAAAATGTGGAACAAGGTTGGTATTGTAGATCCTGTATGCAAATGTGGAACTCACATTATAGAGTGCCTTTCTCTTCTTGATCTCAAGTATATACTAAGGGATATGTATCAGATATATTGAGGTTGATTGAGGGTAGCTCTCCTTATAGAGAACTTAATTTTGGAGGTAGTTTGCCAATCTTTAGCTTAGATGATCCTATCTATCTCTTAGGAGAGTTGTCTCATATCAAGATCCAATATCCAAAGCCATTATGGACTCAAAAAAACACCCTTTATATTGCAAATATGCCATATCTACACCCGCAAACCCTAAATCAACCACAACACTACTCACTTGGCCCACTCACCCACCACATAGCCTCCATGTAGCTTGACACCTCAACTTGGTTAGACCTTGACCACTATTCTAGCTAGATCCAACTTTGACCAGTTTCAAAAAAACTCCCACCTAATCTAAAACAAGGCAAGTTCAATTATTTTTATTGTATATCTTATGCTTTTTGTAAAGGCTTAAAAAGGATTTATTATTATTAGTACAAGTGAGAGCTTATATTCAAGTAGGCTTGTGATTTTAATTGCATATAGGAGGTCAAGTGTCCAAACCTCCCTCCCTCCTATCTTTTTTTTTCTAAAACCACTTTAACAAAGGCATTTATAAATTTGTAAGTGCAAATGCATTAAATAGGTTAAACAAAGGGAAAACAAAAACACCTAGATCTTTTGATAGGAAACTTAGAATTAAGTGTCACTTTTTCCAAAAGCATGTGTTTTTGTGTTCATACCATTGGTCCTATTTATATTATAAATCACACTTTGAAATTATAAGTGCCAAAATTTGGGGTTAAAACGTAAGATTTTAGGGGGTTATAACCATGTGTAGACACATTTTTGGATGATTCTCGACGCCTCATTGTTTTGAGTGTGTTTTGTGCCACTTATTGCACGCATGCCACTCATCTATTTTTAAATTATGTGAACACATTTTTAGTTGATTCCAATGTCCATATAAGCATGCATTTTTCACTTGTGACTCTATTATGCATATTTCTCTCGTTTGCAAATACATGATAGAAGATGTGCTTCAAAGATTTTTGCTTTATAGGACCCGATTTGCATCACAAACCTCTCGCCACTTTTTCTTGGTAGGGATAATTATGCACCATGGAATTTGAGTATGGAACATTTTGTTACTCAATAATACTTCTATTCATTTTATATGGACAAATACTTACCCTTAGTGGACCGTATCAACTCAAAGACTAGTTCAATTCATACAACATGGTTCTTGGTTACTTGTTGATGTATATTTCCATGCCTCTCCACCATCATGTGGTGTACACTAAGTGTTCTAAGAATTTTGGAGCATTCTTTAGACTTTATTTGAGACCCTTCATAGACTTTAGTTCTTACTCCCGAGATAGTTGTTTCCACCCCCATTTCATGTGATGATAATTATGTTGATACAGATTTGCCTGTTCATATTCCTGATGATGAGGATTGTTCTTCTACTTTTAATGACGTGATTATTGATGAGGATACATCTCCTCCCTCTCCTAATCAAATTTCAAAGAATGTTGAATCTCCCCTAACTCTCCTACTATCAAAGATCCATCAAACACCAGGCAGACATGTTCATAGTTCCATGGTGTTCCACCTGATTTCATTATCTTTACCTCTAATCCACATTAATTATGTGAGGAAGATTCTAATGCTACTACTTCTTGTGTTGATGGTGTATTCTTGTTAGACATTACTTTCTCTTTGTCAAGAAACCATTTTGGGATGAGTTTTGACATACCTTAGATTTTTATTTGAGACTTTACTTGTGTTGCATAAAGATGAGATATGCTCTTCCATTTACAAATTCATCACACATTTGTATTTCATATTAGGATTCATACATTTTCATTTATGGGATTTCCCCTACAGGTATATCAGTCACTTCTACTATTTTGGAGATCATCATTGATCCACCTCTACTTGTGGATCCTCATTCTACAATTGTGAGGGTTATTGGGCCTTCACTTCATATGGAAATTATTTTAGCGAATGATCCATGCCTATCCTATGATAGATCTACTTTAGTGGCATTATCATCAATTCTTGTCAATACTCTTGCTAGAACTATTCCACATTTCAATTGTGGACTAGCTACAAAAGTATTTGTATTTCACGCCTTTAGTTTCCTTCATGGAGTGGGCAGATTTTCAATACACCTCTTTTGTTTTTCCTAAGGGAAAAAACATTGTTAAATGTAGATGGACCTTCTTCAATATTTTGGAGGAAAAATAAATCATCAACACTCTTCTATGGGGCCTTTTATACCTTTCCTCTTCTTTCTCTCTCTTCTCTGAGGGAAATTTTCTATGTACTTCTCTTTTCTCTCTTTTGGGGGGAAGTTTTTCTATGGATCTTCTCCTTTTCTCCACTTTTTGAGATTTTTTTGTGCTTGGGTACCTCATCAAGACTTTTTCCGGACCCTCCTTCTCTACCCACCTACGTGTAGAAAAAAAATCACACACTTGGATACATTTCTAGGTCCTAAGAACATACTTGCATTCATATGATTCCTAAGCAAGAAAACTAGTAATTGACTATTGTTTTTGTTCTCTTTTCTATCTTTTTTGCTTTCTCTTTAGTCTTACACACCCTACATCCCAGTCTAAACTTCATTTCTTTATCTTTCATGACTTTGGCCACCAAGTGCCCACCAAGATGCCAATGCTTAGGCACCCTCGTCCACTTTGGGTGCCCACGACCTCTTTGTATCTTACTTGCTCTTTTAAGGCTTCTTTTATATTTTATGCATCTTCTTTTCTTATGGGTCGACCTTTTAGTTTTCAATTACAAAATTAAACCAAGGGAATCATATAAATACAAAGCTATGTGACCCAAATAAAGGAAAAAGCTCTAAGTATGTATTATCATCACCTAATGTTACATCTAAAGGCATCTTAGAGCATCAAAGGCATAAATCTAACACTCATTCAAGGGATAAGGGACTACATTTTCGCATACACGCATAGAGGGGAAGTTCATTTTTCCATCCACACATCTATTTATATTGGTACATCTACCTATCACTCGCTATCACATGAAATGCACAAGGGCTTCCTGGGCGTGATTATATCACACACACAAGAACTACATGGAGTCTGAGATGTAGTGCAACGCTCGGTCATAAGTTCACTCATTCGGGTGACTATTAGGGTCGATATGACTCCCATATTACATATTTTATTTTTGAGATTTGATGTGGCTTAAGGGTTTTATAGGTCATCTTCTATTTGTAGGTTATAGGTGAATTTTACTATTGCAAAGATTTACATACATGCGGCTAATAACGACTACCAGGTGACCACCTTGTGACACAAAAAGATCATTTTCCAAGCTCAAATGTAGTCATAGATACCCAACAAAGGTTTTGGCACCTAGGTGCCCTCGCCCAATCTAGGCGCCCTAGTCTGCCTATCTCAATAGCTCTAAAATTTTACAGAGGAAATTACGATTATCTACTCCTCCTATTCAACAATTGTTCCAATCCATGTCACCTTCATAAAAATGCAAATCAGCTAAGTCTTTCTTTCCCTCTCTTGCACTTAGGGTTTCAATATTTTATCTAGCTTATTACTTATGTCAAAATTTGTTCTTTATCATTTATTTATCATACGTGACTCTGTAATTAGGGTTTTACAAATTCCATATTTGTTAAATCATTTGGTGAACCCGACTTTGAATACTCTTGGATCCTCATTTTGCTTATTTTATCCAATCTCCTTTCATGGCTCCTAAGGTTCCAAAAATATCTTTGCATGAATTAATTCAAATTCATCCACCTTACAAAGATGTTTTTCAAAAATCTCTAGACACTATGTATCTACCTCAATATGCCACCAACACAAGTAAGCGCCATTTTCGATTGTCTCTCCGATGACCCTAGCCTTTGTGATCCTCCATCTAGTCAACCCATCTTAGATTCAATTCAAGATTTACATTATTTATTTCAAGGCAAAATTTAAGCTATGGAATCAATGATTATATATCTTAAATATTAAATTCAACATCTCAAGGATGCTTCTCAGGCTCATGTTAGTTCTACTTCTCCTCATCCTAATTCTATGTCTTCTACATGTGCTCATATTAGTGTGCCTCGAGATTTACCATTACAGAACCTCTCGAGTTTGATCTCAATACTAAGCAACATGATATTATTCCTCATCTCCTTACTCATTAATTGATCAACTTGCCATATACTCATTTTTATTCTCCTTATCACCTACGAATATCAAGGTCATTCATATTGCAATTATCATCGAATTAATGGACATAATGACAATTATTACTATGATCTAAAACAAAAATTAGCCACCATAAGAATTATGTTATTATTTCATTCGCTATAAAAATTTTTGATGCGTGTTCATCTCCAATTGCTAAATCTCATTGGGTTCCTAAATTTGATTCCTCTATGTCTAATGAGCATCATGCCATCACTTCTAATGTTCCTTCTTTCACTCAAGCAATACTTATACAACCCACTCCAACTAAGCAATCACCTCTCAAGGTCCATCCTCCATCACCTCCTCCTACTAAGTCTTCTACCACGTCACCAAATCCTAAGAAACCTCCTCTAAAAATCAATACAACACCTCCTCCTCTCAAGTCTTCTATGACATCATCAATCCCAAATACACAACCACTCACTAAGCAAGACCAACAAATAAGAGATGGCCTCTTTTGATTTTTGTCTTTCAATATCCCTTCACAAGCTCCACTTCGAGTGTCCAATCATTTTCATTAAGGAAACTACTCCTTACATTGATCCTCTTAACAACATCAACTAGATCTATGCTCTTGGGGGACATCACATTCATTCTCCCCCTCCCTAGTGTTCTCGTGATATCTCTCATTTCTACTATTACACTATGTGCTTCTTACTTCCTATTTCTAGGCACTAATATTACACAACTTGATATGCTTTGTATCATCATTACCCTATGACACACTCTCGTGATAAGGTTTACATTTGACTGTTGAGGTCATACTACATACATGAACCTCACACACTACACATTCCACACTTTGTGCTTCATGATACATCTTTTTAGCACTTTATTCTCACACAACATATTACCCTACGACACACTCTAGTTCCACAGTTTATACTCAAATACTGAGGGTATAAATATGAAATGAACCTCACCACATTCACACTCTATAAGATCTCGTACTTCATGGATCTATCTTTCTAGGACACATTTATCAAACCATTTCGTGATGATGCACTCTTGTTCTATGGTTCATTCTTGACTGTCGAGGGGTATTTTATAAATGAACATCATCTCATGCTCATCCACATCTGCTCAAGGGGCACGCTGCTCCTATCACATTCACATTACATACCGTTCCATCTCACTCTTACACAACATACCGCATTTATTGGTCGTATCTATTCTTACTTTTTATACTTGTACACTTTGTTTCCTATGTTAGCCGGATATCTAGTATGTCATTATCTTTATCATCTACACAAGTGTATTCACTTGTTCTCTAGTTGTGAATGTAGACTTCCTACAGATCTTTACATGCAACAATGATGTTTGGCACTATACCTCTTACCAGTCCCACCGAGGCTCTTGGGGGCATCTACTTTCTTACACACTACAAGTGTTATTGTTTCATTTTATACTACTTCCTATTCTTACTACCACACTACTTTCCATTAATATATACATGCTTAGACATGCTTTTTATCTTTCTAACATGCTAACAGGTGCTTCATGTGCAACATTTTCCTTGCATGAATTATTTTCCACCATGGTTGTTTGATACTATTTTCCATTGTTTGTTATTATATGCCATTGTTTGTGGGATTTTCCTATGTCTTGCTTGATCATTGCTTATATGCTTTTGGCCACTTTGGACCTAATTATCTTGCAAAATTGTGAGTGATGTCCCATGTTTGAAACCCCCTTTTTGTGGTCTACTTTGTTTGCACTATTGATTGTCACTTTTTCTACTAACACATGTTTCTAGCCATATTGTTTACATGTGCCTTGGTTTCTACCATGCACATCCCCCTGCAAGGATACAATTTGAAATCGGTTTGAGTCTTCTCTTTATGCTACATTCTCCTAGCAATGTTGCATGCACCCCAAATGAGGGGGTAAACATTGGGTTAATCAATCAACCCATACAACACCTTAGAGCTCCAAATTTCGCACAATGTAGGAACATAACAGTCTACAATCACATAAATGGCCCAGATTCTGACTTGGGTCCTCGCTTTAGCACATATACCAAGACCTAGATATAGACACTATCGCTGTGGTGCTCTTGGCCTTTCTTGGGTGCCTATGACTAGGGGGTGGTTATAGTTACTTTCTCAAATGAACACAATCAACAAATTAGTTTTCGTAGTACAAGCACAATCCTCTAACAATCAAAATACCTTATGTCTCCTTTTTTCAACACAAAACTAAACATGAATCATACCAACTGTAGTGGTGTATAAATTCGGGAAGCAGTCATGGAAAGAGAGTAACACTAGACCTCTCTCCCCAACACTCTTCGTGGTGGTGTGAGATCACCCAAAAACTAGTTCTTGGTGTGAGATCATCCAAAAAACTCGTTCTTGGTGTGATATTGCCCAAAAAATTTGCTATTCTACAACATTTCAAGACATTCTCTTCACGGATCAAAGTGCACACTTCCTTTTTACACCTATTTTACACATTTTTACATACTTATGCAAACTTTTTCATAAACACATATTTGACTACTTCTTTGCTCTTATTTTGTAGGTTATTCCTTAATAAGCAACAAGAAGCAGCCCTGCATCAAACTATAACAATAGTACAACACATATGCTCCACTGTAGACACAAAATCATGAACTTGGGTACATTTCTAGGTCTTAGTCACATACCACTATTCATATGATTTCTAAGTGAGAAAGCTAGTAATTGATATCCATCTTTGGCCTCTTTTCTATATTTTTGTTTATTCTTTAGTCTTGCACACCCCATAGCCTAGTCTGATCTGTATTGCTTTACCTTTTTTGACTCTAGACACCAATGCCTAGTGATCCGTAAACTTCTACTTTAGAACTCTACGAATCACACAACTATGTTGTTCTACTTTCAACTTTGGAAAATGATAGATTTGTTTGAAAAATTAGAGTTTCACACGATTATCTAGTGATATAGAAAGGAAATTATAGAGTAGGAAAGAATTCAAAACTTCAAAACCAACAATTTTATCCTGGAAACCTCCAATGGAGGAAAACCAATAGAAGGAAGGAAACTGCTCTTTCTTCTCACTTTTATTGGTCTAATATAGACAATTACAGAGCAACAATGTAAACCTTCTCTCCAATTACTTGATTGCTCTATTTCTACACCTTGCTCCTATAATTCCACTCCAAAGATCAAGATCTTGCTCACTGCTCTCATTAAACTCTGCTTCTTGATCTCTCTGGATCTTCGAATGCCCATTCTCTTGCTCCTTTCATGCATTTATAGGCCTTCCCATGTCCTCCCATGCATTGGAGGATGTGAAAGGGCATGGAAGGGGAAGAGACACGGTTGGGCACTTCAAATTTGTGTCCATTCGCGTTCCATTCTTCTTTTTTGTTTGAAAGTATCAGGATCGCCGCCTTGAGTAGACCGGTTGTCTTAGGACCACCACCTTGGCTGGTGGCGGTTTTAGGACTACTACCCTTGCGGGGGCGGTGGTTCTAAAAATACCACTTTGCACAGAGTGGCGGTTCCTTCCAAAACCTCTGTTTACCTCATTTTATTCACTTTTTCTTATTTCTCCTTCTTGGTGTTGATGGAACTGATGAAGTGGTGTGTTTTTCTGGATCCCTATGGATCATACCTCCCCTACTTAGGAGGATTTTGGTCCCACAAAATCTTAGTGGGGGAGTGGTAGAGGAATCAACTCCCTCTCATGCTCATTCAAGTACCACTGGGTCTTCCTTGGTGTCTTCTCTCATCCAACCTACCAAGACTCATGTGGATCTCTAGTTTGTTTCTCTAGTGCTACATCCTCCTCTCGAGTTTCCTTAGTACAATCCTCTTTGGAAGGTAACTTTTGTATCTTTCCTTCTTTTCCATGCATAGATGGCATTAATTAATGCGAGATCTTACAACTTGCTATCGTGTGCATCTACATGAAGTATGGCCTAAAGGTTTCTTCTCCAACCTACTCAAGTATGGAAAAGGTCCCATACTGTAGTGGTTTAGTCCTTACATGTCTTTGTCTCTTGAGATGGATTGGTCGAATCCTCTCTAAGTATGTTGTTGTTATAGTCACCACCATTCCTTGTATCTCCTCTTCTTCTTGTTGCCCCATGGTCAGGTCCAATGAATCCATAGGTAGATATGGTGACTGCATAGCGGAAGTTTGTTTTGCTCCTTGAATGAGCAGTTCCTATGGTGGCTTCTTTTGTAAAAATTGACAAGTGCTATCCAAATTCTCCATCCTTTGGTTAGAAATATCCATGCTCTCACATCCATTTTGCTTTTCTTCCAATGAAAGAAAACAAAATTGATGATTTTCCTGAATAAGTCTTGGTGCTTGGTTGGCACTTACCATAGATTTCTTTGATTTGCTCTGGTGTGCCCAAATGTTAAAATGACTCCATCCTTGACCCATTTGTACGGTTCTCCCTCCTTATGAACACAACATCCTTGGCATACAAGTAAGGACTTCTAAAGACAACGTCAAATACATCAAGTGGAATAATATCAACCTCTAATACATCTATGTATTGGGTATTTATCCCAAACTAGAAACTTACACTTCCTTGTAACTTATATTTCTACACCCTTCTTCACCCATCCCATTGGGTATGGATGTGGATGCACTTAAGTCTCTAGACCAAGTTTTTCTACAACCACATCAGAAATCAAATTTGACTGAGAACCAGAATCTACTAAATGGTTTACCTTGGTCTTCTTGATTTGGATTCTAATTTGAAATAACTTACTCATCTCTTCTTCTTTTGTTGCCCCGTACATGTTAGTGGCCATGCATCCCACCTCTCATCTACATCTGAATAATCCTCAATCTCCACCTCTCTTTCTATCTTCATAGTGGCCATGGATTTCTTAGAATCCTTGGTTCGGTGCTTTGGGTGTAATTACGATGTAACTTCCAACATGTGGCATCAATATGTCCATTTACATCACAATTCTTATAGAAATTCTTAGGATCTTTACAAGTATGCAAAGCAATAGTGGCATGTTTACCTTTCCATTTACCTTTGCTACTTGTCTTCCCTTGTTCTTTGTCCTGTTGTTCTGTTGACTGGTCTCCCTTTGGCTCTATTTCTCCTTGCTTCTTCTTGTCATCAATGTAGTATACTTGTATACAAGCTTCATTGAGATCCTTGGGCTTTGTGGAGATTACCTTCCTCCGAAGGTGAGTGTGAAGTCCTCCTAAATACTTGGTCAGAATGTCCTCATCCTCCAAGTCCATATTAAGCAACATGGCTTGTCTCTAAAATTTTGTAGTGTAGTCTTGCACACTTTGACTGTATACCCTGTCTAAAGTACTTGCCACTTAATCATCATTTCAGTCTTATGGCCAATAGGATAGAAGTTAGCTCTAATCAATTCTTTAAAACCTTTCCAAGTACTAACAATAGGATGTTTCTTCTTCTCATAAGTGGATAGATGGGTTTCCCAAACTAGAGGACGACCTTCCATTTTGAGATGTGCAAAGGTGATCCTTTGTGCCTCAGTGACATTATGCACAATAAAATATACTTCCAACTATTTTAGCCATTTATCCAGTAATTCTACATCTACTTGTCCTTCAAAATTATTTATTTCCACTTTCATTTCAACTTTAAAAGGTGTATGTGCAGATTTTACCTTCTCGCTTACAATTGGCATCTCTTCACGCTCTTCCCATTCTTCCTCTTCATGGCTCTTTCCGATACTAAATTTTTTGGCCAGTGCTCAAACCACCGAGTCCATGGAATCTTTCTTAACCGAATCCATCTTTTGCAGATCTGAAAGCTCTTCTTGTTTTCTATGCAATCTATCCATCATGGTCTCTAGCATCTCGACTCTACGGACCAAGTTCTCTTCCTCCATTTGAGCTTGAATTATCTGTTTCCACTTCTTCATAGAAATATTTGGCTTGCAAGGTAAAACTTCTTCACCTTTGGACCTTGTCACTGTCATACAAAATCACAAGAAAGATTCAAATACCACAGTCCTGGATATATAATCAGCTCTGATACCAAAATGATCGTAAAATTCTACTTTGGAACTCTACAAATCACACAACTATGTTGTTCTACTTTTAACTTTGGAAAATGATAGATTTTTTGAAAAATTAGAGCTTCATGATTGATTATTCAGTGTTGTATAAAGGAAATTACAAAGTAGGAAATAATTCAAAACTTCAACACCAACAATTTTATCCTAGAAACCTCCAATGGAGGAAAATTAGTCGAGAAGGGAAACTGCTCTTTCTTCCCACTTTTATTGGTCTAATATAGAAAATTACAAATTACAATAAGTATGAAAAGATGCAACAATGTAAACCTTTTCTCTAATTACTTGCTTGCTCTGTTTCTACACCTTGCTCCTACAATTCCACTCCAACACCGAAGATCTTGCTCACTGTGCTCATTAAACGTTGCTTCTCGATCTCTCTGGATCTTCAAATGCCCATTCTCTTGCTCCTTTCATGCATTTATAAGCCTTCACATGTCCTCCCGCACCGGAGGATGTGAAAGGTCGGGAAGGGGAAGAGACATGGTTAGGCACTTCAAATTCGTGTCCATTTGCGTTTTATTCTTATTTTCTATTCGAAAGTGCCATGACCATCACCCCGAGAAAACCAGCGATCTCGGACCACCGCTTTGCACAGAGTGGCGCTTCCTTCCGTAACCTCCGTTTACCTCATTTTATTCACTTTTTCTTGTTTCTCCTTCTTGTGTCTTGATGGAACCGATGAAGTGGTGTGTTTTCTAGATCCCTATGGATCACCTAGTAAGGACGTCGGTGCTCAGTGCCCTCACCCTCTCTGGGTGCCCCGACCTCTTGGTATCTTACTCACCCTTTTTGGGCCTCTTTTTTCTTTTGAGCATCTTGTTTTCTTATAGATCAACCTTTTAGTTATCAATTACAAAATTCAAACAAGGGAATCATATAAATACAAAGCTATGTGACTAAAATAAAGTACCAAGCTCTACTATCTATTATCACCACCTAAGGCTGCATCTAAAGGCATTGTAAGAGCATCAATACATCCATCTATCACTCACTCAAGGGACAAAGGACTACATTTTTGTATACATGCATAGGAGGGAAGTTCATTTTGACATCCACACATCTATCTACATTGCTACATCTAGTTATTGCTCACTATCAAGTACATCTTGCACAAGAGCTTCCTAGGGAATAATTTCTACACACACACACAAAAAACTACATGGAGTTTGAGATATAGTGTAGTGCTCGGTTGTAAGTTCACTCTGTCGGGTGACCATCGAGGTCAGTTTGACTCCCCATTTACATATTTTTCTTTTTAGGATTTGATGTGTTTTGGGGTTTTGCAGGATATCATTTGTTTTGTAGGTTACAAGCAAATTTTGTGATCATCCATCGATATACAAGTGACTAACAATGAAGGTTAGTGACCACCTTGCGACACCAGAAGATTCAAGTTCTGGTTATTTTTGTAGAGACACAGTACCTGTAAGTAGACTCGACATCTAGTGCACCCCCCGACCTGACTGGCATCCGATAGTTACATAATTTATCAAACATGGTTACGATAGTTTTCTCCTTCTATTCATCAGCTTCCCCAACTCAAAATAGTTTAAGATCAAGTGCGAAATCAGCTAAGTATTTTAATTCGTCTCTTGAACTTAGGGTTTTAATTTGCATTCGCTTATTGCTTGTGTCAAATTCTATGTGCTATAACCTTTATTTATTATATGTGACTCAACAATATCTAGTGTTTTACAAAACACCATTTTTGTTAAATCATTTGGTGAACCCATCCATTCAAACCTTACCTTCTCAGCATGTATTAAAATTTCTCAAGTCATGGATCAATATCTTTATCCTTCTTTCACCCTAACTAAGGTTTTTGATATGGTTACTAATGTAATTGATTTTATGCAATTTTGTACTCAACATCCTCCTTTCTTTATTACGCCTAGGGTGGATCTAACTATCAATGTAGTCACCACTCGCCACACTCATCCTCTTATGGCTCCACCCATTTCTATCCCACCACCTATCACTTCTGCAGCTCTTACCATCACTTTCAAAGGTTATGACATCATAAAACAACTTAAGAATACACCAACCAAAATATCTCTTTACGACTTATTACACAATGCGCCTAATTTTTGTCATATATTAGAGGTACCCCTTCACTCTATCCATATTAAAAGCAATAATTCATCGACGGTCTTTGCACATCTCATCTAGTCTCTCAAAAATATACCATGTGTTATATCCTTTAGTGATGAGGACATATCATCATCTTCTGTTGATAATCCATGTGTGCCTTTGCTTACAACTACTATCATTGACACCATTTTTATCAAGTGTGTACTCATTGACAATGGATATGCCATTAATCTATGTGCTTGATCCCTTTTAAGGAAAATCAACATTATTGGTAATCTAATTACTAAGAATTCCACTCTCATTCGCGGTTATGACTCCACTACTTGCATATGCCTAGGCACTATCACGTTACCTATACAAGTTGGGCCTAATATTGTTCCTATAGTATTCTTCGTTATCGATGCCTCATTTCAGTTTAATATCTTGTTGGGTAGACCTTGGATTCACACAATGCATGTTGTCCCATATACTATTCATCAATGTGTTAAATTCTTACATGATGGCTATGAACATACCATTGTCGTTGTCCCTAATCCATTCAAGTTATGTCGCATATACCACGCCGGTGCTATGCCTATTCCTCCATCACAACCTATTTGTTGGGTTGATGAATTACAATCTAAGTATTGAAGGTGCAGAAGGGAAGGGCATGTGGACATAAGATGCGAAGGTGCACGCGCAAGTATAGTGAAACAGGGCACACCTGGGAAAGCGTGATATCAAGACTTAGCCATTTTGCATGATGAGGCTAAATATAGATGTTGAGTGTGGGGCATGCATCAACATGAAGACTTGGAGGTGAAACAAGGCTATTTTGGACAAGTGGAAGATTAAATGACATGCATAGTTTTGAGCTATTAATAGGATTAGATTTGTAGTTGATATTATTAGATAGTCTATTATTAGCAAGCTTACATGATTTTTATTTATCTTGTAGGGGTGCATGGCTATTCTTAACATGTAGCCTATTTTGAGGATGCATGAGTAGTGAAGGGAAAGTCCCCACTACCTATAAATATATATTGATTTGCATATGAGGGATCTAGAGACATATTGTAGTAGAGTTATGTTGTTGGTTTATGTGCGCGCATGACTCATGGTGACATTATTTTGTATGTATTCAATTTTTTTGTTTTACAATAATTAATACAATGGATCTTTGTGGCTGGATATTGGTTGTTAACATATATGTGACTGGTCATTGTATGGTAAACCTAATCTTGATTCTTGTATATGTTATTCTTACATATGGTTATGGTCTAGATCTGTTTATGGTTATGGTCTAGATCTATTTATGGTTATCTCTGCATTGTTATTATGGATCTAGAATATATGTCATGTGTGTGTGCATGCGATTATCATGCTAACTCTTTGACAAAGCTTCCATAAAAGAGGGACCTCGTAACCTTGCGCGCTTCGGGTGAGTTCTCAAGTTTTCCTGGGTGATGTGCCAATGTGCCTTGGGCTGTTTGTTAAAATAAAAGACTACATTTTGATTCCATTGCCGAAACCTCTTTTCAAGATATTTACAAAGATGTTGCATGATGAAGATGTATCGGTTGACTTTGGCCAAAACTAAGGATTGGTTAGAGAATTTAGAGGAAGATTTTTCTCACCAATTTAACACTAGACATGAATTTGATGCACACGTGTGGGTTGAACAAAATCTTTATCATGAATCGTATGATATGTTCTTCTCCTACTTCCATATAGAGTTGTACGAATCGGCGATGATATGCATCAAAGAGGAATTAGAGGTATAAAGCACTTGTTTATACACAAGAAGAATTTCGTGATCTATATGATGTTGATCTGACTTGGACACGTGTTGTAGATCATTGGTGGAGTGGTGTTTTGAATAGCTACATTTTTAGTACGTAGTTTCTACTTATTCTGTCCGGAGGTTACGAGTTTTAGTTCTGCGTGAACTCGGAGGATCTTATTTGTGTGCTATCCATTTAACGATTAAGATCTTGATCGTGACCTTGGATTTGGAAGAACATCCTATGGCTAGCTAAAGCCCACCATGAGCGAGGCGGGAATATTTGAGGTGAAAGATGGTGGACCTAGCGGAAGAGAGAAGAAAGCCAGCTTAAGTTTAATAAAGAGCGCAGAGGGACTTCGTGAAGCAACTTCATGTTGCGAATGAATGGTGTTGCAGAGAGAGATGGTTCGTGAAGGATTTGAAGCTCACGTAGAAGACGTGGAGCCAGAGCATATGGAACTCCCCATTTGGGTAAACATGGCAGAGAACCCTCTTTAGCTTAAGATGAGAGTGCATTGGTTGAACCTACGGGGGCCGTGGGTGCACATTTGATCCCTCTTGGTGACCTAGCCCTTGTGCTTGGTTTTCTAGTTTCTATGATAGTCATTAATAAGCAAGCTAGTGTGGGTGGTAGAGTAGTGATAAATAGATTTCATTTTCCATTAAGTTTAGGAGTTAATCAAATAGCTTATTCATATATGATGGTGTAATCACCTTTTGTGCTATTTGGAGTACGGATGGAGGTATAATTTCTAGCACATCATCAACATAGAACATGGGCACGTAGAACATTGGTATTACATCTGGAAGTAGTACAACTTCACAGACCATGGGAGTTCAGTTTAGCATAACTATTGGGACATAAGGCAGTACATCCTCTGGTCCGTTGTCCACTATAGGGGAGGATTAGGAGGATAAGGTGGGTCAAGATCTAGTGGGTCTGGTGGTTCTAGAGGAGGAGGGAACACATGAGGTAACATAGGTTCTGGATCTGGTGGGCACGGTCCACACCAACCCTAGCAAGTCTATTTTGAGATGTCCCTTCACCTACCATAGTATAGAGGAATTGAAGATACAACTGAGAACGTGCATATGTGTGAGATACTATGGCGCAATAATGGGATAATAACTTCGAGCATAAGGCAAGTCAGTTTGCTACTAATTTGCAAGGGCACGCACATAGTTGGTATAGGAAATATGATCTGAACTAGACTTGTGTAGACTATACCATGTTGCATGATGCTTTCTTAGTAGATTTTCACATACCTAAGTTTGAGCAGAAAAGCATCAACACGTTGAAGGACATCAAATAGGGCATGGATGAGAGCATAAGGGAGTATGATGCACAATTCAAAACTCATTATTGAAGTTATCTTATGACATTCACCCGAGTCAACATGCTCAATGGTTCGTTGGAGGTTTGATCACACCTTTTAGAAGGGTGCTCTCACACAAGACTTATATAGACCCGTGTGAGGCGCTTGAGGTAGCTCTATGTGCTAAGGCAATGGGAGCATAAACACTAGAGTTAGCCCATTTTTGGAAGCTTAGATTGCATCTATGGCAAAATAGTTGGAAAAATTATTAGCTAATTCAACTCATGAGACATGTAGTGGTATTTGGTGCATAGATTGTGAAGTAGAAGGACATACTAAGGATAGTTTCCTTGTAAATCGGTGCGCACCATGTTGTTGGACTACGAGATATGTCACTTGGATCATGATTCAAGAACGTTCCCATTGTTGTAATGCATGATAAGAAAGAATGTGTCCTATTACTGTAAGATTTGTAAGTACTACTCATGATATAGAGAATTGCATATTAATTGATCGATTCATGATGCCATTAAACCGCTTTACCTCGGGCCGGTGTTGCAAAGCAATTAGAAGGAACAGGTGAGAATCATGATCATAATAATAATGAAGGGCAATCGATGGAGGCGGTAGAGGTAGAGGTATAGGTTACCTTGGAGGATTCAAAGGCCGAGGTCATGATGGTGGAATAAGTGAGTTCCCCGTGGAACATATTATACCTGCAGATACCTAATCATTATAAGCGTGAGTGCCCTTAGAATATTATTTTCTCTTGAGTACGGGAAGAACCACAATTATGAAGAATGCTTGGATTTGTATGAGCACCTAAGCAAGAAGCACAAAAAGATAAAGGCATGGGAATTTTGAAGTTAAGGCCACATGTGGAAGAGAAAGTGGTGGAGAGGTTCCCATCTGCCATGCATTATTTGCACACTGGTCCATATGGTGATGGATGAAGGTAAAATAAGAATGTCGAAATTAAAGGATGTTGCAACACAGAAGAAAAGGCAAAGGAAATAATAGCACGCAAGATAATTAGGTAT
The DNA here is from genome assembly GCA_018340775.1 of Taxus wallichiana var. yunnanensis. NCBI lineage: Eukaryota > Viridiplantae > Streptophyta > Pinopsida > Cupressales > Taxaceae > Taxus > Taxus wallichiana. Next base: position 222,627,512 of record CM031236.1, on the reverse strand, counting down.
GAGTCTATACTAGAGACATTGAAAGAAGAAATGACTAAGGTAGACTTGGCACTGAACATGTGTGCAGATCCTAAAAATATCATCAAGACAAGGACTCTGCTTGAGAGGAGAATGAGGTCCTTGAGGTAATGAAGAATGATGCACTTGGGCGTGAGGAGAGGCTAACATTAGTAATAGAGAAGCGTAATGCACTTGCACCAGCCCGTGATCCTCATAAGGAGAAGATCAAAGAAATTGGGAAAATCATCGTACGGTGTATGGATGTAATGGATGGGATGGTCTCAAGTCTGGTAAATGTCCTTAGAATACTATAGAATGAGGGCCGAGAATATGACTATAGATGAAATGGAAGCAATACTTGCAAACATCCCGAGAAAAAAACTAATAAGGTGCTTTGAGTCATTATAACAAGTAGGAAGCAAAGATCAAAAGTAAATATCTAGAATTAATTCTACCTGTAGAAGGATAGAACGCCCAAGTATTCCTTCATTCTTTGTGTATAGTTATTATTTTATTCCTTATTCTTTATTCATGGAGAGATAAGTCATGGTTACCCATTATCGAGGGTGGAAATGAAGCAAGTGTGGGGTAATGTTGGGCTAATGAATTACAACCTAAGTATTGAAGGTGCGAAGGGAAGGACGCGTAGACATAAGGCGTGAAGGTGTGTGCGTAAGTACGGTGAAATAGGGTGTGCACAGGAAAGTGCAATGTCAAGACTTAGCCGTTTTGGATGATGAGGCTAATTATAGATGTTGAGTGCAGGGAACGCATCAACATGAAGACTTGGAGGCGAAGCAAGGCTATTTTGGACAAGTGGAAGATTAAATGACATGCAGAGTTTCAAGCTATTAATAAGATTAGATCTGCAGTTGATATTATTAGGTAGTCTATTATTAAGAAGCTTGCATGTTTTTGTATTTATCTTGTAGGGGTGCATGGCTATTCTTAGCATGTAGCCTATTTTGAGGATGCATGAGTAGTGAAGGGAAATTCCCCACTACTTATAAATATGTATTGATTTGCACAGTATGAGGGATCTAGAGGTATATTGCATAAGTAGAGTTATGCTACTAGTTTATGTGCGTGCATGACTCATGGTGACATTATTTTGTATGTATTCAACTTCTATGTTTTACAATAATTAATACAATGGATCTTTATGGTTGGATATTGGTTGTTGACATATTTATTCTGGGTTCTTGTATTGTAAACCTAATCTTGATTCTTGCGTAAGTTATTCTTGCATATGGTTATGGTCTAGATTTGTTTATGGTTATCACTACATTGTTATTATGGATATGGAATATATCTATCTATGTGCTTATCATGCCAACTCCTTTACAAATATTCCATAAAAGAGGGATCTGGTACCCTTACACGCTTCGAGTGAGTGCTCAAGTTTGCCATGTGATGTGTTAGCGCGCCTTGGGCAACATTTGTTAAAATAAAAGACAACACTATTCCATACAACAATATTAGTACATATGATATTGGTTAGTCTAGTGCTTTACAACCTTCTTCCACCTCTACCAACATCCCATCCATTTCCACTCATACTACTGATATCATTTCACCCACCATGTCTACTCCAATAAACACCAATGCTTGGCTTTTTAATGTTCTTCTCACTCATGTATCTAGCTCACTTCCCACCAATATCATTGATATTGTTATCCAACATGACAATGAAACACTGATGATTATGATGAATAGGTCAATACCATTGAGCTTATTGATGACAAATTGTGCAATCTTAATTTTACTCCTATCGAGATAGATGAGTCATACTTCAATGATACTTTCGTTTCTATTGGCCATAGTGAATATCAATTCAAAAACCTCCTCATCTACTAATGCTATGGTACTTTTTAGGGTTTTTCTATACATTGGACGTCATACCACCTTCCTCATCCTCTCATGAGGAACCTGCATCTACACTTTCTCCTTTCACATACACTATTTTCATGAAAATTTCTTATTGGCCACACATTCCATTCTATCCCAATTCCTCTAACATCGTTTATACATATGATGGTTTGGCTCACTAGGATTCCCAAAGTGGATGATCTCCTCCCTCCATCTCATTCTCCACATCTATATCACGGATATGTTCACATCTCTATTGTTTATGGCTTCCACATATTCCATTTATTAGTCTTTGTTGCATGCACTCCTCGCATGTCTCCACTTACTCTTGGGCAATCTTAGTTTGGCTACATTGGTGGCACTCTGGATCCTGATCATATTGATATCACCTTTCCCATGCCTTTTGTCCATGTTTTTATTTGTAATGATTCATTTCTCGGCTATACACAAAACCTTACCAGCTGGTATGTACATAAATGTCCACTACCACCTTTCACTGATGAAGAATACATAGTGGGTATGTACAATTTACACCACAATGACTCTTTACATGATCAATCCCATGCTATTACTTACCAGGTCTTTGATGCTTCTCCGTTTGACTTTGACCATGACAATGATGATCTCTTAGATGATGTTACTTGATTATTCTCATCATCATACACTTGGGAGGCATCATGTTTACTTACCCCCTCTTAGCATTATCAGGTGTCTCACATTTCTACTATTACGCTTCGTGCTTCACATCTAGTATTTCTCATGTATCTTACACAACTTGATACTCAACTTGTATCGTCACTACCTTATGACGCACTCTTGTGCTAAGGTTCACATTTGACTATTGAGGGCATACTACATCCATGAACCTCACACACTTTGCACCTTTCATGATTCACACTTTGTGATTCACACATCATACTATCCTCTTCTACAATATACACTATATGATCCATTGATCTATCTTTCTAGCACACATGTTCAAACCATTTCCCGATGATGTACTCTTGTTCTATGGTTCATTCTTAACTGTCGAGAGGTATTTTATAAATGAACCTCATATCATGCATATTCATCCACATCTACTTAAGGGGCACACTACTCCTATCACATTCACATATTGTATACCATTCCATCTCACTCATTCACAACATACTACATATTTTGGTTGCACATACTCTTGCTTGCTTATACTAGTTACATGAAAACTTTGTTTCACATACTAGACAAACACTTCGCTCGGTCATTATCATTTTTATATACACATGCACATTCAATTTTTCTCTAGTTGTGAATGCAGACTTTACATGGATCTTTACACACAGCATGGATGCTTAGCACTATACCTCTTACCAATCCCACAGAGGCTCCTGGGGCTTCTACTTTTGTACACGTTATAGGTGTTATTGTTTCATTTCATACTACTTCCTATTGTTATTAACACACTAATCTATCAATATATACACATTTTGACATACTTTTTATCTTTCTGACATGCTAACAGGTGCTTCATGTGTAGCATTTGCTTTGTAAAAACTATTTGCTACCATGGTTATTTGATACTTTAATTGATACTGTTTTCCATTATTTGTCATTGTATGCAATTATTTGCAAGCTACACCCTATGTCTTGTATGTTCATTTCTTGTATGTTTTGGGCGCTTCGGCCCTTATTGTCTTACAACATTGTGAGCGATGTCCCATGTTTGCAACCCACTTTTCATGGTCTACATTGTCTTCTTGTTTGGTAGATTACACATTGTCTTCTATATGTGTATTTGTCTTTTTTGCACTAACACATGTTTCTAGCCACTTTGTTTGCATGTGCCTTGGTTTTACCATGCACATTGCCTCCTCCTGTTGGGTATCAATTTCATATCATATTTTGGTCCTCTCATTTGGGATGCATCCTCCTAGCGACGTCGCATACACTCCAAACGAGGGGGAATATATTGGGTGAATTAGTCACCACATACAATAACTCAAAGCTTCAGACATGCCTAGACAATACATGAATAGAACAATCTACGATTTCGTAAACTATAGATATGTAAAATATCAACATAATTAATAAATAAAATACTTATTAAAAATTATTAATCCCCTCATCACTAACTCATTCTTCAACTCCCATCTTAACCATATAATAATTAATCATAAGATTAATTATTATCAATCCCTTTTATCACATATATCCTTTATCTTAATTATTCTCATCATTCACCTAATATCCCATCTCATCATTAATTCTTTTAATCCATTATTAATATCCTATTATCTTACCACTAATCCCTATTATCATTTTTAGGAATTTAATATTCCTACACCCACCTACCCACCTACTCTACACCTACCTACACCTAGCCTCTCCATATAATCTCTCCCTAATATTTTATTAGCCTAAACTAACCCTAAGCTAATCAAATTCTCCACCTCTAAATCTAGAGGCTTCTATTTCTAGAAGCCTCTCTAAACTTCCCTCCATTAAATTTAAAAATTCAAATAAAACTTCCTCCCTCCATTGAATTTTAAATTCAATGGAGGCTTCTCTCAAATTCTAGAATTCTCCATTCTTCTCATCAATCCTCAACCATTGATTCTTATCCTACTTGGATCAATCTTGACCCTCCATTTTCTCTCCCTCAAGCTATAAATTTAGCTCTCATCCTCCATGAAAGCCAACTTTTGAAAATACAACTAAGTGTTACCAAAATTCATAGAGAGCTCTCTATTACTCTCTTGTAAAGCCATCAAACATCCATAGCAAATCATCAATCAATCAAGGGGAGGTGTTGCCCAAGTAACTCCAAAAAATCTGAAGCAATCAACAACATCCATGAGAAAATCCAACACAACAAAGGAGGAACATTGCATTTGATTGGTAAGTGCAGGTATTGAATCTCTATCCTTTATATCCTTTGCTCAATTTGAAGTATTTGCTAGAAGGATTAGAATAGGAGAAAAATTTGTAGTTTGTTTTCTTATATTTGCATACTAATATTTTCTAATTATTAAATTTTGGCACCCACCATGGGGCTTACCCCCCACTTCTTTATTATTTCCCATCTTGTTTTATACCTAGAACAAGCTGTCCAAATTTGAGAATTTTTTTTTTTGTTTACACCTTAAAAATTTGAATTTATATGACCATTTGTTGTGTTCGACGTATTAATGTCTATGCCCTATCTTTCAATGCCCATGCTATAAGGAGTGGCACCTTTAACCTATATCAACACCTTTACATCAGGATACTAATTTATGTGGTTGCAAGGTTGTCATGTGGTTGCAGAGGTTGTCTTTTAGTGCCTTTGTGCAACCCGTGGTGCCTTTGTGATGAACATTAGCGTCTTTGTTTTTGACATTTGACTATGCAAGTTTAGAGCCTATGCTTTGGATTTTGGCACATATACTCTATTAATTAGCACCTATTCTTACACCTTGAAAATTGAATTATGCTAATATTGACCTTCCTGTTTTAGCATCCTTATCTTGTCTTGTAGCGCCTTTACTCGTACTTTAGCACCTTTATGCTTATAGTTGCTTAATCTTCCTTTGTCTCTTTTGCTACCTATAGTGGCACATTTAAACTATATTGGCACTTTTTCTTTACTTTGGTGCCTTTGACCCGTTTCAGCGCTTTGCGATGGTAATTGCGCCTTTTCTCAATTACAATTTTCCATTAGTACTAACTTATCTAACTCTAGTTTTAGGTGTTTTTGTGGTTGTTTGTAGGTCTCAATATTATGTTTTGATGCAGAATTAATGCAGGAACAAGGGGAATATCTGCCCGTTTCAACACATGCCTTGTGTTTGTACTAACTTTTCGTTGTTGCAAGATTTTTTATTAATTACAAAAACTACTAACCACCTTGTTTTGCAGCCTGATCAGTCGAAGAATAGTGGGGTTAAAAAAAAATACTAACCTTTGTTTTATAGGGCCTCCTCTTGAAGATCCATATATATAAGATTTATCATTAATTTTTAATTAATTATTTGCATCTATCATATTTTTGTATGTTTTGCATTGTTTCTTATTTTCCTCGAGGTGAAACTATGTATGCTCTCCTCTCACATCCTAGGACAATCTCGAGGATAGAAAATGGCTAACCTTATTCCTTTTTAATTTTATAGGGTAACGTGATGTGGAAGTGAAATCCACACACTTACCATAGTCTTAGGGATCTTCTAATCGTGAGCTTCATCCCCACACACGTGTACACACCCCGTGTTCGGCGGGTTTGGAGAGTTGTCACTATTGGCTAAGCACTTGCTTGTTTTAATAGCGACGTGAAGTGAGGGGATTTCATGTCTTAATACCCATGCCTTAGACAAAATCATTTCAACATGTACTTGGGCCCCATGTACCGTAAGGTATATCAGGGACTCCCCTAGTAAGCTTGTATAACCTAGACTAAAAAACCTTTTCACTGCATATAAAGCTATAGTGCAAGGAGGTCATACTCCCTAAGATCACTCACTAGCTAACCCCACATTGACACATAGGTGGATATCGAATTATGGCACCTTTTTCGGTGTGTGGTATTGAAAGTGGGCTATAGCTTGGTTACAATCCCATTTGACTAGTTAGGTTGTGATTGTATGATTATGACTGTCCTTATTGTTTTGTCGAAACCAATATACAACCCACACACTAATTCCTTTCATTATCCTATACATCTATCACTCATCACTTTTGACCACATTATTTTGACCACAATTTGACTACCTCCATACATACTTTTGATCACACATCATTCACCATACACCTTTAGCTATATACCTTTTACCACACTTTTATCATCCATTATCTATTTAACATCACTCACACCCTCCTATTAACATAAATAAAAAACATTATATCATACTCAACGCATTTTACAATCAAAAATACATTTACAAACATCGCCCCAAATCACAAAAAAATTTAAAAATCCACTTACACATCCCCACTCATAGATGCAACTCATTCCACAACATCTCACCCAACCTAAGCATCAATTCATCCCATTGTCGCAAAACTTTACGCTTGGTGATTTAACATTTCCTGTTGGCATCACAACACTTACCTAGGCCTAAAAGATCCTAAGAAACTATCATATCACATATCTCTTTTAATCACGACACTTACTACATCCTCACATCTTCATCCAATCCTATACATACGTTTTCACACCTAAACACTCTATCTCGTAATTCATTGTTAACACAAATAATTCAATCTTATTAATCAACACCTTGATCATGACACAATCTCCTTATCTCTCATCTAATCCTCCTAAGCCCTCACATTAAGGCACATCCAAAGCCCTCCACTATCGAGGAAAATCTTTCTTCAATCCTCTTAATCCCTCCTTAAATCCTCTTATCCCAAAATAAGGTTCGATCATTGAGATTATACATCAGTCAAATAAGAAATCCTACCTTTTCCTTATCTACACATCCCTCATCAATTTAGCACACCTTCATCCCATCCACACATCTCAATACCACTAGGGTCTAATGACACCTAGGAGAATAGTTACCTGATCCCAATCAGGAAATGATGATGAAATCAACCACCAAGAAGTAGGAAATGACATATTCAATCACAACTACTATGATGCCAATGCAGAAGAAAATCATAATCGGGATAAGATGAAAAAGGATGGTCAATACTAGTAGTGATGACGATTCAAGCACGTACTTCATGGAAGGAATACGATGAGAGATGCTTAATCACTTTGTCGACAAAAATAAATATTCTCTTATTCTCTAATTGTATCATATGGGAGAAAAAATTCCTCCTGATTATACTTGTGACCAACTTCATAGTCTCCTCCATGATGAAAGTGAATGCATTAGACAATAACCACCATCTCCATTACACCATAATCCAAACAACACAAATCAAAATAACCGTCGCATTGCACATGGGTGGGATAGTAGAGAACACCAATAACTCTCATATATCTAAGGAGGTCATGTTGTCCCAATTACAACAAATGAGTAACTAGATTACCCATTTGGCCTCCCAATTTGATCCATAATGAACAAATGACCATGGCTCTCAACATTCACAATAACCCATTTTCAACTTACTGCTCGGCCCTCAAGAACCTACCTTGGAGCAAGAAGTGAAGTCTATGAAGGAAATGCTTCAAGGGTTACAACTTGGAAAACAAGGACGACAATACAAGTTTGAGGAACTTTGCCCTTATCCATTTGACCACAAATCTTGTGAGTCCCTTTCCCTCCATACTTTGAACCAAAAAGTTTGAGAAATACAAAGGAAAGGGTGACCCTCGCGAACATGTTAAGGAGTTCTATATGCTATGTCAAGAAGTGGCCTACGACGACTACCATTTTTAAGACTCTTTTCACGAAGCCTAGGGGTCCTACCCTTGAATGGTTCCTCCATTTACCCAAAGGATCTATCACTACCTTCACTGACTTATCTAAAAAAATTGTCAAGCACTTCTCATATAATGTAGAGCATGATGTCATAATGATCGACCTATGTAATACCAAACAACATAATGGAGAAAGCTTTTCATCCTTCCTATAACGATGGCGAGCCCTTGCTAGTTGTATTCCATGTACCATCCTATAAAAGCAACTAGTAGTCATCTTTGTCACCAACCTCCATCAAGAATTAGCTTTCCACCTATAAGTCCATTGTGCTAATACCTTCAATGACATCATAGAAAAGGGAATGCAAATAGAAAAATCCCTTGTTTTAAAATGCTTCATTAAATTATTTTCACGCAACTACAATCAGTCCAACCACCTTCTACATCGAGAAGCATAAATATTTCAACGAAAACAAGAATTTTTTCGGTGATGGAGTGACAAAGGCCAAGCATGATTCAATACATGCACAATTTTTTTGCCATATCCATCCCTAAGGGTTAAGCCCAATCTACATAAGATTCAAAAACAAGGACATACTACCCCATTGGTGAATCTATTGAAGCAATCCTTGACAAATTAGTTGCTACTAATATGGTCGTTTTCCCCAAACTCAACTCGATTGATTTAGAGTCCAGATGAAATCCTCTTAGTTTAGGGAAATGAGTATTACAAATTCCACAAAATCAAGGGTCACACCACCACCAGGTGTATGAAGCTAAAAATTACATTCAAGACCTGATTGATCGGGGTGAAATTGAAATTGAAGAAAATGCGTCCTCTTCCTCTCAAAATTAGAAGTTAGGAATCTATAAAAATCCTCTTCCCAATCATGGTCAGACCCATGCTTCAAATTAGGGTCAAGAAAATTCTAATAAAAACCTCGAGTCATCCACCCACCATTCTATTCACATCAACTACCATCTGCGTACCATTCTAGTATAAATCTCTTGTTGGCCATATCCACCATTCCCCTCACCAAGTAGCCACCATCAAGGTCAAATACCCTTCACAAACCCTTAATGTGTTGTTACCATTCAAAGGAGCCATGTAGTGGTTCTGTTATCACCAAAAAACAACACCCTCTAATTTTTCATGTATGTGTGGATGAACAATCCGTGTTTTTGTGTAACATGGGATTCTCTCTCAATTTGTGGGACTTGCTACTTTAGAAAAATCTCTAGAGAAGGTTGGTTCATCTACCTAATCCTAATGTTAAACTACTCCTAAGGAAGGAAATTCATCTATCCGATCCTACTCTATGATTCTAAGGGACAACAGAAGAGAAAGATGCATAAAAATGGAAATCCTAAGCTAACAGAGGTGATAACACCAAGAAAAGGGTGTGGAAATATCCTACCGAGGGAGAAGGGAGAAGGAAAATGGAGTAGGGAGAGGCTAGACAAATGTGACACAAACCCAAGGCTTCATTCACCATATGTTCTCCATGAAACACAATAATATGAACTGCAAATGAGAAATACATGCACAAAATACAACAAAAAGAATGGAGAGGCAAGGAAATACAATAAAACAAATGCTAGGGTTGAAGGAAACACCACAAAACACAGATTTTATTACTTTCGAATATGCACAGTCCATTACATGTGAAGAATAGAGGCACAAGAACACTTTTCAGGCCCATGTGAAGGCTTACAACTCATTGGTGTTGAGAAACAATTTTTACAGAGTTTCCCCACATCCCAGAATATCCCCCCTCTCAAATGAGAGGTTTTTACAATATATAGAAGTGAGAGAAGAATAGGGAAACCCAAAATTCTGTCTTCACCCACCAATAAGATGCATTAAATTTTTGAAAAGGTGTATTGACAACTGCCAAGGCCATTCCTCCATGATGTCTTGCTTGTGGAAGAAGAAATGGGCACCATATCTCACAAAATATGGTTGTTGAGCTGCCCTGAACTACATCTTTAAATGTTGGAAGTGTTTTCTTATTTTTCTCCTACCTATTCTCACCTAACTCCAAACTTTATGTTTTCATGGTGTAGAGTATGAAGATATGTTTCCAGTGATATAAATTTTATTAAATTTGGAGCATCTGGGAGTTAGATATGCCCATGCGGATCTGGTGGTGCCTTGAGGAACACGGGTTCTGAATCTAATTCATGGTCCACATTAGTGTTCATTTCCCCCTTATCCTTTATATTTCCTTTATTGATCAAATTTTATGGGGTTTCGAGGAACATGAGGAATTGTGGAATTGGGCGTTGATTTCTTTTTTCTCCCACAACCCTTCATCTCCGCACTAAACTCCTCCCTCCTTTAGCTTCCAGGTGGAATAGGGTTTTAGGGCACACATGGAATTAGGGAATTTGTTCTTCTTCTAATGATGTTCTCCCACACTTTGTTCTCCCCATAACCTATTTTTTTGCACAACTCTTTTTGAGATTCGTCCCCTTTTTCATTGGCTCCCTAACTCCTGTTAGGAACTAAGTTCTCACGGGAACCGTCGTTACATCCGCCACACATTTCATTACAACACATGCTTCCTTTGTTCTATGGGTGGAAATCCCTAGCAAGGAACTAACTTGTTTAGGGAGCTTGGATTCCTGTGGAACATTACACGCCCCAACCCCATTCTCTGTGAATGCCTCCCGAACCACATTACATTAAACACTTTACCTTGCGGCAATTTTAGAGATGCAAGGAACACTGAGTCCAAAGGAAGCGCCTTGTGCTCTCAAAATATACAATTCATCCACATTACTCTACGCCCTTTACACTATGGGTTGAAGGCCATTACGTGGAACCTTGGTTGGGAGAACCAATTCCATTCGCAATATACTAAAATGACAAAATTTTAACTTTTTCCAAATTTTCGAAGTGTTTTGGCCAAGTAGAGAGTTAAGGAGCGGGAAAAGAGTAGAGTGCCTCCAAAACAATTCCAAGTGACCAAAACATGAAAATACCTAATTTTCTCGGTTTATTCATCAAGGTCCCATGAAAATACCCAAGTTCATATTTCTCAAGTTATCCAATTTTACTAGTAGGAAAAATTGGATAACATGTTCAAGGAGTTGTTCCTTCTTCCTAAAATCCACCACCACAAGCTCAATACAACATTATCGAACAAATTGAAAAGACCCTCACACAAATATCCATTATGGATCTTCTCAAAACATCCTCTATGCACAAAGATATCCTTTATTACACCCCTCAAGAAATGCACATCCCAACCTACATCGATCCCACACAATTCCAAGCCCTTGTTGATCATCTTTATCCCCATCCTATGTCATGCGACTCACCTTCTACCAATAGAACTTGCTACTACATAGTCCAGCTCATAACCTTTCTCTATAAATTGAGGTTCACATTGAAAATTCTTGCGTCAAATGAGTACTAGTGGACAATGGGTTTGGGGTCAACCTTTATACCCTATCTCTCATTCGACGACTAGGTACGACGAATCGATTGATTTACAAGAAATAATCACTTTTAAATCTTACGAGAATACTAAAAGAAAGTCTATGGGCACTTTTATCTTCTTATTAATGTAGGGCCTACCATGTTTCCCACCCCAGGTACACGTAGTGGACATTCGGCCTCCCATCTGACTTGTTGTTTGGTCTTCCCCGGATTCACGAAATGCATGTCATCCCATCTACATTACATAAATGTCTTAAATTCGAGCATGTCAACATGGAGGTCACCATCCATGGTGACCCCCAACCATTCCAGTATTTCCAAGAACTTGAAGCACAAGCCTATAGGGAACCATATTGTCCCATCACTGAAACCATCTCTTTTTAATCTCCATATTCATTGCCTACAACACCCTTTACTTCATATGTGTCTCCGATAGTATTTTATCCACCTCACATAATTCCTCATTGTCATCTGCTCCTCTCTTACTTACTCCATCCATATCTACTCCTATCCTACCCACTCCACCTTTGAAGCTCAAATCTACGAGGTGCGGTGAATATCAAACTTTTAGTATCAAACAACTACCACTATCACCTAAACATCGTGGTAAGCCTAACATGTGTTAAGTCAACAAGCAAAAATATCATTGGGCTCTTCCAATTTTATCCATTTTGGGTATTTTGTGATGAGTACCTCGAGCCATCTAATACCACATGGCTCATCAATGAATCTATATTGTCATGTTGCTTAAACAACAAATATCCAATCGTTAAACGAATGATGACTCATATGGGATACTCTGGTTGAGGATTAGGTCTCCATACATAAGGCATCCCTGAACCTCTTGTTATCATCCCTAATCTTGATGGTCATGAACTGTCATCCACTTGGTGAGAGTATTCGTGGTGACCTTAGTGACACTACTAAAATGGCTAAGGAGGCCATAGACACCATCGAAACAAGTTCCATCTATAGCTAATACAAAGAGCTTACCGCCACCAATCTCTTCCATGATATTATTGTCCTCACCATTAATGTCACCCTCACCTACCCCAAATCATCTAGTGGGACCAAAAATCTCGAACATATCTCTCTTGATACATTTCAAAATGATGAGGAAATTATTAAGTTCATGGGAACTCGGGATAATGTACCAATCATGATCGTAAGAAAGGTTTCCAAATATGTCTAAATGTTGATGCCTACTTTGGCAAATATGAGCATTTCCTCCCTATTTAATCCCAATCAAATATCCCTCATCCTAACTCCTCTTTCCACCCAGACGAGGAGGATCCACTTACACAATTCTTCCAAAATCCCTCAAATCCCAAACACACTCTAATTATGGGTCAACTTCTTTCGGCTCCTGAAATGATACCGAATGGGTGAACATCATTAATTGAGGAAATCATAGACATTAACATCGACATTGAAGAAAACCCCAAAATCCTCAAACTAGGGGCATCTTTATCAACAAAAGAACAAACCACCCTTACGACACTCTTAAAATAATTCTCAGACCTATTCACATGTTCCTATGTGGATATGCCCGGTCTTAATCCATCTCTAGTGGTTCATAATCTTGTAGTGCGTAAAAATATGAAGCTAGTCAAACACAAACTGTGCAAGATACATCCAAAGGTAGCCCTAATTTTCAAAGAGGAACTTCAAAATTTGTTTGACGTCAGTTTCATTTGGCCTATTGACTATTCTAATTGGATCTCCAACATCATCCCAGTAGGAAAAAAGACTGGGGGCATTTGTATTTGTATATATTTCTGCGACATTAATAAAGCTTGCCCTAAAGATGATTTTCCCTTACCTAATATCGACATGATTATGGATTATATAATAGGGCATGAATTGTTATCCCTCACGGATGTCTTCTCCTGATATAATCAAATCAAAATCACTGAAGAATACCAACAAAAACTTATTTTACTACACCTTGGGGCACCTTCTGCTATCAGGTCATGCCCTTTGGTCTCAAAAATGTTGGAGCTACATATCAATGTGTCATGAATGTCATCTTTCATGACTATCATGCATGATGACATTGTTGAGGACTATGTTGATGATATTATGGGAAAATCCAAGACTAGAGAAGAACATCCCATGGTTCTTTGCCACATCTTTAAATGACTCCAGAATACAAAGTTTAACTTAATCCTAAGAAATGTGTTTTCAGTGTTACATTTGGCAAGCTACTTGGTTTTATTGTCTCACGACGCAGAATAGAAATTGACCCAGATAAAGTTAAAGTTGTGGTTGAAATGCCTCTGCCTACAAACCTAAAACAACTCAAAATCCTACAAGGTAAAATCCAAGCCATCAGAAGATTCATAGCACAACTCACTGATAAGTGCCATCCATTTCATCATTTTCTCAAAAAGGGAACAATATTCCATTGGAATGAGGAGTGTCAAGCTTCTTTTGAAAAACTCAAGGAATATCTACTGCATCCTCTAGTATTAGTGTCTCCCACTCTAGGAATTTCTCTCCTCCTTTACATTTCAACTACTCAGCATACCTTGAGAGCTCTCCTAGCACAACATGATGACCATGAAAAAGAATGGGCCATCTACTACCTAATCCAAACACTAGTTGATTAACTAAAATGTGGTATTTACTAAGTTAATATAACTAGGAACAACAATAAATAATAGTAAATAAATGAAATAAATAAATTTAGAAAGTGACCCAAACAACTAAATGATAAAAATATGAAACCCTAATTGACAAGTAGGGTTGGAAGGAGCTTAGCTAGTTTGTAGGCTGATCTGGAATGTGTCATAAAATAAACTAAATATTATGGAACTAGGAATGAACATGCAGAGGTCCCAAAAAAGATAGATCTGAGTTGTTTGGCTGGACTGGGGTGCCTATGAGAGGATCAAGGTGCCTGTGGGTGTCTGAGTACGAGTTCGAGGCGTCCTAGTCTGTGGCGAAGGTCCAAAAACCAAATTTGGAGGGTCGGATGATGATGTGAAACCCTCATTTTCTATCACGTGTAACTCGTTGTTTTGTGTTGGATGTCACCAATGATCAATGATGAAATATAGACCTATAAGACCCCAAAAAAGCATCAAAACCTAAAAACAAAAATGCAAATGAAGGGGTCAAACTATCCTGAGCAGGCACAATGATGGACTTACTAACTGAGCGTTGCACTACATCTCAGACCCAATGTAGTTCTATGTGTGTGTGTGTGTGATCATGCCCTTGGTTGCTTTTGTGTCAGTCACATTTTGTGAAAGTAGCGAGTAATAACTATGTGTACAAGATGTAATAGAATAAACTTCCCTCCTATGTAGTGTGATACATATGAACCAACCTTGTGGCTTGTGATGGAGCTAGATGGATGCAACCTTAGATGATGATAGTAGTGCCTAGTGCTTTGTCCCTCATTATGGACTCATAACTTTGTATTTATATGGTTCTCTTATTCTAATTTTGTAATTAACCTTGAAGAGGCTGACCACCAAAAAGATATAATGTTCAAATGGCTAGAAAGTGCCCAAAAAGTGGTGGGAAAGTGTAAAAATATTAGGCACCCCGATCGGGACCAGAGGAACTTTTGGCACCCATTACTAGCATGGGTGCACCAGTCAAATGCAAAATAACATAGAACGACAGGAACCAAATGGGAAAGTATGTGGTGAAGGTCGGGAATGACGACATATAACAAAATAAAATGGCCAAAAGATGGGGGTTAATTAGTAATTTCTTCGCTCAAAACCAATGTGAATAGTAGCATGAGACCGAGACTAAATAATGTCTAAAGTGCATGATTTTGTGCTTATATTTTCCCCCACTTTATGTTGGTGAGCGGAAATCTCAGTAACATAAAGTAGATAGAGATGCGTAGCTGATGTCCATGTAGAGTGATGTAGAAAATGTGCCGAAGGACTAAGAAAAGTGTGGAGTGATAACAAGATGATGGAGCATGGAAACTAAAGATGTAAAAGCACAAAAAAGTGATGAGAGTGAACCTATGCAGAAGTGCATGTGCAGATTGCCAATGTGTGTGATGTACCTACATGGTTAGTATCATGTATGCTTTGCTGCAAGTTTGTTGTTGTTGTTGTTGATTGCTTGCTTCTCATATGGTCAAACTTGCAAGGAGAATACAATCAAGTAGTCAAATACGCATATATATATATATATATATATATATATATATATATATATATATATATATATATATATATATAAAAAATGCATGTAAAAGATGCATGTATATAGTAATGAAAAGACTAAAATGAAAGTATGAAAAGTGTAAAAGGAACATGTGCACCTGATCTCGTGATGAGAGAAAGGGTGTAGAAAGAGGATATCCTATCTTGGGTTTTTGGGGGATTTGACACCATAGCCTTCAAAAGTGTAGGAGGGATTCATTGTATCCTCTAACTTGTAATTGCTTCCCTGAATATGTGTGAAGAGATCTCTGTACTACCTAGTTTTTTGGGTGATCCGATGCCACTGGCTGAAGTAGTGTAGAGAGGAATTTTGTTGTATCCTCTAACCTATAATTGCTCCCTAGAATGCTAAGGACAACCATGTCCTATAAAATCCATTGTGTACGGGGTTCATAGAATGGTTTGAACCCACTCGTTGTATAACCCACAATGCCAAGGGTGGAAACTGAACGAACTGAATTGGTGTAGAAGTGTTGTGTAGTATGTAAAAATCTAAAATGATGCCCCCCTCTTTAGGGGCGCATGTGACATCGCTAATAGGAGAATGTGGCCCCAAAAGACAACCAACCACATGAACTCAGAATCTCTATCCCGCAAGAGGAAAGGAATGCACTTGGTAGAAACCAAGGCACACACAAACAAGAAGGCTATCCAAAAACAAGTGTTAGTACAAACAAGCATGCATGGAAAAAGCAATGTTTAAGCTACCAAGCAATATAGTAATATAAACACGCAAGAAGACAAAGTAGAATGCTAAAGTGGGTTGCAAACATGTGATATGACTCACGATGTCATGCAAGACATGCAAGGACATCATGGCCACATACAACAAAAAAAGTGTGTACACCAAACATAAGGCAAGGTCCGCATACAAAAACAAGCAAAATAGACAATGTAACAAATAAGTATGGAAGGAAATATCCCCGCATAACAAGTGTTGCACATGAAACACCTATTAGCATGTGAGAAAGATAACCAACATGTCAAAAGTGTGTATAAGCAAGAAAGTGAAGTGCTAAGTACAAAAGTAACTAATAACACATGTGAGAGACGAATGCGGATGCCCCCAACGACTCATGTAGTATAGGTAGAAGATGAGCATCCATGCTGCGTGCAAAAGACCTGTATATGTAAGCACAACTAGGTAAAGGTGTGAATGCGCATGTGAGTATAATATAGCTAAATGACATCTATGAGATCTATCTAACATGTGTAATAAAGAGAACATGAACAAGTAAATGCAAACAAGAATAGAAACAAATATGATATGTAACATGTTGTGGATGGATGGAATGGAATGCAATATGGATGATAGGAGCTGCGTGCCCCCTTGAGTGTATGGAGTTGTATGCGAGAAAGGTTCATTTATTTTTCCCGCTCAGTAGTTAAGAATGAACCATAAACAAGAGTGTGTCATCGGGAAATGGTTGAATAATGTGTATTATGTCTAACACATTGTGATGAATGTGTATATGTGTTGTGAAGATATGCGACCTAGAGATGATGTGTGACCCTTATAGCTGAAGTGTATATCACAACAAATTGATCGAGTGAGTGATGATGTAGCCTAAAGCGTATATCACTACAAGATGAATAAAGGGAGTGGTGATGTAGCCTAAAGTGTATACCACTACAAGATGAATAGAGGGAGTGGTGATGTAGCCTAAAGCATATACCACTACAAGATGATGGGAATAGGTGACCATTTAGCCTATAGTGTATGTCACTAACCTAGGAATTTCACATGAAGAAAGGTTGAATGATGAATGTGTAAGTATGATAAGGTCCATTTGATTAGTAAACCCTCGGTAGTTGAGTATGGACCGAGGAACTAAAGTGTGTCATAGGGTAATGAGTGCAATGTGTAGAAGATGCTGTGGTGTAATAGATGACCATATGATGTGCAAGGCATGTAAATATGCATGATGAATAGTATATAATGTGTGTAGAAAGAGTAGTAATGTGAAGATGCATGATATGTGATGTGTATGATGAGTAGTATGTAATGTTAGACGTGTAGAAAATAGGAGTATGACACGTGTATGTTGAAGAGTAATATGATGTATGATGTGTAACCATGTAGTGGTCGGAATGATGTAGTCTAAATGTAGAATGTATGATGTAAGATGTAAGCCATGAGACATGTAAATGGATGCGGTGTGTAGTGCCTATGGTGTAGTGTGTGGGGTTCATGTATAGTATGCCCTTAATAGTCAACTATGAATCAAGCACAAGAGTGTGTCATCGGTAATGATGATGCCGAATGTGTAATGAGTATGCCTATGTTAGAAGATTGATGTATGTAGAGATGATAAAAGTGCTAATGTTCCAATGACAGAGAGGGACAAAGGTCCTTCATCCGATGCATGTGATGATGAAAGCGTATGACCGTGGTCTAATAATGGTGGTATAGTAGACAAATGTTATGCTGGTGAATGAAGTCTATGTGCATGCGAGGGATGAATATATGATGAATGCCATGGAGCAACAAAATGTGTTGGTGATGGAGATCCTCATGATGCTGATTTTGAAGGTGATGGACACCCACATGGAATAAACCGAGGTAGTGATCTATGTTGAGATGCGCCATTATCCTAGGAATGGGTCTATACCTATGTGTAGGACTAGCAGAGCGGTGAGGTCATGTAGACAATGCGCGAGTACGTGAACTAGGAGTAGATTGTGCTTTGAGTAACTTAGTGTAGACATAAAATCATACACTTTAGACATTATTTAGTCCCAATATTATAGTACTATTCATATGGTTTTTAATTGAAGAAAGTACTAATTAACCCCCATCTCTTGGTCATTTTTATTTACTTTCAGTAATTCCTAGCCTTCACCATACATATTCCCGATCCGCTTTTTGACATTTTCCATCATTTAAGCATTAATCGGGGTGCCTGGACTAGTAATGGGGCGCCTTTTAGGGCCCTAGTCCTAGTTGGGGCACCCTGATCCTTTTTACACTTTCCGCCACTTTTTGGGCACTTTCTAGTCGTTTGAGCTGCTTATATTTTTAGTGGTTGGACTTTTTGGGGGTAATTACGAAATTAGAAGAAGAGAACCATATAGATAGAAAGTTATGACACCAAAATTAGAGACCAAGAACTAGGCACTACTATCATCATCTAAGGTTGCATCCATCTAGAGCTCATTTTGCATCCATCTAGCTCCATCACAAGGCACAAGGATAGTTCATCTGTATCACACTGCATAGGAGGGAAGTTTATTCTATTCCATCCACCATTCTATTACATTTTCTACACATAGTTATTGCTCGCTACTTTCACAAAGTACGAATGACACAAGAACAACCTAGGGCATGATCACACACACTCACATAGAACTACATCGGGTTTGAGATGTAGTGCAACGCTCAATTAGTAAGTCCACCATTATGGTTGTTGAGGACAATCAACCCCTTCATTTGCATTTTTCTTTTTAGGGTTTGATGCTTGTTTTGGGGTCTTGCAGGTCTATCTTCCATCACTGATCATTGGAGACATCCAACATAGAGAAGCGAGTTACATACGACATGAAGCAAAGAATTTATATCATCATTCGACCCTCTACCGAGCCGGTTTATGGACTTCTTCAACAAATTAGGGTGCCCAAAACTCAGACTAGGGTGCCCACAAGCGCTTTGATCCTATCCCAGGTGCCCCACCCAACCAAACAACTCAGATTTCCA
The DNA here is from genome assembly GCA_018340775.1 of Taxus wallichiana var. yunnanensis. NCBI lineage: Eukaryota > Viridiplantae > Streptophyta > Pinopsida > Cupressales > Taxaceae > Taxus > Taxus wallichiana. The sequence continues at coordinate 222,607,977 of CM031236.1, read as the reverse complement.
TGTCTTCTAGATCTCATGTGTGGTCTTATATGCATTCACTTTATCTAGTTCATCCCATGATACATCTAGATCGGCCTCCAAATTAGCTAAGATCCTTCCAACACTACTTATCCATTAGGGTTTCACATTTTCATTAATTTAATTGATTAGGTCACTTTCTATATTCATTTACTGCATTTATTTAGTGTTGTTCCTAGTTATATTAATTATTATTCCACATTTTAGTTAATCATTTTGGTGAACTTGACTCCACTTATATGCTCCTAGGATCCTCATTATTCTTAGGGTTCCTTCATCATGGATATCTCCATTCATGACTTTTTACTTCTTCATCCTGAATTACGAGCTAAAGTCATCAATCTTCTTCTCACAACTCATATTCCTGACAACACTCATCCAGATGTGCTCTATAATACCTTTACGGATGCATTTTCTTAGCATATTGTTTTTCCGTCTATTCCTCATGCTGACCTCACTACTTTTGACAATGACCCACCCTACATATCATATGTCATATTCAAAATGTAGGTGTCAAGTGCACTTTAATTGATAATGGATCTAAACTCAACTTATGTCCCATGTCATTCCTTGAAGCCATAGGTCTTTCAGCTCGTGACGTTAGTCCATCTTGTCTTTCATTGCGTGCTTATGATGGTTTTGTTCATCCATGTGTTGGTCACATTACACTACCTATCACTGTAGGACCCAAGACTATCCCCACCATGTTTTTGTCATTGATTTCCCAATCTCCTATAACTACTTACTTGGTAGACCATGGCTTCATGCCATGTAAGTCGTAGCATCTACGGTGCATCATTGTGTCAAATTCCTACATGAGGGTATTGAGCATACTATTTTTCGTGATCGTAATCCATTCCAATATTGTGACCGCACCCTAATACTAGTCTTCCTATTCCACACACTAATACTACAGATGATCCTCAACCTATGGACGAACCACCTCACTTGCCACCACTTGAGGGTGTTGTTTTTGTGATAGATGTAGTTTCTTTTATGCCACCTACTACTACTACTACTATGATCCCTTATTAGGGGCATGTCTAGTCTATGGACATCGCTCTATCACCTACACCTTCACATGCACCACCTACATTAACACGCCCACCATTCACTTACACAATTTTCATGAATGAATCATATTGGGAACATATTCCATTTGATCCTACTTACGATGTCACTATATGTTCACATGATGGTCTAGCTTGACTTGGTTTTGCTTTCGAGGACCTTTATCCTCCTACTCATGATCCTCATCTATATTATGGCTTCATCACTATTATCTGTTGCTTATGGTTTACGTGTCTTTCATCTTATGGTCTACCTATCGCACATTCCTCACTCTTCCCCACTCACATTAGGAGAGTCTTGGCTTACTTATATTGGGGGCACATTGGATCCTGATCATATTGATATCTCATTCCCTATGCCTTTTGGATGCATCTTCATTTGCAATAGCTCTTTTCTAGGTTATACAAAAATCTAACTCGTTGGTATGCACATAGTTGTCCACTTCCTCCATTTACTGATGAGGAATATTCCATGGGTATGTACAACTTACACCTCAATGGCTCATTACATGATCAACTAGACATTATTGCTTATCAAGTCACCAATGCTTATCCATTCGACTATGATCCTGAAAGTAATGATCTTCTAGATGACATCACATGATTTGCATCCTTCATCTTACATACTAGGGGCATAAAATCTAACAAATCCCCCTCTCTTCATATTAGCATCAATACATCTCTCATACTTGCATTACCATACATCAATATTACTGCATATGCATACTCATCACACATTTTAGCGTCGTCATTACCCGATGACACACTCTGTGCTTTCGGTTCACACTTGACTGTTGAGGGCTTACTACACATGAACCCCACACACTACACAATAGGTATTACACATTGCATCTATCTACACATCTCGTGTCACACATCATACATTTACATATCTTATATACATCATACATCATATTAGTATTCATCATACATGTATCATATTGTATGTGTCTAACATCATACATTACTCATCCTACATACTACATTATTAGGATATATACACATCTCACATTACACATTACACATCACATCATATGTCTTACATATTACATCATACATACTACATTTAGTCTACACTATGTCAACGCTCATGCATCTTACATCACACATTCTATATCTAGTTTATATCATTGCAACATTTACATATCTACACATCATACATCATACTAATATTCATTATACATACTTGCATCTATCGTGCCACATTACTCATCATACATACTATTTTTATTCTACATACATTACATCTTATAAATCAAACACTACACATTCTATATATCATATGGTTGTTTATTATCACAATACTACATGGTCTTCTATGTGCTATACTCACTACCCTATGGCACACTTTAGTTCCTTGTTCCATACTCAACTACCAATGGTTTACAAATTAAATGGACCTTATCATACTTACACATTCATCATTCAACCTTTCATCATGTAAAATTCCTAGGTTAGTGGCATACACCATAGGCTAGGCTAAATGGTCACCTACTTTATCATCTTGTAGTGGTATACGCTTTAGGCTACATCACCACTCCCTTTTTTCATCACGTAGTGATATACACTTTAGGCTACATCATCACTCATATGTTCATCTTGTCGTGATATATGCTTTGGCTATAAGGTTCATGAACACATCATTCTAGGTCGCATCTCATCAATACACATACACATTCATCACAACGCATTAGACACAACACACACTTTGACCATTTCTCGATGACACACTCTCGTTTATGGTTCATTCTTGACTACTGAGGGGGAAAACCAAATGAACCTCATTGCATACATTTCCATTCACTTAGGGGGCACATGGATCCTATCATTCAATCTTGCATTCCATTCCATCCATCCACAACATATCGCATATCATGGTTGCTTTTACTCTTGCTTGCATTTGTTTGTTCATGGTCACTTTATTACACATGCTAGATAGATCTCTTGTATGTCATTTATCTATACCATACACACATGCATGTTCATGCCTTTGGCTAGTTGTGATTGCAGATACAAGTCTCTTACACGCAACATGGATGCTTGCCTTCTACCCTTCCTACACCGCTAATCATTGGGGCATCCACATTCGTCTCTCACAAGTGATATTGTTTCATTTTGTACTTAACACTTTACATTACTTGGTTATACATGCTTTTGACATACTAGTTATCTTTCTAACATGATAATGGGTGCTTCATGTGCAACATTTGTTATGTAGGGATATTTGCTTCCATACTTGTTTGTTACATTATTTATTATTGCTTGTTTTTGTATGTGGGCCTTGCCCTATGTTTGGTGTGCACACTTTTTTTTTTTGTATGAGGTGTTGGCCTGATGGCATTGTAACATCGTGAGTGATGTCCCATGTTTGCAACATGCTTTGTGCAGCATATTTTTCCTTCTTGCGTGTTTTACATTACTACTTTTCTTGGTAGCTTTTACACTGTTTGCATAGATTACACATTGTCTTATACATGTATGCTTGTTTGTACTAACACTTGTCTTTGGATAGCCTTCTTGTTTGTGCGTGCCTTGGTTTCTACCAAGCGCATTCCCTTCCCCCGTAGGGTAGAGTTTCAAAGTATATGTGGTTGGTCCTCTTTTGGGGTCGCATTCTCCTATCAACGACGTCACATGCGCCCCTAAAGAAGGGGGCATCATTTGGGGTTTTTACATTCTACACAATGCTTCTACACTACTTCAGTTCAATGTACTTTTCATCATTGACATTATGGGTTATATACAATGAGTGGGTTCAGAATAATCTATGAACCCTATACACAACGGATTTTACAGGACATGGTTGTCTTTAGCATTCTAGGGAGCAGTTACAGGTTAGATGATACAACAAAACTCCTCTCTACACTACTTTGGCCAATGGCATTAGATCGCCTAAAAATCCAGGCAGTACAAAGATATCTTCACACACATTCAGGGAAGCAATTACAGGTTGGAGGATACAATGTAATTCCTCCCTACACTTCTTCGGCCTATGGCATCGGATCACCCAAAAACCTAGGATAGGATATCCTCTTTCTACACTCTTTCTCTTGACATGGATCAGGTGCACATGTTCCATTTTTCATTTACGTACTTTACATTTACATGCTTTCACATACATATACATGTGTCTTTTACATATACATGTGTATTTGACTACTTGATCATTTTCTCCTTGTAGGTCCGTCCGTATGAGAAATAAGCAATCAACAACAACAACTATGATAAATGGGGGCAACAACAACAAGATCTTGTAGTAACACACACCATACTAACCATGCAGTACATTACACACATCGGAAACTACACACGTGTTTCCTCCCTAGGTTCACTCTCATCACTTTTTTATGCTTTTGCATCTTTAGTTTCCATGCTCCATCATATTTTTTTCCATTCATGCTTTGTCTAGTCCTTCAACATGTTTCTACATAAATCTACATGGATTATCAAGTACGCATATCTATCTACTTTATGTTACTGAGCTTTCCACTCACCAACATAAAGTGGGGAAAATGTAGACAAAAATTCATGCACTTTAGACATTATTTAGTCCCGATCTTATACTACTATTCATATGGTTTTTGAATGAAGAAAGTACTAATTAACCCCCATTCTCTTGGTCATTTTATTTACTTTTTGTCATAATTCCCGACCTTCACCGCACATATGCCCATTATGTTTTTGACACTTTTCATCATTTTAGCCTTAACTAGGGCACTTGGGCTAGTACTAGGGCACTCGTCAGCGTCATGGTCCCAGTTGGGGCGCCTTGATCCTTTTTACACTTTCCCACCACTTTTTGGGTACTTTCTAGCCGTTTGAACTTCTTATATTTTTGGTGGTTGACCTATTCGGGTTAATTACAAAATTAGAATAAGAGAACCATATAAATATAAAGTTATGTGACCATAATGAGGGACCAAACACCGGGGACTATTATACTCATCTAAGGTTACATCCATCTAGCTCCATTACAAGGCACAAGGTTGGCTCATCTACATCACACTGCATAGGAGGGAAGTTTATTCTATTCCATCCACCATTCTATTAGTTTTTCTACACATAGTTATTGCTTGCACTTTTATAAAGTGTGACTAGAAATGAAACAACCTAGGGCATGATCACACATACACGTAACTACGTTGAGCCTAAGATGTAGTGCAACACTCAGTTAGTAAGTCCACCATTATGGCCGCTTGAGGACAATTTGACCCCTTCATTTGCATTTTTCTTTTTTAGGGTTTGATGCTTGTTTTGGGGTCTTACAAGTCTATCTTCCATAACTGATCATTAGGTGACATCCAACATAGAGAAGTGAAGAATTTAGATAATCATCTCGACCCTCCGAGTTTGGTTTCGGACTTCTTGCATAGATCGGGGTGCCCAAAACTCGACTAGGGTGCCCATAGGTGCTCGATCCTATCCTAGATGCCCCAATCCAACCAAATAACTCGGATATGTGTCTTCGGAGCTCTGTGTGGTCACATCTACATTTTGTTTATCTAGTTCATTCGGTGATACAGTCCAAATTAACCTCCGAATAAGCTAAGCTCCTTCTAACCCTACTTGTCGATTAGGGTTTCACAATTTCATTAGTTTGGTTACTTGGGTCACTTTCTATATTCATTTACTGTTATTCCTAGTTAGGTTAACCATTCCAATATCCACATTTTAGTTAATCACTTAGAGTGTGATGCGCTAGATAAAGTAGGTGGGGTGCTAGCTATTGTGTGAGGAGATGATGACCATGGAGTAGATGGAGGGACACCATCAATAGAGATAACTTAATTTTTGTGAATGAATTTAAGTTGCAAATGATTCATAGAGATGATATATTGAGATTGACAAATCCAATTTAGACCGAGAAGCATGTCGCAACCATCATATGTGTTTCCGATGAGGAAAGGCACAAACATAGTAAGAGGACCAACTCTAATGTGTAATTTTATGACATTAAAGGGTTTGTTAAAAGGGTACTCAATTTGTGATTGAGGGTAGGTGATAGCCTTGAGAAGTGGAATGGAGCATGCACTAATGGGCCATGAAGGGTCAACATTAGTATTATTGATTGAAACCGAACGACATATGCATTAATATGCAAGTCATTAGATATGAAATTTGCATGATAATCATGGTTAGAGAAAGAGATAATCAGTGATGAAGCATCAATATGTGTAACTAGGAAATAAAGAACCCCTGATGCAGGAGGAGACACTGCGTGATATGTATGATTAGCAAGAGAGTCATATTCTTTCTAGTCACGTTATTGGGATTGATTAGTAAACAATTTGAGTTTACCCTTGTCATTGATTGGTGCAGAGTTTGCCAGTTCGGGAAATTCAATCTTGTTATTATCAATGAGATCTTGGATGATTGTGTGGAGCTTGAAACATCGATTTGTAGAATGTCCCACACATCTATGATAGTCACATTAAAAGATTTCATTGTAATTCCTACCTTTTGGTCGTGATGGATCTAGTTCAAGCAGTGGAGTGAATGTGATAAGATTGCTCTCAAGAAGTTGTAATATGAGATGTGGGGCCATAGGAAAATTAGTAAACACACGCCTAGGTGGTGGTGAGTGAGCCTCTTTAGGAGTAGTGACTGCATTGACAGTAACTTTGGCATCGATTGGCTTAGTTGTAGATGGTTTAAATGGTGCCTTGTTTTGAAAACGAGTGGAGGAGGAAGCTTGCTCCTAATACTTAAGTTTTCCAATGGATAAGAGTTTAGTTTCATGAAGCTTAAGAGTGTGACAAATTTGATCAAACAAATGAGAGGTCTAAAAAAGAACACTCTCTTGGAGTGGCGGTAAGAGACTCTGAATAAACAAATCCTGAAGTTCAGAATCCGCTAGCACATTAGACATCTTAGCTAGATTATTTTTGTATCTCAAAACATAGTTGGCTAGGTGTTCATTGGGTCCTTGTTTTAGTTGTGCTAATTGAGCATAAGAGATATTGGAGCTGATATTGATAGAAAAATGAGTAAGAAAATCATCGACTAGATGCGTAAATGAAGTTACCGAGTGAATAGGTAGGTCATAAAACCAACGCATCACATAATCATGGAGACTACGAGGAAATATTTTAGCCAAAAGAACATGATCATCAACAAAATCAAGACAAACGACATGAAATGCTCTAAGATGTTCCTATGGGTCACCATGCCCATTAAAAATGGGAAGCTTAAGGGTGACAAAACTAAGAGGAAGCAGATATGTGGAGATGGCCTCAGTGAATGGAGTATGCAATAACAAGGTCAAATATAAATATGGAGACGCATGTGAGGTGGCACATTGCTGACTTCAAAATTTGAGCTTGAAGATCCTGATAAAGAATAATAAGTCTTGAGTACCAACAAATCAAACTTGTCGTGTATGAGAAACTAAAGGTGGTGTAAAATGATTGGTAGGAGTAGTGAGAGAAACAACAATAGTAGAAATAGGTGGGAGAGTAGAAGCAAGCGGTTGAGTAACAACATAAGTGGGTATGGCCACGGGCAGCTTAGCTTCGCTAAATTAGTAGCTTCCTCACGAGAAACATGTAAAAGTAAATCTAGATCTTGGGGATGTTCAACAATATGATCATTAATGACCTTAAGATGAGCTTCAGTAAACTATTCATGAGATTGAACCATGGAAAAAGGAGAATAAACCTAGCTAGAGAGTGGATTCAGAAGATGGGTTCACCAAAATGATTAACTAAAATGTGGTATTTACTAAGTTAATCTAATTAGGAACAACAATAAATAACATTGAATAAATATAGAAAATGACCCAAACAACTAAACTAATGAAAATGTGAAACCCTAATTGACAAGTAGGGTTGGAAGGAGCTTAGCTAGTTTGTAGGCTGATCTAGACTATGTCGTAAAATAAACCGAATATTCGGAAGTAGGAACAAACATGTAGAGGTCCCAAAAAGACAAATTTGAGCTGTTTGGCTAGACTAGGCACCTGGGATAGGATCAGGGCACTGTGGGTGCCCTAGTTTGAGTTCTAGATGCCTTGGTCTATGCAGAAGGTCAAGAAACTAGATTTTTAGGGTCAGATGATGATGTAAAACCCTTGTTATCTGTCACGTGTAACTTTTTGTTCCGCGCTGGATGCCATCAATGATCAATGATGAAAGATAGACCTACAAGACCCCAAAACAAGCATCAAACCCTAAAAAGAAAAATACAAATGAAGGGGTCGACTGTCCTCAACGATCACAATGGTGGACTTAGTAACTGAGTGTTGCACTACATCTCAGATCCGATGTGTTTCTATGTGTGTGTGTGTGTGATCATGCCCTAAGTTTCTCTTGTGTCAGTCACACTTTATGAAAGTAGCGAGAAATAACTATGTGTAGAAGATGTAAATTACTAGTGGATGGAATAGAATAAACTTCCTCCTATGCGATGTGATGCGGATGAACCAACCTAGTGCCTTGTGATGAAGTGAGATGGATGTAAATGAGCTTTAGATGTTTGTAACCTTAGATGATGATAATAGTGCATAGTGCTTGGTACCTCATTATGGACTCATAACTTTTTATTTATATGGTTCTCTTATTTTAATTTGATAATTAACCTTGAAGAGGTGACCAATAAAATGATAGAATGTTCAAACGGCTAGAAAGTGCCCAAAAAGTGGTGGGAAAGTGTAAAAGGATCGGGGCACCTCGACTAGGATCGGGGTGCCCATCGGCGCCCTAATACTAGCCTCGGGTGCTCTAGCCAAATGTAAAATAACACGAACAATGGGAACCGACTAGGCACATATGTGGTGAAGGTCGGGAATGATGGCGGTTGCGAGAATAAAATGGCCAAAAGACGGGGTTAATTAGTACTTTCTTCACTTAATAACCACATGAATAGTAGTATGAGACCGAGACTAAATAATGTCTAAAGTGCATGATTTTGTGTCTACACTAGTTACTTTTGAGTTTAATTACACTCCTAATGAAAAGGCATGTCTTGCCATTGTCTTTGCTTCTCAAAAGTTGTGGCATTATATGCTCAACAATACAATCAAGCTCATATCCAAGGTAGATCTCGCTCAAATATCTACTCTCCAAATCATATTTAACTGATGCATGGCTAAATGGATCATGTTATTGAGTGATTTTGACATTGAATATGTTAATCAAAAGGTTATAAAAGGATATATTCTAGTAGACCGGATAACGAAGTTCCAGGTTTCGATTCCATGCCACTTAATACATGGTTTCCAGATGAATCTATATTCACCATAAAAAAATCAAGACACATAGACATTATACTTTGATGGATCTTTTACACATCATGGCTCAAGAGCAAGCATTCTATTTATCACACCCCACGAAGACCTAATCCCAAATGCCTTTCGTCTTGCTTTTCCCTGCACCAACAATATAGTTGAATATGAGGCACTCATACATGGATTAAGAATGGCCATCCAATGGAACATAAAAATTGCAATGTATTTGGTGACTCACATCTCATAATCAAACACGTTAATGATGAATATTTGACCAAAGATGAAAAACTTGTTCCCTATAAGTAAATGGTGGACAATTTCAAACTTTACTTCCAACATATTCAATTTGAGCAGTCCCCAAGCAAGTAAAAAATCAACAAGTGCAATGGAGACCATTGGTTCTCTATTGGAAATGCCTTCAAATTCCCCTAATTCACAGTTCTTAATTGAACAACTTATGGTTCCGACCTATGACGTTCCCGAATTTGAGATGGTATGTGATATTGTTGGTCCCGACTCCCCATGGTACCATGAAATCTACACCTATCTCCATGACCATACCCTTCCACCCAATCTTCCTCACAACCATCATAAGTCCTTCATCCAACATGCCTCTAGATTCACCATCCTTGGCGGTACCCTCTATCAAAAAGGCTTTGATGGAACCCTATTACGATGCCTTCATTCCCAAGAGGCTGAATTCGCGATCGAAGAATTCTACAACGACATTTTGGTGCTCACACCACGTGGCGTAGTACTTGCTAAGAAAATTTTGTGAACTGGCTACTATTGGCCCACCATGAAAAATAATGCATGTCTATACATCCGCAAATATGTCCCATGTCAAAAACACGTCGACCTCATCCATGCTTCGTCCCAAGATTTGCAACCTATTGCTACCCCATGGCCCTTTTCTACCCAGGTCTCGATCTTATGGGAAAACTAAATCCCACTTTATTTGATGGTCACAAATTTATCGTTATTGCCAATAAATACTTTACTAAATGGGTCTAATCCATCCCGCTCACTTATGTCACTGAAAAACAAATATCCAAGTTCATCCTTAATCACATCATTTTATGTTATGGTATTCCATCCACTCTAATCATGGACAATGGTAAATCATTCAAAAATTAAGAAGTTCGTGAAATTTGTGACCATTTCCACATCAAGCTCAAATTCTCCATGCCATATTACCCACAAGGAAATGACCAATCTGAAGCATCCAATAAAATGCTAAAATGCATCCTTGGTAAAATTGTCAGTCAAGCAGGATGTGATTGGCATACACATAATTACCTTACCTTGTGGGCCTATCGTACATCTATCAACACTCCCAACGGCTCCACTCCATACTCTCTCATCTTCGGCATTGAAGCAATCCTGCCTGTTGAGATCGAGATCCCTTCCTCTGTGTTTCTCTCCAAAACCTCATTGACGATGAGGAATATTGAGTGCATCACCTACAAGAACTTGAGCTGCTAGATGAGAAATGCCTCCAAGCCCTGGACCACCTCAAAGCTTATCAAAATCACCTTCGTAGACATTATGGAAAGCACATCAAAACCCGTGAATTTGAAGTTGGTGACCTAGTCCTCAAAGAAAACCAATGTAACACCAATGCCGACTAAGAAAAGAAATACAAGTTTGAATCAAACTAACTTGGACCTTACGTCATCATCGCCAAGTTTGGCTTTGAGGCTTATAAACTTCTACCTCGGATGGGTATGAGTTGGACAAGCCCATGAACATCATGCATCTTAAACACTTCTATGCCTAAGTTCCCACAACCCAAAATAAAAAAAAAAAAACAAAAATAAAGATAAAATAAAATAACATAAAAATAATCCATCCAATGGTGAAAACCACTTCGGTGGTGCCTTGGGCAAGTACCATGGTGAAAACTAGTTTTCGACGTCATGGTAAGCTAGATCCTATGTCCACTAGTACCCTACAAACACAATCAACACACTAGGGGAAAACCCCTTTATCCATATCCACGTATTCATCCCTATCCAAATTATTTTCCTACCATCCTAAATCTAGACTTCTTATTCCCTATGAAGCAATAGATCCATCATGACTAGGAACACTATCTTGATCCTAGCTAAGGTCACATTGTCTATAACAACATTTTGGGAACTGCAACATTAAGAAGCATCCAAGTCAAATGCCAAGAAATGTAAGCCATGTAAGATCCCAAGGCTTCCATTTCTCTCCAATCCACCCCCATCCACCTATATCATCGTATATTCCTCTTCACAATCACTTTCCTTTCTCTCTATTATTCTACCTTGTTTAGGTAACGATTACGTTGTAAAGATTTGTATAGTTTAATTACATTTTAAATTTCCTTTAGTAACATTGTAAATATTTTGCGATCATCCAACGACATATAGGTAACTAACAACAAAGGTTAGCAACCACCTTGCGACACTAGAAGATTCAAGTTCTAGCCATTTTCATAGACACATGCACTCATAAGTAGACTTTGATGCCTAGGTGCCCTTGACCTAGTCTAGGCATTCTAGTGTCGACACATTCGATTGTTGCAAAATTTATCACACAAAGTTGCAACAGTTTATTCCTTCTATTCATCGGTTCCCTACTAAAAATACTTTGGGATCAAGCGTGAAATCAACTAAGTATTTTATTTCATCTCTTGCACTTAGGGTTTTAATTTACATTCTCTTATAGCTTGTGTCAAGTCTATGTGCTATAGTGTTTATTTATCATATGTGAAGTCAGTAATATCTAGGGTTTACAAAACACCATTTTCATTAAATCACCACCCCTAGGGCCACTTCTTATTTCTTAGCTTTCATGCTTCATTTTATCACTTCACGCTTTCACTTGTCTCCTCGACATGCTATCACCATCAAACTCTACATGGTTATTAGGTACACATCTCTTATTTACTTTATGTTATCAAGTATTCACTCAAAAAAACATAAAGTGGGGGAAAATATAGACACAAAATCATGCACTTGGGTACATTTCTAGGTCCTAAGAACATACTTACATTCATATGATTCTTAAGTGAGAAAACTAGTAATTGACTACTATCTTTGGCCTCTTTTATGTCTTTCTTGCTTTCTCTTTGGTCTTACACACCCTATAGCCCAATCTGAACTTCATTGCTTTATCTTTTGTGACTCTAGACACTAGCACCCCGTCAGGATGCCAACGCACAGCACCCATGTCCCCTCCAGGCGCGCCCGAACTCTTTTTTATCTTACTCGATATTTTTGGGCTTCTTTTATCTTTTGGGCATCTTATTTTCTTATGGGTCGGCCTTTTAGTTGTAAATTACAAAATTTAACCAAGGGAATCATATAAATACAAAGCTATGTGACCAAAAATAAAGGACTAATCTCTAAGCATCTATTATCATCACCTAAGGTTGCATCCAAAGGCATCTAAGAATATAAAAGACATCCATCTACACCTCTCCTCTTATTTCTCTCTCTTGTATGAGGGAAATTTTCTATGTACTTCTCTTTTCTCTCTTTTCAAGGGGAAGTTTTTTCTTCTTTTCTCCACTTTTTGAGATTTGTTTTATACTTGGGTACCTCATTAGGTCTTGTTGTTGGGACCCACCTTCTCTACCCACCCAAGCTATGCTTAAGGGGGAGTATTAGTGTAGGATAGTATTTTCCTTGTATTTTTTTATATACCTGGAATGTTTCCTACACACATGGAGTATCCCTACTCTCATGTGTAAGCTTGCTTAAGTGTCATATGTCATACTTGAGTGACATGTGTCATATCTAGGTGTCATATGTCATAGGAGTTTCTTAACTCTCATTATTAGATTAGTGTGTCATAGGAGTTACATTAGGTTGGTTGATCATTTGATTAGATATTCTAGGATTGTAACTTATATTTCTATTCATGGAGTATAGTCCACCATTCTAGGAGTTATATATTCAATCTCCTATATGTACACCTCTTTTATAAGCTTTTCTGGGGGTCATGGGTGAATAAAATTGATCACATTATTGATTAAATTCATGTGTTGAGTGATTGTGATTTACTTTCATATTGCATCTTCCTAGTAGATTTTTTAATTCTTGTAACTACATAGTGCATTTGTTGAGTCAAAATCATCACACACTACAATATTCCCAAGGGTTTGTCAACTTGGTTGAAACATTTTTAGTCTAACCAACATAGATCAAGAGTCATGTGCAATAATCAACCTTGATCATAAAATCCCACGCATAGAGATAGGGAGAGCTTTTTGTGTCCTCGACAAGTAAGTTCCATACTTACAAGCCGATTGATTGAGAGTCACTCGCCCACTAAATCTTGATCCTTAGTCATCTCCATATTTACCGCAGCTTATCATTTCCTACTATTCCACCACAACATTATATTCCACATCTTCACATCATTTTCCACATTTTGGCTAGCTCGACTTGACCTCGGGAAGTTGAGCGTGCGGGAGTACCCATGTCATTTTTCTTATGTATAAGAACCCCTCGGTGGTTAGATAGATTACACTCACACTTGTACAAACATCTAGGAGAACTACATGAAGATTTATCGTGCACAAGGGCATGTGTAGTGGAACACTTATATTGGTTTACTTGTTAGGGTTGACCACGAGGGTAGTCCACATCACCACACACACATTCATTTATCCTTTTGGTTTGTTAATGTTGTGATGAAGGGTAGTGCAAGGTTCTAGGGTTTCAACTTTATGCATGTGATTATAAATCATCTCATGGTTGTACAATCAAGAGTGACACACAATGAAGGTCATTTCTAGGAAAGTGAATCACACAGAAATTTCAGACCCTAATTGTTGAAGGGTCCAAGACCATATAGCCTTAGGTTAGGACCATACAATTCTAGTTTGTAACGCATAATAGTTGTACAAACCTTCCTTAACTTAGTTTCTAGGTCCAGAACACATAATGAAACATCTCTCATATCTGATCTAATGTTTCCCCTTGTCGACACATCCATATCTTCTCAATTATAACATGTACATGTAAGTCTTCTTTTCCTCTTATGCATTTGAGCTGTCATTTATCGGTTTATCAATCATTGAAAGTATCAATACATTATTATAGTTATGAATGGTTAATTGAAAATTAGTTAGATTAACATAATCCCTTATAAAAACCCTTACATCCTCTTTATTGTTGTGCACCTTCTATAAGACATATTTAATTGAAGTGTAAACAAGGACTTGGAAATGATTCAACAAGTGCTCAAGTCTGAAATAGGGGTTGACGGAATTTCTGGACACTATAGACATACTTATATGCCTATGAAAAACCAACACTATCAAACTTTACCAATATTATTTGTAAGGGGTGGGTTTTATAATTTTGAGAGGCCTCAACTATTCTTACACTTTGATTTTGGATATGTGCGAGCTCTTCAATCCTATACAACAATGTGTTTTTTTGATCTATTTTTTTTAATCTTAATTGTGTTTGATTGATCACGGGAGACCTTGAAATTGGATTAGCTTTTGGGTTGGACACCTCACCACCACCCCACGATGAGATGAGTCTTTTCTACATAGTAATTATATGAAGAGGGATCAAGCCACATGTAGGTCTCCCTCCTATGTATATGTGTGGATGTCTAAAATCATAAACAATCTAGAATGCAGATCTCTTGTTTGAGATTTTACATTTGGGACCGTGCAAATTTGACCACTTTGAATTTAGACTTAGCTATATGGATTTCTCTAGGGATATTCCTTGAAGTTTTTATACATGTTTCTTCTATTTGATAATGATACTCAATGTAGTGAGAGTGCCTTAGGTGTATTTCTAAGTGTAAGGGGCGAGAATAAGCTTAGGGATGATTTGTATATATAGACATCAATTCTTGATTAATTTCCCTCCATAATTAATCTATGAAACATGTGTAGTTCAAATTTATGGATATTTATCAATTTAAAAACTAGCCATTGAAGGCCTGCGAAGGTCAAACACCTATAGTGGCCAACAATGTACAAGTTTATTGATAGTGCACTAGGAGTGGAAATATGGGTATGAGGTTCAAAGGTAGGGAGAATGCATGTTTAAGATTTAAAAGGTGCTCATGTATAGGATAAGTTTTACTAGATAATAGATGTGGCTAAGACAATGGATGGGTAAACCGATAGAGGGAACACATGCTTAAGATTCAAATATATGTGAGTTGTCTAAGTATGTTAAAGTATGCCAAAATTGATGTTGCTAAAGGACTATTATAGTTGTCTACAATTTCTATGATCACCGGGGTTTGATTAGAAATGAATTGAAAATGACACCTTAGGAACACATACATACACAATCACACTTTTGTAACCACTTAAGGGTTTTGTATAATTTCAAAGTTTTAAACGAACAATCTATGACTTGCAGAATAAGAAAAAAGTTCTCAAGGCATTTCGGACCTAACATAATTAGCCATAGAAAAATATAGATATTTGGATATGACACAATGTGAGAAACATTTAACCTTGGGAAGGGTCTAAGAGAGCAATTTTTTCCAAAATGCATATGGATAAATGAATTACAATTAAACTGGGACACAAATACCCATTACATTTAACCAGGGCTAAATAAATATTTATGTGATATTTATAATGCAAAAATATAGTCTACTTAATCAATATCAAAACCAAGAAGAGATATGCCATATAAGGTTAAAGATTATCTAATAATATTCATTTGGTGGCAGTTTTTAGAAGGTGACAATGGAAATGTGTACTTTAAAGTAATTCATACTTGAGCTAAAAATTGTGGAAAGGATAGAGAAGTACGTTTGAAGCATTTACACTCTCTTGATGATGTATAAAGGTTTGGATGCTCCAGAAAAATTGCATTGTCCAAAATTTAAAAACAATTGAGTTCACATAGTTTCTTGTCCCGAAAACCTCACTTAGATTCACGAGCTTTCGCTCCGATCACTTGCAAAACACAAATTATTATGCTTTCTAAATTTGGGTAACAATATTTTAAACTTTAAAGAAAATAAAATATGTTTTAGGGCCTATGGTGAACCATAGAATAAAAACTATTTTGATATTTGGTAATGCCCTGGATGATAGCAATATCGAAAGGCAAACCTCAATGATGGCATGTAAAGCAATGTTGTGTATATCTAAATATAAACTTGTGACCTTTAATGAATACTCTAATGATTGTTTGATTTCCTCTAGATTAATTGTAAACACTCAATATTTTTCCTATAGAATGCAAGCGTGCTTATAATTACCTATCAATCAATGACTTATAATGTTTGTATATACATAAACAAATTCAATTTAAATTAGGATCTTACTAATGCTCAAATCCCGAGTTGACCTAATGGTGAATAACTCTTGCTTTTGAAAGAGAGCTCACAAGTTCGAATCATATAGGGAAAGGTATGTACACCTCATATTTGAAGCACAATTAGGTGACTCCCATGTACTAGGAGTACAAGGTAGTCCCATATGCTATAAGCCCCATACGGACCTAAAAACAAGGTGCACGAGATTGTGGACTACATAACTAATTATTATTATTGTTATTATAAATCAACCTCCAAAAATTTAAAAGTGAAAACATTGAGAATAGTGAACAAGTGCACTCTAACCAAAAGGGCCACACAAACAAGCACCAAGAACATCCATATGCTCCAAACATGGTCTAGTACACACACACATACAAATTGAATTTAAATTAGAATCTTATTGGTGATCAAATCGACCTTCAACGATCTAAAAGTGAAAACATTACGAATGGTGAATGAGTGCACTCTAACAAAAAAGGGCCACTCAAACAAACGCCAAGAACATCCCTATGCTCCGGATAAGCAATGGTACACAAAAAAAAAAAAAGAATTTTAATTAGAATCTTAGTAGTGTTCGAATTGACCTCTAACGATCTAAAAATGAAAACATTAAGAATATTTAACAAATTTACTCTAACAAAAAGGGTCACATGAACAAGCACTAAGAACATCCATATGTTCCATACAGTACTAAAAGTGTATTAATTCTATAGATAAAATGGTCAAAACAAGAAAATATAAGATAAAAGAGAAGTATTTTGAAGGGGTTGAGACAAGGGCTAAAAGAACCATTAAAAGTCCATAAAATAAATTAATAACACTCAATTTAAATAGCACAATTTAAATAAATGGTAAGAGAGAAGTAATTTAAATCGAGTTTAAATTAATTTACTCGGTAGCGTTCACCTTTGAAGATGCCCTGGCACGGAAAGTGTCAAATTCTGGCGGTCTTAACTTTATAGGTTACTGGATTTTAGATATTTTCGTATAGTCCTAGATATTTACTATCTTAGATATTTCAAATATTTGTTCTTTAATATTTTTGGCTTGTTTGAGAAGAAATCAGACACGAATATGAGGCTAAATATTGTGAATGCTAGCTGTTTTATTTTTCCTGCAATGATTTAGATTACTTTTCATGAAAAATTACAGAAAACTTTGGCCGAGAGTGTTTGTAGCAACGAACATGATGAGAAAATCTCTGACGAACATGTCCCTGTGAAGAAGTCTCATGTTGTTGCGGCTCCTTCTATATCGGATGAAAGCATGAATACAAATATTGGAGGAACTCAAGAGCAGGACAAAAAAATCATTCATGAAATCAAGAATGAAGTTCATATTATTGTGCCTCCTAATCTCTCCATTCCGAACCCCTGAGATCATCAGTCCATGACGAATATTTACAGGAAGATCAGTTGATGGCATAAAGTTCAGTAATTGACGACAATATGCTTGGCACCATACAGGCTTATAGTTTTGCACCAAATATTTTTTCAACGGAAACAGATGAAAATGTTGTTGTGAGCGGAAAGAAGGCAGATCTGGAGACCTTAATCATGGAAGTGGAGTCTGAAGCTTGGCTTTTCCACACCGAGAGCAACAAATAAACGGTAATGAGATGATATTTTTTTGTTTGAATTCATTAAATTTTAAGTTTTATGAGCCAGAACCCCAAAATTGTTACCTGCAGGTGGATAAAGGAAATGGATTTAGTGAAGAAATAATTATTCTCGAGCAATGTGGAGCTTGTAGTTGCCATTATTAGGCTGGGGAATGTGGAATCTGGTGCAGTCGAGTCCCGCAGAAACACACCACTAGGTCACAGGTGTCATTTAGGCTGGGGAATGTGTAAGTATTATATTTATATGGCGGTGTCCCTAAATTTTATGGAGCTTAACAAATGTTTTTGTTTTGTTTTCCAACATTCCAACCAAAGATGGAGCAAAATGGAAAAGCCCAAGAATTCGAGCACTTGTTCCAGTGAATATCAGATCATCCCCAGGACTCCATGTAACACTCTGCATATATACACAACTACCAAGTTCTTGTTCAGACTCAGACTCCATTGTTTTTTTGTGTTCTGTTTCAAATTACTCTATTGTCTTTTTGTGTTCTGTTTCAAACTCAAACTCCATTGTTCTTTTTTTACTTTTCAGAAGATGGAAGAGATGATGAAAAATGGTGAGGATTCCAGGTGGGGAAATGCATTTGGCATGTGGATTCTCCCCATTGTAGTGAAGCATCAGAACGAGTTTCTGGAGTATTGCAGAGTGGCAAAGGCTTATACCCACCAGAAGGCATCTTTCGAAGCACAATTTACTTACTCGTTTGTAGACTTTCTGTTAAGCTCACTGGGATGGTAGGCACCTGCAGAGCTCACATTAAGAATGCTCTCCAACACCACACTTGGTATTTTTAAATGTATTAGGCCCAGTGGAACAAGTTCAATTCATGGGCAATCTTATTTCACACATAGTGACCACAGTCTCGGTTTGCCCCAGGTGGGTCTCTGAGCACCAACTGTTTTGTTTCTATCTTGATGTGTTTGTAATGGGGATTTGTCATGGTAGGGCCTAGTGGTACATTTTCAGAGCTATGCAGGAAAAGCCAAGCTGGTAGCAATGGTGGCTGAAGATGTGTTTCGGAGGCTGATCAACTATGCATGGATTGTGCTCATGCTCTCTCTCAGATGAAACAAGAGGCTCTTCTTACTAACAATTCAATTGTATTGAGAAGCTTGTTTCCTTATAAACAACTCGATTGTAACTATGTCAATATTTGTTTATAGATGAGGCCACTGTCAAAATTTTAATTGCCATTAAATTTCCACTAGACATAATTAAAACTATTTCACACAAATATATATAGAATATCACTTACTTTTCTTTGGCTTTCAATCTGGTTGGATTTTTATTTGTTTATTTTATATTTTATATTTTATTTAATGTTATTATTGTAGGCGATTTTAGTGGCGGGGTCAATGGTTAAATTGATAGCTTTTACGTTTTTTAAAAGTCTAATTTTTAGGTTAAATTGATATCTAATTTTTTCCTTCCACCTTTTTAAAAAGTCTGTTTATAATAAGAATAAGTAAGATTTTATAATCTCACGATTCCAAGTGAGATATTTGATTTTTGAGTTAGTATTTTTTCTTTTGTAATAATAACAAGTTATAGAGAACTCATTTTAACATATAAATATAGTAAATACTTTAACCAAATTGTTTGTGGAGGTCAAATAACTTGACAATATTATCACTATTATTATTATGATGGGTCTCAAAACCCAACCTCAACTTATATGGATGTATTATCACATTACCTTATCAACAATTTGACAAACATTTGACACAAAATTTGTAACATTGGGCAACACGTTTTGTCAACAAGGATTCACCACAAACCAATTGCAATTCAAATGTTTGTTATCCAACATCAGAAGCACAAAACCAACAATAGAGCATTGGAATTTTCTCATGTTAAGAACAAACTCACACATGTCACTAGAAGAACAAGAGAGCTTTAAAGGCTTCAAACATCTATGCAGCAAACAATATGGCTACAATACATAACAAAGAGATGTTCAAGGTGTTGCATGTTATTGTTACAATAAGCATAGCCAAACAAAGCTCTAATCGAGTCTCGCCAAACCTCGATGAAACTCAGCTTGAGACAAATGTGCTTGTATAAAGGAAATGAAATTATATTGACATCCAACCTATGAGTGCAAAGAGAGTTGGTTAATGGGGCCTTCGGCAAGGGTGTTCACATTGTCTACCATCCAGAATCGAAACTCCCAGACTTGTCGCTCTTTATAGTTATTGATTTCCAAAATACTCTAGCCCAACATGGGACCCAAACAACCACACACATTTGTCAATACCTCTTCTAACACGTGGCAATCATTGACAAATGGAGCTCAAAATGGTGTGGGCGATTTTATATATAAATTAATGTAGCATTTCCCATTATGGTGGAAGAATAATAGTCATATACACATAAATAAGTGGATAAGGAAACTAAATTTTGGAACGAATTCGGCACATCCAATAACAGGTTCATGAGATTTTGGAAATGACTAATTAGAAGTATAAGTAGTGCTATAATACCCATTGGGTTCCTCGTCAATCCAGAGTGGGGGACCATGTCTAGCTACATATTTGGAAAGATAAACTAAAGTTATCATGCAGGAAACTTGAACCTCTATTATATGTTATGTATATCATCACTAAAACAAGTTGGTGAGAATGCATTTGAGCTTAATCTTCCACCCTACATTGTGTTTCATCTAATTTTTACTTGTTGATTTTCTGCACCCATACTTTCCACCACTCTTGGATACGTAGAACATTGGTGATTAGTTGTAGAGGAAAAATATGAACTCAAATTATATCATAATAGTGAACTCGATCAAATAATTGATAGGGTGATGTAAGACATAAAGAATTAACAAATCAAACTTTACCAAGTAGTGAAGGTAAGGAAGATGACACACCAAGGGAATTGGTTCATGAAGAAATAGATTGAAAAATAATTTCCACACTTAGTCAAAAATTTAGGAACAATGTG
Organism: Taxus wallichiana var. yunnanensis; assembly: GCA_018340775.1. Classification (NCBI taxonomy): domain Eukaryota; kingdom Viridiplantae; phylum Streptophyta; class Pinopsida; order Cupressales; family Taxaceae; genus Taxus; species Taxus wallichiana. The sequence continues at coordinate 222,586,807 of CM031236.1, read as the reverse complement.
GCCCACTTGATTCCTAAGGAGGAATGAATGGTCTAGAATAGGATTTTGAAATTCTATTTTTAGAAAGTCCCAAAATCTATTTTGAGCAATTTTTGACAAAATTTAGTGTTTTACATTTTTTAGGGTCTTCTAATAATTTATGGGCTTTAAACTATAACAAACAATAGATTTTATGGTCATGGAAATTTTTATCAAATTCACTTCATCATCTTTCCAATGGTTGCCTCAGTTCACAAATCGAGTTAATCAATTAGGAGATGTCAAGTCCGAGGTGTGATTTGATATTAAACATTATAAATTAAATAAACATTCACCACACATTTAAATAAACATAACAAATATTAATGTACACAAAACACCAAGATATTGGGAACAATGAACACCAAGGGTTATTATTCACTTTGTAATCTCACATGTATGCTCGAAAGTAGACTTGTGCATCTCCTTAGCATTTACATTCGAGCAGTACAAGTGCATGTCAAAATATTTGTATGTATCCGCAAAAAAAATGAAGAGAGATGCTTGCATTCAAAATTCTTTCCTCCCGATCTCTAAAACAAGTAACTATATGAATATATTGAGAATGTCTTCTCCTAAACTCTTTACTATTTTTTGTATCCTTCCATTCACAATTGTCTTCATCCAACCTTATCATAGACACATAAAACTAGGCAGCACTATGAACAAATTTTTGTATCACCTACTACATGACAATGCATTTCCATAGAAACTTTACATCTACCTCCCTTCCGGCGTTTCTTGCACTCAAGTGCAATTGCTAGTCATACTCAATTCAAGATCGAGGAGTTGATAACTTAAATGAGAGACTTCTTCATCTTAGATTAAAAAATAATGAAAATAAAAGAAAACAATGCTATTTTTAGCCTCGTAGAAGTTAAACGTTTTCATTTCATAGACAAGTACATAAACAATGATAAAATCAATAAGAGCCGCAAGGCGCGCGCTCTGCCATGTATGCTGCAAGTAGTTTGATATAAATTTGATTAATTGGTTAGACGATTTATTGCTTAAGAGCTGGAAGGACATAAGAAAAATGGACCTTGGAAGTTGTAAAATGTTGTTGTAGGTTTCAAGGCAATTTACCTATTTGAAGCTTTTAAGTACTGCAAAACAAATATTGTAGGCTTCTCTAATGATCTTTCTAAAAATTGCAATCATAATCATATATCTTGGATATGGTATACTAATCACTTGAACATCGAAATAGGTGGCATAACAATTTAGCATATATATGCAGTATACTTTTATAATGTTTGGAGTAGACACAAAAATTTAATTAATATGTTTATAATTAATATTTTTATAAATAATTATTTTTAAAACCACCAAAATTTATAAGTATACTTTTAAATAATGAAAAGTATAAAACATATATTTATAAATTTTATTAATAAAGTAATATGTATTATATTTATTTTAAATAAGTTGTGTTTGTTATAAAATATAAAAATATAATAAAATAGTTAATAATATTTATGTATAATTAATATACATTATATAATATTATTACTAATATAATGTAATTATTAATTATACAAATAATATGTTTATTATATATATTTTTAAATATGGAATTTAATATTGTTATGTGTATTGTGTGTGTTTATAATTATTTATAATAATTAAATAAAATATCAATATGATTATACTAATAATTGTAAAATTATGTTTTTATTTATGTATTATAATATTATATTATAATTAATATGTATTATTGAATGTGGATATTGTATTCTAATGTATAATTAATAATGTTTATTTATTTTTTATTATTTTAAAATGTTAGAAAATTGCTTTGGCAATAAGACTAAAAAATAGTCACATCATGTATTGAATTGAATTAATGATTCTCATAAATAGTGTCAAAATCTGATATAAATGATAGGACACTTGTCACTTTAAAATTTTATCATCTTAAAATGTTATAAAATTGTTTTGGCAATAAGACTCAAAAATAGTCACATCACCCTTGAACACCAATCAATTGGCTAGAAAAATAAATATGTTAATTTAAAAAATGTTTAAAATTAGTCATAACTTTAGAATATGACAAAGCTAGAAAAAATAAAAGCTTCTTATTGGCCACTTTTGAAAAATTAATATGCTACATTGAAATGTATAGTATTCCTGCCGGAGGCAGGAACTAATAACAAGGCCATGATATGGCAAATCCTGCCGAAGGTGAAGATTTGTGGTGTTGTTTGTTATTTATTGCATTGAACTAGTAGCACTTGATTTTAGCTTTGCTCCTTGTGAGTTCGGTTTTTTAATGTTGGGGAACTTCATTGGTTTTTGTGTAGATTATCATGAAATACAAGCGAGTTAATTGTTTGCCACCTTGACAAGTGCATAGGCAAGAGCGAAAGATAGTGGGTAGTGTTGGTTGCGCAAGGTGACAGGTGTTAAGCTTTATGACGAGTTAAGGATGTCATCGACAAGCATAAACCTCGTAGCAAATATATTCTTATAATTGATCAAAATCATAAAATACCAGAGGAATTGAAAGGAAATTACGATTGATGTTGTAAAAAATGTACATAGTTTTTATTTAGCAGCCCAGTTTCACAAAAAATAAACAGATGCTGAAGATCTTTAGTTATGAACATTTTTTAGATAAAATTATTTCATATACAGAGTTATAGGTCAAGACGGAAAAATTCATCAAAGAGGTAAATGGGATGTGCAATTTAGAAAGGGAGCTAAGCCGCAAAGCGTAAGAAAATGTCTAGAAAGATTTACTGCTCATCTCAACTGACAATGAAAGAAAACAATTCATAGTTTTCTCCACCTTTGCAAAAAATCATGAAAGCTTTGAGTCAACCAGATTGGCACAACTAAAAGGAAACATTTCAAAATCATGGAAGTGATTATGTGTTCAGTGTTTTACATACACTGTCTTACACCACCATCGTTATTAAAGAAATTTGCGAACCAATTGAAGACATGGTATGTTGACATTGACATAGTTGAGGTGATAGTTTTATTGTTTCCTTTCACTAGTAGAAAAATGTTTCATATTGATTTTGTGCTCGAGTGCAAACTGGTGGATAATTTTGGGAAAGGGACTATCTAAGCTTGAACAAAATGCAGCGGTAGAATATTAAAATAGTTACTACTTTCCTTTTAAAATTTCATACAAACATTCATTTTGAAGACTACAACCAGTTCTTGCTTAACTCTCTGAAGCTATTGAGTTGTCGACATCAAGGCAGCCACATTCATTGAATGGTGTCTTTTCAAGTCTTCAAGTTCAGACTGCCATAACATTTACCTTTCCTTCAAAGCCTCCTCATACACCTGTTGCAGCTCAATGAGATGAGTCGTCCCGTTCTTAGTAATCTCCAGAGCTCTCTTCTCAGATTTTTCAAGCTTTGCAGAAGTTTCTTCCCTAAGTTTTTTAGCCTCTTGCAAAGACTCCAACGCTTGAGCAGTCATTGTCTCGGCTGCTACGAACTGTTCCTTTGTCTTCTTCAGCTCTTTTTGGACCTCCAATGCATGCGCCCTTTTAGTCTCAGCTACAACGTGTTCCTCCTTCATCTTCTTCATCTCTTCTTGAGCCTATGCAACCTGTTACTGCAGCTCAGATACCTTGGATACACGTTGAGCCAAATCTCAGTGCAAAAAATAAAATCTATGAATATATCACTAAGAAAACAAAGTATTCCATGAGAAATCTCAGTTAAACCAAGCATTCCTGGAATTATCTCAATGAAAAGAAACATTTGCTGAAATTATCTCAATGAAAGTAACTACGAGTGAACCTCAATGAAAGTAAGTACAAGTGAACCTCAATGAAAATAGATGTCTCGTGATAAAATCTAGATAAAAATAAATGCTCCGCCAAAGATAAAATGTTCTCGTTACATGCATAGGGCAGTTGGAAGGAAGAATTCCATGACACAACATCTGGTTGAGGCATTTCATCAAACACATACCATGCCTTCTCCATGTCACCACATTTCACCTACATTTTAATAAGTGAACCGGTCAGAAAAACATCACAATAAAGTCCGCTTTTGATTATATCCCCGTGTACTTCCATACATCGTCTCAGGCTTACCAATGCAGAGAGGATACTGGCATAAGTAGAATGATCGGGCCGGGCACCTCTTTGTCGAATTTCATGGTACAGTCCAAATGCTACCTCCAAAAATCCATCCTTGGCACAAAGCGCAATCATGATATTCCACGACACCAGATCTCGTAGAGACATTGCTTCAAAAACCTTCATAGCCTCGTTGACATGCCCACTCTGTGCATAACCTGCAATCATTGCATTACAGACAACCACATCTCGTTGAGGTATTTCGTCAAACACTTGGCGTGCATCCTCATTTTTCCCGCATTTTGCATACATGTCAACGAGAGCACTCATTACAAAAACATTAGACTGAAAACCAATTCTAATTACTTGTCCGTGAATTGCAATTCCCTGTGGCAAAGCTGCCAACTGCGCACATGCTGGAATAACACTAGCAAATGTAAATTCAACAGGTTGTAGGCCTGAATTTTGCATCAGGTGAAAGAATGTCAAAGCGTTCTCTGCAAATCCATGTTTAGCATAAGCTGAAATGAGAACAGTCCATGAAAAGGCGTTTCGATTTGGCATTTGATGAAAATCTTTGTGAGCACACTCGAGGCTGGTGCATAAGATAGTAGTCCCAAAATTAGCATGTTTGCTGCACCATCCAATGAGAATGCCAAAACATTCATAAGTTAAGCAAGCAATGCAGGAGAGTAACACATATCTACATGACACACAATAATTACCTTCGACTTGGCTTGTAAATGGCTTTTTTCCTTCTCCTTTTCTTGGATCTTTTCCTCTAGTTTTGAGTAGAACTGAATAATTATATGGAGATGGAACAATCATTAGCATAGTCCTTTACATCAAACCCAGAAGTATGAAAGATACCATTTAAGTGATAATAGCAGAAACCATATGGATACTAAAAGATGCAGACAAGAGCACTACCTCTTGACGTTTCTCAGCTCGCTGGTTACATCTAAAATTGAAACCAGATACAGAAGAAGCACTACGTGGTCTTGCTTTAGAACTTAAGTTTGTTGTAGTTCTAGAAATAGTCAAAGATTGCGTATACAGCATGTGTCATAATATGGAACGTAGAAAAGAAAATTGCATTATTGATAGAGATAACATACAAGATTACTAAAAAGGTCATCAACTAAATAACAATTGAATTTGTGTTCCAATGATTTACTCATATTCCACTTAAAAAGATACGATGAGGTACCAGATCGAGCATCTTCATCATCTTTCGTTGTATCCGCTTGCTTCACTTCCTCTTGCTTCACTCCCCCTTGCTTCAGAGGCTTCTCATTTTGGATATGTGTACTGTGCATAGAAAATGAATAAGTTTTCGATATACAAAAAGATTATCGGCAATAGGATCAAACTTATTCAAATTTGACGATGTCAACTAAATTCTTATATAAATATAACCAGCATTAGCCATAAGAAGATATAAATCACTTACTTCATACTTTTTGAGCGTAAAAGAGATTTGGTTGATGTTGTTGATGCAGGCTTTGCAGCGGACTGCTCAAGCGAAACAAGGAAACTCCTTTTATTCATATTTATTTGGCTGCTCTGTTTATTTGGTTGCTGTGTATTAGCCTTTGAATCTATACAGATATATGTTATCAATCTATCGTAGTTGACCACCTGCATGATACTGTATGCCATTTCCAGAAATTTTGCATAGCACTGGAACTTTAATGAAATATTGCATTCTACTTTCATGTTGCATATGCAAGTCTTAAAGAATTTCTAACTCATCGCCTATTAATAAAATTAAAGAAAACTTTAGCACAGCAGGAGCCTCTTCTACACGAGCACAATAAAAATTGTTTTCCACAGAATACGCAGCTTTTCACTGTCAATGCTTTAACTCATTTTTGTTAAAATTGCAGAAGTAAAATCAAAATTTGGAAAATACTCTTTCGCTTTTCTTTTGGATGTTTTCGTGCTTCCATTCCTGTAAAATGTGCCACTACTAATGTTGTCTGCATCAAAGTCTTGACCGCCTTTCCAGCCGCCCCAGCCTTCGTATGCTCCAAATTGGGCAACACAACTGATGACATGCTGTGCAGTCAATTCAACTTGACAAAGACAAAACTTTCCCCACTCAAGAAATTACTAGCAATTGGTAAACCTTGCATCTTATCTACATGTCCCAGTAATAGGCAAAATTTATATATACCATACGGACGTTCTCAACAATTGACCTTAAGCTATTCAGTGAGAGCCATAGCATTCCATCTGCCTGCATCGCCATACTGAAATCAGAACGCAAAAAACATTGGCTGTGCAAACTAAACAACCACCAGTCATAACAATATCATACTTCACCTTAATACTTTACAACTAGGCAGAATTTTCAAGAACAAAATAGAGGACCAACTGAAAACATTCAAGGATCTGCAATTGGTCTTAGTCATTAACTGAATATTGCACAAGAATTGCCTTTGCTTAAGAATTAAAACTAAAGAGATTAATAACACAACAAGCTACAAATCTGAATGCACTATCATTTTCTGCCCTAGCTCACTCTCATGCTCCAAGATTGGAGCCAAAATTCATTGCAAAGTGTTGAAGGCCTTATTAAAGCTTGCCATCTCCATTTTTTATGCACTCTCACACATCCACATCCAAGAAAGAGGAATCTCCAAGTCAAGGTGATTCCCAATAGAGCGGACCCTGTCTGCTGATTCTGAAAATTTAGGAAATTTTCAGGATTCCCAGGTTTCTAGCAGAGTTTTAAGAAGTATATAGTCAGTTAAATCAAGCACATTTTGCACGTCGAGGATCATGCCTGATTTTGTCTAATAAATCTGAAATTTAAGGGTAAAATATTTTCAGGATTCTGAAACTTTTCAAAAGGCCCATGTGTTAGAGAATATTCTGTCTGCTCAGGAATTTCAGAGATCTCAGAAAATTAAGAATCAGTGATCCGAGAAAATTAAAATATTTCAGAGATCTTAACTGATTAAATACAGTGGATGTTTATCATACTTTAAATGCTTTCTAAGAGCACTCAGAAAATTAAGAAATCAGTGATCCCAGAAAATAAAGAAATTTGAGAGCTCGTCTGATTAAATACAGTCAATGGTTGTCATAATTTGAATACTTTCTAAGAGCACACATAATAAAGTTTAACTAAAAAGGAAATTATTGGTACATTCTAAAATTATTTGAATTCTAAAAAGCTATTTTTCTTAGCATCATTCTAATTGAAACCAGCACAACTAAGTACATGCATAAACGTTTTGGAAATTAAATAGATTGTAGTCCCATTGACCATTGGATGTCATGGACATAATTAAAACCATTTCATTTCGGAAAAAGTTGAATAACTAAAAACTAAAAAGGAAGATATCGGGACATTCTAAAATTATTTGAATTCTAAAAAGCTATTTCTCTTAGCACCATTCTCATTGAAAACAGATAACTAAACATAAACATTTCGGGAATTGAATAGATTATACTCCCATCGACAATTGGGTGTCATGGAAGTAGTTGCAACCATTTCATTTCATTTCGGAAATAATTCTGGAAAATATCAGAACAGTTGAATATCAAACTGCCACAAACTTACTTTTGAGAGATTGTATGTAAATATTATGGGAATAGTAATTGTCTATCATAAATATATTAATGAAATTAGTGTTGGAGTTGGATGTTAGATATCCTACGTATTCATCAAACAAAACTGATATTAGATGGTTATTTCAATTTGAGAGGAATCTTACCTATTCCAATTTGTACAATTGTAAACTTGAAATACTTATGAGGAGGATGGACAACTGATGCTATGATGAACCCTATCAGTGAACCAGATATTGCAGAGAGCACAACATTCACTGGAATAAACCACCTGCAAGAAAAATAACTTACATCTAAAATCAAGTGTATAGCAGAATCTAGAAGGGAAGCTGGGATTTAGAAAAGCAGAAAAAAGCTACATGAGGAACAATGTGTCCTTTAGTAATCACAAAATTTGAATTATTACAGAAGATTGCATAGAATAAGAAAGCCTAGTTGTGTCGGGTTGAAAATCGATCATAAACTCATGATGGAAGATGGGTGGCAGAATATTCAAAAGATAAAGAGCTTGCATCTTAACAATGCCATACATCCAAGGGATGAGGAGGGCAACTATTTCCATGACCATCTTATAATTGTAGCCTAGAATGACATATGCATTGGACTAGCCCAAAATTACATCACCAAAGATTCCACACCCCGTATTATAATTACCTCAAGCTACTTAGTGCAGTATAAAGTGTTGCAGCATAGCCCTGGAACTAACTATTTAGTGCCTGAAGCCATCAACCGCAGCTCATCTTAACACTTCAAAACAGTAATCATGTGAAACTTTAATGTTGCAAGAAACAACTACAGCCATTCGATTGTTGCCTGCCTCCCGTGAAATTGGGCCATGCAATTCCAGCAGACATGATTGTATATAGACATTTGAACTTCAAATGACTTTGGCTGAGGCCAGATGAAATCATGGAATCACTTCGGGATCATATCAATGGTATGCTCAAAGGGCTAGCAGTTGACACTGCACACACCTAATTGTGTGAGGTGCTGCTAGTCCTGACAGAAGCATAAGATTTGGGAAATTGCCAATATTTGCTTGGGATGATTGAATATCATGGAATCTAGCATATATCCCGAAGCAATGTCACAGGGTACACTGAATTTTATGGAAAATGTTCTAAGTTTTCCGAACTCTATCCTCGTTGAACATTTACTCGAATTTTATCTATTACTTTAACCTGGGAAGTTTTGATTGCAATACATATACCAAGTGAAAGCAGCTACTCTGTTTCTCTAACATATTCATCAAGTTTTTAGTAAATTTAATTGATAAAAATCATTCTTTTGTTCGAACATAAAGATGTTTTTTCCCCCAGACTTAATCAATCGATGAACTTGAACCAAACTTTATCCTCGTCGAACATGAATTCAAAGTCAAACCTCATGACTTAGTCCCAAAGCATCTGCTTCAATTCTGACAGGCAACTTTAAATTTGGCAATAACAATTTTGCAGCCTTATAGTCCCCTTTTTCAGAGCGTTGAAAGTTAATTCTTGATCTCTTTCCCGGTGAAATTTCAAACCTCGGTTTGACAAAGAATCAATGGTGCTGCAATTTTTGAGAAATGAGCAGTCAATGTACAAAGATAGTCAGTTTCACCCGTGAAGCCATGTATCTTGTTTGGATTTTTTAACCTTATCCAATAGTGAATTGATCAATTATTTTTTGAATTGAGCTCTGATTCACTGCCTCCCTCAACTTATCCCAGATGTGCCGGTGATTTCCCAGCATTTTGACAATTCTTCATGTCCAAGTGCATACTATGTTTCGTAATATCTGCAATGCTTCAAATGTCAAATGTTCTCATATAACTTACTTTAAAATATCATTCAGATAAACTGTCAAAAAAATCACTGTACGGCCTACAAATATCATTATCAGCCTCATGAAAGAGGTGTGCTTTCCACAAGCCAAATGGCATCACTAACCACTTGGACAGGCCTTGCTTGGTTTTGAATATTGGTAGAGAAGTACCTTATTCTTGTATGCAGTCATGATGACAAACTGATTTTATGCTCCGTATAACTGATCTAGGAAATATTCAACCTTCAACAAAGCATAATCATTCTTGATAATTATTCAATTCAGTGAAACCTACACATACAAATGCTGTAATTCATCTCACTCTGTGATTTGAGCTTTCTTATAGTGAAACCTACACATACGATAAGAGCATCTGGCTTTTAGGTTGGCCAACACTCATTAGGGGCTTAAACAGGTGCCAAAGGCCTGGTACATAAAAATCAATACAAATCTTACAAGATCTGGATTCAAGATTGCTCCTGATATAAATATGTATGTCAGTGCGTGACAATGTAATTGAGAGGTGTGAGCAGATGACTTGATCCTGCCAACAGTCCAGTATAATACAGGAGGTAAAGTCTGTTTTGCACTCCACTTTTGAAAGGATTGTCTTGAGTATCTTACATCATGGCTTAGGGGTAATATTTTGACAAACTGATGCCAAAATTTTGCTAAATACGTTTCACAAACTGATGCCAAAATTCTGCTAAAGATGTTTCACATGAACACATGCAAACCAGCGTCTGCTACCATGTAAATTAAGCTTAAAATATCGGCTAACATAGAATCAAGAGGTCACTGGACCACTATACAGACAGTTTGAAAGGCAACATGATATACTCTTATTTCAACTAGGCTAGTTTTAAGTTTTACAGTCGGCTACATCTTTAGGTTTTGGCAGGTTATTTTCAGCTGACAGGATGCACAGATACAGATTGGGCAGGCTCCATGAATGACAGAAAGTCCACAGTAGGTTAAACCCTAGAACAAGTATAGTTTCTTGGTTGAGTACGAAGCAGCTAACAGTACCTCTATCTTCTATTGAAGCTGCTAGCACAGCTTAGAAAGCACTTTAGTTGTGAAAATTGTGTGTAGATATTCAAGTATAACAAACACAAGCAGTAGTGTCGTACTCTGATTATCCAAGAGTGTTAAAGCTGGACGAATCCAGTTTTGCAAATCTCAAATTAAACATGTTGCGGTGAATAATCACTACCTTCCCAAAAACTTTGAAGATGTTGAAATGAAGTGCAGTACTGTCTATCTTTGAAGTAAACAGATATTCTCATTAAGACACTTGAACCAGATCAATACGAAAAATTTAATGAGAAACTTGGTGCGAATTCATGTATGTCCACGGTGGGAAAGTAATAGCCATAATATCTTAATAATGGTGGGGTTGACCCCTCTCCTTTCACCTCTGCTCTAAACACGAAGTCAAACGCCCAGGCCCAGCCTCTGCCGCTCCTCCTGTGCGGCTGCTGCGAATCCTCCACATGAAGACTCGAACCCTTGACCTCCCCTGCCAATTCCTTCTCCCTCGACGGCGTATAATACACATTGCTATGGGGTGCGCCCTTTTCCCATACATATCCATAACCAGAAAAGCTCCTCCTTCCCACGCCCACAGATCGCGACTTCATCAACCTGTCCACCACAATCCGATCTTCCGAGCTGCAAGATTTTCTAGGCTCTTCCTTCAAATCCTCCTCCTTGAAATCACTCTTCGGAGCTTTTCTCTTTCTCCTGAAGAGAAAGAAGGACCAGATGGTGTAGGACTTTTTAGCCGCGGCGGTTTTGGGGGTCGGGGGATCGAATCTCGGGGGCGCCGTGGTGGTTTTCGTTCTGGTACTTGCCGGAGCAGCGGATTTGCTTCTCCGGAGGAGAAGAATGGAGGCGGCCTCGGACTTGAAGAATGGAGGCTTTTTTTTCTCTGCGGAGGAGGAGGAAGAAGCCTCGGAACAGGAGCAGGAAAACCTGCGTTTTCCTCGAGCCACTCAAAACTGTCAAAAGCGACTTAATCTGTACATGACAGTCAATGCATTAATGTTTCATAACTGCTACGTTTTTTCAATGAACAGTGCACATAAAGTCAACGACCAATCAAATGTTGCCAGAACAAAAAATCAAAAGCTAAAACTATAGTCCAACCTCATTTAAATACACATGTCACAATACGATTGGAAAAATACAAATGTTTAATTGCAAAAGTGAAGACAATGCCCATGCTTTCGGCAGGATAATAAATAGATAAAATAAAGAATCATTCAAAACTTGGAATTTGACTTTTAGATTTGTTCACGACATTAATCTGTCATGTCAAACCAGTTCATTTTAAAACATGAACCGCTGGCAAGAATTGTAGGTATCGACATTCATTTAATTTTCTTTCTTCCCAGATAATAATGGCGCTGGAAATGGCCTGCAGAGTTGTGAACAAACCAGGTATACCTCTAGTTTTACTGGCATGTGGGAGCCTCGTATATTACCACTGCGCTATTCTTCAAACCACCCTTGTTTCCCTCATTTGTGATGTCCTGGTTGTTATTCTCTGCTCCCTTGCAGTCTTAGGATTGATGTTCCGCCAGCTGAAAGTATCGTGAGTTTTGATAACTGTTTTTATTTCAATTAAATCCTTCAATACGGCAATGGTGATTTCAATTGCAAGAGGGCTCATTCTTTTATCTTATTTCCTTTATTTCGTTTACAGGGTTCCAGTGGACCCTCTGGAATGGCAGGTTTCGCAAGAAGCCGCCAGCGGTATTGCAGAGTTCATGGCGAATACTGTCGGCGCTGCAGAGTCTGTGTTTCGAGTGGCTGCTAGCGGCCATGATAAGAAGCTCTTTTTCAAGGTCCGTACATGTTACACACACACGTATATCAATTTTTATTTGGGTTCAATTATATGTCTGTTGGCAATCTTCTAGTGCAATAACTTATTAAATTAAATCAATTCAGCCTGCAACAATTTTATTAAAACTTAGATTTCAATTGACAAATAAGAACTTAATTAAATGATATCATTTCAACCTGCAACAGTTTGATTAAAACTTAAACTTCCAATTGACAAATGAAATGATTTTAATTACGCCCACAAGACACAATCAACTTTGGGACAACCCATGTTACAGCTGTCTCATCCACGAAAAGGGGGCTCATGTAACTATTGATTTTGATCTTCTTCTATTGATTTTGATCAGCAATTCTCCAATATTCTGTGTTTTAGTCTCTTCAAAGAGCTTCAACTTGGAGCCTACTCCTAAATCTTTCTCATAGTTGACCTGAATGCTATTCTAAGCAGGACATTTCATGATGAGCTGTTCTCTGTTGCGACCCTCTTACCGAAGACCTTGGTTTGGTCTTTGGTGTGAATTTACCTTTACGAGTATTATTATTTCATGATTAGGTAACGTTAAGGGTTTTGAAAGGCTCCCATAACCTTGTACATCAGCAGAAAGATATAACACTACAAGACCAGATAAAACAAACAAAAAATTGGGTCATTCCAAGAAGACGTGACAATACCATATGATAATTTTTAACATCACGGATAAACAAAAAGTTAGCAAAAGTTCCGATATAGTTCCACACAACCCAACAGCCAGAACTAATCCTCATTTTCTTTGGGATTCCCAAAGGCCATCCATTCCTTTTGAAGTTCAGTAGCATTCCCTTCTAGGGTGCCATCACCATCCCTTTTCTCCCGCTCCCGCTTTTTCTGGTGACCTTTGGTTCTTGAACTCAGGCCCTCCATCTGCATCTTTCCCTTCCGCTTCTTGCTCAGATTCTTTCCCTCACTTTCTCTAGTAGCACTACATTTTTACCTCCCTCCTCTCTCCTGTCACTAGCTTCCTACAACATGTGCTCCATTTGTATATCTTCTTATCTTGGTTATTCTCCATAATCTCCATCCTCTATTCAATACTAACATCATTGGCTTTTGTCTTTTAAGCTCTTGCTACAACTGTTTCATCTCCTTGGTCACTCTTTTGGCTTCCGCAATCAAACCCTTAATAACCTCCAATTGGATGTCAAACCCTTCTCCACAATGCACATTCTCCCGTGGATATCACCATCCATGTCTGGCCCAAGCAAGGGTTGAGATATTTGGGTGTCTTCATTCATCTTGTCCTTTCCCTTACCATCAGAGGGCTCCCCTTCAACTGAAGTGTCCCCAATTTCAATTCTGGCTTGACCTTCCTACTTTTTGAAATGCTTTGTCTTTTGTGGAGCCAATGGCCTCTTGCCTTTGGTTTTTGTAACCTTCTTCTGAAAGTCAGAATCCTTATCAAAAACACTCCCACCATTACCACTGTTAAGGGATTCTGACTCGGCAGGTTCAATATTTCCCCAACTCGGACCTTCCTTCTCCCACTTGGAGACGGCTTAGGGCCTCCACAATGGCCGGTTTTCTGTTCAAGAACAAGAGAAGGATTAGAGCTTGATGCACAGGTGCATCAATCTTATCATACTAATAATCCACGATTGATGACTCTAGAGACATAAAAAGAAAGATTAAGATGCTCATGGTTCTGCCATGTCTAAAATGATATATTAATCAGAAGTGGTGCGAGTGAATTTTCTTTAACTTGTCTTCCACTATAGCATACTCCATAATTTGCAAACACACCTTTGCCCATGGACTGTTTCGGGGTCAATATAATGGTCCTTAAGGGGAGGCAGAGAAAATGTGATCAGATATGTAAATGAAATGCCCTTTTCACATGTGATTTTCTATGGAAACATATCTGTTACATCAGTTCCAACTTCCAAATTAGTCAGGCTCAGGAACCTATGTGTAAATTGGAAATAATCACTTCAGCACTCAGGCTCATACTGTCATTTCTCAAGGAATGATTTTAATCTGATTCCTTTAGCTTTGTCTCATACCTTGAAACTCCTTGAATATTTATTGCCTTCCCCAAGAAGCTATGGGAAAAAACGTACCAAAACATGATGGTAAGTGGGAAACCCTACGTCATTGAATCTTGCTTGTGAAAAGGTTCTTTGATATTTTAATTTCAAGGCTTTTAGGCAAGTGCAATTTGGGATTTCAAAACTTGAAGGATAAGGCGTATGCTGGAAGATTGTGTTTTGATTAAACTACAGACAATGGTATAAATTGGTGGTTCCTAAGGGCTTCAAAGAAAGTGATGTTGTTGGTTTGCAGCTAGGGTTTGTTAGAGGAAGAGCTACTAAGGTTTCTACATTTATTTTGAACCCTCTCCTAAGGTAGCGACTTGGTTGGAGGAGGAGATTAGTGCCTTCTACGGCACATTTGGGCAATTGGAGTTGATATTCACCTTCCTCGTAATTTATAAGGCTGATTTCATACTTTATTGATATTTTGGGGGTTTGGAATCTCCATTTCCAACCCTTATTGTGAGTTGTACTTTTGCTGTTGTTTATTTAATTACAACTGGATATAATTTCATAATTTGCACATGTTTTGGAATGCTTTGGCTTGGTGTTTATTCCATTAATTGAATATAATATTTAGGAGGATTTATGCACCTATTTTCAGCTTGTTTGAAGGGTGTTTGATGCCCTAAAAGTGTAGATTCAGTTCGCTGCTAGGGTTTCATATGATTTTAGGATTGTTGTTATAAAAATCAGATTACTCTCATTTGGGTTTGTGTTATTTCCCTTTTTCCAGTTTCAGCCCTAGAAAGGGGCATTACATTGGTATCAGAGCATTGATTCTGCCAACATGGAGGGTTTTATTCAGGAGGAGTAGATAAATGACAAACATACATTTTGATGATGTTAGGGTTGAGAGGTTTGCCCTAGGGCAAGAAAGATTGACGAATAAGATGGCACAATTGATCCATGCCATGCAAAACCTAAATGGTGAAGGAAGCTCTTCAAAGGCAAGCAATAATATTCAGCCACCAAGAATCGTGAGTGATTCTTCATCTAGGTCATTCCGGCCTACCTTCCTCCCAAGAAAGGAAGTCATTCCGGTGGTTGAAACACAACATTCAGTGGGTCATAACATTGTGGACAACTATGAGGAGTATAGGGCCCTTCCAAAGAAGATTCATGATGTCATGTCACTCGTTGAGTTCATAGGGTTGAAGAAAGGTCAAGTGGGAATTGGACCAATGTCTAGACCAAGCTATGCTCAAGGAAAATGGGAAAGATGTTCTAGCCCTAGAGGGAAAAAATATCTCTATTATGATCAAGGAAGAAAAACAATCAAAGTTGTTGGGCATTAAGAGGGAGCAACCCATGAAGCCCTAGCCGTACCCATCACTCTCCCTAGGGGTGAGCTATTGACTAATTTTAAAGTCTACAATGTAAAAGGGCATGTGTTTGATGAAAAAACCATGGAGCATGAGCCCAAGAAAGAAGGGAAATATGATACGCCAAATTGTGGAGGGGAATTGGTGGTTAAAGCCCAATTGCCGGATGATAATGTTGATACTCAACTTGCTGAAATTTTCAAAATAGCAACTCATAAGAGACAAGTTGATGGTGTTCATGACTTTGGCAAGAACCACGAAGAGGCTCCATGCATGTGCCAACAAAATATGGATGAAGTCAAGGTAGGAAGAGCTTCACTAGTTGAATATGAAGAGATCTCAACCAAGCTTCATTCGGCAAAAGAAGATGAACAAGTTGAGGACAGCCCAAGGTATGATAGTGAAAATCACATTTCAGTTTTTTGGTCTCCTCCTATGTCGCTGCCATACTTGTGTCATCATGGGCAACTTGTTGAAAAGAATGAGCCTATGTCAAGTTTGATGCTTCATAGTATAATTGGTGGTCATCATGGACAACATAGTGGAAACGGTGATAAAATGAAGAACGCACTAAGTGGCAAAGGGTACATAGATCCTCTGTGTTACAAAAATATTAAGTCCTCAATGGGTTCCATGTTACTATGGCTAGTGAGTGCTTCATTTTGTGCATATGGTTAGAAAGAAATTTTATGAGAAATCATATGGAGTTTGTTGTGCATTCAAACTCCCTTGTGAAGGATGAGATGCTACAAGATGGCCTCATCATCCCTTGCACCAAGAGGTTCCAACAACTCAAGCTCACCTTGGGCAAGCACATGGTAAGTGGTGATTTCTATGTGAATTGTAATGAAGATACAGATTTGGTACTTGGAGTGCCATGGCTACACTCTTTGGGTAAATTTACCCAAGACTACCAAACCATGGAGTTGAGGTTCAAGCTTGATGGCCAAGAGGTTGTGCTTCCAAGCATGACAAATGGGATTCCTCAAGTTGCTACAACCAAGAGGAGGGGAAGAACTTCCGGAAGAAGGCAAGACATATGGGCAACACATAATGAGGTAAAACCTACAATTTTATTTTCAAAACAATAGTCATGTATAAAGATTTTGAACTCCTAATTGATAAGCAAACTCTTGGAGGGAGTGCTCCCATAAAAGTAGAAGTTAAGTTCATGAATTTGTGTTTAAAATTGAGCAGAATGGTTGTTATCTTGTTGTTCCGAGCATTATAACTCAGCTAGGATTTTGAGGTATAATTGGAAGTAGCAGGAGTCCTGATTTGTGGGATCCCAAGCATGCTGTCATGAGTATCTGTACTGCTGTTATAAACATTCCCAACTTGTCTTACATTCTGTTTGGTGCCACACAAAAGAGGAGAGTCATGAGGAGGGATAGTTTCCAATTTTTCGGAGCAATTTCAGTTGATAACGACTTGTTTCCTACCCCCACTACACTGTTTTTTAGGAGATTCATGCAGGGTTTTTTGGTATGACAGCTGTTGTACCTTCCTTTCACTTGTTGTCATAAACATTTCCAGCCCCCTTTCCATGTTGTCCATTGTAAGAGAGTTTCCAGCCATTATCATCTTGATTTTAAGGAAGGGAATGCATGGATACAACTATGTTTGGGACAACATGGTTGGATTTTTGGGATTCCATCACTTGAATGAAAATCATGAGGAGAATGCAAGCCATGGAAGAGAGCTAGCTTCCATACCTACAAGGCATGAAGAAATGATATTGGGAGATCTTGTTTCTTTTAATGTGTTTGTTCTTTGTGTAGGCACAAGAATAAAGAAGAAAGAGCAGCTGAATTTGTTATCCACCCGAGCATATGGTGAAGAATATGGGACTGCAGCTGAAGATGAAGATGCCATAATGGAGGATGGCAAGTTTGTGATTGCAAAAGGTTTCATTTTGCATAGAAATAGAGTCCCTCCAATACTTGGATTGGGAGTGAAACATAAAGGCTTTGAGGAAGGTACAACCCAACCTAGGACAACGGGAAGAGGGTAGCCTAGACCACCTTTTGGGCAGCCAAGGAGGCCACTACAACAAGGTAACTCTAGTTGTTTGACTTTGGATCAATTTTGCATGATGCTCAAGTTTGCTTTTCCGAGTTTGTCGTTGAGTGAAGAATGCAATCAAGAGTTGGGGAATGAGGTGTTATCTACCCCAAGTGAGAAAGGAAGTGTTTTTATGGCAGCCATGAGCTAAACTGCCATCATTGATGTTGTTGTCATCATTTCTAGCAGCCCCCACTTAATTTCAATTGCATTTGTATTTGGGAATATGGAGTGTTATTCTACCTTAGTTGACAAGGATGGAACGGATAATGAGGATGCCACATTGGGACGTGGATTATCTTGTCAAGTGCTGATTATTCATCAATTTTTGCATTATGACTGAGGTTACAACAATTTGGAAGGTTTTTATACAACTGAGTATGTAAAGGAAGAAGTTGTTACAATTGTTTTTGAATTTGAAGATGAACAGGACTTTAATCAAGAAAGGAGTAGCGGTGTCCGATTTTGTTTGGGCAAAAGTTATTTCATTTGATAGGCACAAGATCTAGATTATGGGAGCATACAATATGTTCCTTCACTTGGTATGATGGCACTTGAGCATGAGAGCTTACAATTGCTTGTGGGCAAGCAATTTTGGGAAGGGAGGACTGTAATGTCCCCTTTTTCAAACTAGTTTGTTTTGGAGACTTCTAGCCCATTCCACTTCCCGTGGGCAAGAGGAAGTGAACAAGGGAAGTGTTTGTTGTGTTTTTAGTCTTTTTTGTGAGCATTTACATTTTTCTTTCATGGTTTCTCTTATGAGGCAGGTCGTCAGGTTGAAGAGGTGAAAAGCCAAGTTAAAGTTAAAAGCAAACATCCTTATGAGGTTGGTTATGGGGAAGACTCCCTAATTGATCTTTGGCGCCACCAAGAGGATATAAAAGGGGTCGCTTGGACTCATTTTGGGCATCTATCTTATCATAAATTTATACTTGCTTGGTTTTTGGTTGATTGCTCAATTCCTTTCCACTAGAGGGTGAAAATCCTTTGGTGTGGCATACAAGGAGGATGAAACCCTTCCTTGTGCAAATTGAAGAACGAAAACTCTTCAATTGGTGGTTCCTAAGGGCTTCAAAGAAAGTGATGTTGCTGGTTTGCAGCTAGGGTTTGATAGAGGAAGAGCTACTAAGGTTTCTACATTTATTTTGAACCCTCTCCTAGGGTAGCAACTTGGTTGGAGGAGGAGATTAGTGCCTTCTAGGGCACATTTGGGAAATTGGAGTTGATATTCACCTTCCTCATAATTTATAAGGCTGATTTCATACTTTATTGATATTTTTGGGGTTTGGAATCTCCATTTCCAGCCCTTATTGTGAGTTGTACTTCTGCTGTCATTTATTTAATTACAGCTGGGTATAATTTCATAATTTGCACATGTTTTGGAATGCTTTGGCTTGGTGTTTATTCCATTAATTGAATATAATATTTAGGAGGATTTATGCACCTATTTTCAGCTTGTTTGGAGGGTGTTTGATGCCCTAAAAGTGTAGATTCAGTTTGCTGCTAGGGTTTCATATATTTTCAGAACTGCTGTTATAAAAATCAGATTACTCTCATTTGGGTTTGTGCTATTTCCCTTTTTTCCAGTTTCAGCCCTAGAAAGGGACATTACACGGAGAGAGATCAAGTTGCATGTAGTTCTCCCTTGTCTCGTGAATGTGTGCATACTCATGTACATAAACAATTGACCTTCATTCAAACTTTGACATTTGGCATCATGCAACTTTGACCTTTTTGTATTCAGATTTGGATCTATTTGAAGATTTCAACTATGCTTCTACTCTTTGATAATGATCCTCGATGTAGCAAGAGTGCACCAAGAGAGTGTGAGGTGTTTAAGAGGTGAAGAGGTGAGGAATATGCTTAGAAATGATTTGTATATAAAGGTGACTCTTTGTTAATTTCCCGCCATAGCCAACCCATGAAACTTGTTTAGGAGGACCTAATGGAGACTTCTCAATTTGAAAAATAGACACTGCTAGCAAAACAAAGTGACCTCTACAATAACCAACATTGTCCAAGTTTACTGGTAGTATCCTAGGAGTGCAAAATGAGGATCTAGAGGTATGGAGAATGTCTGTCTAAAATTCAGAGGGTGCTCATGTATGGACTAAGTTGATCCTCAATAAATATGATTGGCAAATAGAGGTGGCTTGGATAGTGGATGGGTAGACTGATAGAGGGAAATGTGCTCAAGGGTCAGATATATGTGACTTGTTCAAGTGTGTCAAAGTATGCCAAAATTGATGTTTCCAAAGTGCCAAAGACCAAATTTAGGTGTATATTGTGGTATACGTTTAAATTTGTGGGACACAAAATAGGATTTCATATGGCATGGTAAGCTTTTTTTTTTTTTTGAGATAGGGAAGAGAAACTTTTGCCCACAAGGGTAGGAGCACATTTTATTCTACATGTATTAGTGAGTTAGACAAAAATGAGAGGAGTCAGTTGTGGATTATACTGAGAGATTTGACAACATGACTGAATTTATATTGGGAATGTAAAACAATGGTTGTTAGATATGTTAATGGGTTGAGATTTCTCATCCTAAAGGAGATGTGGTTTGTATTTCTGGTGGCATTAAGATTAGAAGCTGGATTGCAAAAGGATGACACCAAAGGGATGAGAAGAGAAACCGGAGATTTCTTATCCAAAAGGAGATGTGGTTTGTATTTTTGATGGCATTAAAATTAGAGATTGGATTGCAAATGGATGGCCCCAAAGGGATGAGAAGAGAAAACAGAGAGGTTGTGGCGTGTACAAGCTCCACTATGGAAGTATTAGACAAAGAGGTAAACAAGGCAATTGGAAAAGCTTGGGAGAAATAGAGTTTTCAAGCAGAAATTTGTGACCTCATGGAATGCATACGAATCGCCTAGGGCGCAGAGGAAGGGGACATATAATTTATTACCTGTGTATTGATGATAATGGTCAAAAATCATTGCAATGCTCAGTAAATCAAAAGACCAATGGAAGACGAGGAGGAGCACATACCAACACATTACAAGTGAAATGCAGGGAGGCTGCACAAGAAAGGTTTGTATCGCGGTGATTGAGTCGGTACCTTTGAAAGTCTAGTAAGTTCTTATGTTGTCTTTTATCTGGTCTTGCCTCCCTAAAAGCCTACATCCTAATCTAAAGTATATACAAGCTAGGTTGGGTCCAATATGGGCCTTATGTTGATGAAGTATGGTTTGATATTTTCCAATGATGCCTTGTCACATTCTATTAGAAAAGTCATAACAATATGATGCAAGTATTGTGTGTGATGGGAGAACTAATACAATTGTGAAAGATGGCAAGAAGCCCAAACTTATTCTGATGAATAAAAAGACTAGAAAGTCAATCTTTCAGGGCACTTGCCAGAGGAACTAAAGGATGCTATCTTCTTTTTGCCAAAAAGGTAGACATAGACAAAGGATATTCTGAAAAAGAAGATATGCCCAAATAATTTTGAGATCTACTGGAAGTGTACAAGGTTATTTTGGCCGAAAAATCATCCAGTTGGTTTACCTTCCCATAGAAAGGTGTGTCATGCAATCAATTTAATTCTGGACTCCTCACTACCCAACAGAGCTACCTACTATACTGCTGTGGAAGACAATGAAAGGAGGACATGAGCACCTTAGAGAGTGTCAATCTTTCCAAAATAGTGCTCTTATCTTCTAACAATGATGGGACTTAAGCACATGTTTCAATTCAAGTGTAATTTCAAAATTATTAATAGGAATCACTTCCTATTACCTTATATGGATGATCTCATGGATAGAGGTCAAGATCACGATTCTTCTCCATTCTAGATTAAAGTAATGACTACCACCAAATATAAATCATGAAAGGTGATAAGTGGAAGATAAGCTTTTGTGCCAAGGATGGCCTATTTGGATGATAGACAATACCATTTTGTCTTGGTAATGCACCTGGTACTTTCGTGCAACTTTGAGTGAATTATTGTTACTGCATCATTGGCAATTTTACTGTTGTTTATGGGGATGATATTTTGATATACAACAAAGCAATTATAAAAATGATGCATCTACAAGCTCTGTTTGATAAGGTCTTAGAACCAAAACTATATCTAAGATTAGGAAAAACACGTTTTTCTCATCCAAGTTGTTTCTGAAGATGGGTTGGAATTGGACCTGGGAGAATACTGCAACGAGATTCAATGTTTTCATGGAGGTGTAACCTTCCATCTGAAGTTTTCTTGAATTTTTAGTTAAATTGCTGCACCTATTGCCCTTTTGATGAAAGCAAATATCAATTTTACATGGAAAATTTGTTGAAGAAAATTTTCAAGTCTTTAAAGATTTTATATAGAAACTCCAATTATAGTTCTTCTGTATTTTAACAAAGCTTTAGAAGCTGGTTGTGATGCATTGGGCTTGGTTCATTCCATAGAATAGTACAGTTTAACAAAGTACAGAAGAAGTATTTCACTCATAATCAATGCATGTGTGCAATCATATAAGAACATGTCACTGGAGAGTCGGAGACACTACTTGATGTGCAGGAATATTTTACAATATTTAGACCATCAAGCTTTGAAGTAATTGGAAACTCAAGACAGATTACATTCTTGTCATGACAAATAGCTAATTCATTTGCGAGTTTCACTTTTGCAATTGAACTGAAGGCAGGTACCACAAAATTGGTTGCAGATGCAAACTTGATGGAGAGTGATGTTGATAAACATGGCTAATGAAGTTGTGGGTTTTGAGCGCATCGTGGATGCCTATTTAGGTGATCTAGAGTCTAGACTTTGGGGCAGTCCATGCATCCTGCAAAGAACTATTACAGGGGAGAAAAAGTACCTACATGGATTATAAAACAGAATGGATTTCTTTTCATAGGGAGCAGTTGTGAATTCCTTTAAGGCACCTTCAGAGAAACCTGTATACATGAAACACGGGCTGGAGGCCTTAGTAGACATTTAGGAGGGATAATGCCCACATGCAGTTGCAAGAATATTATTATTGGTTGAGTAATGCAAAGGAGGTGGCTATTAGGTGGAGAGATATTGCATTAATTAAATTGCCAAAAGTAACGCTACAAAATTTTGGAAGATACCAACTCTTCACCATTATCAAATTTAAATCTTAGCTACATATCATGATGGACTTTGTGTTGGGGACTAAACATTTTTATGGACTGATAAATGCGGAGATGCATGACACAATGCAAGACTTTTTACAAAGAAGTGGTTTAGTTGTATGGATTGCCTCTCTATAACCTTTGGTAATGTTGTTCCCAACTCTCCTAAAGTGCCTTTGGGGACACCTTGTTTATGTGTGTGTGTGTGTGTCTTTATTCATATTTGCAATAGGGATCCGTTTCAAATTATCATGCCACTGGCCGGAGAACAATGCTGGTTTTTTTTTTTAAATTATTGTAACTGCTTTATAGTAATATAATGATGCATTCCAATAAAAAATTATCATGCCATTTTTGTGCTCGTCTCTAAGTGGTCCAAGTAAATACATTAAAAAAGGGGCATGTTTAATTAGTTGGAGGGAAGGGTTGGTAAACTCCTCCGCCTCCGTTCATGTGGTCTTATAGGGGAACCCCAAAGTAAATAAAATCTCACCCTTTATCAACACATACCTGCTACTGCTAAGCTTAGGGATGGGTGAAATGCTAAGATGTCTTCAAAACTCAACGGCCTAAAATTTTACTGTTTTTGACTTTCTCCAAATACTCGTCCAATCCAATCATATGTTGCCATGTATTCATTTTAGGAGAGATAAAGCTAAGCCTCCAAAATAACTTGAGAAAAACTGCTTCCTTAAGTTGGCCCCTCCCTTCTCTGCCCATGGACTGATGCTTAAACCCACATGCCTCTGTTCCCCTTATTGCCACTTGCTCTTCACAAGAAAGAAAGAAATTTAAGTGTCTAGTTCATTCTTATCTTGCTAACCTTTAAAACTTCTGCCTTCCCTTGAGTGGTGTTTACCATCACTCTCTTTGTTAAGTGCGTAAGCCATTGTACATTTGAGTTGGCTTAATGGTGAAGAACTTGTCCTTTTGAAAGAGAGGTCACAAATTCGAATCCTGCAGGGGGTAGGCTATGTATGCCTTGTATTTGAAGTACAATTAGGTGCCTAGTAGGAGTACGAGGTGGTCTCATATGCTATAAGCTACCCTATGGACCCAAACTATGGCACCTGTCATCGTAGGCCGTAAAAGAACCTTTCTTTTCCTTTCCTTGTCTATCCTTCCTGCCTGGTATTAGGTCAACACATGTCAAAGACACAAAGGTTGCCATGGTAAGATGTGAAGGAAGTTTGTTATTTACGCTCTAAATTTGTCAACCCAAAGCTATTATTGTCCAATTCAGTACTTAGACTTGTCATCCCAGGGAGAGCAATAAGCTAAAAAAACAGAGTACAATTTTTCTGTCATGTTTGTCATCCTCCCAAAGCTATTATCGTCCAATTCACTACTTACATATATCATCCCAGGGAGAGCAATAAGCTAAAAATACAGATTTTCAATTTTTCTGTCATGTTTTATCAGGTATATGATTTTTTCTTTTCTTGTAACTAATTACCTTTTTTTCTGAGTGCAGGTGGTGCTTGTTCTGTATGTTTTATCTGCCGTGGGAAGAGCAATATCAGGTGCTACAATTGCATATACAGGTGCTGGATGAATTTTATTGAGAACAAAGCACTTTGATTGCTTTATTGATTGTGCTATTGTAGGCGATGCATTCAAAAGCTCTTTCAAGCAGTGTAACTTTTTCTTTGTTGTGTGGTAAACAGCATTATGTTTTGCTTCAGTGATATCTTGTGCGTCAAAGTTATTGACTGATGCAAGTTGTCTCCTCCAATTTTCATTAGAAGAAGTGCTAGTAGCAGGACTGGAGAACAAGACAGCTGAAATTTACTTTAATTAGTGGCAGGAAAATTGCTGCCTTTGTAGTTGTTTCTTCGAGTCAACTTCAGTTTACAGAAATTTTAGACTTTATTCTGTCTTGTGCAGAAATATTCAAAATCATTGGCTGTGTACATATTCATTTTTTTATGCTTCTGAAATTTATGCTAACGTTTAAATGGTTGGGATTCTTGGGCATGCCCACCAAGTTTTGAGCTTGGGCCATGGTCACAGTAAGGGCCTGTTCTAACT
The DNA here is from genome assembly GCA_018340775.1 of Taxus wallichiana var. yunnanensis. Lineage (NCBI taxonomy): Eukaryota > Viridiplantae > Streptophyta > Pinopsida > Cupressales > Taxaceae > Taxus > Taxus wallichiana. The sequence goes on along the minus strand of CM031236.1, from coordinate 222,561,919 downwards.
GCTATATCACATCTTGATGGACGGATATTCAATAATGTTTCTTATTCATGGTGATCAAAATTTTGTGGATGAAAAGTGCAACTATTATTGCATTTAGGGATTTTTGGTAATGTGCATTTAGCAGTAAATTGCTCTTCCATAGAATGAACGTATCAAAAGATAAGTTGTTTTTTTCTTTCATATGTAGTAACATTGTGAAGGGGAAGGCTTATTGAAAGGTGAAAGCAGAAGCCTGCTCTATAGCATTGCATCTAAAGGCTGGTGACAAGGACAGTCAACTCATGGAATCTAGAATTGAGGGCAAGAATGTAGAACCATATCGTTGTCAACTTTGATTTAGGCTTAGGGACTGTGGGAAGAGATTCATTCTGTATCTTCCAAAGAGCTGCAATTCAGGGCTTTTCCAAGTGCAACAAACTATACCAGAGGCATAGAGGAGAGTCCTACCATCCGTCTTGCAGCTAGTCCCCAATGTTTCAATGACTCGCCTTCGCGCACAGTGTGTTCTCCTTGCTTTCTAACTGTAAAGTTGGTGTGACAGAGAAATTGTAAGCAATTGTAAAGCTTTTTCATCAAATCAATTGTAGGATTTGTTGAAAAAGCTTTGATTTGAGGGTTTGGTGGCCTTTCACCTATCAAGGATGGCTTTGTGGGGATTTATCTTTTTAAAAGAAATGTGGACCCATGGTTTCAATGTAGGCATAGATTGTTAAAACCTGGGGTTTCAGTGTTTTACTTGGCTATTTTTATGATTACCCTCACAATTGTTCTAGTTTAGGGTAGGCTTTCAAGCTTTCCTCTTGTGCTTTTGATATTTAACAGCTAGAAAGGAATTTGCTCTTACATCGAAAACTTTCTTTTTAATATATACTACCTAACAAAAGCAATGTTCCATGTGCCAAAATTTAAATGTTGAAATGGATCTCTTAAAATGCCTCATGGAAGATCTGTGGTTGAATATTTTGGAAATTTGTTGTAAATAAGTATTGGATTATGGGAAAGTTGAACATAGAATTGCATGTTGCTATTGAGCTATTGTTTTTGCCTTCCAAGAGGTCAAGGAATTGGTATACAAATCAAGAGCAGATGTATATTACGAGGATATAAAATATTTCAAAAGAAAATTGGCATTTTGGCTTTCACTAAACTGAAGACTTCAAATTTGATTATAGTGTAAAAATAAACACATGAATACATGCATAGGTAGAGTCAATAGTTGAAGAAAAACCATTGCATCAAGAGAAAGGTAAGTTTAGTAGACTCGAGGTCTCCCTCCAAACAAAATAAAAACTCAAAAGATCATTGAAGGGCAAATCCATGACCATCATTGATAAAAATGTAGAGGAAGCTCTTTCATACTCTTTTGTCATGGTAAACACATGCCTTTGTTGTGAATGTCTTTTTGTTATTTATATGGCTTAGGTACATGTTGCCACCATAAGGCCGAGAATAATTGGTGTGAGCATGTAGAATTAATTTGTGGTTGTATGCACAAATTTTCACTTTACTAACTTTTTTATTGGGTAAATGGTTAGGATTTTGAAAGGATCCCAAAACATTGTACGAAACCAAAAAGATAAAATGTGAAATACCACTAACATTAGACTACGATCATGATCAAAACAACTTGATCCAACTAAAAACATACATGCATAATTTTTTTACACAATAATCTCCACTTAGCAAAAATTTGCAAAAAGTTAGCAGCAAAACACCCATTCAACACAATCCAAGGGGCTCACTGGCCGTCCTTGTCATCAAGCTTATCGAGAACATGTCTTCCATCTTCCCCATTTTCTTCTTCATGACATCTTTTGCATACATTGGGTCCTTTTCCCCGATCTGAATTTTCCTCTTCATACTTGAATCCTTCTCAATTTTGCCTTTAGTCTTGACCACTTTGATGTTGTTATCCTCCTCCTCACTATTTAATATCCTCATTGTTCTTCTTAACCTCTAGCACCAACCCTTTGCACACTCCCAATTGGATGTAAGAGTTTTCCATGATACCCACCATCCTCTCAAGGTCTCCCTCCACATCAAAGCACACTTTGGAAAATAGTATTGACATCCATTTTCTCCTTTCCCTTACCCTTCAAGTGTCCACCCACCACCGAGAGATTTACAAGTACATCCACCACTTCTTCACATTGTTTCCTTCCCTCATCCATGGCTTCTTTTATATGATACTCAACCTTACCTTTAACCTTCTTATCCTCCAAGACAAGCTCTTCTTTAGAATCATCCTTACCAGCCTCATTGGGAGAAGGGGTATACTTGGCGTCCTCCATCATTTTCCACTTCCCTTGCTTTCTACTAGGGTTCCTTGTAATAGTTGGTTTACCATTTTTGAAGAGCAAGAGAATCAGCCTCTGTTGGATTGGGGAATCAAATTTTCCACCCTGAAAATCCTTAAATGTGGCCTTTAAAGACATGAACAAAAAGAAGGGCATGCTCATAGTTTTCCCATGCATGAAATGGTTTAATAAAGAGAAATTACGCGAGTGGATCTTTTTGAATTTCCCTCCACCATTACATATTTCATGATGTGAAGACAAACCTTTGCCTACGAGTTGGCAATGAAGTCCCCAAAGTTCCATTTTCCATCTCATGAATGCATTTAGAAGGCTTGAAGAATGTTTACAACTCCTCTTGCTTCCTACCCTTAGTTTTCATACTAGACACCTCCCCAATAGCTTCTTCAAACACCCCAATGGTGACCCCTTTAAAAAGTAATCGAACCATGCTTTTGTTGGGCCAAGAAATTGACAAGTATGAGACATGTGTGAAGGCCAAAGAATGCGTGCATAAGTATGATCGAGGTACCTACAAAGGTAGGAACAAGTGCGTAGAAGGATGCATATGAAAATGAAGAAGCACACACATAGAGTTGTGTGCGAAACAACAAAGTATGGAATTAGCCAGATTTTCAAGGCGGAGTTAAAAATAGAAAAAAGCACAAGTTGACGTGAGTGTCGAGGCAAGCTAAAAACAAACAAAAGCATGGATAAAACACATGCAAAACTAATTGTAGACATGAGGCATGCATGAGGGGGTAGATCTATTTATAGCACATGGCAAAAGCTATTTATAGTGCACAAGATAAAGATGGAGCTTCCAGAAATAAAGAAGGCCGCTTATGGAGAGCTACGAGGCTAGGCATCTATTTATAGGAAGTGCGAGTTAGAGAAACATGTAAGCTATGAATAGGGATGGTCTAAGTTTCGATTCTGACATGTAAAGGGGTGAAGGACAAGTTCCCACCCTATATATATGTAGATATCCATATAATCAATAAGCTTTTGATTAGAGGTCAATCCATGTGTGAGCTCTATGAGTCCAAGTATTGTTAGAGTCCCGCTTGCACACGAGTCCTGCATGTAGTGAAGGGTTGTACCTCCGAATATTGTAATGCACCATGAGTATATTGAATATAAAGCTCCTTTTGGTTGATGATCAATTATCTTTATGCATGTTACAGTAGTTCATGTTCTTCATGTGGTATGTTTGCATGTTATGTTAACCATGAATGCGGAATACATCTTAGTAGTCAGACATAAGGAGGGACTGGTGGAGTTATGCGCACTTTGGGTGAGCACTTAGGTTGTTCCTGGGTGATGTGCTAGCACACCCGACAATGTTCTACGGCTGAATCTAGACTACAACATGACAACTTTCATGCCTTGGCAAACTCCATAAACAAACCGGCGCCACCGCCTTTGATCCTCTCGATAGAGCTACATAGCCCAACCCGTTTCAGGGTAGACCAAACCATGATCTTTTCCTTTATCATGGCATGAAGTCGGTTCAAGACGCAATCAATCCCCTCCCATGGTTACCTGCACAATTCTATCATGTTCCTTTATTTCGTTATGGTTCACATTACCGTCTTTTCTTTCTGTTCGGGTTTTCAACCCAAATTCACAACCGCATTCAACTTAATGATTTCTCGCTTGCCATTACTCTTTTCCCTCTCATTCCAATGACTTCTCACTCGAGAAAATCCATGACTTTATGTTGTATGTTTGCATGTTATGTTAACCATGAATGCATGAATACATCTTGGCAGTCAAACACAAGGAGGGACTTGGTAGAGTTATGCGCACTTCGGGTGAGCACTTATGTTGTGCTCGGGTTATGTGCTAGTGTGCCCAACAACGTTGCAGACCGAACTTAGAATACAACTTGACAACGTTCATGCCTTGGCAAACTCTGCAAAAAAAAAACCGATGTCACTACCTTTAATCCTTTCCATATAGCTACATAGCCCAACCCTTTTCGGGGTAGACCGGACCATGATCTTTTCCTTCATCATGGCATGAAGTCGGTTCAAGACGCAATCGATTCCCTCCCATGGTTACCTACACTATTCTATCATGTTCCTTTATTTCGTTGTGGTTCACATTATTGCCTTTTCTTTACAATTGGGTTTTCAACCTGAAATTTACAACCGCATTCAACTTAATGATTGCTCGCTTGCCATTAATCTTGTCCCTCTCATTCCAATGACTTCTCACTTGAGCAAATCCATGACTTCATGTGGTTATGTTTGCATGTTTTGTTAACCATGAATTCAAGAATACATCTTGGCATTCGACACAATGAGGGACTAGGTAGAGTTATGCACACTTCGTGAGCACTCGGGTTGTGCTTGGGTGATGTGCTAGCGCACTTGAAAACGTTATCCTGAACCTAGACTACAACATGAAAACTTTCATGCCTTGGCAAACTCTGCAAAACAAACTAGCGTCCACAACCTTTAATCCTTTCCATATAGCTACATAGCCCAATCCTTTTCAGGCTAGACCAGACCATGTTCTTTTCCTTCATCATGACATGAAGTCGGTTGAAGACGCAATTGATACCCTCCCATGGTTACCTGCATAATTCTATCATGTTCCTTTATTTCGTTATGGTTCACATTATCGCCTTTTCTTTGCAACTAGGTTTTCAACCTAAAATTCACAACTGCATTCAAATTAATGATTGCTCGCTTGCCATTTATCTTGTCGCTCTCATTCTAATGACTTCTCACTTGAGCAAATCCATCATTCCTCTCCCCAATAGAAGAAATTATGAAATGAATTATAGTGTGCCATGCCAAGAAATGATAGATTTATTAAACCCATGCTTCCACGCATAACCTCTCACTTCACCCTTATTCATTATGGAAAGCTTCATCATTGATTTTAATGGGGACATTAACAAGGATATCTAAGGCCAAAGTCCAACTAACTAAAACATCACTAACCACTCTCTATTAGCCAACAAGTCAACACATGCATTACCCTCCCTATAAATGTGAACAATATTAATATCATCAAACTCCTTGAGTAACTTTATACTATCATCCATATGTTTCTAATAGTCCAACTAGGACTTGAAGATTCTTTGAGACAATTTATAATATTTAAAGAATCTCCCTCTATATTACTTTTTTTTACCTTAATGCTCTTAGCCAACCGAATGCCCCACAAGGCCGCGAAAGCTTCCATATAATGATTAGATTGGGTGCCCATCATACCAACATAGGCTGCCACAAGCATACCATTATTATCTCTTATCAACCCTACCTCAACAACTTTTTCGAATTACCTTCGTGAGCTCCATCAAAATTCAACTTAACCCACCCATCAGGAGGTCTAATCCACTTAACCTTACTTATGTCCTTCTTGTCGTCCTTACATTACCCCTCAATAATGTCCAACTTCCAATTTCTTGCTTGGGAAACCTCCAAGCTAAGGAATTTATGTTTCTCCTTTGGATTAAAGCAACTTAGATTTTCTTTAATTGCTTCTATAACCATCCCTCTGACCCTAGCAAAATTACTATTTTGAAAAATGATAATATTTTTTTCCTTCCACAAACCCCCAAAAATGTGGGTAAGCGAGTCACTGTATCCCATGTCACCAAAGGCATCATGTTTTGAATCTCCAAGCCTTACCAAAGGAACCGTTTTGGGTTTGTTCAATACATCTATGAACCTTCATTGGGAGTATGAACAAAGACATAAAGTAGACATGTAAACTTTGGATTTGACTCTTCGAGTTAAACCTTCCCTACCCGGGTTCATAAAGTCCCTTTCCACCCAACAAGCTTGTGTTGAAACTATCAAGTAAAGAATTATAGAAATTGGTTTCCACCCTACCTTTAAAAAGAGGCATCCCAAGATACTTGTGGGGTATTACCGGATTTGAAACCCCAAGGTAACATATATATATATATATATATATATATATATATATATATATATATATATATATATATATATATATATATATATATATATATATATATATATATATATATATATATATATATATATATATATATATATATATATATATATATATATTGTTTGATCTCATTAATAAAAAGCAAAGAACTCTTAAGTAGACCGATGCACTGCCTTGTCGTAAACCTCAACATAGTCGTATATAAGATTTTTAAGACAACGACATCTTCTATGAAAGCTTCACCAAGTATAAACGTACCATCCAATAATTGTTGATGAGTAATAGCATGAACATCCCTTTCCACCACAAGACCCTTTAGTAATGACAATCACCCCTAGCCTTTTCAAAATTTCATCTAGGGCCTTAGCCACAATAATAAAGAGATACATGGATAAAGCACCCCTTTTCCTTTTTCCTCTTTCAACTAAAAACCCCCACCAATGAACCATTGATTAAAACACGTAAATTTGAACAAGATATACAAGACACTATCGATCAACATACTTCCTATGGAATCCACGTCTAGCTATGATAGAGTCGAGGTGAGTCAATGATGAAAAATAAGACATGGCAGCTTGTTGATCTTCCACTAGGGAAGAAGTCCATTAGTTGCATATGGATATTCAAAACCAAATACAAAGAAAACGAAACTATTCACAAATATAAAGTGAGCATCGTGCAAAGGCGTATGCACAAAAGTAAGGCATATACTATGAGGAGACGTTTTCTCCAGCATGCCTAATATCAAGATGGTCGGGATGATATTTTCTCTAGTTGCATAGTTTGGATGGAAAGCCCACTAGATGGATGTGAAAATTATTTGTTTGAATAGAGATCTACATGAACAAGTCTCGCATGACTCGACTAGAGTAAATTTTAGTGGCGATTCTTTGCTTTGATTCACGAATATTTACATTTTTGAAATTTGCATTTGGTGTTTTGAGGATTCGTACGTAGCACCATTTCACCTAAAATTTTGGGATGCAAGTTATTTTTATAGGTTGACTCACCTAGTGTTTAAAAAAATTCAGGCTTATGCATGTATATCGTTGTTACCTCGAAACACCAATTGAGTACATTTTCCAAGTATAGTCTTCATTATATTCTAAAATTAATGTAATATCGAAGCGGTTTGTATGCAAATCCGGGCGGTTACATGCACAAATGCCCGATCACTGGCGGGCATTTGTACATCTGACCACCCATTTGCATGTGCGGACATGCATCTAACCACGTAGATGCCCGTATGCACATACAACCGAGTGGTTCGCATACACATACACATGTTGCATGCACGATTTATTAGGGTGAAAGATTGAAAATTATCATTCATTTGTTAAGTGGGAAGTCTTTGCTCTATTACAATGCAACACATTCAAACAAAGAAATGAAGGGTTTAAAGAAAAATGGTTAACATTCTTTCTTCATCCGTGACAACACTTTATCTCCATTGTTTTATCTTCATTACAAGATTTAAATTAATGTAATGTTGGTTATTTTATGTATAGTGCGGATTCATATTTGTTTGCTCTGCAAAGTCTTATATCATTTGATATGGTGATTGGATGTTACCCCGTTTATATTTGAGAAGTTTCAATTGCATATTTATTTATGTTCACAATTGCCCGATAGTATATGCGGTCTCCTGTTGTATATGTAGCTGCCCAAGAGTATATGCACTCACCGTAGTGATTTCGTACAGAGGACTTGTGTGCACTTACAAACACCTGCTTACTAGGCTTCTGTGCAGCCAACACATCTATGCCTTTTTTGCAGTCACTCCCCTGTAACCGTCCCCAACAAGCCTTTTCTAGGATAAATTAATCACATGTATCAAGAAATACATTTTTCTCGTATTCACCATCAACACGAAATCCATTTTTACAAATTTGTCGAAAAATCCAAGTTGGGTTTTGGTAGGAGGTCTTAAAATTTACCTTGGACTTAATAAGAGGGTTTTTCATACGGAGAAGAAAAAAATGTATGTAGACTCATCAAATCTTTGTATGGCCTTAAACATGCTCCTTGGGCTTGGTACATCAAAATTGATGAGCATATCATTCAACATGGATTCAAGAGGAATCCATATGATCCCAATCTCTACCTCAAGAAGCAAGGAGGAGAGATTGTTATAGTTGTATATGTTGATGATCTAGTCATCATTGGCGTACAATGAAGATGATTAATGCAACAAAGAAAGATCTTAATCGATCATTCGACATTATAGATCTTGGGCTCATGCACTATTGTCTTAGATTGGAAGTATGACATAAGGAAAATCATATCTTTTTTTCTCAACTTGAACACACCAAGACAATGCTCGAGAAATTCACGATGATGGATTGCACAACTATGGAGACAAGGCTTTGTTTGTCTCAAATGCGGATCCATCTCCGCTAAGTAAATACAACTCTATCGTCGAACGGAAATTGGTCATATGATTCGTATAAACTTACTTTGCTTGAGTTATAATTTTCGTCAAAATAATTATTTCTTTTCCCTATAATTTTTGGTTAAAATAATTTTGTCATATAATAGGCTATTTTTAAATAACAAAATCTACCAACATGATTTATCACAAAGGCAAAGGTGATAATACTAGAACAATTGTATTAAAATATTAATTTTAATATTTAAAATATATTGAATCTACGCAGAGAATATATCAAAATGAAAGAGAGAGTAATTCTTTGTTATATCTAATAAAATATTATTAATGAATATAATTATACCTAAAATCTATATGATTTAATATTGTATAAGTTTTCATTATTTTATAAAGAAAGTTTAAATATTATCGACATTGACGCTCAATCATTTAAAAAATGAAATAATTTGTTAAATATATGGCATTTGCCTTTATATAAAAGATATTAAAATGTAGACTTATGAATTGTCCTACAATTTAATATTGAAAGACAATATTAAAATTAAGTAAACATAAATAATATATCAAAGCTAAACTTTAAGTTATCTTTATTAACACATGTTTTGAATGTGTCAACTTTACATATGAATGTGCAATATATTTTCACCGCAAACTTGTGCGGAAGTATTTCATAGAGGCATGATTGCAAGTATATAAGCATATGGGCATTGTGTAGGATTTTGCGATTTGGCCTTATAGTGTGTAATTTTGTTGTGTAAAAAAGTGTTGGAGTAATAATGATGACGTGTTGTCAATACTTGTTTTAATCAATTTTTTACTAAAGTTATAAAAGCAACATGTAATGGATCTAGAAAGTGGAAGGAATATTATGATTGTGACTTGGCTCAACAACTCCTCAAGGATTACAGAAATATTTTTATTCCCTTATTAACAAAGTTATTAGATATGTTAAAGTTTGTTGACTCGTAGAATCGATTACAATTATGTGTGTGTGTGTGTGTGTGTGTGTGTGTGTGTGTGTGTGTGTGTGTGTGTGTGTGTGTGTGTGTGTGTGTGTATACATATATACATATACATGTATATATATGTACATGTATATACATATACGAGTAATAATGATGACATGTTGTCAATACTTGTTTTTATCGAATTTTTATTAAAGTTATAAACACAACATGTTTATAATAGATCTAAAAAGTGGAAGGGATATTATGATTGATGAATTGGCTCAACAACTCCTCGGTGATTCTTGTGTGTGTGTGTGTGTGTGTGTGTGTGTGTGTGTGTGTGTGTGTGTGTGTGTGTGTGTGTGTGTGTGTGTGTGTGTACATATATACATATATACATGTATATACATATACATATACATACATATAGGAGTAATAATGATGACATGTTGTCAATAGTTGTTTTAATCGAATTTTTATTTAAGTTATAAAAGTGACATGTTGATAATAGATCTAAAAAGTTGAAGGAATATTATGATTGATGACTTGGCTCAACAACTCCTTAGTGATTACGGATAATCTTTTTATTCTCTTACTTGCAAAGTTATAAGATATGTTAAAGTTTGTTGACTCGTAGGACTGAATCATAGAATTAGTTAACTATATATATAAAACGTTTAATACATGTACCATTTCAAGTAAAAAACCTATCCCAATTACCTTGTATTGTTGCATTAACCTTTATTTAGCTTAATTTTACAATTATCAACCATTAAGGAACTATTGAATAGTCTTCAATACTCGAATGCAATTACAAAGTATATATAGATATGTCTACTTGAAATGGTACTATTACCCATGTATTATATGGCTATATCTAATATCTTGTGTTCCTTTTCTATATTTAGTAGATTATAGTCACTACAGTTTAATGAATAAGTTTCCTATATGTTTACTTTTTGTGTGTAGGCCTCAAAATTTACAACATTTGGTATCAAAGTATTATTTATATCTAAGTGACATTTCAAGCTTTTCTATAATAAGTGTTTATTTCGAGTGGAGGTGTCATCCCATCAAAGTTTATGTGTATATAACAATTCAACATGCACAATAATAATTTTTGAAAATTTCAATGGACAAAGTTTTAAGTTATGAAATCTTAAAATGGAAGATCTCTTGGCAAATATTTAGATTATTATCTTATTGTTTCAAATATATGACATGTGTAGTTAAAACAAGAATATTATGATAATATTTATAATAAATCTAGATTCTCTATTATAATTTTTCAATTTGTTTTAGTTTTATTGAATGTACTTAATGAAAAGACAACAAAGAGTTTATGGGATAAGTTGGGAATGTCGTACCAAACTTATTATTTGATCAAAAAATATTCCCCTACAAAAGAATATATATTCATTAAGGATGAATGATGGTAACTAAACTATAGAAAACTTGAATGAATTTAACATTGTGATTAGTCAGTTATTAGTGGATGTAACAATGGGTGATAACAAAAAGTGTATTACGCATATTTTCTTTTTGTCAAACTCTTGGGGTGATCTAACAAATGGTGATTACTAGCACCTCTTTTAATTTAAATATACATGATATTTTCATGGCCTTACTATTAGAGGAAATGAGGCACAAGACAACTAAAGGTCACCAAGGTAATGCATTGAGCATGTGTGGGAGAGTACAGAAAAAAGTGGATATCATTGGATAAGCTTTTGAAGTATAGAATCATATCTAAAAATCTAGAGATATCTTATTTGAAAAAATGTTAGAACTATGGTAAAATGGGAAATTTTAAGAAATATTTCATAGTGAAGGTAGACAAGATAAAATCACTAGATGCTTCATCTTCATTTGAGAAATGATTAATGATAAAAATTGAGTTATGTATTTGACATCATTGATTCTATATACATGCGAGAGAGGTGGTTGATTGATTATACATCATCTTATCATATGATTCCCAAAGGAAATTTTAGTGTGAATATAAGGAATATATTAGTAGTAATGTATTTATGGGAGATGATCCACTCATTATATTGTGGGTCAAGGAAGAGTAAAGATAAAGATTCGTGATGAGAGGATAAAAATATCCTTTGCGTGTTACACATTCCAGTCTTGCATGAGGACTATTATTTTGTCAAAAAAATTGTGACATTAGTGTGAGGTGTCATTTACAAAGGATGAAAATCAAATTCTATATGGTTTCGTCATGTTGAAAATAGGATTGCACATATGAACATTGTTTAGAATGGATATGACTACAATTACCAAGTGTTTGAAACAAAGCTATTTTACACGAGGTCAAAGAAAAATGAAAATAATAACATTCTTATCATAGAGAACAATGTGTTATAACATTAAGGGTGGTCGTATAGGTGATAAAAGGTTACACTTATCCTAATTAAAAGGAATGGTGAAACATATGATTGATGGTCCCCTTGGAATTTAAATTCTACAAGAATTGTGTTTATGGAAACCATATTAAGTCAAGTTCCCCACAAACATTTTGTGTACAAATGTGATCATGAAGCTTATACACAATGATTTATTTAAGCTAATGAGTGTCTTGCCACATGTGAAACTTGTATAATGTATGTATTTCATATACGAGTTTTGCGAAAACATGTATATACTATTTTTGAAAGGAGTATGAATTTGTCAAGTGATTCAAGGATTTCAAATAATTTGTAGAGAACTATAAAAAGAATAGTAATGTGTCGCACATAGAAAATGTGGGTGATTTTTTTCAAACATAGTTTAATGTATTATGTAGGAAGTGTGAAATTGAAAGAAAAACTAAAAATCAATAAATAACTCAACAAAATTGAATCATGGAACAGATGATGAAGACATTTATGGATAAATTTTTGTTTGTGTTGAGTGGTGTGCACTAATTGAAGTAAAAGTATTAAGATAAAGTAGTGATCTTATTTGATACTTTGTGAATCATTTACCATAATCGATACTAGAGTATATGAATTCATGCGAATCTTGGACTATTATAAAACCATGCCTAAAACACCTTAAAATTATTTTTTGTGATGCATATGTGCATATTCCAAAGAAAAAGTGTCCAAATCATGACAATAAATATGGGAAGTGTGTCTTTATTTAATATAAATTTGAAATGGAGTTAAGGGATACAACTTGTGGAATCCTAAAATAGAGGAGATGGATTATAGATAAAATTAAGTCTTAAGATATTTTAATAAGATTCCTATGTAAAAAGGTCTCCATAGTTTTGAAGTCCAGTAGGAACATCTAGTGCAACAACCAAAAGATGAGTAACAAATGTACAAGTTGAATTGGAATATGAAGTGTTTATATCTCAATATGATGTTTCTAATAATGGAGGACACCTAATTAGGTGGTGTATAACATATGTGATCATATAGGAGTTATTTTTATTTAAATTTTTGTCTGCATTAGTATATGGGTATAAATAGGGGTATGTACTTATAAATCCAAAAATAAGGAGTAATATTTAGATTTTCATGATCCCATGTGTTCTCAAATTGATTTCCCAAGTAACCTCATTGTTTTAAGAGGAAAGAGAAATCAAAAACTTATTTAGAGGATATCAAAATAATTATGTAGAGTTTCTAAAAGGTCTATCCTATTGAATGTTCATTCTACTTTATTACATTCAATATTAATTAGTGATGATCCAAAGATGTTGTAGGAAGGTATTTATTCAAAGGAGAGAAGTACTTGGCATGAATCTATGAAGGAGGAGATTGAGTCTGTAGATAAGAGTAAGACCTATTACTTGGTAACAATACCTCCCGAATAAAATTTGTGTCTTACAAGTGGGGTTCAATAAGAAGTGCAATATACAAGGGAAACTAGACGATTATAATAATTTCCTAGTTATAAGGGGTTTCTCTAAATTCAAGGAGATTGAAGTTGGCGAGGTATTTTCACTATTTTTAAACTTTACTTATATTACTTTTGTTTTATGTATTGATAGTGTGTTTGACTCATTGATTAATACAAGGATGTTACAATGTTGTTTCTTATGGTATAACAATTTCTATAGTGTATCCATAAAGTTTTATAGTGAAGGGGAAAGATTACTTAGATTTCCACTTGAAGAATTCCTTGTGAGGATAAAAAAATCACTAAGGAGAAGTAATCCAAAGTTTGATAGGTATGTGGTTAAACTTGGACTTGCATTCATTAATGTGGATCCTTGAACTTATTTCAAAGGCAATGCTAGGGTGCATGTGGCGAATATTTTTCTTAACCGGTTTGGTGTTCGGAAAGTAATGATGTTATGGACAACAATGGATGGGTTGAGGCCTGAATATCAGAGTATGACCATGCGAAGGCTTGGCTATGTTTGGAGAGGAAGGTAGTGAAAGATGAAATCTCTTGTGGATCAAGGGATTGACCCACTTTGAGGATGCGGGGCTCTTGGGAGGTCCCAATGTCGATGTCGATAGTGGATTCGTTGAGGAGAGTGGATGTGTTAGGTGGTAAGGTATTATGAAGAGAAGAATATTCCACCCCCATGTAGAATAGGATAGAATCATCGTCAGTGCATTGAAGAATGTCTATGGTAGGAGAGTCTTCTTCTACCATATCAAGAAAGTGAAGGGGAAGGGACCTAGATTCACCCTGATGTTGATAGGTGAGTGGTCCCAAGGTGATCGTGGAGATTAAAAAAAAAATCTAGAGGGGATGGAAACGGTATCATCCATATCCATGGCCTCATAGGATGGGGAATCTGGATATGTGAGATAGTCAAATGGAGAGAAGGGAGGTGAGTCAACGTTGATGGGTGAGGATGCAGAAGTGCCTAAAGGGATGGAGGGATCTTGGTATCCCAAGCCAAATTTTTCACGTGGTGGATGGGTTTGTTTGAAGACATGGCCATGGGGACCTTGTTCATAATGGCCCATACCAAACCCCTTCCACGCACAATGGTGGAGGTATGTGTAGGTGAAGGATGGTTTGCCGAGGAAGTTGAAATCATCGATATATAATTGGGTGTGAGGATGATCATCAATATGGGAAGAAGGAGAATCAACACCACCATAGATGAGGTTGGTGTGAAGATGAGGTGGACCAAAATAAATGATATCCCCAAGGTTATGTTGATACATGGGAGCTTTGTCGGGTCTACCATGGCAATGAGGTGTAGGGAGATCATTAAGCGCAAGAAGACGATACTCCCCAGCGTGAGATTTTCTAAAACATTGTCTAAGATAACATCGTCAGTGATTTGGGTGAAGGGATGGATGAGCTAGTAGATGGTTGTGATGAATCATGTTTGGGAATAAGGACATCATTTGGTCTATATGTCACGTTGCATGCTTTGAATGGAGGAGCGTCACAGAAAGGGTTAAGATCTTTCCCTCATGCTTGTACTTAATGCAACGGTGAAGGGTGGATGGGAAACATCGCATGACATAGATACATGGATTCCCAAGAAAAAATTATATTGAAATTATCCTTCTACAATGTAGAAGAATTCATGTAGGAGCTTTTCACCAACACAAATAGGAAGAAAAACAGTACCCAAAGAGGAAGCGATAACATTGTTGAAGGCATGGAGGACCGCAGGTATTTGAGCAACAATGGATATTGGGATATGAAGTTTGTCAAAGGTATGAAATGAGATGATATTGATACTTGATCCATTATCTATCATGGTTTGTCGAATAAACGTGTCATTGATCCAAACCGTGATAAATAGAGGGAGGTCATGGTCTTCAGGAGATATGTTCGGGATTTCATCATCGTCGAAAGAGATGGAAGAAGCGAAAGTTCTCCCACTAGGGAAGCGAAAGGCTGAGTCTCATGAGTGGATGTTGGAATGTATTTTAAGGCTTCAATGAGATCCTGTTGGTGGTCTGGGGAGCTTTGGATAAGCTCATAAAGAGACATCTTAACTAGGGCCTGAAGTTATTTTACAATACTTTCTTCAAGAGGCCGAGGTGTGGCTAGGACTAAAACTTTGGGTCTATTGGATGGTGAGGATGAAGTGGGGGTATTGGAAGGAGTGGAAACAACTACCTTTGGTCTTGAAGGAGGTGTGGATGATGTAAGCTCACTAGGAGGAGGAATGGAAAAAAATTTTGGCTTGGGTTGTGTGGTGGATTTAGGGTCATGTGGGCCAGAACGGGTGGTTATCCAACAACGTTGATAAAAAGAGGGGGACCATCCCTAGGGACATCTTCTTTTGGTGGTGGGTTGGTGATATCCTTGGACACATCTTCTTTTGGTGGTGGCATGTTGGCAAGAGTCCTTGATGAAAGGGGTGGCTTAGATGTTCTGGTAGATGAAGGTTGGGATGAGGGAGCTGATTGGGTTGGTGGAAGAGTTGGTTCTCCCTCATCAAGGAGGTCATCGTTATGGATAAGGTTATGTATGATTATTTTAAGGGCTTTACAGTGTTTCTGTGTCATGCCTTGGTGCATGATGGTATGAAAAAATAAGATTGGAGTCAAACCAGGAGGGTCGTGGTGCATTTGGATCAAAGGATTTGATGGGTGGTAAGGTGATCACTGATGCTTGGAGTAATTGATAAAATATCATCGTGTAATACCCTAAGGGAGTAGGTGACAACATAGATATGGGTGAAGGGGTTTGTGATGGATGTAATAATGGCTTGGTGTGAGGTGGTTTGATGGGAACTTTTGACCTTGTTTTAGATTTGGGGGAGGATGAAGAGGGTTGTGTTTGGATTTTGGTTGATGATGTGGATGATCTAGATTCGGTATTGGAAGACGATTTGGAATAAGGTCGGTACCATGTTGTCTTATCAGTGGTAGAGGTTTTCGATGAAGGGGGTGGTCCCAAAATAGAAGAGGATGATCCCAAAATAGATGAAGACAATGTGGTTGGTCCCAAAATCAAGGAAGATGAAGGGGCTTTAAGAGAGCTGATTTGAGAGGGAGGAATGTCTATCTTTTTGTGGGGATGTGTAAGAGACTTTTGATTAGGGACACCAAGGTTTATAGTTTTGTTTTTTGCGTGACTTGTCTTTGGTGGATGTAGTGGCCTCACTAGTTGGTGTTTGTGATATATATGATGGGAGGGGTCATTGCATAATGTGTTTAACTATGTCTAATGGGGTGGTTGGTGTGGGATTAGGACTAGTGGGTGTTTGCATTGTAGGTATCGTTGGTGTGTCACTCATGTTTGCTTTGACTATGGGAGTTTGTGTCATAGGTGGAGGTGTAACCATAGGTGGAGTCTCAGATATTGATGGGGGTGTAATCATGTTGTGGGTAAAAGTTGACATCGGTGTGAAGGAGGTTGATGTGGTAGAAGTTGGAAGAGATGAACTCATAGAAGGTGGAGATGAAGAAGTGGTCACAACCAATTCCAATGAAGTTGTGGCTAGTGTGATGGTTGGAGAGGGGTCTAAAATAGGTGTAGGTGTCGTAGATGATGATGCCGCAGATGATGATGTCAAAAATTGGTCCACAGTGTTGATGATGTGTGCATTGGGAGGTTGAGATGTGGGGGTAGTTTGATTTGTGAGTGTATGGTTGGGGAAAGGTTGTTTGAAGACATCAAGTGGTTGATTAGGCAACACGTTAGGGTTACCTACATGAAGATCCCCTTGATCGATGAGTTTTTGAATGAGGTCTTTAAAAGTTTGACATTTCTCTATGTCATGTCCTCGAACCTGATGGAACTTACAGTAATATTCCTCGTGATACCAAACCAATTTTGGTCATGAATCATCCAATGGTCGGATGGGTGGAAGTGTGATGAGATGAGTGGCCATCAGTTTATCAAAGACCACATTGTATGGCTCTCCAAGTGGAGTGTAGTTAGGCGGTGGTCTAGGGGTTCTTTGTGGAGGACCCGCATTGGGAGTGGGTGAAGGAGAATATTTGACCACTATGGTATTGGCCATGTTTTTGATTTGTCAGTGTGGGTTGATGGCTTGATGAACTTGGGTTTTGGTTTATTCGATCTAGTTTTAGTTGGCCTTGCTTAAGGGCACGAGTCTCGAGTTTCTGAGCCATGGTAAATTCTTCATCAAATGTGTGGAAAGATTGAATCTGCAAGGTAGATGATATGTTCTTCTGTGCACAGGAACGTGAAAACAAATCAATGAGCTCATTTTGTGGAAGAACAAATGAAAGTTGGTTGATGATCCCATGCTAGCGTGTGACAAAGTCTGCAATGGACTCATCGTCATATTGGTGAATAGCGTACAAGTTTGTGATGGTGATCTTGCGAGCTATGTTAATGGAGAAATGCTCCAAGAATATTTGTGCAAGTTAGGTGAATGAAAAGAGGGAGTGTTGGGGGATACCGTTGTACCAATCCAATGCAGGACCGACCAACGACATAGGAAAGGTGCGTAGCATTAGATCTTGATTGTGGGCTATGAGGTAACATGCATGCTTGAATGCACACAGGTGTTGCTAGGGATCTTCCTTACTATTGAATTTGGTAAATTTAGGAAGCTCCCAATGAGGAGGATAAGGCTTGACAGGGACTGATGGGTTAATCGGTTCGTTACAAATTTGATCATAGGAGAATGTAACCTTTGGTCCCAAGGTCACGGCTTCAAGATTAGCCAACCTACTCATCAAAGCATGTAGGGGATCATTTGAAGAAGATAGTTGTGATTGGGTGTTTTAGGAAATAGCTTGATAATGTTGTTTGGGAATGAATGGGTGCTTGGGGTATTGCTTGGTAGGTCATGGGTTGAAATTGTTGTAGTGGTTGGTATTGAGAAACAGGGAGATGATGTGATTGTTGAGATTGGATAGGTTGTTGTGAGATGGGGATGTGAATTTGTTGAGGTATGTGATAAGTGGTGATGGGTTGAGATTGTGGAGGAGGATTTGTCATAACATATTGGTAAACCTCCCAAGAGGTTGATGGGCATGAGTAGACCCCACTGGGTGAGGTTGGGAAATGATGACATTGGTGTGTATGCGAGATGCGAGGGGTAAGGATCGGTCATGTTGTTCGGATAAGAGAGGTAATGATTGGGGTGGTTGGGTAGGTTAGATGGGTGTGCTAGTGATAATAGTGGATGATAAAGTAATAGGGAAATGAGTGTTGATGGGATGTAGATTGGGGGATAGGTGCCACAAGTTGTGTGGTTTGGTGAATTGGAGGATTGATAGAAGAAGATGGGCCAAGCTCATGTTGGGCCATGGATAGCTCATTCATGGATCTAGGAAAGAACACCACAAGTTGTGAGGATAACACTTGGGTGGTTTCAGGATTGGAATGATAGGCATAAATTTGTTGAATGGGTGGCCCATCAATAGGAAGTTGGGTGGATTTCCTAAGGAGGTAATCATGGAGGGCCACAGGATTAGTGTCAAGGAACTCTTGGAACCCCACATTTCCACAAGGGATAATGGGAGGCCAAAAAGTGTCAATTGACGTAGCGGATTGAGGGGTGACTCGGTCTGGATGGTATAACATGATGGTGTGGGAAAGGGTTGTTACTATCAAGGCCAATGGTTTGTATGGGGTGGGTCACAAACTGAGTGACTATGGAAGAGGTCATAATGGGAATTGATGAAGAAGTAGGTAATGTTGGAGTTGGTTGAGACAAAGCAATGGTGCTGTTGGAGGAGAATTTTTGTTCCATTTTCTTTGTGTGGGATTGTGTGATGATGGGCATAAAACAAGAAGCAAGTACTGCAGTGATTTCTAGTTTATCAATACGCAAGTCAAGTAGCAATGTTTGTTATCTTGAATTATTTGAAGGATGTGAGAAAGAAAAAAAGATGGATAACGAAGGAGCCTAGGAGATGGCAATCTATGTTTGGTTTCAGGTTTGTTATGGCTTGGAAAGTCTCAGGAAGCTTCCTGTTGGGTGATGAAATCCCAATCAGTCAACCAGGTAGAATGTTGTTTTGATGTGTTAATTGATTTGTGAGTTTTCGGTTGTGTGTGAGGATTGTGAAATGCAACAAGTTAACCTCCTACTTAAACTATGTGAGCAAGCAGGATGTAGAAAATAAAATAAATTTATAGAACAAATCAAAGTGTGATTTTTCGATGCAGAAACACACAAGAAAAGGAAGTGTAATGTAGAAAAAATCAAATAAGTAAAAAGACGAAAATCTAGATATAGATTTTCCTTTTTATCCTCACTTTAGCGAAGATCACTCCAAAGAAACAAACCCAACACGACGAGAAGAAAGCAACATGGACTAGCTGCAAAGTTAGTACAATAGAAATATAGAAGCAAATATGGAGTTATACAAAGTGAGGATGTTGATTAAGTTTACCCTGTAGACACAAGATTAGCTAAATGGATAGTAAATGATTGTGGTTGTTTTTGGTTCTCAAGATCACCCGAAAGCATAAGAGAATAACATACATGAGACACAATCGAAAAAATCTATTTTTAAAAAAGGAAAATGCATATATATCTAGCAATTAATCAGATTACTGGAAATGGAGTGAAATCTAATAAAAATCAATGATTAATAACTACATTGAAATGATTAGCTAGTACAAGATATCAACACCGATCATGACCAAATTTTTTATTAAATATTTAAAAGCGTGGTGGCAGAGCTGACCAAAAACAAACAAAAACTGTTAAAAAAATGTTAACCAAAATTGGAATATAATTTAAATTATCTAACTATTTTAAAATCGTTGCATAAAGATAGCCAACCTAAAACCCAAAAACTTTAGCGATAGAGTCTAACTTAAAAACTAGAAAGTAAGATATTTTTGGCCCGTAAATAAAACCAAAACCGAAACTAAAAAGGTGAAGGATGGAACAGGTAGAAGCATATGGCCGCGAGCTCAATGATTGTAGACAAGGTCAAAAACGTGATAAGCATTATATATTCATTATTACTAAAACCTACACAAACACCACAAGAAACCACACAACAAAAGCACTTCCCACAGTGTGAAAGTCAACCAAATGACACCATAAGACATATAAAACACAACAATAACAACAAATACCAGTAAAAAGAAAATAGATAAAATAACAAGTTGCGAGACCAAAGATCATGGGTAAGTCCCACCGGGTGTGACAAAATGTTTGACGAGAATTCCTGCTACCTATCCAAATTAGTGAAAGATAAACGAGAAATCAAGAAACCTCATATATGGGAGGGTTTAGGGACCTCTTGATGTGGATAGTGATGATGTGGTATGGGCACAAAAAGGGATGATTGTCCTCGCGATAAATATTTGACCTGCACAACAAAGAGAACTAAAACATGAAGAGGATTAGCAAGATATATGGTGGGATGCCTGAAAAAGTCGGTTCTAGGAAGTGAAATATTCCTAGAAAGGATGTCAGCCCATGTATTAATAAAAGAGTGTAATCAATGTTAGGATGACGATACACTGATAACAAAAATTCAAAGCAATGATATGATAAATGGAAATACTAAATGATACAATAATCGAGATAGTAATTAAAATGATAATTGATAATAGGAATACACAAACAAACCCATGTGGTTTGGAAGTGATCCAAGAGAAGACCATATGGTTGATAGTGACCCAAGAAAACCAATCCAAGGAGGCAGAAT
Organism: Taxus wallichiana var. yunnanensis; assembly: GCA_018340775.1. Classification (NCBI taxonomy): domain Eukaryota; kingdom Viridiplantae; phylum Streptophyta; class Pinopsida; order Cupressales; family Taxaceae; genus Taxus; species Taxus wallichiana. Next base: position 222,540,825 of record CM031236.1, on the reverse strand, counting down.
GCCAAGAGCTCCGCAAGAGATCGTCAATATGGAGGGATGGAGAGATTGTAAGAGAAATGGGATTACCAAGGGAATCACAAGAGCACAAGGGCATCAAGATGGTATTATGGTGATACAAGTGGCATCACAAGGGCATTATGATGGTATGATGATGATATGAGTGGAGCTATAATGCCAGAGTTTTTCTATCACTTCTAACTTGTTTGAAAGAGGGGGGAGGATCTTATTTATAGCCTAAGGAGGAGATTAATTTAGGTAATCCTGATTTGGAAAAGTAACTCCGATTAGGTGAGTGGGGGACATGATTAGAATATTAAATTCAAAGGTGGATTTCATGTGGATTACTTTTGAATTTTAAATTCAGAAGTGGACTAAATAGGGATTATTTTTGAATTTTAAATTCATGAGTGGATTGGATGTGGATTATATTTGAATATTTAATTCATGAGTGGATTGGATGTGGATTATATTTGAATATTTAATTCAAAGGTGGATTTCATGTGGATTATATTTGAATATTTAATTCATGAGTGGGATTGGATATGGATAATTTTTTAATATTAAATTCATTAGTGGGATTAGATATGGATAATTTTTGAATATTTAATTCTTGAGTGGGATGACATGGATTACTTTTGAAATTTTAAATTCATTAGTGGAATGACATGGATTATTTTAGAATTTTAAATTATTAAGTGGATTGACATGGAGCATATTAGCATGTAATGAGGATTATTGATTTAAAAGGGATCAATTAACCAATTAACATTGATTAATTGAATATGTATTTTTGGTGGGAAATGGAATTCGAATGAAATTAGGAGGGAAGAGGAATTTGAATGGGCAACCCTAATGAAGGAGAGTAGACACGGGGTGAAGTGGAGGAATGACACCAAAAATTGGTGTTTACAATCTCCACAGTTGTAAAATGCAAAGGAAGAGAGGAAAATCATGTTGGGCAAATAGAAGAATGTTATCTCTTTTATATATCTCCAAGTAGTAATCTCATTCAATACGAAAATTGACCACAAATTGAGTATACAAAATTGATAACCCTTAAGAATGAGGGTGTCATTACAATTTATAGACATTAGAACGACTCTTCGCCTACCCCCACATGACCTTTTGTTTTTCTCACAACATGTGACTTTTGACATTCCTAGGAATGAAATTAAGTTCCCTTTTATTAATTAAGGGCAACTTATTACATTTTTAGACTATAGTCACATTAATGAATAGGACAAATGTCATGATTGCTCACAATGAAGAATTAGAAAGGGGGTAGAGAAGAGGAGAAAGAATGAGGGAGGAGGGGAAATAAGAGATTATCCCAAGAATGAAGATACCTTCATCATTGATGAAGAACTTTCCAATGATTACGATGCTTAGACATCTTTGACCATGAAATGAGTGTTTAGGAACATTGTTTGAAAACCTCCTAATGTGAGTTTAGGATGAACACATGAAATTATCACAATGGTCCTCCTTGATACTTGATTGGTGAAATCCTTAACTCATTGCACTCACCCCCGATAACTCGTTTCAAAACACTCTACTCACTGAGAGATGGTGATAGATCCACCTACGACGCCTTATGATGCTCAAATTTCTTGCTTATAAACACAATTGAACTCAATGTGAAGTTTCCAAGACCCATATGAAGTTATCAATTCTCTTTTTGAACCATGAAATCATCTTATTATCCCATGGAGAGTCCAAAAATGTGGAAAGATGAGTGAAAACAAATCCATCTCGTAGCTTTTTGTGCCCAAAATGAAGACTTTCTATTTTTAGAATGTAGGACCATTACCTGCTATTTTGGGACATATCACTTGTGTTATTCTAATTTCACATTCTTAACCTTTTGCACATTTCTTCATCTTCCATTGTTGAGGCATTGCTACTTTTAGTAGATTTCTATTTTTAGCAGGTTATTTTTTGGGGACCTGCTATTTGGGGAAAATTGTTATTTTTACCATGCCTTCCATTTTTCATCTTTCCTTATTGTCCCGAGTGATCAAACTTGCAATTCATGGAAACTTACTATTTTTAACACGTGGAGGAGCATGAAATATGCTATTTTTAGTAAGTGGAAAAAATGGTCTCGGTTTGTAACGGGAACAAACTTTTTGGATTCGACTCTTTGTCACGATCTCGTGCTCCAAATTTCAGTTGGTTTCGCCCATCGAATGCTTGAAATAAAAAAAAGACTAAAATGTTGTCTAGTGGAGCTTCATGCACAAAGTTGCTAGGGAAGCCATTAATGGAGTCACCAATATTTTTATTGGGTCTTTTTTCCACCTCCGATTGTAATGAAATCAACTCCATTGGGATAGGTTTTTCTTCTAGAGTATGTGTTCACAATTTTAGCTTCACCTGCTCTCTGGATTGATGGGAAATATGAGGAATAAGAGTCGGGCACAAAATGGAGTTTTTGTTACGCTTAATAATCTAGGGCATCATTTTATATTCTATGACTTGCTTCTTGACAACCTCTAAAAATGAGGAAGTCTCAGTAAAAATCTCACCTCAATCCGTGCACCAAATTGTGAGATATGAGAATTTCATGTTTTCAGTCATGGAAGCTTACGGAAAATTTTGACATTGTGATGGATGAAAAAGAAAGGTTTTTGGTGGTATGGCAGTGGTGGAGCAAGTGGAAAGGACATGCAAAGCAAGAGTGAGGTGTTGGAAGTAGCAATAATGAAGGAAAATGGAGATTTCCAGTGAGGGTTTGTGTATGCACACATAGGAAGAAGTAGAAGCAGCAATGAAAAACAAAAAAGTTAGTTTTTCTTCATCGTTTGCATGGGTGAAATTTTTTGTCCTAAAAATACCAAATATTTGGAATGGTTGATGCAAAACAATTTGCCTCACCCTCATTAAGACAAGTTTCGCTTCGTGATTGGTTGATGAGATAATGTGAGAAATGCACTTAAAACACCTAGGGGCCAAAACTAGGTCATATGAGTGACCAGGGAAGGGGATAGGCTTGGGTGGAGAAAAGTGTCCCAACCATCCCAAATGTTTGGGATGGTTGGTGCAAAAATGCGCCCTCACCTAGGCTTGACAAGTGGCACTCTGTGGTTTGATGGAGGAGGGTGCTAGAAAATGGTGCATTTGGGCTAAAATGAGCAATTTGGGGTAAACCAGGTCACATCTCATTAGGAATCTAGTGTTCACATGTTAGTAAATATGGTTAGTAGGTGGTTAGTATGTTATACCCGTAATATATGTAAACGGGTTATTATTTGTTAGTTGTTATTACCTATGACTATTTCAGGTTATTTGTTTGTATCGCTTCCTTTTTATAGGAAGTTGGTTTTCCTATTTGGATGGCTATATAATAGCCCTCCATACATTGTAATATTAACACAACTAATTAATAGAATATTTTTTTGTTGTGCAAACTCTGAGTCAAACTTTACAGTTTTTTGTTGAGCAATTTCGGTCTTGTCCTGAGATGGGAAAGTGATTTGGTTGCAGGGGTAGCTTTGTTAATTTATTTGTTGCCCCGTTACATGAAAAGAATATTTTCCAAGCATTCAAGAGTGAAGTGTGCACGTCATTCTACAGAAATAGAGCAACTGTGTAATTGTTAATTTCCAATACGTGGTCTCCTAGGACGATCTGTATCTTCATCTCCAACATTGCACTCTAGTCTGCTACGTGGTGGACATCACCAAAGCTGCAATCCTTATCTTTGTATGACATATGCATTAAGATGGGTTTTGCATGAGACAATAAATCATTACTGGGTAAAATTTCAATATTTCTTTGAGCATCAGCTTTGAGTGTGTTTGCATACATTGGAATGGGTTGCATTACACTTTTGAAGACTTAATTGATCAGTCATTCCTCTCACATCTTATTCGCCACGAACATGCATTAGACGCCATGACATTCGCCAATCTTAGTACGTGTCATTCAACTGTTTTGCAAACTCGACACGAGAACTCCAATAAAGTTGCTGAGGAATTAATTATTTGTTGATCAAGTGAGAGCTGTTTAGAGGACTGTCAAGCATACGTTGCAAATTGTATTGGAATTATTGCCCATCTTGCATCGAATTACCTCCATTTTGATCTTACCCCAAATTTCCCCGGTGTTCATTCATCCTATTCTGCACCACACTCAGAGGTTGACTGCTATTGTCAAATGCATTGATAGTTGTTCAGTACACATTTCATGCACTACATTCAATCTGGCCATGTTCACCCTCCACATGTGATCTTTGTTACTCAACTGCCACGAGGTAGTCAACGTAAGTGTTTGATTCTTCACTCAACCTCACCGTCTAATCTATTTTAGTTTTTCTTTCTAGTTATTCATGTTTTAGTTTGTGTATTTTGTTTTTGAGATACTTTATGGTACTCCAAAAGTCATTTTCAATTGCGTCCAACTTTTGCGAAAATTTATTTTGTGTCATTACGTCTTGTTGAGTCAATTGTTGTTTTTATTTAAATCAAGTCTTTAGGTTTTATTGTGTTATGATTTGTTTATATGTAGTCTTTAGGATAAAAGTCTTAATATTGTTTGTTAATAGTATACGTGGTTAGTTACTTTTTAAATTGTCTAACAATGTCTATTGTTCAAATGTAACATTGTGTATGTAGTCAAAACACAAATGTCATTGTAGGTCTAAATATTGTTGTTTAGAGTCATTTTATATGTTCATCAAAATAAAGAGTAATTGTGGTCCAGGTCAAATTAAGTCAAAAGTCAAAAAGTCTCGAAAAATAAAGTGTTTCACATTGTAGGAGGAAATAAAAGAATAATCCCAATGTGGAAATAGTTGAGCTTCACAGATTTTTTTCAGGTTGAGTTAACAACACATTCACCGGAGGACAGAGGGCATTAAGGTTGGAGGTCAATCAACAACCTCTCGTCATTTGCCAATGATGGGGGGGCCGCTTCACTGATTTGGTGGCACGTGTGTGAGTATTTTAGCGTGTAGTGTGTTTGATTTTTACATTTTAGTCTTTCAAATATTCAATGTGGTGTGAAAAATAAGAATAGAGGTTCATTCTTGTTCACATGTATATGTGGTATTCTACATAATTCCCCAATGTAATAACATAGTGAAGAACAAATAACATAGAGAAACGCAACATCATGAGTCTTGAAGAGGTTGAACAATCGATGTGTTCTTGTTCATACCTAGGTTTGTGGTTAGCCTCTGGAAAACCATTGAAGGTTGTTCAGATGTGTTCCTTCTTGAGTTCCCACACTGCTAGGTCATATGTGTTCCCTAAAGTGACAGGTTGATAAGCAAATGATTCTGAGCGTGTTCTCATCCTCGTCGGTCATATGTGTTCCCGACAGTGCATGGTTGATAAGAAGTTGATGTGTTCCTTCTTCTACCTTCAGTTCAAGTGTTGTACCAAGATCATGAGCAAGCACGGGTGGCAGGCTATAAAGGAAGTGTGAAAGTTATTTTACTACCATGTAAACACTAAGGGGGAATGTTAGGAATCTAGTGTTCACATGTTAGTAAATATGGTTAGTATGTTATACCCGTAATATATGTAAATGGCTTATTATTTGTTAGTTGTTATTACCCGTGATGATTTCGGGTTATTTGTTTGTATCACTTCCTATTTTATAAGAAGTTGGTTTTTCTATTTGGATGGCTATATAATAGCCCTCCATACATTGTAATATTAACACACCTGATTAATAGAATATATTTTTTGTTGTGTAAACTCGAGTCAAACTTTACAACATCATGGTCTAGGGGATATTCTGGGGCTAGGTGCATTTTTTTGTCCCAACCGTCCCAAACGTTTGGGACAGTTGGTGCAAAAAAGTGCACCCTCATATGGGAGTGACATGTGTCCACAAAAAAAAAAAACCAACTCCTTGATCTTACCTTGAGAGAAACTTGAAGACAACATAACTCTTGAGCACCCAGAGGTCTTTTCACGCACTTATTTGTATGAAATTAACTATAAATGGTCTTTTGAGAACAATGGGAGGGGTTTCATGCCTTTATTCTTCCTGAAAACTCCTAAAATAGGATTTTTATTCGGCTCATAGATTATGCATGTTGAAATTAGACTGTGGGAAAAATTGCTTGTGTCTTGTGAAAGATGTGAAACCACCATAATTTATATATCTAAAGTACTTTTCCAATGATGTTTTGTTTCACTCCAACTCTTCACAGAGCTCTCAGAATCACTTTTCGAAGCTTAGGTTCTATTTCGCACCGTAAGTCGCTTTAACCTCCAAGATCCGCTTCTGCTGAATCTATCCCAAAACCTCTGAAACTTCCTAGAATCTTCCAAAACTAGTTTCACTATGTTTTTATCTCTCCTATACACCTCCTTTATAAATTTGAGTTTTTCATTTTGCTTCGAGGGGTGTGTGTCATCCTTAGGAAGACCAGAAATAACCATTCCTAAGCTTCTTGAAAAGCCTGTCTTGAAGGATCTTGACTTGGAAGTGCTTGAATGAACTTGATATCCCTAAATAACCTATGGACCAGGTTGACACAACACATATAACCACTTAGAAGGATGGTATAGGCCTAATACAGGGGTTATGATGATTTGGAGGAGGACTTAGGATGACCTTCAAGAAAAAAATTTCACAGTAGGGTATGGTTGTCATGTTTTCAAGAAAGGTTCGTTTTAAGACCCCCATCCCAAAAAAATATTATAGAATGGGTGGTGAATCCAACAAAAATCCATTTTCACTGTAGGCAAAAGTGTGAAAATGGGTATCGTGATGACAACAAAAGGAAGGAGTTTTAAAAAATGGTGGACTGCAGTTTTTTACTTGAAAGTCTGAATGACAATAGCAAAAAATAATGTTTGTGTTATTGGCAGAACACTTGTCGATCTACCAACTGGTAACCCTTTTAGTGTTGTCAACTGGTAACACTTTTTGGTGCTACTTAGCCGATAATAGTTTTCGGTGTTACCGGTCGGTAACACTTTTCGTTGTTTCGGTTGGTAACACTTTGGTCAGGTGTTATTGTCGCAACACTTTTCAATGTTGTCGACCAAGAAGCATTATGTGGTGTTTTGGTCGGTAACGTGTGATTGCTATTGCTGGCGGTAACACATGTTAGTGTTGACGACCGTAACGATGACATAATTGTTGGCCAAGAACATGTGTTTGGCGTGTACCCAGACGATAACACAAAATTTGTCCGAAAATAAATACGACACATGCCTTCCTCATTTAATGCAATTTCCTCTCCTATATATATAGCCATCCCCATTCATTTTGTCCCATTTTCACTTGCAGGTTTCTCCGAGATAGAGTTTTTCAAAGAGTTCTAGCCTTCTCATCCGCTTCCAGTCTTCCACTATTAGGGTTGATCATCAAGATTCAATTTGAAGGCACATTTGTCATCATATACAGTATCTTACTCTGTATTTACAAACCTCTAAGCTCTTCTTTTATCAAGCAATCAACGTTCAAGAATAATGGCCCCAAGGAAAAAAACCATTAAACCGAATTCCTATGTTTACCGAAACATTTTATATCCCCAGTTCTGCAACTGCTCCAAGACCCTCAAATATTTAGCCAATCTGGTTGGATTAGTAGCTCAGGGTTCCATGGTCTTATTTACATGCCCCAATATCAGAAAAAAACACATTACTAAATAATTTAATGCAAATGTATAATCATTCTGATGGCACATTCATAGTTCAATTACCCTCCCACAAATTTATCATCAAAATAACACTTGAAGACATTCATCATATAACAAGCCTGCCCCATCAAAATGCATCGCTTATAACCTCTAAATCTGTTCTTCTTGATGAGAAAAAAAATATAGAGTCTCATTACAATATATTTATTGAGGTTGAGGTAAATAATCCGGCCAAAAGAGGAATTAACTCTCAATCTATCAAACTCCCGGCCATTGTGGAATTTTTCCACCCAAGTATCATGTTACAGGAAGATACACCGACATTCCTCAGTGAGAAATGCACTACCTTCTTCAAACTATCAAGGTTACATTGGATTCAAATTGGTGCACATATTTAGCATCAAAGATTCGTTCTGATCTTTACAAGGCCAAAATCAATCCTACTGCAGTTATTTGTTCTTCTTGTTATGTTCTTTCTTTATATTATGAGGGTTTTTATGGACTCAAATCCATAGCTATTCCAACTGCTCTTCATGAGAAGATGGAAAAACATGCAATTCCTATTGACCAACAATTGGTGAGTATTTTGTTTTAAAAGCATTTAATCTTGATTCCTTTCAAAAAAAAAATCATTGTTAAATTAATTCTTGTATTGTAAATATGTAATCTATAATTTTGTTTTAAACCAATTAATAGGTCAAAGAATGCAAAACACCAGAACACCATCAAAAGGCATTTCGCTTGCATAATCCCATTAGGCCTGAGGGTTCTGATGACAACAATACAATTGATGTCTCTGAGTCCGATGACTCTTTGGCTCTAGAGTCAAGACCAGACAAACAAATACGTGGTTCTTTGGACTCTTCACGCTCGGCCTAGTCCCACAAAGAAGGACAAAAGTAGAACATGCTTCGCTTCTATCCAACAACCAAATCAAGGTTTTAAGTTTTACATACTACACAATGATCAATCATTTCAATTTTATTTAATTATTTTATAGAGTAATGATATTGATAATCTGAATTTTTGATTCTCTATAATGTCATATTTCTAATTTCATTATCCTAATGTGTAGCCTTTTCTGGCATATCTGCATCACCTCGGAGAGAGTCTTCTCATACTTTTGTAGTAGACACCACATACATACCTAGAGCCATGCTTTGAAAATGAAGAGATTCAATCATTTGCAGTAACCGAACCAAGAATTTTAAGTTATGGTACAAAGCAACTAAAAAATAATGACTTACAATTTATTTTTATTAGTGTTTTGAATTTATTTTACAAATTTATCATTATTTTAAATTGTTTTTAGTAAAATTTAGGATTTTTTGTAATAGTGCATGTGCCACCACCACCCTCCCCCATTGCGGCACGAAGAGTTTGTTGACAACAAACAACATTCACATCATAAGAAATTCTTACTTGTTTGCTTGTTTGTTTTTAATTTCAATTTTTAACATATTTATTATCGATACTTGTAACTAAATCTCATATTGTTAAAGTATATATGCTTACAGATATTTTACAATCTGAAATTCATCATGTGGCCACGCCCACTACCACCACCTCTACTTTGACTCCATCTCAACACAAAAATGAGTGCAACAGTTCTGTCGACCTCCCCTTCGCCTCTCGTCATCTACTTATGGTAGGGGAAACGGGCATATGCTCCCTAACACTACGGTGAGTATAAGCAAGGAAATCAAAATATCACAACATCTAATTTCCCAATTTTAATGTTGAGGGTGTGTCGAGTGCCAAAGGCACTTCTGTTCTAAACAATATAGATATGGATGAGGAGTATCTTGGGTTGGACAACTATTATGAGATGCAAGAGTCAGGGAGGAATGTCGAGGATCTGACGCAATCTGTTCATAAGAAAATGCCACATCCGGTACAATCTTTAGATCCTCCTTCCCCAACTGGGCATCCACAGGAAAAATGGATGATGATGCAAAGACCAACTTTTCACTTGACATCCTTATGTCAAATAATGCTACAACCCCTATCATGGAGAATTTTATACTTGACCTTAAGGAGATGAAGACGTGGGAGATCAGAGTGAAAGCTATGATAAAAGAAATTAATGATAGATATCATAATTTTGAAAATAGAAAACAATTATTTTCATTGGTTAAAAATCAACCGGTGGTGATTGATGGTATTCTTTTCAAGCACAAAAAGAAATGCAATCACCAAAATGTTTACAACAGGGATGAATTTTTGACAATAATGTTGAACAAATTGGCTAATTTGAATTCTAAGGTGCAATCATACTACAACAAGTGGAATTGTGACAAGAATCTTGTCACTATTGCTAATGCAAAGAAATACTTGGCCATGGTAAGTTCTATTTTTAGATTGTTACATATATATATATATATATATATATATATATATATATATATATATATATATATATATATATAGTTATTCTTTATCTTATTCTAAATACTAATTATGTGATTTTTAATTGCAGTCAAAATACTAGACTTTGAAGACAGAGGTGCAGTTGTTGGAGGAGCACCTTAGAAAAGTGAAAGAGAGTGTCAAAGGGGCTATTGGTTTTAAAGAAAAACTTGTTCTATTAAACAAGTAGAACAATACTTTGCAGAGGATTATCAAGGAGCATAATATGGATCTAAAAATTCTTATGAAGAAAAAAAAGAGGATCCTTCTATCCTTTCAGTAGGAGATGCAACTAGGGAAGATAGAGAAAATTTAGAAAACATTAAGGTCAGTGGAAAAGGAATTAGTAGAGTCTAGTGTAATCTGAGATAGTTCAAATGTTATAGCTATTGTTGAATTTGGTCAAGGACAAGGGTCTAATTAACTTCAATTAAAACTTTAAACTATGTTACTATTGATGAATTCAGTATTTGACAATTGGAATTTGAAAACATTATCTTTATGTGAAATTGTTATTTGTTGATCTTTTTATTTCTGTCATGGGTGTTTTCGAATGAAAACTCTATTCATTCATTTTTTCAAGCTTCTATAGTTTCCGAATTAGAATAAAACACATTAATTATGGAATCTAGATTTACATTGTTCAATTTAGTTTCCAAAACTGTGTGTCTTGAAATTTGCATGTGAATGTTGTTGTCAATCTTGATAATTTTCAATTGATTCTTGATTCATCATGTAAAGATTATCTCTAATAATGATGGGTCAAGTGATGTAGTCTTAGAATGCTATATTTGTTTATTAATCCTAATAATCATGATGTTGTTACTTGTATATCATATATGTATTATAATTTATAAAATATTTTCCAACAATTATGCCTATGGAATTGATAGTGATAAATCAATGAATGTGCATACTTTATTAATGAATAACGAACTTTAATTTTGTTACATCATTCAATTTATATATTGCATAAATATTAACTGTCTACCATTTGTTATTTGCAAAGTTCAAACATTATTAAATATATAGAAGGGATTAAACAATTTCCAAACATTATATGTGAATGAAAAAATATCAAGTAACAATTTATATTTCAGAAAATGAATACAATCAAATGTCTGGTAACTGAAAAAACCCTATCTTGGATGGTCCTTCATCACTTCTTATATTTAGTGTAGTTTATTGTCTAACGTGTCCAAGTCAATTTCACCATTATTAGAGACTTCATTTTTCACTAACTTATTAATAGCTCTGCACTCTACAAGAGATGTCCATGTAGCTAGTGCTCTTTCATACGGAAATGTGTCCACCATATATCTTGAAACATAGATTCTCAAACAAGTTTCCAAATTCTTGTCCAATCTATTGCAAAGTTTTGATTTCAAAAACAAAAGTGCACTAAATACCCTTTCATATTCAAAATACCCAAGAATTATTGTCTGTATGAGTTCATATAGTTTAAAGTATTCACTTATAGTTTCTCTCAGAATGTTATTCTGATACATCCTTCTCCACAATAGCGTGACAACTCCCATTTATGTTTGGTCAGCAATAGACTTATATTGATAAGACATTGTAAATCCAAAATGTCGTGACTGGCATATGAGTAATTTTCTATCCAATATACCATTTAATTCCCCTCCATCAACATGTGAATATTTGCAAAACTGTTCCATAAGTGCAGCCATGGATTTCCCGAAGTTTGTATTTCTTTGTTCTTCATCAATCATCGGTTCTAGAAAATGGGATTTACAACTCCCATCGCCTCCAACAGATCACTATTTTTAAAACCATCTTTGATATCAGAAGATAATGTTTCAGATATTTTCATCAAATTTATACATACATCAAAACTATAGCATAAAAAGACAACTCGTGACAGGTACTTCCTCAAGTTCAGAACCTACTACATAAGGATCTTTGTATAAAGTGTGCATTTTAATATTTTCCCCATCAACAGAAATGCAAAGATGACCATTGATATTGAAATTTAAATAGTTGTTCGGTTCCTTGGTGTCTAGAAAACCTTGAAGATGCTAAAAACTAGATTTTGAATCTAATCTTGGGTGATATACAAGGTATCTGAAATCATACATATATGTCTCTTTAATTTTAGAAAATCAACAATGTATATAGATCTTTCTGAGCATGTGTCACCAAGTTGTTTATCTCCTTCATCATTGGAAAAATACCACATAAAGTTAATAATGTCTCTATATCTCACAAGCAATATAGCGATCTTTAGCCTTGTCCACTTGTCTTTGATGCTTGAACATATACCATGCTAAGGACTTGTATTCCTCAAAAATCCTGCAAGATGGTTCATACAATGATATCCATCTTGTGTCAACATCTTTTAGCAAATTTTTACCATTTGTTATTCCAATAGAAAATATTTGAAACTCTAGAAATCTTTTAGGACTACTTGACATATATGAATGCAAGTCTTGTATCAGCTCCTCCACCTTAGCAACATTTTCAAAATTACTTACAATCTTGTAATCCAAATTCATTCGGTGAGCCATACAATGAATATGTATCATGTAAGGGGATATTCTTGTTTATAGATGAATACAAATTCTAGTTTTGTGACCTTGCATGATAGATGTGCCATCAACTCCTACACAAATCAGCTTTGTAGAGATTGAATGATCATCCATACCATTATTTCCTTCAAATTTTTAATAACAAGTTTGCAGATGTTCTTAGCATTGCAGTTCTCCATCATTTTGTGCATATTTAGTAGATGATTTTCCCTGAAATGGTTACTAAAACTGAAAGTGTAGACATGCATGCACACCCAAGATGTATTATCTACTATTTTGACCTCATTAATCGACAAAGCGATAAAATTTGCATTTTTACCTTCTCTCTCAAATTAGTGATTTCTATTTCTCCCATACAATTTGTAATCTCCCATGCACCGGTATCGACCAGGTGTGTTGTTGGAATATTTGAAATCCATTAGATTGATACAATGTCTTATAATCAATCGATTTGAAATTGGTTTGCCATTTTTTAAAAAGTGAAATATTGTTATGAATTGAATGAGTTTTTGAAGACTTATGTCTGTAGCTTTTTCAAATCTAGCCTTTATAGTTCCACCTTTCTCAATTAGGTCCTGAATATGTTTATGATGATTATCATATTCTATAGCATATCTCATATGCAAAAATATTCCTTAGTTTTCCATATAGTTTTTTTATAATTGTTCCCTCATCTTGCTTTTTAGACTCATATATCTTCCCACAATACTTCTCTATTGTATCCAACTTCAATTGCATTTTGTGGTCTTTGCCAAGTTTCCAATGACAGAGAGTACATCTAAATTGCAGAGGACTATAATTACTATTCTCAGGTTCAACAGGTTCAATGAATGGATATTTGGTTGACCATTCAAATTTATAAGTCCTTCCTTTAGTTCACTTCCCACTCTTATGTTTCTGATGTGAGTTTCTGGAATGTTTATCAGAAGTTTGATTTGGACCAGAAATGGGATTATTAGTACTGTCAATTTGAATTAGATTACTTTGGTGATTGGAAATTTCATTTGGAGTAAGGTCACTACTAGGGTTTTCTAGCATTTGAGAGAAATTGTTTTTCTTACAACTTCCCTAAGTAAATCAAAAAAATAAAGCAACATTGTCATAGTAGAAATTGGTTTGCTTACCTCTCATGCACCGGGGTTACTTACATTTGGATGAAATATTTTGAAATGTCCATATTATATTTTATTTTTCCTTGAAGTTGATTTATTTTCTCATTTGTAATAGGGGCCATCAAATGGATGATTTTGAAGTCTACACATGTGACAAAAACATAGAACTTTCAAATACCGAAGCGACAAACAAAGCTTTACCCAAACACAAGCCAACACAACTTAAGAATGACAGATGACAACACAACCAAGCAGTTGAACAACAAAGTAATATGCAGGAGGGCTATAGAACATAGAGTTACCAGATCGGTAGTATAGTTAATTGTTACCGGCCGATAACACATATATCTATTATCGAATGTTAACAGATATATGAGTTAATTGACCTAACATGTGTATCTATTACTAACTAGTAACATGTATATCTATTACCAGTCGGTAATAAATATATCTATTACCGGTTAGTAACATATATATTTGTTACCAATTGGTAACTCATATATCTTTTACCGACTGACAACATATATATTTGTTACCATTCGGTAACACATATATTTGTTATTGGCTTGTAACACTGATACATGTTTCGACCGATAACACTTGCACATTTGACTTTTCATCCATCAAGAGTCATCACAGAATTTATTGCCAAGTAGTAACACAAATAATTGTTACCGTCTGTACTGAGAAAATAACCTTTCCAGATCTACATATATAGTTCTCTTTTTCACTTACCTCTTGAGTCTCTTGCTTTTTCCTGAATCCTTCGGCTTGTGGTCTTATACTTTTGGATTATTCACACACTTATAATGTAAAAAATAGGACTATACTATGGAAAATTAATCCTATATATATTAGAATGTTATAACATGAAGGAAAATTTACTAACTTCAGTCGGCCCTTGGTGGAAATACAAAGGTGAAATTATATTCAAATTTTTTTAGGTCCCGTAAAATTTTGGCGAACACACTACCATATGGTAGTACAAAATTTGCTAGATTCAAAATTCAAAATTCCTTATATTTTCCTTTTCATGAATATTCACCCCTAAAATTTATCCTGCTTTCAAGTTTAAATTTTTCCCTTGAAAGCTAATGACAATAGGTTGTTAAGGTTTCGATAAAACCTTTAACCTACAAAAAACCCTATCTACTAGCAAAATCTCATAAACACATGAGATTTGAATAAACATATGCAATATGTGAAGTTAGAATGACATGACGGTCACCCGATGAGTGAACTTAGTTTTGAGTGTTGCACTACATTTCAGACTCCATGTATTTCTTTGTTCTTGTGTGTGTAATAGTTTCCTTAGGTTTCCTCATGTCAATGATGCCAAGATAGCAAACTATAGCTAGCTTTGATGCAAATGTGTCATATGGAATTTAACACTTCACCTTCCTATGTAGTGTATGTAGTTCAAAACACAATCCCTTTGAATGGTAGTGATATTAAGTAGATATGGTGTCCCTTCTTGAATTTTCATCCACAATAATGGTGAGCATGTTGTGTATATATATGAATCTCTTGTTTGAATTTCAACATTGGTGACACAAAAGACTCACTAGAAATGCGGGATAAGGATAAGAAAATAAATAAGGCCAACCAAAAATGATAAAAATGTGCAAAGCTAATAAGGATGGTAGGAGAATCCAAAAGGGACATAAGAGTTTGGGCACTAGTGTCCTGGAGTGGCGCTAGTGACCTAAGACCTCAAATGACTGATGTGACAAAACATACATACATGGATCCCTGTGACCTGACCAAAAGTGAATACAAAATTGAGTAGTGTAGAAGATAGTCACAATAGAAATGAATCAAAGAACATAGAAGGACAAGGGAAAATGTAGTCTTTTACTTACCAATGTTAGCTAGACACACTAGCACTTTATCCAAGAAAGTCTAAAAGCTCATCAAAAGCACATGCAACCACTAGGTCCCTCCTTTGTTTTCTTAACAAGATAGTAGCATGCATGTTCATACTCATAACCAATCATATAAGAAAATACACGATCGTTTAGCAATTAGGCAATACATAATAAGGAAATTCAATCAACATAAAGAATGATCAACAATACTTGAAGTCCCATAACTCCATACCGAGATAGATTAATTTAGCAACCCATCATAATTATCCATGACAACCATAATTCATTACATAACAAGGAACTAATTTCATCCTTACTGGTTATAGACCATGTATTGGACCATGCGCGCATACAAAACTAACATCGATGGTGTTCCAAAAGATCATACATACTAGTACTCTCAATAGACTCTCTCTAACTTGAACTAGTCAAAACAAGGATGCATTACCTATATATATGGTGGCTACTTTCCCTTCACCACCTTCATGGAACTCCTAATAATAGGCATGCTCCAATGATAACCTACATATTTTCTAACTCGGTTTATAATAGTTAAAGCTATAAATAGCTTGCTTTAACCATGTTTTACTCCTATAATTAGACTACCTCAAAGCTCCACTTTTGTCTTTATCTACAGTGCTCCATTTTATTAATAGACCTTTCATGCATCTCAATTCATATTATTTTTCTCTATTTTTAGCCATGTTTATAAAATCAGCTAAGTCCTCGGTGTTGCATGTAGACATGCAACATTACATGTTAACCCATTTCTCTGTGGTGCATGCACCTTTTTGCACTATCCAGTCTTAACTTCTTCCTTGTGTGCACACAATATTTTGTACTTTACTAATACTTAGACACTTTCTAAGACCAACATCACCCCACACTAGGATATTGTCTACCCTTGGTAATATTTTACTAAAGGATGTCCTTCAAAGAATGATCAAGAATAAATGAATAAAGAATCCGATAAAGAATATGGGCTTTCATCCCAAGAATTAGAATATGGCATTTATGCATGCATCAATAGTCAAGCCTTTTGGGGTGGAAGGAGTTCTGAAATTCCTTGCTCAAAATAATTTCTAACTCCTTCCAACCTCAGAGCTCCCTTGTTGATTTTCCTTATGATGTATCTACAATATCGTGCACTTGTATGGGAGTCAATTCATATACCTTCTCCTTGAGCTCTTTGAATACCCCACCAAGGTCTAAGGAAAAACTTTCTAACGCATCTATATTGCACATAACCATAGGGAAGAACTCCTTAAGCGTTATCCCAAGTGTGTCCTTCATGACCTTAATCAAATATATTTTTGCTCAACCTCGGCCATAACCTTTTTGCACTCGGCCTTGGTATTCTTCATGTTAGCTTGTATTACCTTCAACTCTACCTCCTTATTGGTAGTGTGCAAACTCAAAATCGAGTAAAAATATTGGTAGTTATCAAAAAAATCTTTACCTTCCTCACACTTCCTTAACCTTTGTTGTCGGTGCCTCATAATCGCATACAATGTGTTTTTCTACCTACTCTTTATCATATTCTTTCATGCAACTATCTCTTGTGTCATCAAACTTGGTCCATACTATTTATCATGTAGTAACATTTGCACCAAGTCTTCTAAATAATGAAACTCGAGGGGTACTCATCTTGGGTGTTGTTTCCTAGGTCTCGAGTGTGCGGTTGTGATAGCATTTATTATGTTCTCTTCTTTCTTCTTATATGCCACACGCGTTTCGGTTTATCTCTTCCTTCAAACTCTACTCTAGCTTCTGAATTTTTCTATTTTTTCTCTCCTCTTCCTAGTGCATCCTCCCATTTGCATCCTTATCAAAAATCCTTAACCTTACCTCTCGAGGCCATTTTATTCAAACACATTGCACACTTGTTCATTTGTGAGCAGTGGGAGTTGAAAACTAGAATAATTTCTCCTAGCATTGACCTTAACCATGTCTCGAGAGAGTGACTCCTTATTAACCTCAAATTCCAGGATCTTCCATGTGCACTGATAGTTCCAAGAGATTATTTTCCGGTGTGCGGTAAGGCTTCATTCTTGTCAAACATTCCCCATAGAATAAGTCTTCTGTGGTTGTTGAATTCTAATATCTCTCCCGTAATACCTTCATGGGATCATTAATGTATTTCATCTTGGGCCCTTATTGAGGTTGCCTTCATCTTCTTCCCTTTCCATGTTTTTCTTTGGCACCTCCTGCATAATAGTATCTTTCATGCCACTATCTTCTCCTACACATTTCCCTTCCCTAGGTCCTTTGTCTCCATATTTCTCTTCTTCCCCCTCTCATTCTTCCTCATGCTCCCTGTCATATCCTCTTGCATTCTCCTTAGTATGCTCACCATGAACTTCTTCCTCTTCACCATCCTTCTCCAAATCTTCTTCATTACGCACATCATGCTCTTCTTCATCATCATCATCCAAGTTATGGATGACCAGGGGCTTCTTCTCTTGCATAACCTTTTCTTTGTCGCCCATCTTTTTCAAGTCCTCTTCATCTTCTTGGTTTGAAACCATGCATTCTTCTTATTGAGACTTGTCTTTTTCTTCGACTTGGTTTTGGGTATGGTTGTAGGTGACTTCTTGGAGCTTTAAAGGTACTTGTGCCTTTACTTTTCTCTCTAAACTCTTGTTGTTTCTTTTTCCTTAGGCTCTAATCTAGCGCAGTCTTCCCTTCCTCCTTATTCTATTCATCTTCATCATCCTCTTCTTCTACTTGAGGAGGAGTATCCTCGCGCATCCTCTTTATTCCCACAATCTACTTCCTCTACAGGGATCCAAGATATGAAGATATTTCTCACTTAGGTACCTCCCATCCTTCATCTTAGGCCTAAGATATATGAATACATTAAATGCTTTCTTTCCCACTACGATGGTCATGGGTCAAGAGTCCATGTTGTCGTAGTCTATGGTATCCACATAGATTGACCTTGATGGATATACAAAGGTTGTGCACAAGGTTTGATATTCTAATTCCACATTTTCTATGTCAAAGTTCACCTTGTGTGCCTCTTTAATTCGGTTCTTCGTGCACTAGAATTACTTCTTTGTGAAGGAAAAGGGTAACTTGCACTATGGGCTGAATTCTCCATTGGCAGGCATGAACCTGTCCAGGGTAGAAGTGTTAGTGAACCGTGAATTCTAACTTTCCATCCAAAAGGGAGGGAAATTCCTCAATACGTGCCATTCATTTTCAAATTCCTTACACATTCGCTTGTACCATTTTTCCATGCATAACTTATATTGGTTTTTTATTTCCCTTTCACAAGTAAATGTTGAAAATTTCTTTGTGGGGACTTATTGTCTAGTGGGTATATCCACATCTTATCTTTTGGACAACGATAGCCCGATCTCCCAAAAAAAAATTAATAACAAGATTGTGCCCCATGTTATCTTTTCACCCTATTCTACCTAGATCCTTGTTTCTTCTACCAACCTCTTAGAAATATAAAGCACAATGTTGTAAATGGTTTTCTGCACCATATTATGCACTATATGCAACTACTTCTTCTTCACTTGCAACCAAAGCTCTAATTAACCAAATTTACAACTAACTAGGCACACTATAAACCTTTTTCTTGGGTTAGTGATGCTTGTGAGATCCATCTCGTGATTCCCCCATTGATAATTTAACTTTGTGGTAGTGGCCTCTACTTACCTCACCATCTTCTAAATCCTATCCAATCTCTACTTCTAGCTACACAAACCTATAACCTTTCCAATTAACTACGTGGTAATGTGTATTCTTCTCCTATAAAGTAAAATAATTCTTCACGAATGCATGACATAAGCCATTGGTAAAGGAAATCTAGCTTACCAAAGTAAGGAAACTTGTATATTTGGAGAACTTCAACTCTCTCTAAGTCCTTTACCAAGTCATCAATGACCAACCGACCTTCGATGTCCTCTACCCTAGATCCTTCATGATATCCTTCCTTATCTCTCCCTCATGGACCTCCGTGCGATGATTGTAGTCATTGATTTTACATTTTGTGAGCTAGGATACTCAATGTCTGCAAGCATTACCATCTTGGGAGGGTATTGCATTTCGAAAAATGATTCCTCAAGTGCATCCTCAACAATGGGCTTCTTACCCTTTCCCTTACCCTTGGGTGATTGCTTAATAGGGGCTTCCTTCTTTGGAGCCATGATCAAATTCAAAACTCTTCAATCTTGTAGAAACCATGTGCCCTATGTGCTAAATAAATTAACTAAGTTCTTGTGCCTTCATGCCAAGTATCCGAACTTATCAATTATCCCTTTCTCTTTCTTAAAACCTTGATCTTCGTGCTCGGTTCATTTTCCATTACCTTGTGCCCTAATTCTCAGAACTTCAAGCTCTAGGAATTCACACTTAATCACACCCTAGCTCAAACTCTTACCTCTAATTTTTCTTGTCGCACGCCTATCTCCATGCTTCCACTTCCACCTAAGGAGGTCACAATCAAGGATGCTCTATTTTGTTTCAATTGTCTAGTTTGAACCGAGTTTCTCTTAGTTTCTCAAAAAAAAATCACACTTATTCATTCTTCAATCACTTGAACTCTTCACTAGGAAAATTAAGAATGAACACCCTTGCACTATTTATAGAATCCTAAATTTTAATTGCATTTATTTCTCCTCACCAACCACTTCTCCAAATATTTAAATGCACTTTTGCATTTTCATTCACTTTTTCCTATTTTCTTCCATGCGCAATAGTCATAACCTTCTAGTGCACCACTACTTCCTAGGCTGTAGTCTTCCTTGCGTGCACCTTCCTACCTGTGCCCCATCGTCCATTGTGTCACTTACCAACTAGTGTATCATGTTGGTTCCTCCATCTCGTTATAATGTGTGGCCATATTTCTCACGTGGTTTCCAACTCTAAAAATTCCTTTCTTGTGCCATCATCCTTCAAAGACACCGAGGCACTTCCTATTACTTTTGTGCATTCCCAATTCATATCCATTAAGCACCCTTCTTTCAAAACATTGTGCGCTAAAAAACTCTTCCAACGTGTACCCCTAAACCAACTCCAATAGAAGTACCAACATCACATAGTCAATTTTATGTGCACTCACACTTGTTTCACCCCACACTAAAAGTATGTGCAATCCTCTACACATCAAATTAACAAGTAATAAACATCTCCCGCACGTGAACGCACTTATTACAAAAAAACAAGTAAAAAATACAAAAAGGAAAAATCTAATCTAAATGGAAATAATGCCTTATTACAAACACAAAGGAAGCTTATTTATATTAGGTCTTCATCCTAATTCCATTGAATTCATCAGCAATATGGTGTCATCTAGCACCTGAATTAACATGTGCTTGATTCTAGTATCTTAGTCACTACAAATGGTCCTAACTAATGAAATTTAAACTTTCCTGGATGATGGGCTCACTTTGAATCATATAACAACACCATCTTCCCAACTTTAAAAGACATTTTCTTGATATGACTGTCATGCCAATCCTTTTTCATGCCTTTTCTATATTTTGACTCCAATGTTCAATGACATGTCTCTCATCTAATTGCATCAATTTTTCAATGCACTCATTAACTTCATGTTCATCATCCAATCCTCTTGTGTGTGCATATGCATATGGGGGATGACAACATAATTTCAACAAGTAACACAACATTTGCGCCAAACACCAATTGAAAGGGTGTGGCCTTATTCAGTCTTTTATATGTTGTCTTGTATGTCTATAGGATGATTGATACCTTATCATCTCAATATTTCCTTCCAATATCACATATCTTCGTTAGTTTCTGACCCAAGATCTTGTTGAAATATTCATCAATTCCATTAATGTGTGGGTGATAAGGGGTAGTTTTATGGTGTGTCACCATAAACTATACCAACAAAATTTTAATAGTCTCATTCAAGAAATGAGTCCCTCAATCACTTGTTTGGATCAATGAACATCCATATATGTTGATAATGTTTTCCAAAAGAAACCTAGCTATTTTTATTGTCGTGGAATCCTTTCTAGGTGCAACCTCTTTCCACCTTGTCAAGTAATCAATACATGTGATGATATAACACATGTTTGTCCTTCATACACGAGTGGTGCAATGGGTCCTACAAAATCAATTTCCTATTTTTCAAAAGGATCAACACTCACCATGGGCCTTAATGACATCTCATATCTATTTCCATGCTTTCTAATTCTCTGACAGTGATCACATGCTTTGAAAAAAGCCTTGGTATATTTGTATAATGTCTCTCACCATAGACCTACTAAAAGTATCTTGCGTGCTATAACATCTCTCGGCATAGTTTCCTCCATGATTCCTCCATGATTGTGTCATGCTCATGCTCTAAAACACATCTGTGTAAGACCTCATCTCTCCCCATCTTATACAAGTCTCCTCCAATGACATGATATGATGTTACATGGATATCGAGTTGGTTCTTTTCCAATGTCTTCATTCCCTACTGACACTAATCCAATGAAAAAAATATAGTTGTCTTCTAAATCGGATGGTACATGGTTCAATCAAATAATTTTTTATTTGGAATAGTATCCTTAATGCTATATGCATCCTCTCTGAGTTAATATTTCACAAGTGGTTAGGTCCCAATTTGCTCTTTCCTAGATTTACTATGATTGTGAAGTCAAATTCCTGAAAAAGAAGTATCCATTGGCGAGATGCACCCTGTAAGGACTAGTTTGTTGACCAAGTACTTCAATGTCATGTGATATGTATTAAAGATGAAGGGTGTGGATAGTAAGTACTTTCTAAACTTGTGAAACATGTAAATCATGGATAACACTTTGTGCTCCGTAGTTATATAGTTATGCTCTATCGGTGTCAGACTTCCTATATGCAAAATAAATAGGGTGATTAATTTTTCCTTCACTTGGTTGCGCAAGACTACTCTAATTACCATACTAGAGGCATCCACATGTAAATGGAAAGGATTTTTCAAAGAAGTAAAACACAATATGGGCATAGTAATCAGCCTTTCCTTGAGGTCTCAAAATCATATTTTTGCATCTACCTAATAAAATTTTCCTTTGTCCTTAAGAAACTCTTCCAAGGGCACTACAATTTTGGTATAACCCTTAATGAATTTTCTATATAACTAAGCAGTGCCCCAAGAAACCACGTACTTAACTTTTATTGGTTGGTTCTTCCAGCCCCAAAATGATTGCAATCTTGGCTAGATCTATTAACAATCCATCCTTGCAAATAATGTGCCCAAGTAATGTACCAAAGGGGGTGGAAAATATACACTTCTTGATGTTGAGAGAGATGTTAAACTTCCTGCACCTTTCAAACATCAACCTCATGTTGTCACAATGATCTTTCACCAGCCCATACATGGTTCAATCATCCAAGTAGACCTGTAAAAACTTATGAATAAAGTCTTGGAACTCCTTAACAACGATGTGCAAGAACACATTTGACGCATTTTTCAATCGAAAGGACATGATAGTATATGCAAAACTTCCCCATTCCTTTTTGAAGGTGGTATTTTCCTAATCCTTGCGCATAATGTGTACCTGATGGTACCATGAGAATCCATATGTGAATGAATATATTTCATGCCCTACTACACCTTCCAAGATCTCTTCAGTGAATGGCATAGGAAAAAGGATCTATGAAACATGAAGCATTGAGTAGCTTGTAGTCAACAAAGATTTTGATCCAACCATCCTTCTTTATACTAATCACCATGGGGCTGATCCACTCAGATTCCTCAATAGGCTCAATGATCCCTGACTTCAACATTTTTCAATCTCTTCTTTTACCTTCACGTGCAGTTTCGGATTCATCTTATAAGGCCTCTTCCAAACCATATGTGAAACATCTTTTATATTTATCTTCATTTATCCCAATGATGGATGTACACCTTTCAGCTCATGATAACCCCTTGGGAATAAATCTTGGAAGTCACGCAATAACTCAATGATCTTTGTCACCTCTAGTCTTTGCTAATCCCCAATTATGGCTTCCTTAGGCACATCTTTAGTCCCAAATGTTCACTTTATTAGTATTCATAGGCACATGGTGTTCATGTGTCTCTACTCATCTGTGGATTCCAACACCTTGTGTACACCATCCATGTATTGGATGTCTAAATATTCAACTTCCTCATCATCAATGAGGTAAACCATCTTCCTTTTTCCTTCTATTTCCATGTGTGCCTTAGCAATGTTTGTTCTATTTCCATCATATCCTCACGTGCTTCAACCTCGGGATATCCTAACAATTGAATCATAAGTTCCTCTTCCTTTGCGCTATCTCCCAACGTGATGTGCTTCATGATTTATAAGGCTTCATGAACTGGTGGTTTAGTGGAAAAATAGTCAAAAGTATGAGCAATACCTTCAGTCATGTCACACCAACTTGCAGTTTCCTTCTTTAACTTGGCATGCACATACCAAGCTCACATGTATCCATGTAGAGTAGAGTAAAAATTGTGTATGTAGAGAGATGGTGGTATATCTTCTTGTCCTTGCGCCCAATGTCTCTCACAATTGTGGATGTGCACCAAAGAAGGGGTCTTCCCATCATAGTCACGTAGAAGACAAGGAATGTTTCTCTGAGTAAACCTTATTAAAAAGGCTACCCTTACCTCATGCCAACCTAATAGATTATACATGTGTGTTTCCCACCAATGCATTGTTATCCCACACAATGTGTAAACCATCATGTTTTATCTATCTCCCTTGCTTTTTCCACTATATTTCCATCACTCGGAAGGAGTCAAGTTTCTCTTCTCCAGGAAATCTTAGTAATGATTTTTTCCCAAGTGCATAATCATGCATGGCCTAATCATCCTACTAACTCTTTCCTTGACTTCACAACTTACCATCTCATAAGTATCATGGGCCCAATTATCACAAGAAACACTAGTAGTATCACTAATAGATTACGTGTCTTTTGAATGAAGCACACCTTATTTTTATGGCTCCATGTTTTTTGGGTCACACACGGTATGTGCATAGATTCTATTAAGCTCTTCTTCATTCATAGGCTTCGTATAAGGCATAACATTTACATCATCTAAGGGTATGACAACACTTCCTCCTTGTTTTCAAAACCGATATATATCTTGTTAAAGCACAATCCTACATTATTAGCATAGTACCAAGGATGTCTAAGAAGTGTGGGGAAATTATTTTCCTTAGTAAGTTCCAACACTTCAAAATCACCTGTAAATTTATCCTCTTGAATAATGATTACAACATCCTTCAACACCCTAATGGCATGGCCCTTGTTTTATTTACCATAAACAACACATTAGAGGATGGATACAGTTGTGGTCTTCCCATTTGGTTCCAAGCATCAAACATCAAGACATTGACCTCTGCACCTGTGTCAATAAGAATGTTACTCACCAACCAACCATTTATCACTACATCTAGTGTAATCTCCTTATCATATTCATGGTCTTGTGGTGGTAAATTTACATGAAGGATTTTGTGCTCTCTCTCAACCCCCGTATGCAATACCTTCTCACGTATCCATTCTCCTAGAAAAGGGATGATCTTATCTTACACACTTCTTTTTCAAATAATCTACCTTCTTTTGAGAAATTTTAGTGCTTTTTTTGCATTCTCTCTCACACGCCTTTGTTATTTTAAGCATTGGATATTACCTTACAATTCATGGATAACCCCCATGGTCTCCTGATAAACCTCCTTCTTATGAGCCACATCTGGATACTTAATATGTATAACCTCCACTTTCTGATAAGGGTTTACTGCTTTAATATGCTCACGCACACACACACATTGTTTCTACGCGCATAGTGACTAACATAGGTTGAAGTTATAAATCAATTGTCTTCTTATGTGCCTATTTTTCATGCTTCATGCACTCCACTTTATTCATCTTCACACCTTTATCCTTCTTGTTTTTCTTACACATATGTGCATAGAGGTCTAGAAAATCCTCAACCTTGTGCACCTTTCCCACGAATACATGCATACCTAATTTTAAGACACTCGTGTTGGTAATGATATGGTGATCCACAAGTACAATATGTTCCATGCAAAACCTTCCTCTACCACCATGAAATTTGCTTTGATATCCACCTCAAAATCCACCATCTCCATTGTTTTTCCCTTCATTGGTTTTTCCTTCTTACGCCTAAGAACTCCTGGCCATAGTGGTTTTTCGCAATGTAGTCTCACATGCCTCATGAATATGATTGATCAAATGACAGTCAATTATATAATGGGTGTGTCCATCATAATATTGTAATACATTGAGATGTTCTTCGTGTAATGCGCCACAAGAGTGAATAATTCCAAACATCATGATTCTTGTGGAAAATCTCACAAGATGTTAATAATGCACGCACATTCTGCGTGAAAAAA
Source organism: Taxus wallichiana var. yunnanensis (assembly GCA_018340775.1). NCBI lineage: Eukaryota > Viridiplantae > Streptophyta > Pinopsida > Cupressales > Taxaceae > Taxus > Taxus wallichiana. The sequence goes on along the minus strand of CM031236.1, from coordinate 222,514,941 downwards.
TATTCTTCATATGTCCTTCCACTTCGTAATCAGTACACCATAACCCATTACACGTCTCATGTACTAAATTAGTAGATAAATTTTACAATTGTGTATCCATTTCCACCATTTTTGCCTCGAAAAAACATCTTACCCATGTATCTCAAGTCCCAAATGCTTCATTGCCTAGAGTTGCTTCTAAGGCCTTATGTGGATCAGTGAATGTCTTGTGTGAAAGTGCTCTCATGAATGGGGTCAACAATCCCACTATGAACCACTGTGAATGCTAGCTTTGATGGATATCATAGGATAGCTTGGATAACAAGGTCTTAAAGCACGCATCATATTCCCTTACACTTTTAGATAATCCCTTTTTAATATCCTTTAGCATGTTAATGCTATGTTGCTCAAACTCAGGGATATGAAACTCGGCTAAAAAGGTAGTGTAAAATGCATCATAATCCACCACATTCTGATGTGGATCATATTTCCTATACCGGCTATGTGCATGCCCTTAAAGTGTGGTGGAAAATTGACTTAACTTCCTATCAATATTTTTATTGCCTAAGCTATCCATAATAACTCACACTTTTTCACATGCCCAGCTACATCCTCCACACCTCTATACTCGGTAAGTGAAGAGATATCTCAAAGAATATTTGAGGGGTCTACTATTGTGGTTACTGAGGTTGTTTTTTTAGTTTTTGTGGTCCTCATCCCGGAGTGGGGCCATATCCTAAACCGAAAACTCCATAAGGTTTTCCTCCATGCGGTGGCTGACCTAAACCTCTAAAGCCTCTCGACATTACATGTGGCCATGTAGATGAGCTTCCCTACATCCCAAAGAGTTATGCTAAACTCGACACCAACTATCCATGTTATCACATCACCTATAGGATTTCTTCCAATAGGTTAAGCGCCAATAGTTTGTCATGATGACGTGTATGTGTAATTACCCAAAAAAATAATGTGTCTAATCACCGATGCCTATTATCTTTTGCCATGTGTGCATCCTTGATCTATTGCACCTCCTGAGATGATACTAAAATGTGTCTACTTATATCTCTTTCCCAATATGATGATAACGGATTTCCATCTGGTTCACCTTCATTATGATGTTCTTCTAAAACAACCTCTAGATTCTAAACACCTTGCATGAGGATAAATGAAAGCACAAAACTAGATTATACATTGAATACAAAATAATAATACTTCATTATATTTATTCAAGATTTTTAAACATAGATAGGATTAGGACATCATATTCTTAAGCTCAAGCTTCCTACAAACTCTCAACTACTTAACCACCCTAGAATCTCTCACACCTATATTCTACGGGTGTTATCACAACCACCAAACCTATTTACATATTAAATATCTATGAGTTTTTAATCAATCAAATATTTTACATATTACCCCACTTTGTAATTTAATAAACCATGTGGAGCACTAAATAATGTTTTCATAACATTTCCCCCCTTAGTGCAAACATGGGGAAAACCTATCTTTGTACTTACACATGTTTTCATGATTAGGTGATTTTTACATGATGATCATAAACTTGATGGATGGTTTTATATACGGTTGAGCACAAACTGAGAATGATGGCTTTACAAATTAGAGTACTAAAAAACAAAAAGGTGATGGTTTTGCATATGGTTTACCAACAACCAAAAGTGGTGGTTTTATAAAGTGGTTTACCACAAACCAAAAAATGAAGGGTTTCAAGTCGTTTACCTATAACCACATTATGATGTGCTAAGTAATATTATCATCCTTCATCACATTTCACCATAGGGAATAACATAGGAAAATCTATTGAATTCTGCTTTAACTCATACACATATAGAAAATGTTGACATAATGGAAATGGAACATTGAGATCATGTTCCCCCTCAATGTGAAAATTTCACTTATATAAAATGGCATCCCTACAAACCGAAGCATCATGAATCGGAACACTTTGAGCAGAATGGATAACACACCACAAAAATGTCACTACGGATGATATGCAGCCCCATCATTGGTGGTGAAGAGAGGTTGTTGATTGACCTCTAACCTCTATTTTCCTTTCCTCCAATGTGATGCTACTAACTCATCTTGATCTAGATTTGAGTATTTTTATCTATTCATCTGTTTTCAAGCATCAACATTTTTGTGGTTGAGGTTTTTCAAGTTTAGTATATCTGTCATATCCCACTTCAATATTTTTGTGATTTCTTTTGTCCTGGTATTCTACATACTAGATGTCACATTCCAACAATAATGCATCCTTGAGGATTTTTATTTTTATTTTGAGAATATTTTGACTCTGACTCATGATGACAACATACAAAATGACTATTAAAAATCCTAAAATCACCTATATGACTTTGAATTTGTTTTTGACTTTTACAATGACTATACTTTTTAAGTCATGCTCAAACAATATTAAAGACTTACAAACACATATTCTTTTGACTCTTTTGATAATTTGACAAAAGACTCAATTATAAGAACCACTAATATTTAGAAAAATTAATATTTAATTACTTTTACCCATAAATATTCTCGACTAAAAATGAGTCTAAAAGTTTCTTTTGACATGAATAACACAATGAAATATTAAAAAACTATTCATGGCTTTACACCTCAACTTTTCCACTATAGACTATGAACTATCTAAACATCTAAAGCCATGAAATTATAATAATTTATACTAAAGGACAATGTCTATACCTAAACAAAAACTTAATTTATGATCCCTCTTTAAAAAAAACCTCTACTCACTTGACTTCCTCACACATTCAACTATAACGTGAACATTCTTTTAGATTTTGACCTTTATGCAAATTACGCACCGTGCAAAATTTAAGTCCACATGGATCAATATAAGCTCATTGTTTTTGTTCCAACTATTTATGCATGTAAAATAAGAATCGATGCATGTTTTAAAATCAGCTACAGAGAAATCGGTGGAGAAGAGGAGTCAAGTTGGTTGAATAAGGATAAAAATTTACCAATGTAAAATGGTGTGTTGATCATCCAATGCAATGATAAATGTGGCTTGATCTGTGAGTTATTTCAATAGATTTAGGATGCTTCAAATCTAGATCTGCATTTAGTTATGCATGGGTGAAGTATATTTTTGGATGGAAATACAATGCATAAGAATTGAATTGAAATACGGATCAACGTAAATGAATATGAATATATAGTCAACCAATAGAGTATCAACGAAATTATGGGTTATGTCGTCTAAAAGTGGAAGCATAAATTCAAAGAGATGATACGTAGCTGAAGTAAATAGGAAATTTTCTATGTGTGTTATCCTCGGGTGGAATGTATTCCCAAATACATAGAGCCACATAAAACATGCACATCTACATGTTGATTTTGAGTGGCGAGATTCTAAACACAAATTCTAACGCGAGAAATGATGTTTGCAGGTCACTCACTTGGACTGCGGTAGCTTTCAATTGAGTAGATCATCCCATGCACAATGCAAGGGCCATCTGAACGTGTTCTCCAAACTCGGTTGTCGAGGAGACATCGGGCCCGATTCAAGAGGACTGTAAAAAACTGGAATGGTATGCTAAAATAAAAACAACAAACAATAATGATTAATGTCAAAGGTTGAACAAAAAAATTAAACGTTAATCATTGTTTCCCAGGAAAATGACATCGAAATAGCAAAATGATTCTACTATGTGAAATTATAACGGATCGGACATCACTCTATTTCCAAATGAAAGTGCAACACCGATTATATCTTTTGAATACACAATACTAATACTTCATTATATTCATTTAAGAGTGTTTACATATATATAGGATTAGGACATCCTATTCTTAATCTCTAGCTTCCTACAAACTCTCAACTACTTAACCACCCTTGAATATCTCACACCTATATTCTACAGGTGTTCGATAACCACCAAACCTATTTACACATTAAATATATATGAGTTATTAATCAACCAACTCTTTTACATGTTACTACATCATAATTTAAGAAACCATGTGGAGCACTCAATAATGTTTTCCTAAAAATAGGTGGTCAAGATGGGTCACATGTGTGCCCATGGTTCTAATTTTTTCATTAGATGCTTTGAAGGGGTCTCTCTACTATGTATCCACAATGTCGAAAGGACATGATCCTATGGTCCCTCACCTTCTACGGGGTTCTCATCACTTCCTCTAGTCATCATTCTTCTTGATCTTAGTGCCTCCTCAACTTCCCTCTATCACACATCATTATACCTGAGTTGTCTTTCCTCTCTTTTTATTTCTTCTTCTAGGGACACCACCATCCTTCCCAAACCTTCTTCCTACCCCTGCACATGGTGGGATTTTAGCTCTCCATTTGTAGGTGCTCCATTCCAAATTCAACCATCAATATCTTGATAACTAAAGGTATTATGCACAAAAATGATCCTCGTGGCTCATGTTAAAACCAAAACTTTGTTTCCTCTAGGCACAAGTATGCTGATATCACATACTCTAAGGTATAAATGCACATCACATCTTCCGACAAATGATCTACAACTTTGTTCCACGACGCATCCAAATCAAATAGCATATGGTAGTCTTCTTTTCTCCAAACTCTCTTCCTTCATATCCGAAAACCTTTGTTATGCGGATAAGTTTGTGCATCAACCACTAGGAAGAAGATGAAGAGCATCTCATACAAGTAGTCATAGATATTTTATTCCACACACTTTCACGCATTAAAATTACCTCAAGTGTTATATCTCTAATAAAAATTGTTCTAGCCATCATATATCCAATTCTTAATATTATCTAAAGACAATCAAAACACAATTTGCATACAACATCCTGGTAGACAGATTAAAAAATATCCCAAAGACAGAACCAAAAATGTAGTCTTTTATTTACCAATGTTTGCTAGGTGCGCGACACTTCATCCAAATAAGTCACGGAAGCTCACCTCAAGTGCATCAACCACTAGGTCTCTTGTTTTTTTCTTAACAAGATGTTAGCATGCATGTTCATAATCATAACCATTCATATAAGAAAATACATCATAGCTTAGAAATTAGAAACACATATAATAAGGAAATTCAATCAACATAAATAATTATCAACGAACTTGAATTCTCATAACTCCATACTTAGATACAATAATCTTAGCAATCCATACACAATTATCCATGACAAAATTCATTACATAAAAGGAACTGATTACATCCTTACTATTTACATACCAAGAGTTAGACCATCCACATATAAAACTACCATCAATGGTGTTTCAAAAGAACATACAAATTAATACTCTCAAAAGACTATCTCTAACTCAAATTAGTTAAAACAAGGATGCATCATATATATATATATATATATATATATATATATATATATATATATATATATATATATGGTGGGGACTTTCCCTTCACCACCTTCATGCAACTCCTAATAATAGGCATGCTCTAATAATAACATGCATGATTTTCTAACTCTATTTGGCTATAGTTCAAGTTAAATAGCTTTCTTTAACCATGATTTACTCCTATAATTAGACTACCTCTAAGCATCACTTTTATGTTTATCTCGCATGTGTTTCATTCCATTAATAGAACTTGCATGCATCTCAAGTCATCTCGTTTTTCTCTATTTTTAGCCATTTCTAGAAAATCAGCTAGTTCCTCGGTGTTACATGTGTACACAACCTTGCACGCTGACCTGTTCCTCCATGGTGCATGCGCCTCTGTGCACTATATTTTCTTAACTTTCTCCTTATGTGTGTGTAATCTTTTGTGCTTTAGTGATACTTAGACACTTTCTGATACTAATAGCAAATGTCACCAACGTGTACTTTTCTTACTTAAGATACATGCATATAACAACATATTGATAACATAGTAAAGTGGTGATATGTGCATAAATTTGTGTCTACATATGTGTGAAGGTGTGTGCGGAAGAATAAAATAAGGATTTGCACAAGATAAAAATGTGTAGAAAGGTGTGAGAAGATATAAGGAAAGGAGGTGCGAAAGGTTACACACGAGGGACAACACACTCATGAGCTAGCCAAATTTCATAAGAAGGCTACAAATAGACAAAATGAAGGGTTGATATGATGACCAAGGAAAAGCTATAAAAATATAAAAACATGGATAAGGCATGGAAAAAATAGGAAAAAAACACATGTAGGGCTAAGAATAGACATGAACTACACATGGATAATGAAAAATCTAATTATAGTACGGGGAAGAAGCTATTTATAGCTCATAAGATAAAGATATAACTTAGAGATTAAAGCGAGACCACATATGGAGAACCACATGATGGAAACTAAATATAGGATAGTGTAAGCATGCAAGTTGTGCATAAGAGTAGTCTAAAGATAGATTAGAGCATGTAAATGGTGAAGTAAAATTTCCCACCCCGTGTGTGTGTGTGTGTGTGTGTGTGTGTGTGTGTGTGTGTGTGTGTGTGTGTGTGTGTGTGTGTGTGTGTGTGTGTGTGTGTGTGTGTGTGTGTGTTCTAGTTTGAGTGAGCCAAATAGAGTTTGATTCCATGTATGAATCTTGCCTTGTGCATGAGTCAGTAATGGAGGTTGGATGAGCATATAATATTGTAATGCATTAGGAGTCAATGAATACAATCTATTTTGGTTGACCAATCATCTTCACGCATACTACTATAGAATGTAACCTTCATATGATACATATTTGTATGTCGGGTTAACCATGTTTTGCGAAGGGTAAATTTTGATAGTCGGACACAAGGACTTGGTAGAGTTGCGTGCACTTCAAGTGAGCATGTAGGTTGTGCCTAGGTGATGTGAGAGCACACTCGACAAAGTTATGTTACATATTAGAATGCAAGATACGACATTTTGGCACCATTTTCGGACCTTCTTTCATTTATGCTTTCAAGATGTGGTGTGATTAGGTGTTCGGTTTATCATTAGAGAACACTTTGAAATTTGGATAGACAATGGAGAATATGAGTTTGGGCATCGATATAGTACCAAATTAACTTAATTCCATGAAAATGGGTCGAGATAACCTATATGATTTGTTGTATGAGAAATTCTTTAGCTTTGTTCTACATGAATTATATGAATGGTTAGTAGTGTATGCATAAAACAAAGGAAGTAGGATTGGACAAAAGTAGATCTAGAGTCATAATAGATATCAAGTGTTCGATGACTTGGATGCACTATGGGATAGATCATTAGTGGGAAGGCATCTTGTGGAATTACACTTTAGAGTACATAATCTCAATGTTCTCATGCTGGATAAAGTAGATTTCTAGTTCCTTTATGAGCCTACAAGATCATATTTACGCATGCTATTGTTAGCTATAAATATCTTAATGGTTGAATTTAGATTAGAAAATCTCCCGATGGTTGGCTAACACCCCTCCTCCCGTAGGGGTAAGGAAGGGATTTGGAAAGATAACGTTGGGATAGATGGAAAGGAAAGAGAAGAAATACTATGCGAGATACTGATGATGGGTGAGATATGGAAGTTGAATAAATGTTAAAGCAAAGAGGAATAGGGTTGAGTGTAAGTGTTGAGAACCCTACAGGAAGTGAGGGGCCGGAAAACTATGTCCCTATAATATTATGAAATCATAGTAGGACCCACTTGACATTAGAGGAAAGTGAGTCTAGTGAAGCGTTAGACAACATCAAAATGCATATGGACCACCCCGAACCCTTAAACCTTACTCTAGGTGTTCAAGATTCATGATTTCATATAGAAGATAATCATAGTGATGGAGAATGAGAGAGTGATAGAGGATCGCCACATTGGGATGGAGATATCGGAGAAGTGTTGCATATATTCTGGTTCGAAGAATGCATAGGTGAATGATGTAAGACGTGAATTGTTCCAAGACAAAACAATGCAAGCATACAAGACTGTAAATTACAAAAATATAATAGAGATAATTATAATAACATAAAAATAGCTCCAACTCAATACGATCAAATAGAATAATACAAGATATGTACAAATAGGAGGTGAATGTGTAACCTCCTCCTAGAATCATGGAAATATCCACCTAGAATAGTGGTAACCAACAACTATAATGGTGTAGTCAAGTGGTGACTAACACCTAGAATAGTGTAGTCAAGTGTACACCTAAGTAAACATATCCCATAAGTGTAGGAAAATCCAAGTGAGGTGGAATATCCTAGTAAGATAATACAAATAAAGTGAGGAAAATAAATCCTACACTAACACCTCCCCATAAACATAGCTTAGGTGGGAAGTGAAAAATGAAAGTGGGTCTCAACAACAAGGCCTAATGAGGTACCCACGTACAATGAAATCTCTCATAAGATAGAGTAAAAGGAGAAAACCTAGTGGGAAAAACTCCCCCAAAAGAGAGATAAAGAAGAGAAGGTAGGACTAGAAAACCCCACTTGAAGCTACGGATGTTTGTATCCATCCGTTATCTGTTAATCAACCTCTTAGAGTGACTATGACTCATAAATAGATGCAATGAAGAGTGGATCACCATGGAAAAGTGAAGGTGATCATAAATTTTATGATGGATCTCCAACCAAGATGTTGTTCCTATCCAAGGAACTATGCTCCTCATACATGGTAGAAGTTCCAACTACTCCAAGATGGGATGATATATCTGATGCATAAAGTGAAGAAAGAATGTGGAGGGTCTTGTAACTAAGTAGAAGACTTCCTGATGTCTGATGAGTCTTGAATCAAGATGCCTACTCCCTAAAATGTCTGCGTGGACCAAAAGTAGGTGGATCAAGAAATAAATCCTCTTATAATGGAAGGTGAAAAGGAGATGGTGGATGTGGGTCCCCATCACTACTATCATCATCTTTGCTAGAAGATAAGTTCTCATCAAAAATGTGCTCAAGCTCAAAAGTGCCATCAAGTACAGGTGAATGTGGTGAAGAATCCGAAGGAGGAACAAAGTGAGAGAAGGAATATAGTCGAGTTTGATGATCGATTACACCCACTGTAATGATAGTGTCATTGTGTAGCTCTCTGACATAGACTGAATCTAGAGTGAACTCAACCCACATGCTCGACTAAGGTGAGTAATTTGGTAGACTGATAAGAGATTAGTTGATAGTGAAGGAATAATAAGAACATTATTGAATGTTCCTCCATCCACTTTAATAGACCCTCTCCCAAAAACTTGTGAAGAATTTTTGTCACCCAATCATATAGTAGACATGTCACATGGTTCTAATGAAGTGAAATCTACGTGTGAAGAAGCCATGTGATGTGAAGCACCAGAATCAATAACCCATGTAGGAGGTGGTGGTACAACTACAATAAGGGATCTCCCTTTTTTCTCCTTTCTTGATTCTTTCTCTTTCCCTTTTCCATTGGTATTTGTATTGGAGGATTCATTGGTTGATGAAGACTATTTGGAAGACTCGGGTTCACCTATCTTATTCTTCTCAAGAAGACTTGTGAGGTGGTCAATCTGCTTCTTCAAACATTTTCTTTCATCATGTCTTCCTTTACAATACCCACATTTAATCCTTTCTTTCTTGGACTTATCACTAGAAGAGGAAGTTTCAAAGTTTGGTGTAGATGTGGAAGAATGTTGATATTTCTTTATTTCTTGATCCTTGTTACTCTGTTTATACTCTTTGTCTAATGAGGCTTTCTATTTTCCATTCTTGGAAATGAGAGCTTGAGGTTTGGATGACTTCAAGGTACCCATTTGAATTAACTTGTCTTGCTCCTTAGTCAAATCAGCAATGAAGTCATCTAAGGATGGCATAGACCATGTGACTCCAAGAGATCTCTTGGTAGTATAGAATGTAGAGACAAAGGTAGAGTGGTCATGACCTAGTTTGGAAAGCATGAAAAGAACAAGTTTTTCATCTTTATTTTATATTCCACATTCTTTTAACTGCAATCATAAGGACTTAATCTTGGTACAAAAAATATTCCAAGGTGTCAAAGTTGCTAGAACTTAAGCTGATAAGTTCTATTTCTAGCTCATGACCCCTCATAGTGTCAACTTTTCCAAATAATTTTTCTAAGGTTTTCCACACCTTGTTGGGAGATTTGGTGACTCTATGTGAAAAAGGAGTTCGGAGCCATTGAAAGTCACAAAATACCAAATGCTTCATCACACTTATTACACCACTTAACTTTATCTACAACTTTACTGACAGGGCTTAGGCTTTAACCCCATTATGATACGGTCTGACCCTTTAGTCCTTATTAATGATCATTTTTATTTCCATTCATGGTAGTTAAAATGTGTAAGTGGGTTAATTGTACTTAGATCCATGACTACGAAAGTGAAGTTGTAGTAGTTGTTGCGAAACCAAAGAAATGTGTAGAAAGAAAGATTTAAAGGACTTAGCCATATTTGGCATCATGGAGTCACTTGAGGAAAAATGTGAGGACCCGACTAGGCATGATAAGTGGATAAGGTGCCACCTGGAACCTTGGAGGCCAAGAAAAGGATATTCCATGTAGGGAATATTCCTAGAGGCATCATTACAAGTTAGTGGAAGGTTTTGCAAAGAGGATAAGCATTCACCATGGAGGACCACATTGACACTTGGCACACGTGATCTACTCTCATGAGAGAAGTCATGGTGGTGGATGTTGATCCTATTTAAAGAAGTGCTTGGGACATAAAAAAAAGAGAGAGAGAAGGGAGAAGGTAGTGTGAAGGTGCTAGAAGGTACAGAGAGTGCTAAGAGAAGGAGGGTAACAAGGTGCTGCAAAAATATTAGGAAATGCTAAGGGTTTGGAGCTCATGATGCTAGGGTTTAGAGTTCTTGATGCTAGAGGGTTGTAAGGATATCATTAAGCATATGTATGGGTATTGGGGTCTATAACAAGGGTTATAATGGGGAAAGCATAGTTAGGATCTCTGATCAGATTAGTTTGGAGGGTTGGATCTCTGTCATTTGATGTATATGGTCTGAGATGACCCTTTTGAATGTAGTGTGGCTACTAGAAACTCTTTTAAATCAATATACATGGATCTATTATGTACATCTTGTTTATGGGTGAAAACCTCATGTTATTTGGCTTGTCATGACTCAGATCTGGTTCCTTGTGCTTCATATAATGTTTATTTACCTTTGTGATGCATTGATGTGTAGATCTATTAGTTATATCTTCTTCCTTTTAAGTAGATGCATGTACTTATTATTTCTGCAAATAATCCTCCATTAATGGTGGAACTCTCTTGCAAAGCTCACATAAAGGAGGGGCTCGGCAACACCCACATGCATGCCTCGGTGAGCACCCAATGTATGTTGGGATAGGATGGTGCACTTTGGGGTTAGAAAGAGGTATTGAGGGTAAAATAATGACTACATCTTGGTTCCATTTCAGACCTCTTTTGAAGCTATTGTGAGAGAAATGTGTAATGATGGAGCACTTGACCTTGGATAGTGTCAAAGCATGGCTCAAAAACATGGAGGATGAGTTTTCTCAAATATTTAACACTTGGACCTGAGTTTGATGCATGTAAATGGGTAGAGGATCACTTGTATCATGAGTTATATGAGACCTTTTTCTATTTTGTTTCCCAGTAGAGTTGTATGAATGGCTATCAACATATGCATCAAGGTCAAGTTGGTACTATAGACCTCATGTTTGGACCCAGGAGGAATATCAATGGTTGCATGATGTCGATCTGACATGGACCCATGTTGTTGATCACTGGTGGAGTAGAGTGTTGACTAGTTATACCTTGGAATACACTTATTTCTACGTATTCTTTCCCAGAGATTGTTGAGTTTGAGTTCTTGAGGGAGCCTAGAGGATCATTCTTGCATGTTATTCCACTAGGCTATCAAGATCCTTGGTCATTACTTTGAGTTTGGAAGCCTTTCCCATGGTTGGCTAAACTCTGCTAGGCAGGGGCATGGAAGTTGGTGTGGTAGAGGATGGCGGACCTTGCATGGTGGAAATGGAGAGAGAGAGGAGGCTCAAGTATAATGAAGCTCGGGAGAGAGGGAGTTGGAAAGACAACATGAAGCTACATGAGTGATGGATTTATGGAGGTAGACATTGTGGGAAGGATTTGAGGTTCACGTGGAGGACATGGAACTTGAGCAAGTCTGAGCTACCCCATCTTGGCAAGCACGGAAGAGAAACCCCTCGGCTTCTAGAGAGAGCTCATCATATGAAGAAAGGAGGAGAGTCCATAGGCATGCATCTTAACCCACATGGCACTGACCCCTGCTTAGTTTTCCAGTTCCTGAGATAAGTTTTGATAATCCAGTTGGTATCGGTATTTGGTAGTCGAGTGACACCTAGGAGGTATAATTTTTCATTTGGTACATCTATGGCTACACAGTCATTTCCTATGTTTGGGGTATTTTTTAGGCACAACATTTGGGCAAGGTGTGGGATCACAAGGTTTGAGTATCACATCTGGGAGCGTTGTGGGAAACACATCTGGGAGTGGTTCGGTATCATGATATCATCGGCATGCATAGTTTAGCATGATGGTGGGATCATGGGGCACATGGCTACATTAGTTAGGCCCCCTTACCTATGATAGGAGGAGGATCTGGATCTGGTGGATCTAGAGGAGGAGTTGGCACTAGTGGATCTAGTGGGTCTAGTGGTGGAGGAAACATCAGGGAATCAAGGTCCTGGATCTAGGTGGACAAGGTCCACAACACCATCAACAGGTGTTTTATGAGATGTCACTCCACTTACCTAATTACAAGGGCATTGAGGATGTCATGGAACATGTACACAAGTGTGAGTTACTATGGCACATGAAAGGGAATCACTACCCCAGAGTGGAAGGAAAGTCATTTTGTAACCACATTTGCAGGACGCACACATATAGTACATACAGAAGTATGACCCACACCAGATAGTGGTGGATTACATTGCATTGTGTAATGCCTTTTTTTGGAGTTCCACATACCTAAGTTTGAATAGAAAAGCATCATCATGTGTTGAAGGAAATTCAACAAGGAATGGTGGAGAGTGTGTGGGAGTATGATGACATTTTTCAAGACTCTCTATCCAAGTTATCTTATGACATTCACCCTTCACAACATGCTCAATGGTTCATCGAGGACTGATCACACCATTCAGGAGGGCACTTTCACAAAGACTTTCACAGATCCATCGTGAGGCCTTGGAGGCTTCCTTGCATGCTGAGGTAGTAGGAAGCATTGATATAGGAGTTAGTCCATTCCTAGAAGCCCAAATTGTTGCAATGGAAAAGCAGCTGGAGAAATTGTCTACGAACTCAGCTCATGAGACTCACAGTGGGTTATGGTGTATGGATTGTGAGGTAGAAGGGCATACGAAGGATAATTTTCCTCAGAGATCGGTACACACGTGATGATGGTAGACTATGAGATTTTCCATGAGAGATCATGATGCAAGTAGGTGTCCACTACTACTACAGCACGTGATCCATAAGAATGTGTCTTGCTATTGCAAAATTTTCACCTCTACTACTCATGACACCAAGGATTGTAGATTGATTGACCAAATACATGATGCCATTGATATTGGTGTGTGCCAGACCAGTGTTGCAAATAGCTCCAAGGATGATGGTCATCATTATGAAGGGTGCATGGATGGAGGAGGTCGAGGTAGAGGCTTTCAGGAGGATTTAGAGGTCTGGAAATCATGGGGGTGGAAGGAGTGAATTCCCTCATGGAACTTACTATAATGGGGATACATAAACACTTACAAGTGAGTGTCCCATTTTTGCATAGTGTGCTCTTGGTGTGGGAAAAAAAAAGTATGAGGAATGCCTAGAATTTTTTGAACACATGAGCCAAAAGAAGTGGAAGGATAAGGGCGTTGGGATGGTGAGCGTAAAGTGTGCTGATCAATAGTGGATGCCAAGGGTGGCATGTGAGTCAGAGTTAGAACCTATACTGGTGACGACATGAGATGAGGTTGCACATGCACAGGAGATACCAAAGTAGAGACCATTGATTATAAGAGAAGAAGTGGTACATGGGAAGTATCCGACCCTACCCATCAAGAAGGAAGTCTATCAAGAGACCATGGAAGTAATTAAAAGTCTTCAAGGGGAAATTCAAGTGTCTAAAAGAGAAATCCAGGAAGTTGGAGTAGAAGAAAAGTGTTGAGGTCCCTCAGAAAGATATAGATGATGTCAGAGAGGTGTGTAAGATGTTGTGACTAAGAGAATATCATCCCTCTATTAGGAGAATGGTTGAGAGATAAAGTACCAAGTGTTGGAGGAGAGCACGAGAGGAAGGTTTTGCATGCTAATCTACCTCCTCACAACCTTGACTATGATAAGGAGATTACCTTGAATGTAGTTGTTGATGGATGGCTCCTAAGTAATATTTTGATTGACATGGGCATGGAAGTTAATGTTCTCACCTAGACATGCATGGAATCAAATGGGAAGGCCCCATTACAACCATCTTCAAATGTGTTGTATATGGCTAATAAGACAAAGGCAATGCCCATTGGTGTTTTAAAGGATGTTGTTATCACTATCCAAGGGGAAAAATTCACTGGAGACTTTGAAGTCTTGGCACTTGCTTGAGGTGGAAAAACTTTCCAGTGTTACTTGGGCTGCCCCAGTGCTATAAGAACAATGTTGACTTACATTTCAATAAGGGGTATATAAGTTTTGAGAACAAGGAGGAACATGTTATCATTCCTTTGATGGATGGAAATCAACACCCTATATTGAGCCCTTGGGAGAAGAAGACCTAGACAGAATCTATGTGTGCACACTATCGGGACCCTTGAGGTTGTGCAACCAACAAAAGAAGGCATTATTCAATGGGAAGATGCTCAATCTATAAGTGATACAACTAGTGTGGCATGTGAAAATTGGGCACACAGATATATGAGTTAGTCGAAAGGTAGTTAAGAGGCTCTGTGATGAGAGTAAAAAGGCACACTCAGTCAGGCGCCTGGGAGGAAAATAGTTTCCAAGTTACACTGGGGGAGCCAACCCTGATGTTTTCCTATGAGAGCAATGGAGACCCAGTGGAGATGTGAGGTCGAAAGGAGAAGTATGCTTAGCTATACTTTTCTCGGGACCACAACACATTGGTGGGTGACCCATCATGATAACCTTCTAGAGTGGCGTGAGGTGAGAATCATGTTCTCTGTTAGGTTTCTCTCAAAGCAATGCACACCTACTACTATATAAGATTATCATGGGAAGGAACCCACCTCATTTCACATCCAGGCATGTGAGAAGGCCTGGATGGAAGGCAGGCATGAAAGCCTTTCCTCCATCTTTATGGGTGCATAAGCTTTACTCCACCTTACAAGGTTGCACATGCATGGTACATTCACTCAAAGTAGCTGCACCATCGAGACATAGAAACTAGGAGGAGTTGATGGTTGATGATCTCCTTCTTCATTTTGAGTATCAGAGTACTAAACCATCGTGAATGAGGCACTACAGGTTGTTAAGCACCTAACTATGGGAGATAGTGCCATGGAGAGAGACAAGTACTGGAGTTGTTGGGTGAACCTAGCTTGGAAGCACATTTTGATGAGGAAGAATCAGAGGAGGTACAACTTGAGCAGCATGCATGCATGGAAAAAGAGAAAGGAAAATTGGTCTACATGATAGATGGTGAAGAGGTGGAAAACTTAGATGTTAACCATACTATTATGTATACACGAGGTTATGGATAGTGCTGATGAGAAAGCACACACCTACCATGAACCCCTAAAAAACCAAGAAGGTTAACATTGGTTCGGAGGTGGAACCTAAGGAAGCTACTATTGGAGATTACTAGATAGAAAGGGAGGTTTCAAAGATTATTGATCTATTGTGTGAATTTTAGGATTTGTTTCCACATGGGTACCATGAGCTTAAAGGAGTTCACCACTCCTTGGGAGAAATGAAGATCAAGTTAAAGGAAGGTGCACACCCAATTTGGAAGAGACCTTATCGAATGAATCTGAATCTACATGTCAAAGTCAAGGAGGAGATTGACAAGATGATCACATCAGGCATCATTGAGGTTGTTGAGGAATCAAGTGGATAAGTCTGATGGTCATCAACATTAAGAAGGATGGGAGGATAAGGATTTGTGTTGATTATAGGGATTTGAATGTGGTGTGTGTCATTGATCCTTTTCCACCCCCTTCACTCAAAAGAGATCCTGAAAGGAGTAGCGGTGTGAGATCTATTCTTTCACAAGATGGATTCTCAGGATATCATCAGTTAGAATTGCAAAGGAGGACCAAGAAAAGACAACCTTTTCACTTTGAATGGGGAATTTTTCCTATACGGTCATGCCTTTTGGACTAAAGAACGCACTGCTGTTGTGTTTTTGTGCATTGTGGTTCAGGCATTTTTAGGACTTCATCCATAAATTTCTACAAGTCTACCTGGATGACTGGATAATATATGGATTAGTGAGGGACCATTGTGACAATCTGAGGCTGATGTTTGAGAGATGTCCATGATAGTTGAGTATATCTCTCAACATTAAGAAATGTGTTTTTCTACTACTCCATTTGGCACCCTTGTTGGGACATATCATATGTAAAGAAGGCTTGTTGGTGGATCCTTGCCAAAGTTGTCATTATTGTGGGATTGGGGGAGCCTACCAACCAGAGCGCATGGTGCATGGATTCCTTGGGCATATGGGGTATTACCAAAAATTTATTAAGGGGTATGCCAAGATCACCACACCATTGGAGGAGTTTTGAAGCACAAAAGTACATTTCATTGGGGAGAGGCAGCAACAGATGGCATTTGACACATTGAAGAATAGGCTTATCACCATGCCCATATTACACTTTCCCTCTTGGATAAGCCATTCCATGTACATGTTGATGCTTCAGGATGGATGATTGGAGAAATCTTTAGCACAACCTGGAGAGGGAATTGTTGACCATCCCTTGTGCTTTTCTAGTAGGAAGCTAACCCCAAAAAAAAAATTATACTACCACGTGAGCGAGGCATTATCGATGATCTACACATTGCTACAAAAATTTAGGTAGTATTTTCTAGCGATGCCTTTTATCTTTTACATGGACCACATGGCATTAAAGTACTTGGTGAACAAGCCCATCTTACAAGGGCACATATGCAGGTGGGTCCTATTGTTTCAAGGAGTTTGAGTTTATGGTTGTTGTAAAACTAGGTAAGAGTAATTTGGGGCTGACCATTTATCAAGGATTGACTCAGGAGAGGACATGCGTGAGCATTGAGGATACAATGCCAGATGCACAACTATTCAGATTATAGTGCACCCTCTTGACTTGGAAGATATTGTTGTGTTTCTCAAAATGGGTGTGGCACCGAGAGGGAATGAAGACTTTGGAAAGGAAGTAGTTAGCCATACATGTCACACACCCTACATGTTAATTAGTGGAGACTTATACAAGCTAGGTCATGATGATGAGGTTTTGCATTGTGTGCATGCTTGAGCATGAGCATGCACTACAATCATGGAAGAGGCTCATGGTGGAATTGTAGGGGGACACTATGTAGGGAATGCAACCACGTGCAAGATCCTTCTAGTAGGATTTTGGTGGGAAATGGTTTACAAATATTGTATCAAGTATTGCAAGGCCTGACCACTTCCAACACCTTGGTAAACCAGGGAAAAGAGATGAAATGCCATTAAGACCAATTTCTAGTGTAGAACCATTTGAGAAATGGGAATTGACTTTGTAGGCCCTATTTCTCCAGCCACGCGAAAGGACAGGTTCACACTATATATCATTACATGCACATGCATATATTACCTTACAAGGTGGGAAGAAGTGGTGCCTACAAGGGATTACACAATGAAACAACAACTAGGTTCTTGTGGGAAAATATAATCAACAGGTATGGATGCCCCATTGAGCTTAACAAGTGATAGGGGTACTCATTTCTTAAATGAGATAGTTAGAATTTTATTGGCAGAATTCATGGTGGCCCATCACAAGACTACCCCTTATCACCCACAAGCTAATGGGACTACTTGAGGCATTTAACAAAATTTTGAATCACACGTTGACCAAGATTTGTGATGTGGGAAGAAAGGATTGGGATGAAAAGTTTTTGTTGTGTTATGGTCATATCAGACTACTTATAAGAGACTAAACAAGGCCACACCTTTTTTGATTGGTGTTTGGCATGGAAGTTGTGTTACTTATTGAATTCATGTTACCATCATTGTGTATAATACACACAGAGGGTTAGATGATGAACAAGTGCTTGAGGAGAGGATTGATAAGTTGATGCAGTTGGATGAGAGGTGGGCTATTGCTCATTGGAGTCAAAAAATAGAAAAATCTAGGCAAAAGGCATGGCATGATAGACACATCAAGAACAAACAGTTTGAGGTTGGGTAGATGGTTCTCTTGTATGATTCCAAGTTTTTGCCATCCTGGGAAATTCAAATTCCATTGGTTGGGCCCATACATTATATCCTATATACTTGATTCAGGTGCTTTTTCAATTACAAGCACTGGATGGAACATGGTTTCAGGCCATTTCAATGGGAGTAGGTTGAAGCCCTACTATAAATAAGTCTTCTTTGTGTTTGTAAATAAGGTAGTATTTCTAGTTAGCCTAGGATTTTCTTTGATGTAGTTTCCTTTCTTTGTGTTTCCCTTTCTTGTTGTTTTGTTTTTTGTGCATGTTTGTGTTGGTAGCCACTTATTATTTCAAAAAAATTCTATGTGCAGAGAGGACCACACATCCATTTTTGTGTGGGGTGGAGTGATGTGACAAGTGTTGGAAGCTATGGTTGTTGATGGCCCAGGTTGAAAAATCAAAAACACGTGGATTGGAAGATCACACGTAGAAGAGGTGAACATGAGGGAAGGATGGTGTCAAAAGGCTTTATAGAAACCACGTACAAGAATGAAAAGTGTATAGAACAACATGAGGTAGGTGATGTCAAGAACCAGGATTAGGACACAGAGGAAGAATGCCTTTGAGCATTGTAAGCATGCATGTAAGGATCTGTGGTCAGTAAGGGGTTTTTGTGCACTTGAAGGTTGCCAAAGTTTTTCATGTAGGATTGAGCATGGAGGAAAAGCTTGAAGGTTGGCATTGGAAAAATCCACCTTTATTGTGAAAAATTACATTGGTAGGTGGCATGGCATTTATTATGAGAAAAAAAAAGTTATAAATAGAAGATCGGGGTGTGTTATTTTTTACCTTGTGTTTTAAGTTATCAAAGAGCTCTCAAACTAGGGCATCCTTGCGAAAGAAGGTTTGAAAATTTGTGAAGATTTGTGTGCATAGCTAGTTTGATCAAGTGAACCAGAGTGGAAAGGAGTACACAGCATAAGTGGAGAAGGTTGTGTGGAAGGATCCCATGGGTGTTATGTCCATCTTGTGGAAAAAGGGTTTTCCAGTTAGGGTTGCATAGCTAGGGCATGAGATTTGGAGGAATTTTCAAAAGGAGTGGAGCCATGAAGTTGAGCAGAGCTAGGACCAGAGAGAGGAAGAAGTTTTAAGGACCCAAGAAGGAATGACACCAAGGAAAGTAGAAAATTTTCACCAAGAAGGGAAAGGGAAAGGAAAACAAGTCCATTTCTACCAGTTTCAATGAAGAATGGTACATGGAAATGTAATACCCGATGATGTATTACTTGGTAAGGAATGGGTGTCTCATGTCAAAAATATGGTATAAGTGATTACAACCATCGAATGAGCACCACAGAAAATGAGATGACACTAGAACTGGTTCACCCTATAGAGAAGAGGACACCAGATGGAATGCCTATCTATGATGATGAAAGTGAAGGTGAAAATGGAGAAGGTTGGGTTGTTGTAACTCTATGAGTTTCCCTATTTCAGAAAGCCTGAGTGACTATACCAATGGTTGATGTCACGTGCATGCATGAAGACCACTTCTATTTTTCATAGGTCGGAGGATGCGCATAACCCCCCAACTGATTTCTAAGTTCACCGGCCTTATCTATGAAGGAGAATCATTGGATGATGATTTGGGAGACAAAGAAGCCATTAAGAAGACCATTGAAGCTTATGACTACAAGAAGGGTTCACGCTACTTTGACATTTCTATAATCACCAACCTTGTGATGAGGATGGCCACATGCATGCTTGGTCACAAAGTTGAATGGGAAAGAGAGATGGACACATATCAACAAGGCCTGGTTGAATGTATGTCACAAGATCTCGAAGGGGACCATCTATAACCTCTCATATTTTATTGCAGAGGAGATTATAAATGCACATGATGAGAGAGAAGATCATGTTTGGTAATGTCCTCCTCACCATTGTCTTTTTAGAGATTGGAGTGCCCGATGGGCCGGATAAGTTTGTTTGGGAATACCCAGATGAGAACCCCTCCCCCACCAAGAGGTTTGAACAATATACTTGTGACACCATGATGACCACTCATAAGGCACACCTGGAAAAGTGGTATAAGTGGATGCATGATGCATTTGGGGATGAATGGAGAATACCCAGTAGTTTCCTTCATTAGTACAAGGAGAGGTTGAGTTCAGTTCCATATACCAACATTTTTGTATCGAAAATTTACTTTGATAGATGGCACCAAGAGTCCTTGGTGTAAGTTTCCTTTCTCCTTCACGATGCAATACTTCTAGGCTAGTCAGGTCAATCGATTCAAAGAGGTGAAGAAACTCAGGTTTGATCTAAGTGTAGTAGATCAAGATTACCATGAGCTACACAGAAGTTAATATACCCCAAGAAGCACACCTATGTGGAGAAGTATGTCTCCCATGACATGCACATGTTGAAACCAGTAACATTTCCTATTGTAGGGAGGACAACAATGAGGGTGTATTTGCACCTAAGGCCTAAGTATGAAAAAGGTGCTTATGTTGAAGATGATGTCTCCATTCTGAGGACCCCACCATGAGGAAAAAGGTTGTGCCAAGGAAAAGAGAAAGAGGGAGGCTCTTGAGAAAAAGGTGTCGAGCACAGATAGTATATAGATAGTAGGGGGCACAGGAGTTGGCAGTGGCACAGCAAGTAAGTTACATCCACATCTAAAGAGGTCTCCCATTAGAAAAGAGTCACCATAGAAGGAAGAGTCACCGTAAGAGAAGAGTCACCCGAGAGAGAAGAAAAAGAGAAGTCCCTAAATTGGAGTCACCAGTAAGGAAGAAGCAAAAGGGTGACAAAAGGGTTAGACTCAGGAGAAACAAAAAGCATGGAGGCCAAAAGGGTGATGAAGATGATGAAGATGATGAAGAGCATGGTGAGGCTCAAAATCATCCTGTGTATGATGTACATGAGTCAGATGAAGAAGGAAATGAAGAAGAGGGATGAGAATGAGGAAGGCACTCATGACAAGGGGGGAGTGAGGAAGTAAACATGAAAGATCAGAAGACCCCAACCCGACCGAGGAGAAAATGGATAACACTATAGAGAGGGAGGTGGCGGGTATTATCCAATAGTTGGTGGAGCATGAAGTAGAGTGAAGCACCAAAGAAGTGTTGAAGGAAACTAAGGAGAGCACAAGTGTAGGAAAGGAGTATGGGAGCATGGGAGAGACCCCAGCTTAGCAGTAAGCTTCCCAATGACAATGCACACAGGTGGGAAAGGGCACAATAGTGGTGCAGGAACATGATATGACTTATATTAATGATCCAAGAAAGGTACTACATGCACACTTCCAAAGTACCATGCCCACAAACCAACTCCTCACTTGGTCTTCTTTTGATGAAGAGGGTGCATACCCACACATGAGGAAAATGCTATCCTAGGATTTTGAGTCCCACGTTGATGAACCCAGTTTGAGGTAAATCGTGATGCATTGATGAAGATACCAGATGCCAAGGGAGTAAAACCTCTTGTAAATTCCCAACAACTATCAGATGAGAAAGTTTGCAATGCACTCAACAAAGTATCGGTGGAGGTGGAAGCAAGACTCTTTGGCAAAAATGATAGAATAAGGGTCTTGGAGGAAGAGCTTGAGAAAAAGAATGAGGAGATCATTGAGAGGGACAAGGAGATAAAACAAAAGGAATTGATCAATGCATAGTTAAGGTGTGAACTAAGGGATGAAAAGGTGAAGGTGTGTGAAGTCCACAAGAAGATAGAGGCCATTTCAGATGCCATTATCTTGAAACACCCAGACTTGCCCCTGCTGAGAAGAAAATATGAGTCAACCATGCACTTCTTGGAAGACTTGACCCACATCCTCACCATGGAAAGGTGACCACTCATTAGAGTTAGCGAAGAAGAGAGAGGTGATGGCATGCCAAAAGGAGGAAGAAAAAGATGAAGATTGGGGAGATAGTGACTCGGTACTCGAGCTCCTTGCCACAGTAAATACCATCACATGTAGATGGCTGAAGTCATGTATGACAATTGTGCTGATAGAGACAAGGTAGCAAAGCATATTGGTTGCTACACATGAGGTGGATCTGAAAATAATTTTAGGAAAAAGAACAAAGGAAATAGGGCGGAGCATGATAAGATCCTAGCCAAAGTTGAGAAGAAGTTGGAAGCAATCAAAACCTTGTGGGGTTTGATTAAGAATAGGCTAAAGGAACTATACCCCCAAGTCACTCACAGGATGGATGCACTAGGTGATCTTAGCAAGCAGCTGGGAAAGCATTGTAGATACACTTGAAAAGCTAAGAGTGATGAACTAAGTTTTGATGAAGTAAGTGCATTGGTGGGTGACCTACTTCAGTAGGGCATAGGGAGAAGTGGATGCTGGGAGAAGATTGAGGCATCCATCGTAAAAGGAGTTCCCACTCCTCATGCAACAATAGCATATTCTTCCATTCTTCCATTCTTTATTTAGATTATTTCAATTCCACTATTCTTTATTCTTTGAAGGAGAAGAATGTTTCGAGGATGGAGAACACACGTAGTGTGGGGTGATGTTGGACCCTAAATATTGGCTAAGTACCAAGAGGCACACACACAGATCAATAAATAGAAGGGTCGCTCAGGGAAAAAACATAGGAAAAAGGGTTTAAGAAGGGTTTAAGTGAAACCAGGGCACGCGCGGGAGGCAGAACAAGGGTTTAAAGGACTTAGCCATATTTGGCATCATGGAGTCACTTGAGGAAAAATGTGAGGACCCGACTAGGCATGATAAGTGGATAAGGTGCCACCTGGAACCTTGGAGGCCAAGAAAAGGATATTCCACATAGGGAATATTCCCAGAGGCATCATTACAGTTAGTGGAAGGTTTTGCAAAGAGGATAAGCATTCACCAATGGAGGACCACATTGACACTTGGCACACGATCTTCTCATGAGAGAAGTCATGGTGGTGGACACTGATCCTATTTAAAGAAGTGCTTGGGACAAAAAAGAGAGGAGAAGAGAGAAGGTAGAGGTAGGCAGAAGGTGCTAGAAAGGTACAAGAGTGCTAAGAGAAGGAGGGTAATGAGGTGCTTGAAAATGTTAGGAAATGCTAAGGGTTTGGAGCTCATGATGCTAGGGTTTAGAGTTCTTGATGCTAGAGGGTTGTAAGGATATCATTAAGCATATGTATGGGTACTGGGGTCTATAACAAGGGTTATAATGGGGAAAGCATAGTTAGGATCTCTGATCAGATTAGTTAGTTTTGGGGGGTTGGATCTCTGTCATTTGATGTATATGGTCTGAGATGACCCTTTTGAATGTAGTGTGGCTACTAGAAACTCTTTTAAATCAATATACATGGATCTATTATGTACATCTTGTTTATGGGTGTAAACCCTCATGTTATTTGGCTTGTCATGACCATATTTGATCTAGTTTCCTTTGTTTATTCATACATGTTTATTTACCTTTTGTGATGCATTGATGTGTAGATATGTTAGTTATATCTTCTACCTTCCGAACAAGCATGCAAAGCACTACCACAAGTGAAAATGCCCTTCAAAGTTTGAAATTGCCTAGATTTGGATAAATCTTCTAGGGATCTAATGAATAATGATTGGCCTACAAAAAGTAATCTCCAAAACTGTATATGCACTATGCGGGCCTCTAAACCTCGAATCCTACAAAAAGGATATATATACCCAGAAACAAGGCAAAACCAGCACCAAATAACACCCAAATACTTGTAAATATTGATCTCAAATGAAAATAAATTTGTAGAATATTAACCAAAAGCTCAATACTAGCTCGACTCTGATACCATATCAAAAATCACCACAGTTCTATTGGTTCAAAGAATGCATAGGTGAATGATGCGAGACGTGAATTGTTCTAAGAAAAACAATGCAAGCATACAAGACTACAAATTACAAAAATATAAGAGAGATAATTG
The DNA here is from genome assembly GCA_018340775.1 of Taxus wallichiana var. yunnanensis. Taxonomy (NCBI): domain Eukaryota; kingdom Viridiplantae; phylum Streptophyta; class Pinopsida; order Cupressales; family Taxaceae; genus Taxus; species Taxus wallichiana. Next base: position 222,490,827 of record CM031236.1, on the reverse strand, counting down.
TAATAACACATAAATAGCTCCAACTCAATACGATCAAATAGAATAATGCAAGAGATGTACATATAGGAGGTGAATGTGTAACCTCCTCCTAGAATCATGGCAATATCCACCTATAATAGTGGTAACCAACAGCTATAATGGTGTAGTCAAGTGGTGACTAACACCTAGAATAGTGTAGTCAAGTAGTCACCTAGAATAGTGTAGTCAGTGGTAACACAACTAGAATAGTGTAGTCAAGTTTACACCTAAGCAAGCATATCCCATAAGTGTAGGGAAACTCCAAGTAAGGTGGAATATCTTGAGTAGGATAATACAAATAAAATGAGGAAAATAAATCCTACACTAACGGAGATACAGGGAATTACATACTAATATCAACTCGGGAGGCACAAAAATAAAGGTAGCGCATGTGGTAGCATAACAGCTCCCATAGTTAGACAACAAAATTTGTTTGGAAGTAATCGATAGGTGTGACATTAGGACAAAGCATTGGCATGTTATTCGGTGAAAGTATTCTCATTCGTGAGATACCAAAATAGACAGGTTGGTATGTAGTTTAGTTCTACTATGGCCGCATAAACTAGTTCTTCCTCGGGACCACCATTCATTCCAAAGCAATAGGAGGCTTGGGACACTCTGGTATATTAGAAATTTGGACACTGAGAGGGGGTGAATCAGTGTCTTATAAAACTTTCAAATACTTATACTTCACAAAAATAGTTAAGAAAAACATATGAAATCATGCATAAGCAACTGAAAGAGAGACAATACACATTGTTTTAGGAGGTAAACCCAAAAAGGGAGAAAACTCACTAAAATCAAAGAACTAGTTGTTGACAAAATTTCCTATGTGTTACAATGATTTAAAGTTGATATGAAACTCAAATTTTGAGGCTACAACCCCAAGAATATATTCGAGAAATAAATTTATGATGGAGGCTACAACCCCTATGTTAATTTAGTTAGCAACTACTTTGACTTTCTGCTTCTGCAAGTTACAACTTACAAGGAAGTTATAACTCCCTAATAATACTGAGCTGCAAATCAATGTGAATACACTATGTGATCACTCTTCATCTTGTATGCTAAACATCTGATAATGATCCTAAATTTTCAATCTAACCTTCTTGTTTCACCTACAATTATGTCAATTTACAAGCTTCTATGTACCTTTCACATGCTATCTAAACTTTTGTAGAACTCAATTACTCTTCTTAACTTCTTGGTTTAATGTTATGTTCATTCTTCAACATCTACTCCTTAAACCAATCATCTAGATGTATCTATCATTAAGCACTATCTATAACACTTTCAAGTATTTTGTGTCGGTTTAGAAGTAATACAAATCTCTGTCAATGTCATTCTATGTCAAGTTTTTATTTTTCATCTCTTTGTTAGTTCAACAACCCTTATATTCCACTATCTACAACATTTATACCTAGACCTTTTATTGTCTTCCACACATTTACCTTTTCATTTTCTTATTGTTTCATCTCTATCTCTTCCCTAACACACTAATTCATGCATATAGGCTATATTGCACTAATCTTCACTTCACTGTAGCACATGTTATTCTTCAACACTAATTGACAACTCCCTTTCTCTACCCTATACCTATTCCTATCAATCATTCACAACTCATAGACATTTGTCAAGTAGAAAATAGTTATTACCACCCTACTCTTATTGTTTCATAATTACCTCGCTTAGACTTTTTGACATTAGTTACTCAATCTTTTCTCACATTCTCACTTTGCTTTTGTCTAGTTTCCTCATTTCTTTCTTTAGCTCTAATTCTACTTCAAGGACTGCTATCTCTTTCACTTATTCATGTATAACTCACTATCTTTATGTAACGGATGTCTTTTATCCTTCACAACATATTGGTTTAACTTAATTTCATTTAGGAACATCAACCTTTCAACTTCAATGCCTTATTTCTTATTTTCCTTTTCGACTTCTCGGGTTTACTTAACCAAGATGGTCTCTTCAACTTCTCATGGAAGGTGTAATGCAATATTTTGCAACAGTTGGAGACTTTTACTCTTCACCAAGGACCAAAGACTTTGATCAAGAAATAACCAAGACTTTTCACTTCATGGGAAGATAAAGCACTTTAGTGATCCCAAGAAAAATTACATGGTTTTGGATAGTAGACTGAACCAAACCCTCATATATAGGCTTTCGGAGTATTAAGACACTTTATCAAGTTCTTATTAACACCAAAATGATCAAATTTTACTAATTCACCCATTACTTGAAGAGAATTACAATCATGCGGTCAAATGTAACTTATGAATATTGTGCATGATATTTCAATTGTCACGAGGAAAGACACTTCTTTAAACAACATCAAGGATTCCCAAATATTTATTTATCTTATTTGAGTTGAAGGAGCAAAGATAGATTCTTTTATTGTCAAAAAGATTGAAAAACATTGAAGGAATCCATAAAACTTGCCTTGTATCACGAATGTAGAAAATATTATCATGAATAACCTTCTCCTCGAGGCATGAAATCACACAATTCCTTGTGTAACATCTTCATGTCATGCATACAAAGATTATTCTCAAGTTTCAACAAAAATGATTGGATGAAAAAGTAGATACGACTAAAATACCTTCACAAACCCTAGAACAAGGGTTAGGACCACAAAGATGACTTGAGAGCACCAAAAATTTATTTCTCACTCCACATTAGATGAATTTTTCAAATTCAAGATGTAGAAACGTTTTGAGACCAACTTCCATCTTCTCCAAGCATTTACATGTTTGAATTTCTTCAAATTTTCTCTCAGACTTCACTGGTATAGTGTGTAGGGATCAAAAATTGATTGTTCAATCACTTGGAAAACAAGAAGACCTAGGAAAACACCCTGAATAACCCTTTGAATGCATTTAAAAGGCCAATGAAGCATTATATACCATGTTCTAGATCCCAAATAGCATTTACTCATGCAAAGATCTTACTTTGACTTCTCACACAATGACCCCTAGTCCATATCATCACCAAAATGGGCTTGGCATGCTTCAACAGGGTCTTTAAGCTACTCCACCACCTTTTGAGATGTGTTTTGTGAGGAAAATAAAACATTACACTTCAGCGTCCTTGAGAGCCCTTGAGTTGGTGTCTCCATACCAAGGCTTGAATATGTCACTAACATCTCACTGAGGGGCCTTGAGAGGAGAAAAATATACTTTAAGTAGAATAAATGACCTTATCTGTCTTGAATTCATCCCTAGAAAACCTTGAGAGACTTGAAACAACATCACACAAGTGTTTAGTAAGCAAACAAACTCATTTTACTCAAACACTCCAAGAAGCAGTCTTGAGGAGAGAGAAAACCTTCCAATAAAATGCTCATATCTTCTCTGATACTTATCCATTTTCCCTTAAAAATTTCCATAATTTAGTCTTGGAGTTCTCTACAAAAATTATTTTATGATTTATCTGAATAAGGCACTATATTTTTTCTTGGGTGCTAAGAATCCAAACTACTTATTTTGCACTTCTCAAAGAACCAGTTTTAGAAAAACTAGCATAACTTTCACATACCTTCTCAAAACTTGATGAAATTTGGCATGAAGCACCAAAACTAACTCCTATAAATGATCTATGAGCTCATGTGTTACAAATATGTGTGTACTCTTCAAACCTATCTCATTTGCATCAGACTACATTGTCAGTTCTCAAGGCCAACTTTTGTGAACTTTTGACTTTTACCTCTAGAAGCTAAACTAAGCCTTGTTATTTCTCACACATTCCCTAGAAAACATTCCTAAGCTTTTCTAATCCTTACATGATCTTTCCATGACCTTTACTAACCTCTCACACCTCATCAAGCTCCGAGCAGAGCCTAAATGGGTCGGGTTTCAACCGCAACTTCCACTAAATGACCCGATACACCATGTAAGATATCTTACCTATGCTTACATCATCATGTTGGACCTATAGAACTTCTTATCCAAGTATACCAATCATTTCCATACCTACATTAGACTCCTACCTCACCGACCAAGCCTACAAAGACACTGAAACTAACTTGAAACCATAGTGAACCATTGAGAAGGCACTACTAATCACTGTGTGCCTTTAATTGAGATTTACTTCACCCTTCACTCCTTTTCCATCAATGTTACTTGAAATCAATGACAACACCAATGACCGGGTTCAACATGGTCCTCCCTTGAGTGGAGGCAACCCTAGTGGAGGTTTAAGGTCGGGATATAGTCCTCCCTATGTGGAAGTAATCTTGGACAAGGAAGTAACCCAATGTAGACAAAAAATCACGTAATTGGGTACATTTCTAGGTCATTAAAGTGTACTAGAATTCATATGATGATGCAGCATAGAATTTACCAAATAACTCCCTAGACACGCGAGCACATCACTTAGCCTAGGCGAGCACTCACCCGACCCAGGCCGAGTGCTCACCCAAAGCGAGCAAAGGTACCGGGTCCCTCTTTAGGGTTGCTTGTAACAGGATGTTAGCATGATGAAGGAAGAAACACATAGATTCATAACTAATCTATCATTCTACATTGTATGCTACATTCATATCTATGATAGAACAAGCATTAAACAATAATCATGATTGAATCAATAACATACACTACTCAATTACACACAGGAATGACACTTAGATTCAGCCAATATCTTCCATCTATTAATAACACAGAAGCTCCTTACAATAATGTCAAATGATACCAATGTGTGTATGGACCTGCTACAGTAATTTAGTCATATGTGTATATCTCTATATCTTCATACATCCATCACACTCTTATATATAGGGTGGGGACTTTCCCTTCACCACTTATCTATTCCAAAAATAGGCCGCATGCTATTAATAGCCACGCGTCGTTCACAAGCATAGCCATACATGCAAGTGTGTTATCTATAGGCCTCTTACAGTTTAACGAAGTTTCAATCCTATTCTTATCTCATCTCCATGCAAAATGATTTGATCCAATCCTCCAAAAATAGACAATGTATGGCGCACACGTCTCTGCATCATTGGTGTGTTTCACATGCCATCTTCTAAAAATAGGTCATCATGCTCAAAATCAACTAAGTCCTAAATGTTGAACTTTCCTTTCATGTGTAGGTCCTTCCTTTCCTTCCGCGCCGTTGATCCTAGTCTTCTCTCATGTGGACTCCTTGTGTGTTCTCTAACAAGTATTCTCTAATCAACATTACCCCACACTAATCTCATTATCATCCCGACAATGGGTATTCCTCAAAAAATTGAAGGAACGAGAATAATGGAAAGAATAAGAATGAAAGAATATTTACAAATAAAGAATTTTTATGAGACAACCTCCTCTGTATCACTTTGCAGTATCAATTTTGGATACTCCTTTATTTCGGCCTCCAAACCTATCATTAAGTGAGTGCTTGTTACTGGTTTTTACGGGATGTCCATAGCAATGGATTCCAACTCATCCCTCGCAATCTCTCCCTTTCATTCTGCAGTAGAATCAACACAATGCTGGACATTGATGTCATTCTTCCTTCTAAAAGATTCATCTTCTTCTTTCCTTTTACTACTTTCAAGATGCCTGCCTTTTTGGGTGCCATTTTTTTCCCCTTTGCAAATGTCTCCTCTTTAACTCTACAAATTTGTGAATCAAACCCTAGCTCAATTAAATTGCACCCTAGGTGGAAACTTTGTGCCCTAACTCCTCTTTTCCTCCTTGATTCACTCAAACCCTTCACCACTTGGCGACGTAAGCTTCTTTTCACACATATTTGTTTATCACGCTTGGTTTCACACCTTAACTTAACGATCACTTAGCTCTTTCAGCAATTGGCTCTTTCCTCAAATTCTCTTAGTCACAATGGTAAAAATGAATCTACATCCCATCCTTATATAATATTTTTTTCAAATTTTCAAATTTTGATGCATTTATTACTCCTTCACCTACCAAATATCCTCTCATTTACTTGACAAAATTCATTCTTTCTACGTAGTACATCTTTGCATCCCAGTTATAACCTTCTAGCATGCCTTCCTACCCTCTAGTCACAGACTTCTCTTGAACATGTGCCCTTGCACCCAAGTACCTCGTCATTGTACCTTATCCTCGAAGTTATCATGGCCTTTGCTTGCCTTGCATTATATTGTTCTTTCATTCATCTCCACCTTTTTCACTTATGAGAAGTAATCTTCTTTTGACTTAAAGCGCACCCGTAGCAGCTTATTCTTTTCACATTTCAATTCCCACAGTCTTTTACTTGGATAACTACAACCACCCCATACTAAAGGTATGTATACGATCCTCTACGCATAAACATTGTTCACATAGTAATGAGCTTCATGCACGCAAGCGCGCTTTACACAAGAACAACAACTAAATTGACAAAGCATAGCGACAATGAAGGAAATACATAAGGGAAACCTAATCTAAATGGCAATAATGCCTTATTACAAACACCAAGAAGTCTTATTTATAGTAGGGCTTCAGTCTACTCCGGTTAAAGTAACCGGGTAGTCATGTTCCATCAAGTGCTTCTAACTGGAAAGCACTTGTTTCAAGTATGTGAGTGATGACATATGTCCCCAACCAATGTACTTTGAGCTTGCATGGATGTTGTAAGAACTTAGAGTCATAAAGAAGTACCATTTTTCCAATCTCAAACTTCTTATCCCTTATGTTTCTGTCATGCCATGCCTTATTCCTGGACTTTTCCTACTTCTGACTCCATCGTGTTATGGCTCGTTGCTCATCTAGTTGAATCATCTTCTTGATACACTCTTCTAAATCATGTTCATCAGCTAGACCTCCAGGTGCGCAATGTATAAAGAAGGTAACATAAATTCTATAGGGAGAACACTTCTACACCAAACACCAAATTTGTGAAATGGTGTGGCTTTATTCAATTGCTTATAAGTTGTTCTATATGCCCAAAGAACAAATAACAATTTGTCATCCCAATCCTTTCTTCCAACATCACAATTAATTGTCAAAGTTTGGCTCAAAATCTTGTTGAAAGCCTCAGCAATTCCATTTTCCTAAGGATGGTAGGGTGTAGTTTTATGGTGTGCAACCATAAACTCATCTAATAGGATCCTGATTGTCTCATTCAAAAATTGTGTACCCCTATCACTTGTCAAGCTTAAAGGAAATCCATATCTTGTAAGAAAATTCTCCCATATAAACCTAGCCACTGTAGCTACTGTATAGTCCTTTGTAGGTACTTCTTACCCCACTTTTGTGTGTGAGATAATCATGCAAGTAATGATATAGCGCGCGATCTAGTCCTAGTGCGCATGCGGCTAGAAAAATAAGTCCAACAAATTCAATGGCCCATTTCTCAAATGGTTCTTGCACTAGTAATTGGTCTCAAAGGCATATCATCTCTTTGCCCGCCACTGGTTTTCCTAAGCGCCAACAATGATCACATGCCTTATAATATTCTTTACAAAACACTGCAATCTTTATACAATGTCTCCCACCATAATCCAACAAGTAGGATATTTTGGGTAGTCACATCACCTACGTAATGGCCTCTTGCCCCAATACCACCTTGAGCTTTTCCATAATATCATTGTGATCATGCTCTAATACACAATGGTGTAATACTTCATCTCTTCCTAACTTGTAGAGGTCACCATTGATTAACATAAATGATGCCACATGTATAGCAAGATGTTTCTTTTCTAATGCCTTCATTCCTTATGGTGCTATACTTTATAATATTATCAGTCCATTAAGTAAAAGACAACAATGTCTTCTAATTTTGATGACGTGCATTTTAACCTATATAATTGTGCATCTGGCATGGTTTCTTCAATTGTTTGTGCTTCCTCCCTTGAGTTGATTCTAGATAGATGGTCTGGTCCAAAATTACTTTTCCCTGCTTCACCACAACTGTGAAATCAAACTCTTGAAATAAGATTACCCATCTACATATGTGCCCTTGTAAGATGGACTTGTTTACCAAGTACTTCAATGCCATGTGATATGTATAAAACACAAATGGTGTTGCTAACAAGTATTGTCAAAACTTGTGCAATGCATAGATCATTGACAAAGCTTCACACTCTATAGTTGTATAATTTTGTTCAGCAGGATTTAGCTTCCTACTAGCAAAACAAATTGGATGATCTACAATACCTTCTCTAGGTTGAGCTAACACAACACCAATGGCCATGCCAGAGGCATCCACATGCACATGAAATGGTTTATCCCATGAGGGAAAGTGTAGAATGGGTGTGGTAGTAAGTCTCTCTTTTAATATCTCAAATGCGCACTATTGTGGTTCTCCCCAATAAAATTTACCTTTCCCTTTCAGTAACTCTTCCAAGGGTGCAATTTTGGCATACCCTTTGATGAATTTTATATAATATCCTATATGACCTAAAAATCCACGCACCTCACTTTGATTGGTAGGTGCTTCCAGGCCTAAAATGACTACAACCTTAGCTTGGATCAACGAGCAAACCTTCCTTGTAGATTATATGTCCTAACAATATTCCAAATGGTGTGGAAAATATGCACTTCTTGATGTTCAAAGAGATACTCAACTGTCTGCACCATTCAAACATCAAGCGTAGATTGTCACAATGATCTTTCACAAGCCCATATACTATCCAATCATCTAGGTAAACCTGTAAGAAGTTGTGAATAAAATCTTTGAATGCTTGAACAACTATGCATGAGAATACAACAGGCGCATTTTTCAATCCAAAAGGCATCACAATATAGGCAAAACTTTCCCATTCAATAGTAAATGTTGCCTTTTCTTGATCCTCTTGAGCAATCCTAACTGATGATACCTTCACCTGTAAAACCATTACAGTAAGGAGTATATATCGTGCCCGCAACACCTTCTAGTATTTCCTCAGTGAATGGCATCGGGAATGGATTGGTGACACATGCAACATTCAACTCTCATAGTCTACACATATTCTAATTTGTCCATCCTTCTTGATATTGATCACCATTGGGCTAACCCATTCTGACTCATCGAGGGGTTTGATAATTCCATATTTCAACATTTTATCAATTTCTTCTTTTACCTTTTCACACAAATTAGGATTCATTCTATAAGGCCTCTTTCTAACTAGGCGTGCACCGTCTTTAAGATTTATCTTCATTTCCCCAAGTGATTTATGCATGCCTTTAAGTTCATGATATCCTCGTGGGAATAAGTCCTGATAATCCCTGAGTAACTCAATGATCTTTTCTACCTCCGAGTCTGACCAATAGTCTCCAATTATGGCCTCCTTAGGCTCAGCCTCCGAACCTATATTCACCTTCTTTGTCTTCATGGGTTCATGATAGGCACATGTATCCTTGTCTACACTGTCCAAGACCTCATGCACCCCTTGTGAATGTTCAATATCCAGGTTTTCAATTTCCTCATCATCCATGATGTAAACCATCTTTCCCTTCTCTTTCTCAAGGCAAGCATGTTCAAGTAGTATGAAGTCCATTTCTTCTTCCTTCTCAAAATGCACTCCGGACTCTATCTCACCAAATAATTCCTGAATATGCTCTTCTGATTTTGCACTATCTCCCATGGTTAAGCACTTGATAAATTTTAATGCCTCTTCTATTAGAGGTTGAGAAGAAAAATAGTCAAAGGTTTGGATCATCCCTATAGTCAAATTTTTCCAGTTTCCAGTCTCTCGATGTAGTTATGCATATACATACTAGGCGTGTACACATCCTTATAGCATAGAGTACAATCTATGCACCCAGAGTGAAAGTGGTAATGTTTCCTATCCTACTATTCAGAGTCTCTCACACTACTGAATGTGATGCTAAACAGGTTGATCACCATGATAAGTGTAGATCTACGTAGGTACATTGTTCCTTACAAACCTAATAGATAGGGCGATTCCAATATTTTCCCATTCTATAAGATTATCTTTGTGGACTACCCACCGGTGCAATTTGCTATGCCACGTAATGTATATACTAACATAGCTCTTCTCTAAATTTGTTTTGTCTAATGTGTTTCCATGGCTTTCAAAAATGTAGGAAGATCTTCTACCCTGTATACCAAGGTATTGTGCTACCTATCCATTGGACCAAACGAAGTCCATTCTTATACACAACCACACTTTTTACTTCACGCCCTACTAATTCATATGTACCATGAGCCCAATTGTCACAAGTAATACTTGTAGTATCACTAATGGAGTGAGAATCCTCCCACTATAGGATGCCTTCTTTTGATGGCTCATTGACCTCTGGGTCTTGAATAACACGTACATAAATTTGGTTTAAGTCCTCCTCACTTAAGCTCAACATATGGTGTAGACTTCCCATCTGTCAACAGTATCACAACCCTTTCCTCCTTGTTCTCAAAGATGATATACCCCTTATTGAATCTCAAGTCAGAATTATTCACATAACACCAAGGGCATCCAAGCAAGGCTGAAAATTGTCTGCTTCTACAAGTGCTAATACCTCAAAATCCCCAGTGAACTTGGCCCCTTATATGGTTATAGATGCATCCTTCAAAAAATCCTATGGGAGTAGCCTTAGTCTAGTTTTCCATAAACAACACATTAGATGATGGCTGCAATGGAGGCCTCCCCATTTGTACCCATGCATCTAATGTAAGCACATTTACTTCCGCACCTATATCAATCAATATGTTGCTCAACAACCACCCATCCACAACAACATTTAGAGTAATTTCCTTGTCATAGTCAATGCTATCAGGGGGAATATTTACATGCAGGATCTACCGTCTGGTTTCAAAACTTACACATGGAGTGTTCCCCTTTAACCAACTTCCTAATAGTGGGATAATGTTCTCCTGGTGCAACATTCTGCACACTTCTCGCAGATCATCGATATCAGTTTGGACTGTCTCTAATGCTTTCTTCTGCTCCTTTAAGTATTGTATCTCACCCTAAAGATTCCTTAGCACTTCCATGGTATCCTGGTAAACCTCCTTCTGATGAGTGGGATCTAGGTACCTTGCATGTAAAACCTCCTCCTTGGTGATCGTAGGCTTTTGGTGCAATGCTTCTCTTGCATGTGCCACTTTAGCACGTGTAGTAATCTTCACTGTCAATGCCTCATGTCCTTATTCTATCTTGGGCATCCATTGATCTTTTACCGTGAGTTGGATTCTAACCATCCGGTGCCTTTGTTTTCTTGCTTATGTTGCTTACTCAAATGCTCATATAAGTCTGGGAACTCTTCATAACTATGGTTCTTCCCGCAGAAAGAACATGCAATATTCTGAGGACATTCGTGCCTATAGTGGTCAGGAGATCTACACGTATAACATGTTCCACGAGGGAACTCACCTCTTCCTCCACCATGATATCCATGTCCCCTTCCACGTCCTCCTTCAAAAACACCCCTCATTCCTGTCATAGCACATTGGATTATGATCCCGATCCTGGTGCTCATTCTTACCCTTAGAATTATCTGTTACACTTGTTTGTCATACCCCAATGTCTATAGCATCCTGGATCTAACCAATCAACTAAAAATCCTCAGTATCATGGGTCATGGACTGCAAATCTTACAAAAGCAAGATACATTCTTCCTTATCACACATTGTAACAAAGGACAGTGACTAGCATCATGATTCAAATGACAGATCTCACAATCCAACAGTAATGAGCATATAGATCTATGAGGGAAACTATCCTTGGTGTGACCTTCCACTTCATAATCTATACACCAAATTCCTGAGCACGTTTCATGGGCTGAATTTGCTTTGATAGCTTCTCTAATTGTTTTGTCATAGTTGCAATATATGCCTCTAAGAATGGACTAACACCAATGTCAATGCTCCCAACTACCTCAGCATGCAAAGTTGCTTCCATGGCTCATTGACCTCTGCTTCGCGTAGATCAGTGTATGTCTTATGTGACAACGCCCTTCTAAATGGTGTAATCAATCCTCCAACGAACCATTGTGCATGTTGGCTAGCATGAATATCATAAGATAGCTTAGATAGAAGTGTCTTAAAATGAGCATCATACTCACATACACTCTCAGTAATGCCTTGCACTATATCCTTTGAGAGTGCACTAATACTCTTTTTCTCAAACTCAAGGATATGGAACTCTTTCAAGAAAGCATCTTTCAATGTTGCATAATCCACACAAGTTTGATTAGGGTAAAACTTCCTATACCAGTTGTGCACACATCCCTGTAATGTAGTAGAAAATTGACTTGCCTTATGCTCAACAACCATGATCCCCTTAGCACACCATAAGATTTCACACATATGCACACGTTAAACTAGTAGCATCCTCTATACCTCTATACTTTGGAAGATGAAGAGACATCTCCATATAAATATTTTGTGGTTGATGCAGACCTTGACCACCTGATACAGAACCTCATGTGTTCCCTCTGCCTCCAAAACCACCAGATCCACCAGAACTGGAACCACCTATACCTCCTACTCATCCACTGCCCATGTAACAAAGGTGGGAATATGACTTGTAGATTACTCCTCTGTGCTTTGACAATAGTACTATACTAAACCCTTACCGTCTATGAGGTAGTTCCACTTCCAGAGGTGAATCCAACATTCTGCACACTCACATTCTGCGTGGATGATGCACTTAAGGATGTTCCTCCAAATATCATTGAAGCCATCTATCATGCTATTGATATACTTGCTCCTAACTTACTCCTCTCTCTCTGCTTCCCAAATTAGCTTAATAGTTACTTGTCATACTAGATCTTTGAAAACCAAGTGCAAGGGCTAGGTCACCGGAGTCGATTAGGTCTGGCGGTCGATTAGGTCTAGGTAGTCTCTATTGGCACACTTCTGTGTGAGGCCGAGGGGGATATCTATCATATTTTCCAAGATGGGGGAGTTCCTAATGCTCTGGCTCCACATCTTCTACGTGAGCTATAAATCCTTCACGAGCCATATCTCTCCTCAACGCCATACTTTTTACAACATAACGTTGCTTCTCTATCTCCCTCTCACATGCCTCATTGAATTTAATCCGCCTTTCCTCTCTTTGCCTCTCTCGTCACTAGATCTCTGCCATCTTTCACCAAACTTGTTCCTTACCTTGCATGTGGTGAAGTTTAGTTAGCCATCGGTTTACTCTCCAGGTTCAAAGTTACCATCAAGATCTTGATCACCAATGCAGATACCTTGCAAATATACTCCTCTTGGATACCACAAAAACTAGAATTCAACTACCTCCAGGAAAGAGTATGTCAAAATTGAATATTCCAAAATATAACTATTTAGAATACCACATATCCACATTGTGAGTCCAGATCAAATTAGCATCATAAAGGGCTTGAAATTCTTCCTACGTCTAGACAAGTGCATGATACCTCCAATTCTGCTTTGAGATGCATAAGCAGTAAGCCACTCGTATAATTCTACTAGAAAGATGGCAAAAAATCTCTCATATAAGCTGTCATATAGATTTTGTTCTACCCAAGTGCATGTATTAAACTCAAATCCATTGTTGAACCGCCATGCATATTCTTCCTCCAGATCGTGTATCCATTCCTCAATACTTGCTAGAGTTAACCGGTACGTCTTCATCGCAAACCATCCTGAAAACAACTGAAAAAGAGGTCCCGGAAATGGAACCAATGATGCAACCTAGAATTTACTAGATAACTCCTTAGACGTCTTTGGCACATCACTCATCCTAGACTGATCGCTCACCTGAAGCACGCAAAGGTACCAGGTCTCTCTTTAGGGTTACTATAACAAGATGTTAGCGTGATGAAGGAAGAAACACATAGATTCATAACTAATCTATCATTCTACATTGTATGCTACATTCAGATCTATGATAGAACAAGTGTTAAATAGTAATCATGATTGAATCAATAACATACACTACTCGATTACACACGGAATGACACTTAGATTCAGCCAATATCTTCCATCTATTAATAACACAGAAGCTCCTTACAATAATGTCAAACGATACCAATGCACGTATGGACCTGCTACAATAATTCAATCATATGCGTATATCTCTATATCTTCATACATCCATCACACTCTTATATATAGGGTGGGGACTTGCCCTTCACCACTTATCTATTCCAAAAATAGGCCACATGTTATTAATAGCCACGCACCATTCACAAGCATAGCCATACATGCAAGTGTGTTATCTATAGGCCTCTTACAGTTAACTAAAGTGTCAATCCTATTCTTAGCTCATCTCCATGCAAAACGCTTTGATCCGATCCTCCAAAAATAGACAATGCATGGCACACACATCTCTGCATCGTTGGTGTGTTCCGCACGCCATCTTCTAAAAATAGGTCGTCATGCTCAAAATCAGCTAATTATCAAATGTTGAACTTGTCTTACGTGCGTGGGTCCTTCATGTCCTTCCTATCCTTTTGCGCCCTTGATCCTGGCCTTCTCTCCGATGCGGACTCCTTGTGTGTTCTCTAACAAGTATTCTTTTATCAACATACGATTCCTAAGCAAGAAAACTAGTAAATGATGAATGTCTTTGACATCATTTCTATGATTTTTGTTTTCTATTTGGTCTTACACACCTTAAATCCCAGTCGGTATTTACTTATTTATATTTTATGACTTCAAACACTAGTGCCTAGCCAAGATAGGAGCAACTAGGCGCCCGACCCTTTTTCACCTTACTTTCTTCTTTTAGGTCTCTTTTATCTTTTGGACATATTTTTCACTTATGGGTCAGCCTAACAAATGTGAATTACTAACTTCAAACAAGGGAATTATATAAATACATAGATATGTGACCAAAATCAAGGACCAATCACTAAGCATTACTATCACCACATAAGCTTTCATTTAAAAGGTGCCTAAAGCACTTTAAATAATTCATCCAAAGCATCCATTTAAGAGATAAGGGACTACATTTTCTACAGACACAACATAGGAAGGGGAAGTTCATTTTTCCATCCACACATTCTATTACATTACTACATCTAGCTACAACATGCTATCAAGTGCACTTGCACAAGGGCATCTTAGGGCATCATTCTCTCACACACTCATAAGAAGCACATGGATTACGAGATTTAGTGCGTGTTCATTCATAAGTTCACTCTTGAAGTGGCCGCCGAGTCGATCTACTCCCCATATTGCATCTTTCTTTTTAGGTTTGATGTGGTTTGTGGGTTTTACGGGTGAGCTTCTATTTTGTAAGTTATGGGTACCCTTGGTGATTATTGTTTGAATATAAGGTGATCAATAGGAAATAATTGTGACACCCCTACAACACGGTAAAAATCATATTCTAACTATTTTCACGGTCACCTGTGGCCAATAGTAGTCTCTAGTGCCCGGCACCCATGTCCTTTCATGGGTACCCATGTCAGCATCATTCGTGAGATCCAAAAATTATCCTGAGCATTTACAACATTGTTCACTTCATGTTCACAAGTTTTCCCACTCGAGAGAACTTCCGAACAAGCATAAATCAGCTACGTCATTATTTCTATATCTCTTGCTTAGGGTTTCATACTTGCTTATTTACTTGTGTCATTTTTGTATTTTAGCATTCATATAATAAGTGACTTTACAATATCAGATTTAATTCAAATTAAATTAAATCATTTGGTGATCCTCACTTGTTATCATTCATTTAGATCTCTATTCTATTAGTTTCTCTTTCATGTCTCCTAAGGTTCCTCAAGTATCCTTGCATGACCTACTTAACTTGCACCCACCTTGAAATTTTATTCTCCAAAAACCCTAGACATTATGTACCTCCCTTACAATATGTCTCCCACTCAAGTAAGTTCCATTTTTTATCATTTATACAATGATTGTATTGACCCTACTTCTCCATCCAATAAACCCATCTTAAATTCAATGCAAGTTATGGAAACAACGATTACATCTCTTAAAGCTGAAATCCAACATCTCAAGGATGTTTCTCAAGCCCATGCTAGTTCTTATTATACACCTCAGCCCAATCATATTTCTTCTACATGTTCTCATGTCAGTGAACCTTAAGTCTTACCATTGCTTTGGCACCTCTCAAGTTTGATCTCAATTCTAAGCAAAATCATATCCTTCCTCATCTCCTCACTCACCATTTGATCAACTTGCCAAATACTCATTGATACCCTCCTTATCGACTTACCAAATACTAAAGTCTCCCATTTTTCAATTATCATATACTTAATGGACATAATGATAATGACTACTATTCTTTAAAATGAATAATTAAGAACCTTGAGCATCGGGGTTTTATATCATTTATTTCACAACATTTTGTTTCATGCTAATCTTCATTACTAAATCACAATAAGCTCCCAAATCAAATCCATCTATGTCCAATGATCATCATTCCATAGTCACTCATGTTCCTTATTTACAGCCACCTATCCAATCCATTCTAACTAAGCAACCTCCTCTCAAAATTAGTTCATCCCCTCCTCCTCTCAAGCCTTCTACAATGTTACCAATTCCAACTAAGCAACCTCCTATAAAAATCAATTCATCCCCTCCTCCTCTCAAGCCTTCTACAATGTTATCAATTCCAACTAAGAAACCTCCTCTAAAAATCAGTCCATCCCCTCCTCCTCTCAAGTCCTCTATGGCGTTACCCATTCCAAATAAGTAACCACTCACTAAGCAAGACCAAAAAACTCTAGATAACCTCTTTAGACTTCCTCCTTTCAACCCGAAATCCAACCCTAGTTCTACTCTTGCTCCTACCTACCATTGTGACAATAATATGATTTCTTATGATACATTTCAAGCCCCATCACCATTGCAATGTATTTCTTTCATCATCACATAGCTCTCCATCATTAGAAAACTTAGGGGCATTGTAATTTATCCCCCATTTTTCTCTCGGCACTATCAGTTTATCTTTAACACCTATTATCATACTTCATGTTTTGTGCTTCATGATTATTATTTCTAAGCACTTACATACCCTTTGATACATGCATTTTATCATCATTACCATATGACACTATATTTCCATGGTTCATACTCGAATACGAGGGTATAAAATTGAAATGAACCTCACATCACTCACACATATCACGCTTTATGCTTCATGATCTATATTTCTAGCACACATTCTCAAACCATTTCTTGATGATGCACTCTTGTTTTATGGTTCATTCTTGATTTTTAAGGGGTTTTTTATAAATTAACCTCATCTCATACTCATCCACATGCCTTGGGAAGAATGTTGATCATATTCATCTTTACACATTTCATACCATACCATTCACACTCATAGCATATCGTATATCTTTGTTGCACTTATATTTGCTTGCTTATACTAGTTACATGATGCCCTTTACTTATTATGCTACTCAAATACTCAACATGTAAATATATTTTCTACATACACATGCACATTCACTTGGTATTTTAGAGTGGATGTAGATCTCTTCTGAGTCCTTACATGTTATAATGATGCTCGACATCATATCCTTTTATAGTCCCATCGAGGATCTTTGGGGCATCTACCTTTACTACTCTTACACATCACAGGTGTTATTGTTTCATTATATACTACTTCCTCCTATTTATAACACATTATTTTCCATTGATACATACACATCTTGACGTAATATTTATCTTTCTAACATGTTAACACATGCTTAATGTGTAACATTTACCTTGCAAGACTATTTTCCACCATGGTTATCTATCACACTTTACTTATTATATTTTGTTCTTGTATGTCATTGTTTGTGGGCTATGCCTTATGTCTTGTTTGATCACTTCTTTATGCTTTTGGTCATTTTGGCCTGATTGTCTTGTGACATTGTGAGTGATGTCCCATGTTTGAAACCCACTTTTCACGTTCTATCTTGTATGCACATTTTCTTGTTACATTATTTTTCTATGACATGTTTTCTACTTTTCTACTAACATATGTATTTTCCACTTTGTTTGCATGTCTCGTGGTTTCCACCATGCACATCCCCTAGCCCCTACGAGGATACAATTCATATCAGCATTAGGTCCTCTCCTTTGGGCCTCATTCTCATACCGATGTCGTATACACTTCAAAAACTAGGGGCATAAATTGGGTGAACAAGTCACCCCATATAGCATCTCGAGCTACAATACAACACAAGTTATGGTTACAACACTAGCTCAAAATCAGACTTGGGTTAGAATCATAACACAAACACCAGCACCAGGCTCGAGACATGAGTGCTTGGTTGCATGTTTCCTCCCCTAGGCACTAATTTCTGGTATACACAATCATTTTATTATATCAACATAGTTCTCATAAGCCTTTAGAGCAGTTCTACAAGAAGCCCATTCCTCTGCAACAACATCCATGCAATCTCCTACATTTAGTACAATCGGAACAATCAATACATTCAGAACTAATTCAAAACTCCATAAAAAAATAGGGACACACCATCTGTAGTGGTGTTTATCGGGCAGAGTCATGGAAGTATAGTAACACTAGACCTCTCTCCCCAAAACTTTCTCTTTAGCATGAGATCACCCAAAAAATCACACTTGGCATGAGATCACCCAAAAAAATCTCATTTGGCATGAGATCACCCAAAAAACTCATTCTACACAGCATTTTCAGGACACTTTTTCTATCCTTTTACACTCTTCTACATCAGTGCACACTTTCCTTTTACACACTTTTACATACTTATGCACATTTTTCTCTAATTTATCATATACGAGACTTTGACTACATTCTTGCTCTTATTTTTATAGGTTCGTCCTTATAAGAAGTAGTAAAAACAAGCACAACAATAGGTATAACATGGTACAATGCATACGCTTTACCCCTAGGGTCACTTTCTCTTCCTAGTTTCCACACTTCATTTTTGCATCATTCCACGCTTCACTTGTCCAAATTAGCATGCTTATCACCACATGCTCTACACGAACATAAGACACACATCTCTTATCTACTTTATGATATCAGTATACACTCAACAACATAAAGTGGGGAAAACTTTAACCACAAAATCACGCACTTGGGTACATTTCTAGGTCCTAAAAGCATACTAACATTCATATGATTCCTAAGCAAGAAAACTAGTAATTGATGATTGTATTTGGCCTCTTTTTGTGTTTATTATTTTCTATTTGTTCTTACACACCCTTCATCCTAGTTGGTATTTTACTTATTTATCTTTTATGACTTCAGAAACCAACGCCTAGTCAGGACAGGAGCACCTAGGTGCCCTTGTCCCCTCTGGGCGCTCCTGACTCTTTTCACCTTACTCACTTCTTTTGGGTCTCTTTTATCTTTTAGGCATATTTTTCACTTATGGGTTGGCCTTCCAGTTGTCAATTACAAAATTCAAACAAGGGAATCATATAAATACATATTTATGTGACCAAAATCAAGGACCAAGCACTAAGCATTACTATCACCACCTAAGTTTGCATTCAAAAGGAACCTAAAGCACTTCAAATCATCCATCTATCATCCATTTAAGGGAATGTGCACTACATTTTCTACATACACAGCATAATAAGGGGAAGTTAATTTTTCCATCAACACATTCTATTGCATTCCTACATCTAGCTTGCAGCCCATTATCAAGTGCACTTGCAAGAGGAATCCTAGGACATCATTCTCACACACACTCATAAGAACTACATGGAGTCTAAGATGTAGTGTAGCACTCGATCATAATTTCACTCTTAGAGTGACCTATTTGTCAAAGTCGATCGACTCCCCATATTGCATATTTTTTTAGATTTGATGTGGTTTGTGGGTTTTTGTAGTTGAACTTCTATTTTACAGTTACAAGTACCCTCGGTAATTATTTTTAAAATATTAGGTGATCAAAAGGAAATAATTATGACACCCATGTGAAATAGTAAAAATTAGATTTTAACTATTTATGCGAGTCATAGGCACCCAATGAGCGGTCTCCAATGCCCAGTGCCCCTATCTTTTTGTGGGTACCCATGTCCAACATCGTTCGTGAGCTCAAAATTTATCCTAAGCATTTACGACATTATTCACTTCAGCTTCAACATTTTTTCCATCCGAGAACTTCCAGATCAAGTGTAAATTAGCTAATTCATTCTTTCTATATCTCTTGCTTAGGGTTTTATACTTACTTGCTTATTTGTCTGTGTCATTTCTATATTTTACCATTCATACAATAAGTGACTCTACAATATCAAATTTAATTCAAATTAAATTAAATCACCACCACCACAACAACCCCAAATTTTCTTTAAAATTTCACCGCAGCTTACATGAGTATAGAGGAGTAGAATATGTTGCAGAGCATGTACATAAATGTGAGCTCTTGTGGAGATCCAAGGAATTATAGCTTTGGACAGGAAGGCCAACTAGTTGACATCTACATTGTAAGGTCGCACACATAAATGGTACAGGAAGTATGATCCACATTAGATGAAAATTGACTATGACGCATTGTGTGCCTCCTTTCGGCGAATTTCACACACTTGATTTTAAATAATAGAGCATTAATGTATATGGTATTAAATAGGGAATATTTGAGAGTGTCTAAGAATATGATTCATGATTCCGGACTTTCTTATCTAATCTCTCATATAATATTAAAATCAAATATAGCATGTGAAATGGTTCGTAAGTGGACTACTTACACCTTTTAGAAGGATGCTATCACATAAAACATTTGTAGACCCATACAAAGATTAGATACTAGTGTAATTTTGTTCCTTGAAGCACATATTGCAACCATGGAAACTCATTTGGAGAATTTTGTCGCTAATTACATGTATGACACTCGTAGTGGACTATGGTGTATAGATTGTGATGTAGAGGGCACACTAACGATAGTTATCCATGTAGGAATGTGCATGCATTACTCTCATATTTTGAGATTTGTCATAAAATCGTGATGTTTGGGACTACCCACTTCTTCAATGTGTGACCTAGAATAATGTGTCACTCTACCAAAAGATATGTGACGTGCATAGAAATGATATAATTAATTGCTAAATGATTGACCATATCAATAAGGCTTGTGATACGAGATTACGCCAAACCAAAGTAGAAAGAAATTCACAGCACATAAGAGACATAATAACAAAGTGTTTGTAATAACAACAATGAAGGTTATAGGGAGGTTGACTACCTTATAATAATGCGCTTCCTTCGAAATCGGTGACGCGCTATGGTAGCAGATCGTGAGATTTACCTTGGGGATCATGAAGCAAGTAGGTGCCCTCTATTGCAGCGCATAATTTGCAAGAATGTTTCTTGCTATTGTAATATTTGTACCTCTGACCCCATGATACTAAGGATTGTAGACGTATTGATCATATCCATGATGTTATTGATCTTGGTGTGTATATGACTATCCTTGCAAGTAGTTCCAAGGATGATGATCGTTGTTAGGAAGGGCACGCAAATGGAGGAGCGCATGGAAGATGATTTTGCGGAGGATTACATAGTCACAATAATCATGGCAGAGGATAAAGTGAGTTCCCACAAGGAACCTATTATAATCGTGGAGCTACAAATCATTACAAATGTGAGTGCCATGATTTGTTACAATGCTTATGGTGTGAAAAGAAACATAAGTATGAAGAATGTCCAGAAATTTATGAGCATATGAACCAGCACCACCAAAAATACAAAGGTGCTAGGATGGTGACCATCAAGAAGTTCGATTCACAATGGATGCCACAAATGGTGCATGAGTCGGGGGTAGAACCTATACTAGTGATGATGCGAGAAGAGGCTACGTGCACCGTGGGAGATGCCAAGGTAAAGGACACTAGTTTCAAGAGAGGAAGTGGTACATGGAAAATATCTGGACCATGTTCATTAGAAGGAGGTGTTTTAAGAGACCATGGACATGATTCAAAGTTTGCAAGGGGAGATCCAATGTCTAAAGGATAAATTGAGGCGGTTGGAGTAAAGGAAGAATGTCGAGGCTCAACGGATGACATGGATGAGGTCAAGGAAGTGTGTAGGATGTTAAGGCAAGAGAATATTATTCCCTTGCTAGGAGAATGGATGAGAGAGAAGGTACCACGCACCGAGAGTAGAGCACGAAAGGTAGGTTTTACATGCAAACCTTCCTCCTCACAACCTTGACTATGACAAGGATATTACTTTGAATGCGGTTGTTTATGGATGGCTTATGAGTAATATCCTCATCAACACAAGAGAAGAGGTCAATTACCTTTGATGCCTAACATCAAATGGGAAGGCCTACATTATAGCCATCTTTGAATGTGTTGTATATGGAAAACTAGACTAAGGAAATTCCCATTGGAGTCCTGAAGGATGCGCTTATCACCATTAAAGGGGGCAAGTTCACTGGAGACTTTGAAGTCTTGGTGCTTGCTGAGGAAGACAACTTTTTAGTGTTGCTTGGGTGCCCATGGTGTTACAAGAACAATGTCGACCTGTGGTTTAACAAGGGGTATATCAGCTTTTAGAAAAAGGAAGAAAGGGTGATCATTCCTTTAACAGATGGGAAGTTAGCACCCTATACTGATCCCTTAGGAGAATAAGTCCTTGATAGAATATATGTGCACTCCATCAGAGATCCTAAGATAATTCATCCCACGGAGGGAGTTATCCAATTTGAAGATTCTTAGTCCTTGAGTGATACCACTAGCATGACATGAAAAAATTAGGTGCATGAGACCTATGAGTTGATTGCTTGACAATTGAGAGGATCTGTAACAAGGGTGATAAAGGTGCGCTTAGTCAAGCACCTAGGAGGAAAAAAATTGCCAAGTTACTTTGGAGGAGCACATCCTGAAATTTTCTTGCAAGAAATGGAGGCTCAATGGAAGGATGAGGACAAGAGAAGGGGAATGCTCAATTATAACCTACTCGGAACTGCAGCGCACTGGTGGGATACACATCAAGAGAACCTCCTAGAGTGGCGCGAGGTAAGAATAGAATTTTCTGTAAGGTTCTCCAGGAGCAACACACCAACAGTCATACAAGACTACCATGGTAAAGAGAGATCGACTCATTTCATATCCAAGCATGCGAGAAGGCATGGATGGGAAGCGCAGAAGCATTACCACCTTCATTATGGGTGCATAAGTTCTATTCTACCTTACAAGGATATGCGCACGATTGGTATATTCATTTGAAGATGTGTCGTTAAACAGGTAATTGGCAAGAGTTGGCGGCTGATCTCATTCAAGCTTTCGAGTATAGGAGTACCAAGCCATCAATAGATAAGGTGTTATAGGTAATCAAGTGCCTTACAATGGGAGATAGTGCTATGGCTGAGGATGGTCTATTAGAGTTTTTGGGTGGGCCTGATTTGGAGACGTGCCTCAATGAAGAAGAATCAAAGGAAGTACAACTTGAGCACATGTGCATGGAAAAAGAAAAAGGAAAAATGGTCTATGTAGTAGACGGTGAAGAGATGGAAACTTTATATGTTAACCATTTAGAAGGTACATGTGAGGTCATAAATAGTTCTAATGAGTGAGCACACACCTACCATGAGCCCTTGAAGACAAAGAAGGTTAACATTGGGATAGAAAGCAGAACCTAAGGAATTCATCATTGGGACTATTGGTCGAAAAAATAAGTTTCAAAGGTCATTGATCTGTTGCACGAATTCTAGGATTTGTTCCCTCGTGGGTACCATAACTCAAAGGTGTTCACCATTCCTTGGGGGAGATGAAGATTAAGTTGAAGGAAGGTGCGTGCGATTTGGAAGAGGCCTTATCAGATGAATCCAAATTTTCACGTACGGGTTAAGGAAGATAGACAAGATTATATCATTTGGTATCATTGAGGTAATGGAAGAATCGAATGGATAAACCTAATGGTCATTAGTATCAAGAAGGATGGTAGGATAAGGATTTGTGTTGACTACAGAGATCTGAATGTAGTATGTGTCATCGATCCTTTTCTAACCCCCTTTACTTTAGAAATTTTGGAGGGAGTAGTTAGGCACGTAGTCTACTCTTTCACGGATGGGTTCTCAGGGTACCACCAAGTTAGGATTGCCTTTTGGATTAAATAATGCACATGTTGTGTTCTCTTGAATCATGGTACAATCATTCTAGGACTTCATCCATAAGTTTCTTCAAGTTTTCCTGGATGACTACACTATGTATGGATTGGTGAAGGACCATTGTGATAATTTGAGGTTGATGTTTGAGAGATGTCAACAATTGAGGATATCCCTCAACATTAAGAAATGTGTCTTTGCTACTCCATTTGGAACCTGTTAGGACACATTATATGCAAAGAAGGCTTACTAGTAGATCCCGCCAAAGTTGCAGTTATTGTGGGATTAGGGGAGCCTACTAGTCAAAGCGTAGTGCATGGATTCCTTGGGCATACGGGTATTATAGAAAATTCATCAAGGGGTATGCCAATATCACCATGCCCTTAGAGGAATTTTTAAAACACAAGAGTGCCTTTCATTGGGGAGAGGCACAACAGAAGGCATTTGACACTTTGAAGGATAGGCTTGTCATGACACCCATATTATGTTTTCCTTCTTGGGATAAGCCTTTCCATGTGCATGTTGATGCCTCAGGACAACTATGGGAGCAGTACTAGCACAACCTGGTGAGGGAATTTTTTATCATCCCTTGTGCTTTGCAAGTAGAAATTTGACACCAATAGAATAGAATTACACAACTACTAAGCACGAAGCATTGTCTATGATCTACGTGTTGCACAAGTTTAGATAGTATCTATTGGCAACACCATTTATATTCTACATGGACCACATGGCATTGAAATACTTAGTCAAAAAGCCTGTGTTGCAAGGGCGCATATGTCGTTGGGTCCTATTATTTCAAGAATTTAAGTTCACAGTGGTCGTAAAACCAAGAAAAAGTAATTCAGGACTTGACCACTTATCAAGAATTAACTCAAGGGAGGATACACAAAACATTGAGGATACCATGCTAGATGCGCAACTATTTAGGTTGCGGTGCACTCCCTTTGACTTAGAAGATATCATAGTGTTCTTGAAAATAGGTGTGGTGCTAGAAGGAATGAAGGCTCTGGAGAGAAAGTAGTTAGCAATACACGTTGCACCCTACATGTTGATTAGTGGAGATCTGTATAAGTTAGGTCGTGATGAGGTTCTGGGCCAATTTATATTGGGGCATGAGTGTGTGGTAATTATGGAGGAAGTGCATGGTGGGATTATAGGAGGACACTATGCAGGAAATGCTACTCCATGGAAAATTTTACTAGTTAGGATTTGGTGGGAAACCATCTACCAAGATTGTATTAAGTTTTACAAGGCCTGTGACCATTGCCAAGGACCTTGGGAAACCTGGAAAGAGAGATGAAATGCCCTTGTAACCAATAGTCGATCTTTGAACCATTTGAAAAATGGGCAATCGACTTTGTAGGGCCAATTTCACCAGCCATGTGAAGGACTGGTTTGTGGTATATCATCACTTGCACTGATTACTTGACATGGTGGGTAGAGGTAGCACCTACTGAAAGGATTTCATCGTAGTGAAAGTCATTAGATTTTATGGGAGAACATAATCAACAGGTATAGTTGTCCTTTAAGTTTAACAAGTGATAGAGGTACACACTTTCTCAATGAAATGGTCAAGATTCTATTAGCAGAATTTATGGTGGCCCATCACAAGACTACCCTTATCACCCTCAAGAAAATGGAACTACTGAGGCATTTAACAAGATACTAAGTCACACGTTGACTAAGATTTGTGATGTTGGAAGAAAGGATTGGGATGACAAAGTATCATCCATTCTATGGGCATACATGACAACCTACAAAAGGTTAAACAAGGTCGACTATTTAAATTAGTGTTTGACACGGAGGTTGTTTTACTAGTTTAATTCATGTTACCATCACTATGTATAGCGCACGCATGAGGGTTAACTAATGAACAAGTGTTGGAAGAGAGGATTTATAAGTTTATGCAGTTAGATGAAAGGTGATCACTTGCTAGATGGAGTTAAAAGACGAGAAAAATCATGCCAAAAGGTATGGCATGATCGTCATATCAAGAACAAATAGTTTGAGGTTGGGAAGATGGTGTTGTTGTATGATTCTCGAGTATCTACACCATCCCAGAAATTGAAATTCCATTGGTTGGGACCCTACATCATCTCATACATTCTTGATTCAGGCACTTTCTAGTTACAAGCATTGGATGGGAAGAGATTACCAGGTCATTTCAATAGGATTAGGTTGAAGCCCTACTATAATAAGTCTTCTTGGTGTTTGTAATAAGGTAGTCTTTGCTAGTTAGCTTAGAATTTCCTTTTATGATTTTCTTTTCTTGTATTTCCCTCTCTCGTTGCTTTTTCCCTTATTTTTGTTTCACTTTGCGCCTTGTGCACCGGTAACCACATTATTTTTCAAAGGTTGTGTATACACAGAGGACCACGCATATGTTTTAGTGTGGGGTGGATTAATGTAAAGAAAAATATAGGCCTGCAATACAAGTTAAGTGGGCCATTAGAAGGAAGTGCGTAATGTTGAGAAAGCACGCGAGGAAATGACGGATGATAAATTATGGTGTCGTGGCTGTAAAAAACCACGTACAAAGGATGAAGAGCATAGGAACAACATGAGGTAAGTGAGGGAAAATTTGGGTAAAGGAAAAAAGAAGTGCCTTTGGCACTATAGACACACGCGTAAGAGTCTTCGATCGGATTGGATTTTAGTGCATCTGAAGGTTGTCAAGTTTTTTACGCAAGATTAGGTGTGTGAGTAAAAGTGCTTGAGGTTGGTTTTAAGGAAAAAGCCACATTTAGTGTCAAGTATGGTGGTAGGTGGTATAACATTTAATGTTGGAAAGAAGGAAAAGCTATAAATATGAAGTTGGGCACATCATTATTTTACCTTGCGATTATGAAGTGAAAGAAGCTCTCACAAACTAGGGCATTTAGAGATATTTGTGTGAAGAAGAATCAGAGAGATCTAAAGTATGTGGCTAGAATAGATCTGCAAACCAAAGTGGAAGGAGTACATAGGCATGGGGAAAGTTGGTTAAGAAGCATCGTCTTGTGGAAGGATTTCCCAGTTAGGGTTTGGCGGCTAGGGCACAAAGGAAAAAGGATTTCTTCGCAAGAGTGAGCTTTGGGATTGAGCAAAGTAGTAGAGTAGAGCAAGAGGAAGGAGTTTTAAGTTTAGCCTGACCAAAAATATGGCACCCAAGAAACCAACCATTTCACCAAAGAAAACAAAGGGCAAGGGTAAAGGAAAGCAAACGCTATCATCGCGAGCACCAACGAAGAATGGTACGATGAAATGCGGTACCTAGACCTAGATGGATTATTGCTAGGAGAAGAGTGGGAGTCACACTTACAAAAGATGGTCATGAGTAATTATAACCATTACATGAGCACAACTGAGAAGGAAATGACATTAGATTCTTTCCATCCAGCTAACAAGAGGATGTCAAATGGGTTTCGTATTTACAAAAATGAGGTGAAGGCCAAATTCGAAAAGGTTGGATTATTACAACTATATGAGTTGTCACGCTTTTATCATTGGTTGATGTCGTAAGTGCATGAGGATCACTTTTATTTTGTGGGGTGTAAGATGTGCATAACACCACAATTGATATCCAAGTTCACAGGCCTTATTTGTGAAGGAGAGAGTATAGATGATGATCTGAGTGACAAGGAGGCTATCAAGGAGACTGTAGCAGTAGCCTGTATCAATACAAAAAGGGGTCACGATACTTTGACATCACCGAGATTCTAGACCTGTTATGAGGATGGTTGTACACTTGCTGACGACCAAGCTCAATGATTAGGAATGATGGACACAAATGAAAAAGGCATGGCTAAATGTATACCGGAAGATATCAGAGGGAAAAATCTATAACTTGTCGATTTTGTCATGGATGAGATCATAAGTAGCACACAGGAGAGGAAAATATATTATTCATAGACATCCTCCTCACCATTATCTTTTCGATATTGGAGTGCCGATGGGCTAGGAAATTTTTTTGGGAGTATCCGAAGAGGATCCCTCTCCCCAGTAAAAAGGTTTGCAAAGTATGCTTCGAAACCATGACGACCACTCACAAGGTGCGCTTGGAAAAGTGGTACGAGTGAATTTGCGATGCATTCAAAATAGAATGGAGGATCCCAGAGTAGTTACCAGCACTCATGGATGGAGAGGCAGAGTTTCCAGTGTATCAATATTTCTCATTAGCAGATTTACATTTCCGGATGGTACTATGAGCCCATGGTGCAAGCAACCCTTCTCCTTCACCATGCAATACTTCCAAGCTAGAGTTAATCAGATTCAAGGAGGCCAAGAGACTAAGGTTCAACCTTGGTGAGGTAGATCTAGACCACCATGAGCTACATTGGAAGCTCATCTACCCAAAGAAGCATGCATACATGGAGAAATATGTCTCCCACGAAGTACAAATGATGAAGCCTTTAATGCTACCGATGCGGGAGGACCATAACAAGGGTGTATCTACACATAAGGCCAAAATTTGAAAAGGGAGCTTACTAGGAGAATGATGTCTCCATTCCTGAGACCCTATATGAAGGAAGAAGTCTGCATGCAAAGGAAGAGAGAAAGATAAGAGGTGCAAGAGAAGAAGGCACCAAGTGTTCAAACCGCATAATTGGTGAGCGTGTCGGAAGAAAGCGCTAAGCCTAGTACTTATGCACAGAGAAATAATTCTCCTGTCAAGGAAAAAATCCCCGAAGAAGAAGAAGCTTTGGAGTATGAAGAGCACCTCACCCATGAGAAATTTCCAATGAAGAGATCACCTATCAAGGAGAAAGAAAAAGAATAATCTCCTGTACTAGAATCCCCAGTGAGGAAGAAGCAGAAGGTGATGGATGAGGTAGACTCGGAAGAAATGGAGAGTCTAGATGCCTACATCGGCAACAAGGATGATGATGACGAGCCTGAAGGAGGTGAAGACCATCCAGTCTATGAGGTACATGATTCTGAGGAAGAAGGAGATGAGGAGTATAACAAAGAGGATGAGGAGAAGAATGACAAAGAAGAAGTTGAGGCTCAAGGCAAGGGGGTGAGAAGAGAAGTAAAGACAAAGGATCAAAGGACCCCAAGTCTCACGAAGGAACATGTAGAAGAGGCCACAGAGAGAGAATTTGCGGGTATCATCAAGGACCTAGTGGAACAAGAGGTAGAATGCAATACAAATGAGGTGTTGAAGGAAGATGGGGAGGAAAGAATAGATAAAGAATATGGTAGCTTGGGGGGAGATCCTAGTTTGGATGTAATTTTCCCAAAGGCCACTCGCACAGGAGGAAGAACGCGAAGCAACACAAGGTCAACGAATGGGATACATCGATGATCCAAACAAGGTGTTGTGTGTGCACTTTTAGAGCACCATGCCAACGAAAAAAATCTTGGCCATGGCTTCATTTGATGAGGAAGGTACATACCCTCGAACGAGGAAAATGCTATCATGGGCATTTGATTCCCACATTGATGAGCCCAAATTTGAAATAAGTAAGGAGCATTGATGAAGGTGCCATAAACAAAAGGGATAAACCCCTTGGTGAATGCTCAACAATTATCAGATGAGAAAATATGCAACGCACTCAACAAAGTTTTAGTTGAGGTTGAAGCCAGACTCTTCAAAAGAAATGATAGGGTGAAGTTCCTAGAGGCAAATCTAGAGAAAAGGGAGGGGAGGCTTATAGTAGGAGGGGCTAATTAGTGCTCAATTAAGGCATGAGTTAAAATACGAGAAGGAAGGGTATACAAGATATACAAGAAGATAGAGATGATCACGGATGCCATTGTCTTGAAGCATCCAAACTTAACACCACCCACGCAAAAATATGGATCATCCTTACAATTCCTAGAGGACTTGACCCACATAATCACTATGGAGAGGCAGCCACTTTCCTTAGAATCCATAGAAGAGGTGTTGGCATGCCAAGAAAAAGAGAATAAGATGAAGGTTGTAGAAATTGTTTCTTAATACAACAAGATCCTCGCCAATGTAAAAGCCGCTACACAAGTTTTTGAGGCTACCTATGATAATTGCATGGATAGGGATAGAGTGGCAAGTATCTTGGTTGCCACCCATGAAGTGGAACTCAAGGAGTTCCAAGAAAATAATAAGAGGAACAGGGCTGAGCGAGACAAAATCCTTGTTCCATAGGGATCCAAAATGACTCTACTTCATCAAAACAATCAGCACAAAGAAGGAAAAATAAAACACGAGAGGTTCTGTCTTTTTAGTAATGAGACTTCTGCTCTATGCAAAGCGGTGGTTACAAAACCACAACCCAACTAGGGTGAAGGTCCCGGGACCATCGGTCTACATTGGCGGTGGCCACGACTCTTTTCAAATAGAAAACAAAAATATGAAACGAACAACCTAGAATTTGGAAGGTTGTCCGTGTCTCTTCTCCTCCATGACCTTTTCCATTCTCCATTGCATGGGAGGACATGAGAAAGGCTATAAATACATGTTTGTAGAAGATAATAGGATCATCGAAGCATGAAAGCAAGTGAGTAAGAAGTTCTTAGTGCTGGAATTATGTCTTGTAGAAGAAAGGAGTGTTGAGATAGAGCAAACAAGTAATTCGGAGGAAGTGTGAGATATTATCTACTTCTCTTTCATAATTATTGTAAATTATGTACTTTTTATTTTGAATTGTCCAATAAAAGAGGGAAGAAAGAGAAAATTCTATTCCTAGCTGGTTTTCCTCCTCTAGAGGTTTCCAAGATAAAATTTGTTGATGTTTAAGAGCTTAAATTCTTTCCTTTCTTGCACTTGTGCATTCTAAGCATAAGCACAATTCATTCACTAGCTATCTCTGTTATTTTCTAATAGAAAGTAGAACAACAATGTTAATTTTTGATTCTATGGATAATTCCAAATTTGAAGAGTTTATAGATCATTTTGGTATCGACCTAACAAGTATCCAGGACTATGGTATTTTTCTTAGATTTTTATGACAATGACAAGATCTAAAGGCAAAGAGGCTTTACCTTGCGATCCATAAATTTCTACAAAGAAGTGGAAACAGAGAATTTAAGGACAAATTTAGGAAGAGAACTTGGTCCGTAGAATCGAGATGTCTGGAGTCCATGATGGATACGATGTTTGAAGGCAAGAAGAACTTGCATATTTGCATAAGATAGCTTATGTCAAGAAAGACTCCATGGACTTAGTGGTTCGGGGCTTAGCTGAAATTTTGGCATAGGAAGGAGCCACCATGAGGAAATTTATGGGGAAGAGCATGAAGAAGAGACTTCAAACACAAGAGAAAAGGTAAAATCTGATCATACTCCTTTTAAATTTGAGACAAAAGTTGAGATTAAAATATTTGAAGGACAAGTAGATGTAGAGTTGCTTGATAAATGGTTAAAATAGTTAGAAGTATACTTTAGCATCCATAATGTCACTAAGGCACAAAGGATCACCTTTGCACATCTCAAAATGGAGGGACACACTCTGGTTTGGTGGGAAACTCATCTAACCACTTGTGAAAAGAAGAAGCATCCTATTGTGAAATCTTGGCAAGAATTTAAAGAATTACTTAGAGCTAACTTCTATCCTATTGGCCACAAGACTAACCAAATGATTAAATGGAAGTATTTTAGACAAGGTAGTGGTCAAAGTGTGCAGGACTATACTACGAGTTTCGAAGCCATGCCATGTTGCTAAACAAGGACTTGGAGGATGAGGATATTCTGACTAAGTACTTGGGAGGACTTCACACTCACCTTCAAGAAATGTCATATCCACAAATCCCAAATATCTCAACAATGCATGTGTACATGCATACTACATAGATGATGAAAAGAAAAAAGGAGAAGCAGAGCCAAGGGCATAGCACTCAAAAATCAGCAAAAAAAAGAGTATGGGAAAACAAGTAACAAGGGTAAGTGGAAAGGGAAAGGTAAACAAGTTGTCACTACTTTAAATACTTGTAAAGATCCCAAGAATTTTTGCAAGAATTGTGATATCAATGGTCATACTAACACTACATGTTGGAAGTTGCATCCGGAGTTACATCCAAAGAATCGAACCAAGGACTCAAAGAAGTCCATGACAACTATAAAAACAAAAGGGGAGGTGGAAATCGAAGATGACTCTGATGTAGATGAAACACTTGGATGTATGGCCACCAACATGGACAATCATGAAGAGGAGATGAGTAGACTATTCCAGATCAAAATCCAGATCAAGAGAACTAAGGTAAATGCTTTAGTTGATACCGGTTCTCAGTCTAACTTGATTTTTGAAGTAGTTGTAAAGAAGCTTGGTCTTGAGACTTACGAGCATCCACACCCTTATCCTTTGGGTTGGGTGAATAAGGGTGTTGAAATTCAGGTAATAAGAAGATGTATGGTCAATTTTGGGATAAATTCTCAGTATATTGATGTTTTGGAAGCTGACGTTATTCCACTTGATGCTTTTGATGTTGTATTCGGGAGTCCTTACTTGTATATCAGGGATGTTATATTTATGAGAAGGGAAAACCGGTACATATGGGTCAAGGATGGGATCAGCTACAACATCTAGGCACACCAGCATAAGACACGAGTTACTATGGTGAGTGTTAACCAAGTAAAATGACTTATTCAGGAAAATCATAATCAATTTTGTTTACTTTTGTTAAAGGATAAACAAGATGGGGTAGAAGTTTTAGAGATTTCTAACTAGGGAAAGCATGATTTGGATAGTATTA
The DNA here is from genome assembly GCA_018340775.1 of Taxus wallichiana var. yunnanensis. Taxonomy (NCBI): domain Eukaryota; kingdom Viridiplantae; phylum Streptophyta; class Pinopsida; order Cupressales; family Taxaceae; genus Taxus; species Taxus wallichiana. The sequence continues at coordinate 222,458,294 of CM031236.1, read as the reverse complement.
TTTAGTCTTTTCAGGAAGTATTTTAGGCTCCCAATGGGTTACCACCAAAACAGAAGTATATCGTGAGGTTCATTATTGCTTAATCCCTCTACCAAACATCGAATTGTATAGGTAATCCTTGCTTGAGAGTATTGAAGTAAAGAAACAACTCTAGGAACTACTAGACCAAGGGGTGATATGTCTGAGCACCTCACCATGTGGTTCACCTATTATGATGGTGCCAAAGAAGGATGGTTCTTGGAGAATGTGCATCGACTACCATGTTTTGAACAAGATCACCATAAAGAACAGATATCCACTTCCCGCATAGATGATCTCTTGGACCAGCTTTAGCATGCCAAATTTTTCACAAAGTTGGATCTCAAGTCAGGTTATCACCAAGTCAGAATGAAGGAGGAGGATATATGGAAGACTACCTTCAAGACAAAATAGGGTTTGTATGAATGGTTAGTACTTCCTTTTGGGTTATGCAATGCACTGCTACATTTATGAGATTGATGAATGATGTATTGTAGGATTTCATATATTCATGTGTCATTGTATATCTAGACATATTTATGCCTTGGGTACTCCTATCTTCTTCCAATCCCAAATACTTGAAGGCCCTCTTCTTGTGCTCAGGAATCCTAAGCAATTCAACAATTGGAACATAAATCTTGATCTGACTCAAGACTTGGGAAATGTCATAAGGAATGTATTTGGGCAAAGCAACATTTGGAGAAAGATTGAAAAACTCATTAGATGGCACAATATTTTTCACATTTTGGGCATGGGTGGGAACACCAGTTCTACTTGAGACAACAAGGCCTTTTCTAGATGCATCTTTCTTTGGAGTTTCTTTTGGGACATTGGTGAGAATTGGGGTTTTTGGTTTGGCTTGAGGCCCTGCCCCTTTGATAGCTTTACTCTTGGTATTATACTCTTTTCTTGGGCAACAAAAGTGTTCATTAACAGATGTCTATCCTCTTCTGATGGGATTCCTCCATCATACTTCTTAATCATTAGAGATCTTAGGTACTCAAAATCATTATTAGGAAGTTCAAAATCTTGTACCATATCTATTTATAAAGTATGAGAGGGAGAAATAAGAGGTACCCAATGAATGCAATCCCAAAACTTGTAGCAGTTCTTGCACTTATTACTTCAGTTGAAGTTGCTCCTTGTTGTGAGTTTATAGAGTAGTCCACCATACATGCATCATCATTAGTTTTATCATCATCATCATCTTCTTCAACTTGTTGATCTACTTCACATGGCGGGTGGGGTAAGAAACATTTGTCACACCAATTGATTTCATTTGTCTCTTCAACAACAACTCTGACATTTAGTGGATCAGGCACTACTCTATTTTCCCTTGCTTGAGGTTTTCTAGCTCCCATGGGTCCCTTACCTCTGTCATCGATATCTATCATTTATAAGATGATTTACAAATATGTCTTATCCTTATTACCTATGCTAACCTTGAGAACCTTGTCTAATTCCTTTCTCTTCCTTGGCTAGCTTGTAAGATATTTCTTTGACAGCTCCAACCAAAGTCTTTACAACTTCCTCAAGATCCACAACCTTACTTGATTGAGGCTTCTTTGGGTTGATCAGTTTAACACCCTCCCTCTTAGGAGGTTTCCCAACTGCTTTAATATTGTTCTCAATTTGCAGATCCATGGTAAAGGCCTACCTCAAAGTTCTAGGGTTCTTATCCCTCAAATAGTAAGCAACTTTCTTATCAAATGCATCTAAATACTTTATCAGACATGATTCATCACATGGCCTCAAATTAACAGCAATCTTCTCAATGTTTTGTTAAATCTTGTATTAAAATTATACACTGATTCATTAGGATTCTTTTTATATTTTCAAATTCTGATAAAAGAAACCTAGGGTCTGTTTTATCTCCATACTGCAATCTAAAAGCATTCTTCATCTCTATCCAAGAATCAATGGAATTATCTAGAAAAGATTTATACCAATCCCTTGCATCTTCTTCTAGAGTATGGATAAACAATTTAATGTACACATCCTCAAATTCTATTTCAAATTCCTCCATCATATTGACAAAGAGCTTCAAGTGTTGATCACCAGTGATTGCATTATTTCCTTGAAACTTAGGCAATCTATTTCTTACATCTTGTGGCACAACATTTGGATAGCCAACCATACCTCTAAAATTGATGGGACCAAAAGTATTAACAACAAATGGAGGTCTAGGTGGAGGCTGAGCCATATTATTTTGAGGAGGTGACCTTGGAGGAGATGCAAATTGATGAGGAGTGAGAGGTCTGTGTGGTATAGGGATGCAATTCTCAAAATGACTGCCCTCTAAAGGCTCTGTTTCTTGGAAAACTCTATCAGCTTTGGAGAATACAGGGACAGAATGAGATGCAAATTTTTCAAATACAAAAGAAGGACCCTCTCCAGATGGAGAATTAAATTCAACAAAAAGACTACCTGATTCAAAAGCACTTAAGGAAGTATTACAATCTTCAATCATAAGCTGATCAGTTTCACCAATGGAGATCTCTTTTCTTGATGCTTGATCTCCAACAACCTTCCAAATTCTTCTTCCTTTTGAATTAGACTTTCCCAACTCTTGAAACAACCTTCTACTAGGGTCCCTGATGAAGACAGATCTTCTTCCTTTTAGCTTTGCAGAGATTAATGAGAAATCTTACTTGATATATGTTGAGACACTGGTATTTATTAAGAATTTAAACAACATGGAGTCGCCACTAAGAATTTTCACCTTGGTTTATGTAAATGCACTATGAAAGATGTATCAAATGTCTGTCAATACCAGATTCATGCAAAGCTTACAAGATTTGCTCTTCTTCTACCCAAATTTGTCAATGATGAGACAAAATTTAGTGCAAAAATTGTATAAGCTGGAAATATTGCACTCAAAACTTACAAATTTGAACAATTCTTATAGATCTAAACATAGAATGATGTTTCAAAGAATGTATTTACACTTTAAAATTTTTGAAGAAGCATTACCTGGGTCTATATGTGTTGCTGATGGTGTTCAAACTTTGCACACAACTTCATTTCCCCGATAACAGTGTCATTCTGGTGTTGGTATCCAAATTGATTCTCCCTTGGAAACCGAGCAACATCAAATATTTAGCAGACACTAAGAGACAGACAGATCATATTATGAGTTATTTTGTAGCCGAGGAGGGGATTTTTCTGACTCTTTGTCACTCGAGCATCGGAGAAATGGATAGCACCTTCATTAAGGATTTGATCTATCCTTACTGCTTTAGGTCGTGCCTTTCAACCAGGTGAGAGGACCCATTTTGCAACCTCTGTCGGTGAAGGAGAATGAAGATATCCTTCTTTGCACAAATTTTAAAGGGGACCCTGAGAAAATATGATCAATGCACCACAATTTAACTCTCACAAGTTGTCACTTCTAAAGAATGGTGATATTTCCTAGACAGGGCTAAGGTTACTAAAGACATTATGGAATCTTGATTGCTTCGCATATTTTAGTAGTAGAATTTATACATTTGTGGACACACAAGGCAAATACGGGTAGTTCAAGATGGATTCATGGTTTTTGAATAATTTTGGTGGGAGATTAAGTAGGATAAAATTGATTATACCAAATCTTTGAGAGACTTCACAACAATTAGAAAGCTAAATGATATAAAGCTTCAGAATAGCTAAGATATTCCTTCAACCAGAAGATGTGCATCAAATGGAGGCCCATGATTTACACGGTTTCACACAATATCCAAGAATTTAACATGAAGGCTCGACCTAAAGACTCAATAAAACATCAAAGACCCTGGTTCCTCATGCCTAAGATACACTCGAAGGCTTACAGACAATCTTTATCAATAAATGATAGTGAAGTGATTTTAAATTGTTTATATCATCATAGGATGAAAACTCTTCTTGAAATGAAATTGTAAATGCCACTAAACTGTCATAGGGATGAGATCCTGTGTGATTTGGAGGGACTTTAACATAGATTGCAATAGGAATAAGAAAAACTACTTGCAGACATTCTAAATAAAGCGCATACAAAATTGCTCCAAGATTAACACAAATTAACCTTGAAATTGATTAGATTCATCAAAGAAGGGAAAGTTTATTTTAACATTCTCGAGCTTGTCAATGGTTATACACTCATGCAACCAACCTCGATGTGATTGAAATCTAAACACAAGAAATTAACAGGTTTCTCAGATTGGTCTCTCAGGAAGATGGGCTCTCTCAAATTTTCTCTTAATAATTCAACCCCTGACCATTTGCAAGAGTATTCTCATTGCATTTATACATTTCACTCGCTCACTCATACCAAAATTTTCCCCCAAAAAGAAGAATATTTGAGGGACCTTTATTTGTTACCAATCTACCCCAAAAAGGGACATTTAATGATTCACATCCAAAATTTGCTAGGTGGACCAATTATGAACTAATCACGTTTCTCAAACCTCAACTAATGACTAAGATGTCATGCCACAACCTTTTTGATAATCCTTTTAATCATTCTGATTTTTTCATGTAAGAAATCCCCATTTTAATCATTTTCTAGAGGCTCTGCACAGCTGGATCTAACAGAAATCCTTTTCACTCTCGAGGCAACACCTTTTCCATCCTTTACGCCTGCAACCTTCATCATTTCATCCTTTTCCCTCTTTTTCCTCTGCAACTTTGCCCCACATCCATCTTCTCTGGTAATTCACATTTTTGCAAGTGCCCGAGCAATTCCAACTTCAAAATATCGATCTTAACAATCCTTGGACTCACAAATTAAGTTCTGAATCCACTCAATGGCACTTTACAGACAAAAATGACAAGGAATTTCATCAAAAAATGATGAAAAATAGTGTGTATTCGCATCTCCAGGAGTCTTGGAGCAAAAATGGCGGAAAAATAGACACAATTCACAACAACCATTGATTCTACCCCTTCTCTACTTTATATTATAGTCATCTATGTGTTTCCTTGCCGCAACTGCAAAGGAGAAGTACAGGGCAAGTTTCCAAACAAGCGCGGGCCTTCCACGTGCCCTAGGCCAACGAAAAATGCCTTTTGGCCTTCGAAAAAGTCTCAATCAAAAGGAGCCAACGGAAGCCTCCACATGTCTCAATGGTGCACTTTGAGATGGTCCCCAAAAGTGAAGACCCCAAACAAGTGCGGTCCCTCCATGTGTCCCAGGCCTTAGAAAATTGCTTTCAAAAGTTTAAGTATAGAGCGGAGCCGGCGGAAGCCTCCATGTGTCCTCCTGGTGCTTTTGTTAAGGTGGGACCCTGAGGTGGATCCTTAAATGAGTGTTGGCCCTCCACGTGTCCATGGTCTACCAAAGTTGCATCGGCCACATGAAAAAATTGTCTAAGTCTAGGGAAAGGCAGTGAAACCTCCACGTGTCTCCCCGGCACAACTCCAAGGTCAAACCAAAAGGAAATTTTTTAGATGAGCGTTGGCCCTCCACGTGGACAAGTTTTGAGTTGAAGTGGGCCTTAGAGTTTTCAAAGTGCCCCACCAAGCCACATCCAACTAGAAAGGGCCACATTTCCACATATGCTTGAGATGTAAATTTGACGGGAAAAACACACCCATCAAACCATAAAATGCAGGAAAATCACCATTTAAGCTCGGAAATGAATTTTTCTTCAAGGAAAGAGAATTTAGAAATGATATAAGGCCCAAATATGATCTTTTGAGCCACATCCAATCACGTTTCCACATATATTGGGACAAAAATTACAGGGAAAACAAAACATGACTGCGGAAAAATGGAAGGAAGGGAAAAACCCGATTTTACGCCCAAGTTACAAATCTTTCCACATGGACAGAGGAACGAAAAACAAATTCTAGATTTTAAGTGATCCTCGACCAAAGGAAGGGATTGATCATGGAAACCAAATGGAGGATAGAGTTTTCATGCATCAATACAGGGAGATAGAAAAGACAACAGAGCCCGTAAATTGAAGAATTTCAAGGACAAACGGGGTGAGATCAAATTGAGCACCAACACCCTTGACAAATGGGAAAATAAAGACCTTATACAGAGCCCTTAGGAGAAGAAGTCCTTGACAGAATCTATGTGTGCTCTATTAGAGACCCTGAGGTAATTTATCCTATAGAAGGAGTTATCTAGTTTGAAGACGCTCAGTCTATGAGTGATACAACTAGCATAACATGTGACAATTGTGTGCACAGACTTACAAATTAATTGGGTGATAGTTAAGAGGATCGGTGATAAGGGTTAAAAATCGTGTTTGATCAAGCTCCTAGGATGGAAGAAGATACCAAGTTACTCTGCAGGAGCTAACCCTGATGATTTCTTACAAGAAATGGAGGCTCGGTGGAAAAATGATAATGAAAGAAGAGGTATGCTCAATTATAACTCGCTCAGGGATTGCAGTGCATTGGTGGGTTCTAGAATGGCACGAGGTAAGAACCGTGTTCTCTGTTAGGTTTTCCGTAAGTAATGCGACACCGTCATACAATACTACCATGACAAAGAACCCACCTTGTGTCATATCCAAGCATGTGAGAAGGCCTAGATGTAAGGCATCAAGCTTTTTCGCCTTTGCTTTCTGGGTGAATAAGTTGTATTCCACCTTACAAGGTTATGTGCATGCATGGTACATTCACTTGAAGATGCGCCATCAAACAGGAAATGGCAGGAGTTGGCATCTAATCTCATTCAAGCTTTTGAGTATCAGAGTACAAATCCATTAGTGGATAAGGCATTGTAAGTGGTCAAGCACCTTACAATGGGAGATAGTGCTATGGCAGAAGATAGGATACTTGAGCTATTAGGTGAACTTGGTTTGGAGGCACGTTTTGATGAGGAAGAATCAAAAGAGTACAGCTTGAGCATGCGTGCATGGAAAAGGAAAAAGGAAAAATGGTCTATGTGATAGATGGTGAAGAAATGGAGAGTCTAGATGTTAACCATTCTGAAGGTATGCATAAAGTTAGGGATAATGCAGATGAGCGAGTGCACACCTACCATGAGCCCTTGAAGACAAATAAGGTTAACATTGGTTCTGAGGTAGAACCTAAGGAAGTTATCATTGGGGATTATTGGTCGAGAAAGAGGTTTCTAAGATCATTGACCTTTTACACAAGTTTCAGGATTTGTTCCCATGTGGGTACCATGAGCTTAAAGGCATCCACCACTCCTTGGGGAAATGAGGATCAAGTTGAAGGAAGGTGTGTGCCTGATTCAAAGACCGTATCGGATGAATCTAAACTTGTGCATACGGTCAAGGAGGAGATAGACAAGATGATAGCATCATGCATCATTGAGGTTGTGGAGGAATCAAAATGGGTGAGTCCAATGGTCATAAGCATTAAGAAGGATGGGAGGATAAGGATTTGTGTTGATTATAGGGACTTGAATGCAGTGTGTGTCATTGACCCTTTTCCAACCCCCTTCACTAAAGAAATTCTAGGAGTAGCCAAGTGCGAGGTCTATTCTTTTACGGATGGGTTCTCAAGGTACCACCAAGTTAGAATTGTAAAGGAAGACCAGGAGAAGACAACTTTCACCATTAAATGGGGAATTTTTCCTACATGGTCATGCCTTTTGGGCTAAAGAATGTGCCTTGTGTTCTCGCACATCATGGTACAAGCCTTCTAGGACTTCATCCATAAATTTCTTCAGGTCTACCTGATGACTGGACTATGTATGGGCTAGTAAAATACCATTGTGACAATTTGAGGCTGATGTTTGAGAGATGTCGGCAGTTGAGGATATCCCTCAACATTAAGAAATGTGTCTTTCTACTCCATTTGGAACCCTGTTGGGGCATATTATATGTAAGGAAGGATTGTTGGTGGATCCCACCAAAGTTGCAGTTATTGTGGGATTGGGGGAGCCTACCAATTAGAGTGCTATGCGTGGATTCCTTGGGCATACGGGGTACTATAAGAAATTTATTAAGGGATATGCCAAGATCATCATGCCCTTAGAGGAATTTCTTAAACACAAGAGTGCCTTTCACTAGGGAGAGGTGCAACAGAAGGCGTTTGACACATTGAAAGATAGGCTTGTCATTGCACCCATATTACACTTTCCTTCTTAGGATAAGCCCTTACATGTGCATGTTGATGCCTCAAAACAGCCATTGGAGCAGACTAGCACAACCTAGTGAGGGGATTTTTGATCACCCCTTGTGTTTTTCCAATAGGAAGTTGACACCAATAGAACATAATTACACAACTATTGAGCACGAGGCACTGATCAATGATCTATGTGCTACATAAATTTAGGTAGTATCTACTGGCAACACCATTCATATTCTACATAGACCACATGACACTGAAGTACTTGGTAAACAAGCTCATTTTGTAAGGGTGCATATGTTGTTGGGTCCTATTATTTCAAGAATTTGAGTTTTCAGTTGTGGTAAAACCAGGAAAGAGTAATTCAAGACCTAATCATCTATCAAGAATTGACTTAGGGGAGGACGCACAAAGCATTGAGGATACCATGTCGACACGTAATTGTTTAGGTTATGGTGTGAACCCTTTGACTTAGAGGATATTGTAGTGTTTCTTAAAATGGGTGTGATGTCGGAAGGAATGAAGGCCTTGGAGAGAAAGCACTTGGCTATACGCATCGCACCTTACATGTTGATTAGTGGAGATTTATACAAGTTAGTTCATGATGAGGTTATACACATATGCGTATTAGAACACGAGGGCATTATAATCATGGAGGAAGCACATAGTGGGATTGTAGGAGGACACTATGCAGGAAATGCAACCATGTGGAAGATTCTACTTGCAGGACTTTGGTGGGAGAGTATCTACCAGATTGTATTAAGTTTTACAAGTCCTATGACCATTTCCAACACCTTGGAAAACCTAGAAGGAGGGATGAAATTCCCTTACCAATAGCCAGCGCTAAGCCATTTGAAAAATGGGCAATTGACTTTGTAGGACCAATTTCACATACCGCTTTGCGTGAAGGATTGGCTCGTGTTACACCATCACTTGCTCGATTACTTGACAATATGGATAGAGGGAGCACCTATAAATGATTGCATAGTAGCGACAACAACGAGATTCTTATGGGAAAACATAATCAGTAGGTATGGATGTCTGTTGAGTTTAACAAGTGATAGGGGTACACATTTTCTGAATGAAACAGTCAAGATTTTGTTGTAGATTTTTTGGTAACCCATCACAAGACCACCCCTTATCACCCACAAGTGAATGGGACTGCTGAAGCATTTAAAACTATACTAATTCATTTATTAACTAAGGTTTGTGACGTTTGCAAACAAGATTGGGATGAAAAGGTATCGGTTGTTCTATGGGCATATAGAATAACCTACAAAAAGATTGAACAAGGCCACACCGTTTCAATTGGTGCTTAACGTGGAGGCTATTTTGTAGGTTAAATTTATGCTACCATCATCACAGTATAGCACATGTAGTAGGATTGGCTTATGAACAAGCACTCAAAGAAAGAATTGATAAGTTAATGCAACTAGATGAAAGATGATCACTTGCTAGATGGAGTTAAAAGATAGAGAAGGCAAGACAAAAATCATGGCATGATCATCATATTAAAAACAAACAATTTGAGGTTGGGTAGATGGTTTTTTTATATAACTCTAAATTTCTATGCCATCCTAGGAAGTTGAAATTCCATTGGTTGGGACGATACATCATCTCATACATCCTTGACTTCGGGCACTTTCTAATTACACACACTAGATAGGATGAGACTACCGAGTTATTTCAATAAGATTAAGTTGAAGCCCTACTATAAATAAGTCTTCCTTGTGTTTGTCAATAAGTCGATTATCGCTTAGCCTAGGATTTCCCTTAATGCATTTTCTTTTTCTTGTGTTTTCCCTTCTCATTGCTTGTTCCTTTCTGTTATGTTATTTTGTGCACCTTGTGTGTCAGTAACCACATTACTTTCTAAGGTTGTGTATGCATAGAGGACCATGCATCTGTTTTAGTGTGGGGTGGAGTAGAATGAAGAAAGAAAGAAGTTGGTAATAGTTGTGATGGCCCAGATTGAAAAATAAAATACGCTTAAGGTAGGAGAGCGCATGGGGAAACGGTGGAAAAAAATTGGTGTCAATAAGGCTTTAACAAAGACCACGTACAAAGGATAAGAAGTGTAGGAACAACATGAGGTAAGTGAGGGAAAAATCAAGTCGACAGAAGAAGTGCCTTCGGTGATGTAGACGTGCGCGTAAGAGTCTTTGGTCAGTAAGGATTTTTACACACTAGAAATTTGTAGAGGGTTTTTCACACAGGACTTGGTGCGTGGGTAAAGGCACTTAGGTTGGCTTTGGTGGAAAAATCTACATTTAATGTTGAGTACATTGGTAGGTGGCATAGAATTTATCGCGAGAGATAGAAAAAAAGCTATAAGTAAAGGGTCGGGCACATCATTATTTACCTTGATATTACGAGATTGAAGAGCTATTTTGAACTAGGGCATCCGCGAAGAAATATTTGTGCGAAGGAGATTGAAAATCTAAAGTGTGTGACTAGGGTGATCTATAAACCAGAGTGGAAGGAGTACACGGTGCAGGGAGGTTTCATCGGAAGTACGCCATCTTATGGAAGAGTTTTCCAGGTTAGGGTTCTATAGCTAGGGCATGGGAATAGAAGGATTCTTTCGTGGAGTTGAGCCATAGATCTAAGAAGAGTGAGGAAGGAGAGCAAGGAGTTTATTCTTTTAACTTGACAAGAAGATGGCACCAAAGAAGGTGACCATTTCACCTAAGAAGGGCAAGGGAAAAGGAAAACAGACTGCCACCACCAGTTTTAATGAAGAATGGTATGCGGAGATGCAGTACCTAGATGGGGTGTTACTTGGGAAAGAATGGGTATCCCATGTTAGGAAGATGGCCGTGAGTGACTATAATCATCGCACAAGTACCATAGAAAAGGAAATGGCACTAGAGCTAGTGCGTCCAATGGATAAGAGGACACCAGAAGGGATGCCAATTTACAACGATGAAGTGAAAGTAAAATTAGAAGGTCAGGTTATTGCAACTATTTGAGTTGCCCTATTTTGGCAAGCCCGTGTGGTTATAACAATGGTTGATGTTGCATGTGCATGAGGACCATTTCTACTTTTCAGCCGCATAATGCGCATAACTCCCCATCTCATCTCCAATTTTACCAACCTTATCTACGAAGGAGATTCATTAGATGATGACCTGGAGGATAAAGAGGCCATTAAGAAGACCGTGGAGGAGTATGACTACAAAAAGGGTTTGTGTTACTTCGATATCTCAAATATCCCCGACCCTATGATGAGAATGGTCACATGCCTAGTAACCAAGTTGAATGGTCAAGAGAGGTGGACATAAATAAACAAGGCATGGTTGAATGTATGCCAAAAAAATTTAGAAGGGACCATCTATAACTTGTCCGCCTACAAAGCAAAAGAGATCATCAACATCATGCAAGAAGGAGAGAAGATAATGTTTGGAAATGTTCTTCTCCATAAATTCTCATAAATCATCTCGGAGTGTGGTGGGCTAGAGAAGTTCATATGGGAGTATCCAGATGAATATCCCTCCCCCGCAAAGAGGTTTTAGAAATACACATGCGATACCATGACATTGCCCACAAAGCATGCCTGGAGAAATGGTACAAGTGAATGCGCGATGCATTCATTGGGAGTGGATTCAAGGTAAATGGAGAGTGGAGGATTCTAGAATAGTTTCCAACTCTAGTAAATGGAGAAGTTGAGTTTGTTTTCTATCAGCATTTCTGCATTGGCAGGTTCACTATGTCAAATGGGACCAAGAGCCCATGGTGTAAATTACCCTTATCCTTCACCATGTAGTATTTCTAAGCAGGGGTAAATCACTTCAAGGAAGCTAAAAGACTAAGGTTTGACCTTAGTGAGGTGGACCAAGACCACTACAATTTTTGAAGGAAGCTGGTATATCCAAAGAAGCACACTTATGTGGAGAAGTATGTCTCCCATGAAGTGTGCATGAAAAAACCCTTGATGTTGTCCAATTGCTAGAAGTTCCATTTTCAGGTTGCGATGAGAATATACTTGCGCATTAGGCCCAAGTATGACAAGGGTGCTACTTGGAGAATTATGTTTCCATCCTTGATGATCCTACTGGTAGGAAGAAGTCCATGCTAAAGAAGAGAGAAAGGAAGAGACCCTGGAGAAAGAAGTGCTGAAAAGAAAGCACCAAGTGTGCAGATAGCACAGCTTTAATTGCCTTGATTGTGGGTACACCTTGTTAATCTTCTTTTAGTCAAGCACCAAGCCAAGCACATAAACACGCGAAAACTCTTTCTTGAGAGATAGAAGTCTCCCATTAAGGAGAAGGAAAAGACACATGAGGAAGAGGTTCCAAAACAAGAAGAGTCACCTAGAAGGGAATCACCTACTAAGGAAGAGGAAGAGTCCCCAACTAGGAAGAAACAGAAGGTAGCGGGGAAGGCAGACTCGAAGGAGATGGAGAGCTTGGAGGCCTATAGGGGCGAGAGAGATGATGATGAGGATGAATAAGTTCATAATCATCCCGTGTATGATGTACACGATTCAGAGGAAGAAAGAAGTGAGGGGAAGGGTGGAGAAGAAGGCACCCAAGGAAAAGGGGAGAGTGAAGAAGTAAATACACGAAGGATCGTAGAACCCCAACGATTTCACCAAGGAGGTTAGAAAATAGAGAGGAAGTTTTGTTTTCAAGTTGGTTGGTAGGCATAATCGAGAAGTTAGTGGAGCAAGAGGTAAAGCAGAGCACAAACGAGATACTCAATGTGATAGAAGAAGAGAGCGTAAGGAAGGATTATGGAAGCATGGGTAAAGACCTCAAGTGACAATAGAACACTATGAGATTTCCAAATGCTACATGCACATTACGGTGAGAGGGAAGAACATGGTAGTAGCATAAGGGCAAGGAATGGGTTATATCCATGATCCAAACTAAGTGTTACACACACACTTCCAAAGCACCGTGGCTGTGCAGAACATTCCAACTCCTAAAAATGTCTTCATTTAAGGAAGAAGGCGCGTACCTATGTTGGTGTGAGGAAAATCAACTCTAGTCAAGCCAGTCAATGAAGATGTTATCTTGGGCTTTTGAGTCCCATGTCAAAAATGGTGAACTCGAGTTTGAATTTAACAAGGGGTGTTGATGAAGATGTCAAAGACCAAAGGTATAAACCCATGATGGTGAATGCTCGCCTTAGTTATCTAATGAGTAATTCTATCCATGTGCTCAACAAGGTTTCATGCGCCTCTCAAGAAATGAAGTCAAAGCTTGAGGGAATACTTTTTCCTGTTTCCATCGCGCCCCGATGTGGGAAGGAATGACTAGGTGAGATTCCTAGAAGGGGAATTAGAGAAGAAAAAGGAGGAGCTCATTTGAAAAGAGAAAAGATCTAAAGCAAGAGGAACTAATCAATGTAGAATTCATAATTAAGGTGTGAGCTGAAAGGAGGAAAAGGATAGGTTCGAGGCGACCGGTGAATGTATACAAAAAATTCAGATCTGACAAATGATTACGGATGTTATTATCTTAAAGCATCCGAGGAGCCACGGATCGTTCTCTATTTTTGCACCACCCAGCTCATTTGAGAAAAAGTATGATTCAACCTTATTGTACTTGCAATGCTTAAGACCTAACTCGCATCCTCACCATGGAGAGGAAGCCTCTCACTTTGGAATGATCAAAAGAATTGTTAGCGTGCTAGGAGAAAAATGAGAAGATAAAGGGAGTTGTATTTGTACACGGAGCGTGGATGCAGCCGTGAACTGGAAATCAGAATTATAATCCATGATCCAAGAATACTTAAAACTGGTCAAAAATCACGATCTTTGAAACTGGAGATATTCACTTGATAAACTAAGCTCCTTGCCAATGTAAAGGCCGTCACACATGGATAGCTCGGGTTAGTTGCTTATAACAATTATGTGGATAGAGATAGAGTGACAAGCATTCTAGTTGTCACCCATGAGAAGCGTGCGAGCTAAAGGAGGAAAAGGATAGAAGGAGTTGCAGGAGAAGAATAAATGGAATAGGGAAGAGCGGGATAAGATCATGGCCAAGGTAGAATGAATAATTTTAGCGTGCTAAGCCATTGAGACCCTGAGAGGCTCAATCAAAAATTGGCTGAAGGAATTATATCCTCAAATCACCTACAAGATGGATGTGTTGGCGACAACCTCGTTTGAAGCAATTGAAAAAAAAAATTCATACACCGATTACCAAGATGGTGATGAACTAGGCTTTGAAGAGGTGAGCTCCTTTGAGTAGGTGACGTTTTTTCAAAAGGTGCAAGGTGAGGTGGATGCTGGGGAGAAGATTGAGGCGAGATATTCTAGATGCAAAATAATCCAATTAGTTACATTGAGAATACTTAAAATTGGTTAAGAAAATCACGATCTTTGGAAACCAAAGGAAGGATTTCCACTCATTCTTCAGTAATAAACAAATTCTTCTTCATTCCTCCATTCTTTATTTCTTCCATTTCTCATTCTTCATTCTTCATTCTTTAGTCTGTCATTCTTTATTCTTTGGAGAGGATGTCTCTGAGGACAAAGAACAAGCTTAGTGTGGGGTGATGTTGGGCCTAAGAATATTGACCAAGTCCCAAAGGTGCATGCGCACATAGGACCATTTAAGAGGATGGGTGTGCATAGCAAAGCACATAGGACAAGGGTTTTAGAAGGGTTTAATAGAAACCATGACGCTGCGTGCAAGGAAGAGCAAAGGATTTTAGGACTTAGTCATATTCAGCTTTCCAAGAGGCACTTGAGGAAAAACATGACCCGACTAGGCATGCTAAATGGATAAGGTGACAGCCTGGCAACTTAGTATTCAAGAAAAGAATATTTCGTGTATGGAACATTCCCAAAGACATCATTACAGAGAGTGGGGAGCTCGGATCAGAAGAAGCATGCTCCATTAGAGGACCACCTTGACACTTGGCAATCGATCTACTACTTCATGAAGGCATGACAAAGGGTGTTAAACATATTTATGGATGGAGAGAGGGGAGACGTGGGCCATGGTGTGATAAACCATAATAGAGTAGGTGAAGCTCTACAGAAATGAGTAGAATATTCTAAGGGTTGGGGTTCTCATTAGAGGACTATAGGAATGTTAGCATATCTAGGGGAATGGGTCTGCTAAATTTTTGTAATAGGGAAGAATAGCTAGAGCTTCTAATGCGTGAGTCATGATATATCAGTTTGATATGACCCTTTTGGATGTAATATGGTTACTGAACTATGATCAACATGAATATATGGTTCTGTTCTAAATATATTGTTCATGGGTGTAAACCCTAGTGCCTTTTTCTTTATGTTATGGATCAGATCTACTATCTGTATGATGTTTCTTTTGTTATTTGAATGGGTATGTTGGTGTAATGACTCATCCTATGCTTTCAGAATGTATGCATGATCATTTACTTTTTTGCACTTAAATCTATCATCAATGACAACATCTTCTCACAATGCTCACATAAAGGAGGGGCTCGGTGTCCGCGCACGCCTCGGGTGAGCGTTCAACGCCCACTGGGTGATAGGCCAACGCGCATGGGGTTATAAGGTTATTCTATGGGCATAAAAATGACTACAAGTCTCGTATTCCAGGACCATTCAAATTTAATAAACATGTACCTCTTTCTTGATGAGTCCATTTAAAATCTTCATCCTTCAAAATTCTAAAAACTTTAAAAGCATAAAATCAAATAAAACTTTGTATTAAAGCATTGTTTACAAATTATAAATGGAAAAGTGCATCCAAATAATGTTAAGCATTCCATCTATTGGCATATATTTTAATCATACCATTATCATATATTCACTTTCTTCACCTATTACGACACAAGTTAACCTTGTTCCTATTGGGCATTGTGTGTCTCATCCCTGTTATGGTTTTTACCATTTCAGATCTTTTTACCTATGGTTTTGTCTTGAAGCTTACTGATGGTAAATCCTCCTTTCAAATAAGCTCTCTTTAATAGAAATATCAAAATTCTTTACCCGGTCCTTTTTGACTGCCCATCTCAATCTATAGTGTTGAACCCTTATGTCCTACTAGTCACATGAGGCTAAGACTTGGGGGCATAATGTTCCTTCCCAATAAGCACATTATTGAAATACAAGGAAAATTAAATCAATCTAAAAATACAAAAAAACTATAAAATCATTACACCTTTCATCCTTTATAGTCTTCAGTGATAATCCCATACTTCTCACTAGTAGTATGAGATTGGGAATGGGGGAAGCCCTTACTTGCCTACATTTTATCTTTAGTGTTGAGCCCTTTTCTCTTCCTAGTGACATGGGGCAATATGTAGGGGGTCCTTCACAAAACTCAAAAATAATTATCAATAAATCCTTTATGAAATCTTAATTAGAGTGCTTAATCAAAAAATCCCAAGAAGTAATTTAGTTGCCCATGTTAAAGAAAGACACCAATTCCTTCAACTGGATTCTTTCCAATTAGTAGGCCATCTACAGATCTAATTCAAGTCAAACCTACAAAGTAGAATCATCTTGGAGTCAATCATATAATCTTGACTATAGATGAGTTACATTTTTCTCATATGGATCATTGTTACACCTTGTGTCTTCACATCCATTATCCTCACTTTTGTATCACTATTCACCTCATTTTCACATTCTTCTTGGCTCTTGGTGATGATCACACACATATTTCTAGTTACGTGGAGTCATGAGCAAAGTAAAACACCATATCATTTTACTTGTCTACATTTCGCGATAGACTGGAATGCTTCTAAGTATTTTCACACGCTTTCAAGCAAGCACACCTTTTTTTAGTGAGTTGTAAAATACTAAAAATTCAAATATGTTTCAAAAAATTCAAAAACAACATACAATTGTTCTAAAAATAAAAAACAAAATAAAAATGTCATAATCAAAACATTCAAATAATGTTTGACCAACTTTCAAAGAATCGGATAACGCAGCTTCAACAATTTCACCTTTTGACGACGCTCCTCATGATCATTCCAGATCATCTTTTGATAATCATATTTATTGCCCATGGTGTATATTAATGCTCGAGGAAATAATTTACCCTTTTGCAATATAACTTTGTTTGGGGCACATTTAAATTTTACATTTTAATCCAATACAGATCAAACTTCAATGGGATCCGACAAAAGTATCTTTTAGAGTATCTAAGTATCACTTTGCTCTTCAGATCGATCCAATCCTCTCGTGTTCTAAGATATCACTTGGGGGTATTTATATATGTCTAGTTCTCTAATGTGGAACTCATTTGGAGTGTCATTAAACATTGTTATTGCAAGTTTTGTTGTAGTGTTGTGGTTTGTCAACATTGTGATGATGTTTTGTTTCTTTCAATTTGTTATTTTGTTGTACTTTGTTTACTTGTATTGTAGACCAATTACGGAAATTTATTTGCATCTTATTTCACATATAACTTTGGTGTGGTTCCTTCTTATTCATATTGGGTTTGTTTGCATTGTTTGTTTTGTTTCTTTTTGTCACTTGCACATGTTGTGTTTTCCCTCCTGGTTTATTACCTAATCCATGGAGTATTTTCCTTTTCACTATGTTTATGTTTGTTTAAATTTCTTTGCATTTGTATTTCAAACCTTTCAAAACTTGCAAATATCCAAAAAAATGAAAATTTTGAAAATCCAAAACAAATAATACATTTCAAAATTCAAAAAAATCATTAAAAAAATCATAAATTTTTTGGAACAAACATTCACTTCTCACGAAATCCTATAATTAGAAAACCCTTACAGTGAATCTTTCAACATTTCACCACACTCTTGATAAAGTCATACCTTTATCTACTACCCTAGTGATCATTCCAATATTACAACTATCACTTTATTCTCTTTGCATGATTACTTACTCTGCTTGGGGAAGTCACAAAATTATTTGTATTTCACAAATAACGTCACTTGGGAAATTTCTTTTAGATCATTTGTAAAACAGATCCAATAAGAGTGTCACAAGGAGTATCTACGTATATTCTGCCCTTCATATGATCATATTCCCAATCCTTTCATAAGTTTAACGTTTGGGGGCATTTGCATCTAATTAATCATCCTTGTGGCACGCATTGGAGCATAGTCGATTGTCTTCTTTTTCAAATTTGTGTTGAATTTTTTTGTTTACTTCTTGGACCAATTGCAAGTAGTGTGATAACATATTGGTTCCTTTATAACCCTGATTTTTGCACCTAATATTCATATTGGGCTTGTTTTCCTTTTTATCTTCTCTTTACGATGTGTGTGTTTGTTTACATACATATGGGTTACCCGTCTTGACTCTTTAATTATCATGATGAAGACTTTATTGTGCAACAACAAAATAAAGGTTGCTCTTATATTCACACTTCCCAAATGGTACTCATGCTATAAGAAAAATTCCTCCTATCCTTGTTCAAATCCCATGCTTCCTTCTAATTAAGAAACCTTCCACCGCCTTGTTGTGTCATCCACTCACTTAAGGGGAATTCATCTACTATCCTACTCACCGGGCATCCAAATGCTTCATCACTTCGTACTCGTTGGAGTATCCAAATGCTTCATCACTTCCTACTCATTGGGGCATCCAATGCTTCACAGCTTTCCACTCACCACTCTGCATGTGTCTACTATCTTTAAAGCATTATTACTTTGCAATAGCACTTTAAAGAGGGAAAATGTAGACACCCCAAAAATTACACTAGTTCCCAATACTATCCCAATTCACTTCCTAGTTCACCCCCTTTGCGATTGATTAATCTAATTAATTAATCGGTACATTCACCCCCTTTGGATTAATTAAATTAGTCCATAATACACTTTAGCTAAGTTAATTAACATTTATTAAATAAATGATTAATTGATTATGTTGCACATTGTAAATAACTAAATTAGTTACTTAATTGGGGAAATACACCTATTTCCCTAGTCAACAACCACTTCCCCATTCCCTAGTTAACTCAACTTGGAACTCAACTTCCCAACTCAACTTTAACTCCACCTTTCTAAGGGGTCCACCCTCCATGGCTCTATCTCTCAGCTATAAATACAAGCCATCCCCTTTGTAAAAAAATATCCTTGGAGCTTTGAGAAAATTGCATCCCACCTATGCTAATTTGACAATTGCATCCTTGTGATCCAAGCTCGTAGCATTTTCAAATCCATTTGGAGATTGAATTAGGAGCATCCACATTCAAGAATCTA
Source organism: Taxus wallichiana var. yunnanensis (assembly GCA_018340775.1). Taxonomy (NCBI): domain Eukaryota; kingdom Viridiplantae; phylum Streptophyta; class Pinopsida; order Cupressales; family Taxaceae; genus Taxus; species Taxus wallichiana. The sequence goes on along the minus strand of CM031236.1, from coordinate 222,439,133 downwards.
CAAGATCACACAATCTCAAAAGCTTCCACGATCTTATTTGAGGTTTGCAAGGGAGAAAAGATGGGAAGGTTTGCAATTGTTATTGCTTGTCTTTCATTTTAGTTGAGTTTTTCCATGCACATAGTAACTAGTAAGTTACTTATAGATCTTGTCCTTAAACGAATAAGTTAAATTGACATCTAAATGATGAATTATACCTTGTACTAGGATATGGTGTATGTTATGAAAGCGTGGACTCTAAGTCCATCCTCCACTTGATCCCATGCTCTTAGGATGCCTACGGAAGGGTGATAATTATTTAATGACAAATTTCATTAAGTAATCATTATCTATCCCATAGGGGTCCTAAATTCGACTGATACCATCCTCTTGAGTCGAGAGGTGAGACCTAGATTTTATGCCTTCTTAATATAAGAACTTAAACTTTTAATTAACGAGACGTGATCCAAATAATTGTGTAGAGATGATTGTGCGGTGATGGGACAAATTTCATTTGGCTTATGTGTAGTCACGAAACTAAGCATGTAAATCATAGCTTTAAAACTTTGTTCAAAGTAGTGTACTAGTTGAATACGATGTCGAGTTCATCGAGTTCCTAACTAATAGTGTGAGATGCCAGATGAAATTCAATTAACATAATTTCAAGTAAGAACTTAGGAACTACACTATTTCTCAAACCTAAATGAACAGGTTAACCAACTACATATACAAGTTATGCACACTCGAATAGAGTGATGATAAAGGGATTGATTATATCTAATTGACCTTTACAACTGCACATGGTTATGTTGTTATCATATGGATTGTAAACTATATTTCATGATAGATTATAATTGTTTCTAGTTAAAATCATTGAAGGCATTTAATGGGGTTAAGGGGTTTGTTTTAAAAGAAAAAAATAACTTAATTTGGAGTAATTATAACATCGGTGTTACGCAAAATATTGTTACTGAGTTCATGGTGGCCCATCACAAGACTACCCCCTATCACCCATAAAAAAATGGTACTATAGAAGCATTCAATAAAATCTTGGGCCATACCTTGACTAAAAATTGTGATGTAGGAAGAAAGGATTATAATGAAAAATTATTAGTTATATTATGGGCATACAAGACCACATATAAGAGGTTGAACAAGGTAACATCTTTTGATTGATGTTTAGAGCAGAGGTAGTATTACATATAGAGTTTATGTTACCACCCCTGCATATTGCATGTGTAGGAGGACTCGTAGATGAGAAGGATATTAAAGAGCACGTAGACAAATTAATGCGGTTGGATTAAAGATGTGTGATTGCATGATGGAGTCGAATATATGGAAATAGAGACAAAAGGCATATAATGATAGGACTATTAGGAAACATGACTTTTTAGTTGGGGGATTGGTACTCCTCTATGATTCAAAGTTTGTGCGCCACCTAGGAAAGTTGAGAGTCCATTGGTTGGGACCATTTAAAGTAACAAGATTCTGGAAACAAGTGTATGTCAATTGTATGCATTTGATGGCACTATGTTTTCTCACTACTTTAATGGGAGTAGGTTGAAGTCCTACTATAAATAAGCTTCTTTCATTATGTTTGTAATAAGGTAGTATTACCATATAGACTAGATTTCAATTTTTGTATTGTTATTTTGTTTGGTAACAAGTGCATTCGCGCACATGAGCTGATATATTTGTTAAAGCATGATGTGTAGAGGACCATGTATACTTTTAGTGTGGAGTAGCAGGTAAGGAGTACGAAGTGGATGGATGTGTAAGCACACACATTGGAGAATGATGGAATATTGATATTCTTTCTCGATATGTTGGAAAGGACAAGTACATGCAATAGTGATGTGATTCACTCATATGTGTATGGGATTGATGGTAGGAAATATAACGTGAGGTAGGCAACCTATTTGCGGAAGAAAAAACTACGTAGTTTGTGGCACGAGAGAGAGCACAAGTGTGGTGCGGGGTGGCATGCACAAAAGGATATTTACTCCAGAATAGCAAGTATGCATGCACATAAGGGCACATACAAGAGGATATATAGCCTAGGAAAGTAGTTGCGCGCCAGAATTTTATGCATGTCATACATAGAAGGGAAGTATGTAAGGTATAAAGTTGATGGAAATGAGTGGGAAAAAAGGAAAAAATTGGCAGAAAAGTGCCATCTACCACACCTACTACATTAAATTCTCAAAAATATTGGAAACCTATAAATAAGTGTGGCGATAGTTATAATTCACCTTACAAATTGAGAACATGTGTGATTCAGATCCCAAAAACTAGTATGATTAAAGGTGATGATAAAGGTGATGAAAACACCAAGTGTGAGAACCATAGCTCCTTATGTTTGAGAAAATGATGAGTGGAAGTTGAAGAAGAAAAGTACAAGAGAAATCATGAGTTAGGGTTGTATAATTAGTCGTCGAATAAATTATAGAGTTAAGGCACAAAATTAGTTTATAGATTTGGGGCACGCAGTGAGAATCTAAAGCACAAGTGGATTGAGAAATTGAGATCAAGAGGGTACAAGACAAATAGTTGGAGTGAGGTTTTAAAGCTAAGGCACATAGTTTTTAGGATTTTTCATTACAAAAGTTTAGAACCAAGAGATGATATAGTTGTGAAGCATCGTGGATACTCACACTTTAATTATCTCTTGATTGTCAATCTAGGGCGGTGTCCATGGCTATTTGCAACAAAGAGAATGATTGAAACCATGCTCAACATGTATTCACTAATGAACTCAATCAAATACTATTCTAAATGTAATTAAGAAGTGAACTCTATTGATAAAACAAGAGATTATTGAATTCAATTAAAATACCGAAGTAATTAAATTCTTGTAATTTAACAAAGACCTGAATAACAAAGATTAAATAAACAAGAAATGTTCCCTTCACATTGGGGAGGAGTGGCCCTTGCTCCTTCCCTCTGATCTGGTTTAGAATTGTAAATCACACAAGTTGATTTATCCATAATCATGCACTTTATTGAATAGAATAATTTCTTCAACAACAATCAACAAACTAACTCTACAATTCTACTACAAATGCCCTTTTATATCAAGAGCAGTCCTTGTCACTCTAAAAGAGGACAAATTATTTGCAATAATTAACTACTACTTAACTAAAAGATCTCAATGAAAACAATTGATTGTTAAAGAGTTACAATTGTGGAAAAACAAGTGCATGTCGCACTTAGATCAGATTCATCTTGTTAACTACATATGGAGTCCTTAATTAACTCTTAGTTGAGATGATTTAACAGTGCCAAAAGATGTCAAAGATCATGCATTGAATCCCTATAATCATGGTGACTATAAGTTTTTATGTTCATCTATTCCACGTCTCTAATCAACTAGGTGTTAATTTGGGCTTGCATGATCCACATAAGTTGCATGATGTTTTAGATGATAATCCACATGTCATTCCCTTTTCCCATGAGTTGTGTGCCTTTGTAACGGGAGTCCTGCACTCTAAGTGAGTCCTTCACCAATGTGTGGATGAGTTTTACACTACAAAGTGATTCCCATGCTAGTGCACAGGTGAGTCCTACTCCAAAGCGATTCTTGAGCTAGTACAAGGGTGAGTCCTACACTCCAAAGTGATTCCTATGCCAATGATTGAATGAGTATTGTGTTGGTCCACGTATGGGTCTTGCACTAGCTTAAGATCCTAGGTGGTGTTCCATCATGGAACATGTGCTAATACTAATGGTGTTTCACCATTTTCTTGGTTGGAGGTTGATGCGCATGTTTTGACTTCTTGACCCAATGTCGATTGTGAGAGCTTCCTTTTGGCTAGGAGGAACTACCTGTAATATAAAACAAGACCACAAAAAAGAAGTTAAATGATATATGATAGTGGACTACCTAGTGTATGCTAGTTCCGAAGTGTGATACTTCCTAGATGGCTGTCAATCCACTATTTAAAACAAATTAATGTGAGAAATAAGTAAAGTCCTACTATAGTTGATATGATTTAGGTATCTCATTCAAGTATAATAAGAAAATCCAATCACAACAGGCTAGGCTATAGTTGGATCTAAAGGATGAGGTGATTGTCAAGTCTTGGGACTGACTGGAGGGTCTAATTCAGGTTGTTTAGGTCAATGGTAGGAGGTTGTTTAGCTCTGTTCTTGGGTAGGGTATAAAACACAGAGACCATCGATCTAGTATGACCAATGATGGTTTATGTAGAACCATGACAATGTTATGGGTAACCAACTGTGTCGGTAAGGTCGGGTATAAAACTCAAAGAGATCTGATTACAAGGTTTGATCTGGGATTTGATAGAGATGGTAGGGTGGATAAGGAGGTTTATAGAAGTCTCAGGTGTATTCAGGGATGAACAATAGGTGAGGATGGGTGATTTGGTGGTGGGTAAGGAAATGGTTGGGTTACATGTTGGTAAGGGATAGAAGAATGAGCATGCAAAGTGTAGATTAATAATAGGAGTAACAAAAGCTACTAACTGAAATAACAATGTTGGTTAGGGATACACTTACTATGATGCAGACTAGATGGCTGAATGGTAATGGTAGTTGATCAAAAGGATGGTATTTGGTACCATAGTAGTGAATCTAGAATGCTTCCATGAGTGTAATGCTTCTAGGTTTGTCTTGGTGTTGGTTGTGAATGTCTGGATGTGTGAAAGGATGTTGGTTCCACTTGCATGCAGCTTTGATCTCTCTCCTCTGGTCCAGAATGTGCCAACCTCTCAAACAAGGTTGCTTAAGGTGAATAAATGGTAACTAATGATGGTTTCATCTTGACCGGCATCGGTTTAGGTCTGACGATCGGTTAAGGTGGGATTCCCTAGGTTTACTAAAATGGGTAGATCTTTCTAATTTCTTGGGCCAAGTTGGTTTGTTTCTCACAGATCGGATGTATAATGAAGCTTCCCTTTTAATGAGTGGGAATGTGGTTAGAGAAATCTTAGGCATTGATTTTAGGGTTAGACAAAATCTTAGCTCATTAAGGAAAGTAAGACTTAGTTATTAGTTAGTTATGGAAACATGCCAAGAATAGGTCTAGGGTGAGGTGGCTGGGTGAGGTGTCTAGGTGAGGTGGAAATTAGGTCAATTAAGATAATTAAATAATGGATATTGTGAGGATGGGTATTAATTTAATTAAAATAATTAAATTAATATTAATGTGGGGTGAAAGGGGGCCATGGTTAGGTGAATATGTTTGAGTTGGTTATTCGACGATTAGGAGGCCAAGGGGAGTGTGACCAAATTTGGTGTCTACATTTTTCCCCTTTTTTTGCATAGCTTATATTGGTAAGTGATGCTTTACAAAAATAAGATGTGGTTGCCCCATGTGTGGGTGAAGGTAATGTTTCCCTAAGCATGGGTGGAGGTAACCCCCCTCAAACTAGGAACCGATGAGGTGAGAGAAGGAAGCGGTGAGAAGGAAGCGGTGAGTGGTTTGATAAAATGAGGAGGTGGGTGGTTTGAAAAAATAGTGTTAGGTGTGAAGAAGGTGATGGTCGAGGGTATGGTGATTGTAAGAGGTATGGTGGGTGATTAGGTAGAGCATTTAGATGTACACATGTTGTGAAATGCCATGAGATACCAGGGTTTCTCAACATAACAAATGTATGTTAGCTAGGGTCGTAAAGGTCATCCAAACAAGGGTTGTTGAGGTCCGGTATCCAGGGTAAAGGATACGGTCCAGGCACTCAATGAGGTAAGATGCAAGAACATTTAGGTGTGGTTCTGTACATCCAAAAGGTCAAAAGGTCAAGGTTGGTTTGGATAAGGGTCACGGCCATAGGCAAGGTAAGGCTATTAGGCTAAGAAAAATAGGTACCATCATCACAAGATACAATGGGTGAAGACATGGGAATATCCACTTAATCAATGGTGAGGTAGGTAGGTGTGGGTTGGGTAGGTGGAGGTAAAAATGGGGAAATGGGGTAAAGGTCAAATCAGGAAAAAAGGGAAATGGGCCAGGGTCAAAGGTAGTGACATTCAAACGTACACACACATATAAACTATGGCACAATACTAGGTTGAAGAGCATGTAAACTCTACATCGTCCAAGGTCGATAGGTTTATCCAAACAAGGTTGAAGTGATTCCAGTATCCAAGGTATAGGATATGGTGTGGAAGCACATCACAGGTTAGGTGTAGGAACATGTAGGTATGTTCCAGTACACCAAAGGTTGGGTCAGATAAATGGCATGGATAATAGGCAAGGTAAGGTCATTAGGTCAAACAACACGGTAATAGTGTCACAAGGTATAGTGAGCACATGGGTTCACAAGTCATTAACAATGTTTTGGGTCCAGGTAGTGAGGTCACGGCATGGGTAGGGATTAAGGTACGGGTAAAATAACAAGTCCCTAAATGTAATTAAGGACAGGTATAGGTAATGTAGGCTTGGAGGTAGGTTGCGATAAGGGTGAGTAAGGTCAACAAGGTGGTGGGAAGGGTAAATTTTGGGTGGAAATGGGGAAAGGGTGTTGACAAGGAGTATAACAGTAACTAATGTCATGGTTCATGTTTAACCAGTGATGTCTAGTAAACCAAAATAATTTTCTAGGGCAAGAGATCGATGTCGGTACAATGTCGGTTTAGGTAGGGAACAAGACCACCAATGTTGGTGTAGGTACAACCAACCATGGTTTGCTAGGGCATAGGACCGATGTCATGTCGGTATAACCGACATAATAACGCTCAGGTTGGGGTGGGGGTTTTAAAAGGAAAAATCCATATTGGATGGATTCATTTGCATGTGTTGGCTTTGAGAAAATGACAGAGCACTTTTTGGAATTTTTGCCTTGTCATGCGAGAGGAAAGTACATGGGGTTATACCAATGAGCTGGTGGAGAGATCCAGTTGGAGAGGAGAGCTAGGTAGATGGGTCCATGAGATCAGGGGAGGGAGGTGATTGGTAGAGAGGTTGGAGGTTGATTTGGACATGGCGGAGGTAGGAGAGGGTGGGTGGGCCACCAACACAATGGCCATGTGCCACCATGGAGGTGACATGTCGAGATGAGGTAAGATCTAATCCTTTCATTGTTATTTGATATAGGAAGAAGGAAATGTAGAGGGGTAGAGGTAGGGAGGTTAAAATAATTGAAATTTGTGGTTAAATGAATGAAAGAGGGGGTGGGAAAGGTCAGAGGTAGGGGGAAGAGGGTTGGGGAGGGACTTAGGTGAGGTGTGGGTAGGTTCATAGGGAAAATGGGAAAGAAATTAGGTAAAGGAAATTGGGGTTTTGGGTTTGGGTGTGGTAACAATGACCAACGCCGGTCAAGGTATGGCCGACGTCGTCTTTATACACCGACATCGGTCATCAGGTATGAGGGGAACCGATGCTAGTTAGAATGGACCGGTGATGGTCAGGAGTAACCGGTGCAGTTAGGGTGAAAGGGATAGAGGTCTAGGAAGGGTAAGGGGAAAGGTTAGGTAAAGTGGGTAAAATAGATAGTGGGTGAGGGGCCGGGAAGAAGGGAGGGGTTGAAGGTCAATGTTGGGTAAAATCAAGTTTTAATAATGTGTGTGATTGGTTGAATGCAGGCCGGGAGTAGCTACGGATGAGAGACCAGTACCACCCTTGTTGTTGTTGGTACGATCAGCATTACCACCAATGAGTGGAGGCATGTGATGAATCAACTTGATAGGAGTGAGACGTTATACAGAACATAGTTTAGGAGCTGAGTTTGATGGTCACCCTCATCGACAGATGGGACTCAATGACCAATACCTTCCATCTACCGATGGGTGAGATCACAGTCACCCTGGAGGATGTGTACAGGATCCTGTGGTTACCGATAGTGGGGATGCAGGTGTATTCTATCTCCTCAGAGGCATATGAGGAGTTGATGTTGACCATGTTTGGTGAGGGGATGGCAGAGATGAGGTTCCATAGTGCAGTTTGAGCTATGGGGGATGTATGCAGCCCATCCTAAGGAGATGAGGCTAGTTGTTCTTATTATGGAGGTAGTGTGTTGTTTTTTACACTACCAGATGCAGAGGGTGGGAGATTCCCATGGGCACTGATGGGGTCCTCCATGACATGATGGAGGAGAGGACCCACTTTTCTTGGGCACCAACATACTTGGTGCAGTTGTACAGGAGTTGTGGGCATACAGAGATTACGGCGGTTCAGCCTATGTTGCACCTTTCTTCTCCACTGCTGGGCATATGAGCACATTATATGTGTGAGGCCACTAGGTATGCCCTGACCTGATGCATTTGATGTCGGCTTGGTTTGAGTGGGTTATAGGCATTGGGTGTCTGATTGTTGGAGCACAGCAGAGCTATGGGGCTACACATGATATAGCCTATTACAGCATATATTAGAGGGCTTATCTAGAGTAGACATTATTTGGAGGCCATATGTGGGCTTCCCCTCATATAGGCACATGGCCATGGAGTTAGATGAGCTGCAGCTGGTTCGATGGATAGAGGGGCATCACACGGGAGAGCATGAGCTGATACCCATAGATAGGGTCAGATGACAGTTTGGGCTGCTTGTAGATGTACCACCTCCTTTCCCACAAGTATAGGAGGGATGACATGGAGAGACCTATGTCTCCACCATGACCTACCATGCCACCAGACAACGGGTAGGAGGAGCTACCAGTGGACCGAAGATTGATGATGTTGGTTGCACAGACATATATACATGAATAGTGGTGGTGGGCAACATAGCACAGAGTGAAAGAGCACCAGGCCAGTAGGAAGCTAGATGTGGCGACCCTCACAGTCTAGAGGGACACTTTACAGGGACAGTGGCCACATTACAGCCCAAGTTTACAGTCTATAGGGATAGCTAATGGGGTCACAGGCAGAGGTGGCCATGTTATAGGCATAGGTGGTGGCCCTTCAGGCCCAGATCATAGGTTTACAAGGGCAAGCACCCACACAGGTGGAGCCAGAGATGGGGGGGGTAGCCACCCTACAGGCAGGTCACAGGGTTGTAGGGCTAGTTGGCCACTACTCAGGCACAAATTGTGGCCTTACAGGCTTAGATTGCATAGCATAGGCACCAACCGTGCATAGGCAGCATATAGGCTCGGCACAGATCCCATGGTACAGGTACAGCACATAGAGGCCACTATTAGCAAGGGCCGAGCACACAGGTCATGGTGAGACCCATGGCACCTCCTCAGATAGTGCCTATGGCAAGATTCAGGATGCCCTAGGTGAGGCGAGGTATTATCAAGATCATTTGGTAGTGGGATAGATGTCCCTTCATATGTAGAGTACCAGCACAACAGGCCTCGAGTGAGAGGACCCGATCCCACACTCACAGTGTGGAGAGCACAGGGGATGAGCCCATAGATAGGAGTAGGGTGAGGCTACCAGTATATGGAGACCAGCTCTAGGTGAGGGGCCATCGGTGGTTAGATCGAGGCCCACAGTAGAGAGGGAAGGTGGTTGGTGGGCACCACACAGGAGTGGCAGAGGAGTTGGGAGAGACCGACTTAGATATCTAGGGGAAGATGAGGGATATCATCATTTTGGATAGTATTGTGATTTTTTTTATACATACCATCCTACGCACCGATGATAGTGAGGTTGTTTATGAGAGAGTTTTTTATTTTTTGTATACATGATACATGGCCTATGTGTGTGCCAAAGATTTTGAGACCTTTGTATTTTTATATGGTAGATGAGAGATATTTGTATAGATTTTACAGTCGAGTATATATGTATGGACACTCAGATTTGGATGATATATATAGAGATGATGATGTTTTATGGTATGATGTGTATGAGTATATGTAACTTTGATGATGATTTTGTACATGTGATGGAAACTAGGTAAGTTAGGCATGATAGAGTCAGGTCGGTGTAGGCATGATTGAGTAGGTTGATTTAGGCATGGTGGAGTCAGGTTGATTTAGGCATGGTTGAGTCAGGTTGGGCATTTTATTGAGTCGAGGTTGAGTTAGGCATGGTTGAGTCATTGATTTAGGCATGGTTGAGTCGAGGTTGATTTAGGCATGGTTGAGTCGGTCAGGTTGGTAGGCATTTGGAGTTAGGTTGATTTAGGCATGGTTGAGTTAGGTTGATTTAGGCATGGTTGAGTCAGGTTGATTTAGGCATGGTGGAGTTAGGTTGATTTAGGCATGATTGAGTTAGGTTGATTTAGGCATGATTGAGTCAAGTTTTAGTTAGGCATGGTTGAGTCGTTTTAGGCATGGTTGATTGAATTTCTAAATTTCAATTCATTAATGTGTGCATTTGTGATGGTATGGATCATGTTAAGATGATTTGTAGGAAAATGTATGATGATGGTAGAGAAATGGTAGATGTGATGAAATGAATGTGTAAATTATGATGGTAAAGATGTTTAGCAATTGTTGCTTGTGTGGTTTAATTTCCAGTTATTGATATAGAAAGGAAACTAACTAGGGTAGAATGTGAATAGGAAAAGGAAAGGAAAGGGGGAAATTGGTTAGGGTAGAGAGTGGTGAGCTAACCTCCAAGGGCCCCATGCCCTCAAAGTGTTGCCTACATAGTCCCAATGAAAAGGGACCTCAAGCCGATGTAGTTCTCCCATAAGCTAGGGAAGATTAGAATGAAGTAGAAGAATGGGTTGGTAAGTGTTAGGCATTGTTGAATGTAGGTCATAGGCATGATTGAGTGTAGGTCATAGGCATGGTTGAGTTTAGGTCATAGGCATGGTTGAGTTTAGGTCATAGGCATGGTTGAGTTTAGGTCACATGCATGGTTGAGTGGTTTTTAAATATAAGTGTCGATAATCTGGTCCTGTATAGGATAATCAATAAGTAATGAGGAAGGTGAATGGTAAGAGGTGGTAAAAGAGCCACTTAATTGATAAGAACCCTAATGAGTCAACCATACCTAAGAGGGGCTTATGAACATAAGACCCTAAAGGCATTGCATAATGGACCATTCTAAGGGTGAAGAAAGTTGCATAATCACAAAATGTCACATTTTGGAAAGTCCCTTGAGTAATGGGAATTAGGCTAAAAAGGCAAGGAGGTGAGAATAGGTGGTTTAGCGTAACTTAGTGTATGACAACGTGTCTTTCGGAACAAGAAACCCAAGATCAAGAATAGGCAAGTCCATGACAAAATTTCATCTTTTTCTTCATTTGTTTGTTTTTAATAGACTGATCGATGTGGGAAGTCTATATGGGATGAGTATATTATCTCCTTGAGGTCTTCGTGAAGCTGATCGATGCGGGAAGCTTCTAGATATTTTTATTGAATTTTGAAATAACTATGATATAGTTGTCCTTCAAGGGAGTAATCTATTTATAGTGGTGGAATTAGAGTGAAGAGATGTCCCTTTTGAGGGAGTCATCTTTTCTAGAAGTTTTGACTCAAGGAGTTGCATCCCTTTTTGTTTTTGGACATTTAAGTCATGGACAAGACTATAGAGGAAGGGTAGGTTCTTGTTCGGATGACAAAACCATAGTACACAGGAGTTAACTATGAAAGGGGGTGGTTTTGAGTGATGAATGACCATGGGATTCCATCTTGAAGAAGATGAAAAGTATCCATGAGAATCATGCTATGAGTAGAGCCATGGTACTCATATTGAAGACAAGGCTAAAATGGTGATGGGTAATCACATGATTCTTGTTTAGTCATGGATCTTCAAAATGGGTAATATGGAAGGTGAACAATGCTCAAGGGATGAGTGATCAATGACAAAAAGTGATATAGGACTTGATATCAACAATAAAATGGTCAAGATGCAAGGCATTAAGGGGCTCAGGGGTTTACCTTCAGTGAAGACAAATGATAAGCACCTGATCCATAGGCATGGGTAATGATATAGGGTCCAAGCCAATTAGGAGAAAATTTTCCCCATTTACTTTTCTCCTCTTTGGTTACATGTTGATTTTCCTTTAGGATGAGGTCACCAACCTAAAAAAGTTTGTTTCATGAACACATTTTCATAGGCACATTTTTGATACATGTTTTGGTAGATTTGGAGATGGTCAAGAGCATTGAGATGACGTTCATCTAATAACTCAAGTTGTGCACAAAATGATCTTGGTGAAAGTCATCATCATTGAGCATGTCTTGTAGTGAGATGTGAGAGAGATGGAATCTAGGACTTCGAGAGGTAAGACAACCTCGGTACCATAGACCAGAGAAAAGGGTGTGGCAGCAATCAAAGTGTGAATACTAGTGCGATAAGCCCACAAGGTGAAAAAGGAATGTGTGTATGCCAATCTTTCCCAGTATCATTGACTACCTTCATAAGAATTTTGTTCAAGTTTTATTGGTTGATTCATCTTGACCATTGGTTTGTGGGTAATAAGGTGATGAGAAACTGAGTTGGATGCCAAAAGCATCACATAGTTTGCGTAGGGTTTTGTTTTTGAATTGTTTTCCATTATCAGTGATGAGGGGTGAGGAACACCAAAATGAAAAATGATGTGATGGTTGATGAATTCACATATTTTCTCAGCTTTTGTAGAAATGAGGGGAATGGATTCTACCCATTTAGTGTAATATTTGGTAGTGGTTATGATCCATTGGTGGCATTGTGAAGAATGGGGGTTGATCTCACCGACAAGATCCAAACCCCATTGAGAGAAAGGCCAAAGGTCTCGTGTGACCTGTAAGGCATGACTAGGTGTGTGGTGGAGATTAGCATGTTGTTGGATTTCACAACATGTTTGACATAATCACAATAGTCATGGTTTAGGTTTGGCCAATAATAGCCTAGGTGAAAGAATGATGTTTTTGACTAACTAAACCACTACTAAAGTGACCTCCACAAATTCCATCATGGACTTCCTTAATGGTGTAGGAATTTCAGAACTTGTAAGGCATCATAAGAGAATGTCATCAAAGCCACACTTGTAAAGGAGACCACCCATGAGGACATAATGGGAGACACTTTTAAGAAAGGCTCATTGTCCATTACGAGTGAGATCAATGGGTAAAATGGAAAGGGAAAGATAGTCTACATATTTCTTATACCAAAGGTCACATGGGTCAGGGGCAATGGTTCCAATGGAGTAAACTTCATGAGGTAAATAAGAGGGTGATTGTAGCCTTTGTATGGTGACAAATATTTTAGAGTCAATGGGTGAAGCAGGTATCTGAGAAGCCAAGCAGGCCATGGTATCCACAAATTTATTGGTAGAACGTGGGGTGGTTTGAAGTGTAATGGTCAAAGGTGGTCAAAAGTATGTCTACATGTTGCTTATACTTTTGAAGGATCTCATTACGACACTTGGTATATACCATTGACTTGGTTTATGACCAACTGAGAATCACCAAAGATATTGATTGTCTTAACATCTAAGGCATAAGCAGCTTGGAGACCCAATACGAGTGCTTCATATTCAACAATATTGTTTGTACAATCAAAATTGAGTTTGAAAGACAAAGGCATAGGTTCACCCTCAAGAGGAATGAGGATAACACCAGCCCCACCCCCACGCTGACACTTGGAGCCATCAAGAAGAGTGTCATTTGGTAAGCGGGTTCATCCAGGGAAAGGGTAGCTATAGACTCATCTGGGAAGTCAAAGTTAGATGGTTGATCCCGAAAATAGGTGCATCAGCCAGTTGGTCAGCAATTTCCTAGCCCTTGATGGACTTTTGATGAATGAATTCAGGTCAAGGTCGGCAAGAAGCATAAGCCAACATGTGGCATGTTGATGTTGATAGGGTTTGGCATACATATAGTGCAATGGGTCAATATTAGTAATGATGAAGGTTTTGTGATTGAGTAGGTAATGGCGGAGTTTGGTGGTGATGAAAACTAAGGCTAAGAGAGTTTTTTTCGGCATGGGTATATCTAGTTTCATAGTCAAGAAGGGTATGGATTATGTAATAAACCACTTGCTCTCTCTCTATGTTGCTCATCATGATGAGCGAGCATGGCACCTAAAGAATGGTCAGTGGTGGAAATATATAGGTAAAAGGGCTGGTCATCCTTAGGAGGAATGAGCACTGGTGGTTGAAGGAGGTATTGTTTTAATGCCTCAAAGGCTTTATGGCATTCATCATCCCATTTGAATGAAACATCTTTCTTGAGAAGATGATGAAATGGTTGATAAAAGTGTCGAAAAGCTATGAGATAAAATGATGAATAGATTGCAAATTTCCTTGTAGGCTTCAAAGTTGATGGAGATTAGTGGGTGGAGGCATTTCCAGAATAGCCTTGACTTTAGTAGGATCAACTTCTATGCCACACAAAGAAATGATGAAACCTAGGAGTTTTCTAGAAAGTACCACAAAGACACACTTCTTTGGTTGAAGACACACACAATACTTGATGAGACAGTCAAAGATGACTTTAAGGATGGACAAGTGTTTGGTTCGATGTTTAGATTTGGCTAGAAGATCATCTACATAATCTTCCAATATGTGATGCATGATGTCATGGAAGATGTAAGTCATGGCTCACTGATATGTAGCACCAACATTTTTAGGCCAAAAGGCATGACTCGATAGCAAAAAGTTCCCCAAGGGGTGATGAAAGTAGTCTTGTGTTGATCTTCTGGAGCTAGTAATATTTGATTGTAGCCCAGAAACCATCCATGAGTGATAACATTTCATGGCCAATGGTGAGATCAACTAGTTGGTCGATGCCCGTAGGGGGAAATCATCTTTGGGACAAGTGAGGTTGAGGTCACGGAAGTCATGCAAAATGTGAGTCCCCTATCACCTTTGTGATAGGAATGATGTTAGAAATCCATTGGGGATAGTCAATGGGTAGAATGAAGGAAACCAAGAGAAGGCATTGAAGCTCTTCTTTGACTAGAAGAGCAATGCGAGGATGCATTTTCCAGCTTTTGTTTGATGGGTTTGGCATCAGGAATGGTTATGATATTGTGGACCATGATTTTTGGGTCAATACCAAGGCATATCAACATAGGACCAAGAAAACATGTTGTATGGTCCCAAAGGAAAGAGGTGAAGGCTTCCTGTTCAGTAGCATCTAAGGATTGGCCAATCTTTAGAATGTGTGGGTCATCCTGAGTGTTAATGTTGATTTCGATGGTCGATTCATTCAACATGGTTTGCGTCTCAGAGGGTAACGACCGATGAATATAAGAGTCTTCCACACCAAGGTAGGTGAGGATGGACTCATCATCCTGACATTGAATGATGTTAATAGAAGGTGTATCATCATCGATCATGTCAGGATACAGGAATGGGAGAGAAGAGGGAGCTTCACCATCACGTTGATAGGTCAAGTGGTCCCAGGAAATGGTGTTTATGAAAAAAAAATTAGGAGGAATAGATTCGGGATCTATGGAACTCGTGGGTGAAGATGGTAATGTGGGTGAATGAGATGGGGAAGATTTCCCATCCTAAATGAGGTCAACATGAACCTTCTTGAAGGTGGAGCATCAAAACCAATGCCACTACGGTCATTGTGTTTACGAGAGGTACAGAAATGATAGTATGGTGGCCTTGTTCATAAAATCCAAGCCAAATCCTTTCCACGCACACCGGTGGAGGAAAGTGTGAGTGAAGTGGCGTGGTTAGTGAGGGAGTGTAGGTCGATGAAAATGGTTGGGTTTGGGATGGAGGTTTGGGTTTATAGGTGGCCATATCAAGTCCCCCATATGTTAGATTAGTGTGAAGGTGGGGAGGACCATAAGGAAAAACCTCACCTATGTGGATGTCATAACTGGGGTGTTGGCACAGGTTCCCATACTCTTGCGGGGTGAGGAAGGTGTCGATATTGTATAGGTGGTATTCCCCCAGAGTGAGGCATTGAAAAACACCTTCTAAGGGATCAGTAGTTGGTATGTGGGTAGGGGGATGGATGGCTCACTAGATGATGGGGAAATAGGTGAGTCAGTGGTAGAGGCTACAGCATAGTGGGGATAGACAAGGTTAGATGTAGAAGAGGTGGTGGTAGTTTTGGTGGATGGGCTTAGTAGGTGAAGGTGAAGTAGGGATAGTGGTAGATGCCTTGACTAGTACAAGCACATCATTAGGCCTTGGTATAGCATGTTACAGTCTTGAAAGGTGATGGTCGGCAGGGATGGTGTAATTATGTCCTTCATGTGTTCAATTTGAGGCAACGGTGTAAATTCAAGGGACACAACCCATGGCATGGATCCAAGGTCGGCCAAAAACAAGTTATATTAGAACTCCCCTTCTAGGACATAGAAAAGTTTTGGGATAGTGCGGGGACCCACGCAGACATGGAGAACAATGGTACCTAGGGTAGAGGTCATGGCATCATTGAAGGACCACAACATAACTAGGTTACCATGCATGTAATTGGTAGGTATTCACATTTGGTCATATGCATGGGAGGAGATGATGTTAATACTAGCACCACCATCGATCATAATGCATGTCGTATGCATATATTATCGATAAAGATGAGATGAAAAGAGCGGGGTCGGGGTCATCAGACTGGAAGGAGAGATCTCTTCATCTGAAAAGTTGAGGGTGGCTACTTGGTGAGTAGGTGGAGGCGTAGAGGAAGGAAGATGACTTAGTGAGAGAGGAAACATGGTGAGGGGTAATGATGGAGGCTACAGGTGTGGGGTCATTTGGTAAAACTTCAATAGATTGAAGGACCTCCATGAGGGCTTGACGATGTGACTCAGAGGTTTGGACGAGGTCATATAAAGACATTTTGAGAGGGGATTGATGTAGTTGTTTAAGCATTGTGTGATGTGTGACCCCATCGGAAATAGGATATGTAGGACCTCGAATGGTGACTTTGGGTATGGGTGTGATGGTATGTTGGGTATAGGGTTGGTTGATGGGCTAGTTTCCTTTTCTTTTCCCTTGTCTTTTTTAGCATGGGTGGTAACGTGAACCATGTTAATTTGAGGGGAGGTGGAGGAAGAGGGTGTGTCATGGAAGGTATAGTGGCATGAGGGACAAAACCCTAGTGGGGGATATGATCCTTGTGAAATGAGTAGGGCACATTGGCATTTGGGTGGTGGTTTGGCCAACTCTCTTATACGGACCATATTAATCTCAATCTTGGGGTGGATCAAAAATTTGTGGGGTGGAGATATTGGTCACTGAGTAGGTAATGGAAGAGGCTCTGGGGAAATTGGTGAAGGAAAATGGGGTCCTCATCAAGAAGATCATCATCATCAAAATTTTCTTCGGAGGACACAATTGACAAGAGCAGTTTTTAAAGCCTTACAGTTCTCTACATCATGTCCTAACACACATGATGGTAGGTGCAAATTTTAGTTTCATCAAACCCTTTTGGTTTGGGTTTGAGTGGGTCATAAGGTCTAAGAGGTGGTAATGTGATGACAAAAGTTTCGGAGATTGGTTAAGATTTTGGCATAGGATCCTACTAGTGGATCACAATGGGAGGTGAATGTGGGTTTGGGTACAGGTATGGCTGATTGTGGAGGAAGAGGCTTTACAGGAGGGGGAATGGTTTGGTTTACTAGTTTGGTGTGTGGAGTGGTCTTAGGTCTTGGTTGCATCTTGCTTGGTATGGGCATGGTAGAAGAGCTAGTGATGGAAGGGTTTGGTTGGTTTAACTACCTTATTGGAGGGTAGTAGATTTTTATCTTTAGGTTGCACCTTTTTGGGAAAAGGTGACATGGGTGTATGAGATGTGGAGGGAAAAGTAGATGGTGGAAGAGGATGGGTTACCCACAGGGGTAACCGAGGTGTTGCGGAGGTGGTGGTAGAGGTTGGGTAGAAGGTGTGAGTGAAAGAGAAGAAAGTGTCATGGGTAGTGAAGAAGTTATGGATGGTAGTGGAGGTATGGGTGGTAAGAAGGCTACGGGTGAGGGTGGAAGTTGTGTGGATCACTTGGGTATATTAGAGGTCCATGATGTGGAGATGGGTTGTTGCACTCTTGGTTTTTCGGTGGAAGGAGGTTGTTTGGCCAGGGTCAAGGGGTGAGGTCCTAGGATGGACAAAGAGGTGAAGGTGATAATGGTGTGGTAGGTGAGGTTGGTGTATGAGGCCTAGGAGGTTGGGTCTTCTTTTTAGGGGCCAAGGTAAGTTTAGTGTTAGTTTTGGAAGATGTGGCTAAATCTAATTTGATGGGTGGGTGAGTAAGGCTAGCTGTCGGTATGACCCCTAAGGTAGTAATAGGTTTAGGTAAGGGAGATGATATAGGTGTGGGTAGGTGTTTGGGTGTAGATGTATGTTGGGTTATGGGAAGAGGTGTGAGTTGGGCCATGGGTGGTGACATGTGGAAGGTGTTGCAATAGTCATGGTTGTGTTTGTTTTGGTTTGGTTGCTCAAAACACTTTTGGGTAGATAGTGGAGGTGTCGGTGAGTGACAACTACATTTGGGTTGAAACAAGAAGTAGAAGGCATCCCCAAAGTAAGGCTCTATCAACATAGTCCAGTGATCGCCAAGCATGAAAATGGTACTTGCTGTAAAGTGGGGCCATGTGGATCGAGTAGAATCCCCATGAAATGTGTTTGAGATACAAGGGAAATGGCTAGCCTCAGACTCTATGGGTAAGAGAGTCAAAGCAGATCAAATGGGATCTTGAAGGTCCGATGGTGAATGGTCATCTAAAGGAAATGGTATTTCTATAGGATCCTCTATGGGTAGAGGAGAGGATGGGCCAGATGAGGTTGACTCTCCTTGTGATGGTGTAGGTTGTGGACATGTATCTCCTATGAGTAGGAGAGGTGCCACTAATGACTACTCAAAAATTTGAGGGGTCAAAGGTGGCATGCTAATTATGGGCTCTTCCACGGGTGAAGGAGAAAATGAAGGGGGTTCCTCTATGGGTGGAGGAGTAGATGAAATAGGTTCTTGTGTAGGTAGGGGAGCTCGGGCTAAGATTTCATCTATGGAAGGAACATGAGGCAATTGGAAGCAACTAGTATGTCATCAAAAATAGCATGGACCTCGCGGACATTGCTATCATTGTTTGAAGTGTCACCAGCTTGGTTGGAAGAAGGGGCATGATTAGGAAATGGCTTCTTGAAGATATGTAGGTTTTGGTTAGTGGGTGCATTTGGGCTATCCAAGACTAGATCTCCATTGTCTAACATTTCTTGGATGATATTCTTGAAGGTGATGTAGTTATTATCGCTATGACCTTTGACACGATGATAGTTACAAAATTCATGTTCCTTATACCATGCGGGCATGGGTCACTCAGGTCAAAACCAGTATGTGGTTTTATAGGTGGAAGGGTAATGGC
Source organism: Taxus wallichiana var. yunnanensis (assembly GCA_018340775.1). Taxonomy (NCBI): domain Eukaryota; kingdom Viridiplantae; phylum Streptophyta; class Pinopsida; order Cupressales; family Taxaceae; genus Taxus; species Taxus wallichiana. The sequence goes on along the minus strand of CM031236.1, from coordinate 222,420,059 downwards.
ACCAACCTTAACAAGATTTTCCAAAATAGAAGAATAAGATTCTCCTATCAAGTGTACTTTCATTGTTCTCATCTGAACTGAAAGCTTGATGGGAGAGAGATTAGAGGGAGGTTTGGCTGGGTTTGATTGATGAGGGGGCCAGCCTTGAGAACTATGGTGTTGGTAGATCCTTTGGATTTTGAATAGTTTTTTGGGGTTTCAAGATGAAGAAGCATCATTTGATTTGAACGTGATGTTCTTGTTACGAAGTTGAATTTTCTTTTCTTCGATAGCATGAATTTCCAATTTTTGTGCCATGGTGAATGCCTCATCAAAAGTGTGAAAGGTCTACACTTGTAGGGTTGGTGAGATGTGTCTACACAAGCCCGAGTAAACAACTCTATGAGTTCAGTTTGAGGTAATTGAAATGTGAGTTGGTTAATTAGGTTGCTATGCTAGTGAGCAAAAAGTCAACGATAGACTCATCATCATACTATCATGTGGAATAAAGATCAGTCATGGTAACCTTCTTAACAATGTTGATGGAGAAGTGATCTAAGAAGGCTTGGGCTACTTGATTAAATGAGTAGATGGAGTGTCTTGGTAGCCCACTATACTAGTCCAATGCAGGTCCTATCAGGACATCGGGAAGGTTCATAGGAGTAAAGTGTCATCATGGGTGATCAGGTAACACCCATGTTTGAAAGACCACAAATGTTGTCATGGGGTCTTCTTTACTATTGAAATGGTTGAATTTTGGCATTTCCCAATGTACAAGGGTATGGGTGAATAGGGATGGATGGATGAATGGGCTCATTATAGATTTCATCATAGGTGAGAGAATTACGCATGAGCCCAAAACCGATGCTTCTAGTGTCTACATCCTTTCCATCATCAATTTGATGAGGTCATTGGTAGGTTGTGATGGAAGGGCACCTCCTGTGGCATAAGGGGGTTGGTATTGAACATGTGATGTGGGTGGATTCCATTGTATGGTGATGCCAAATAGGGAGGTTGAGAATAGGGGACCGACATAGAGGGCATGTATCTAGAATGGGTGATGAGAGAGATAGGGGGGGTTGATAGTATGTGTATGTAGGTGGGACAGTCGTAGTGACTCTAGTAGTGATTGGGGGTAGTGTTTGTGGGATGGAGAGGACAAGATTTTGGAATGGAGTAGGGGTCACCAACACCACGGGTGGTTGTGTTACAATGGGTATTTGTGAGACAATGGGTGTGGATGGGGTTATGGTCTATGGTTGGTCAATGAGGGGACAACAGATACTACAGGTGTGCGATATTGATACTCGATGCAATGGTCATAATGGGTATGGGTCCTAGCTTGTGAAACCACTAGGGGTGAAGCAGGTGAAGGTAACACCACATTATTAGGGGCTGATGCAAAAGTGGGAATAAGGGTAGGAGAGATGGATACAGCATGCCATATATCAACTACCCGAGGAGTCCCAGTGGAAGAGTGGGAAAGGTAGAACTGTAAGGCCATGGGATTCTGATCAAGGAGTCATGAAAATTCTCATCACCTATGGAAATGGTGGTAGGTAGGGTTGATCCATGGGTGACAGGATAGAGGGTGGTGAAGGACTAGGTGGGAGTGGTTGATGACTTGCATGAAATGTAAGAGCGTTAGCTTGATTGCGAGTCAACACCATGTGAATGAATGTATATCAAGTGATGTTGTATCCTGCAGATGACACAGGGAGTAGTGAGAATGAAGAAAATAGGTGTCTATAGGTGGATTTGGGTAATATATCAGTTGATATTCAAGTACAGGTAACCGACGCCAGTTAAGGATGACCGATGTCGGTTCAGGGGTAACCGAGGTCTAGTTACTGTGAGACAGAACAATTTTACCAAATGAGGTAAAGACTAGTGATGGTCAGATGAACAAGTTGTATGATGATGGTTTATCAAATCCTAGAGAGTACAGAGACTCACAGAACTCTAACAAAAAAGAAAATGAAATAAGGGTTCTTTAGGAAATTTAACCCAAAAGAACAGAAAATCCAATGTCCGGTTAAGAAAAAATTGATGTCGGTCAGGGGTAATCGATGTCGGTTACTGTGAAAATTGGAAAATGTAGAAAAATGGATTGTTGTGAATCTTAGTGAGATAAATAACCAACCCAGAGGTCTGAGATGATGCAATGAAGTCCTGACACACTCAAAAGAAGTCAAAATACTCCAACTATGATTGTGGAGTGTGTAAGGCAACAAAATGGAAAAATGGAGAAGTGTATCCTCACACCTCAAAACACACATCAATCAAACACTAAAAACACATACCTAACAAGTGATTTTTAATGTGTTGAGCTTATGCTATTTAGAAGACTGACTCATGAATTTAGAATAGAGTTTTTGGTGAGGAAGGCTTCCTACGAAGGATATCTAAAAGGAGAGGTTTCAGGTATGTTATGGCGGGGGTGGGCCATCCTCTGAGATAATGACTCAACAGAGGTAACGAGCTAGGGAGTACCTACCAATCTGATCATGTGATCACGAATATGTGTTCCTAGGTAAGATGTTGTTTAAGAAAGATGTGTATATTTCAATTTTGTGCAGTTTGGTAAGACACAGAGAGAGAGAGAGAGAGAGATGTGCTTTCTATGATTCTTTGTCAACCATCAACTAGGCATGACTTCTAGCATATAGGTTGCCTCATTTTAATGTGAGCTAAATGCAGCAAATCAAAATGTAATGCAACCAATTTTAAGCCCAAATCAAAATATTACATTCGATGAAGCAAATGATGAATAGGAGAGGGTATGCTCTTTCACTAAATGCAGAAAGCAAGAAAGAAGAATGATTCCTTTTAAAATGCACCAAGAGAAATGTTTCTTTTAGAGAAATTAGAAAGAAGAGAGGATTACTAGGGAAGAAAATTACTATGTAAGCCTTTTAAAGGGAAACAAACACACAAATTTTCCTAGAAATGAAGAAAATGCAATAGAACCCCTGATGGGTCCCACCGGGCATGCCAAAATGTTTCACCATTTTCTTTACATTTTTTGAATGACGAAACATATAGGGTTATGGGCTAGGAGGAATACCTATTAAATGGGTTGGTTGAGGTTGATGTGCACATTCTGACTTCTTGACCCAATGTCGATTGTGAGAGCTTCCTTTTGGCTAGGAGGAACTACCTGTAATAGAAAACAAGACCACAAAAGAGAAGTTAAATGATATATGATAATGGACTACCTAGCGTATGCTAGTTCCGGGAAGTGTGATACTTCCTAGATGGTTGTCAATCCACTATTTAAAACAAATTAATGTGAGAAATAAGTAAATTCCTACTATAGTTGATATGATTTAGGTATCTCATTCAAGTACAATAAGAAAATCCAATCACAACAAGCTAGGCTATAGTTGGATCTAAAGGATGAGGTGACTGTCAAGGTACTGGGACTAGTCAGGTCTAATTCTAGGTTGTTTAGGTCAATGGGTAGGAGGTTGTTTGGCTCTGTTCTTGGGCAAGGGTATAAAACATAGAGACCACGTGTCGTCAGGTATGACCAGTGACGGTTTATGCAGAACCGATGATGGTTATGGGTAACCGGCGTCGGTAAGGTCGGGTGTATGAAACTCAAAGAGATCTAATTACAAGGTTTGATCTGGGATTTGATAGAGATGGTAGGGTGGATAAGGAGGTTTATAGAAGTCTCAGGTGTATTCAGGGATGAACAACAAGTGAGGATGGGTGATTTGGTGGTGTGGGTAAGGAAATGGTTGGGTTACAGTTGGTAAGGGATAGAAGAATGAGCATGCAAAGTGTAGATTAATAACAAGAGTAACAAAAGCTACTAACTAAATAACAATGTTGGTTAGGGATACACTTACTTGTGATGCAGACTAGATGGCTGAATGGTAATGGTAGTTGATCAGAAGGATGGTATTTGGTACCATAGCAGTGAATCCTAATGCTTCCATGTGTGTGCAATGCTTCTGGATTTTGTCCTGGTGCTGGCTGTGAATGTCTGGATGCATGAAAGGATGTTGGTTCTACTTGCATGCAGCTCTGATCTCTCTCCTCTAGTCCAGAATGTGCCAACCTCTCAAACAAGGTTGCTAAGGTGAATAAATGGTAACCGATGATGGTTCCATCTTGACCAACATCATTTTAGGTCTGACCGCATGTCGGTAAAGTGGGATTCCCTAGGTTTACTAAAATGGGTAGATCTTTCTAATTTCTTGGGCCAAGTTGGTTTGTTATCATAGATCAGAACGAATGGAAGCTTCCCTTCTAATGAGCGGGAATGTGGTTAGAGAAATCTTAGGCATTGATTTTAGGGTTAGACCAAATCTTAGCTCATTAAGGCAAGTAAGACTTAGTTATTATTAGTTATGGAAACATGCCAAGAATAGGTCTAGGGTGAGGTGGCTGGATGAGGTGTCTAGGTGAGGTGGAAATTAGGTCAATTAAGGTAATAATTAAGGAATGTATATTGAGGGTGGGTATTAATTTAATTAAGTTAATTAAACTAATATTAATGTGGTATTTTTCCCTTTTTAATGACCAACAGAGATTGGTTGGGGATATTACCTCCTTTTTCTTCCAAACTTCTAAAATTAGTCCATACCTTAGCTGACAAGAAATAAAATTCATGTTAAATTTTGGGAGTACATACTCTCGAAAATCTTAGACACAAGTTGAAATATTTGTTTTGCCCTTGTTTACAAGTTACAGACAATAAACATGGACTTGTTATCTCCTAAAGAATCTGATTAGATCTGGGAGATTATGCCTCATTAAGAGGCTTTTATTAGTTTCTTCTCTAATATATTCCCTATTTTCTCATGCCACACACATATTGATGTCTTAAAGTAGAAATAAAAGACCTCAATTGCACTTCTCCTACATACAAATTAATTGGAATTTTTACTTGCTTAGGGAGAAGAAACTTATGTACATAAAACTCACATAATAGATTCTTTCCAACTATGTCTATTGTTGTATATGCCCCAAAAAATTGTTTATCATTGTCAAACTCTATGGACTTAGTGGAACAAACTCTAGAAACTTGCCACTTGAAGAACTACTCTTTCAAGAATAATGCATAAAAATTGGAAGGTGCCCTACAAGAAAGGGCTTGGTCATATAACCTGCAAATAAGAAGCATGTTATCTTGAAGTATTTTCTTTTCTTATTTTAACATTTTGTTTTATTTTGCCACTCCTCTGAGATCATAAAATTCTTTCATCCATTTTACCATACCTTTCAACATAATGATCTGGGGAAATAAAAGTCTGTTTGAGTTATCTGATCAACAGTTTCTACAGACTTTGTTTCCTTCCTATCTCCTTGTAAGAGCACAAGTTCTATGGTTAATTCTTCAGTTCTAGAATGAAGACACTGAATTATTTGTTCTTTCTTATCTACATCATGTTGTAGTTATTTGATTACTTCTTCTTTCTTCTCTAGAATATACATGAACTACACTTTGACAAGGACAAATCTAATATATAACTCATAAGATAAAGATAGAACTTCAATATTAAAGTAGGCCACATATGGAGAACTACAAGAAGACACCTAAATATAGGAAAGCACAAACATGTAAGTGATTCTAAAGATAACATAAAGTATGTAAGCGATGAAGGACAAGTTCCCACCCTTTATGTGTGTGTGTAGATGTACATGTAATGGGTACCTATTCGAATGGCCAAATAGATTCTCGAGTCAACGTGTGAGTCATGCCTTGTACATGAGTCTATAATGGAGGTTGGATGAGCATATAATAATGTAATACATCATGAGTTCAATGAATACAAGCTCTTTTGGTTAATCAATCTTCACGCATATTTTTGTAGAATGTAACCTTCAAATGATACATATTTATATGTCAGGTTAACCATGTTTTGTAGGGGGTACATATAATAGTCGACATAAGAAGGGACCTAGTAAAGTTGTGCATGCTTTAGGTGAGCACTTAGGCTATGCCTAGGTGATGTGTTAGTGTGCCCGATAAAGTTGTGTTGCATACTAGACTGCAATACAACATATATAAAACTAATATTGTGACATGCCTTTGTTTTCCATAGGACACTTTCTTATAATCTTACATTAGCTTACAATGTTAATTATTGAAAGCAAGGCTCACAAATGGGAATTGTAGACACTCAAATTTGGTAATTTTCTCTTTTGACACTACTAATTTTGACAATGCACTATTAGTAAGATATGTCAAATCCTACATTTTATTTCTAGTTTAGTTGCAAAAATGAGTTGTGAAGTAATAAATAACCCACAGAAGTAAGTTTATTGATGTTGATGCAAGGACTTGTATGCAAATATACACATGCACATATTTTCGCAAGGAAATATATACGTGTGCGTAGGTGCATACCCAAAGATCGCACCCGCACTCATCGCCTTGCATCCATTGGTTATTTGTTAAAAACACAACTTATTCATGTTGTATTTGTTTGTATGATTGAACTTCATCTTGTGGTTGTATGCAATGATTTCGTAATGATGATAGAATTATTTTTTACTATACTTATATTGACTATTATGCTTGATTGATGTAAGAGATGATTCATAATGTCGATAAATATTTTACATGATTGTACTTTGTATTACTTTTGTACACTTAGAGAGACAATTATTATTGCTCCGATAATTAACTAACCACCTTGTGATTTATTATTCTGGTCATAGACCATGGAGCATTAAGAATGTCTTCTTCAAAGGCTTGAAAATGTTATGAAGTGTCATCAAGATAAAATTACTTGTTTAATTATCTTTCTAAGCAATTGTAAATAACATGAGTTATTATGTTGACTTGATCTTAATGCAGAGTTAGTGGTCGCAAGGCAATAAAAGGGTAAGTTAAAGTATGTTTATCATTGTTGTCATTTAACGGTTATGAACCATGATTTCAATGATAATAACTTCCTTGATGATTGGCGTAATATAAGGTGATATTGCATTGTTGATCATGTGGTCATGGACCATAGTCAAAATTGTTAGAATTTAATGTTTTAATTAAATGGTATTGGACCATGTCAACTTGGCAAAGTTTATATTGTTAGAAATAGGTCAAAGACCTCAAGGAATATACATTTTGAATGTTTTAATTATGGTAAATTAACATAGAGTATGATTTCAAAGGTTTTGGAGTGGTCGTTGATCGACTTGTGTAACAACGGAAATTTGTTTATTTGATGAAAATCTTCGACGAATTGATAAAATCCATGCAAGGTTAATAATTGTTAAACTAAGGATTGTTTGAGATTGTTTGCTTTATTGATAATTATCAACACACAAACTATGATAAGGTTTTAAATCTATCTTTTGATCAAATTCTACCACCATGCATGGTTGGTAAGTTGCTAAGTATTATGCTTTGTGGTTATTATTATCTTTGACTGCTCGAGAGCCATCATTCAAATGGGAGGGAATAGACATGCCACTATGTGGCACCTAGAAACTATTAATGACATTTAATTTTGGAAGTGGTTCCTCGAATTCTATGAAGCTTCTTGAGAAGCTATTGTGCAGGCATGTGTTGAAGGTTTATTTTTAGCATTGTTTTATTGAGCCCATTTTGGGTGAATTATGCATGTTGAGATAATCGAGCAGTGAAATTGCATGAAGCTAGTGTTAAACAGTTCATCTAAAAATAAAGGTTGATATTTTTATCACTAACATTGTGTGTGTGTGTGTGCGCTTGTGCGTAAAGGTTGCGTATTTTTGTGTGTCACTAACGCGTGTGTTGTGTGTGTGTGTGTGTGTGTGTGTGTGTGTGTGTGTGTGTGTGTGTGTGTGTGTGTGTGTGTGTGTGTGTGTGTGTGTGTGTGTGTGTGTGTGTGTGTGTGTGTGTGTGTGTGTGTGTGTGTGTGTGTGTGTGTGTGTGCGTGTGCGTGAGCGTGTGCATGTGTGTGTGTTGATGAGGAAATTGGGGTTCAAAATTTGAAGATTAATGGGTCGAATTGCTTGAATATTTTACAAGAAGGATTGGAGAAAATAATAGAGATTTTACGGTTATTAGGCATGAAATATATTAACTCTTATCTCTTGAATCCTTATGAGCTATAGAATATAATTTTTTTCCTATTTCTATTTGAAATTGGATATACGTGTGGCGATCAATATGTTTTAAAAATAAATTTAGTTAGAGCATTTTCATTTGATGGGTAATTTGTTATCTAGGTTCTTTCTTCATAAATCAAACAAGGTATAGGTATTTTGAGATATTGTGTTGGTTTCTTTTATACCGCCTGCTCATTCTAAGATCATGAGATTCCATATAAATGTCGAGCTCAAGCAAATAAACTTTGACCCGCACTCAATATTAGGTAATAAGTATGTATCGCCCTCTTGTCTTAAAAAATATTGTTTTGTCGAAATGTATTTACCCTCGTCGATTCAAGAGTGGTTCTTTTGCATGTGTATGGGTATAAATTTGACATGTACAAGATTTTACTTTTCTTCTAAGGTGCGAGTGAGGGATAAACATCTGCTACTTCATTGTTCTTGCATTGTTTCAATCAGTAGGAGTCATATGACTTACTCATAAGTTCCTTGTCGACGGGGTCGAGTTGCTCAATTTATTTTAGGGGTCAACTTAGGTATTTTGATAAGCATACCCGCAATACCTATTTATAGAGTTTTTATTCACATGGGCAATGTGATGAGCTTTATAACAATCGTTAAACTCACCAAGTAAACACTAAGTGTTGTATAAGACCTTACTTGGGTGGGTATTAACATATTTTTCTTTATTAAAATTTATACTTAAATAAGCTATGATATAAATCCTTTAGCTTCACAAACCATTCTATTCTTTTCTTGTTGAGCAATAATAAAACTGGGCATATTTATGAAAAGAGTTGATATATGTGTGCATACAATATTTGTTTATTCTTGTTTAAAAACATTTATTTAAAAATGATTATAAGTTATGAGTCATATACACAATTGTTTGGTGTGGTGGAACTTGATCATAGTTTTTATTTGAGACCTTTCCTTTCTGATATCTTCATCTTTATAAGACTGTATGATTTGAAATTTTAGTTTATTGTGGATTGTAAGAATAGTACTTGTGATTAAAATACGCAATGTTTGACTTTCTTATGTTATTCGATGCAATGTTATACCAAGGAAGGAAATAGGTAACCAATTCACATTCTTGGTTTCATAATTATGCAACATGATTTAGATTTAATAATTCATGTTAGTTCAATGAACTGACCATGCATACATTATTATTTTTCTTACAACTTGCAGGATTGAATAGTATTACGAATTGATTAAAGAACTAGATAATGTGTCATGTATTGATTATTATTGTATTGATTCATATGAATGTAATGAATGTACTTGTCAAGTGATTTAATGTGAAAGTATTACTTCACAATTGTATAAGGCAAATGGGTTGATGTATTAAATGATTATCTTTGATAATCACTTTGTGAATATGTATTAATGTTATTTATTATGAAATTAATGATTATTGTTTAGATCATTATGATTGTGTTATGAGACATACTTGTATTGTTGTTTAACAATAAGATTTAATTGTGAATTGTTGTATAATATGTTAACACAACTACTTTAAGATGTCGTTATGATTAATTGAATCTATAACAAAAATAGTAAGACAAAACAAGGAATTACAACATTGTACTAATAGAAGAAAGTATGTCAATAAAATATATTTGTTCATCATAGATAAACAAGATGATATATCAATTTAAAAGTATGAAACAATGAGAAACATACTAGTGTCTTTTAATAACAACATCATACATATTTATGACAAGGTATATTCGTTGTAAATATCATATTTGTTTCTACTATACCCTAGCGTGAAAACAATTACAACGATATGGAACAAAGTACGAAGGTACATTGTAATCATAAGATATAGTACAAATGTACACAATTGACCTTGACAAACTGAAATGTCTAAGTTTCTATTAATGATCGTGAATGATAGTTAATTTAGTGATGTTAATTATTTTAATTATCATACTTGACTCGAACCTAATCAAAGGATTGTAAATTGATATAGTTTGTCCTACAACATGCGGTATGAGGTACATACACTAGTTAGTGACTCGATAAGGTTACTAAACACCCCTATCGTGAAACAAAACAAAGATAATAAAACTCAATATAACTTTTCCTTAGCATGAAAACATGACTATTTGTAAACTTTGGTTAATTTCTCCTTTAGTTGGTCAAAAGCATGTTATTGATCTAAACCCCACTCAACTTCTCCTATTTTTTGTATTAGGTTTTCCAATGATGCCACAATTTTTGTAAAGTCCTTAATGAACTTCCGATAATACCCACAATGTCCCAAAAAGGCACAAACCTCTCTCTATGTTTGTGGCGGTCAAGATTTAATATTACTACAATCTTGGTTTGGGTCCACAAATAATCCATATTTGTATATAATGTGTCCTAACAGGGTACTGATTGGTGTGGAGAACACACATTTCTTCAAATTTAAGGAAATTTATATTTGTCAGCAGTAATCAAACATCAATATCAAGTTATGATAATGATCCCTTACCAAGCCATATACCATCTAATCGTCTAAACATACCTAAAGAAATTTTAGTATGAAATATTCAAACGCAGTTACAACAATGCACTAGAAGATGGTGAGTGCATTTTTAAGACTGAATGACATAACTATATAGGCATATGATCCCCACTTGGTTGAAAAAGTTGTCTTCACTCTATCTTCTTCCAAAATTTTGACATAATGATAAATTTAGAGAACCCATTTGTGAAAGTATATATCTCCCTACCTACTACCTCTTCCAAAATTTCTTTTGTAAAGGGTGTAAGGAATGGATTAATTATACATACATAATTTGGGGTGCAGTAGTCCACACAAATTCTTACATGCCCATATTTATTTATACTTATAACCATATGACTTACCCATTCGATTATTCCATTAGTATGATGACTTCTGCGCAAGCAAGTTGTTGAGTTCTTGTTTTACTTTGGCTTGTAGGTTTGTATTTATCCAATACGGGAACTTTTTAACCGGTTTATCCCCTTCGCTTAATTTAATTTGCATTGTTCCCAAGGATGGGTGTAAACCATTCTTCTCTCATGATAGCCTTTGGGAAATATATTCTCGTGTTCACGTAATAGTTCAACAATTTTTACAATTTATGGTTCACTCCAATAACCACCAATTGTTTCCATTTTGGTTTTTGATCACTCCTTATGTTGATCTGTAAGGATTTCAATGGATCATCCCATGTTCAGTTGCCTTGTTCTTTCTCATCTATAATTTCTTTTGAGCCATATGAGACATCTATATGTAAATGGAAATTTTCTTCCTCATTTGTTATTTGTCTCACCACTTTTTCTTTACCATTGCAATCACAATCCATGTACCTCAATGGATATTATTCTTCATCACCGAAGTGTTATCCATAACATCCTTAATGAATGTTATTGTTAGCGCAACCCCTTATCCTTATGGAGTGCCAAAATTTTGTCTTCCATAGCAACATCATCCCCAAAGACTATTTTTTTATACATCAAGGGGATAATTTAGTCGAGGAATTAGAGACGTAAAGGAAAAGGTGTGTAGGAATCCTTAGGTCACTCATATCCATGAGCTTGATTCTCTTTGTGTCTCACATCCGACATACTATGTGCATGCCCACACATGTAGTGTATGGTAGAATAAATGTGTTCATAGAGCAGGTTAAATTAAATTAGTAGTAACTACCCATATTTTCAAACATTTATGGAGATATTCCTCTATGTTAGTGACTCTGTTATAACCGGGATATCTTCGGGCACCATTATTTCACTCGAACCTAGCTATCATGGCCTTTTTAGGTCCATCCTCATTGATAACGTCATCTTATGTTTCGCCCACCATCTTGTTGTGGTATCCTTCATCAAATATGTTATACAATAAAGTTGTGCCTTGTTTGTGTGCATATACGCCTCTATTTATTTAAGAAAATATTAAATGTTTTTTTCCACTTTGGAATTTAGTGGTTCATATGTGTTTTCTTTACTGACTCTTACAATACTTTTACATATGTATTTAGGTTCTTGGATATGTGGATAGATAGGCACACTTTGAATCATACCACAATCTCACCTAAGCTATTCATACAAACCATGTGCCCAATTCTCATATGTCATATTAGTTGTATCAGACATCGACTAGTTATCTCCCCACTTAATTTCTCCTTTTAATGTTGGCTCAAAATTTTCCATCCATGTAGCTTGTATATTATATATGTGCTCCAAATCCTCATATTCTTCCACAATCTTCACATATGACAAACTTTGCTTACCTTCATGGGATAATTGTTGTAAAGAGTGAAGAGTAATAATTGAACCTTTGGTGGAGTGGATGGAAAAAGAGAAGGAAGAAGGATATATAAGCCCAATCAAGACCAAAATGCCTCAAGAAGGCTATAAACCCAATTTGCAGTAAAAAAGCTTGGTGGATAGCTACATAAGCTATATAAGCTCTATAAGAACTTACCAATCAAATCATTAGTATACAATCAAATAAAATATATATGGGTAATTAGAATCAAAAACACGTGTGGATATAGAGTTAGGTTATTAAGCTTGTAAATCTAGTGTATTCTTAAGGAAGTTCTAACACTAGTTTCACTCAAACTCCAAGTTTTTATAAATACTACTAATCATTTACAAGAATTTTACACATGTATAAATATGAATTACATAGTTCCAAGTAAATTACAAAAGGCATGATTACTTCATTAATTCATCACAATAGTACTTCATATATGGTTATAGAATGGGTTTGGAGGCATGGGCCTTCATCTCCCCAAAAATTCTCGAGTTCTAATAATCAAATCAAACATAGTAGTACCTTATGGGGGCATGACATAGGTCATTCTATCTAAGGTCCGTTGGAAAAAATTTGAGCCTAGATCCGTCTGTAGTGGTGTGGTATGTGGGTTTAGTGGAAAACTTTGAAGCAATACTACGCATGCATCGTAAACCGATCATGTCAAGGTAAAACTATAAGCTTTGAAGATTGTTCTTTCCTTCTCTCTCTTCACACTCTTAAATAGGGAAAACATCAAAGCACATCGGTTCTTCATAGTATAATCCTTCCTCCTTTATTATCTCCTATGGCATTAGGGACTAATCACTCCAATCATGTGACATCTCTAAAGCACACTTCAACTCTTCGAGACATGACAACAATGGGAGATCCTACCTCCACAAAACGAATATGTATAGTCTTTCAAGGTGTTTTGATCTCCTTTGCATACTTTTACAATGTTCAAAGTTACAATTCACTATCTATATTTTGAGTTAAAGTTTAATTTATATCATATACATTGACTACACTCTATGTTACAGTTTTCATCCAGTTTCATCATGGAGCATGTCAAACACCAACACATCACAAAGTCCCTTCGAGCAAAGGCAAAGTGTGTGTGCACACTCATATATGTTTTTCTTTTAAGCATGAAATTTTCAATTACACACTTAAAGGGGGAAAATGTAGACACTAAAATCAGTAACCTTTCCTTTTGCAATGCCAAGTTTGACCTTGTATCCTTACAAAGATAAATGCTCACATTCAAAATCTAATCTTACCATCTCTCTAGCCATTCTACAACTTGTTTATCTTTACATCATCCTCTGCATCGACAAAATTGGAAATAGTATTCAATCAAAGATTCATAAAACATTTGATATTCATTACACAACTTTAAGTTTAGGAGTTTTTCTATCATATCCAAAATTATACAAAAATGTCGGGATGTGGGGTCCACTTCTTGAACGGCTGTAAGGTCCTACCTCTTCTCAAACACCGACTTTGTTTTTTATGTTAGATCGTTCTTTGGGTCATTTCATCATTCTAGGGTCATCCTTATCATAATATTTTGCCTATGGAAGACTATAAAGCGAGTCATTGTTGCATTATAACTCACCCGACATTCTTACAAGTACCTATTGCAAACATCATTCCAAAAGCACTCAAAGGGTTATGAAATTTGCTTAAATTAGTTGCATAACATCTAGGGCGAGTCCTACTACAAGTATGAAGTACTCAACTAGGTAAAGGAGTTTAGCTTCATCCATAAACAAACATACATTGATCATTGAGCCATGTCTTAAGAAAGAAAAAATTTGTTCCAAGCATTGCACAATGATTTCAATCAACACTAGGGTTAGGTCACATAGTTGAGCCATGCTACATCTCACTATTGTCACATTGGGTTCATTTTATACTACACAATTAACCCGCTATCTTGGTGTCAAGAGACACAAGGCACCCCTAGGGGTTAGTTATCTTTACACACTTTCATAAACACCTAAGAGAACTACATGAGGCTTGATTCCACATCAAGGATGTGTAGTACAACATTAGGATTGGTTCAACAACTAAGAGTCTAAGTGCCTAGGGTGGTCCAACCTTTAAGTACACATATATGTTTTTATCCTTTGGTTTGTTAATGCTCTCATTAAGTGTTTTACATGTTGTTAGGGCTTCTACTTCATTACATATCATTATAGGTCATCCCGAGGTTGTGTGAAGAAGATCAACACATAATGAGCATCATTTTTAGATAAGTGAAGCACCCATAAATTTATAAAGCTCCACTACCTTCTAGTCCAAGACCATACAATCCTTGTCATATCATGTATGGTTCCATCCTAGATCGTATAGATCATGTACAGTCCTTAAACTACAATTTTTCTAGTTTCAAAATCTTGTAAGTAGGATTTAGAGTTCTAGTTTCTCCCGTGACAGACATAGAGTTCCAGCTTCTCCTATTCCATTGATCGGTACATTCAAATCCTTCTATAACCTTTCTAAACAAGATATGTCTCTCTCCTCTTGTATTTTGAACAAGTTACTTATCATGTATCAACTACTTAGTTCCTTTCAAGGTTGGAATGCATTGCTCTACTCATGCATAATTGATGTTGAAAATTAATTAGATTAAAATAGCCTACTTGTTACATATTCTTACATCCTTTTCATTAGGAAATCTAACTAGGTTGTAAACAATGATAAATGGATTTATTTGAGTTCTATATAGCAAATATGTATTAGGTTTTAAATGAAATTGAGATGAGATTAAACGAGAATGGCAATTAGTTAGTAGGGGCTACAAATAAAGAGTACTTTAACTCCATTTTTGATTGTGAATACTTAGAAATGAATGTTTTTGTATGGATCATTTTTTCCAATTTGATCGGGAGGTCACTACAAAATTTCCCAGTAAAACTACTAAGTTAACATATAATTACTCAAAGTGTAAAGTTATTATGAACATGGTGAAATTGATATATCCAATAAATTAAAGGGTAAAGTTCACCTCGCAAACATGAAAACTTCCCATCTTATATAATAACGTGCAAAGTTATCCTTGTAAACATAAATACTTCCCATCGAATACATTAAAACACAAAATGCCCTCAAGTTAAATTTGACCATTTAACATCTAATACATTAAGGTGTAAAGTTCTCTTAAATGAAAAACAATTTTCATAAATGTAAAATTCTCCTTGTAAACATGAGTATTTCACATTGAATGTGTAGATGTATAAAGTTATCCTTGTAGAATGACCACTTCACATCCAATACATCAAGGTGTAAAGTTCTCCTAATTGAAAAATTCTCTTATAAGCATAACCACCTCTCATTGAATACATCAAGATGTAAAGTCCTCCTTATAAAACAACCACTTCACATCAAGTGAAGAAGTTATCTAAAATAAAAAAATGTCCTTATAAACACGAACACTTCATATCCAATACATTAAACTCTAGAGTCCTACTTATAAAATAGCCACTTTACAACACATACCATTCCCAAACTCTTTTCACTCACATATAAAGTGATATTTTTTCTTGGAAGAAAACACTTATTCCCACATATCATCAAGACCAAACTCTAATTCAATCCCATTAAAATTTTCTTGTGATTATCGAAGTAATCAATTAGGGAGAAAACAACCTTTTTATATATCCATAAAGAACATATTAGTAGCAACATAATTATAAACAAATTGTAGCCTCCGGGTTGGGCTCACTTAGCTCAATCAACCGCTTTAAGTGGTCTAGGTCGTAGATTCAATTATTCATCTACCCACGACATATAAAGTGGGGTATTTACATGCCACTCTAAAAGTTGATAAATGACGCTAGCCTTATGTTAAAGCCTTACCTTTTAAAACTATAGGTTGTTTCATATTCACTAACTTGATGGTGGGGCCCGAGTGTAACATTCCCATTTTAAGACTTTAGAAACAAGGGAATTTTTTTGAATAATGTTCTTTGTTCTAAATAATCATAATTTAGAACACACATTCTAAGCCAATCAATCTCATAACAGAAAACCATATGCAGTTATAAATGACTCAGTGAAACACCAATCTCTCATTCCATGACTCGGTATCATATCGATCTCTCATGTTAACTTATTGATTTGTATACTGTGTATACTTGGTTCCCTTACCCTTTTTGGGGTATTAAGTGTTCGGCCTATCTGAATATTTGTTACCAATATTCATCTAAATCCCGCTTCTTAAACTAGGTGATATAGGACAACGCAACCAACAACTTGCGATACTTTGGCCAAAGATTTTAAAAACATATTATTCATGTTTATATTCCTAGATGGCATACTCATCAAATGGAATACATCCTTCACCCCACTTCATTTGTTATCTAGAATGGTCTTCACTGACTCCTATCAGTCCACTTGTTCAAGGTTTAGCCCTAGCCAAGGTTAGCAACATAGTCTAGTGTGGAGGACTACTCACGGTGACTAAGGGTACATAGACATACCCAATCGACCTAAGTCGATTGCATGTGTCTAGTTACCCTAAGTCATCATGAGTTGACCCCGACACTAGATCATACCCCTAACTCTACCTAGGGAAGAACTGTGACCAAGTCATATTTATGTAAATTTGGATGACTAAACTTTGAAGGGTGTTGCAACATGTCAACTACAACACAATATCCTCATGAAGACCCAAGTCTTCATGAAGTTATTATACTACAGTTGGCGTGTGCCAACATCCGACTGAGTTCACCTCATCTGGATGAACATACCATGGAAAGAAGTTAAGGACTTATTAAATTTTTGTTGGCTAGATTTTCTGCATAGCAAAAACCTAGCGCATCATGAGATAAATCTCCATCATTTACCTATGAGGCTCCCATGTTAGATTTGTCAATTAAAATATGTTAGAATCTATATGAGGTTTTACTTTAACTATTCATCTCATGAACCATAGTTGTACAGTTTTGCAGCAAGTAAGCAGTTGTTTAAAAAAGGAAATATTTAAAGAAGGGAATTATATAAACATAGAGAAGAAATGGGGAAGATGTGCATCCCAATCAATAGATAACAGAGTTGATTGCATGCACATAGAAGAAACCAATAGATATCAACACAGAATTATAAGCAAAGGCAGCTCTAGATCTAGATCTAAAATAACACAAAGTTTATTCAAAGATCTAAGATAAAAAGCTAGAAACAAAATACATCGTGACACAAAGTTCTCTGGAAATCTACTCCTATATATTCCTTTGCTTCAAGTGGCTCTCAAGGGTTTCAGCACAAAGTCTGGAACACAAGAATGTTGCTTACAAATTCTGATCATTAACCCGAAGGTTCTTCTTCTACTTATAGAATGTAGAAGGGAAAGTACAAATGGGAAACTCAACTGAACTGAAACATAAACAACAAGTAAAGATGACATTTGGCAATCATCCTCCACTAACTTCTCCTTAAGTGACACATGTATCACTTAACTAATAGAATTGTTCCACATAACTTTAAGTAATGGTTTCAAAACCAATAACTTTAAAGTTTTACAATTTCATCCGGAACGTGGAAAATAGAAGAAGAAAGAATAGAAGAAGAAGTCAAGCCAGCTGTAACATTTATGTCTTCTTTTTGTTTTGATACTAGATATACTTGTCGAACATGTAATTCAACATCTTCCCATCTGTTTTAGCCACCGCTTCCTTTTCTATCCTGAACTGTAGCAATCCTTCATTCAACACCTTGATACATGCTTCCACATCCTCCAAGCTCGGCCCAAACCTCGCAATATCCACCTGCAGTGCCACCAGTATGCTAATGGAATTCATCATGAAAGGCTTAGTAGCTTCATCAATTCTCCCTTGTACCATTAGAAGAGACCCTTCCAAGGAATTAGGCACTCTGCTAGGAATGATCCGCACGTATGAAGTAACATTTCCAACCACTTCCTCCTCAGTGAAAGCAATGATATTGTTTGGTAAGGACGATGTCTTACTCTCAAGTGCCTACATCCTCTTCAGCAAAATTTTACAGATCTCCAAATGGAAAGATACTGCAAAATCCAACTGCTTCCCCTTCTCAACTGATTTGTCTGTACAATCTACTCTATAACCAATACTTCTCCCGGCAGCTTGTTGATTTTGGCCAAAGTACTCAGGTTACTCTCAACAACTGTGTTCATATCTACTATGCTCATCACCAGTTGCTTCAGCTGATTTGCTGCATCATTCATAACCTTCAGCAGGCTGACACCTCTCCAAGTTGTATAGAAGCTTGACGAATAATCAGATTCTTCCATTCATCAATAGCTTTCACCTGATTGCTTGCATCCTCCATCTCCTGCATAAGATGATCACTCACCTACTTTGAAATGGGCTGAGTGGAAGATTTAGCAACCTTGGCTATGATCTCGCACAACTGAGATACCTGCTTCTGAAGCTCGTCTTTCTCCGCCTTTTCTCTATCAAGCCTAAGGAATAGAGCATCTATCAATGTCTCGTATCCTGCTTCAATCCTTTTGTGGTGGCTTGACCGATGGGTACTGCAGTTCTTTGTTATCTTCTCGTCATGAGCTCATCCTCCTTCTTTCCTTCCGTGAATCCTAACATCTCAAAGAAACTTCTGCCCCGACTCCTCAATGATCAACCTTGAAGTCACCTTAGTAACTTTAGGTTTTCTGTCTTTTCCGCCTAGACTCCGAGTAGTTGCAAGTCGTGTTCCTCCAAGTTCATTTCCACTCTAGCTTCTAACCAATTATGAAGCCAACCATTCTGAGAAGTTACTTCTCAGAGAATGAGAAGTTGTTGAGTACAAAGATTATCTCCCACTGCTTCCTCTCCATCGAAACTACTACAAGTGTTATGGCTGCCATCTTCTCTCGAATCATCCAAGGACAAAGCTCTTTCAAACTCTGTCATCTACAACTTCAACGTCTCTTCTAGAATAGGTGCTGAACGGAGTGGTTGAGGAGAGAAGATGAATGTTTCCAGATTTAGTGGAGGCATGGAAGTGTCCTGCTGAGGTGCAACAGTCGGTGAAGTATTGGATGTCAAGAAGCCGAACTAAAGTCATAGCCGTGGAAGTGATCTTCTCCTTTGATTGAGATCTTCTATGTACTTCCATCTTCTTGGTCCTTCTGTTGCTTTCTCCTCCATGCTTCCTCTTGAGGGAATCTCCTGTGCCAAAGTTACCCATGACTTGATTCATCAATGCTTCATCAAGGCAATATCCTTTCATCAGCAACCAGTTTGAAGTATTCACTAGAATAATGCCAAACCTTTCTTCAATCGTATGGCAACCCCCTACGTTATCCTGAAGTACGACTCTATCTCCTCCCATTTGATGGTAAGTGTTAAGTAACACATTCCCATCATCTCTAAGATCCATAGGTATCCGTGCTAGTTCTAAAGTCGAACACTTGCCGTGTTGATAGCCCACTGAAATCTTTCTTTCTAACCTCATACTCACTTTTGCGCTTCATCCAGAAATCCTCTAATGAAGGCACATGTGCATACTCCGTGAGATCATCTTCCCGGCTACTCCAAATGGATCGAAGTTTAACCATGTTGGGAAGAACTCTTACTCGTACTCGAGAGAACATCTCCACCTCCATCCCTCAAGCTCTATGAATGCTCTAATGTACTATAATGACCCATAGTGATCGGGAAGAAGCCGATAGACTTGTGTAGTTTCGATTGAAGGTCGTGTATCTCCACAAGTTGTTTGTTCACTCCATGGTGAATAATCTATCATTCAAATATCTGGGTAGCTTAATCGGTTCTCCAGAAAAGCCGGTAATCCTAAGGTATGTGAAATCCGCAAACTAAATGAATAGACTTCCAATTCTAGATATGGCTTCCCATGCTTCCTTGCTTACCTTGTTGGCCTTTAGGTCCCTGTCTAGCCTGTAAATGAATTCGTAGAAGAATCCATCATTGACCATTTTGAAATCTTTCTTGCACGCAAGTACAGTAAGTTGTGGGTAGCACTCGAAAATAGGGTCCTTAGAAAGAACGCCACATCTATCTAGCTTGGAGAAGATGCCTTGTGAAGCCGCAAATGTACACCAAGTAGAAGTCATTTTGAAGTTTGAAAGTATGCTTCACATTCCAAGTTTCTCACCAATGTTGTCACTAATGATTTCCGACCAATTGATTATGGAATCAACCTTGTTGACTTCAATGGTCCTGATGAAAGCATACATCCATGTACGGAAAGTGTGAGCGTTTGCCTCGCCATTTATCCTGCATAACAATTTGGCAATATCATCTACCTCCTGTACCAAATTGGACCGTCGAAGAGTTCTTGGGAACTTAGAAGGAGATATGGGCTTCTTCATGTATCTGTTGTTCATTATGTTCACGCAGTCAACTCTATGCTTCTCCCACCTACTACCGGCATCTTGAATGCTAATGGAAGTCACCACCTTTCAAGCCGGAATCTTCAAGCAATAATTGATGAACTATGTGTCCAACCGAATTATTGTTTTCCCGTAGCATCTCACACTGATTTGGATGAAGGATGGTAAGACCTAACACACTCCATAACAAACTCTGGCAACTGGGTTGTGTATGGAAAGGCTGCAGCTCAAATAATTCCACTGCTTTTAACTACACGCATGAGTGAAGTCTTTCTTACTTTGGATCTATCAATCAATTTGGAAAGAGGTTCCGAGACCTAGATCTGTGTCTCCTATGTCTGAGAAATTTGGAAGTGATGCATGACTCCGTTGTGCTTTCTTTTTCATCCCTCTTTGCCATGGCTTTGTCTATCTTTGTTTGAACAATTCTTTTTCTTCTTATTCGGCCGGAATTCTTCAAAACTGGTGCAGATCTGGATAATTCTTCAGATTTAGAGGATATATTCAATGTATTGGACATTGATTAAAGCTCCTTTTCTTTTGTAAAGCACTGTAATAAATTCTTGCAATTAATTCGATAAAGATGGCAACTTAACATGAACAAAGGGATTTTAATCATAAAAATCTGCATAATTCAAGTCTCTTTGCCCAAAATTGATGTTTTATTTGCATGTAAAGTGAGCATGAATTTTACCAACTTCACCTGAGCACCTGTATCACTTATGCAAACAATTATCCAGACACAAATCAACTTCCTTCAACTCCATGCGCCAAAATCTAAGCTTTTAGCATTAATTTCACCTTCTTTTGAGCAAAAATCCTCTTCAAATGGGGTGCACTTTTTGGCATAAAGGGGCTGCATTAAATAAATATTATTTATTTAATTTTAGAACAGTCTATTTTCAACCACCTTTTTCCTTTAATCTCTGTTGACTTTTCCACAAGCCTGGGCACCAAAATTGGGTGAATAATTAATTAAATTAATCAATTTAAAGGCTGCCTTTACTTCTCCAAAGGGGGCGCACTTTTTGGCATAAAGAATTCTATTTTTAAGAAACACATGACAATGGGATTATTTACCTTGCAAGGCAGCCCTGAAAATCCCATGATTCACTTAAGTCATTTGACTTTCATAATGGGATTATTTACCCTACAAGGCAAGCAATAAAATCCCATGATTCACTTAAGTGATTTTTCTTTTATTCCACAATGGAATTTTTACCCTGCAAGGCAGGTAAGAAATTCCCGCTTGCCTGCTGCCTCTAATTTTCTCATTGTCACTTAAGTGGCATTGCTTCCATGGGAAAAGTACCTGTAGGGGGTGTACAAAATTCCCACCGCCTGTTGCTTCTAATTTTCCCATTGTCCACTTCATTCTTCATTTTCCAAAATGCAACCCGGCCCGAAAGAGGCTTTTTGGTGCATGACTTCGTCTTTTCCCAGTGAACTAGACCTCCGATGGTGACTTCCTTCTGGCATAACGTGCGTATATGATCTCCAGCTACTCCAGGCCAAACCGGCAAAGGAATTGATCTAGAGAAATTTCACAGAAAACGAAACGGGAAAACACAAAATGTTGCCAAAAGTCACAAATAAAGTCCAGAACTTATTCCTAGTTAAAACCCTACTGGTATATAGGAATAACGATATGTACGATCACAACAGAGTTAAACCGGAGTGCAAATTACCTCAAACGGGGCTCAAAATAATTAAATACAAATTTCCCACAGACAAATCCCGACGACAGAATATAAAAATTTTGGGCATCTAGGTATTTGGTGAAAATGGCTAATATGGCTCTTTGGGAATATCTTGATGCAATACAAGAACTTTCTGGCAATAAAAACACAAAACGACCCATTATTTTAAAAGTACGAAATTTTTTCGGATAGGGTAGTCTCATATTTCAGGATGAAATCTAGGGACACCAATTTTCCTTATAAAGGGTTAATTGCAGCAGCCCTACTGAACACTAGGTTCATTAACCATTAGGGTTTCAAGTAAAAGCTGCAATTAGAGTTGGTATGCAGATACATCTGCCCCCTAACCATTTCATAAGTTTTGATTTTTAATCCATTAACATTCTAATTTATGTTTCACAAACAAATTCAACATACTTAACAATGATGTTAACTTAACTTGCATATCCAAGTCCTAGCTTGTTTAAGTTCTGGAATCGTTCTTTCTTATTAGACTTCATTGGGATGAAGTCTAATCCTTAATATTTTCTTTCCATTGCTCCTATTCTGATTTCAGAATTAATCAAGAGGAAGCACATCTTCCTCTATCCAAAGATAACATTCAGATTTGATTCCAAGAGGTCTTAAAACAATCTATTAATCATTGCAGGGAAGTTACCTTCCCTTTTTCTTATAAAGGATTTAGGTTCAATTATAACCCCATAATATTTTACAAGTTGTCATCATGGTTTCATACACCCACAAACATTTGTTTTAGTAAAGCCATAGTGACCCAGTTGATGTCCAATCACTAATGTCAACTTTAATAAGTTGTATTTAATTAAGAGGGTAACACATCTAGTACCCTTAACCTCTAATTCATTTTAAAACCAACCCAAGAGGGTATATATATATATATATATATATATATATATATATATATATATATATATATATATATATATATATATATATATAAAAGAAATAGAAATAAGCTTATCATTTCCATTCATGGAATACCCACAAGGATTACACATTATGTTCAAACAAACCCACAACTCTTTCATTCATAAAATGGGATTCATACATTATAAGTCCACACAATTTAGACATTTCTAGTGTCAAACAACAATATCAAGATCAATTACAAAGACAACTTCCATTTCCAACAAATACATTTTAATAATGATCCATATTTCATCATAAAATATCCAACCTCTTGATAAACAAATATAAGTTCTTAAAGGTCTTTTCTCCTTTCATCACTTACAAAGTCCATCTGCAAAAATTGCTAGCACGGGTCAGTTCATTGAACTGAGCATGATAAGCACTAAGCATTAAAAATATGTGCTTTTAGCTAATTGTTTCATAAAGAGAACTATGCTTTTATGAAATAGTTAAAGCATTACAGAAAGACATACCAAAAGAAATACTAGCCATAAGAGATAAAGAGAGGTAAGGTAATAAACCATATCATAATTTAGAATAGATCATGATGTAAACAACTTCAACTTTCAACTATTGTTTTATATTAAAAGCAATTAAGCATTAATCCAGATAAGTACTTATTTCATCAAATTCCACTTTGCCTTGCAAATGTCATTTAACATAATTCACTTCTCAATTAATCCTATCTATCATGAGAAGATAACTATCCTTACTAACTCTAAGGAATAGGTCAGCATTTGATATCACAATAATACTTCTATCTCAACATTTATTTCTCTTAATTCCATCCTAGAATATGAGATGCCAAGTTCAATCAAACATTGGAATAAGTTAGGATGAATCAACAACATATTTAGTAAAGAGTTTCTTATTTAAGAATTCTATATCCTAAACTCAAGATTAGAAACCAATCTGAGTTTAAGTCTTTGACAGATTTTTGACAAAGGATGAAATCAATTTAGCACGCAATTGGAACTAATCACACAATCTCAAACTAGATGCATCATAACCAAGGATAAAGTCAAATAGATGAATGAAAGGATTTTAACAATCAGATATAGTTCCTAAACCATTCAATTATGTTTTCACCCAATAAGAGACTTCTCAGAATTTTCCAACCAATCATAACGATTCATTATGCAATCCTTTGCTTCAGCTAACCTATCCTATCACAATTGGGCTTAATTCTTCAAGAAAGTCCTAGTGAAGGTATTAAGAAATAGACCAAACTAGTGGGTTCCTTTTCGTTTTGATACAAAAGGAGAATCAAAGGATATATATATATATAGATATATAATATATATATATATATATATATATATATATATATATATATTGTATATTCAACATTCAAGGTATGATTAGAAAAAGAGAATGCTATAATCAAGAATAAAATAGGTAATTCCATTCTCTATTGTCCCTTACCAAAAATTCCCCAAGCAGAAAATAACCAGAGATCAAATTGAATGATTATAGTCCCGAAGAAGGAAATAAATGATAACCCACAAAAATCATTACCTTTCATTTCTTAGGAGAACAGTAAGGAGAGCATCGAAAACCCATAAGACAATGAGTAACCGTTTTCCATGGACATAGTGGAGAAAGGATGAGACATAATCAAGAGGTGATTCTACACAATCTTCCTAACTCAAATTCAACAAAGGAGATAGTAAATTAAACGATTAAACCTTACAGGAGTCTCCACTCTTTTGTCGATACCTTAATGCCTAGAAACTTAAAGGGGCGGAATCCGAGTTCGATAACCTAGATCATGAAACATGCAACTAATCCCATCAAGCCATGTCCAAATAAATTATTTAGACTCACAATTTATAACAACAACGGGAACAGAGTAAGATAAAAACCCAAGATAATTTCCCCTTCTGAACATCAATTCATCAATTTCAAGAGTTACCCAAGTTCCCAAAAGAATAGAAAACAAAACACACTTCTTTAAATTACCCTATTTCAAGCAACAATTTCTTTTCAAGGAGCTAACACAATAAAATTTCCAATCCTTTATTGGTGAACGATAAAGCTAAAACAAATCTTTAACAGATGAAAGTTCCTTACAAATCCAAACTTAGAACATTGCATCCTCCACAATAACCACTCGAGTAGATGATTGAAATAAGAAAGTTAGCACAAACCCAAAGTCACAACCACAGAGTGATAAAAGGAAGGTCGACACGATCACAAGTAATGAACATTCCTTCAAACTTGGAAGAATATGCTAAAACCCAGAGTCACAGAAGTTTATTTAAAAAGATTCATTCAAGCTCAACACATTAGACAAGATACTTAACAGTTTATACCCTAAAGTGTTCCCACATAGGTGATACAAGTTCTCATCCAACCAGTTCTACGAATTTGAGAAATCGAGTTACCCACAAGTTTAACACAGCTCAACAAGAGTGCAATCAAGCATAACTTCATCTCCGACACAAACAAAAGTTAAGAAAATTTAATAATTTCCAAACAAGGGATTCAAAACCCGAACAGATCTTCCATCACAACAGTGGAATCAAACAATAACCTCAGTAACAATACAAGTGACAAAAGCAGAGATCATAACATCACACAAATCCTATTTATCCCCAGGAGCAGAGATCAATCATCCAAACAAAAATCAATTGTTCCCAAGAGAAGAGTTGTTTTTATGAAAACATTTAAGTAAAAGCAAAACAACTTAATGGGTAGAGCCTATCATGCCTGATAGTGCTTCTCCTTTTTTTTTTATTCGCAGGAGATCTTAAAGAAAACTTCAATAGCTTCTTCCTTTCCACAATCGTCAACAAAAACCTTCACACTTTCCCCTTCCTTCTTCTTATAGTTTCCACAGAGACCAAAATAGCTCCAAGTAATGCAAAAATAACCAGTCAAGTAAGATTCGAACTGAAGATTCGACGAACAAAAAACATCATGCAGAGCTCGAGCTAAAAAATAAACCGAAGAACAAAACAACCATGCAAAACCCCTCATGCATTCTCCTAGGCGGTTTTCGCCAAATTCAAAAACATTAAATGCAAAGGATAGATAGTTCCCTCCCTTTTCCATGCCACCGCCATCTCCATTTTTGGCGAAGACTAACTTCAATTTTTGCATGCAACTAAATTCAGTGGAGATGCCAACTCAGCTCTCCCCAAATTTCCCAATGCCCTTGCCAAAGTTGGCGTAGAAAAAGATAAGGATGCATTAAACTTCATTTAATTACCTTGAAACCGATGCCACCGACCACCCAACATCCATGTGTTCCATAGGCCCCCTCTAGGTTAGCCACCTTTTAAGTTAGATTAACATTAGTTTAGGAAATCCACATAGGTCCATAGGTAGGTCTTAGTTAGGGTCTTAACATTTTAATTTCAAGAGACCAAAAAGACATAGGTTAGACTTAGCTCTAGGCTTAAGTTACTAAAATTTTAGTCATAGATACAACAGTTCCCAGTTGAAGCCAACATTACATACTAGCAAAAGAAGAACCAGTCGTGACATCAACATACACATACAGTAGGGTCTGAAGACCTCATAAATTTTCTAGCACAATCAAATTCAACAATCAACTGATCTAACAGACTTGGTCGTTTTGACCTCAATAATTAAGAATTAAAAGCATACCTTGGATCAATGGAATTGATCCAAGGTAATGTTGTTCTGAAATAGGGAGAGTTTATAAAAACTGAACCCGTATTTCTCAATCCTAGCAGTGAATTAATTCTGCATAAAGGAGGTGAATTGCCCGTTTAAATTAAGCAAGAGTATGACAAAATGTATCTGTTCAGTAGATGAATTATTCCCTACTACAAACATGATTTCCCAAGTCATAAGAGTACACTGTCTTAAGACCAAATCACCTGTCAATGTTTGTACCTTCTAAAGTAGAAGTCATCTTAGGTACCTGTCATGCCAGGGGTGTTACACTTAGTGTTTGTCACCCACCCACCTAGGTTCTAATCCTCCAAGCCCTGGGGACCGGTTACCCTTTACATTTACATAGTCGATTGGGAGGACTCACTCTCCATTAACATGACGCGAAGTGTGCCAACTTGCTAGGTCATTAACTCCTGTAGTATCTAAAAATAAAAAATTCACTAACCCCTTTAGATTACCAAAATAAAATAAGGAAATAATGATAATAAACAAATTGTTGCATAAAGGTTAAGAAGACAAAAAAGTCAAAGGATCTTAAAAGAAAGAAAAAGATGGGGTCATAGCTACGTACCTAGTTACTTTTCCATCAACTCAACCAAACGACCTTTAAACACACCAACGTCATACTCGACATCGGTTAACAAAATCAAGGCATATAACCAAAAAAAACCAAATCAACTTTTAACCCATTTTAAAACTCAAATCTCAGCCATTTGATCTGCAATGTTCAAAGTTACAATGCACTATCTATATTTTGAGTTAAGGTTCAATTTCTATCATATATATTGACTACACTTTGTGTTGTAGGTTTCATCATTTACTATGTAAACACCAACACATCATGAAGTCCCTTCAAGTGGAGGAAAAGTGTGTGTAAACACTTGTGTATGTTTTTCCTTTAAGCATGCAATTTTCAATCACCCAATTAAAGGGGGTAAATTTAGACACTAAAATCTGGTAACCTTTCCTTTTGTAATGCCAAGTTTGACCTTGTATCCTTGCTAAGAAAAATGCTCACATATCCAATCTAACCATCTCTCTAGCCATTCTAAAACTTGCTTATCTTTACACCATCCTCTCTCAACAACAACACCAGTAAATATTATTCAATCAAAGAGTCATAAAACATATGATATTCATTGCACAAATTTAAGTTTAGGAGTTTTACTTTCCTATCCAAAATTATACATAAATGTCAAGATGTGGGGTCCGGTCTTAAATGACATGTATAGTCCCACCTCTTCTCAATCACAAAATTTGCTTTTGATGTTAAATCATTCTTTGGGTCATTTCATCTTTCAAGGGTCATCCTTATCATAATATATCACTTATGGAATAATATATAAGCAAGTCATTGTCACATTATTACTCACCTGACATTCTTACAAGCTCCTATTGTAAACATCATTCCAAAAGTACTCAAAGGGTTCCTAAATTTGCTCAAATAAGTTGCATAACATCTAGGGAAATTTGTACTACAAGTCCAAGTACTTAACCAGTCAAGGATTATGACTTCATCTATCTACAAACATGTAATGATCATCGAGTCATGTCCTAAGCAAAAGAAAATTCATTCCAAACATTACACAAAGGCTTTAATCAACACTCAAGTTTAGGTCACATTGCATCTCACTAATGTCGCATTGGCTTCATTTTATACTACACGCTTAGCCCACCATCTTGGTGTCAAGAGACACGAGGGTGCCCCTAGGTGGTTGGTTAGCTTTACACACTTGCATAAACACCTAAGAGAACTACACAAGAATTGATTCCACATCAAGGATATGTAGTGCAACATAATGATTGGTTCAACAACCGGGAGTCTAAGTACATAGGGTGGTCTAACCTCAAGCACATAGATATATTTTTCTCCTTTAGTTTACTAATGCTCTTATGAAGTGTTTTACAGGGTGTATACTTTATCGTATCATTATAGGTCATCTCGAGGTTGTGTGAAGAAGAGAAAGACATAACATGCATCATTTCTAGATAAGTGAAACACCCATATATTTACAAATCTCCACTACCTTTTGTACAAGACAATACGATCCTTGTCTGACATGTATAGTTCCTACCTGATAATATAGATCATGTACAATCCTTAATCTACAAATTTTCTAGTTTCAAAATCTTATGTGTAGGATCTAGAGTTCTAGTTTCTCCTGTGCAGGGATATAGAGTTTCGCTTTCTCTTATTCCATTGCTTGGTATATTCAAATCCTTTTAAATCTTCCTAAACAAGATATGTCTCTCTCTCCTCTTGTATGTTTGAACAAGTTACTTATAATGTATCAACCGCTTAGTTCCTTTCAAGGTTGGAATGCATTATTCTAGTCATGCATTATTGACGTTGGAAATGAATTAGACCGAATAGTCTACTTGTTACTTATTCTTAAATCCTTTTCATTAGGAAATCTAACTAGGGTGTAAACAATGGTAAGTGGATTTATTTGAGTTCTATATAACAAATATGTATTGGGGTTTAAATGAAATTGAGATGAGATTAAATAAAAATGGTGATTAGTTAGTAGGGGCTAGGAATAAAAAAGTGTTTCAACTACATTTTTGATCGTGATTACAAAATGAATGTTTTTTATGGATCGATTTTTCCTATTTGATCGGGAGGTCACTACAAAATTTCTCCTTATAAAGATACCAACTTAACATATAATTAATCAAAGTGTAAAACTATTATGAACACTATGAAATTGATATATCCAATAAATTAAGGTGCAAATTTCTTGCAAACATGACAACTTTCCATCTTATACAACCGTGTATCCGCAAAGCACAAAGCTATCTCGATTAACTAAATTTGACTAAATATACATTATACGGGGATAGTTAATCTAAGCTATGAACAATTGTAATAAAGTAAATAAATACAATAAAGAAAGTATGTAAATGATCTAAGTAACTATGCAAAAAAGGAAATGTTAACCCTAATGCACAAAGGAAGAGGAAAAACTCAATTTGAATAAAAGATGCTCGCAGGATAATGTCACAATGATGACTAGAAAATTCGGAAGTAGGGACGATTGCACATAAGTCCCGAAAAGGATGGATCTGGAGGATCTAGCTGGACTGGAGTTCCTGAGAGAGGGATCGGGCGCCTTCGTGTGCTTTGTCTCTGTAATATGGGCACCTTGATCCGAGCAAAATCTTTGAAACCGATCTCTGTTAGGGCCGGAGGTGATCTGGAACCTTCGTTGTGTGTTGTATCAGATTCACTGTGCTCCTTCATATGTCGCCAATAATCCAAGATGAAAGAAAGACCTGCAAGACCCCAAAACAAACATCAAACCCTAAAAAAATGCATATGAAGGGGTCGATGACCTTAGTTGCCACAATGGTGGACTTACTAATTGAGCGCTACACTACATCTCAAGACCGATGTAGTTCTATGCAAGTGTGTGTGAATATGCCCTAGGTTACTCTTGTGTCAGTCACACTTTGTGAAATAGCGAACAATAACTATGTGTAGAAAATGTAATAGAATGTGTGTATGAAATATAATAGAATCCCTTTCCCTATGAAGTGTGATGCAAATGTCCTATCCTTGTGCCTTGATGATGGAGCTATGTGGATGCAAGTGATCTCCAACGAATAGATGGATTCAACTCTAGAGGGAGGATAATAATGAATGATTCTAGGTCCCTCATTATGCTCTCATAACTTTATGTTATGGGGTTTGTCTTCAATTGGAATAGTTAAGCGTAATCAATAACATGGTTTATGTCTCTTACTTTCTAGATAATTTAGCAAGGTAGAGTTATTAATCTATCTAAATCATTGACTCGGGTACAAATTAAATACCATCTTATTGTGCATCGTTAAATTTAGGCAACCCTCATGGTGTAAATATAACCAGGATTATTTATATAACAATCGTACATTTCTTAAATGGGATTATGGTGTTTTGTTTCCACGTTTAATTGTCCCTAAGGAAGTTAGAAAGTTGTAATAATAAGGATTAATGAAATAGGATAACTAAGGTTTACAAAATATAACTCAATGGTGTTTTGATATCATTGGTGATAGGT
Source organism: Taxus wallichiana var. yunnanensis (assembly GCA_018340775.1). Taxonomy (NCBI): domain Eukaryota; kingdom Viridiplantae; phylum Streptophyta; class Pinopsida; order Cupressales; family Taxaceae; genus Taxus; species Taxus wallichiana. The sequence continues at coordinate 222,389,105 of CM031236.1, read as the reverse complement.
GTCGTGATAACTATACTAGCCTTAATCGGTGAAAATATGGTAGTAAGGTGCAAGTTGTTCCTTAGTCGTTTCAAGACATCCCTAGAAGAATAATTACTTGGAATAATAATGTTTTTAATCACATTATCATTCAACTAATGTTAAACAAAAAAATTGTCCTAAGTTTTACTGGTCTTTTGGTTAGATAATTTGTGTTTTAAATAACTAATTTTATTATTTATAAATTATGAGAGGATAAATAACTATTTAATTAAATTAGTTAAAGAGTATTAGGTCCCTCATAAACCATGTTATTGATTACGCTTAAGTGATCTCCAATGCAATAGATGGATTCAACTCTTGATCTAATTTCATAATTAACCTTGAAAAGGTCGACCACAAGAAAGATAAAGATCTCAAACGGCTAGAAGGAGCCCCAAAAGAGGCGGGAAAGTACAAAAAGGACCGGGCACCCCTGGTGGGACCAAGGCACCCATGGGTGCCCCAAGATAACTGGGTGCCCAGTCGAGGCTAAAATAACGCAGGATGACAAAAGTTGACTGGGCATATGGGTGCAAGAGGTTAGTAATGACGAAATAAAATAAAACAAAATGACCAAAAGACGAGGGTTAATTAATATTTTCTTCACTCAAGAACATACTAAATAATAGTATGAACCTCGGGATAAATAATGTCTAAAGTGCATGATTTTGTGACCATACTATCCTTATAAGCATAACTACTTCCCACTAAATACATTAACATACAAAATGCTCCCGTTAAATTTGACCATTTAACATCCAATACATTAAGGTGTAAAGTTCTCCTAAATGTAAAACAATTGCATAAATGTGAAATTCTCCTTGTAAACACGAACATTTGGCATTGGATGCGTTAGTGTATAAAGTTATCCTTGTAGAATGACCACTTCACATCGAATAGATCAAGGAGTAAAGTTCTCCTAATTGAAAAATTCTCTCAGAAGCATAACCACCTCTCATCAATAACTCAAGATGTAAAGTTCTCCTTATAAAACAACCACTTCACATCGAGTGAAAAAGTTCTCTAAAATACAAAAATTTACTTCTAAATACGAACACTTCACATCCAATACATCGAACTCCAAAGTCCTACTTATAAAATAGCCACTTTACGACACATACCATTCCCAAACTCTTTTCACTTGGTGATATTTTTGCTTGAAGCAAACACTTATTCCCACATACCATCAAGACCAAACTCTAATTCAATCCCATTAAAATTTGCTCGTGATTATTGAAGTAATCGAATGAGGGACAAAACAACCTTTTATAGATCCACAAAGAACATATTTGCAACAACAAGAATTATAAACAAATTGTAGCCTCCATGGTTGGGCTCACTTAGCCTTGGTCACCGCTTTACTTGGTCTAGGTCAGAGATTTGATTATTCATTTATGTGCAACATATGGAGTGGGGTATTTGACGTTGCTCGAAGGTTGATCGAGAGATGCTCACCCCATGATATTCACTAACCCCAATAGATTACCAAAAAAAACAAGGCCATGATATGGAAAATCTACGAAGCTTTAGGTTTATGGCGTGGAGGGATTTATTATGAACCTATGCATGGACAAGATAAGACATGTTGGTTTGCTTGGGATTTGACATTGCAATGGTCATTGTGTTGTTCAGATGATTATTGAAACATATTTGTAACATGCAATTTGAAAGTGCATGAGTGAAGGGTTTACGGTGCACCTTTTTGTAATGAATTTACAACTACGAGTAAGAAATTTTTTATTGTTTATATAATTCTTTAGTTGTGTATGATAATATTTAAATTTATGTGTTTTTATATTTTTGTAAGATTACTGTGGAGTTTAGAACATTATTTAAAGTCACCTTCTTTTGTTCTTTCACTGCCCAATATCCAGACGGAGGTTGAAGAATCAATGAAAACAAACAAAACCCATTATAAACAATCCAATGAAAGTAAACAAATTTCTGAGTAAACAGAAAAGTTGCAACAATTTATGTGCAGAACTCAGGGCCATAGAATCGCACCTGCTTCACTTGAGTCTAGGGTTTTCCATCTGTTAACAAAAATGGAAAAGGGAATTTCATTCTTAAACCAATAAACACACCAGCCTTGAGCCACACAAAGGCGACGAAGGCTGCATCATAATGCATGTAATGAGGACATTAGCTTTTTGTTCTACAGTAACAAATAAAGTGGTTCACTAATAGAATCTTGCCAAAATACAAAAATTAAAGCATGAAACTTTAGTTCTATCATGTTTAAATACACATGGCGTAATGTAATTGTAATGATGCAATTGACCAATTGTTAATGTGAAGACATTATCCTTGCCTTCTGGCAGATAATAGAATACCAATATTGTTTCGAGATAAAAATCCTTCCCATCTAAATGCTTGGCAAGCATTTCTGTATTCTTGTTTATTTTAAATCAAAATAGTAAGGAAGATTACAGTAAATAATGCAGGATATAGCATACTAACCTTAAGAAATTTCGCTTGACATAAGGATTTGGAGAACCCGCAACTTAAATGGACATCTACCTCCTTTATGAGAGTATACGATGAATCAACATTCCAACTTTAAAAGGTCTGCAATGTAAGGCTCAGAACGAGAACCCACGAGTATGTTATTGGGCTTAATATCATGGTGTAGTTGTGGTGCGAGATAGCAAGCCCCTCGGCTCCTGGATTATGTTTCCCATTCCAACATCCCTCTTTTTTCATGCAACAATGTGCCTAGGCTTTCGTTGGGCATGAGAAATTTAGTTGTTTGGTTAGAGCAATAGCCCAACAGTCTCTCTATGTTTCTATGCTTGGATCGAACCTAGACTCTTCACCTCCACCGTGAACAAGTCTCTTTTATGGACGGCCACGCTTTTTCTCCGCTTTGTACACAACAAACGAGCAACCCTTTCTATGATGTTTGAACAAGTGGATCTCGCCCCTTCCCCCCAGTAAATTCTTCATAAACTAATTTCTCGTATCCGAATCAAATGGGGGTGTGTTTGGATTTTTAAATTTGTTTATTGATTGCTTGTGTTGGAACCTCTGCGCTTTTGGATGGTGGTAAGGAAACAGATCGTGTTTAAAATAATTGATCGCACAAATCTTGTTGGGTTGCAGGACGCTTCGGGAAGGAGATCCAGGATGCCAAATTAGATCTATATATACAAATCGGGTTGCTTTAGACAATATTCCAAGAAGATTTCTAGTGGAAGGCATTGTCGGAGAATTTTGTTGACCTGATGGAAAAGTGGGATTAGCAGGGGACGGATCATAGTTCGCGCCTGAAAATGGGGCACTCGCGCCACCATGATCATCATCGTCCAAGAATCTGTCGTTTTCCTCGACCCTTCTCGACGCAATATGCAAATCCACGGAAGACGAACAAGGAGGGATTAATTACAGCCCTAAAAAGGTAATGCGACGAGGATTACAAATCAGTAAACGCCCGCAAGAACAGAAACGAAACGCAGGGAAACCAGAGAAGGAGGTCTCGGTGGATGGGGATGCCACCGTGGCAAACCTCGCCGTCGAGAGATCTGCTAAGATCGGCGTGTTTGACGCCAAGAAATGTTTTTCTCGGTCGCGAGATCGAATCCGTGGGAGGGGGCTTAACGACTAGCGCAAAGGAAGATCTTGTGGTGCACAATATCAACAAGCAAAGAGCGAGCATTTCAATTGTTGATTCGGTCCATTTGCTTTGCGCGACGTCGTGCTCCTCCGAGACCAAAGGACAATGCCTCCAATCGGTCGTATTCATCCTCGGATGCGAATCCTCAGACGCCTAACCGGGAAATACAATGCTAAAATGGAAAGACATTCAGAAAAGGGACGCAGGTGGGCTTCCTGTATGGCCCGAGGTCGACAATGGTCCGAGAATTTGTCGAAAGATGGGGGTTTCAATCGATCAGAGCCGCCCTTCGTACCTGAATCCAAGTCCAAATCCATAGCTCACAAGCATTCCAAGCACCCAAAACAGCCGTTGCCACTACCAACCTTGGAGACCGAGATTAGCACTTGTTATCTCCACCGCCCCAAAATCCAAATTAAAAATGCATTAAATGAGTAACAATAAATGCATTTAATGGGCACAAGGATATCCACTTTTCTTTCTACAAGTGCCAAATAAAGGGGATCACCAATACAATCCTGCCACAATATAAAAATTAAAATATCAAACCTTAGTTTAACCCATTTAAATACAGATGGCAAAATTTAATTGAACAAAATGCAAATAACTAATAGCTAAGGTGAAAACAATATCCATGCCTTTCGGCAGGATAATAAAATAAGGAAATAATGATAATAAACAAATTGTTCCATAAAGGTTAAGAAGACAAAAAAAAAAATAGGCAAAGGATCTCAAAAGAAAGAAAAAGATAGGGCCGTAGCTACTAGTTACTTTTCCATCAACTCAACCAAACGGCCTTTAACACACCAACGTCATACTCGACATCAGTTAACAAACTCTGAAGGCGTAACAAAAAAAAAAACCGAATCGACTTTTAAGCCATTTTAAAGCTTAAAAAAGCTCAGCCATTCGATCCGCAGCAAACCGCCCGCAGGTTATATAACTAATCTGCACAGTCTTCCTTGTAGCGCACGTTACATAACTAAGGTTAGTGTCCGTCCACTCACGGCGTTAGCTGTGCTCTTCTGTTTATTCATTTCTAACGTGTCGGTTTTTTTCGCTAGTCGTAGGGATATTGTGGGTTTATTTCCGTCTCCTGTGTTTAGCAATTTTGCTGACAGGAGTTTTTTCTGTTTTTAATTTTCCGTGCATTACGAAGGTTTGCGAAGGGTGAAATTTTGGTGTATCAGAATGAAGATAACTGTGAAAACTTTGAAGGGCAACCACTTCGACATCGAAGTGCAGCCTACTGATGCGGTGAGTTTTTTATTTTTTATTATCGGGGCTTTTGTTTTTCGTGCATTAGGGCATCATATTAATCAGGGTTCAATTGCGTCGATGCGAGATTGTTTGCGGTGTTTAGAAAAGGCTGGAATGTCTATGTTAAATCTCGGCTGGATTTGTTAGGGTTAGGTGTTTTAAAATTCGTTTCTTTTTTCTGAATTATAATTATTTATCGAAATTAGGGTTTCGATTGGGCTGTGACTGATTGATACGTTACACGTGTTTGAGGTAACGTGAAGAGGGTGCACTATTAGGTTAATGGATTCGGGTGGGTTCTGCTTTTTCGTTTTAGGTTTTTTTTTTTTTTTTTTTTTTTTTGAGAGGAGGGTTTGGATTTGGCTACAAGGTCGTGGGTTCGATTCTCGCGGGGTATATTGCATGCGAGACCTGTGTGTGGATGTCCCAATGCCGCTGTTTGACAGATTGCCATTAAGGGCAAACGTTAGGGTTTTGCTATATTGTGGAGCCCAAGATTGGTGATGATCTAATTGTTATAGCTCTACTTCTTCCATTTGCGGTTGTAAGTTTGTGTCATCTTCTGGCTTGTGTCATCATATAAGTAAGTTTGCCTCAGCTGAATGATTGTTTAATGTGTGTTACTTTTGGTCTCACTGCAGAAATATCTCTCGAAAGAAACTTGTCTGGGTTTTGGTGTGGGACTTTGTGGATTGTGAGCACTTGGATAGCATTGGGTATTCTGGTCTACTCGGCTGATGTTAATTCTCTGTTTAGATATGCGACACTTTGCAATTAATGCTGCATCCATGTTATGTTAATTTATTAAGTTTCAACTTAAGTGTCATAGTACTACGAGTGTTTGGATTTTGGGCACACTATTAGCCAGTGGATCCATCTTACAACTAATATATTCCTGATCAGTATGCCGATGCTACATCCACATTTTTAGGTTTTATTGCAATGTGTAAAACTACAATTCATGTCGTGTAATTTGTTGCAATGTTTATAGGGTGTTTAATCTTTTGCAAATTTCAAATAAACTTTAAATTTCTGTTTCAGTGTTTAAACTTGTTTCATTTTCCAAGACAAACTGTCCTAATTCTAATTGCAACAACCCTTTTATATTGTTGACAAGTCCGTTTCAAAATAAGCTCATTTTGGTTTGAGGTGGTCTTAAAAGCATGAATAATAAATCCTGAAGTAAGTGAAATTTATGTTGTTTAATTGTGAGATTGAGTATTTCTGATCTCAAAGATGATCTTATCACTACTCATCATTTATCTTAGGCGATACTATATTTGAATGTCTTTTTATTTATGACAGAAATAGCTCTATAATCATTATTAGGTTGTCACACATGAAAAGTTTCTTGTATATTCAAATGTTTCAAACTTTCCTTACATTTTATTATTTTAATAAAAGTTGGAATGTAGTGTATCTTGCAAAATTATATTGATCAGAGGTATTGTAGTAGATGGTGCTCTTATTTGTTACAAAAGAGGTCCAATGTTACAAATATGAATGCAACCACTACAATATCTTATTCTCGCAAAGAAAATTGTGAAACTAAGGTTGCCTTTTTATACATCTTGGGGAATAATGACTGGTAATCTTGGGATAACAATAATTGGTATGGTTCATGACAGAGTTGACAAGAAAGGGTGCTCTTACTTTTACATTGGATTATCTCCTTTGTGACCGACTGTTTACTACTGATATTCAGAAAGACTGTGCAAAAGCTCGCTTTTGTGGTCTAATTTTTATAAACGTGAATATTGTGTTTTGATACGTTACTCTTTGAAATTATTTGATATGGAAAAGGTACAATTAAATGGGTAGAAAATATATAATATTCAAGAAAAAATACCAAAAAATACACATGATAATCTTCCCTGTCATCACCAAGTAATGAAGTATTGCCATCTCTAGCTGAACATCAGAAAGCTTGGTTGACCCTTGCTTGTAGTCATGATGCAGAGACACAGCAATTAACATTTGACAGTTATATTGGCTAATAATAAATAGGGTCATTTTTGATATGAGCAGAATGAAATCATGAATAAATATTCAATCTGGCTATTTGTAATTTTAGGATTGTTTGGCTTTATTAAGACTGTGAAAGCAGTCCTCATGCTGGGTTGTCTTTGTGGCAACTTGTTTTTTCAGGTTTTGTGCCAATGCCTTCTTTGCACCTAGAGTTGCTTGTTTTTCTGACTGGATTTTATTTTTTCAATCTATTGCATTTAGAAGTGGCTTTGCGGTTTGTACTGGGGTGCCATGAGGACTGCAGTCCTTAGTAGAAGACCTTTGCACCAATTTTAGTAGTAATCTAATTTAATGGTTTCCTTGATTTTCAGGTTGTAGATGTAAAAAAACAAATAGAGCAACTTCAAGGGTCTTATCCATCTGAGCAGCAGTTATTGATTTATCAGGGGAAGGTGCTGAAGGATGACACCACCTTGGAGGAAAACAAAGTTACAGAGAGTACTTTCCTTGTTGTTATGTTGTCTAAGGTAGTCTCTTCCCTTGATTATTTTGGTCCTTCAAAAGTAATTTTTGTACTACCACAATATGGTAAAAACCATAAAAGTTAAGGTAAATCTTGGGTAGACATGTCATTTCAATTTAGCGTTTGTTTTTAAAATTTCAAATTGTCAATGGTATATCATTAATGCCAGCTGTAATCATGGTTGCACTGTGTGCTTTGAGGTTGTTATGGGGCTTTATTGTTTCAATGGCAGTGTCCTTGTTTAAATTGGCAATTGGTCCTTAAAAAGTAATATTTATGTTATCAGAATATGGTGAAAAACTATTTAAGTTAAGGTAAATCTTGGGTAAAAATGTCATTTCAATTTAGTGTTTGTTTTTAAAAACTCAAATTGTCAATGGGATGTCATTAACTCCATTTGTAATCATGGTTGCGCTTTGTAAATCGAGGTTGTTATGGGACTTTATTTTTCAATGGCAGTAGTGCCCTTGTTTAAATTGGTAAGTTAGATTTATGCAACATAAAAGTGCTTGTTTGTCATGTCTTTATTATCATTAATATATACACATGCATCTAGATGTTTTCCTATAATTTCGTGAAGACTACGCCAAGAGTGAAAAATCTTCTTTCCTGTTGGCTGATATTTAAATTTGCCAGTGTTTCAAGTTTAGGGTCGAGTTTATAGTTACACGTTCTTAACTTATATCAGATGGTTTTTCTGTTTGTCAAATTTTTGAATTTGTTGCTAATGCCTTTTTTGCATTGAAGATGAGGTCTTTTCTGTTTTTCAGTGCACAAGATCTAGCAGTTTTCTTATAAATTGGCTTTCAAGCAGTTGTGTTGTTGTCAAAGTTGTTTCAATGCTTGTATGCATGTGAAAGGTCCCCGTTTCTTAGTTTTCCAGATTTCTTATGTCAAATTTTAAAATATGCCTTTTTGTTCAAATCACAGAGTTGCTACCTTGATTTTTCTACTCTAGCTTGCTCCTTTTCTAGCTAACCGTGTGCATTTGTTTATATTTGGTTGTTAATTGTTTTCAAACATATTCTGGTTTGATTCTTATGCCTCTCTGTTAAATTATAATCAATCAAGAAAATCAGCGGCAAGCTTGAATTCTGGTTTGATTCTTATGCCTCTCTGTTAAATTATAATCAATCAAGAAAATCAGTGGCAAGCTTGAATATGTACAAATATATTTAGAGCGAAGTGGTTGACTTTCTCCATTATACTAGGCACAGCTCAATCAGAATTTTTTGAGGATAGGGTTCTTTTTTTGTTAATCATGATACTAAACTAGGAGTTAGTATCATGACTGAATCTTGTGCATTGGTGGTTATTTTTCGGTTTTTTTCTAAGTGTTAGCTGTGTCTTGGGGATGGAGTTTTCTTTGTATAGATTTTGGGGAAGGTGGGGAACAACTATTAGAATAATCTATAAAAACAGTATTTAAATCTTTAAAATACAAACATCATTTAAAATAAAAATAACTAAAATAAGCTGAAATTTAAAGCAAAAATTACTGAATGAAAACATTGATCCCACAATGCACCTGATAATATAGCACAATCTGAAATGGTGAATCATAAATCAAGATTGTCATTATTCAAAACTTACAAAGTATTATGTACATTGGCAAACTCAGAGCTGAGAAGAGTACACGGCAGATTAACATGTGAAGGCCCAAAACAAAAAAGCATGGTCTATATTTCAGAAATGTGATTGCCAATGTAAGTTAGGGCTTTCCTATAGATATCCACATCTCAGAAATGTGAATGACAATGTAAGTTAGGGCTTTCCTATGGATATGAATTTTTAGGGCTAAGGTTTATCTTTTTGTATTGTGTTTTTATCATTTATGTTTAATTAAAAAAAGACTGCATGCTGCATGTTTTTGAATCTGTGTTTTATTCAGCAGATGTGGTGGACACTTTGATGTCTATTGACCCTCCTGGGACCTCAAGTTGCCCCCTGATGCCTGTGTTTTACAACAGACATTTTGGGGGCATCCAAGGAACAACCCTGTTTTTCCATGCATTTTTGGCATGCAGGGTGGAGGGTGTTCCATCTTTGGGTCATCTGGGATGTCATTCGGACCCTGGGGATGCATCCCTTCATAACATTTCTATTTTTAGTTACTGCCGAAGTATATACTAGCTATCTGTTGACCTTGCTTGGGAAGTTTCCTTTGCTCTAAACTCTTTTGTTTATCTTCTGAAACTTCATTACTAAAATCATTAACAATTTTAACTGGATTATTTCAGACTAAAGCCCCAACAGCTGGACCATCATCAGCACAGGTATTTTTAATTTAATAAAGTTTCTGCTTGTGGACTTTTCTATTGCATTTGATTGGAATCTGCACATGGCTGTCTGTCTATGTGTTTGAGGATAGTACTGATTATGTTTTGTGTATTCTAGCCTGCTCCAACGACTGTTCCTGTGGCCTCTGTTAACAATCCTATAACATCAACGCCAGCAGCTGCAACTCAGATTCCAGCTTCGTAGGTTCTTTTTAGCATATGCTTGTATCAATGTTGAAAGTAATGTTCAATATATTTAGTGGCTCTAGGAAGTTGGAGTTTTGTTTTTATGGTTTTTATTATTAGTAGGCATCTTTCATGGTACACTTTTAAGAATAATGAAGAATTGAATATGTGTAGGGCTCCTACAACGACAACGCTCCTACAACGACTGCACCAAGTGCTGTAACTGGAACAGCACAGTAAGTAAACCTGTCAAATGAAAATCTGTTCTGTGTAAATGTCGATCTGTATATGAGTGGTCTGCAATGTCTTTCGCTTTAGTCTTACTCAGAATATTTCCTCTGTTCAAAGTATCCCATATGAAAGCTGCCTTATTATGTAGTTGAACTACATACATACGAATATAAAACTTTTCAGTACTAGAATTTAAACCAAAATTTCCATCATTCTTTGTTTAGGACTGCAATTGTACCATATTGGCATATACAACTTAGCACAAGATGTTACATGCATCTTACTATTCATTGTTTTCTCTCTCTTTTGTGATTCAGGAGTGATGCTGATGTTTATGGGCAAGCAGCATCCAATCTAGTTGCAGGAACTAACCTGGAACAAATTATTCAACAAATTCTTGACATGGGTGGGGGCAGCTGGGATAGAGATATAGTTGTTCGTGCTCTACGGGCAGCTTACAACAACCCAGAACGTGCTGTAGAATATTTATACTCTGTAAGTATGTTGGTTTGGCAATGATTGAGTCAGTTAATCTTTATTTTAGCTTCTTCTATGAATATCATTTCCTTATTCATAAATGTTCAGGGTATTCGGAGACAGCAGAAGTGCCTCCTGCTGTTGCTCGTTTGCCAACTTCCAATTTACCAGCAACTGGACAAGCTGCAAACCCTGCTGTTCCAGCACCCGCAGCTGCGCCAGCTCAGCTGGCACCTCCATCAGGAGGCCCCAATGCTGCTCCATTAGATCTTTTCCCACAGGTAGATCAAATGTTTTGACCTTTCTGTCTTCATTTTTGTTAATATATTGAAATTCTTGGAGTCTGATACATTGGATTTCTGTGCTTGAATTTAACTTTTTTAAATAGGGTCTCCCAATTTTGGTGCTGGAGTGGGGGCTGGAGCTGGGGCTGGGGCTGCGGCTGGGGCGGGGGGCTCTTGACTTCTTACGTAACAATCCACAGGTATTTTTCTACTCCACCTTATTGCACTTGATTTCTAGTTCCATGTATAGATTATCAATCAAGTTAAATAAGTGTTGATAAACATCAATCAAGTTAAATAAGCGTTGATATTATTGAACACCTAATCTTCCACATTAAACAGTAAAATGAAAAATATTTTGATGTTTAAGAATATAAAATGCATCACACATGCAATTTTGAGAGGATTGCAGAAGTTACTTAAATAACTTTATTTATTTTGGACTTCACCTTGATGTTTTATCTATATGAAGTGTTTATTGCGGATCACTTTCTTTATTTTAAATGGCTATGGCTTGTACGGCAATCGACTTCTATAACTAGTTAATTTCAGCTTATACCATAAAACTATTAAGTCCAGAAATATCAATTAATTAATGTGAACATGTGTTGATACATTTGAAGTTTAAGAAGTGGTGGCAGCTGTATGGATATATTTTAGGTATCTACAATAACTTTCCTCGAATTCTTGGATCCTATATTTGAGCATGGTATTTTAAACATTATGTCTGAGCACATAAATATTTAAAAACATCTTGTATTGCAGATGATATTAACTGGAAACATAGGAAAGGATTCTTTACACTGACACATTACCCTAATGACATTTTTGGTAATAATGACAAGGGAAAAGAAGATCCCACATAACACAAAATTTATTAGGTTGGGGGAAGGAATTATTAGTCTTAAAACATAGGAAAGGAATCTTTATGCCAATACATTTCCTTAATGACATTTTTCCTCATCTATTTTTGGTAATAATCACAAGGCAAGGGGACCCACTTAGTACACAAGTTAACTAAACATTTGTTTGTTAGGAGGAGGAATACTGAAAATGTAATTCACCACTTTGGGCTTTCCACTTGCTAGCTTCTTTCCCCATTGGCAAAGTGTTTAGCTTGTGTAGTGCATTGTAAGTCACCCTTCTCTTGCAATTATCTATCAATGTAGGTTTAACCCAATTAAAACCCATTCATGTACTAATTAGTTTCAGTTGAAGGGTTCCACAAGCAATTCAATTAGGATTTTACTCAGTCTTTTTAGTCATTACGCACTCGACATTTTTCCGTGTATTTTTGGTAATAATCACAAGGCAAGGGGTCCCACTTAACAGACAAGAACCATAATCATTTGTTAGTTGGGAGGAATGGTGAACGTAGTTCACACTTTGGGCTTCTCATGCAATAGCCTCTTTCCCTAGTGGCAAAGCTTTTGTAGCTTGTAGTGCCTTAGAAATCAGTCTTAGCTCACAATTATTTACCTATGTGGGATTTTACAGCCCATTCATGTATTTATTAATTTGAGTTGTAAAGGGTTAATTAGGTAAGTGATTTTGGTGGAATTTTTACCTGTGCAATATTGGTCATGTATTCCCGGTAATTATCACAAGGCAAGGGGGCCCACAAGCACTTTAAGTATTCATTAAGGTGATGGATTTATCAATCAATATGGAACCCTTCAAGGAGTGAAATTATGTGACAAATCCAAGATAGGTAAACTATGTGGCAAATCCAAGATAGGTGCCTCAAAATTGATACATCTGGCGTTTTCAGATGAATAAACCTAAGATATAAGCTTGTTTATTAAATACTGTTTGAAGTGTGATATTGTCTTGACATCTTTTTAGTATTGATAATTTGATACTGTAAATAATCCTATTTTATGTTAAACATTGTAGATTTTAGTCAAGGTATTATTAGTTGTCGGATTATATGATATGTGCTGCAGTTTGCAGCTTAAATTGATAGTTTTCTGGTATATGTAACAATTATTGTCTTAAGTTGATTTGGATAGGGACAATTGTGTAGGGCAATGCCTTCCCGTCAGGCATGCTGCTGGAAGAGTTTTTACTCCACCTTGCCCCGGTTCATAACTGGGGAGATCACCGCGAGGCCTCCTTATGGCGAGGTGGAGTCTTTCGGCTTTCACCAGGAGAATTCCCTGGAGTAATCCCTAACCTTAACTGGCGGGGTCGGTATTGCGGAGATTATTACTAAGTTTTATATGGTCCCACTAGTGGTAGTCTCTCCGGGCTTGAACCTGGAGCCGAGGGGTGATTCCTGAAGGCTGCGCTTGCCCCTGAGCCGTCCGTCTGGAGCTCTTCCAGTTCAGGAAAATCAGGACAATCTTCATGTTTGTATGAAGGATTGGATATGTCTGTGGTCTTTTAGTATTAAATCTAGCAAGAAATGTGTCCTTTCTGCCATTTCTTTAAAATATTGAAGTGCATATCTTTACTTATTGCAATATGTTCTTTCAGAAACAATCTAGGAGTTTCACGATGCAGTGAGTTTAGTGTAGAGCAAACATCATTCGAATTTTTGTTACTGTAAAGTATCTATGTCAACATCCAAGAATGATTACAGAAATTACTTTATATGAAAGTAATTAGCAGATTCTGGTCAAACTTTAAGGGGATGGTCGAACCATCTCCTTTTTAACCCAATATACACTGGAGCATTTAAAGTATGCGGGACTGTCAGATTGGGAATTCTAGAGATTGTTTGCATCAAAGCTATCACTGATGATCTTTGTGTGCTGTATAGAAGGAAATAGCTTTGGATGGGTTATTTTTATCGGGTTGTGTAGCTGACAATCCTGCCCAAGGGGAACAATAAATTTCTGTCATGATATCATTTTCAGATAGGTAGCCAGGAGCCTGAAATAAATTACCAATTACCTATAGTCAATTAATGAAGTTATTGTTTTCATGAAACCTCTTACTTGCTGTTAACAGCTTTGAGTTAATCCAGATTTTGTTCCAAAGCAAAACTGTAGTCTATGAGAATTTTTATTCAAGGGTTTATTGGTTCTGTAAGGATGCTATTTACTGTTTCGTTAAAATGTGGAATATTAGTTGTATCTTGGAAACACTTTTTGATCAGACTGTTGAGATGTGTTAAGGTGACTCATTAGGAGCAGCAGGTAAACTTAGTAGAAGCAGCTAATTGCGAGTATGCTTGGGTACGAATATGAAAATGTGTTTCCTCAATCCGGGAAACATTGTGAATTGTTTGAAGATTAAATAATACAAAAAATTGATTTGTAAAGAATTATTAGAGGAATAAAAGATGAGAAAGTGTGCCATTTTAATGTCAGTGGAATTCCTTTCCAATGTAAAATCATGAAAATTGTTCTCAAACCTTGAAATTATTGTATTATTTAGGTAGAAATCCATCCTAGTTTAAACTGTTTCTGAAATTTCTCAAGTGCCTTTACCTTGTGGAATATAATGTGACCGATCTCATGTATCTTATTATTTTGGCACTTGGCCTAGTTAGGGTATGAATGGAGTGCATATGTTATCATGCAGTTTTGTTAAGTTATTACACATATGCACTCTCTTGGTCTGACTAATCTCTCAATTTTTTCCCATCATGTTACAGTTCCAGGCTCTCCGCACAATGGTACAGGCAAATCCTCAAATATTGCAGGTATGCTGGTTTTCCTGCCAATACAACATGTCTGCTGTTAATTTTGTTTGACATGTTTTGATTTCATTTGTCATTGTTTCTTCTGCACAGCCAATGCTTCAGGAGCTGAACAAGCAGAATCCTCAACTCATGAGGCTTATCCAAGAGCATCAAGCTGATTTTCTTCGCTTGGTCAACGAACCAGTCGAAGGTGCAGAAGGGTGAGTGCCATTTTTATTTTCAATTGTTTTGAAAAAAGAATCCATGGTTCTGCATTTTATTTTATGATATTATATTGCTTTCTGATGTTTTGATTCCGTGCACCAGGGATTTCCTTAATCAGCTTGCTGGAGCAATGCCCCAGGCTATCAATGTTACCCCTGAGGAACGTGAAGCAATTGAACGTGTAAGTGCATAGTTGCATTATTTTGTTGTCTTGTTATTTTAAAAAAATTAAAGATCATTTGCTTATTGTGAATTCTTTTTATTTGCAGCTTGAAGCCATGGGGTTTGATCGTGCCCTTGTTATAGAGGCTTTCTTAGCCTGTGATAAGAATGAGCAACTTGCAGCAAATTATCTTTTGGAGCATGCAGGCGATTATGAGGATTGAGAGAGACATTTTCTGCTGGAGCTATGTATTAATATTTCTTAAAATGTTTGGTTTTATCATATTGCATTAGACCATCAGAGGAGATGCACTTGTTTTGTTGACACGCTCAAAATCAAGTCTCAGAGGATTTCTAGAATATGTTTCAATCCTTTATAGGATTATGCCTGTAGCCTTTCTAATCTAAATTGTAATTTTGACACTCATCCTGAACTCAACATCAGGGCTGCATGTTCTTTCATCATTTTTTATTTTGATTAGTTTCTGGTTTTGAAGACTCCTGCCTCTAATGTGTAGAGCAAGCTGCAGGAGTTTCCATACATTTTCACAGTGAATTTTGTGCTATCAGAAGCCAATAATTTATTGAAGGTTCTTTTGAAATGATTGTTGTCGTGATTGAAAACGGTTTCCATTTCTATGCATGATATGTGAACTTTCATGATTTTGTCATGCAACGCACAACAATGTATTTGTATTTGATCTGATTTTAAAAAAATCAACTGGTCTTGATATGTTTCTGTTTTAATGTGGGAACACACGAATATCTTAATAGATAAAACAGAAGAAATTTAGGTCCAATGTTAGGTAGTTCATCATGTTAGCCCACGAGGCAAGCATATTTTTCTTTGGAAACATACTGTTTAAGAATGCCCTTTCAATTTATGAGGTCTTGTAATTTTTCTTTGATGTAATATTAAGAATTTTTTTAGTACTGTTAAGGATTTGCAATGGGTGCTCTATTTTGGGGTTAATGTTGAAACCAATAGTATATTGATCTAGTACGATACATTGTCATGATGGATTGTGTAAAGCATTTGCAATGGGGTTTTACCTTTTTGTGGTACATTTAGGCTTATTTTTATTGATTTGGTACTGATAAGAATTTGCAATGGGTGCTCTATTTCAGGGTTAGAGGTGGAACCAATATTGTTACGTTACCATCAATTATTTTACAATACTATTATGGCATTGATCAAAATTATTTTACTTGGAAGTCTGAACTTAAAAGTTATCATATTGGTCATGGTTACAGCAAAAATGAGTGAGAATTGATATGATCTAATTATATATAGTTGATGGCATATTGATGACTTTGTTAATGGCATATTGATGATTTTCACTAAAAAGAGTTTTTATTATAGAAACTATACGTTTTATCAGAGAAGATACTAATCAAATGTTGTTGAATGTTTTATATTAATAACATTTGTTACAGTTAGCACGTCACCTTTTTTTTACCTGGGTTTCAAGTGAGTTTGTCTAAGCAGGGCATTTTGTGGCATATTTATAATTAAGACCTAATTAATTTGTTGGATTTGTACGTACGTACATAAATACTTTTTTATTAAAAATGATTTGTAAAAAGATTAATGCAAGTCTCCATAAGAGAACAAGGCAAATCTTTGTAGCACGCACCACGTTTTTTCTGCCTCCATTATAAGAGAAGAAAGCGAATGTTTAAACTATAGGACTTTTATAACTGTCAAACATATAATTATTGTGCAGAACTGTAAAATTTATTTAAACAGTCAATGCTGCATATGGGTTTTTATGCATTGTCTACAAACATAGGATTGGGACCCTCTAAATCACCTATTTATGCAATGGTTTAAGTTGATAATTATAGATGTATTTTTTTGTATATGTAATTCAAGTCACAATTCCAATCACACTTACAGAAACTGGTTGTGTGTCAATGGCTTTTAACATTGGCATGATGATTACATTTTAACAATCACAAGGTTTAACATTTAACAAAGTCACATTTGATTTATGTAAAAATGTTAAGATGTATCATTCCCAAAGTGTTTATATTTGATGTGAGACATAAATGGAATAGGCATCTCAAGACATATTGAAAATGATACTTCTTGGTGTCTTTTACACAGATTTATCTAAGATAGGTTTGCTAGTTTGTATATAGATCTATATTAAAAATGAAGATTATATTTTATATTCGTAAGTTGGAAGGAATGGTAATAATTAAATTTATTTTATATGTTATATATAATTAAAACATAATAAAAATTGTGTAAATAATCATCATATTTAAATCTCTATAATGTAGAAATAGTTGTAACATGACATGTTCATTAATTCTTAAAAAAGTTTGAATATTAATCATAACTAGTATAGATATCTTAAATAAATCTATCTAAAATGCGTCAAGAGATATCAACCACAAGGCACCCATCTAACTATGTAAGAGTAATATAAGTATAACAAAAAAAAAGTAACATTTAAAAAAGTATATTATAATAAATGTATCTATATGAAATACACTAATAGATATCAATTTCAAGGTTTTTATGTTTAATTTTTACATACCTCCCCGATCAACAATTTTATTAAATTCTCTATCAATTTCCTGTTGATTTGTGACAAATGGAGTCATTTAGCTACGCGATTGTGTCGGTTTCAAAAAAAATCTATTTAAGAAAAAAAACTAAACATTACTACATGGCCAAGATATTACTATTTTTTGATTGAATTCTTTAAGAAAAAAGAAACAAACTTATGTAAGTGACACTCTAATAGAAGTTAAATTTATGAATAAATTGTCACATGACAATCAAATGAACATAATGTTGAGAATAAAATTGAACAACACACTCCATTACAACCTTTCTTGTCATTGTAGGAACACCTCTCAACGCAATAATGCTAGCATAGATATCTTAAATAGGTCTATCTAAAAGACACCGAGAGATATCAATCTCAAGGTGTCTATTTAACTTATGTGAGAATTTGACCTCGAGATTGATCTATCTCGGTGTATTTTAGATATATGTATTTGAGATATCTATGCTAGTTTTTAAATATAGAATTGCATTTATTAAATTTTAATTACAAATTTAAAACATTTATTTATAAGTTTTATTTATAAAAACACATCTAAATGTAAACATTAAAATAAAACTAAACATAAAATAAAAATACACCCAAAAGTAAAAATACATTTAAAAGTAAAACCTAAAATAAAACTAACCTAAAAGTAAAAATACATTTAACTAAAAAATAATATAACACTTATTCACACTCATTATTTATTAGTCACTAATTTTCTTCCACTAAAAATAAATATAGTTACATATAAAAGTAAAAATATATTTAAAAATAAAAACTAAAAGTTAAAAATAATATAGATCAATATAATAATATTATAGTTACTTATCCATTCACACTTATTATTTACCCGCTGTTATTATTTTCTAACAAAAATTAATATCCCAATACTAATTATCTTGAATCTACTTGAATAATATCCTTACTTAATTAAAAGAAGACCTCTCAGTGTAACTACATAATGCAACCTCTTCTTGATAATAATATAGAAGAGTCAATTACAATATTCACATTGAATTCTTTCAAATTTGAATCACATTTTAATAGAAAAATACTTGACATGACCCTTCATTTAAAAAAAAACACTCCTAAGATATCCATTTAAAAATACACTTGAATTAATATTACATCCTAACTCGTTTTTAATAATGTGTAAGAGTCAATTACAACACACTCACTTTAATTTTCATTGCACATTTATTTACTTTAAAATGAAGTTGGATTAATAATTGTAGTCACATTACATTATGTAAATATTGTACTAATAATAAAGTTGAAGAGCCAATTCCATGATATTTAGAATGCATAACAATTAAACATTCATATGTTTAGGACCAAAATAAAATATTTAAACAATCAAATATGTAAGTTATAGTTGAAAATAATAATTTTGATTTAACAATTAAATATTTAAAGTATAGTTTAAAATATTAATTTTGGTTATATTTATTATAATTTAAATTTATTAAATGTGATTAGTTCATATATTATTATAAGTTTTTTTTTTTTTTTCAGCTACTCTAAAAATTAGGATATTTATTTTGGATAAATTTGAGATGTCTATTTTACTTATGTCACAAATTTAATATAGGTGTTTTGACACCGATGTCTCTCAACATTTTTTATATAAATTGATCTAAGATAGGTATGCTTGTTAATTTTCTCTTTGTTATTTTTTAATTTCAAATTCTCTCATAGTTGAATCATATGTACAAAATATTTAAAAACTAATAAACAAATATATGTAACTTATGTAGTTTTATGTATGACTCAAGTAGAAATAAATTCTTCCACTAAATGAATTTACATAGATTTATCTTTCAAGTTTATTTCAAGTTTACATGACCTAAAATATGTAAATAAAATAACAAATAAATAAATCATTGGATGAAATGATATACATTCTTTGATATATTTTGGTAAAATATATTTCTAGTTTTTAAAATTTTCATTCGATTATAAACTAAAAATAATATAAGCCAGAAATCTTTCAATTTTTTTTATCTTACATGTAAAAATTTAAGCTCATATCATTACCATAATGATATTAATAATTCAAATCAAACTAACAAACAAATATATTTTAGGGTGCCTAAGAATTTTATGTGGCTTGTGTATCACGTCAACTAAAGACAAATTTCTTCCACTTCCTCTTACATTGATTTATTTAAGAAAGGCATGTATCCCATAAGATGTAAACTTGAATTAAAAAAATATTAAAGATCAATACCAAATCTTATTTTTTTTTTTTAAATATTTTATATTTCTCATTATACTATTTTTCTTTTAATTTTAATTCTTTAGATATTTGTTTTGCATTAATTTTTTTATTTATTAAATTTGTATATGTATTTATCTTTGTTATACTTATTTTTAACTTTAGGTTAGCTAGTGTAAAGATATGAACTTTACAAATAAAATTATTTTGATATAATTTTGTGCCCAGTATGGACTAATACATAATAGTCAAAGTTAAAAGTTGATAAACCTTTAAATGAATTTTTTTATTATAATATTATGTTCGCTTAATGTTTATTTAATTTTTATGCGCGTTACGTGATTTTTCAATTGGGGAGAGGGGTTAGTAGTGGTACACCCTAAGTTAAGGGGTCCACAAAATTAATTGTTTATCATATGGGATTGTAATTTTTCACCAAAGATGTAGTTCAAATTTATGTTAGCTTATATTTTTTCTTTAGAATGTTCAATTGGAGGGAAAGCCATATTTTGAAATGATTTAAAATAATAAATTTGAATTACACTACAACCATGGTGGAAACCAATACTTGAATATGAGTGAAAATACTTGAACATTGAATTTTTATACTTGTACATGGGTGAGAGGTCTTACATGTCATGATGTGATTGGCTACTCTACATAACCATTATGTCAAAAATAAATAACTACTACATAGTACAATAACAACTATTGGCTATTGTGCGATCAATAGTCATGTCAACTATTGAACCATGTTCACCTATTAACCCCTCCTCTATAATTTGAACCATGTTCACCTATTAACCCCACATCTATAATTTGAATATGATGCATTTTTCCAATTATTTGCATGACAAATGACCAGTCACAATTGCTTTATTTTATTTAATATCATAATATTACAAAACTTCAATCTTATTTCTTATTTTTTCCCAAATGAAAAATTGTGATTTAATAATTTATCTAATCTTCAATTAATGTATAGGACGTGATGTAATAAAGTTAACTTTAAGCCTTAATTGGTGTATAATATTTCAAATACCACCGGGTGAGGGCTTTATATATTCAATGCATATTGAATCACACGTCATTCCTATGTACATGGCATGATATTTAATATCTTCACATTAATTTAATAACAATGTAATGATATACATATAAAGTAATAGGTAAGTGGCACGTTTCCATAAAAATAGGTCTTTAATAATAAGAATTTCATAAAGAGGAGGGAATTTGAAAGTAAGACTTCATAAAATCCGTTCTATTTGTAATAGGGAAATGAAAAAAAGGAAAATAGGGCCTTAGAAGATTATTCAAAGTAGGGCGTGCTCAACAATCTTCCATAACTTGTCTTTTGAAATGATGAAAGCATAACAAAAAGATGTTAGTTAGAATATTGTACACATGCTAGACCCTTTCATCTCAAAGGGAAGGTCTTGGGTTTTGATTTTTAAAAATATCACGCTTTTGGAAGAGAAAGGCCGTTTCAGGGGCCAGGAAGTTTTTCAAACCCTAGTCATCTGGGCAACAAGAGAAGATGGATGTGGAGGGTCATCCCCACCGGAAGCAAATAACAACACGAGAGCCTATCTCCAACAATGACTAACACTACATACAACAAATTTGACCGATATCGGAAGGTAAGGCTTTTAATTTTCAATTGCTTGATGAGTTTGGTGAAGTTTTTGCTGACATTTCCTAGCATACAGTTGTTCTTTTTTTCCTTAGAGGCATTCCTCCCGAAAGTGATTTCTATAGATGGACCTGTTAGGTTTGGGAGAAAACTAGGGGGTGGAAAATTGTTTCTGTAAGGGGTTTGGGTAGAGGGTATGCCTTTGTTCTCTTTGCCTTCCCTGATTTTACCCAGAAACCCTTCAATATGACACATGGGTTTTTGTGGACAATTCTACTATCTTTAAGGGTGGAAGCTCAATTTTCACCTTAACAGACCATCCTGCTCAACCTTTCTCAACCTAGCTTGCTAGGCTTTTTATTCACGAGTTAGCTAGCTAGATTGGAAATGTTTTATGGTGTAAACATGATAACGAAAAATTCTCAAGTCTCTAGAACCATCCCAAAGTTTGTATTGAAATGGATCTTTCTCAATTGTTACCCACTTCAATTCAATTTTTGGTCTAGCATTCTCTCAAATTTAATCATTGTTTACCTAAACAAGCCCAATGCATGTTTCTCTTGTCGAGAGGATGGCCATTTGATACAAGACTCCCCCAAACACAAACTCAAGTAATGTATGTTAGATGAACTTAATGATATCCCAAAACACCCCCATGGTCATTTTGGCATTAACAAGGTTCATTTAGGACTTAGGAAGAAAATTTAGAAAAATTGTCATAGTACATTGTTTTGCACTATTTCGTGGACTTAAGGAGCTTAGTGTTTCATAGGTTCTCCTAACCTACGAGACAGAAGGGAGCATCGGTTGGACTTGGTCGGATGTGTGGCTCAAGAAATCCGTGGAACGGAGTTATGTATGTTACGTGGGGAGAAAAATTAAGGATCTCGATCTTAGTATTGCACTACGAAGCAAGGAACAAGAAATGAATTCGAGCAATCCGCTCATGCATCCCTACTCTCGAGCTCTGCAGTCTCCTTTAGAGGGTCTTTGGGCCCCTCTTACAACTAAGAATGCTTGTGTGAGCATGTATTCCCCGTCTCGAGCCCCACACTTCTCTTTGCGCGCCTACGCACTTCGTATGCAACTCTGCATGCTCATGCAAGCATGCACTCTTGCCCTAACTACTGCTATTTGCACCAGAAGATCCGAAAACCTTGCACCAATTAAAATAATCCATGTGGTACCTTCCCGATAATATTCAAGGCGTAAGTATTCCACTAACCCCAAGTCCGCGGAGTGAGGCGAGTTTAATGAAGGTTTCGAGTTTGATAGGGGTCTAAGTTGGTCTCGGAAGGTTAAAACCGTCAAAGGACACAATTGGACGAAAATAAGTGACATAAATAAATGGCGTTCGTGGTGCCATGTGTCACCATTTCGGTAGAGGGAGGGAAGATTAGCTCCCGGACTCTAAGTCTCAGGGAATGAGGTGGTATTGAGTGGAACTTTGGGTCCGTAGGGGAGAAAGTTTACCATGTAGGATGATAGGAAAACTAGTGGCGTAGAAATAAACACATGGGTAGACATGCTTGGTGACCCCGCAACGAACCAAATGGTGCCACGTGTCAAATGCAAAGCCAATTAGAGCATGCCATATGTCACGAGGCACTGTTCATTCTTCCGAGCCCTAAATCTTCAAAGGGGCATAAATTTCTCCATGCGGCTCAAAATTCAAAAATAATTGTACCATTAGAAAGGTTTCGGGGAGCTATTCAAAATGACATTATCAGAACAAGAAATTGATGAAGTTAAGAGGGAAAATATAAGGAAAAACAATCTAAAGGCCTTTTCATGTCATCACAAATAGGAAAAAAATGTCCAAACAGTTTAAATGATGTAATTTTTGATCTTATCTTCCCTTAAGACCCTCCATATTTCCTCCAAGTAGCATATTCCTCCATGCCCAACTGAAATGATGAAAAATAACAACCTATGCAAGTTGTTTGGGACATTTGGCAATGTTTTATGCATTCAACCTCCATATTTTGTGGGTCGTGCATTTGATTCCAAGAATTTGCTTGCCATGAATCATTTTTTTGAGTTTTTTGCATGTGAAGGCAACATTGAAGGCATGAGTAATCATGAAGAAATTAGATAACCCGTTAGAGGGAGTTTCGATAAGATTTGCATGATTTAACATGTCATATTATTCGCAACATCTTTTGATCCCCTCCTATCTCATCTCTTCTATAAACATTGCATATTCCTCATGGTAAAGGAGATCTCTCTAGCTTAGCAATGTTATAATGCCAAAATTGTGACAAAACTAAGGAGTTCTAGAGACTGGATATTTGTTTTGTTAAGAATTTTTACCTCCAAACTTGATTGCGGTAGTCTCAGTGCACACATAAAACATTCATATGATATAAATTGTAGCATGAATATGCCCCTTTGTGTCTGTTATTGTGTTCTTTCCTTTTACTCTTTGATTTTGATTGTGTATACATGGTGTTTTGCATAATATAATGTCAATTATGTCTAATCAAACAGGGTTGTGAGCTGATTTAATTTCAAGGTTGAAAAGTGGCAAGAATCTTCCCCCTACCTTGTAATTGATCTCCTCCCTTCTCTGAAACTTCAAAAGGAGAGAGACCAACCCCTTTCTTAGTGTTATCACCTCACTCTTAGCTTAGGATTTCTTATATCTTTCTTTCTCCATTCTCTCTCTCTCCCAGTTACTTGGATCTATTAGAGTAGGCTTAATCTAGGGGTAGTTTTAACATTAGTTTAGGTGAGGAACCAACCTTTTCTCGGAGGATTATTTCTTTACATGGTGCCACACTTGAAACAATCTAATGTTGTCCAAAATTACTTCATCTACCACAGTAAAATCTTGAGGGTGAAATTATGAGTGACAACAGCTTCGACACGCTTGGTGGGACCATAATTGTGAGATTTATATCCTTTCACTAAGTTTGTTGTGTTTCTTGGTGATATCTAGCCTTTGGAGGCTTCATAACAACACATATGGTGACTCCCAACAACATATCAAATAGTTTCAGTAGTACAATGTTTTAGTTTCATGAGAAGAGTGCAAACTAGGAAAAACATAGAAAGAGGTGAGCCCTTTGAGTACCTACAACTTTCCCCAAGGAGGAGAAAAAATCCAGTCAAGAGACCTTTATTCGAATCACCTAGATCTCACTCAACTCCCCCTTCTCTTAGGTCTCCATCTCCTACTCACAAAAATTTGAGACCCATATTTCATATGGCCTCCTAGATAAATCTACCCTTTGTTACCTTCAATGGAGGCAACCCATTAGCTTTAAATGCACATCATGATGTCCCAACAACTACTCTCAAGAGCATCCCATTCTTCACAGGTGAAAATTAAACTACTCCCATTGAGCATATTTTAGATGTAGCAAATGTTTGTTGAGATCATCTCAT
The DNA here is from genome assembly GCA_018340775.1 of Taxus wallichiana var. yunnanensis. NCBI lineage: Eukaryota > Viridiplantae > Streptophyta > Pinopsida > Cupressales > Taxaceae > Taxus > Taxus wallichiana. The sequence goes on along the minus strand of CM031236.1, from coordinate 222,364,437 downwards.
TCATGAGGATGATGTAGCACTCGTTATTAACATCATCTTTTAAACGAAGCGCACTACAATGGTACATAAGTCTATAACCAACTTCTATTCATACATGGTATGGAATTAGGGAATCACTTTTCAAACACTTTGAATATAATTGTGATCTTTTCCTCTCATTGAGTAGCTAACCACCATTAAAAGATCCCCTCATGAAGTCATGATTGATTTTAATATCAAATTCCAAAAACATGGGATAGAATTCCCCTTTATTTAAGCCCTCTCCTAGTACTACATTTCTATATTTTCTAAGGGCATTAAATAGTGATATTGCTATTATGATCCAATCTATGGGGGAGACATATTACCAAATGCATATGATTTAACTAGAAGAGCTAATAATCATCTAATACAAGTGGGAAGATAGCTCGACACCGCCAATACCTCTATTCCCAAAGCTGTCTCTATACAACTTGTTTTGGCACCCATTCCCCAATCAACCAGTCATTCCACTCCTTCCTTCCCTCCTAATGAGCTACATGGAGTTATGACTATGCTACAAAATATTGGAAATGAGATGGTGACCATAAAGAAGCAAATAACTCAGCAAGGAAGAACTTATCAACCTTTCAACCAAGCATATTAGCCAAATAAGCAATCCTACCAAAACAATGTCCAAATAGCTTACTCTAAACCTTTGAACACACAATATCCTTCTACTGCGCAAGTTCTTATAAGGCCATTGTCCCAATCCAAAACAATTTAGCACATGACTATGAATGGTTTTATCCATGTAATTTGCCTCATGATAAAAATTAATGCAAGAATGGGATTCCCAATCAAGCTCACATGGCCCAAGGTGCATCCAATTTAGTAGAAAAACATGAAGAGTCAGATGTAAAAGGAGAAGAAGCTTAGGGGCAATTGCCAAATCAATCAACCTTTTTCAATTGGTAAGAGGGCAAGTTTTGTGGGGTAAATCAAGAGGTTGCTAATAGAGTTGCCAATCCAGTTACATTCAACACAATATTTAAAAAGATGGCTATAGGAGAGGAACCTCCATCCGCAAGTGGCCTATCACTTTCCTCCCAACAAAAAAAGGAGGATGTAGCTGCTAAACCCTCTCGAGCTACAAGAACATCAAACCGGTAAGAAGGATAATCCACTTAGAACTCGTGCTCATCCGACCAACAATTAAAAGGATATGTTTCTACCATAATAGTTCAACCAAAGGTTAGCTATATCCCCTTGAATATAGTGGAGAAAATGAAGAAAACTAGTATGAACATGACCATGTGGGAAGGAATCTCCATTCCAACTCAGAGGAATTTGTTACAAGAAGCTTTGAGGCACCTTGGTGATGAGAATGAACCAACAAAGGGAAAATCAAGTGCTCCTACAAGCTTGTGCCAACCAAGAGAAGGAGAAACAAGTAAAATCATCAAACCACCTCCCTTCTACATCTCCTAATCATTGGTAAGTACCTTGTTCACAATTGCATGATAGATTTTGGAGCTAGTAGTTTTTGTTATGCTTGATTAACTAAAAATTGAATTTTAAGAGTTAATCTAAGAAGTACAACAATATAATAACTGGAGTAAACTGAAATATAAATGCTAAATAATTTATTTGATATCTTAATTGAAGTGAAATAGGAGGGAAAAGGTACTAACTTGAAAATAACTTACCTCGCAGTGATCTGGGACTAGTTGGAATGATGAACAAGTGGAACAAAGTGTCGTGACAGACTCCAAAAAATTACAGGAGAGGCATATCTAGCCCGATTGGGGCGCCCGGGGAAGGATAAGGGCCCTTGGAGTGCCTAGTCTAGAATATGGGCACCCTGGTCTATAGAATAGATCAAAACCTAAGTCCGGAAGGGTCACTTTGGTCTTTGCAATAATTCTCCTTTGTCGCGTGGATGTCACACTAGCTTCACTGATGACACCGAAAACCTGTAATGAAGAATCACCTGTAAAACCCCACACAAGACATCAAACACTAAAAAATAAATATGCATATGAAGGGGTCAGATTGTCCTTAGAAACCACAATGGTGGTCTTACAACTAAGCATTGCACTACAATCTCAGACCCAATGTAGTTCTATGTGATTATGTGTGCAATGATGTGCCTAGGGCTCCTAAGCGCCGATGACGTAGAGATATTAGGCAAAGTATCTAGATAGAATACAAAATGGTGGATGGAATATAATAAAATTACCTTTCTTATACAATGTGTGATGCAAAATAGTTCCCAAATATAGTCCCTTGCCTTATATGGATAGCTAGCCCTTAGTAGAAAATAGTCTTCCCATAAGGTAGTATGTATGTTATGTTTATATAGAGATATCTTGCTCAAATTTTGACACTAATGACCCGACATTCTGAATAGTACCTAGGGAATGAGAGGAAAATCATAAAAATTGACCTCGAACATCTAAATGAGAACCAAGTGTGACGGGGACTAGGGTGCCTAGAAATGAGAAGCAAGGTGCCTCGGGTGCCCTAATCCTTTCCTAGGCATCCTAGTCAAATACTAAAGATGACAATTGAGTGAATAATGATAACTAAGACTCCCTGAGAGATGAATGGAACTATGCTAGTGACTAACGACTATGTAAGACGAACAATGACAAAGGCCAACTAAACTAATGACTTGACTAGGGGATGGGTCATTAGTGAATACTTTTCTTACGCAAGATCCATATATAAAACAACATACTTTGCAGTATAATTATAGTAGTAAGTGTGTGATTTTGTGAATACATTTTCCCTCACTTTATGTTGGTGAGCGGAAAGCTCGGTAAAATAAAGTAGATAAATATGTATACCTGAGGGAAATCCGGAGAAGCCCATGCTATAATAGAACACAAAAATATGGTAGAAAATCTTGCTGACCATGGATCAACGTGTTGATCCATGCAACACAACTGAGATACGCAATATTGCGATGAAGTTCTCTAAATGAGAGTAATGATTGTAAAATTAGATGATTGAAGATTTCAAATGTTGTATGATGATGATGAGATGGGGAAGGGAGTGATCAATTCCCAACCCGATAAATGTATACAAAAAATTGATGGGAGGATTTGGGTGTCTTCTGCTACTGCTAGAGCATGAGTGTAAGGAGAAATGTGTGTTATTATCCAACCTATAACTACATCCTCAAGATCTAGCCATTGTAGATGGACTCAAATCAAACATTTTGTGGTTTTGGATCAATTTTTTTGATCAAACAATTGAACCATATAGGAGTGGTATAGGAAGGCACTCTTGCCCCCACTCCATGGGTGTCACCGTAATGTGTGATGGATTCCAAGTTATCTCATATGGAAGTAAACACGAAATGCATGATGGCTTCCAAGTTAGGTCATCTAGAAGTAAACACCAAATTTCCCAAGTTAGGTCATCTGGGAAAGTAATGAATGTAACTCCCAAGTTAGGTCATCTGGGAGGCCGCATGTGTTGTATCATATTGATTGAATAGTGTGATTGATTAGAGATTTGAACGCATTGATGAATTGATTAATTGATTGTTTTGATTGGTTACTCATAGAGAGATTTTATGCTAGTTGCCCCGTGTTAGGTCATTAGGGGGAATCGATAGAAATTGACGAACACTTGTTTCCCCCAGGTTGGGTCATTAGGGGGAAATAATGAAATATCACATATAGAAATTGTATGTTTGTTTCCCCTAGGTTAGGTCATTAGGGGGAATTGATGGTGAAATATCACATAGTGTATTAGTAAATGTTTGGAATTGTCAAATTGGTAGTATTTGGTTGAACGTGTGGTGATGTAAGAGGAATTGTAGGATAACCTCAATTATATGCTCCCCCTTTTAGCAAAAGGGGAGTAATGATAAGAATGAATGCTGAGCCGAAAGTAAGCACAAAATGTGATAAAAATCACCAAAATGTGTATAGATTATATTAAAGACAATGTTGAGGAGAGATAACATATGCATAATGTGTATAGTATGATTGTAGCTGGAATTCTGAAAATAATGCTGTAAACGAGGTGTAAATTGGAGGAAAATGCTCAAGATATGACAAAAATCATGCGGTGTATATTAGTTGAGGTTATGATCGTAAGATAATGACTATAGTAGTGTAAGTAATGAAAAGTAAATATAAATAGTAGGATGAAAAAGTGATTAGTCACTTCATTTGTCTTTTGTGCAAGGGTGATAGTGAGCTTTGAGTAAGTAAGGATGCCGCAAGTGAGAGAAACACAACCTAGCTAATTTGAGATGGTAGCGACCACCGTAGCATCACATATGATGACATAGTTGGTAAGTGCGTTGTTTTTTCAAAAAAAAATGTGTGTATGGTAGTTTTTGTTGAATTTTTGCAAAATTTTCATTTGTACTTTTTTCGGCATTTTAGACTTGGACAAGAGTAGTGAAGGCGCTAATGGCCTTCAGGATAGGAGCACCCAGTCTTGGCACCGGTGTTCTGCTTCCGCGCCCCAAGATCGCTTCTGGGTGTCCTAGTTAAAAGGGGGTGTAGTTAGTCTAGCATGATGTAAATGTGATTTTTATTGTGTAATAATGTCGTAAGCAAGTGTGTATGGGTTTGTATAGTGTTCTAATGTTGTGTTTGTTGTCATTTTGTGTTGTGTAGAGGGATATTTGGGTTTGTCATTTGAGTAATTTTCTTGGGCTAGGTTTTTCAAATGATGATTGGGAGGCTATGGACCGTTCCGACCTATGACCGATCCATAGGGATCTAAGAAAACACACCACTTCATCAGTTCCATCAGCACCAAGAAGGAGAAACAAGAAAAGTGAATAAAATGAGGTAAACAGAGGTTCTGGAAGGAACCGCTGCTCTATGCAGAGTGGTAGTTTCAGAATCGCTGCCCTCAGGGGCGGCGGTCCTAAAATCACCACCTTGCTAGGGCGGTGGGCTTGGGACCACCGGTTTTCTCAAGGCTATAGTCTTGACACTTTTGAACAGAAAAGAAGAATGGAACGCGAATGGATGTGAATTTAAAGCGCCCAACTATGTCTCTTCCCCTTCCATGCCCTTTCACATCCTCCAGTGCACATGAGGACATGGGAAGGCCTATAAATGCATGAAAGGAGCAAGAGAATGATCATTCAAATATCCAGAGAGATCGAGAAGCAAAGTTTAATGAGAGCAGTGAGCAATATCTTTAGTGCTAGAATGGAATTGTAGGAGCAAGGTGTAGAAACAAAGCAAGCAAGTAATTGGAGAGAAGGTTTACATTGTTGCTTCTTTTCATACTTATTGTAATCTGTAATTTTCTATATTAGACCAATAAAAGTGGGAAGAAAGAGCAGTTTCCCTTCCCAACTAGTTTTTCTCCATTGGAGGTTTCAGATAAAATTGTTGGTGTTGAAGTTTTGAATTATTTCCTTCTCTGCAATTTCCTTTCTATAGCACTAGATAATCAGTCACGAAGCTCTAATTTTTCAAGAAAATATGTCATTTTCTAAAGTTGAAAGTAGAACAACATAATTGTGTGATTCATAGAGTTCCAAAGTAGAAGTTTACGGATCATTTTGGTATCAGAGCTGATTATATATCCAGGACTATGGTATTTGAATCTTTCTTATGATTTTGTATGACAGTGACAAGGTCCAAAGGTGAATAATTTTTACCTTGCAAGCCATATATTTCTACGAAGAAGTGGAAATAGAGAATTCAGCTCAAATGGAGGAAGAGAACTTGGTCCAGTAGAGTCGAGATGCTAGAGACCATGATGGATAGATTGCATAGAAAACAAGAAGAGCTTTCAAATTTGCAAAATACGGCTTCGGTTAAGCAAGATTCCATGGACTCGTGGTTCGAGCACTAGCCGAACATTCGGTATCAGAAAGAGCCACGAAGAGGAGGAATGGGAAGAGCGTGAAGAGACGCCAATTGTAAGCGAGAAGGTAAAATCTTCACATACACCTTTTAAAGTTGAAATGAAAGTGGAAATAAAGAATTTTGAAGGACAAGTAGATGCAAAATTAATGGATAAATGGCTAAAACAATTAGAAGTATAATTTAATGTGCATAATGTCACTGAGGCACAAAGGATCACCTTTGCACGTCTCAAAATGGAAGGTCATACTCTGGTTTGGTGGGAAACCCATCTAGACACTTGTGAAAAGAAGAAATGTCCTATTGTCGCCAGACTTGGATAGGTTTTAAAGAATTGATTAGAGCAAACTTCTATCCTATTGGCCATAAGACTGACATGATGATTAAGTGGCAATACTTTAGACAGGGCAATGGTCAAAGTGTACAAGACTACACTACGGAATTTCGAGACAAGCCATGTTGCTTAATATGGACTTGGAGGATGAGGACATTTTGACCAAGTATTTGGCAGGACTTCACACTCACCTTCGAGGAAGGTAATCTCCATGAAGCCCAAGGATCTCAATGAAGCTTGTATACAAGCATACTACATTGATGACAAGAAGAAGCAAGGAGAAACAAAGGCAAAGGGAGACCAGTCAACAGAACAGTAGGACAAAGAACAAGGGAAGACAAGTAGCAGAGGTAAATGGAAAGGTAAACATACTGCTATTGCTTTGCATACTTGTAAAGATCCTAAGAATTTATGTAAGAATTGTGATGTAAATGGACATACTGATGCCACATGTTGGAAGTTGCATCTGAAATTACACCTAAAGCACCGAACCAAGGATTCCAAGAAATCCATGGCCACTATGAAGACAGAAAGAGAGGTGGATATTGAGGATGATTCAGATGTAGACGAGAGGCTAGGATGCATGGCCACTAACATACACGGGCAAAAGAAGAAGAAGAGATGAGTAAGCTATTTCAAATCCAAATCCAAATCAAGAAGACTAAGGTAAACACTTTAGTAGATTTTGGTTCTCAATCAAATTTGATTTCTGATGCGGTTGTAAAACAACTTGGTCTAGAGACTTACACGCATCCACATCCATACCCACTGGGATGGGTGAAGAAGGGTGTAGAAATACAAGTTACAAGGAAGTGTAAGTTTCAGTTTGGGATAAATACCTAATACATAGATGTATTAGAGGCTGATATTATTCCACTTGATGCATTTGACGTTGTCTTCGGAAGTCCTTACTTGTATGCTAGGGATGTTGTGTTCACAAGGAGGGAGAACCGGTACAGATGGGTCAAGGATGGAGTTAGTTTTAACATCTGGGCACACCAAAGCAAATCAAAGAAGGCTATGGTAAGTACCAACCAAGCACCAAGACCTATTCAGGAAAATCATCAGTTTTTTTGCTTTCATTGGAAGAAAAGTAAAATGGACGTGAGAGATGAATATTTCTGACAAAAGGATGGAGAATTTGGATAACAATTTTCTATTTTTGCGAAGAAACCATCATAGGAACTGCTCATTGAAGAGCAAAACAAACTTCCGCTATGTAATCATCAGATCTACCCACGGATTCACTGGACCTGACCGTGGGGTAGCAAGAAAAAGAGGAGATAAAAGGAACGATGGTGACTATAACAATAACGTACTTGGGGAGGATTCGACCAATCCATCTCAAGAGATAAATCTAGGAAAGGACTAAACCACTACAATATGGGACCTTTGCCATACTTGAGCAGGTTGGAGAAGAAACCTTTAGGCCATACTTCATGTAGATGCACGTGATAGCAAGTTATAAGAGCTCGCATCCACTAATGCCATCTATGCATGACAAAGAAGGAAAGATACAAAAGCTTCCTTCCAAAGAGGATTGTACTTGAGGAAACTCGAGAGGAGGATGTAGCACTGGAGTAATAAACTAGAGATCCACAAGAGTCTTGGCAGGTTGGATGAGAGAAGACACCAAGGCAGACCCAGTGGTACTCGAATGAGCACAAGAGGGAGTTGATTCCACTACCACTCCCCCACTAAGATTTTGCAGGACCAAAATCCTCCTAAGTAGAGGAGGTATGATCTATAGGATCCAAGAAAACACACCACTTCATTAGTTCCATCAGCACTAAGAAGGAGAAATAAGAAAAGTGAATAAAATGAGGTAAACAAAGGTTCTGGAAGGAACCGTTGCTCTGTGCAGAGCAAAGTGTTTTAGAACCACCGCCTACAGGGGCGGCGGTCCCAAACCGCCATCTAGCCGGGGTGGCAGGCCCGAGACCACCGATCTGCTTAGGGCGGCGGTCCTGACACTTTCAAATAGAAAAGAAGAATGAAATGTGAATGGATGTGAATTTGAAGCACCCCAATCAGTGTCTCTTCCCCTTCCATGCCCTTTCACATCCTCCAGTGCATGGGAGGACATGGGAAGGCCTATAAATGCATGAAAGGAGCAAGAGAATGGTCATTCGAAGATCTAGAGAGATCGAGAAGCAAAGTTTAATGAGAGCAGTGAGCAAGATCTTTAGTGCTGGAATGGAATTATAGGAGCAAGGTGTAGAAATAGAGCAAACAAGTAATTGGAGAGAAGGTTTAAACAAAGCAATACTGATGAGAAAATGACAAAAAGTAGAGATAGATCTAACAAAATAAACACACAGATCTAACATAAGAAAGATCTGATGCACATAACACATGTATTCAACACAAAGTCTTAATATTTGTATTAATGTTTTCTTCTGTTACAAAAAGTACAAAGCCTTTTCTTCTCACTTCTATTTTTCATCTAAAAAATGTCCACCACTTGAATACAACAAATATCCAAGTATATATAGAAGGAGAAGGAGAAAGAAGGCAAAAAGAAACCAACAACTAATTACAAAATATTTACAAAATATCTAAAAGTCAACTGTTGACTTTGGGCAATTTGGTGGATAACAACATCTCATGGTGCAACATGGATGATGTCATCATTTGTGCCAACAAACTTTTAAATATTACAAAAAGAGAACATCCTAGGAGGAAGGAGCCTATTCGTCATCATCCCACAGCTGGAAGGGAGTATCCTACTTCTACTCAGGAGAGGAAATATGAAATTGAGCACGATACTCCAAGAATTTGCTAATCATCGGTTGAAGTTGATCCTGAGCAGGACCCTTGGTGTGATCACCGATGACTTCACAAGTCTCCCGTTCATCTCTGAGTCTCTCTGGGAGCTTGAAGTATTCATTACCTACCTCCATCAGGTATCCAACAAAATCACGGCAGCCAGAAGGTTGTTGATAGATTCTGCATCAAAAGTCACTTCTGACCCTAACCCTTGACGTGACGATCTCCTTAAAGATCCGAATAGTGTCATCTACCTTCCTCAAGGCGTATGATGGGGTGAGAAGCCCGAGACATCTTAGATGATCTGCTCCATTTGATGCATTGCATCCAAGGCTTCCTCCTTGATTTTATCAATTTTCTCCAAGATGAATTCCATCTGATCGACCCGATAGTCCAAAGCAGCAAGGACTTTGTTGGGTGCTCTTGGGTGATCGAAGATGCCAAATTTCACTAAGTCATCGACTGGGCAGTCAAGCATCTTCTGGAATGTCTCATGTTGTAACCTAGCATGGTCCAACTCTTCGAGATAGGTCCCGCAATCACCTGGAGTTCCTTGTTAGCCTGATCAATATTCTGATATAGCTCTGATGAACTTTACGATTACTTCCTCACTATCCTTGAGGATCTGGTCTCTCCAGTGGATACTGCCATACCTTGTTCACCAATCTTGGCATATTCATTTATCTTTTCCTGGCTAAGGGCCTCAGGAGTTTCAGTGGCAGTTGTAGGAGGTGCACTGCCCATTTTCTGTAGGGCTTGGAGAAGATGTCTATTCTGTTCTTTTAGTATCCTCTTCTCTTCCTTTACCTCCTGAAGCTTTTTGCAAAGGGCATCCACTGCAGATAGGGCCTCTCCCGTAGGGATTTCTCGAGGATGTTCCCATCATGACCTGTGTCACTGTATAATCTGTAGGAGACAGATCCTTTTTATCCTTTGTGGGATCGGGGTATGCGATCTCCATTACCCTTTCACCTGAAGCACTCTGAGAGAAGCGGGTTATCGGCTTTTTCTTCTTAGCTCCTTTTGTTGGGATGACGGAGAAGTCCATAGGTGCAATGGGGACTTTCCTCTTATGCTAGCTCAGGTGCTTGGAGATCCATTCTGGACTTAAGGGAGTGGGACCAGAGGGAGAAGAGGGAACGGAGGAAGAAGAAGGAGCAACTACAGTGAACTCGGGAAATGTGTCGAGACGCTTGGTGGCATGGCATTGATAAAGAAGCCAAATCTCCAACGCTCACAGGGGTAGGAGTCACTGTAGGAGAGGAAACCATGGGGGTGGAAGGGATCTGAGAGATGAGGGAAGAAATGTTGGGGGACAACTCCACGAGGGAAGAGAAGATGGAGGAAGAGGAAGGGGGAACAAGAAGATGGGGAGAAGACACAACCAAAGGAAGGGTTGCTTGAGTGACACGAGGAGGGGAAGGAGGAGTGGGAGATGGGATGGTGGGAACTTCAATGAGTTACAGCAATGGCAACATCCTGAGTGGATGTGCCCATTGGAACACTTACCACCTATTCTTTTTCTGGGGAGACCAGGCTTACGACTACTCCTAGGTGGTAGAAGGAGGACTCTCGGAGCTTGCTCTCCTGAGCAGCACTTGATTCTCCTTCTTTGTCTTTCCCTTTTCCCTTTGGCAAGTGTTTTGGTCTAGCAGGTGCATTACCCAAAGGAGACGTGGTGAAGTCTACCCCAAGGTAGATGAGACCGTTATACCTGCACCAATGCTCATGCGCTGCAAAGTGCCTTTAACCCTCTCCTCAATAGTTTGAGGTGCCTTGTTCTATCTATCTCAGCAAATGGCCAATTGTCCCCATCCGTATCTAGATAGACCTGATCAACTTCTTGATCACCATTTGAAACCTTTCGGACAATGGCCACACCATATTGGATGATTTCTGCTAGGGCCAGGTGGGAGTGATCCTTTCTTCTGAGCTCGACCTCGTGATACAGATCGATGTAGATATCCTCGATCTGTGGGACGTGGATTGGATCGAGCTTTTCCTTTGGGAGGCAATTGCGAGGATCAAAGGTCGGCCTTGCTGGGAAATTGTGTTTCAAGTTAAGCAACTCTAGCTCCAAACATTTCCCGGGCTTTGGTGTGAGAAGTGCAGGTGTACCTACCCACTGTGAGGGGGAAAGGAGTTCCACCCTTCTTTCTTTTTAGGCACTTCTCGTGATATGTGATAAGCTATCCGATAACTCCAATAGGATCAACTTAGGCCCCGCATACCTTGGTAACTTGGTGGGCTCCCCTAAGAAGTTGGCGGCTCTGAGATAAGTGAAAGTGGGGAATTACGTAAATAACGCCCCCACTTCTCTGTGGCAGTCACTATGCTCTTGGTCATCCGACCATGAGTCATATTGGGCCTCAAGAGGCAGATGATGCCGTAGAAGAAGGCATCATTGATCTTGCTGAACTATGGGATGTTGTTTTCCAGTCTCAACTCTAGATAATATTCATATATTTTTACTTGGGGCCACACCCCATCGACTTAGTGCTGGGTAGTCTCTTTCTCGAGGCAAAGCAGTATACCACGTAGGAGTTCATGTAGAACCTCCCCATTGTTGAGAGTTGTTGAGCTGCTCGAGATGGTGCTGCTGATGATCTCCGCCCATTCAAAACGTTGATCAGGAACATTTTTGCTCATTGTCTCCAGATACTCTGAGCATCCATTTGTGGAAGTAATGGGCATCAGGAAGCCCAAATACCCTACTTAGGAAGGTTATGGTGTCACTCAGCTCCTCTGAGAAGTCACTGCGATGAATAACCTATGGCCACCTGTTATTATTACCTTCTTATTCTTCAGATATACTTCATTCATGAGCTGCATGCATTTGTCTTCATTTTCATCCCATGCCTTTATGCAGTCTTCTTGGCTTATTGCCACAAAGTGCCAGTGGTGGGGGATACCCAACATGATTTCAAAGTGTCGGGCAGTGAGGTTGATTATAACCTCACCCTTTTCATTCTCGACACACCTTGTGTCCTTATTGTAGCAGCGGGCCACCACCATCATGAATTCATTGTTCACCGCACTCACGGAATTCCCCCAGTGAAAGTGTAGACCACTTCCGACCAATTTTTCCATCCATGGACTACCTGTGACCCTTCTGGTTCTAGCCCAAAATCCTCCATATCAATGTGGCCAAGTTCTGAATCCTTGATGTCCAAGTCACATTCTGCAAGGGACTCGGCATCCTGACCCTTTGGTATTTGTACTTCATTTCTTCTTCTGTGAGTTTGGCCTTACCCTTAGACTTGGTTGGCCTCTTACTTGATGAAGACATGTGTGAATCTGAGTTCAGTTGCTGATCTGCAAGAAGAAGGAGTGAAGTCCATCGTAGAAGAGCCATGTTAGCTAGTTAAATCATCCATCAAAGCTTTACAGAATGAAGAGTTAGCAATTTAGAAGCTTCTGGGCAAGGGCATGCACTATATCATAGTCAGTCAGGGTCGAAAAGCAAGGCACAATGCTGGAGAGTGTTGCATGGAAGAAAACAACAAAAAGGGGCAGGGCACATAAAAATTACACAAAACACTCAGATGTTGATGTCAATGTATGTGCACCTGCACATATGAAGGGTTTTAAACTGGGCGCAGATTATCTTGGTGTTGTAGGCAAGGATGCGCCAATGGCGCAGATATGGAACATGTTGCAAAACATTTTTATGTGCCAAAGGGCACATAAATTAAAGGATGCATCATTGAGTTAAGGTGCGCCAAGGGGCTTTTGCGCATGCAGAAGAGTTTGCATGACATTCAGATGTTGGTGTAGGTGGGATTGTGCTTGCGCCTATGTTAGGTTTTAAGAATTTTATAAGGCGCAGGGAGGGTGCATGTCAGCAGTGTAGGGATAGTGCGTGCCCTCGGCGCGATGACTGTGTTTTGTGCAACAACGATTTTGTTTGCACCAAAGAGAAAGCCATGGCTTTGGATTGTATAACTTTTAGATTTTCTCTCTTTTTGATAGGTTTGTGGTTTTTTGGCCTCTTTTTCAACATAGATTTTGACAATGAGGGGAAAAGAGCAAAGAGGATCCTTGGATTCATTTTCGAGACAAAAGCCCTCCAGCCAGCAGATCTGGAAGGAGGGTAAAACCGGTTTGGGGGGAGAGAAGATTGCAAAATGGGTTGGAGGTTGTGTTTTATTTCTTTAGATTCATTTCTTTGTTTTTTAACAACAACCTCTAAAAACAATACAAAAAACCCACAAACAATCAACACAAGAAAAGCAAGGACCACTTACCAGGAATATATAGAATGGAAGAAATGATGTGGGGTCCACGAATGTGACGTAAAGTGACACGGGATGACAGAGCACTGACAGGTGCAGAGGAATTAACTTTTTCACATGTTTTTCAATCGTGAAAATGACAGTCGATGCACCTATATATAGCAAAAGGTAATAAATGCACCACCAACTTTTTCAAAGGGCACCAAAACAGATGCCAACATGAAATTATTTGCGCCATTGGCGTGGATTCAAGACTATCGACATTACCTTTTTAGCAGCTTTGGCACACCATTCAAGGGCACAACAATTTTAGTGTCGACAAGGTGGCGCATGCACCTCGCAAGCGTAGTTTGAAAGGTGCATCATGGGAAGGCACAACATTTGTAATGTCGACACTCCAAAGGATGCGCCAAAGGAATAGAAGGGGGCACAAATTCATTTGATGTTGCATGAATAAAATCTGCGCCCAGCCAAAAAAGGACCAAATGACTAAGTTCAAAAACTAGATTCTCCGGAAAGGGATTTTATGCCATTCCAAATGCTAAGGGACCTTAACAGGGAACCAAAACAAAATTTTTGTATGGTTACCTGCAAAATTTCCCTTGTCAATTTTACAGATAACAACTGGCTCTTTCTGGGGACTATCTTTGAGTGAAGCTTAAGGGTAGAGAATCCCAGATCAACATGTGCCTATCCATTGGGTTACAGAGTCAAAAACAAGGGCGACAAAAAAGGAAAACACACAACCAACAAAAGCAAACACACGACAAAAAAAAAACACACAACTAAAGCAAACTATACAAAGAAGAGAGCAAGCTCTACTTCCTGAATATTTTGAGATGCTGCCCACTATAGGGAAGCGGAGCTCAGTTCCATCTAGATACGAGAGATAGAAGCTATTCTCTCCATTGAGCTGCTTGATCTTGAAAGGCCCTCTCCATAGAGAATCAAATTTTCCGTGCATGCCCTTTGGCTCTCTTCGCTTGTCCCACAAAAGGATGAGATCTCCCACCTAAAATCTCTCTTGCTTGGCCTTTTTATCGAATAATCTCTTGACTTGATTCTGATGTTCGGTGATCCTGTCGACCACTTTTACTCTCTTTTCTTCAAGCTCTATTAGATACATGACCCTCTTTTCAAGAGAATTTTGGAAAGTCTCATCTTCGATCGCTCATGCCAAGCGCAGAGCAGGAAGTTCCAGCAGAAAATGGGAAGCTCAACGTCGATTCCATATAATACTTGAAAAGGTGACATACCGAGAGACCTCTTTGGAGTAATACGGTTTGCCCACAAAGCATCATACAATGACTTGTGCCATGACCACTGATTCTCATCAACTAGCTTCCGTATGATGGTCACTAAGTTCTTATTACTAGATTCTACCTGACCATTTCCCTGGGGGTAATAATCCGAGGCATGGGCCAAGGTTATCCCATATTCATAGCAAAAACCGATAACTTCCCATGAGGAGAAGTTGGAAGCATTATCAACAACGATCTTGTGTGGAACGCCAAACCTTACAATGATACTTTCTTTGATGAAGTTACAAACAATTTCAGAGGTGGCATTCTTAACAGGTATGGCCTCCACCCATTTGGTGAAGTAATCTGTTGTTGTTAGGACATAACTATGTCCGACACTTGATTGGGGATGTAGTGCTCTGATAAAGTCATTCCCCATTTCCTGAATGGTTCATCAATAATGACGGGCCTGAGGGGAAAAGTAACCAATTTTGGTTTGCCAACAAACTAGTTGGCAGAGCTCACATTTTGCTACCTGTGGTCAGATCCCAAAAATAGCAAGTTGGCCAATAGTACCTAGCCCAGATGATCTTGTGTGCTATCACAGATGAGGAGAAGTGACCACCGCAGGCTGAGTCATGAAAACTTTCTAGCAATTTTACCTGCTGCGGCTTGTCAACGCATCGCAAGAAGATGCCATCAATCCCACGCTTGTATAAACCGTCATCCCATATGACATATCTGGCTGCTCTGAGCTTTATGGTACACTTCTCCTTTGAAGTTAGATGAGCTGACACTCACCATAAGTGAGAAAGAAAGTGATATCGAATACCATTCATCACTAGTCACAACAAATAAAACCATAGGTAGAGAATCAGCTTTCTCCAGCTGGCCTTGCATTCCATCGATGCAATCATCTTTTTCTTTAGGGACCTCTGAATCTTTGTTTTCAGCCATAAGCTGACATAGGCCCTTGCCTCTTACCAGCTTGGTTGGTTTTATGTCTAGATCATACTCTTGGACCTTTGCGATCCAATTCCCTCATAAGCTTCCTAACTCCTGTTGAGTTAGGATAGACTTAACTACCGTGTCAGGAACCAACACCACCGTATGAGAGTTCAGGATGTAGTACCGAAATTCTTGACTACTTTGACAATGGTGAAGGCATGTTTTTCCAATTGAGACATCTTCAATTCATGAGGCTTGAGAGGAGAACTCATGAACGCTATTGGAGATTCAACATCCTCAGAGTTCTTTTGCATTAAGATGGCCGATACAGTATGCTCAGATGCATAACTGTACATGATAAAATCCTTGGAGAAGTCAGGACATACCAGAACTGGTGCATGGGCAACAAGGCTTTTATATCCTCGAATGACGTCTTTCCTTCTTCGCTCCACCGAAATTTTGTGACCCTTTCATCATATTTGATATGTGGCGAGTCTTTTCAAAGAAAAAGTCGAACAAAGCGTCTCGAGAAAATTCACTTTTCCAAGAAGGAGTGAACACGGTCTTGCTTGTAGGTAAGTAAGGCTCTGAATGGCCTTAACCCTTTCAACATCTATCTTTGTCCCTTCCTTGCTTACAACGTGTCCCAAAAATTTCCTTCAGTGACTCCGAAAAATAGAACTTTTTTGGATTTAGGAAATCCCGTGTTCTCGGCATCTAATCAATACTTGCTCCAAATGATCACAATGATCACTTCACTTTTTTGAGAACACAGTTAAGTCATCCAAGTAAACTATGATGACCTTTCCCATCATACCTTTGAATGCAAAGTCCATTGCTCACTGAAAGGTGGCACCAACATTGGTCAAGCCAAAAGGCATCCTGCTATAGGCGAATGTGCCCTAGGGAGTAGTGAATGTTGTTTTGAATCGGTCTTCAGTGAGACTTCAATCTGATTATAGCCTAAAACCATCAAGCATGGACAACATTTCTCAACCGCTTACTACCTATAGAATTTGATCCATTATGGGTAGTGGGTAGTTGTCCTTCAAGGACGCTTGATTCAGGTTGCAAAATCTACGCATATGCGTATCTCACCATTCTTCTTTCACACTGGCACGATGTTTGCTACCCAGTACTGTGATGGATAGGAAAAATGATCCTTGCATCCAACATCTTCTGTATTTCTACCTGGATGGTACCCAAGATCTTGGGATTATAGTGCCTCTATTTTTGGTGAAAAGGTTTGACATCATCTTTTAATGGGATGTCATGTGAACGTCCTTTGGTTTGAAAGACTTTAGATCAGCATAAGACCATGCCAATACGTCCATATATTTCTTCAGCAATTTGACAAACTTCCACTTTTCTTCGGGTGTGCAACACTTCCCAATGTTCACAAGTTATGGTGTTCCATAGTACCCAGATTAACCGATTCGGTCTCTGGAGAGGAGTTAGGATCATCTTGCCACTTCTTTTTTACAAAACGATCATGTTTGTCAAACAATCATTCCAGAGAGACTAAACCTTTTGGGATTTTATTTCCTTTGAGCTGACATATGCCATCACCTCCTTTGATTCATTTGCTTGATCAGTGATAGATTCACGGCATGTAGAAGTAGATCCTTCAAAATGAAGCTCACTAAATTTTCTACTTTCTCTAGAAAGGCAATAAGTTGATTGTCATCGTTGAATACCTACCAGTGCTGAGAATTGTCTGGCACACTTGGGCGGAAGACTACCTCAATAGTATATGTGTCTGTTTTTAACCCGGGTGAGGGAGCATGAGAGACGCTGAGATGGCCAGTGAATCGGCCATGTCATTCTGAGCTCTTGGAATGGATTTTATTGAGAAGGCATCAAATTCCTCAATGTTGTCCCATACTACGTTGCGGTAATGCCTGAGCCTTTCATTCTTTACTTGGTATATTCTTTTTACTTGATTTACGACTAGCTCGGCATCACCCTGTACTTTTAGGTTCTTGATTCCCCTTTCTTTTTAGCTTGCATGCCAAGTAGAAAAGATTCATATTCAGTAGTATTATTCATGTTGAAAAACTACAACTTGAAAGAGAGAGGAAAAATCTCCTCCTCAGGAGATATTAACACAGCTCCAGCACCGCATCCACTAGTTGCACAACTGCCATCAAACTGCAATGTCCAAACCTTGTTAAGGTCTTCTTCTTGGATGAGAACGTCCATTTTCTCAAACTCAATAGATAAGAAGTAGTTCCCATCCCTGATGATTCAAGAGAATTTGGGCTTTGGGGTCATCGGAATTGGTGACCAAGTACTTCTTTTGTGATTCAGGCTCCAATGTCTACATTACACCCTTGACGGGGATTCTGGCCTTGACCAGTCCATATAAATTTCTCCACCAACTTCTCTAGCAAAAGCTCCTTCCTAGTAGAATTCCATATGCCACTGGATATCAACAACGAGGATGGTCATCTTTACTCTTTTCTCTGGGAATGCCGCAAAGGTGAACTGTGCGTCTTTGATTTGACCAATCAATGGAACTTGTTTGGTTTCCATGGAGTAACATCTACCGAAAGGCTTGGTAAGAGTGAGGCCCAAAGCATGGGTGACCTTTTTTACCGGCATGACATTATCGGAAGCCCTAATCAATTATGCAGTTGCTTAGCTTGTGACCATTGATTAGGAGGGAAAGATAAAAAGGTTCAATTTTTCCTGACACGGAAGTCGAGGCCACATTTATGCGAGATGCAGGAGGAGTGGAAAGGATTCCTTTCGGGAGACATGGGAAGTTACGACAGCTTGGCTTTGATATATTCAGTCAATCTTACAAGTTGCTCAGGGTTTGACTGAAGATATTCAGCCTCAGACATTTGAATCTTGGTCTTTTTAGCATGATCGATTATGTCGAATGCGACCAAGGGTTGCGTTGATGAGGGAATGAGTCCCTCACTTCACTGGCAGAGGGTAGGATTACTGGTCTTTATGGGAATAGAAGAAGGCTGATTTGGAGGAGAGATGGGGGAAAATATTTTTTTGTAAAAGACTTAATAGGAGGTTGAGCAGGAAGAGGATTACCTCTTTTAGCAATGGTTGGAGGCGTGTTTGACACAACCTTCTCTTTTTGTATCCTAGCAACAACTTCTGCTTCTTTTCCTTGAGAGTGGGTGAAAACAACATATGACTGCCCACTTGCATACCCTTGGGTTCCCTCTTCATCATCAGATTCTTCATCTTCAAATTCCATATACCCGATTGTAGAGTCACAATCGGTTCACCGACATCTTGATCATCTTCCACCTGGGATGAAGGTTCTTCATAATTTTTCTCCTCTTCTTCTACCTCGACTAGGGCATTGACCGGAGGGGCCTCAAGTGCCAACCATGGAGCAGTTGCAGGAAAACGTGGCTTTGAGGGGGTGTTGTTGGAAGTGAAATTTCTCCGTGGGATATCTCGGTATGAAGTGTTGGAGAAGCTTGAGCTAATTGCTTCTTCAACGCGAGCAAGTCATTTTCCATCTTCTGGAATGCCGATCTGATGAAGTGGCTTGAGAAGGAGTTGAAGCTTTAGGCTTGGATGGCTCACATTTTAATTCACCAGATATAAGTAGGTTGTCCTCTATCCGAATGGCAGCATCCTGAGCTGAGAACCAGGTGGTAATTTGTTCTTGTAAGAGTAAGAAACTTACTCTTGAGCTCATGGCATTCATAAAGAAACACTTTTGATTTTCTGGCATTGTGGCATGGGCATGGTGCACACACACATGGTTAATTAGTGAATTGAAACGAGTGATAAAATCACATGGTTTCATTGACTTCCTTCTTTAGGTGAGTGATCTTGGATAGTAACGCAAACGCATCTTCTGAAGGCTTATACCTTTCTTCAAATGCAGTTCGTAATGTGGCCCAACTAGTGATAGATCGGCCGGCAAATGTTGGAACCACTCTGCTGCGGGTCCTTGCAAGGTCTCTAGAAAGAGGCGTACTGATACATCTTCATGGGTCACATCCAGGATGCTGCATGACATGATGAATGCAGATATATGTGAATCCATGCTTTGGTTTCCACTCCCATCAAATCTTGGGAAATTCTTTCGGTTTCCATGAGGGAGTGCGTGAACAGGATGTGGTAACGCAAGAGGGCCCATAGCATTTCCCCATGGTACTACCATTTGAAAAGCTGGAAAGAGGACGCGAGCTGGAGCAGGTTCCACTGAGCAACAAAGCACTACAAAGGGATGTGGAGGCTCCTTGCGAAAAAATGGTTCTTTCATGGAGGCGAGACACTTCTGGCTGACCGATCGATCTGAACTCAACGATGAGAAGCGTGTTGGTGTAATACTAAGTTGTGCCTTTGAAGCAGATCAAAAATAGGATCAACTTCCCCACGAGCTCTCCTACTACGAGTAAATGGTTCACCCGCCAGTGTATCTTTCAGATCTGCAATGTTTTTAGAGCAGATTTAAAAACTCTTTTTGGTTGTACTTGCTGATTTTCTGATTTTTTTGACAAAAATCAGCAGCATGTACTTTTCTAAATATTTAATTTTATCCCTCTTTTGAAAACCGATTGTGGTTTAATGACAAAGATCAACGAGGATAAAATGATGGTTAAACTTAGCAAGCTGATTTTCGATCTTAGAGTTGACTTTTTGCAAGGGTTTGAAATTTTTGTAAAATAGTCAAAAACTCAGATCTACGGAAATATACGGGTTTTTGTAAAAACTCAGCGAACTAAAGATCTCTAACTAGCCCAGATCTATGGATCTCTGAAGAAAATTTTCAGTTTGGATCACTTTTGCAAAAATTTTGGATTTTAAGCAAAAAGCTAAGATTTGCAAACAAGTAGTGATTTTTGTAGTTTTATCAATTTTCTTAGTTACTTTAGAACTTTATAGTAGTGTCCTTTAACCGACACAACACTCACATAGATCTTTTCGATCCCCAGTAGAGTCACCAAAAACTGTTGGTCCAAAATCATGGGAGGGCAGATCTATGGATAGATGAGCCAACAGTGTGTAGGGCATAGCCCCTCTTTGAGACAACAAAGTGAAACTAGTTTATTGCTATTCTACCAGCAGGAATCTGCACAAGTCCTACAATATTCTACCTTCAGGGGTTTGGGATCTCATCCCAGTTGGGGTATTTCCGACTGTGAGCAGAAAGGGACGAAGGGAAGAGAGGAGATAGAATAGTTCTGAAGGGAGAAAAGAAATGAATTCCAAAGCAGAAAGGTCAGAGGGTTTATGTTTTGGGATTGGTAGTAAACAGAGCCAAACCTACTTGCATAAACAAACAAAGCAATACTGATGAGCAAATGACAAAAAAGTAGAGATAGATCTAACAAAATAAACACACAGATCTGACATAAGAAAGATCTGATGCACATAACACATGTATTCAACACAAAGTCTTAATATTTGTATTAATGTTTTCTTCTGTTACAAAAAGTACAAAGCCTTTTCTTCTCACTTCTATTTTTCATCTAAAAAATGTCCACCACTTTGAATACAACAAATATCCAAGTATATATAGAAGGAGAAGGAGAAAGAAGGCAAAAAGAAACCAACAACTAATTACAAAATATTTACAAAATATCTAAAAGTCAACTGTTGACTTTGGGCAATTTGGTGGATAACAACATCTCATGGTGCAACATGGATGATGTCATCATTTGTGCCAACAAACTTTTAAATATTACAAAAAGAGAACATCCTAGGAGGAAGGAGCCTATTCATCATCATCCCATGGCTGGAAGGGAGTATCCTACTTCTGCTCAGGAGAGGAAATATGAAATTGAGCACGATACTCCAAGAATTTGCTAATCATCGGTTGAAGTTGATCCTGAGCAGGACCCTTGGTGTGATCGCCGATGACTTCACAAGTCTCCCATTCATCTCTGAGTCTCTCTGGGAGCTTGAAGTATTCATTACCTACCTCCATCAGGTATCCAACAAAATCATGGCAGCCAGAAGGTTGTTGATAGATTCTGCATCAAAAGTCACTTCTGACCCTAACCCTTGCGACGCGATCTCCTTAAAGATCCGAATAGTGTCATCTACCTTCCTCAAGGCGTATGATGGGGTGAGCAAGCCCGAGAGACATCCTTAGGATGATCTGCTCCATTTGATGCATTACATCCAAGGCTTCCTCCTTGATTTTATCAATTTTCTCCAAGATGAATTCCATCTGATCGACCCGATAGTCCAAAGCAGCAAGGACTTTGTTGGGTGCTCTTGGGTGATCGAAGACGCCAAATTTCACTAAGTCATCGACGGGTAGTCGAGCATCTTCTGGAATGTCTCATGTTGTAACCTAGCATGGTCCAACTCTTCGAGATAGGTCCCGCAATCACCTGGAGTTCCTTGTTAGCCTGATCAATATTCTTGATATAGCTCTATGAACTTTACGATTACTTCCTCACTATCCTTGAGGATCTGGTCTCTCCAGTGGATACTGCCATACCTTGTTCACCAATCTTGGTGTATTCATTTATCTTTTCCTGGCTAAGGGCCTCAGGAGTTTCAATGGTAGTTGTAGGAGGTGCACCCCCATTTTCTCAGGGGCTTGAGAAGATGTCTGTTTTGTTCTTTTTAGTATCCTCTTCTCTTCCTTTGCCTCCTGAAGCTTTTTGCAAAGGGCATCCACTGCAGATAGGGCCTCTCCCTGTAGGCTTTCTGAGGATGTTCCCATCATGACCTGTGTCACTGTATAATCTGTAGGAGACAGATCCTTTTTGTCCTTTGTGGGATCGGGGTATGCGATCTCCATTACCCTTTCACCTGAAGCACTCTGAGAGAAGCGGGTTATCGGCTTTTGCTTCTTAGCTCCTTTTGTTGGGATGATGGAGAAGTCCATAGGTGCAATGGGGACTTTCCTCTTATGCTGGCTCAGGTGCTTGGAGATCCATTCTGACTTAAGGGAGTGGGACCAGAGGGAGAAGAGGGAACATGGAGGTAGAAGAAGAGCAGCTACAATGAACTCAGGGGAAATGTGTCGAGACGCTTGGTGGGTGGCATTGATAAAGAAGCCAAATCTCCAACGCTCACAGGGGTAGGAGTCACTAGGAGAGGAAACCATGGGGGTGGAAGGGATCTGAGAGATGAGGGAAGAAATGTCTGGGGACAACTCCATGAGGGAAGAGAAGATGGAGGAAGAGGAAGGGGGAACAATAGAAGATGGGGGAGAAGACACAACCAGAGGAGTGGTTGCTTGAGTGACATGAGGAGGGGAAGGAGGAGCGGGAGATGGGATGGTGGGAACTTCAAGTAGCATTACAGTAGTGGCAACATCCTGAGTGGATGTGCCCGTTGGAACACTTACCGCCACTTCTTTTTCTGGGAGACCAGGCTTACGACCTACCGCTCCCGGGGTGGTAAGGAGGACTCTCGGAGCTTGCTCCTGAGTAGCGCTTGATTCCTCCTTTTGTTTCTTTCCCTTTGCCCTTTGGCAAGTGTTTTGGTCTAGCAGGTGCATTACCCAAAGGAGACGTGGTGAAGTCTACCCCAAGGTAGATGAGACCGTTATACCTGCACCAATGCTCTGTGCACTGCAAAGTGCCCTTAACCCTCTCCTCAATAGTCTGAGGTGCCCTTGTTCTATCATCTCAGAAAATGGCCAATTGTCCCCATCCGTATCTAGATAGACCTGATCAACTTCTTGATCAGTCATTTGGAAACCTTTCGACAATGGCCACACCATATTGGATAATTTCTACTAGGGCCAGGTGGGAGTGATCCTTCCTTCTGAGCTCACCTCGTGATACAGATCGATGTAGATATCCTCGATCTATGGGATGTGGATTGGATCGAGCTTTTCCTTTGGGAGGTAATTGAGGATCAAAGGTCGGCCTTGCCGGAAATTGTGTTTCAAGTTAAGCAACTCCAGCTCTGCAAACATTTCCCGGGCTTTGGTGTGAGAAGTGCAGGTGTACTACCCACTGTGAGGGGGAATGGAGTTCCACCCTTCTTTCTTTTCAGGCACTTCTCGTGATATGTGATAAGCTATCCTGGATAGCTCCAATAGGATCAATTTAGGCCCCACATACCTTGGTAACTTGGTGGGCTCCCCTAAGAAGTTGGCGGCTCTGAGATAAGTGAAAGTGGGGAATTGCATAAATAACACCCCCACTTCTCTGTGGCAAGTCACTATGCTCTTGGTCATCCGACCGTGAGTCATATTGGGCCTCAAGAGGTAGATGATGCCATAGAAGAAGGCATCATTGATCTTGCTTGAACTGTGGATGTTGTTTTCTAGTCTCAACTCTAGATAATATTCATATATTTTTACTTGGGGCCACACCCCGCATCGACTTAGCATGCTGGGTAGTCTCTTTCTGAGGCAGCAACGTATACCACGTAGGAGTTCATGTAGAACCTCCCCGTTGTTGAGAGTTGTTGGAGCTGCTCAGAGATGGTGCTGTTGATGATCTCTACCCATTCAAAACGTTGATCTGGAACATTTTTTCTCATTGTCTCTAGATACCTGAGCATCCATTTGTGGAAGTAATGGGCATCAGGAAGCCCAAATACCCTACTTAGGAAGGTTATGGTGTCACTCAGCTCCTCCGAGAAGTCACTGCATGAATAACCTGCGGCCACCATGTTATTACCTTCTTGTTCTTCAGATACACTTCATTCATGAGCTGCATGCATTTGTCTTCATTTTCATCCCATGCCTTTATGCAGTCTTCTTGGCTTATTGCCACAAAGTGCCGGTGGTGGGGGATACCCAACATGATTTCAAAGTGTCGGTGCAAGTGAGGTTGATTATAACCTCACCCTTTCATTCTCGACACACCTTGTGTCCTTATTGTAGTAGCGGGCCACCACCATCATGAATTCATTGTTCACCGCGCTCACGGAATTCCCCCAAAAGTGTAGACCACTTCCGACCAATTTGTCCATCCACGGACTACCTGTGACCCTTCTGGTTCTGGCCCAAAAATCCTCCATATCAATGTGGCCAAGTTCTGAAATCCCTGATGTCCAAGTCACATTCTGCAAGGGACTCGGCATCCTGACCCTTTGGTATTTGTACTTCATTTCTTCTTCTGTGAGTTTGGCCTTACCCTTAGACTTGGTCAGCCTCTTACTTGATGAAGACATATGTGAATCTGAGTTCAGCTTGCTGATCTGCAAAGAAGAAGGAGGAAGTCCATCGTAGAAGAGCCATGTTAGCTGTTAAATCATCCATCAAAGCTTTATAGAATGAAGAGTTAGCAATTTAGAAGCTTCTGGGGCAAGGCACATTTATATAGCAGGTGTCAGGTCGAAAAGCAAGGCACAATGCTGGAGAGTGTTGCATGGAAGAAAATAGTGCAAAGGGGCACAGGCTGCAGAAAGATTACACAAAACACTCAGATGTTGATGTCAAAAGGATGTGCCTGCGCCATATGAAGGGTTTAAACTGGGCACAGATTATCTTGGTGTTGGTAAGGCAAGGCAGGATGCGCCAATGGCATAGATATGGAACATGTTGCAAAACATTTTTATGCGCCAAAGGGCAAAATTAAAGGATGCATCATTGAGTTAAGGTGCGCCAAGGGGCTTTTGGCACGGCAGAAAGAGTTTGCATGACATTCAGATGTTGGTGTAGGTGGGATTTGCGCTTGCACCTGTGTTAGGGTTTTTAAGAATTTTATAAGGCATGTGGAGGGTGTATGTCATGCAGTGGGACAATGCGCCCAATGGCGCGACTATGTTTTGTGTAACAATGAGTTTGTTTGCATGCCAAAGAAAAAGCCGTGGCTTTGGATATATTAACTTTAGATTTTCTCTCTCTTTGATAGGTTTGTGGTTTTTGGCCTCTTTCAACATAGATTTTGACAATGAGGGGAAAAGAGCAAAGAGGATCTGGATTCATTTTCGAGACAAAGCCCTCCAGCCAAAGCAGATCTGGAAGGAGGGTAAAACTAGTTTGGGGGAGAGAGATTGATTTGCAAAAAAGGGTTGAGGTTGTGTTTTATTTCTTTAGATTCATTTCTTTGTTTTTAACAACCCCTCTAAAAACAATACAGAAAACCCACAAACAATCACCACACAAAAGAGCAAGGACCACTTACCAGAATATATAGAATGGAAGAAATGATGTGGGGTCCACGAATGTGACGTAAAGTGACACGGGGATGACAGGAGCGCTGACAGGTGCAGAGGAATAAACTTTTCACATGTTTTTCAATCGTGAAAATGACAGGTCGGATGCGCCTATTTATAGCAAAAGGTGTAATAAATGCACCACCAAATTTTTCAAAGGGCGCACCAAAATAGATGCCAACATGAAATTATTTGTGCCTTTGGCGCAGGATTTGGGACTGTCAAGACATTGACATTTTTTTAGCACTTTGGCACACCATTCAAGGGCGCAACAATTTTAGTGTCGACAAGGTGGCACATGCGCCTCGGCGCAGTTTGAAAGGGCGCATCATGGGAAGGCACAACATTTGGAATGTCGACACTCCAAAGGATGCGCCAAAGGAATAGAAGAGGGGTGTAAATTCATTTGATGTTACATGAATAAAATCTGCACCCAGCCAAAAAAGGACCAAATGACTAAGTTTGAAATCATGCCATTCGAGAATATGATGAGAGACAGATGCGAGCCGCAAGATGGTATTTTGTGGGGACTTGAGTACTTTCCAAGGATTATATCAATTTGGATGATAATTTGAGGTTAGGGGTTCCGCACTGTGGAAATTCATAGCCATGGTTATTATTTCATCTATTACAGAAGAGTGAGGAGGTGTGGGCATATTGTATAAGATGCACAATATTTTCCACTGGATAAAAGAGGAGAGTACCTGATATGCATGGGCACGATGTGTGTTGTCCCACCTATATAAAGACCTATATAGATTCACACAGCAGGAACATGGAGGCGGGATAGGTGCTACTACTCTATTGCATGTATGAGCCTATGAGCACATAACAATGTTGAGGCTAGTTGGAAGTCCACAAATAGAGTGGGCTAGGCTAGATTTATATGTGAGGAGATGGGTTGGTGTGTGTGGGTAGAAGATGGAAACTGATACCTATAGAGTGCTGATAGCTAGGATGGGGTCTAAGGAAATGATATAGAGGCCATACCGAGATTATGGAGGATGGCCGAGGATGGATCTTTGTAGATTTACAATGCATACATAGGACTATGTGGGTAGAGGATCGATTCCCAAATGTGGTGTAACATCCTCTTTTAAGACTTCAATATGTTGGTCCAAAAATGCATCGGGTGGGCAGATCTATGGATAGATAGGCCAACAAAGTTCAGGCATAGCCCTCTCTTTGAGATAGCAAAGCAAAACTAGTTTATTGCTATTCTACCAAAGAATCATGCAAGTCTTACAAAAGATTCTACCTTCGTGGGTTTTGGGATCTCATCCCTAGAGAGTTAGTTCCAACGAAGAATAGAAAGAAATGAAGGAAGGAATAGAAGAAAGGTGGATCTGAAGGGAGAAAAGAAAAGAATTCCAAAGTAGAAAGGTCAGAGGGTTTATGTTTTGGGTCGGTAGTAAACAGAGCCAAACTTACTCACATAAAAAAACAAAGCAATACTTTTAAACAAATGAAAAAGCATAGGTGAATCCAATAGAATAAGCATGTAGATATAACTTAAGAAATATCTAACACATAACACAGGAATTCAGCACAAAGTCTCAATTTTTGTATTAATAAGTTGTTCTGTTACAAGAAAGCTCAAAGTCTTTCTCTCCTCACTTCTATTTTTCATACAAATTTTCTCACACTTGAATACTACAAGTATCCAAGTATTTATAGAAGGAGAAGGAGAAAGAAGGCAAAAAGGAGCCAACAACTATTTACAAAATATCTAAAAGTCAAATGTTGACTTTAGGGCAATTTTGTGGATGACAACATCTCATGGTGCAACATGGATGATGTCATCATTTGTGCCAACATACTTTTAAATATTTTTACAAAAATGGGATTTATCCCAGGAGGAAGGAGCCTATTCGTCGTCATCCCTTGGCTTGAAAGGAGTGTCCTGCTTCTGCTCAGAGAGGTAATGTGAAATTGAGCTTGATACTCCATGAACTTGCTGACCATCACTTGAAGTTGATCTTGAGTTGGACCCTTGGTGTGATCCCCGATGACTTCACAAGTTTCCCGTTCATCTCTGAGTCTTTCCAGAGTTTGAAATATTCATTGCCTACCTCCATCAGGTATCCAACAAAGTCACAGTAGGCCATAAGGTTTTTGATAGATTCTTTATCAAAAGTGGCCTCTAACACTAAACCCTATGACACGATTTCCTTGAAAAGCCAAATAGTATCATCTACCTTCCTCAAGGCGTACGCTGCACCGAGCAACCCTGAGACATTCTTAAGACAATCTACTCCATTTGATGCATTACATCTAGGGCTTCCTCCTTGATTTTGTCTATCTTTTCCAAGACAAACTCGATTTGGTCAACTTGATAGTCTAAAGCAGCAAGGACTTTGTTAGGTGCTCACGAGTGATCAAAACACTGAATTTCACCAAGTCATTGAATGGGCAGTTGAGCATCTTCTGGAATATCTCGTGTTACAACCTGACATGGTCCAACTCTTCGAGAGATAGGTCCTGCTATTTCCTGGAGTTCCTTGTTAGCTTGATTTATATTTTGATAGAGCTCTGTGAACTTTGTAATCACTTCCTCACTATCTTTGAGGATATTCTCTCTCCAGGTAGACATTGCTATACCTTGCTCACTGATCTTGCATACTCATTTATCTTCTCCTGACTAAGAACTTCAGGAGGGTCGGTGATAGTCATAGGAGGGGCATTGCCCATCTTTTGTAGGGCTTGGAGAAGATGCTTGTTTTGTTCTTTTAATATTCTCTTCTCTTCCTTTGCTTCTTGAAGCTTCTTGCAAAGGGCATCCACTACGGATAAGGCCTCTCCTTGCAGGATCTTTGATGATGTTCCCATCATGACCTGAGTCACTGTAAAATCTATAGGAGACAAATCTTCTTTCTTCTTTGTGAGATCAGGGTATGCGATCTCCATAACCCTTTCACCTAAAGCACTTTGAGAGAAGCAGGTTATAGCCTTTTGCTTCTTAGGCCCTTTGGCCGAATAACAGAGAAGTCCATAGGTGCAATAGGGACTTTCCTCTTATGCTAGCTCAAGTGTTCGGAGATCCATTCTGGACTTAAGGGAGTGGGACCAGAGGAAGAGGAGGAAACAAGGGTGGAAGAAGGAGCAACTGCAGTGGACACGGGGAAATGTGTCGAGACACTTGGTGGCGGCATCGAGAAAGAAGCCAACATTCCAATGCTCATGGGGGTAGGAGTGACTGCACAGGAGAGGAAACTGTGGGGGTGGAAGGGATCTGTGAGATGAGAGAAGAAATGCTAGGGGACAGATCCGTGAGGGAAGAGAAGATGGAGGAAGAGGGAGGGAGAGTGGTAGAGGATTTAGGGAGAAGACACAACCAAAGGAGCAGCTTGGTTGAGTGACATAAGGAAGGGAAGGAGGAGCGAGAGAGGGGATGGTTGGGACCTCACCAAAGTAGTTAGTGGCAACATCCTGAGTGGATGTGCCCGTTGGAGCACTGGCCGCTTCATCTCTTCTTGGGGACACTAAGTCCATAACTTGCTCTTCAGTGGTGGAGGGAGGGCTTTCAGGAACTTCTTTCTAAGCAGTGCTTGCCTCCCCTTCTATATCTTTTCCTTTGCCTTTAGGAAAGTGTTTCAGCCTGGTGGGTGCATCACCCAAGGGAGACATGGTGAAGTCTACCCCAAGGTAGATGATACCATTTTTCTTGCACCAATGCTCGGTGCGTTACAGAGTGCCTTTGACCCTTTCCTCAATAGTCTGAGGGGCCTTGTTTCTATCAATTTTAGCAAATGGCCAATTGTCCCCATCCATGTCTAGATAAACCTGATCAACTTCTTGATCAGTTGCTTGGAAACCCTTTGGGATGATGGCCACACCATATTGAATGATCCTGCCAGGCCAAGTGGGAGTGATCCTTTCATTTGAGCTTGAATTCGTGATATAGATCGATGTAGATATCTTCGATTTGAGGGACGTGAATTGGATCGATCTTTGCTCTTGGAAGGCAATCACGAGGATCAAAGGTTGGCCTTGCCAAGAAATTATGCTTTAAGTTGAGCAATTCAAGCTCTGCAAACATCTCTTAGGATTTTCCCTATGAAGTGCAGGTGTACCTACCCACTATGAGGGGGAATGGAGTTCCACCCTTCTTCCTTTTTAAACACTTCTCATGGTATGTGATAAGTTGTCTAGACAGCTCCAATAGGATCAGCTTGGGTCCCACATACCTCGGCAATTTGGTGGGCTCTCCCAAGAAGTTAGCAGCTCTGAGATATGTGAAAGTGGGGAATTGCATGAATAACGCTCCCCACTTCTCTATGGTGGTGACCACGCTTTTGGTCATCCGACCGTAAGTCATGTTGGGCCTCAAGAGGTAGATGACGCCATAGAAGAAGATGTCGTTGAATTTGTTGAATTGGGCTATGCTGTTTTCCAGTCTTAACTCTGGATAGTACTCGTATATTTTGACTTGGGGCCATACCCCATACCGATTTAATGCTAGGTAGTCCCTCTCTGAGGCAGCAACATATACCACATAGGAGTTCATATAGAACCTCCTAGTTGTTGAAAGTTGTTGGAGCTGCTCCGAGATTATGCTGCTGATAATCTCTCCCCATTCAAAACGCTGATCAGGAACATTTTTACTCATTGTTTCTAAATACCGGAGCATCCACTTGTGAAAGTAATGGGCGTCAGAGAGCCCAAATACCCTACTCAGGAAGGTGATAGTGTCACTCATCTCCTCTGAAAAGTCACTGCGATGAATGACTTATGGCCACCTGCTTATCACCTTCTTATTTTTGAGGTACACCTCATTCATCAACTGCATACATTTGTCTTCATTTTTCAGTCCAGTCTTCATATAGTCCTCCCGGCTTACCACTACAAAATACCCAACATGATCTCAAAATGCTGGGCCGTGAGGTTGATTATTACCTCACCCTTCTCATTTTTGACACATCTTGTGTCCTTATTGTAACAACGACCCACCAACATCATGAACTCATTGTTGATTGCACTCACTGGGATCCCTACAGCAAAGTGTAGACCACTGCCAACCAATTTATCCATCCATGGGCTGCCTGTGACCTTCTTGGTTCTGGCCCAAAAGTCCTCCATGTCAATGTGCCCGAGTTTTGAATCTCTGATATCTAGATCACACTCTGCAAGAGATTCAGGCATCCTGACCCTTTGGTATTTATATTTCATTTCTTCTTCTGTTAGCCTAGGCTTTACCCTTGGACTTAGTTGGCTTCTTACTCGATGAAGACATGTGTGGATCTGAGTTCAACTTGTTGATCTGCAAGAAGAATCAGGGAAGTCCATCATAGAAGAGCCATGTTAGCTATTAAGTCATCCATCAAAGCTTACAGAATGAAAAGTTAGCAATTTATGAGCCTCTGGGCACAAGGCGCAGCTCTACTACAGGTTGCAGGGTCTTAGAAAAGTAAGGCACACTTTGGGAAAGTGTTGCATGGGAGAAAACAATGCCAAAAGGGGCGTAGGGTGCGGAAAGGCTACACACAACATTCAGATGTTGGTGTCAAGGATGTGCACTGCGCCATTAGAAGTCCTTTTAAGTGGGGCACAGATATGGTTGGTGTAGCAAGGTCCTAGGATGCACCATTGGCACAGATGTGGTAGATGCTGCATGAGAGTGAGGTGTGCCAAGTGGTTTAGTTTGCACAGCGTGGGAAAGGTTTGCACAACATTCAGATGTTGTTGTAGTTGTTTTGGTGCGGTGCTTGTGCCTAGGGAATTTGTAATGTTTATAAGGCGTGGAGAAGGCTTATGCCACATGCAGGGACAATGCACCTATGGCGCGACTGTGTTTGATGTAACAAGGATGAAGTTTGCACCGAAGGAAAAATAGTGGGTTGATTTGTAAAAAAATTATGATTTTCACTCTTTTGGCTCGATTTTGATGGCAAGAGGGGAAAACCTAGCAAAGCAGGGAATAAGGGACAAATGAGTTTGAGTTGGTTTGTGGCAGAGTCTTCTAGATTTGCAGATCTGGAAGGAGGATGGAAAATGGTTTAAAGGTGGGTTGAGGAGTTGAGTACTTGGGTTCATTTGTTTATTATCAATCCTAATCACCTAAACCATTATAAAAACCACAAAAATCCACAAGAAGGGCAAGGGCCACTTACTAGGAATATATAACAATAAAGGAGATGAAGTGGGGTCCACGAACATGACAAATGGCAACACATGGGGCTGATAGGAATGCTGACAAGTACAGAGGAATAAATTTTTCACGTTTTTGAATTGTGAAAATGATAGGTCGACATGCCTATATATAGCAAAAGGTGCAATAAATGCACCACCAACTTTTTCTATGGCACACTTAAGTGGATGTCGACACGAAGAGATTTGCGCCATGGCGTAACTTTGGGAGTGTCGACACTGCATTTTCAGCACCCACTTTGCACTTTAGAGAGGCACAACATTTGGAGTGTTGACAAGTTGGCGCATGTGCCTTGGCACAACTTTGAGAGGTACAACATTGAGAGGCACAACATTTGGAGTGTTGACACTCCCTAGAATGC
This sequence comes from Taxus wallichiana var. yunnanensis, assembly GCA_018340775.1. Taxonomy (NCBI): domain Eukaryota; kingdom Viridiplantae; phylum Streptophyta; class Pinopsida; order Cupressales; family Taxaceae; genus Taxus; species Taxus wallichiana. The sequence continues at coordinate 222,332,517 of CM031236.1, read as the reverse complement.
GCCAAAGGAAAGGAGGGGCACAGTTTTGGTTGATGTTACATGAATGAAAACTGTGCCCAACCCAAAAAGGTTGAAAATGACCAAGTTCTAAAAACTAGATTTTCCAGAAAGGGATTTTATGCCATTCCGAATGCTAAGAGACCTCAACGGGGACCAAAATAGAAATTTTGGTATGGTTACCTGCAAAATTGCCCTTGTCAATTTTACAGGATAACACAATACAAGGGAGTTTTTTTATATCATGATGTTCACTGCTCTAAATTCACATAATTTAGAACCAACATTAAGTTATCCAATCCATCCTACAACAATAAACCATATGTAGCTATTATGAGTTGGTATTAAACCAATCCCTCATATTTCATTTCATCAATGTGTATACTAAGTATACTTGTGGTTCCCTTATTCATTCAGGGTCATTTAAGTGTTAATATCTAAAGTGCATATCTGGGTATCTATTATGGATAACCCATCCGATATCATACATCTTTAGTCTAGGTGAAATCAAGACAACACAATCAGCAGCTTGTGATACTTTGGCCAAAGTTTCAAGACATGTTTGCCATGCTTTAATTCCTAGACAACATACTCATCGAAAGAAATATGTCTTTCACCATAATCAAAACTATTAGCTAGATTTGGATTTATTTGATTTGCATCAATCACTTCCAAGGTCCGTGCTAGATACTAATTAAGGATAGTTCACATGGGTTAGTGCTTTGATAAGTTAGCTTAGGGTGACTAAGGGAAATTAAGCATATCTGAATTGACTTGCATCACTTCGGATCCACTTCCTTCCCGTAGTCATCATAAGATGACATCAACACTAAGCCATACTCCTATCACAAATTGGTGTCTAACATTTACCTGGATCCAAAATTTTATGATAATTATGTTTAAGGGAGTTAGGCGATTATCACACTATAATATCTACTCCATAGTAACCAATTAATGACTTAAGTTATTAACTCGGGTACCATGTAATAGTGACTATATTGCGATAACCCATCAAGTTTCACTAAACAAAACCTCGTATCTTATCAAGTTCATTAGTTTAGTTAAATTCCTTCTTGTTAAACTCATATAAATTACTCTTGACGTTAGGTGTCATACCTAAAGATCTACAAGGGTTAAAAATGAATTTCCTTAAAGTAAGGATAGTAAAACAATATTTAATTGAGAGCATGTTGCAAATTTAGATCTGCCTAATGCTTTAGTATGAAAGCATACCTTAATTCCTTAATTAGGTATAAATGGGTAGGTGCAATGTTCTTCCTATTAGTTGTATTAATGTAGGGCAGAAATCATGCAATATTATGTATACACTCATGTGCCCTCATGAAAAGTCATAACCCCGCATAACTATCACGCTTATGTATGTTTTCATACTTTCAAGAGTATAAATATTAAACTTAATCATTCTCGCACATAACTTAATTGCCAAGTTATGATGTTAGTGTGTTTAATAAGCATCCATTAATTAAAGTTATGATGTTAGTGTGTTTAATAATGAAGTTAATCTCATTATGTGATCTCTATACATGTTAGGTATACTACATTCACTTAAGTTATTAATAACATAATATGTATATCTTATTCTAGCCACAAAGTACTTAGATAATAAGCCATACTTCATTCCAACTACAATGATATTCAATCATATAGAAATATCTTTATCTTTCGTTAGTTTAGACTCTACATCTCATGTAAGTGCAAAAATAAGGATAAACACCTTTTAACTTTAAATGATATAATGACAAAGATAAGAAACACATCAATTATCTACTTCAAGAGGTACTTAAAAAAATGATAATATAAAGTAACTTTCTTTATTTAAATTGAAAATGAAGTATCAAAACTTGCTTAAGATCGCTTTAGTCAACAACTTATCTTTTTAGAAAAGATACAATAAATGGGCCATTAGCCTTTTATTTTTCCAAAAACATAAGTACATCAAGAATTGAGTAATACAATCAATTATATCAATCATCTTTCCTCAATCAATAGAAAAAATGCAACTTCTAACTTCATCTTTCTTTCACCTTTCACAAAGTCTATCTGCAAGATTGTTAGCATCTGTCACTCATATGAACTGACATGATAAGATCTAAATCTTCGATCAACATGCTCTATTTAATAATTTCATAAAAGGAATGTTGCTTTTAACTAAAATTATTTTAAGGATAAAAAATATCACACAACTCTTTTGAACATACAACATAAACATAGGATCAACTAAGTATTTCATCTCAATAAGATTCTAACTCAGCATTAACTTAAAGCACATTCCTTAATATTTGATCAACACTTGATTCTCGCTTATGTAGATAATAGCTTCATATCTCGATTACATAAGCCTATGTATATATAATCGTAACTTACAAAATAGTCAAGAAAAGTCCACAATATCATAACTTACTTATATAGCTACCTACATTTCATTCAAACCAAACTTATTCAGGGGTTCATGTATAAGATTTTATCAAAAAAATGTAATCATTATTCCTTATAAGTTAAACACACTAATAAATCATTCCATATTTGACATAAGTTATATCCCAACATTTATTTAAACATAACAACAAGCTTTATATGGCCGATTAGGCTACTAAAATAATACTTGAAGGGTTCATTAAACCTAAGGTAATATCACTTTATTAAGTTAGTACAACCTAGTAACTTTCTCGATAATAAGGATAAGATTCCCTATACATTATTACCATTAGTACTTGTGGTATCATAAAACCGTGTTAACAAGAATCAATGTACAAACCCGAGTTAAGAATCTAAGAGAACTCTAATCATAGATTCAAACTAGATTAGTAAAAGTCCTTTCTCTGATAGGACTTAAGAATCTAAGAAGTAAAATTCTTACCAGCTTAAGATTGCAATGGTGAAAGGATATAGAGCCGCTATGTAGTCCAACCAAACGCAAAGCTATTAGTGGATACCCTTATCAACTTGTTGAGCCTAAGGCTCGATATACCCTGTAACATCTTAGCAAGGAGGTCATGAAGAACCATTACAAAATTTACAACAAGATCAGATTTAGAAGGAGTTTAGTTTGGCCAAATGAATTATCTTAATCAAGCTTAACCGACAATATAGGTTTAAAGAATTCATAGACTTACAACCTTATACATTCTTAACCATTAATGGAACCATATTCCTACTCTACAAACAACATGAACTGAATGGGGAATAGAATGCCAACCAATGAAGTCTACATAAGATAAAAAGGTTAGAAATCTGGTAAGATGAAGTGTTACCAATATGTAATAACCATTCACACACATAATATACTCATCTTGCATACATAAGTTAAAAAAATTCTCAAATCGATATTTAAGGGTGTGCATACTTAGCAGGTGATTTAAGCTAATAAACATTAAGGGTATCTATTCGACTAAGAAAATCTAACAATTACAAGCAAAAACAATGATATTGCACAACCATCACAGTCAAATCTATTTAGTATTGACATCCTAAGGAAGAAAAGCTCATAAAATACTAATAAAGAGTACCCATAACTAGACACAAATTTTTGTCCAACAAACCTTCTCGTATACCATCAATTAAGTAATTAAAAATCCAACCCAACAAATGAACATGTTCCTTAGTGTTTTAAAATACAGTCTAATTTCATAAGAACATAAACAACAATAATAAGGATCCAAACCATTAAAACAACAACCTAGAACCTTATAAATTCCTCTCATTAATTATAGTCATAGTTCTATACTCACAAATATGTAGAATATGAAATATATCTAAGATTTGAAACGTGAACTATACCCTAAACATTAAAAGGAATCTCAACCAAAAGTAGAGTTCCTTTCATGAAGGTAGTAAAGAGAGAATAATATTTTAAAGAGTTAGAGTCTATCATGCCCAGTAGGGCTCCTAAAATCCTATCTCTAAGCTTTATGAGTTCTTTTTAGAGCTTGAACTCTAAACCCCACAAAATGATCAAAACGGCTTCCATGATACCCTCCATTTTCCACTCTTTCCTTTTTAATAGCCCGAGTCATTTAAGATTTACACTATTTCCTCCACCATGCAACCGAGGATTCAATGTAGAACCAAAATAGATAATGCATTCAAAAACAAGCCAAACGACATACGCAGAGCCCAAGATCTCGAATGGTAAAGCAAAAAATGAAAACTAATTCCCTATTTTCCTTCAAAACCATCGCTACCTTTTCCAAGGTTGTTTTGATCTATTCGATGCCATTAATGAAAAGAAAGGACTGTCAGTTACTTCAACAATTCCCGGCAATTGACCACATTACTAATTCAATTTAGAGATCAAACCAACAACTAACAAAACTTTAACTAAACTTTTATCCAATATTTAGCATGCTTTGCCAAGTTTGACCCACATTCCATGCTAGAAAATGGCGGTGGCCATTAAAACAAAAACTATTTAATATGCCAAGTACAAGTATGGGGTGTAATCCTAGCTTGATTCACCATGCAACTGACCCCTTTCAAAGCCAACCGTAGTTAGGTCCAGGTTAGATCTTAGGTTTCATAATATAGCTTGGAATTTATTTAAATAAACTTTCATCCATCAACCTTAGGTTAGGTTGTCATTATCTAATCAAATGTACATAGTGTAACATTAGGCTCTTTACAACTTTAAACATCACCATAACATAGGTTGTTTTAGGATAAGATTAAGCCTTAGTGCTTATCTAAACAAACTAGGCTTATTAACCCAATGTATGCCTTCTCTAAGCCAAGAAATTCTAAACAACTTAGATTAGATTAAAGTTCTTAAGGCCTAAAACAAAATAGTAATCCCAAATCCATTAAGTAGTTAAGTAAACTTTCTTACTTATAGTCATAATAGTATATCAATTTAGGAGAATACCCTGGATCATTGAAATTGATCCAGGTGCTATCCTGAATCTTGTTATCGATCCAAAATTCTTAATAAGTAGCGAGTCATATAGAAAAATTGAGAAGATTACCCCCTTTACCTTATTACTCAATTGCTTTAGGGCTTGATTTTCACTATCCAAGAGTTGAAACCACTAAGTCCATTTCAAAAATCAGATAAGTAAGTTGATTATGATCTTAACAAGCATAAGTATAGATTCTACAATTTAAGAATGTTAAGTCTACCAGATTAATAAGTAAATGATGTCATTTCAACAAACATGTAATAACGGCCCAATGGTGAACATCAAATTAGAACACAATCACATGATTTTTTCTTATAACCAATCATAGAGTACAAGTACAATTATCAAAACAACAAGGGTATTATAAGTGGTTAAGTTATTCTATGTAGAGAGGGTATCGTGACAGCTTGGTATGACTCAGACATGCCCCGCAGCTGTTTATATGGTTGAGAGCTATTAGAGCACCTAAGAGGGTGGGAGCTAGACCATGGCCCATAGGAGAGCAATTAGTACCTCTTGGGCTAGATGAAGTAGATGCAATGATAGAGCCGATAGACATAGATGATGCGGGGTGTACAAAGGAGTACCACACGTAGTGGGTAACACATCGATGGGTATTTTTATTTCCATTGTTCACAAAAGTAGTGAGATTACCACAAGGAAGAGAGGGAGAGGGAGAAGAACATGCCCTCAATAACGTGGCATCAATGGTAGTGGCGTGTGAATAACTATATATAGTTGCATTGTGTGATTTGTTACTTGCCTATGTGATAGTGATGGTTATCTAATGCATTGTTCTATTGTGTTGTAGGTGACACATATTGGTCCTTGATAGTGGACACATCCATCCACACATTGACATGGAATGTGCCCACCGACGTTCTTGTGGGTGGAGGGATATTAGAGCACATGGATGATATTACGGAGAGAATGCCCATTTTTTGAGCCAAAGTGGCCATAACAACGACGATGTGCACTATGATGCTAGACAAGAGGGACAAGGCGCATGAGGAGACTCTATGATCTAGAGAGGAATTGGGTGGTTGTCCCTTGCTACAAGATGTGTTTGCATGTTATTTAAAGTTGCAACGTCATTTTTAGATAAGTCTACCGATGTGACACTACTACAGAGGCAAGTTGAGAGGTATCGAGGTCGCGACCAGTGATGTAGAGTTAGTGGTGAGGCATCGAGTTCTAGGGATCTCGCAGTACTCAAGAGTGATAGTGATGATGAGATTTGATTTGTATTATTGTATATCATGTAGGGGAGTTACCCCAGTGATGAGATGTTTTGTAATGATGATTGTACTCGATATATATAAACATATTTTATTGGTATATGATGAGTTTATTTCATTGTGTATTGATGTCGTAATGTGATTGATGATATATGATTATGTGATTGTTGTTGTAATTTATGAAATGCGGTGGATATTTTTATGGTTGTTGATTGAAAATTTTAGTAAGAAAATGATAGAAAAAATGCGTAATATGATGATGATATAGTATTAATGATGATGGGCGATGTATGAAGTGTGATTGCACAACTAACATTGTGATAAATGGTTGATTAATATGTACTAATATAATTACCCACATGTTAGTATGATGAACATATGGGGATTAGCGATGCCCCCAACATATAGATGATGAGGTTCATTTGGTTAAGACCCCTCAGCAGTCAAGAATGAACCACGTAAAGCAATAGTGTGTCATCAGGAAATGATTGAGTGTGCTAAATGAATCAACAAAGTGTGAGATGAGAGGTTCTTATAAAAATCCTCAACAGCTTTTGTAAGAACACAAGTACATAATCAATAAATTATTGAGTGTGCTACATGAATCAATGAAGCACATGAAGAAAGGTTTTTATAGAAAAACCCTCAATAGTAGTGTAAGAACCGTAAGAACACAAGTGCATCATTAGGGAGTAAGGTGATAAAAATCACCTACCAGAGACCGAGGCAACGTGAAGCAGTGGAAGAATGTGGTATGGAATTAGTGTGAGCATATGAAGCAAATTGAATATCATGTGGAGCAATGGTGGGATGGGTGAATTCCAAGGGATGTGGAAGCCAATGTGACATATTAGCATGCTGCGATGGATGAAGTGGATGTGATGGTGTAGCAATGTATGGACGTGGTGGAGAGCACACATGCGTAATAAATTGTGGTGGTGAACACATTATGATCTGAGCACCAGATATAGGAGATGACTCAACTAACGTAGAAACTCACCGATGAGGTAGCGGAGAGAGGTACCTCTCACGTGAGTGAGATCCAAAGGAAATGATGCCCTTATCCTCTAATTTTTGCAATCTATCATGAAGGGTGAAGAAATCATTATCCCTATGGCCATTGATATAATGATAATTACAATAAGGTTGATCATGCTAATGCTTTGTAGATGCTAATCTTTGAGACAATGTTTTGGATGATTCTCGGTTGGAGGGTAAGTGAATTAGATGCATATCAAGTAAAGTACACAACAAATCATGTGGTCAAGCATGATGAGAGAAGTGTAATGGCTCACGTGACACAGATGGAGTAGAAGGAGAAGTATCCTATCATAGAGGAGGAGAATAAGTATGCTTTTGTGATGTAGTAGGTTGAGCTTGCTTGGTAGGTCGAGATGTAGATTGTGTAGGAGGCTCAACCAATGGCAATGGAGGAGAACTAGATGATACACTAGTAGTAGAGATAAGTGGAGGATCAATGACATGTGTCGTGAGAAGATATTGTTCTAGGTCAATGACTTTATAACACAAAATAATGAATGACTCACATGTATCATATTACAATCTTTGCTTAAGTGCGGGAATCAAACCATGACAAAAATGAATTGCTTCTCTAAATCAATAGGTTGGAATACTAGTTGATGCATACAAACATTGAACCATAATATATAATCCTTGATATATTCTAATGTGCCCTGATGTAAAGTAGGTAGATGGTCATAAGTAAATCTATGGCCATTATTGATGAAAAAATACAGTAAATATAGTAAGTGCTAATAGACCCAAATGGAAGATGAGTGTACCATTGTAAAGCCTCATCGATAAGACTATGTCGAAAGGCCTTAAACAATAATCTATCATTAGAATAGGGCTCCATAGCCATGTGGTAATGTTGGAGATGTGAATGAGGGTCACTTTGGTACCATAAAAACATGTGAATGTAGGCATGAAAAAGTCCTTAGGAAATGCAGAGTTATGAATCTTCCTAGGAATAGGGTTACCATGTAATGAGTTGTTATCAATAGAAGCATAATAAGCCTTACTTTCTAAAGTGAGTGACTGAACCTGAGATTGTAATTGACCTACGACATGCATGAGAGACATGATGTCCTGTGAAGGAATAATAGAAGATGGCAGTAATGTATTAAGTGGTTATAACTTGTCATTGTGAGTGATCATGGGAATATCAAGAGAATATAAAGGAGATTTTGATGCTAAAGGCACACCAGGGGTGGGTGCTGAAGAAGCTATAGTAGGTGAAAGAGATGGAACATTCATAGTAGTGGTAGGACTAGTATCAGAAACATCCCTAGGTGGTGAAATGAATGATGGAGATATAATGATAAAAGAAGATGAACTAATAGGTGTAGATGATGTGATAGGAGGAGATGAAATGGTAGGAGAAGAAGAACTAATAGACAGAGACAATGCATGCACTATGCTAGATACAACATCATGAGAAAGTGGAAATGGAGATTCACACTTAGCAGAATGAAAAGTAGGAGAATCCTAGTTATCAATTGTTTCATCAACATCACCTAAATACTTATATATGAGAATTTCATTGAGCATACTATCGATAGGATCATCAACATAATATGAAGGTGTATAATAACTAGTATGTGATGAATGATGAGAAGAAATATCAGAAATAGGAGAATCATGAGATGGAACTATAACATTGGTTTGACTAGGAGAAGAATCAACATGCACATGTGAGCGATTGTCAATACCAAACATGTAATCGATAAGAGAATCATCTAGAATTTCCTTAGAAAGACTAGAAGCAGATCACTAGTAGCCTTATAACATGGTGTACAATGAGTGAAGGCTATTGGATTTGAAACAAGACTAATGTTGATGGGAGAATTTTCTAAACTAGTAGGTACATATCACTAACCATCTAAAAGTAGTTGCTTGAATATGATCGGGTATAATAACATTACTATAGAGAGATGTGAGCTCAATGATAAGCAACCTCATCATAAATTAGATTGAAACTAACATGAGACATGATGGGAAAATAAAAATAAGAGCTATCCTTAGTCATTAGGGTTTGATGTGGATCCTAGGAAAAAAATGTTCTAAAGTATGGGTTCAGAAAAATGATTAACTAAAAATTGAATTTTAAGAGTTAATCTAATAACTATAGAAATATAATAACCGGAGTAAAATGAAATATAAATGGTAAATAATTATTTGATATCTTAATTAAAGTGAAATAGGAGGGAAAAGGTATTAACCTGAAAATAACTTACCTTGCAGGTGATTTGGGACTTGGTTGGAATGATGAACAAGTAGAATAGAGTGTCATGAAAGACTCTAGAAAATTACAGGAGAGGTAGATCTATCATGATTGGGGTACCTAGGGAAGGATGAGGGCACATGGGGCACCTTGGTATAGAATATAGGTGCCTTGGTCTACAGAATAGCTTAGAAACTAAGTTTAGAAGGGTCACTAGGGTCTTTGGAATAATTCACCTTTTGTCGCATGGATATCGCAATAGCTTTGCTAATGACACCGAAAACCCGTAATGAGGAATAACTGCAAAAGCCCACACAAAGCATCAAACCCTAAAAATAAATATGCATATGAAGGGGTTAGACTGTCTTTAGTATCCATAATGGTGGTCTTATAACTAAGTGTTGCACTACATATCAGAACCAATGTAGTTCTATGTGATTGTGTGTGCAATGATGTGCCTAGGGTGCCCTAGCACCAATGATGCAGAGATATCAAGAAATAACTAGATAGAATGCAAAATGGTGGATGGAATAGAATAGACTTCCCTTTCCTATGTAGTGTGTGATGTAGAATAGTGCCCAAATGCAATCCCTTTCCTTGTGTAGATAGCTAGCCCTTAGTAGAAAATAGTCCGCCCATAAGGTAGTATGTATGTTGTGTTTATATAGGGATATCTTGCTCAAATTTTGACACTAATGACTCGACATGCCGACTAGTACCTAGGGGAATGGGAGGGAAAATCATAAAGACCGACCTCAAACATCTAAATGAGAACCAAGTGTGACTGGGACCAGGGCACCTAGAAATGAGGACCAGGGATGCCCCAAGTGCCCTAATCCCTTCCTAGGCACCCTAGTTAAAGACTAGAGATGACAATTGAGTGAATAACGACAACTAAGACTCCTTGAGAGATGACTGGAACTATGCCAAAGTGCATGACTGTATAAGACAAATAATGAAAAGACCAACTTAATCGATGACCGGACTAGGGGATGGGTCATTAGTGAATACTTTTCTTATGCAAGATCCATATATAAAACAACATACTTGATGATATAATTATAGTAGTAAGTGCATGATTTTGTGACTACAATGCCTAAGAAAATTACTTATTCATTAGGCATAAAATACACACCAATCACCAAAGGAATTGTCCAATTATATGGGATTTTGTTAATACAATAAGGATCATAAAGGATTTGAGTCTTACCTTACATGTATACCTAAGCCTCTTAATATTGTAAGACATTTCAATCATTGACCTCCCTCCCTTCTTTTCAATATGCCTTTCTAGAAACTTTACTTTTGCTAAAGTGGGGGTTTTTTTTGTTGAATAGTCTCACATGCTTCTTAGAACTAGGTATGGGACTAGAATAACCATAAAATTTGATCCTATTTCCCATAACCATATTGAACCTTATACACCTGGTCCTAGGGACATGAATTGCATAGTGCATGATCAATAAGAGAATGATGATCTTCATGAAGCTTCCACACCTTCGAAAAGATCCTTGATATTCTACTTGATAATTGGGAAAGGGAACACTTTGAGTTTGATCCTTATGACCATATGGAGGAAACAAGGTTAGGAACTTATTGTATACATGAGGAAAATAATTTTATACCTGACCTTATGAAGACACAAGAAGACCAAGATGGAGTATGGTAGTTATTGAAAATGGCACTAGTGTAAGAGTTGTGCCAAGCTCTCATAATGAAGAGAGATTATTATTTGAATTCACACTCCAGCTCGGTTGTATCAATAACATGGCTAAGTATGAGGCATTGATCCAAGGTCTCCAATTGGCACAAAAATAAGGAATCAAATTGTTACAAGCATTTGGAGATAGTGAATTGGTTATACATCATGTTAGAGCTCAATGTGTGGCCAAAAATAGTTTATTAAAAGCCTACAAGCATAGAATGTGGGATATTATTGAAGGTTTTGATGCTTTCAACGTCCAAGTAGTACCAAGAACACAAACAAAATATATAGATAGAATGACAACACTTTGATCCTAGTATAATATCCCTCAAGGCATCAAAGAAGGTTCAAAAAAGTATGTCAAATTCATGGTTAGGCCTGAAGTGCCAAATAATGCAACTTGCTGGTAGGTTTTTGACAATTATGAGCAAAGTATAAATTTATTACAAGATGAAGAAAAATTCTCAGCTAGAAATCAGGTAATATTATAAGAGAAATGTGAGGATCAATTCATCCAACTTAAAACCAATAGGTTTTCTAATGGACTGATCACATTGGAGAATGTTTTCAACACTGATGACATGCTCTGAGGAGAGAAAAGGAGCATGAAAGTGAAAGAGGAAAACTATGAACAAGTGGACATTACAAGGGATAATTTCTTAAAATTTGGAAAGGTACAAAGCAGTACTAAATAAAAATCTCTTATGGATCTTTACAAAGAATATGATGATGTGTTTTCTTGGAGTTATGATTATCTTGAAGGGTTTGACCCAAGTCTTGCACAACATACCATTGAATTGGATCCTAATGCCAAACCCATTAGATAGAAGTAAAGGCTTGTAAATCCAAAGGTGGATCCCTTGATGAGAAAGAAGTTGGCTAAGCTCATAGAGGAAAATATCATCTTTCCCATCAAGCATTCTTCTTGGGTGGCGAATTTGGTTTCATACAAAAAAATAATGGAAAGATCATGTTACTTTAGAGAATTGAATAGAGCATCTCTAAAAGATCATTATCCTCTTCCTTCCATGGAGTAAATCCTTAAAATAGTGTCTGGGACAAAGAGGTTTTCTCTCTTAGATGGTTACTCAGGATATAATCAGGTTCTTGTATAAAAACATGATTAGTTTAAAATAGCTTTCACCACCAAGTGGGGTACCTATGATTACAAGAATATTCCTTTTGGATTGATAAATGCCGGTGAAACCTTTTAGAGAGCAATGGATATGGATTTCAAAGGACTCATTGGTGACCTGGTTTTGGTATATTTAGATGATATAATAATTGAATCAAAGAACACAAGTGAATACCTAACTCATTTGAGGAAAGTATTTGATAAATGTCGGGAATTTGGTGTTTCTTTGAATCCCCAAAAGTGTGTGTTCTCTTTTCATGAAGGAAAATTTCTTGGACATATAGTGTCAAAGGATGGCCTTGTCATAGATCTAGACATGGTGAGTACAATCTTATCTCTCCCTCTCCCAAGGCACAATAAAGGCTTGAAAATTCTCCTAGGATTTTTTTTTTTTAAGGATATTTATTTCTAATTTTGCTACCTTACTAAAACCCCTCACCTAAATGATCAAGAAGAATGCTATCTTCATCTAGTTACGAAGGGAAGGGGGTTTTGATAAAATTAAAGAAGCCATTTCTCAACCCCCACTCTCATAAACCCTAATTATGAAAAGTATTTCATCCTCTATGTGTTTGGAGGGAATGTCAACATCTCAACCATTTTAGTCCAACAAAATGATGGTTTCTTGGAGCAACCTATTGCTTTTTTCAGTCAAGCACTTAAAGACTATGAGCTCAAGTACAATTTTGTGGAGAAACAAGTCTTGGTTGTCATCCATGTACTCAAGAAATTCAAACACGTTCTCAAATAACAAGATTCAACTGATGGTATCTCATCCAAGCGTGAAATACTTCCTTTTGAATAAATAAGTGAATGAAAGGAGAGCTAGATGGATCACCAAAGTCATGGAGTATGATGTCCATATCAAAGTCACCAAGCTTGTGAGAGGTAAAGGATTATGTGAGAAACTTGCAACATGATTAAGAGATGACAGAGAGGCCTAATGTTACAAGGATATCCATGACCTCTTCCTTATGTTCTTAACAATTGGTATCAATATATGACAACCTTTACGTAAATGGGTATTTATCCCTAAGGTCGAAACATGACAAAAAGAAGGTACTTCAGATTACAAGTTATTCCCTATGTGTTTATAGATGGTATCTTGTTTAAAAAAGACATTAATGGCATTATTTTGAGATGTGTTGAAGATAACCAAATAGATAAAGTTTTGCAAGAATTCCATGATGGACCAACAAGAGGACATTTTGCATTAAGAACTATTGCACTCAAAATCATGAAGGGTGGATACTACTAGCCTAATATATTCAATGATTGTCACACATGGATCAAAAAATGCAAGAGGTGTGGCTTATTTGTGGGAAAATAAAAACTTGCAGCCCTCCCCCTCCAACCCATTTCAGTTGAGAAACCATTTATGTAGTGGGGTTTAGACTTCATAGGAGTAATTAACCGACACTCAAGCTTGGGGAAAAATGGATATTGATTGCAACTAATTACTTCACTAGGTGGATGAAGCCATTTCATTGAAGGAAGAAAATGAGAGTAAGATTATGGATTTTAATGAAGGAATCATAACTAGATTTGAGGTCCCTTCTAATCATATTTGATAATTCCTTGACATTCGTGGGAACTAAAATAATGGGATGAGATTTGAGAAATGGAATTTATCTGAAATCATCTTCAAACTATTGCCCCCAAGGAAATGGGATTGCTGAATCTAAAACAATAATCTTATAAGGATTACTAGAAGGAACTTAGGAGAGAACTAATGGAATTAGCAAACTAAACTAAATTCAGCCTTGTGGGTTGATATATTTACTCCAAAGAGATCAATAACTAATTCACCATTCAAAATTTTTATGACAGAGAGGAAATATTTCCACTCCCTTAAACTCCCAACATTAGAGCTCACCAACCAACTTGAGATGTTTGAGGATGAAGCAATGGAAGTCGAGATAAATAGATTTGATGGAACTAGAAGAATAAAGAGACAAGGCCATGCGAGATAATGGAAAGGCAACAAGCTAAAATGAATAAGTGAATTGAAAAGATAGAAAAAGAAAGAACATTAAAGGAGGGAGATATTGCCATCAAATGGGATAGAGATAGATCCTAGTTCGATTAGCACTCTAAACTTAATGCCATTTAGAGTGGTCCTTGTTGGTTACTGATGTACACCTACCAAGGAGGAGAGAGAGGGAGGAGTGGTGGAAAGGGGTTGAGGAAATAGGAGGGACCCATATGGGTTATCATTTTGTAGCCGAGGATGAGGTATTCCATTGCTCACCCGACCATTATATCTTTAGGAGTGACGAGGAGGAACATTGACAAAGTGTGTGGATGATTTACCTGCTACTTCATGTTAGGGAATAAGAGATAAAATATGTAGAATAATCCCTTACAAAATCACAACAAAGAGAAACTAATGTGCGTAAAAAATATTACAAATCTCAAATAAAAGTGCAGAATAAATAACACAACACAGAGAGACAAGATTTAATGTGGTTCACCCAATTTGGGCTGCATCCACCAAGAATCACTTGCTCAGATTTTATTACAAGCCTCCACTCTCTCAATATAATACCTAGATCCATTTGGAGCTATGCTCAACAAGCTCTACAGAATTCACACCGAATTCAAAGCACATCTGTAATACATTTGCTTGTTTATGTATCATATGCATAAGACCATATAAATAGACAATTGCTTAAGCAGTTTGATACAAAACCATGGGTATCAAAACCATGGGCAAAAACCATGGGTATCAAAACAATGGGTACCAAAAACCATGGGCCTAAAAACAGCCCATAACGGTTACCCATTACCCATGGGTTAATAAACCACCCATGAAAATTTGCTTTGGGGCTTCACCCCCGAGCTCCCATTGATCGGGGGGGATTCACCCCCCCGAACCCCCTTGACCCACTCATCGGCAAGCGGGACCACCATAAAAAATACCCGAGTGTAACACATAGAAGGTGTACAACACTCTAACATGAAAATAGGCTCCACAAACATAACACTTCATGCTCTACCTAGGATAAGGTGAGAGAACTTGATGTGCAACCTAAAGGGTAGAAATAAGAAGGGGGATGGGAAATGGGGACAAGCCCCGAGTCCGTAGGGGAGGTTAATCAAAGGCTAGATGTAGCCACCAATCACAATGATCACTCAAAAGAGTGGTCACAAAGCACCGCAAGCATTTAATAACTTTGACACGGTCTTTGAAGACATATCTTACGTGTTCTAGGTATAAACTTTAGAGAGTTTACATTTATCACCGTGCATTGATGCCAATGACAAGATGAAAGTGAATCAACAAGGATAACACACTTATGATATATAAGATGATTGTGTATCCCACCCACAGATCTCTTGGGAAATGTTGTTTTGATGTAAAGTATGTGGATTTGAATAGTAGACTAGAAAAATGTTTGGGAAATTATAAGGTGGGGATGGATTTTCAAGAAGAAAAACTCGGAAATCAAAAGGGGTAAGGGAGTTAAGAAATATGTCACCATCACACCATGACATTTCCATTATTTTTTAACATAGTAGTAGGATAAGGATAGTTTCCAAGGGGAATTTGTCACAGGGAACCTCTAAAGAATACAAATAACCTAAATCGGGGATGATCCAACTCAGATCCTTGAGACTGAAGCACCATGTGTGGATTACACCAATTATTCTAGAAGCAAGGGACCCCCAAGACACATAAACAAATCACTTGTTCTGGTAGATCAGCGAGGAATTTTACAGGCTCAAAAATGATACCCCAAAGTACCCCTTTAGGACTTCACTCTTTTTCCATCCAAACCAAAAACCATTACAAAGTGTTAACATATAATTTCTAGTCATAATTCACACGAGATTCTCAAATAAAACACACATCATTCTACCTCTAAATCATTTGATAATAGAGCATGACAATAATTACTTTGTATATTGTTTGAAATAAACCCATTTATTTAGAAAAACAAGGGAGACAAACAAACATGCTCTTAAAGCTTTTCAATGATTGTACATATGCAACCACCTTAGCAATAACTTCAAAACAAACAAAAATCCCAACAATACTTACACAAAAGGGGTGTGAATTACCACGTCATAAAAATTCTAACTCCTCGTGGAGCACTTCTAGTGATTTCTTCCTCTCCTCCCAAGGGGTTGCCCTTCAAAGGAACCATCTCCTCTTTCTATAAAACCCCCTATTATTCTTATACAACCTTATCCGCTTAAGGGTTACAAGGAATACCCTATCCAAATTTTAATTCATTCATTCCCAGATATCTCTCGAGAGAATCCAAGGAATATCAGTGAATATTCCTCCATGAAAGGCTTCAAATTTTCCCACCACTAGCTTGTCACCATCATGCCAATGTGACAAGGAAAATATTTTCCACATCACATTGATTTACAATTTGATTTTCCACATGAGACTAAATGTGACATGAAAAATAAGATTAACTTGAAAAGAATCTTATTTGAAAATGTGAACATTTATTTACCCTTTGGTGACATGCTTCAAATGAATGTTTAATTTTGATTTAAATCCCACTTGTGCATGTTGATCCGGGAAAGATATGAAATTTATGGCGACACAATATTTAAAACACACCACTCTAGAGAAACCTTCCTATTTAAGTGAGGCCTAATGGGCCTAAAATACCATCCAAATTTTATAGAGTCTCCCACATTTTACTGTTAAAAACCCTTCTACCATGGCTTCATCATCCTTAGGAGTGAACCCCTCGTGGTCAAAACTCGATAAATTAGGTGAGTTTTTCCGATCGACAGTCCCAATGAAGCTTTAATCAAACATGTATTTAATGTGCCCAATGTTTGAGATAATCCCTCGGATGGATCTTTCGAGAGGGCCCTAGTTCTTTCCTTTCTAAACCGGTTGGCCAAATTATGTGCTTCATTTCCTATTTTCTAGACCCTACACTTTCATCTCATTCGCCCCAAATATCATTTGAGCATGGAGTGTTTAAAGAACCACTGGTCCCATCATTTCCCTCATATCCATGATGATCACCTACACATATATAGGGCTTACTATGCTATACCTTATTAGAGACAAAGCTTCCCATTTTGACCCTAATGTTAGTACAAAATAAATAAACACCACCTATAGGCCCATAGATAGATGCAACAAATAAGAGAATTCAAACACTTGAAACCTCCCTAGTTGAAATCTAGACCAAGGTGGGTACCAAAGCTTCCCTCCTAAAGAAACATAAAGTTGTCCATGATGAATCGATCGGTGGAGTAGAACAACTCCCAATGACTTGACCTTCCACCAGCTTAGAGGACTAAGGCATATGTAAGGGGAGGACTATCTCTCCATGAGTAGATGAGATCACTTGAGAAAAAGAGGGAGTTCATCTAGATTCTAAATGGACCATGGGTAGGAATTCCTAAATTTTTGGAAACACGAATGTAAAGAAGGCCTAACTAGAGATATCTAGTTTTTATTCAACATTGTGACTCATGAGGACTTTATACGTCGTAGAGACCAACTTCAAGCACTGCCAACCCTTCCAGAAAAGTAGTGGATGTAAAAAATTAATTTATTTGTTTATATCATATTTTTTTATCTACATCACTATGCATATATATTCTTGAGGGCATGGGCCCCTATAATAGAACCCCATTTTGTTAACAACATATCTTACTTCAGTTTGTTTATTTATGTTTTCACTATATGAAGTATCTTTCTTTCTTTTTTTTTTAGCGCCACCGAGACAATTTTTTTTCTTCATATTTACATATAATCCCCCACAAACAAACCTACATAATCAATATTCTAGCACAATGCTTACTATCACATGCACAATTCAAAAAAATCAAAACTGTTATGTAGGATTAATCCATTACTAACCGCCTAATAAATCTTGATGTAAATGCAAAAAATTCCAAACATTTCCCATCTTCATTACTTGCCGAGAAACCATGTAAATGTCAATACCAACCAACTAAGTGACCGGGTGTCCTGGCTATGATGAAAACCCTAATCTATACATAGAACATTTCCAATCAAGATGAAATGAAAACTTAAATATGGGCACCGAAAGACTCGCCACATGTCGGTTAGTCAAACATACTTCTTCGATCTCGTGGTTAAACCAAAAATTTACACATTCTCGTGAACATGACATATGTTGACATCACCATTCCTTCCCCCAAATCATCCACTTTATACCTTCTTGTACATCACAGGTTAGGAACCCAACTCATGATTTACATAGATGCCGATGAGATACAAACTATACCTTTTTTATGATTTTCTCATGATATCCAAAATACTTCCCTATCTTAGGTATCGATGGAGATTTGCATTTTACACACAATACCCGTATCTTACAAAAGAACCCGTTATCCCAAAAATACACCAAAATACCCACTTTTGTTTAATTCAAACTCATGGAAACCTTAAAAATTTAAGTAATCATATGATCAAAAGAGCACTTGGTTCCTCAACCAAGTATAAATATTTGTAAGGAAGTCTGGAAGAACTCGATACCAAACACATAACTATAAAAATAAGAACACATCCACCGATATGGTGCTGGAATAAAGCATGATGATTATGGGCACCAAAAACCCCTATGTAATCTATAGATATAAAAACAATGCTTTTCAATTTTCCCGATTGAATGGAGATGTAGTTCATATCCTAGTCAATGGGATGTACCTCAAGATCTGTCATTGAGGTAAGGTGTCACCTTGTACATAGTTGTTTCTTCTTGTAAAACAAGTTCCTTGTATACACTCTACATATTTTATTTGAAATATGTATGAGTTTTTAGATATCTACATAATTTTTGTGGGCCTTTTGTTTCTATTGAATAGTTCAGTCCAGTTTTGGAGTGGATTTCCATGGAAAAATCATACATGAGGGTGGTTTTAGAAGTAACAATAGAGTGGAAAATCAACTTCAAAATAGTTTTCCATTTTCGTTAAATTCAATCCAAATAATTTTCATAAATAATGACCTTTCTAGGAAGAGCACATCTAATTCTAAACAAAGTGCTTTATGTAGACTTAGGGATAAGTATTTCAAGTTGTAGATAATTTTCAAGTTTTTCAGGATTAACTCCATGCCCAATGAATTGCAAAGGCCATTGATCCTCTATCTAGCAGGAAGATACCCCGTGGGTCACCAAATTATTATCCCAAAATACCCCTAGGGTCATTTTGGCATTAACAAGGTTATTTTGGGACTTAGGTGGAAAATTTGAGAAAATTTACATGGAACACTATTTTGTAGTATTTTATGGACTTAAGAGATTAGTGTTCCGCAAGTTATCCTAACCCATGGGACAAGGGGCGTCGATTGCACTTGGGTGGATGTGTGGCTCAAGAAAGCTATAGATTGAAGTCTTGTTTATTCTGTGGGTAGAAAAATAAAGGATTTGATCTCAAGATTACACGATGAAAGAAAGGAATCAAAAATGAATTCAAAGCAATACACGCATGCATCCCTATTCTCGAGATCTATGTTTCAAGTTCGAAAGCATTGTGCTACTTGTATGGATTGATTTTGAAGGGTCCTATCTATAAGGGGTCAATATTTCTATGATTTCTAGGCTTAACAACCCTTGCATCCTATTTCAAAACCATAGTACCAACTTGGAATTCTGATTCGACATTTTTGATCAAACCAGTTTTCACCACCGCTGGAGGCTGATCATGTCTTTATGAGTGGCCTCCTGCTTCTCTTGAGATCTACTTGTTACAAATATATTGTGACATTATTAATAAATAATATTATTAATAATGAGTTAATACAACTCGATTAATAATATAGTTAATAGTTGTGTGTGAGTGAAGTTGTTGAATAAAAACTCATGTAGCTATTTTGGTGTGTGAGATAAGAAATAGATGTGGGGATATCCTAGGATAATTTTGAGAGATTCATGGAGAGAGATATGAGGGATTGAAGATGAATTTGACTCCACCTTTGTAGGAGATCAAACATTATAAAATGTAAACTTTATCATTGTAATTGACATCCCAAATGAATTCATAATTTCTATAATCTTGTTATTCGGTGTTGTTTATTATAGTTCAGTTCTTATCACTACTAGCTCAATGAGTCTTACTTACATTGCCCCATTTTTCTTTATCTCAATTTGTTTTAATAGTCACATCATTTCCCCATAAAATATCTCATATGGCAAGGATTTCAGGATCTGTTTAGGTGTGATTTGATCAGCCCATAAGGCTATTTTGACGTGTTCATGCCACAACCTCTTATGCTCATTTCCCATCCTTTTTATGAGCTTGATCATATTTTTGTTAGTGGATTTTGCTAGACCATTTCCTTGTGGGTAATAATTGGAGGATGTTTTCAGATAGATCCCATGCCTTATAGTGAAGTCAGATACTTTGGGCCCCAAAAATGCCATAGTGTTATCGATATAATAATGTGGGGGAGGGGGTGGGGTTCAAGTGGGTAGTGATATCTTGTAGGAGTTCTAGGATCATGTTCTCGATGGCCTCTTTTAGTGGAACTACTTCTACCCATCGGTGAAGTAATCGGTTGCAGTGAGGATCCATTTGTGTTGGTGCTCAAAGTTGGGTTGACCATACCAATGAATTCTAGACCCCATTGTGTAAATGGTTCCTTAATTAGGATGGGGTTAAGAGGTAATGCTGTATTCCTCCGGAAGCCCGTATAAACTTGAAAAATCCTACATCTGTTT
Organism: Taxus wallichiana var. yunnanensis; assembly: GCA_018340775.1. NCBI lineage: Eukaryota > Viridiplantae > Streptophyta > Pinopsida > Cupressales > Taxaceae > Taxus > Taxus wallichiana. The sequence continues at coordinate 222,311,610 of CM031236.1, read as the reverse complement.
GTTTCGCTTGACAATCGGTGAAAATTCTTGGCTAAAAGTACCCTGCTTGTAGGATTTTTATAGCTATGGTTTGGGTAGAAAAATGGCCTCTTGAGCTCCCATGGTGCAACTCGCGTAAGATCCTTTCAGCTTCTTCATTCTCCAGGAACCTGAGCAGGATCCCGTTAAAGTTTCTTTTGAAAAGGAAATCGTCAATCATGGTGAACTTGGATCCCTGTTGCCTATAGTACCTTCTATTTTTGAGAGGGAGATGGCTTGGGTATTTCCCTATCTGCATGAAGCGGATCCTATATGAGACCTAGCTATTAGAGTCACTTTCTTAGATATAGAGTATCTTCTTGGGCTCGTCATTAGTCGGGGCATGGGGTCTTGTGTAAGATATTGGCATAGGCCCCTTCCCCGTAATAGATTTGTAGGATTTATCTCAATGTCATATTCAAAGATATTAGTGATCCAGTTAGCTCTTTTATCTATTATCTCACCCTCTGTTATATATTCCTTGATGCTAGAGTGTGCCACCATAACCTTGATTCTACTATGGGTGACAAGGTTCCTGAATTTCTTCATACCCTTGACTATAGCGTAAGCTTTTCTTTCTACAAAGTTATACCTAGTTTCATAGTCATGGAGAGTTTTTGAAAAGAAGGCGATCGAATGTTCCTCTCCTTGAGACTCTCCTTTTTGTGTCAACATGGATGCTACGTTATGCTCACTCCCATATACATACATGATGAAATACTTTGAGAAGTTGAGGTAGCGCAAAGATCGGGGTGGATGCGATAGCCCCTTTAATTACCTCAAAGGCCTGACGACCTTCAGGTCCATTTGAAGTTAAGGTCCTTCTTGAGCATTAACGTGATTGGGCATATTGTCCTGGAAAAGTTTGAAATGAACTTGTTGACAAAATTGATCTTTCCTAAGAAATATTGGACCACTTTCTTATTAAATGGTAAGGGTAGTCCTAAGATGGCTTCAACTCTTTTTGGATCAATAGAGATTCCTTCCTTTGAAACAATGTGTCCTAGGAGTTTTCCTAGGGTACTCCGAAAATACATTTCTTCGGGTTTAGAGAGATCCCAAATTCTTGGCACTTCTTGAATACAGCTTCCAAGGTGTCAAAATGATCCTTCGCCATCTTGGTAAATACTTGTGAGATCATCTAGGTATATAAGAATTACCTTATTGATCAATACTCCAAACACGACATCCATGGCTCTTTGAAAGGTAGCTCTAATGTTTGTGAGTCCAAATGGAATTTTCACGTATGCGAAGGTTCCCCACTTTATCATGAAAGTGGTCTTATGTTGGTCTCCTTCTGTGAGCCATATCTGGTTATAGCCTGAAAAACCATCCAATAGAGAGAAAATCTCTCTAAGCCTACAATTGTTTGTAATATCTACTCCATGGAGGGTAAGGGATAATGATCCTTAAGGGACACTCTATTTAGGTCTCTGAAATATACACAGATCTAAATTTCACCATTTTTATTCCTTACTAGAACTAGGTTAGAAACCCATGTTGTGTGCTTGATAGGGAAGATTATTTTGGCCTCTAGGAGATTTCTAAGTTCCTCAACCATGAGGGATTATATCTTTGGGTTCACAGGCCACTGCTTCTGGCGTACGGGCTTAGTTCCTTCTTCGAGGTCAATGGTGTGTTGGATGATATCCTTGTTGTAACCATGTAGGTCATCATACATCCAAGCCATTACTTTTTCATACTTATGGCATAGAGCCACAAGTCTTTCCCTTTCCCTTTGGGTGACTAATCTCCAATTTTTAGCTTCCTCCCATTAGTCACTTCTAGCTCAACGTAATCCTCCTTAACCACTGCGAACCTCCTTTAATCTGAATTAACATCATTAGAATAAAAAGGCTCTCTAGTGTTACTAACCCTTTTGGAATTTTGTTCATCTTCAACTGAATAATCTGATCTCCATAAGCTTCTTCAATTTTGGGTTGGAGTTGGTCCAAACTGGTTGGATTGCTTTGGAGGAAGTGTACAATCTTTTGGTCATTGTTAAAAACCTACCAATGATCAATGTTATTGGGTATAGATGGGTGGATGATAAATTTTATTATACTTTCATTTGCTATCAAGTCCTAGATTGGGTTGAATTGTGACCCGATTAAAGCCATCCTATCAGCCTCCATATTTTGGTCTTGAGGAATAACCTTGATATTAAAGGCTTTGAAATATTTGATGAGATCCCACACCCTATGTCGATAGGACCTCATTCTTGGATTATTTTTGTGGTGGTGTTCTTATTTGTGTCACCACTAACTCCAAGTCACCAAAGACTCTCAATTGTTTGATGCCCTCCTTTTATGTCATGGCCAAGCCATGTACTAAGGCTTCATACTCTACTTTATTGTTGGTGCAGGTGAATTAGAAGTGAAACACCTGAAGTATCTTCTTTCCACTTGGGGATGATAAGCATATCCTAGCTCCTGATCCATTTTTGCTTCTAGCTCCATTGAAATACAGGGTCCATATCTGGGAATCCTTGATGGGACTCCCTTCTCTTCTATCCTCTTCTTTTACCACCTTTGGAATCATGGAGTCTTCATCGAAGATGATGTAAGTGCCCAAACTAGTTGAATCGAAGTTCCCGAAGGGATCATCGAGGGGAAGGTTGGCTAAATAACTCGCTTTGAAGGTTACCATCCTCTATATATGATTCCTCATCTTGGGTTGTCATGGCATGGGAAGCCTTAAATCTTGAGACCACTTGGTCCATTATATGTTCCTTAGCAAGGGGTTTTGATAATACCTTCATCTTAGACCCATACTTGGTCCACAGAATCAGATGGGACCAATCAAGAGACATGTAGCCTCCTATCTTGGCTATGAAATCATGGGAGAGACATAGTCTGAAGATTGGCAAAATGTCAATTACTACTATATCCTATGGAACGGTTATGTTCGGACAAGAATAAAGTTGCAATGAGAGTCCCTTGATAGATCCTATGGTTTGGACTGATTTTCCATCCAGTTACATGAATCCTTTCCTTACGGGCTCATATTTAATTCCCAAGGCATCTGCAATTACTTTGGGCATGACTATAGTGCTTGCACTGAGTCTATCATGGAGTTATGCAATAATTTCCTACCTATTATAAGAGTCATAAAAAAGGGGTTGGGCCTTGGTTTACTTACTTCTCCCTTCTAATTTAACAACATTGCCTCTATTGGGGCCTAAATCATTTTTACCTATTCCTTCTCTTTCCGGTGGAGGTTGGGTCATCATTTGATCTCAGTGCTTCTTGGAGCAACTCCTTTTTCTCTGGAATGCCCAGAAGATCCCACAAGGATGCGTTAACTAGTTTCTTGAGTTGTTGGACCACATTTATTGGTCTAAGTGATGATGTCTTGGACGGTGACTGGTGTTTCATTCCTTTTACCGTGGTATTGAGGGAACCCTGATTCTGGATAGTTTTTGGGGCTTCTTTTACAATTTTCGGACAAAGGAGACTATAATGGTTAGATACTCTTTTTGTATCCCACTAGTTGTAGTTGGGATAGGAGCAACTGTCTCTATCATCCTTTTTTGAAGCAAGTGTTGTAATTAGATTGAACTGGGTTGGAAGTAGATACCTCATTTGTAAATATGAATTCCTCTCCTTCTACCCATGAGAAAAGTGTGTGCTCTAGTGTAATCTCCGCCTCTTTCTCCAGGGACATCCCTTGAATTTGCACAATAAGGGTCACATTTTGGATTCCTATAGAATGGTAAGGCCTTGATGTGTTAACATCATAACCTTTCAATGCTCTTTGTTCGAATACCAGTTAACCAAAATACGTTTCCTCTTATTTTGGGTTAACTAGCTTCCCTTTGTGCCTTAGTCAAATTTTTACACATGTCAAGCACTCAAAATTTTCTGTGTATGGCTTCATCAGATAGACAATTCTCTCCCTTTTGCAGAAAGGTAAAGAAGTCCTCCTAACTCCTTGTATTTTGCAAGTTATGGCTCGATGGAGTTTGGAGGGTTTTCCTGGCGGACCAGAGGAATTTTTTTGGCACTTATCCCTTTTGGGAAAAAAGTTCAAGGGAAATATTCGGTCCGAAAGCCTGCAAGGAGATGAAATGACACCACGTGTCAAGGCGAAGTGGTGGGGACAGTATGATTTCAATTTTTTTGGAGTTTGGTCAAAGTGCATCAAAGGAAAAATGAAGGTGCATCCCCACCGGCAATAAAATGGTGCCACGTGTCCATGTGTCGCTGGGGGTTGGGTCGGCGGAAGAATTTTGGAAATTTTGCCAAAGTTATAAATGGTGCAAAATGCTATTTTGAAGCCCATGATCCCATCAACGAACCAGGTGATGCCATGTGTCTTGGAGTGGTGGAGGTGTGAAGTGTTTTGGGAAATTTTTCCAAAAGGGGAAAATTTTAAAGTTTACCCCCACCGACCCCAATTTTGACCTGTTTTTACTAGTTTTTCCCTAAATCTTCAGAGGGCCATATCTTTCGAACTAGAGCTCAGTTTTTCATGATTTTGGTGTCATTGAAAAGCTGTTGAGATCCTCTACACGATGGACCCTTCAATTTGGATTTTTGATGGAGATTTGTGGGAGAAAAATGGGAAAACATCTCTTACATGCAAAAATTTTAGAAAACAACCCCAACCACCAAAATTAATGAATTATGGGCCTTTGTTTTGCTATGCAAAGCAATGTACAATGAAATATTGGGTTTTTCATGGAAACCCATCACTTTGTAGGCTAATTAAATGGATCTGCATGGTGGTTGGAGTTTCAAATTGATTTACCCACATTTTTCACCTTTATTTCATTCTATTTGATGGTTAAAAGCTAGTTTTGGCTCATTTTGTAAAGGTTGTTCATCATTCTTCTTTTCTTCTCTCTTCTTTTCTTCCCTAGGGTCAAAAATAGAGTTTGAACCTCCTTCACTGCTCTGTAATGGAATTTTTTCCTCTTACCCATTAAATGATGTTTTGTGCAAACTTCTAGAGCAATAAAAACGTGTTTTGTGATGCATTTGTCCATCCTTGCTCATTTTTTGTTGTTTCCTTCTTGCCTCTCTTCATTGCAAGTATTTGTGCATGTTTGGATGTTCATTGTAGGTTTTGGAGCTGTGTTCATGGAGTTTTGGAACATTTTTTGTGTGAAATCTATCCTTGGTTTTGTGATGCACTTGTCCATCCTTTCCATTGCTCACCTCTTCTTGTTCCATGGAAATTTTGATAGATGTTCAACATTTTCCTTCTCTGGTGTATCATCGTTTTAGTGTAGGATCTATTTTTCCCTCTTTTCTCTCTCTCCTTGTCTCCTTGAAGTTAGATTAGGATTAGATTAGCTTGCTTGCACTGGAATAACTTGTGGCAGGTAGTTTAGGAAGAGGAACCAACCTTCTCTAGAGAGATTTCCCCATTTGCAAAGGTCCCACACTTTGGGAAAGCTCAATGTTGTGCATTCACACCAAATGACATTGCCTTAGAAAATCAGATCCATAGGTCATTTTGGGGGTGCTGTGAATTTTCACTAACAGTTTTGGCACACCTGGTGGGACCTTAGAGGTCTTCCGCTCCATCTTTGTAGGTTGGTGTGTTCCCGTGAATATTTCAGTCTTTGGAGGCATTCTCAAACATAGCTGGTGACTACATCTAATCAATAACTTATTCTCTCGAGTTGCAGAGACTGCTTTCCATCTGCTTTCATTCATTCTTCTTTCCATCTCTTCCATATTCTTCCATTCCATGAAGTTGTGTAATCATGACTTCATTTCCATCATGGAATTCCCATTTACATTAGCAGTATATTCCACCTCCAACATGCTTTACAACTCCTTCAAATCAATATTTTGAATGAATTCAAAATCATCATGCTTACCCATATGAGCAATACCAAAATCAGTTTGGCTATGAAGCATATCAAACACAAGAATATGCATATGATTAGGGCAGCCAAGAAGAAAATGCATATTTCTTGGATAAGATCCAAAAGATGGAGGCAAGCATGGTGCAATCTAGGGCTCAAGCACAAATGAAGGCATTTTAGATTGGTTTCAGAGCACCCTGTCCATGGGGAGGCCCTTTTCCAAGACATTACAGCCCTCAGGAGAAGCTAGACTTCATGGTTGAAATGCTGCCCCAACTTGCACAATGGATTGAGGAGATAGAAGCATATGAGAAAATTTTGAATCAACCTTGTCAATGGGTAAGTCATTCAATAGCTCCTTATCTTTCTTTTTCACCCTCTCAAGCTTTATCATTTCAGCAGTGTCAAGCTTCAAGTTGCCCATTTGCTACCCCAAGTGTTGATTCCATTTCTCCATTCCCTAGTCTTCCACCTCATCTCAATTATTCTATTCTTTTCCCTTCCAAACAGTCATCCCCTCCACAAGAGCTAAAATAAATTCCTTCCCCTCCACCAAAAATAATTACGAAACCAATTGAAAATCAACCTACCCTCCTCTTGCATTCCCAAATCCATGTTGGGAAGATTAAAAATCAGAATGCCAGTCAAGAACAAAAAAAGAGGAGCCCAACAAAAAATAAATAATAGACAACTTGAAGAGTTTGGCTCTCAAATTTGGAATTACAAAAATCCCCTTGATGGTGAAACCAAAAGAGGAAGTTGGAGTTGAAGAAATAGTGATGGTTGAGGCTGATTTTTTTCAGCAGCAGAAGAAGAGCAAAAAGAAGAAGTAGATCAACAACCAATTTGCTTAGAATGTAGTGTCCATGTTGGCACTCTATTTGAAGGTAATGCTGATTCAATTCAAGTTGCATAATCAGCCATGGAAGAGGAAATCTCTAAAAGAGATCTTGTAGAGAAAACTTGTCCTCTAGAGCAGCAGATTGAATAGTTTGATTTGACAAACTTCATGCTAGAGGGAGAGTTCAATCAAGAGCAAGATTTTCTTCAAGTAGTAGAGAAAGGAGAAGCTACTCCAAATCCAAAAGAAGAGGAGAAAATTCTAGCTATGGAGGAGAAAAGTGCAGATCCAAAAGCTTTGAGCACAAAATAGGCTATACAAAAACCTTCAGTTCTTCCTTTCACTTCATTTCTCTCGAGATCTAACATTGGAGAAGAGTTTGATCTTTCAAACTTCATGATTGAAGATGAAGGAAACCATGGTGATCAAGTTGTAGATCAAAAGAACACCATGGAAGAGGTTGAACATTTGTAGCAGGACAACAATGAGGTAGTTTATCTGTCAGATTTGGAGGATTGTTTTGATGGAGAGGAACTGGTTGAGTTTCCATTGTTTTCTCCTTCATCATCCACCTTCCAAGCACATGAGCCTACTGTCATGGAGGAGAAATTTCAATTACAACAGCCTACATTTTATAGCAGCATTTTGGAGCCAAGATTGGAAGATTTTAATCTTCCATGTTCTTCATTAGAGGAAGAAGGAAAACAACAGAAGAGTTCCATCATCTCTTCCACACCATCCATTCAAGAAGGTCTACAAGAGGACTCCATTCTTGGAGTTGAATTTCAGAGCAATGGGCATATCAAATGGATCAAACCTTGCCCAATCAGGTATTTGGCTTCATTGGAGCCAAAGGAGAAGCCACAACCAATCATGCTTGCCTCTAAGCATGAGGGTGATATGCAAAGCACCAAGGATCAGCTGTAATACCTCTACAATCCAAATGTAGAGCAACTAAAAGAGGTATTGGATTTTCTTTAGTTGATACCTTACTAATTTGGGTAGAAGACCAACTTCTTGTTGATTTTCCACTCATCCAAACAGCCATGATCAACTCTAAATCATTTGCATGGCTGCCAATTTTGAGGAAAGGAAGCTATTTTGCACAACTAGTTGCAGGGTTTGTTTAGCTTACCTTTACTTCTAGTTAGAGTAGTGTAGGTAGGTTTGCTTTCAGCAGAAGAAGTGCTTATGCACACTCTACATATCCCACTTGGGGTATGTATGATTTCCATTTTGTACATAATTTTTTGGTGTTGTTTTGGTTGCTCTTGCACAGTGCATTCAGTGGTTTTGGTGAAGATCAACTCCAAGTTTCAGTGGGTTTCCAAGTGGCTCAGAGGTTAGATTTTCATAGTTTAGATCAAAATTGGTTATCAGGCTTGACTCCATTCCTAATGGATGCTTCAAAGGCCACTGATCATTCATCTAGTAGGCAAATGACCCCTAAGAGTCGCCAAATTGTTAGCCAAAATAAGCTCCCTCTTATTTTAGGTTAACTAGCTTCCTTTTGTGCCTCAGTCAAATTTTTACACATGTCGGCACTCAAAATTTTCTAGGTATGGCTTCATCAGATAGAGAATTCTCTCCACTTTCCAGAAAGGTAAAGAAGTCCTCCTAACTCCTTGTATTTTGCAAGTTATGGCTCGGCGGAGTTTGGAGGGGAAATTTTTCGCACTTAGCCCTTTTGGGCAAAAGCTCAAGGGAAATATTTGGCCCAAAAGCCTGCAAGGAGATGAAATGATGCCATGTGCCAAGGTGGAATGGTGGTGGCAGAAGGATTTCAAGTTTTTGGCATTTGGTCAAAGCGCATCAAAGGAAAAAATGGAGGCGCATCCCGTCGGGCAATAAAATGGTGCCACGTGTCCACGTGTCGGGCTGGGGTCGGGTCGGCGAAGAATTTTGGAAATTTTCCAAAGTTGCAAAGGGTGCAAAATGCTATTTTAAAGCCCATGATCCCATTAGAAAACTAAGCAATGCCACGTGTCTCGTGAGCGGTGGAGGCATGGAGTGTTTTGGGAAATTTTTCCAAAAGGGGAAATTTTAAAGTTTGCATTTCGCCAACCCCGATTTTGACTTGTTTTTTACCAATTTTTCCCTAAATCTTCAGAGGGCCATATCTTTCAACTAGAGCTCATTTTTTCACTATTTTGATGTCATTGGAAATTTGTTGAGATCCTCTACATGATGGACCCTTCAATTTTGATTTTTGATGGAGATTTGTGGGAGAAAAATGGGAAAATGTCTCTAGCATGCAAAAAATGCAGAAAACGACCCCAACCACCAAAATTAATGAAGTATGGGCCTCTTTTTTTCTCTGCAAAGCAATGTACAATGAAGTATGGGTTTTTTCATGGAAACCCATCACTTTGCAAGCTAATTAAATGAATCTATTGGTGGTTAGAGTTTCAAATCGATTTGCCCATGTTTTTCACCTTTCTTTCATTCTGTTTCGATGGTTAAAAGCCAATTTTGGCTCATTTTGTAAAGGTTGTTCATCATTCTTCTCTGCCTCTCTCTTATTTTCTTCCCCAGGGTTAAAAATAGAGTTTGAACCTCCTGCCCTTCTTTGTAATGGTGTTTTTTCCTCTTACCCGTGAAATGGTGTTTTGTGCAAACTTCTAAGTAATAAAAATGTGTTTTGTGATGCATTTGTCCATCCTTGCTCATTTTTGGTTGTTTCCTTCTTACCTCTCTTCATTATAGGTATTTGTGCATGTTTGGATGTTCATTACAGGTTTTGGAGCTATGTTCATGGAGTTTTGGAACATTTTTTGTGTGAAATCCATCCTTGGTTTTGTGATGCACTTGTCCATCCTTTCCATTGCTCACCTCTTCTTGTTCCATGGTAGTTTTGATAGATGTTCAACATTTTCCTTCTCTGGTGTATCACCATTTTAGTGTAGGCTCTGTTTTTCCCTCTTTTCTCTCTCTCCTTGTCTCCTTGGAAGTTAGATTAGGATTAGATTAGCTTTCCTGCACTGGAATAGCTTATGGTAGGTAGTTTAGGAAGAGGAACCAACCTTCTCTGGAGAGCTTTCCCCATTTGCAAAGGTCCCACACTTTGGGAAAGCTCAATGTTGTGCATTCACACCAAATGACATTGCCTTAGAAAAGTAGATCTATAGGTCATTTTGGGGGTGCTGTGAATTTTCACTAACAATACATTTTAATGTAAATTTCCTTGGGGATAGTCTCTTAGAATGTGAGGAATATTAGAAGGGAAGCACCATGCATTGGGGTCTTCTGCCAAATTATTTTTCTTGAGTACCATTTACCTTTCATTAATGGGTGGGATGGTCCAAGTGGTGTTGGCACCGAGATGAGTTTGTTATATGACTACGTAGATGATGGCCTCTAGGTATTATGTTGTGGGGAATAGGAAGTCCTACCACCCTAATAGCTTTGATAATTTTTTCTTGGGTAAGTGCTCTGATTTCTTGTAAGATTTACTATCTTGTTAGAGAAGTTTCTGAGGATATTTTTACTTCCTCCATCTCGGGAGAAGAAGATGATGCCACTGTAGTGGGGATAGGTGCCAAATGAGAGGATGGATAATTATATATGAATGTAGGGGCTTGGGTAGAGCTCGAGACTTGTGCTTGTGGAAGGGGAGCTATTTCGGGGTATATTGGCAAAGGGGCTCTCGGGGGAAGCTTACCGACATCTATTAAATTGTTCTTGGCTTGGATCACAATATCATATGCTTGTGGTAAAGAGTCCCCTCCTAATGATTGAATCATCATAGAAATATCTAAATTCAAATCCTTTAAGTAAAAACAATAGCCATACTTGCAAGCGTGACCTTCCTAGAATAGGAATTCTGCACTACGTTTTGTGAAATCTAGTGTTTAAATTGGTCATAAGTTCTTTTGAATCCTTCTTGATGTTGATGACCTACTATAGAGTAAGGATATTTCTCCTTTCTTGCCAAATCTTCTTACCAAGACATTTCCTAGTTGGTCCCAAGTGCCGATAGAATTAGGGGTTAGGGACTGGTACCAATCCAGAGCCTTCCCCTTAAGGGAAAAACTAGTAACCGCAAGGCGACATCCTGTTCCCTGATATAATGTACTGTGTATACCTCTGTGACTTCTTAGAGGTGTTCCTATAGAGTTTTAAAGTCTTCTCCGCTGAATTTTGGTAGCACCTTTAGCACATTTTCTAAAATAGGATTCCACACCATCGGGGTGTTGGTAAGATGATCGGACTCCCTTGATTCCATGAAACAAATTATCTCGTGAGGTTGAGCTTGGAGGTGGGCCATTAAGATAGGTATGAGGATTCTAGTTGATTGTAAGAAGGGCCTACCTAGTGGAGGTGTTGAGAGAGTCTGGTTTGGAGGAGATGGAGACCTCTAAATTTGTCTACCTCTTCTGTTCCTCGATGATAATTGTAGATATTCAAATGCACCTTCTTCTCTTATTCTTGATCTTGTTCACATCTGTCTCGTAAACTAGAGAGGACCAAACTTAGTACTGCTAAAATCAATATATTTTTGATGATGGAGTATTCAGATGTGTAGCTATTCGAGCCTCTAGGGGTTGGGATATGGCTACACAATGTAACTTCTTTTGAAATTTAAGCTTTTGATCCCACCAGTGTGTACCAGAAAACTATTGAATATTATCTTTGTGGATGAACCATTAAAGTCATGGGATACCTTAGGGATGTGGGATGTGCCCCCTAAGATAACCTCCAGGTTTTATAGAAGCTAACTCTTCTTGTTGGTGCGAGGTAAGGGTTAGAGGAAAAATAAAAAAGTGCAAAACTAACTAAGGCGATACACTGAAACTTATTTTAAAAGGCACAAAGATAGATTCTGAGAAACTATTAGAATAGTCAAAGAGTGTTTAACATGGTCTACTATTTTTAGAAGTATCTTGAATTATCAAAGGCCGAGAAGGTGTAAAACATAATTATATGTAGATGATAGATGCATATAGAAAACCCAAGGGCATATAACATGATAGATATTCAAAATTTATCTAAAAACTACTAGAAATAATGGATGAAGGACGCAGACTATTGAGAGCTAAAATGCACATAACAAGATCCCTTTATTCATAGAGAAAATAATACATAAGGTTGATATGGAACAGATTACAACTTTCTTCTACAACAGAGCCTTCCTAAGGCTAGAAAACACAATAACTAAACCTAAAATTCTCTTTCATAGCTTCCGTGTCTTTCCATTTTCTATCATTTTTACCCCTAGAGTATTTTTGAATCAAAACATTCCTTTATAGACCCCTTTGGCTCTCATTTCAATGTCTAGAATTATATCTTTCACCACCAACATTCAATTTTCCTACAAAATATTTCATTTTTTTGGGAAAGATCTCAACCATCTGTCTATGATATTTATGATCACCTTTAATTCATCCAACTCCTAAGCCTTGTGCTCTTTTGGTTGGTGATGATTCTTCCTTGCCACATGGAGGTTGAGTGCTTAGATTGAGGGCATTTCTTGGGGCTTTGTATTTAAACCTGTGCCTAGGTGACATGTGGATTATCTTGTGTAAGTTTGAGAATGTTCCTTTTTCTCTTTATTTGAAATTACACTCAAGTGACACGTGGATACCCTATGTGTTTTTACTATATCTTTGACTTTTTAATCCGCTTGATAACTCAGTATCGTGCCTGAGACACATGGGTGGTGTGACATAAGTTTGAGAACACTCTTTCTCTACATTATGCCTCGAGTGTGAAAAAAGGGACACGTGGATATCTTCTACATTTAGCTCCATACTTAGCCGAATTTGGGCTCAAATAAACAAAACAAAAATAACTAGGGCTGCAGTGATAAAAGATAGTGGCCGGTAAAAGAGCCTCACACAAAAAAATTCTACAGTCCATCATATAAGTCTATGTGAATATTTTTTATATTTATATGTTTCATTGGTTAATATCCTTGATAAGGATCGAATTATGTTAAGTTATTGAAATGAGAATCATATAAAGTGAGTGTTTTGGTTCAATTTTGAACTAGTGAAGATAGAGGGAAAAGTGTGAGCTAGTTGAGAGAGTGCAGTACTTGAAGGAATCAAAGAAAAGTTGAGAATGTGTGTAAAATTCTAAGGACTGTTAGAGATATTGTGTGCAAGGGTTTACCCTTAAATAAGGTCATGAAATTCCAAGATTGAGCAAGTTTAAGGAAGGTGCGTTTTAAGAGGGTTTGCAGGAGTTTGGAGATAAATCTTGTGATCACTATTAACTATGTGTTGGTAGCATATCCTCGGTGGTCTTATAATCAACATATTTTGTCATGAGTTATAATCATACAAGTATCTTATTGTGAGTAATATAAAAATGGTTTAGGGGTTGGTGCTCCTTGTGGGGTTGGTGCCTCACTAAAGAAATCTCTTGTGATGTGTAATATTCACTTGAGTAATTTTTTTGAGTAATATCATAAATTTTTTTAGTGAGTTTTATTACCCTTGTTAGGTACTAGAAAATGGATAAGTGTTGAAGTATGCTGAGGTAAGCATGGAATGGATACATGAGAAACACACGAATGAGTGAACAAGATGTTTACATAGATGAAAAGGTTACACACGTAAGATGGAACAAAGTGTGTGTGAGGATTGTTGCAGGAAGGCAGAGGACTTAGTCAATTTTTGAAGTATAAGGATAAAAATAGAGATTGAGTGTGCAACACATAAATGGGATTTTATAGTTAATAAGAGTATATTTTTGAGGAGGGAACTTACATTTCACAATTACGCATGGGATCTAATAATATGATTAGATCTAGAGTTAACTATAGATAATCTGCTATTAGGTGAAGCTTTACGATTATTTATTTATCATTGTAGTAGCGCATGGATATTTTGAGCACACAACCTATATTGAGAGTGCATGGGTGGTGAAGGGAAAGTCCCCACCTCACACACACACACACACATGTATTGATTTACATGGTTTTGAGAGGCCGAGACCGAGATTTGTATTGTAACAGAGTTATGTTGCTGGTATAATTTTATGTGCATGACTTTGTGATGGTATTTATGATGTGTTCAGCTACTCGTTTGTCATGAATTAATAAAATGGATCATTATGGATGAATATTGATTGTTAATGTATCTATTAATGGTTATTTTATGGTGAATTTGGTATTAATCCTTATGTGATCTATATGTTTTCCTTATTATGTGTGTTTCAAAATTGAGATCTGTTATTATGATGAGACATGTACTTTGAATATGGTTATTATGAAAATACATGCTAGCAACCTAGTTAGACAAAGAAAAAGAGGGCCTTGATACCTTTGCATGCTTTGGGTGAGCACTCAAATTTTTCTATGTGAAGTGCCAACATGCCTAGGGTTTTGTGTAGGAAAATAATACTACACCCCTTTGAGGGTTTCCCATTTATATCTTGTGTTCCTTCATGTTTATGATCTTGTGGATGGTTGTTGCTTATTGTTAAGATATAATTAATACATGGTTAAATGTTAATGGTGTGTGAAAGTTAATTTGAAATTGTTTAAGGGTTTTTGAAGGACTGATTCATCCCCCTTCTCATTCCATTGTGCTTCCAACAATTGGTATTAGAGTAGGTCCTTTTGGAGAAGTTTAATCACTTGAAAGGAGATCCTTGAAGCACAAAAATGGCGAGTCAGCAGAGTGGCTCTTCTTCTAGCAAGGCACCATTATTTGATGGAGTGAATTATTATTTTGGAGTCTAAGGATGAGGACTCATATCATTTCATTAGGGTTTGATATTTGGAAATTAGTGTTGGATGGTTATTAGGTTCTTATAACTCCCCCAACAAGTAATGAAAATAAGAATCCATGTTTTGACAATTCAAGGGATATGAATGAAATCATGTGTGGACTAGCTGAACTTGAACTTGTGAAGGTAATGCATTGAAAATCATCAAAAGCTATGTGGAAGAAACTTCAGGTCATGTATGAGGGAGATTCCAAGGTAAGAATAGATAAGATTCAAACTTTCATAAATCAGTTTGAAGGACTAAAAATGAGTGATGATGAGTCTATTGCTGCATATTTTCTTAGGGTTGACAAGGTTGTCAAAAATGAAGGTTTAAGTAAGGAAGTGAAGGAAGAGGTTATAATTTAAAAGGTTTTGAGGTCTCTTACTCCTATATTTGATTCCAAATTGTCTGCTATTGAAGAAGCCAAGAATTTGACTATATTGATAATGGATGATTTGAATGGAATCTTAAATGCATATCGATGAGAACTCAAGGTGATAAACATGTCAAGAAGGAGATAGCCATCAAGACCGAAAAGAAGAGAAAAGTTAAGAAGACTAAGGATGATGGTGCTGCTCATGAGAAACCTTATGATGAGTTGTTTTCCATGATTGCTATAAGACTGAAGGTTGGATCATGTAAGTACAAAGGGAAGATTCCTTTCAAATGCTTCAATTGTGGTAAGGTAGGACATTTTGCAAATAAATTCCCTCATAAGAACAAGGATGAGGATGAAGAAAGTGATGGAGAATATGACAAGAAGAATGACATATCTAATAAAGGAAAAAAGAGGTTCAAGAGGTTTGACAACAAGAAAAATACCAAGAAGAGTCTATATACAAAAGAAAAATGCTATTCATATGAGGATAAAAACATTGATGATGGAGTATCTAATTTTGAATCTAAATCAAAGCATGAAGAGGTTATTGATGAGGTTTTATTCATGACCAAATATGTCATGAGGTCTATGAGTGATAATTCCACTCTATTTAGTGACAACATGTAGTTTGAGAATGAAGAATAAGGAGATGTCTATGAGACTGAATTGGTATGTGTCTAATCTGAATTGAAGCATGCTGAGAAAAATAATAAGAATATGAGATATCAAGTCAAATAATATGAGGAAAATATCCATGACCTAGAGGAGAAACATTGGGTTGTGACAGAAAATATTGATGAGATAGTGAAAAGGCTAGAGATGTAAATGAGTATCATGGCTCTAAACTTGCAATCCAAGGAATAAGAAGTGAGTATTCTTAAAGGAGAGTTTTTCTAATGATATCAATGAGGAAAAATATTTTCAGAAGTTTGAGAAAATATCCAAGACTCTTGATGACATCTTAAGCAATAAGAAATCAGCAGGTGACCAAATAGGTTTGGGATTTAAGGATGAAACCAAGGTAAAAGGTATGATACAAGAGGAAACTATTTTAAGAAAGGATATTGAGGATTCAAGTGCCAAAGAGGAACAAAAGGAGAAAAAACTCAAATAAAATGGGAAGACAAAGTCCATAAGGCAACCTAATAATTCAAGGTATGAAAGATCATTTAATGATTATTGTTTCACTTGCAATGATTTTAGACATAGGGATAAAGAGTATAGGAGGTTTGTTAAAATTGATACCCATGGAGGGATAAAAGGAGCGAACAAGAAATTAATGTAGTTTGCTACAATTTCCATGAGAGAGGTTATGTTTCTAGAACTATTTATATGAACCATCAAGTCAAAATTTGAGTAATGAAGGTTACAAGGATAGGAGTAGAGTTATGTACTTCAATTACAATAAGATTGAAAATGTTTGTAGTTAACTTTATAGCTCTACAAGGAAAGAGAGGAGATTTCAAGGTCCTAGAATGCATGATAGAAGACAAGGTAAGTCATGGGAGCCTAGAAGGAATAATGTGGTCTCACCATGAACTAATATGAATGGAAACCAAGGCATGTCTCGTAGAACATATAAGAATCAAGTGGATGGAAGTGAATTTAAGGTGTCTAAGAGGGATTGAGACATATTTAAGTCCTTCTTATAGATCTATCATGAAGAAATATATCTCTACTATGCATCTTAGAGACATGTTCACCCATACAAAACATTGAGAGAAGGGGGGCTGATTGGTTGAAGTATTCTACCGTCAAGTATTATTATGATGAAAAGGTATATATTGTATTATTTAGTTGTTCATGTAATGAAAATTTGTGGTTATGGTAAAAAGGTCTCGAATATGTACTGTTATGTCTTTAATTTTGTGTTGCCATAGTTGAAGCCTATTAGGTGTTGTTTTGATATTTTAAGGTACGATTATGATCTAAAATTGATTTATTCATGTAGCATAAGTGTTTTATCCCAAGTATAAAGTCATCTTGTCCATCAAAAATTCACAGTTGTGCTCTATAGTGAAGTGATTTTAAAAATTGTGTCTCGAAGCATCGAGAAGTTATGTCGTGTCATGGTTTTGAGATAAGCAAAGGAGTCATTGGTTGAAGTATGTCCTTGGTGTGAGTCAAGGTTTTCATTTATGAATTTTTCTATGTCAAGGTATGTATATCATGCCACAAAGGTGTTTCATCTATCCTAAGGATGTTTGAGGTATTGTCGTGATGTAAATATGAAGTGTGTCAAGTATGTGTGCTTTATGGAGATAGTATGAAGTGTAACTAGGTTTATAAAGATACAAGGAGAAGTTATATATGTGGTAAGAATAGTTCTGCAAGTTTGAAATAAATTTTATTGAGTCCTTAGGGTGCTCTTGCTCTTTGTTGCAGTTTTCTACTCCGATTCTCGCTACTTTTTCAAGAGGTTACAAAACTAGGATTCTAAGTTGATGTGCATTATTTCAAGCCTTTATATGAGTATTGATGTCTACAATATGATTTAATATAGGTGCATGGGTTGTTGAGATGATTTACAAGACCACATAAGTGGAGATTGATGTTATGAATTTTGAAAATATCTACAAGGTGTGCAAAATTATCACAAGAAACATATGATTTCTAAGTTCACTCTTTAAAGATATAGTAGAGCTACGAGATCATGCAGATATTGTTATAATATAGGCTATATCTTTATGATGTCTTTATGATGGTTCATAAGCTTGATGGGGAACTTGAAGAGTTATTTATCCTTGAAGGGTAAAGAGAGGTATATTGCAAGGGTTGTATGATTGATCTCATGTTTATGAGTAATTGTTGCACTATAACATGACACTACAACATATTTTTATTTCATAGAAATGAGCTACAAGTCTCAGTAGAGAAATTTTGAGTAGGTATATTGAAAACTAGGATGATTTAGAAGGTTACTCAAGTATAAAAAAGAGTTGAAGCTTGAAATAAGCCTATGTGATCTATGCTAATGCATCAAAAGCTAGACATAAGTGTGGGGTTGTAGTTTCTCTAAGTTGCTATAATATTTCAAGGAAAAGAACATGATTATATCAGGAGGTCTTAGTATGATGACATAGGTTGAGGGGAGCTTGTATGCTCTGAACTCCAAGGAAGATGAAAATAACAAAGTTGTAAGGTTTATATGACTGATTGCCTTCATTATGAATGAAATTTGTATTGAATCAAGTTACAATGAATGTGAAAGAAAGAAAATGATAAGCTACAGGTGTGATATGGCATATCAAGACAGGGGAGCTAGTTTTGATCCCAATCAAGTGTGCAAGGTGCTTAGAAGGCTTTTGTAGTAGTATTAGTCATGTTTGTAGGTATAATGATAAAGAGAGTAAGATGCTCAAGGAGGTTTCCATAACATGCAAAGAAGGATGAAATCACTAAATTGTTGATTCAAGATAGAGGCATTGAAGTTGATAACCCTATATGTAATATATGCAAGGTATGGGTATGTTTTTTTGCATTTTAAGCTAGAGAAGGATGGTATAAATCCAGGAGGAGCTATAAGGTGGTATGTCATGTTGTGTATGGGATTATATGGTCAGAAAAAGGTGGTCTAAATTTATTTGAAGATTTGGTTTAGGAATCTTAGCCTTAATAAGTGGTTATCAAATAGTACACTGGTAGAGATAGGTATTTTGATGATGTTCTATGTTGATCAAATTTCCTCTTTCTTGTTCAGATTAGTGAAGTAGATACTAAAGAAAACTAAAAACTCCAAAATGCAAGGGTTTAAGGTACTTTGGTGTATGATGGATGCAAATAGACATGGACAAAGTAAATGACCTCACTGAAAATTTATGAACCCGTATAACAAAGGTAACTAGAAATAAAATGGATTAGATTACATATGAGGGGTTGTAGCTACGACGAAACAATTGGAAAATCTCTTGGCCAATTCAACTCATGAGACACATCATGGAATATGGTGTACATATTGTGAGGTTGAAAGACATACTAAGGATAGATATCCTCAAAAGTAGGTTCACACCATGCTATTGGATTGTGAGATTTTTCATCTAGACCATGATGCAAGTAGATGTCCTCTTTTGCAGTGCGTGATCCAGAAGAATGTATCTATGTATTGTAAAATTTACAAAACTCATACTCATGATACTGTTAACTATAGAGTGATTGATCATATTCATGAAGCCATTGAAACTGGTGTGCACCAGATTAGTGTAGCATGTGGATCTAAGGAATAAAGAGAATAACATAATGAAGGGTGCAATAATGGGGATAACAGGAATAGAGGCTTCCATGGTGGATATAGAGGCCGTGTTCATGACAATGGAAGAGGAGGATTTACTAGAGGAAATTGTTTTACTTGTGGATCTCCTGATCATAATCAATGTGAATTCCCTTAGAATGTGGTTTGCTCATGGTGTGGAAAACAACATAAGTTTGAAGAATTTCTAGACTTGTATGAGCATATGAGAAAGCAACACAAGAAAGATAAGGGAACAACTATGATTAAGATACAACATGTGGATGGAGATCAATGGATGCAAAATGTTGGACTTAATTATAAATTGAAATCGTGTTAGTTACCACACATGTTGAGGCTACGTGTGTGTATGAACCTCTGAAGTATAAGCCGACTATAAAAAACAAGAAGTGATAAATGCAAAGTACCCTGATGTTAAACATTAGAAAGAAGTGTACCTAGAGACTATGGACGTTATCAAGAATATACAAGGAGAGATTCAAATCTTAAAGGAGTAGGCATGTGTGATGGAATGAGATAAGAAAGTTAAAATCCCACAGAATGACGTAGATGATTTGAAGGAGGTATGTCGAATGTTACGCCAAGAGAACATAATCCCCTTGTTATAAGAGTGTTTGAGAGAAAAAGTACCATGCGAAGGTAATGAGCATCGAGGCAAATACTCCATGAAATTACACCTCCCCATAATCATGAGTATGATAAAGAGATTACATTGAATGCGGTTATTGATGGATGGCTTCTAAGCAAAATTATGATAGATACAGGTGTAGAAGTTAATGTACTCATGTTGGATTCTTGGAATCATATGGGAAGACCACCATTACAACCTTATTTGAATGTGTTGTATATGAAAAATAGAACTAGGGCTAATCCTATTGGGGTATTAAAAGATGCGACTATTATGATTTAGGGAGCCAAGTTTACTAGGGACTTTGAAGTATTGGAGCTTGTAAAGGTAGATAGTTTCCTAGCGTTACTTGGGTGCCCTTGGTGTTATGTGAATAATGTAGATTTGCACTTTAACAAGGGGTACATTAGCTTTGAAAACAAAGAAGAGCACGTTATTATACCTTTGAAATATGCAAAGGTTGCCTTGTATGTTGATCCTTTGAGTGATGAGGAATTGAAAATGATATATGCGTGTACGATTAGAGATCCCAAGGAAACCGAGCCATCTAAGGAAGGAGTGATTCAATGGGATGATGCTCATTTAGTTAGTGATACTACAAGTATTGCTTGTGAAAATTGGGCACATAGAATGTATGAAGTAGTTGGGTGAGAATTCAAAAATATCACATTATTTGCATGATTAGGCTGCGTGCCATTTGGAACTTGAGTCATAACTAGGTACCTTGGTACATTGGTGAAGGGAATCCTAATGTATTTTTACACGCCATGGAATCCTAGTGGAAGGATGAGGGTGACAGAAAGAAATATGTTGGTTTATACCCTGCACGGGATAACAACACATTGGTGGAATACACACAAAGATAACCTATTGGAATGGCGAGAGGTGAGAATCACATTTTCTACTAGATTTATAAGGAGAAACATACCTTCACAAATATGTGAATTCCATGGGAATTACCTTACTTCCCACCATGTCAGGGAATGTGAGAGACTTCAGATGAAGGGGTAGGATGCCTTACCACCAATACTTTGGGTACATATGTTCTATGCCACACTAAGCGCTACACGCGTGCATGGTATATCCATATAGAGTTGACATGTGAGATAATTAATTGGTAGGAGATGACCTTAGGTATGCGTTATCACAAAAGTAAAGCACCCTCCGAATGGCCAACATGTGAATGGGGCATTCAGTGTAATTTGGTAACATGGAGCTATCCTAAAGTGTGGGACATTATGAAATGGGATAGCCTTCTGGAGAAGGCTGGATCCTCATCCTAATCCTACCTTCCATAACTACTCCTAATGCAAAAAAAGACACATCTAAACCTATTTTTGTTAAGAATTAGTATTTACATTGTGTAGATAATAATTACATTTGGTAATTATTATTATATTAGTAATTTGTTATTTAGTTGTTATATAAAACAACTAATAACAAATGTGTGTTGAGTTGTTTGGTTGTTACAAACAAATCACGTGATTAGTATTTATTAGTAGAATAGTTTCCTAATTTATAGGAAACTATGTGCCTATATATTTGTAATTGCATCTTATGTAAATCATCCGGAATGAATTGAAAGATATATCATTATTCCGTGCATTTTATTCTGTAAATATAGTCCAGCTCTTACAATTTTAACATTCCAAGGAGATAGGGAGAGAGATCGCATGAAATAAAATCTACTCTAGAAGTGGTGATACACAAATAAAAGGAGTGTCAGACACTTTCTGAGCTTGCACAATAATGAAAGAAATGAACCTAGAGAGGGTGGTCCTACACCACAAAATAGATCACATTAATGCACCATGGAGAGGGTAGACATAAGTACCATAGACCACAATACAACATTCACCATTTTGTATAAGCACAAAACACCAAATCTACAATGAACAAGAAATTTGCATAGAACACCTGATTTGCAATGAGAGGTAAGAGAGAACACTAAAATCATGTAGAGGATAGAAAATTTAACACAACACAATTTTATTACTCCTTGAAATATACATAGTACATTATATGTAGGGAGAGGCAAGATACCATTACAGATTTTAGGAGAAAGGCTTGAAGCCCCAAATTCACAACAACCCAGCTATGGAGAAGAGGGGAACATGGGGAGGAAAATGACCAACAACCTATAATAATGTATCCCCTTACAATTTATAGAATTTTGAGAAGAGAGAGAAACTTGAAAGACCTAAATGCATGCCTTTCTTAGCACTCAAAACTCAATTATTGATGTGAAGGAAACATGGGTGACTTGCAAGACCCATGTCTCATGTACTCTCATTTCCAACATAAAGAATTGGCCTCCATGCTTCATTAATGGTGGTAGCTGGCTGTATAATGCCTTTGAGTTTAGGATAAGAAACACCATTTTTAACCTCATTTCCATCACCAAATATAAAATATTAAAATTTTAGTGCATAGAATGCTTTGAGACCTTTATGGAAATTCCAAGTTTGCATGAAACGAGACTCCAGCTGAAAGTTATGGCATTTTGAAGTTTGCAGTTTAGTGGGAAAACCAAGGGCCATTATTGCTACTTCTCCTTACCTACCGTGATCCGACCCCCACCATCGCCTTTTACCATCAGTCTTCTTCATGTACTTTACTTTTCTTATTTTTATGAAGTAAAGTATTTTTTATTTTCTGGTTACTTTACTTCATCATTTTCCCCCTTTCTGCGGTGTTCAAGATGTGCATTACTTCACCTTACCATTAGTTCATCGACTTTTCCACATTACATTACTTCAATTATTTTATGGGAAGTAAAGAAGTTTCACTTCACCACATGAATTCATTTTTCATTGGCCTTTTCTACAAGAAATTAGAGTATTTCTACTGCATTGGGTGATGAGTCAACTCACCACCCAACTCACCATTTAACTCGGTTGTGGGCTCGATCTCAACTCGATGTAACAATTCACCATCTCATTACATTGAGTGGACTTGATTTTTCTTTCCTTATCACTCCACACACAAGAATTTACCCTAGAAAATCCCATTTCACATACCTTACCGAGCTCAAGTATTATTCCCCAAAATCACCACTTTGCATTATTTTCCCAACTCGGGCCTTATCTCGATCCCTTTCATAGTGGAAAATGGAATTACTTTTGCTTTGCTAAATGGTTCCTTCACCTAAGACTCCTCCCAATTCAACACTTTGCATTGTCGGTTCATCCCCCAATGGTCAACTTTCCACGTGTCTCTATATTTGTGGTGAATTCAATGTATTTTGCTTTGATGGGTGAGTCAAGTCATTAACACCCACCGTTTACCTTCACTGGCTCACTCACCCCTCTTTGTTGTGGTGAATTAAACTGCTTCTACTTGATTTGCAGTGATTTTGATCTACTTCACTTCGCAATGGGCTTGCTTGACAAAGACTTACTCCCCACTTCACCCCTTTACACATTGCATTGAGTTGGCCCATTCATTACGGTAAAATTATTATTTACCTTTGCTTCACTTAACTCGATGCTTCATTACATGGAAGTCAAATCTCTTCCGTGCTCAAGGTAATGAACCAACAACTCACCGGCTTATGCTCCTTATTTTCATCAAACCACTTTATTCCTACTACATTTGTACTAAACCCAACCCCTTTCACTTGCAAATAAAGAGTCCCCTCATTCAACGCAACTATTCCATGGTTACGCTCACTATGCATCACCCACCGATGCCTCCTCTCATGGCCAAGCTCAAGGAGCTTAGCCCTAAATCCTTTCTCTTCACCTTTCGATGTTGTCCTAACTTACTCATGGGCTTATTCTAAGCCTCGTAACTCATTGTCATATCTCACCGGTCCAACTCCTATTTCTCCTTTACACCGAGCTCCACATTCATCGGTGAGTCGACTCGCTATCTAATGTGTCACCAAATCTCCCCGCAATTACCTATCCACCGTGAGTTCCTTGCCATGCCTCTACCGATCTCAATATTTCCCAAGTGACTTGACCCTCCTATGAAACCCATACCAATGTCGGCTTACTCACAGTGAGTTCTATGAGCTCCCCACTGATATACCAACTAGCTTCTTTGTTTTGGCATGACCTTGGATCTACCTCATTTGATTCCTCTACCCGAGATTACGAACTTGGCTTAATCCTAGCTCGTGGGCTGAGCTATATCCAACCTGCGACCACTTCATTATCATGGCGGGATCACCTTGGCGAGTCCCTTTCCTTGACATTGCATTGCTTCTTGTGTCCTCTTAGGCTTTGACTTGACCTCGATTCGATACGAGGTATTTCACCTTGGCCGATGTCTCATCGAGGCTAGCATGGATTCAACTCCACACCGATCCGCATAAATACCCAACTTGCCGAGTAGCTCAAGGAGCTATTCGGTGAGCTTGCCTCTTACGTACACATCCATGGCTTGATGTAAGCTCCTCTAGCTCACCCACCAACTCAACTAAGTTGGCTGGGCCCTAGGATAAATTTTAACTTTGCAACCAGTTCCATTTTAATTATTTTGCGTTTTTAGGAAATTTTAGACCTATAGGGATATAAAAATGACATTGTATCACCGAGGAACTATTTTTATACTTGGCCTATTTTTTCTTGTCTTAGTTGCATGTGGGGCTTTCCTAGAATTATTTTCTTCTTTTAAACTAAGATACTAAAGTCCAAAACCCGTAAGAAGAAAAAAATCCTCTTATGAACTCAACACCTCCAAAACACCAAAACTTCTCCCAAATGAATACCATAAGCTATTGGATCACTGAAATTGCCTCAACTTAGTTAAATACACTTAGTGGCATGAATAGTGTTCAATGAAGGCATCATTTGTTGTCCATTTTCACCATAGGGGGTGAAAATGGATAACAATATGATCCATACTTTTGATTACTTTTCTACTAAACCTGCAATCTCTATGAAGCACTTTGCGTAGATTATGAAGTACCTTAATTAGAGAGAAAGTGTGAAGGATGAGGAAATTATTTTAGACATGTTTGGAGAGATAAATTTGGAGGCAAGCCTTGAAATTGAAGAGAGTAAAGAAGAGAATTGGTCAAAGCACTTGGGAAGAAAAGGAAAGGGGTAAACTAGTATACATAGTTAATGATGATGAGGACAACAACTTGTATGCTAATAACACTAACGCTATGCATGAGGTGATGGAAATAATAGATGAGTAGGAATGTGTATCATGAGCCTATGAAAACAAAGAAGGTTAACATTGGGATAGATGCAGAGCCTAAAGAGGCCATCATTGCTGATTATTGGTCTGAGAAAGAGGTGGATAAGATTATGGAGATCTTGCATGAATTTCAAGACTTATTTTTGTGAGGCTATCATGAGTTAAAAGGAGTAAAAATTCTTTAGGTGAGATGTGAATCAAACTTAAATAAGGTACGTGCACGATTAGGAAGATTCCATACGGATGAATCCTAATCTGTGTGTCAAGGTGAAGGAAGAAATTGATAAGATGTTGATTTCTAGAATAATTATGCCCATTGAGGAATCTGAGTGGGTGAGTCCCATGGTCATTAGTATTAAAAAGGATGGGAGGATAAGGATATGTGTGGATTATAGGGAGCTGAATGCTTCATGTGTTATTGATCCTTTTCCTACCCCATTCACCGAGGAGATATTGGAGGGCATTACAGGCGTGAGATTTACTCCTTCACTGATGGATTCTCTGGTTATCATCAGGTTCGTATCGCTAAAGAATATTAGGAAAAGAAAAATTTCACCACTGAATGGGGAATTTTTGCATACATACAAAGTTATACCCTTTGGGTCAAGAACACACATGTAGTCTTTTCACGCATTGTTGTGTAAGCATTTTAGGACTTCATTCATAAGTTTTTATAGGTGTATCTCGATGATTGGACCATGTATGGTTTGGTTAAGGACCATTGTGACAATTTGAGGCTTATGTTTGAGAGGTGTAGGAAGTTGAGTATCTCTATAAATATTAAGAAATGTATCTTTGTGACACCTTTTAGAACTTTTCTTGGGCATATTATTTGTAAGGAAGGCTTGTTAGTAGATCCAACCAAGGTCATTGTGATCTTGGGATTAGAAGAACCTAACAATAAAAGTGAAGTGTGTGGATTTCTTGGACATACAAGGTATTATAGGAAATTCATTAAGGGCTATGCAAAGATTGTCGTGCCCTTGGAGGAAATTTTGAAGGCTAAGGGAAAATTCTATTGGGGCGAGGTGCAATAACAGGAATTTGAAACACTAAAGGAAAGGCTGACCACTACACCTATTTTGTGCTTTCCTTCATGGGAAAAACCCTTCCATGTTCATGTGGATTATTTTGGATGGTGATTGGCACCGTGTTAGCACAACCAGGTGAAGGAATTATAGACCACCCTATTTATTTTGTAAGCATAAAGTTGACACCAAATGAAAAAATTATATAACTACTAAGCACAAAGCTTTGTCCATTATTTATACATTGCACAAGTTCATAAAATACTTATTGGCTACACTATTTATCTTCTTCACATATAATATGACACTTAAGTATTTGGTCAAAAACCTGTTTTTTGTAAGGGCACCTTTACAGTGGTGGATACTACTATTTTAGGAGTTTCAATTTATTGTGATTGTGAAACTAGGAAAAATAAACTTAGGGCCTAATAATCTATCGAGAATAAATTCTAGTGAGGATGTACAAAGCATTGAGGACACCATGCCGGATGTATATATCTTTAGATTAAATCACGTGCCCACCGAGTTGGAAGATATTACCGTCTTTTTGTGCACTAGACAAGTACTTGAGGGAATGAAGACCTTGGAGAAGAAATAACTTGCAATATGGGCAACACCTTACTAGTTGATAGGTGAAGATTTATATAAGCTAGGTTGTGATGAAGTTTTGTGTCGGTGTGTATTAGAGCATGAACATGAGGGGATTATAAAAGAAGATCATGGTGGAATTGTAGGAGGTAATTATGTGGGAGATGCCACTGTGTGTGAAAGATTTAAATGATTGGAGTTTAGTGGGAAACCATATAAAAGGATATTAAAGAAAATGTCAAGGCATGTGATCATTGTCAACACCTTGGGAATCCTAGATCTAGAGATGAGATGCCTTTGAGGCCTATTAAAAGTCTTCAACATTGTAAGAAATGGGTGATTGAATTTGTAGGTCCTATTTCCCCACCCACGCGTAGGACTCGGCCGACGCTATATTATAACTTGTATAGAATATCTGACAAGGTGGGTAGAAGTAGTGCCTATAAAGGATTACAAGAAAGCTACAACAACAATATTTCTATGGGGAAACATTGTCATCGTGGTATTGATGTCCGTTGAGCTTGACAAGTGATAGGGTTAGTCACTTTCTTAACGAGACCATCAAAATTATTTTGGCTGAGTTTATGGTGACACACCACAAGACAACCCCTATCATCCATAGGCCAATGGTACTACTGAGGATTTCAACAAGATTCTGGGACACACACTGACAAAAATTTGTGATGTTAGAAGGAAAGACTGGGATGATAAGGTATATGTTGTACTTTGGGCATACATGACCAATTAACAATGATTAAATAAAGACACACACTTTCAGTTGGTGTTTGGCATGGAGGTTGTATTGCCTATGGAATTCATGTTGCCATCCCTATATATTGCGTGTGTAGGAGGATTGATGATGAACAAGTTGTTGAAGAGCACATAGAAAAACTAATGCAGTTAGATGAACGACACACAATTTCCCAAAGTGGATCCGAAGACATATTTAGAATAAGGAATTTGAGGTTGGAAATATGGTTCTTCTATATGATTCAAAGTTTACGCACCACCTTGGGAAGTTGAAATTTCATTGGTTGGGACCCTTTGTTGTAACAAAGATATTGGAATTAGACACTTTCTAGTTACACGACCGGATAACACTTATTTTCCCAAAGCATTTTCAATGGGAGTAGGATAAATACCTACTATAAATAAGTTTTCTTGGTGTTTGTAATAAGGCAGTATTGCCACTTAGATTATATTTCCCTTTCATGCATTTCCTTTTCATGTATTTCCTTTCATTGTTGTTATTCTTTGTCCATTTTAGTTTAGTGTTTTTTTCTAATAAGCACGCTTGTGTGCTAGTAGCTGATTATTATCTAGTGGATTCATGCGTAGAGGACCACAAAATTTTAATGTGGGGTGGATTAAAGGAGCACATAGAAGAGGAAAATTTGTTTTGTTTTAAGATTTCCTAAGAATTAAAGGAGTGTGCACGTCGTTGATGATGTTGAAGTACAATGATAAGGTGTCATACAAAGGATGGTGATAATAAGGAAAATTCCCAAAAGAAAATCCACGTATGATGAATAAACACGTAGTGTAACACAAGGTAGGCAATGGAATGAGAAGTTACTTGGTATACTACGAGGTTTATGTACTTCGGTGTAAGGAGTGCACATAAGGAGGTCTCTGTGGTCTTAAAATTAGTTTGCACACTTGAAGGTCAGAATGGAACGTGTGATGTAAGCATAAAAACTTCGGTAAAGGTAGGAAAAAGTTAAAAGCTGAATTAAATGTAGTTGTACAGTGGTAGTTGGAAATAAATTAATGCGGGTAAAATTTGGAAACCTATAAATAGAGTGTTAGGGTAAAATAATTTTTACTTTACTTTGCAAAGAATTTATGTGTGATTTCATGTGATTTGGGGAAAACTTGAGTGATTTAGTAAGAAATAGAGTACCGAGTTAGAGAATCTATAGCCAGAGTGAAAAAGAAAACACAACCAAGTGAAGAGTGAGTTCCATTGGAGGGAATCTTATAGGTTGAGATGACATGGTGTGGATTTTGAGGAAATCATGAGTTTTCTTGATAGGGTTTCAAGAATTAGGGCACGAAATACAAAATTTGAGCTGGGAAGTGTAGCATTGTTATACGGAAGGTTTGTGGCAAGAGGTCTAGAGTACTAAGGGAAAAGCAAGGCACAAGGTAAGAGTTTGAGTTTGTGCACCGGAAATGGAACCAAGAAAAGCAACAATTGTGTTACTGAATAAGAAGGGCAAGGGAAAGGATAAACCAACACTTGCTTTAGATATTCAAGAAGAATGGTATGCAGAAATGCATTACCCTGATGGAGTGATGATAATGAAGGAGTGGGTATCAAATGTAAGGAACATGGCCCTAATAATTATAATCACTAAACAGATGTAGAGGGTGTGTGATATGGTGTCGAACTTGCTCAAATGATAGAGGAGAGAACCCCGATGATAAACCTATATATGATGAAAAGGGAAGAGTTTATTGGATAAGACAAGGTTATTGTAGTTAAATGAGCTTCCATTATTTGGGAAGCCTAAGAGATTGTACCAATGGCTGATGTCACATGTCCACAAAGTTTTTTTTTCTATTTCACAAGTAGGAGGATGCACATTACCATGCAATTTATTGAAAAATATACTGGTCTGATTGATACAAGGGTCACATTTGATGAGGACTTAACAAATGATGCTGAGGTGAAGAAGACTACAATAGAGTTTGAATACAAAAAGGGAGGGCATGTGATGGATATCACTAAACTTGATGATCCTATCATGAGGATGGCTACATATTTTCTCACAAAGTTGAATGGACAAGAGAGGTGGACCCAAGTGAACAAACGTTGGTTGCATGTATGCAAGAAGATATCAGAGGGGATGATATATAACATTGCCTCATTTATAGAAGAAGAAATCATTGAAGCTACGTGCGATGGAGATACGATTATTTTTTGAAATGTTTTATTGGTGATAGTTTTCTCGTAGATTAGGTTGCACGATAGGCCAAATGATAAAATATGAGAGTATCCCGAGAAGACCCAACTCTTGTGAAGCATTTTACAAAGTATACTTGTGAATTGGTCACACAAACATACAGGGTGTGGGAAGAAAAATGGTACAAGTGGGTGTGTGATGAGGTCATGATGAATGATGCATTTCAAGCGAGTTGCCTACCTTGGTGGATGGGGTTTCCAAATTCACGGTATATGAACAATTTTTATTAGGATATTTACTTTAAACGTCTTTGGAAAATAGATGGAATGAATAATTAATGAATTATAGATTAGAAAATATCCAATCGAGGATTATAGATTATAATGTGTAGAATTAATCGATGTTTACATATTAATATAACAGATAACATATCATAAATGAAAGAAAGAGCTAAAAGTAAATGAGACAAAAGAAGACACAGATAACATCAAATTTAAGTTGAGAAACCCAAAGGAGAAAAAAATCCATTGAAAAGCACTGTATTATATTAAGAATTTATAAATTTAACCCATGACTTATACTTCATTCCTTGGTCTCACTATAAACACTCACAAAATTCTGCCTCATTGTATAACAACTCACATAAGTGGCTTGAGCTTAGATCAATTGGTTTGTATGCTCATTAAAAAAAGTAAGATCATCCAGTTATTCAATCTCGTGAGGGATCATACTATTTATATAGGATGGGTGAGTGGTTATACCGCTTCACTATTTTCTAAGCTATGAAGACCGACTAAGATTATTAAAAATAATCTTTAAGACAAGGGGCTGTCAAAGTGGCTATCCCCACTTGACATTAACACCCCAAAACTTCCTAAAAGCACCCTAAACTTTACAAAGAAAATTACATGACTAAACAAGGAAATCCAACACCATTTCTATCCATCTAGCCAAGGTTCTAAGTCTAGGAATGTAACATTAATATATAAGCTTAAAAGAATGCTTAACTAGTATGAAAACAATACAAAATCTAACTAAACATGCCTACTACTATGCTTTAATTACCTAACATGGGCCTAAATAGACCTAAGAGGGAAATCAAATGGTTATGGTTGCTACTCCAAACAAGGTGAAATGGCCTCTCCCAATGACTACTTGGTCATTTTGGATATCCATCTACTAACCCCATTGAATGTTTTAAACAAGGATTGAACTTGGCTATATATCATATTTATTATATGAGATGTAAATCAAAGCATGGTGTAAAGTATACAGAATGAGCCGCACCCTTTTTATAGTTTTCCTTTTGGGAGAAAATTATATTTTTGTGCATGTGGGACTAAAAGCCCCAAATTATATTAGGATTACTAATCATGATTAGGCCTTGCTAATAAAAATTAGTGAATTACCAAGTGATTAAGAGTTGTGAAACCTTAATCAACTACTTAGGGTCAACTAGGAGGCTAGGATAAGATTTTGAAGCTTACCGAGATGTTGTGGAGGTGAATGGGGTTATTTTGAGTGGTTTGAGGGAAAATAGGCTTAATTAGCTAATAAATGCTAATTGTCTATTTTGAAGAGGATTTTGACTTACGATTCGTTGTAAAGTGGCATAGTGAATGCAAAAGGGGTTATGCAATCAAAAAAGCACTGTTAATTGGCTAAAGTGATAAGAAACATTAGTTAATTATCAAAGATCACTAATTATAATGAAATTGGAAAGAATGAGAGTGATTTACATGTGTTTTGGAAATAATATTGCAAAAGCAAAATTTAGGTGTCTACATTTTCCCCTGTTTGAGGTGAAGTTAGTGACTTCACTTCAAATATAGTAGACAAGTATAAACAAGTAAATTTTTAAAGAAAAATATAAGGAATGAAGGATGCCCCCTCAAGTGTCAATGGGGTGATAGAATAAGTCAATCAACAATTGAAAATATGATTTGAAATGGATAGAAGAAAATGAGTCAGAACGGGTGCAAAACCCTTAGGTATTGAGAATGAATAAGGATAGGGATAAATGTGGTTGTTTATTACCCCGGTGATTTGGAAGAAAAATTAGTAGTGGTAATAAATGATAATGGAGAAGAAATGATTAATGAAGAATATAGGACAAGCCCAATCTTTACATCCAACCTTTCAATAAGCAACCTGTTTATATCATTTTGCCCCTAGGTCTACATCATTGGCCTTTTAACAAATAAAAGTGTAATTTAACATTAAAATATAAATTACTAACAATTGTTTACTACTAAAAATACGTAACTCCATGTAATATACATTATGTAATGTAATACAAGAAAGTAAAATGATATTTAGCTCCATGCAACATACATTATGCAATGCAATACGAGGAAGTAAACTAGCTAACCTAACAAATAAACCAATACAATCACATGCATTCAAGAAAATAACGTGTTACACCCATGTTTTTGTTATCAAGCTACAGTTCCCAAATGTTCATGTTGTAATGACAAGGGTTAAAAATTATGCCCCAAGAAATAACACATGCGAGGGAAAAATAGAGGACACAAGTAGTCCTATGGAAAACCTTTGTGCACTATGACATAATCTCTGACAACTCATTGTTGCACGGGAGTACCGATGTAGTATGCAACCAAGATTTTGTTAATAGAGGTAGATCATGATGATCCCCAAGTAATTTTAGACTAGAACAAGCAATAAATATATAAAGACACTTTTGTAAGACATATTTCAACATTTGAGGATGATGTAATTGACACATGCTTTAGCTGCATATATGTTGTTTACCAATTTTTGTAAAATTTTAAATTTTTACATTTTTTAAAATTTTTTAATGATTTTATCAAATTTTTATTTTTAATTTATTTTAAACAATTTTGATTGTTATATGCTTTGTATCACCTTGTTATATTATGAGATAGCTTTAGCTAATATCATACTTGTATGTTTGATGAGATACCTTTGAGAAACATGTTTATATTTTTGATATTGGTGTGGGGGGATAGATTTTTGATCATGTGCAACCCCTCTTACCCCATTGGTGATACAATATTTGATGATTAGCTTTTAGTATACATGCATGATGTAGACTTAGCATATTTTTTATATATGATGTATAGATGTGATGGATATGTGTGATATGATGATGAAATACAAGCACAAGTTTAAACAAATCTAATCAAAGCAACACATTTATTTACAAGTATGCAATACAAAATGGACTCAATGAAATACACTACAGAATAAAGTGATATTCAATCTAAGTAAGCAAGTGAATCTAATTTAAAGCATACAATATGAAAAAGTAATGCAACCAAAACCATACAAACCAACAACTAAAAGTAAGCGAACCACTACTTTGTTTTTGTGGGACAATTTTGGGACGTTTTTTCACTATTTTTGATTTTATTTCTAAGACAATTTTCTATTGTTTTGGAGTTTTCTAAGAAATGTATTTGAATGTTTTGATTTTTCCAAAGGACATATTTGTATGTTTTTGGGATTTTCAAAAGTTATACGAATGTTTTTGATGTTTTCTCAACAATTTTCCAAAGCAAACGCTAAGGAAATAAAGAAACGTGGATGCCCCCAGCATTAGATGGGATGTACAAGGGCATAATGCCACATGATATATGTCACAAGTTACACTATTGAAGTTGGTCCCAACATGAGATGGGTTCATTTAATGTTAACTTCTCCACACTCAGAAGGTTAGATTAGCCAGATCAGGGAAAAAAAGGATAGGCTCACAAGGGGCTTAGATGAAGGTAAGGATTAACTTAGGGAAAAGTTGCCACACTTCTTAAACCTAGACTACTTGTGAACAACGAACCCTCCCTTGGCACTGGAATCTAGTTTTCACCAAAGGACTTGTCCAAAGTGCCACAATTGCGTGGTTTTCACTATTGGACGTACCTGTTTATTTATCTTTATCTTTTTCTATTTTTATACTTTTTGTTTTACTTTTATTGGTACTCTACAGAGACCCCATACTTAAGCATATAAGTGCTTAAGATGCATTGCATTCATGGGTTTTCGAAGCTCTTGGCCATCTAAATAGGCCAGATTATATGCACATGAACTGAACTTAACAACCACAATGTATGATCCTATCCATTTGGGATCAAATTTCCCTTTCTTTTCTCGATATTTATTGGTTTTCTTCTGATTCTCTTTCAACACAATGTCCCCTACCTTGAACTAAAGATGTATGACCTTCTTGCTGTAGCTCCTCCGCAATCAATTGTGATATACGTTTAGGTGATTGAGGTAACAAAGGTGTTTCTCGTACAATAGTTATAATGCTCCAGTCAGGATACTCTATAGTCCTCCTCTTCATTCAGGTAATCCCTTAGCTCGATACGCAAAGAAGGGATCTCAATCTCTAAAGGCAAGATGAATTCAGAACCGAATACTAAAGAATATGGAGTTGTACCTGTAGGGGTACAAATAGAAGTTCTAAATTCCCAGAGGGCAGGGTGAATTTGTAGATGCTAGTTATGACCTGGTATTCACCATTTTCTCCATAATGTGAATTAAGGTTTTGTTAGAAGCTTTGGCTTTCCCATTACCTTGAGGGTAATAAGGGGTTGAAAAATTAAGGGAAATTTGAAAGCGTTTGCAGAGTGATTTCACATTTTTATTTTTGAATGACTTACCATTATCAGTGATAATGGAAGAAGGGATACCATATCTACAAATGATATGATTCATTATAAACTTTTAAATTTGGGGACATTCTGTATAAGTAAGAGGAACTACCTCTACCCATTTTGTAAAGTACTTAGTGGCCGTTATAATGAACTTGTGGCCATCCGAGGAGACAGGATTAAGTTTACCTATTAGATTGAGACCCCACTTTGAGAATGACCAGGGTGTTGTGATTGGTTGCAAGGATTATGCCGCACATGTATCAAATTTCCATACTTTTGACAATTCACACACTTCTTTACATGTTGAAAACAATCATGCTCCATGGTAGGCCAATATTAACCTACTCTGAGTATATTATTTAAAAGGACAATCCCATTAGTATGAGATCCAAAAATTCCCTAGTGTACCTCCTTAATTACCTGAGACATGATTCGTGAATTTAAACAACACAAAAAATTCCCATCGTAGCCTCAGAGGAAGAGGGTGCCCCCAAGTAGGGTATAATGAGCTATACGCTAGATGAGGTTGCACTTTTTAGGATGGAAATATTTATAGGCAATGTTCCATGATGAGGATAATTAAATATTTTAGTGTACCATGGTGAAAAGGGACCAACAACTTCACACACTAAACAAGAGTCTGGTATGTCATATGCCGTTGTTCTTAGATTTTCAACAAAGAATGGAATATCATTGCTCTCTGCAGAATTCTCAACATAGATCCTACCATAGCCATGGAATCCATCTCTCTATTATGAGCTCTTGGTATTTTCTCAAATGTTATCTACCTAAATAATTCTTTTAAGGAATCAACCATTCTTTTATATGGAAGTAACTTTTCATCTTTAAATTTATGTTCATTTGTGATCTGTTTGATAATAAGCATTGAATCACTAATGCATTTTAATTTCTGATATCCCATTTAATGGATAGATTCATTCCTAAAATGAGAGCTTCATACTATGCTATATTTTTTGTGCAAGGGAATCCAATTTGAAATGCTTGCGGAATCAAGTCTCCCGTAGGAGTGATTAGCACAACTCCGGCACCTGAACTATGAAAGGTAAAAGAGCCATCAAAGTACATTTGCCAAACCATAGATTCTTCGAGGTACATAATAGATGCATCTGGTAGCGGAGATTCTTCCAAAGGGATCTGCTAACACATGTCCTTTTAGTGCATTTTGATGAACGTATTCAATGTCAAACTCACTTAATAAGATGATCCAATTAGCCATCTTTCCGTTAGTGCTGGTTTGGACAATAAATATTTCAAAGGGTTGACCTTTGAAATTAGCTTGATTTTATTGTTAAGCATATAATGACGTAGCTTCTAGAAAGAAAACACCACGACTAGGAAATCCTTCTCAATTTGTGGATAATTTAGCTCATATGCTACCAATGTCCTGCTTAAATAGTATACAACCTTTTCTCTCTGTTCTTTGTCATATTAGGCCAACAGTGCTCCAATTGCAAAATGTGTAGTAGAGATATAAAGTAACAAGGATCTCCTACAAGGTGGGTGGCAAGAGAACAAGGGGTTTTCCAAGTATTATTTTAGCAAAGAAAACATTTTCTATTGTTTTGGTCCCCAGTTGAAATTAACATCCTTCTTAAGAAGATGTGTAAATGTATGAAACTTGTCTACTAGTTGTGAAATAAACCTTTTGATGGCCTAAATTTTCCCTTGTAAGCTACGCAACTATATGATATTCTTAGGGGGAGGCATTTCTATGATAGCCATGACATTTGTAGGTCTACTTCTATTCCTCTCCGTGACACAATGAATCCTAGTAATTTCCCATATAACACACCAAAGACACACATATTTGGGTTAATTCAGACTTTGTAATCCCTTAGACACTGAAAGATACACCATAAAATTTTTGGGTGTTCCTTGGGGTTCTAGATTTAGCCAATATATCATCTACGTAATCTTCCATGATGTCACTTATCATATCATGAAATATTACAGTCATCACCCTTTGATATGTAGCGCCTACATTTTTAAGGCCGAAAGGCATGACTTGGTAACAAAATGTCCCCCATGGGGTTGTGAAAGTTGTCTTGTGTTGATATTCTTCCGCAATATTTATTTGATTATAACCTAAGAAGCCATCCATGAGTGAAAGCATCTCATAACCTATTGTAGAATCGATAATCATGTTGATGTTTGGAAGAGGAAAATTGTCCTTAGGACAAGCTTTGTTTATATCCTTGAAATCAATACACACTCTAATACCAACTAGATTCTTTTGAACCGGGACCACATTGGAGATCCACTCTGAGTAGATGATAGGCTTGATAAAGCCTACTTCTAGTAACCTTTCTAGCTCTACCTTTACTAGTAAGGCAACGTGAGGATGCATATTTTGGAGCTTTTGTTTGATGGGCTTGGCATCTAGGTGTACCACAAGATTGTGCACCACTAGTGTAGGATCAAGTCTTGGAATGTCAACATAAGACTAAGTGAAGATTTATAAATACTCTCTTAAGAGTCTTGTGAATGTTTTTTATTATTTGGCTGAGAGGGAAGCTCCTAAATTAACTATCTCAAGCACAGCCCTGCGTGCCGATATTAAAAATGATTGTATCTTCCACTAATAACTTTGATTCATCCACCATGCATGTAGGATTAGGAGGGAGATTGAGATCCTCCTCTATCACAGGTGGCTCAGGGAGCTCTTCATCTTGAAGTGGGTATATTATATTTTCCATAGGTTGTTCTGCCTATTTTTCCACAAGTGCCTCAAAGAAGTTTTCACTATAAGACTTCCCCTTTTTATTTCCACAAGGCTTTTCTTTGGAACTTTTTCCCTTACTTTTTAATTAAATTACCGCACAACTCTACTTCCTCTCCAAAGTATGCACATGCGTTAATATGAATGGAGAACCCCTTCTTGTGATCATTTCTTGGAATGTTGTCTTTGATTCCTAGGAACTCACCAATGGCCTCATCATTTTGAAACATGTCAATAGGTATGTGTTGTTGTTGATCCCAATTCACAAGTGATGGGTAGGTGAGGGTTAATGGTTGAGTTATAGGAGATATGGTGGGTATAAAAAAGTTATAGTAAGGATAGCCATATTGAGAAAAGGTTCATAGAGGCAAGGTCTTCGTAAAGACTACATCGGGAATCTATTTCACTTTCATTTCCGAAAAAACTATCCTCACTCTTAGAAGAAGCATACTCATCATCTGAAGAGTGAGACTCATATAAATGGATTCCTATACCTGATTTACCTATTATACGTCAAGGTATTGCAAGAGATTCTAATGGGCCTTATTCTTGGCGGCCGCAACCACGTCCTTTATACCCCATGGAAAGCATTATCCAATTAGGAATGGGATACTTAGGTGATTTATAACATGTATCCATGTCATCATCATTTGGATGGAATACAATGTCCATAAGAAACCTTTTGTCTTCTAGCAAGCCGCCAGAGTAAAATTATTGAAAGGGAAAGCCTCTCTTGATCTCTGAACTTTGAAACATGGCCTACCATGCACTTGGGATGATAGCGGACTGTTGTGAACCATTAGGGCTTGTTGTAGATCATAATCTCCACAACCGCTTGGTTTGACCTTCATCTCCCATGTAGACAAAGGAGTTTCTGAGGTGGAAGCACCATTTTCATTTATAGATAGGGTATCTGGATCCACTTGTGAAGCAAGGGCCTCTGACTAGATAGGAATAATGATCTTCATAGATGGACACTCATAGATTATAGGGAAAAATCCTTGACAACACTCTATAATGAGAAAAATGTTGAGGGTCCCCTTGTATGGTGAGTGTTTGTCCCTCATATTGCAACTTTAAACACTAATGATACGTTGATGGCATGACCTTTGCATGACATGAATCCATGGGTGATCGAGAAAGATATTCTAAGGGAGTTCTAGGTCCAAGACGTGGAACTTTGTATCATGTGTTATGGGACCCACTTCTAATGAGAAAGTGATCATTCCAGTTGATTGTCATTCTTCATTGTCATATGCCTTAATGGTGATGACCTTTATTTCTAGATCAGCTTTTGTGCAACCTAGTTGGTGGACTAGTTTGAGAGTACATATGTTAAGACCCGATCCGCCATCCACAAGCACTCTCTTAACCTTCTTACGTTTGATGATAACCTCAATATGCAATGGTAGGTTATGTGAAGGATCTTCAACTAAGGATTATGTAGTGCTGAAGGTTATGTGTTCCAAAGGAACAAGTTGTGCTACCATGGATTGCAAATGTGTTGGGTCAACATCAATGGATACTCCTGATCCCTGTAAGGTTTTGTAAAGTATATCCTTATGGATGCTAGAGATCTTTAGAAGGTCTAAGATGGAAATCTTAGCCATCATTTTTTCTAGTTGATCTATCACATCATAGTGAATCCCTTGAGGAGGAGGGGGAGAAGGTTCATAATTTATAATGAGGAAAGCCCACTGTGTTACTATAATGCACTCTCTTATCTTAATTCTAATTATATTGATTTGCTCAATGAGTGGGTCAACACAACCTATCAAGGCATCAAAATGGTCTTTATTTGACATATAGTTAGCATTCTTATTATGAGATGATTATCCCTGATCTGAATTTTTATTTTCATTGTGATTGGGAAAAGGATTTTTGAAGATACCTAATTTTTCATTTGGAGATTTTACAGCTGCAACAAAATCTACTTCAATATCACCACTTTTGTCGACTAGGTCTTGAATATAGTGTTTTAATCTTAAACACTTGTCTGTTTTGTGACCTTTTACATGGTGGAACTCACAAAATTCATTCTCCCTAAACCATGATGGTTTAGGTGTATCGTCCCCGTAGGGTTGTGTTTCAGGGTATTTTACCATGTTTATGACCTCTAATTGTTTTAGTATAGATGATATGGATTCAGATAGAGGAGTAAAAGTGCGGTGTTTATACTCGGTAGGTGGATTACCCTTTGCAAGTTTCAAAGGTGTGTGGTCAGTACATGGATCAAAACTATTTAGAGTCTACTATCCCATCACTAATGACATTTTTATTTCTATTAGGAACAAACTTTGTTTTATCATTAGATTTAGAATCGTTGTGTTCATGGGAGAAAGGTTTTAGAGTCCCCTAGCTAACAATGCCTTTTCAATTTGACTCCATTTTTCTATTACCACTTCAAACGTGTTATCACAATGTATTTGAAAGTGGAATTTAATGTCTGGATGGAGGTTGGGAACAAATATTCCTATCAACTACTTTTCGGGTAGGGAGCAAGGAAATCGACTAGCTAACCCTCTCCATCTTTGTAAAAATGCGGTAAAGTTTTTGTTGTTTCGTTTCTTGGCATTACAAAGATCTAACATGGTAACATCATTTTCTATATTGAAGGAGAAGTGTCATACACAACTCTCTACTAGTTCTGGCCATGTTGATATGGATCCCTTAGGGATATCTACAAACCATTTTAGTTCCATTGCTCGTAAACTTTTTGGAAACAAGCACATAAGATAATTGTCACTGAATGCCACCTCTTGACATGCCATATAGAAGTCCTTTATATGATCACGAGGGTTACCTTTTCCCTTATATTTATCAAATTTTGGAAAATCAAAATGTCTTGGGAAGGGTACCTACAACATGGCTTTGTCAAATGGGTAAGAACATAACTCAACAAAATGATACTTCTTGTTATTGCTACCGGTTTGGCCCTCTTGTAACACTTGAAGGGCATTCTTCATTGTTGACCACTCTTGATTAAAAATTGGATCTTGTGTGGGTAGTGGCATAGGTCTATACAAAGGGTTAAGCCTAGGTATATTCCCACCCTAATTTTTGTGAGAATATTTTTATAAGGATCTCTTTGTGCCTCTCACGAGGAGTGTTTATTGGGAAAGCTTTTGGTTTTGCCTTTGGTATAGTTTTTCACAACTTTTGGTTGTTCCTTTTGTATATGCAAATCCAAACTTGCCAATTGATGGAGTGAGGGCTTGGACCTGTTGTTTTAACATCACCTCTTTAATAGGCATTTCATGATGATCTTCATTAGGCGGAGGTTGTGCATGATGAACATGTTCTTCATGGTCTTCAAAAAAATTTTAATAGGAGGAAAATGATAGTCTCCATCATTTTCAAATGGTATCTCCTCATTATTTTGCCATGCAGAAGTAGAGGCATGACCTGGATTTAAAATTTTGTTAAGAGTACGATGAGGGAGGTCTACTTCTTCTTCTCCCCAAACCATGCCAAGGTGATAAGAGAAGGGTCTAATGTGGAAGGTAATTTGGCTCCTAGTTCCACAACCCACATAAGAACTTCATGTTTTTATGAAAAATATAGTCATAAAAATGGGTGGAATGAAGCTCTACATCCACATGAGGAGACTCCTCCTATCCTCCACTATGGTCAACCATGTGATTATCCTCCAAAAGAGGCTTGTCATCTCTAAAAATATCGGCTTCTAACTTTCGTGACCCCATTTTTGCAGTAGGAATTACTTAGAATAGAAGGTACAATGTGAAAGATTTCCACTAAGGTTTATTAACAAGGGACCCTAGTCAAATTTGTGTAGTGTAATGACCCTAAGTTGTTAAAACAAGGTGACTATAGAATAACCACAAAAGTGATAGGTCAAAAAAACATATGAACTAAAGAATAACGAACAAGCTATCCTAAAAAGGTAATATATAACACAAGTTTTCC
Source organism: Taxus wallichiana var. yunnanensis (assembly GCA_018340775.1). Taxonomy (NCBI): domain Eukaryota; kingdom Viridiplantae; phylum Streptophyta; class Pinopsida; order Cupressales; family Taxaceae; genus Taxus; species Taxus wallichiana. The sequence goes on along the minus strand of CM031236.1, from coordinate 222,270,974 downwards.
TTAGAATAATATAATGATGTACAATGCTCAAACTTTGGTTTTACACCAAATAGTTTATTTTGGGCCTCAAAATATTGCATAAGTACAAGAAGGCATGTGGGCATGTGGGGTGAAGGTGCACATGATAGGGTTTTGAAGGGTTTAACGGAATAAAAGGCACGCGTATAAGGAAAAGGAAAGGGTTTTAGGACTTAGCAATATTTGGTGTTCTATGTAGCACACAAGAAAAGCATGACATGTCTAACATGTATAGTGGATAAGGTGCCAACCTGGCAGCTATATGGTCAAGAAAGGAATATTCCATGCATGCGATGGAAGGATCCAGAAAGACATCATTGCAAAGAGTGGAGAGTTTGGATCAAAGGGAGCATGCTCCATTGGAGGACCACATGGAAACTTGACAACCTATCTGTTATCTCAAGAAGACATGACGGTGGAGACTAAAGCTATATATAGAGATGCTTGGGTAGAAGAAAGGGAGCACCAAGAGGATCAGAGGGGCATCATATAGCATTTGGATAGGTGAAGCTCTGCAGAGATAATAGTGGGTTCTATGGGTTAAGGTCCTCATTAGGAGGATTGTAGGTGAAATGGCATGTTTAGGGGGATGGGTCTGTAATGAGTTTTTGTAATGTGGAAAGCATAGCTTAGGTTCCTGATGCATGACTTTGATCTGCATTGTTATATTGGTCTGTTATGGCCTTAATGAATGTAATGTGGTTATTGAACTGGTTAACATGAATATAAGGTTCTGTTCTAAAGAATATATGTTGTTCATGAGCATAAACCCTAGTGCATTTCCTTTGTGTTATGAATCAATTATGTATTCTGTTTGATACTTCTCTTTTGTTATTTGAATGGATGCATTGATATGATAACTCATCCTAAGCTCTTAGAATGAACACATGGTTCTTTTCCTTCTTGCATCTAAGGTTCTCTCGGTAGGGGATTTATTCTCACAATAATCACATAAAGAAGGGGCTTAGTGCCTATGCATGCCTGGGGTGAGCACCCAAGTGCCCATTGGGTGATAGGATGGTGTGGATGGGATTAAACTATTGGTCTAAGGGTATAAAAATGACTTTTCTCGCATCTTGGTTCAATTACGGACCTCTTTTCAAGTTGTTGTGAGAAATGACATACATCTTGGTCCCTATGATGCATGATGACCAAATGTTTAACCTTGAAAAGTGTTGAAGCATGGTTCAAGAGTATGAAGGATGAGTTTTCTCAAAGATTTGTCACTGGACCTGATCTCAATGCACATAGATGGGTAGAAGAGAACTTGTACCATGAGTTGTATGAGACATTCTTCTGTTGTTTTTTAGTAGAACTATATGAATGAATTTCAGCATATGCATCCAGATCGAGATGGTACTATAGATCACATGTATGGACCCAAGATGATTACCAGAGGTTGTAGGATGCAGATTTGACTTGGATGTGTGTTGTTGATCACTAGTGGAAAGGAGTCCTGACTAGTTATACTTTGGAATATGCCATTTCTATGTATTCTTTGCTAAAGATTACTAAGTTTGAGTTTCGAGGAGCCCATAGGATCATTTTTACGTTCTATCCCTTTGTCTATGAAGATCTTGATCATTACCCTAAGTTTAGAGGTATTTCCTATGTCTAATTGAAACTTCTCTGAGTGTTGAGAAAGGAAGCTAGGGTGGAGGAAGATGACATAAATTACGGCGGAAAAAGAGAGGGAAGAAAGATGACTCAAGTATGGTGAAGCACATGAAAGGGATATTTCTAGACAATGTGAGGTTGTAGGTGTGATGGATCAATGGAGGTAGAAGTTGTGGGAAGGAGTTGAGGTTCACACAAAGGACGTGGAACCCGAGTAGTCCTGTGCTACCATCTTAGCAAGCATGGGAGAGAGACCCCTTTGGCTTTTGATGAGAGTTCATTGCATGGTGAAAGAAGATCTATTGACATACATCCGAACCCACCTAATGACCAAACCATGATGCTAGGTTTTCTAAATCTATAAACAAGTGTTGTTAACCCATTGATATCGGTGGGAGTAACCGATTTGCATCTATGAGATATAATTTCTCATTTGGGACATCCATGGTCAGTACAAACCATTCCCGTATTTGGAGGAATTTCGGACAAGGTGCAAATACATAAGTTTTGGGTATTGCATTTGGAAGTGGCTTGCGACACACAACCCAGTAGCAGGACAATATCACAAACCATTGGTGCACAGCCAAAGGGGACATTGGGAACACTAGGCAACCACTTCAGTCATTTGCCGACTACATGGAGGTGGATTTGGTGGTATAGGAGCTAGAGGACCTAGTGGACCTAGTGGATCTAGAGGATTTGGTGGGTTAGGAGGAATAAGACCTGGTGGATCTAGTGGATTTGGTGGAGGAGGAAACACCAGAGAGAACCAAGGCTCTGGATTAGGAGGACAAGGGCTGCAACCACCTCCACAAGTATTCTTTGAGATGTATTTGAACTTACTAGACTACAAGGGTATTGAGGATGCTATAGAGCATGTCTAAAAGTGTGAATTACTATGGCACGTGAAAGGGATCACTACCCTAGAGTGAAAAAGGTTAGTTTGCAATGACGTTGTAAGGGTGCACACATAGTTGGTATCGTAAGTATGACCCCCATCAAACGGTGGTAGAATATAATGCATTAAAGAATGTATTCCTAGAAGAGTTCCATATCCCTAAGTTTGAGTAGAAGAGAATCAATGCTCTGAAGGAGATCCAATAAGGAATGGAAGAGAGTGTGTGGGAGTATGACACATGGTTCAAGACTCTCTTGTCAAAACTATCCTATGACATTCACCATTCTCAACATGCTCAATGGTTTGTTAGAGGATTGATAACACTTTGTTTAGAAGGGCATCACACAAAGACTTTCATAGACCCGCGTGAGGCCTTGGAAGCTACCCTATATGCTGAGACTATTAGGAGCATTGATACTGATGTTAGCCCTTTTCTAGGAGGCTCAAATTGCTGTAATGGCCAAGTAGTTGGAGAAGCTATTTGTAAATTAAGCGCATGAGGTTTGTAGTGGGATTTGGTGCACATACTATGAAGCGGAAGGACATGCAAAGGATAATTTCCCTCTAAATAATTTACGTACCATGGTGATAGACTGTGAGATTTTCCATGGGGATCATGATGTAAATAGGTGTCCTCTACTACAACACACAATCCGTAAGAATGTTTCTTGTTATTGCAAGATCTATACCTCTACGACCCATGATACCAAGGATTGCAGATTGATTGACTAGATTCATGATGCTATTGATCTTGGTGTGCACCAAACTAGACTTGCAAGCACTTATAAGGATGATGATTGTCATTATGAAGGGAACACATATGGAGGAGCACGTGGAAGAGGGTTTTATAAAGGTTTTCATGGTCGCAGAACTATGGCGAAGGAAGAAGTGAGTTCCCGTGAGGAACTTATTATAACTGTGGGTCTATAGAGCATTATAAGCATGAGTGTTGTGATCTATTGCAGTGCTAATGGTGTGAAAAAAAACATAAGTATGAGGAGTACCTTGAGTTTTTTGAGCACATGAGCTAACAACACTAAAAAGACAAAGGCGCTGGGATGGTGAGCATAAAGAAGGCCGACTGTTAGGTTGTGGAGCCTATTTTCATGTGTGAAACTATTGAAGAATGTACACTAAGAGTATTGTAAAATTTCCATAGTTGTCTCATCAAGGTTCGGGGGTGCAACTGCTGAATTTTTTTTGGCCTTAAAACGTGCCCAATATATCGGGAAATGTGCTTTTCTCATACGGGCAAGAATTTTGACCCATAGGTTTATGAGACAGTTTTGGCCCATGGTTTTGTAAAATTGCTAAGTAGTTGTCTACTTATGTGGTTTTATGCATATGATAGAAACATAATGTAACATTGAAGATGTTTCGAATTTGAGTGTGAATTCTCAGAGAGTTTGTTGAGCATAGCTCCAAATGAGATCTAGGTATTGTATTGAGAGAGCGGTGGCTTGTAATAAAATTTGAGAAAGTGATTCTTGGTGGACATAGCTCAAATTGGGTGAACCATGTTAAATACTATCTCTTTGTGTTGTGTTATTTTTATTCTACACTTTTATTTCAGATCTGTAATATTTTTTACATATTAGTTTCTACTGTTGTGATTCTATGAAGGATTATTCCACATATTTTATCCCTTATTTACTAACACAAACCATAGTGGATGCCGAGAGTGGCACGTGAGTCAGGATTAGAACCTATACTAGTGACGATGTGGGTGTAGGCCACGCATGCCAAGACAGAAACTAGTTGTTAGGGAAGAAGTGATATATAACAAGTATCCAAACCCTACTCACCGGAAGGAAGTTTATCAAGAGACTATGGATGTGATTTAGAGTTTGTAAGGGAAATATAATGTCTAAAGGAGTAGTCAAGGTATTTGGAGCAAAGGAAGAATTTTGAGGCTCCGTAGAAGGATCTGGATGAGGTCAGGGAAGTGTGAAAAATGTTAAGGTAGGAGAATATTATTCCCTTGCTAGGAGAATGGCTACGAGAGAAGGTACTATGCATCGAGTAGAGTGCGAAAGGTAGGTTTTTCATGAAAACCTTCCTCCTCACATCCTTGACTATGATAAAGATATTACATTGAATGTGGTTGTTGATGGGTGGCTTCTGAGCTATATCCTCATCGACACAAGAGTGTAAGTCAATGTTATCACCTTAAATGCATGAATCAAATCGGAAGGCCCACATTAAAACCATCTTGAAATGTGCTGTATATGGTGAACAAGACAAAGTAAATTCCCATTGAGTCTTGAGAGATGAGGTTATCACTATTCAAGGGGCCAAGTTCACTGGGACTTTGAAGTCTTGGCACTTGCTGAGGTGGATAATTTCCATGCATTACTTGGGTGCCCTTGGTGTTACAAGAACAATGCTGAACTGTAGTTTAACAAGGGGTATATAAGTTTTGAGAAAAAGGAGGAATGAGTCATCATCCCCTTAACAGATGGAAAATTAGTACCCTATACTGAGCCCTTAGGAGAGGAATTACTTGATAGAATCTATGTGTGATCCATTAGAGGTCTTGAGGTAATTTATCCTACAGAGTCATCCAATTTGAAGATGCTTAGTCGATGAGTGATATAACTAGCATAGCGTGTGACAATTGGGCACACGGACTCATGAATTAATTGGGTGATAATTGAGAGGATCTGTAATAAGGGTGAGGAAGGAGCACTCACCAAGTGACTAGGAAGAAATAATCTACCAAGTTACTCTGGAGGACAAGCTCTAATGATTTCTTACAAGAAATGGAGGCTTAGTGGAAAAATGAAGATGAGAGGAGAAGCATGCTCAATTATAACTTTCTCAGATCAGTAGCACATTGTTGGGAAATACATTGCGAGAGTATTATAGAATGGCACAAGGTAAGAGTCACATTTTCTGTAAGGTTCTCTAGAAGCAACACGCCCACTGTCATACTGAAGACTACCATGGCAAGGAACCGGCCTTGTTCCATATCTAAGCTTGTGATAAGGCTTGGATGGAGGGTACATAAGCATTACCACCTTCATTATGGGTGCATAAGTTATATTCCACCTTACAAGGTTGTGTGCGTGCATGGTATATCCACTCAGAGACATTCCGTTAGATAAGAAATTGGTAGGAGTTAATGAATGATCTCATTCAATCTTTTGAGTATCGGAGTACCAAGCCATCAGTGGATAAGGCATTGCAAGTTGTCAATTGCCTTATAATGGGAGATAGTGCTATGGTAGAAGATAGGCTACTGGAGTTTTTGGGTGAGCCTTTTTGAGACACCTCTCAATAAAGAATAATAAGAAGAAATACAACTTGAGCATGCGTGCATTAAAAAGGAAAAAGGAAAAGTGGTCCATGTAGTAGATGGTGAGGAAATGGAAAGTTTGCTATTAACTATTCTCAAGGTATGCACAAAGTCATAGATAGCACAAATGAGATAGCACGTGCCTACCATGATCCCTTGAGAAAAAATAAGGTTAACATTAGGGACAAAGACAAAACCTAAGGAAGCTATCATTGGGGAATATTAGTTGGAAAAGTATTTTCAAATGTCATTGTTCTATTACACATATTCCAAGATTTTTTCTCTCATGAGTACCATGAACTCAAAGGCATCCACCATTCCTTGGGGAGATGAGAATCAAGTTAAAGGAAGGTATGAGCTTGATTCGAAGAGGCCTTATCAAATGAATATGAATTTGTGCGTATGGGTCAAGGAGGAAATAGACAAGATGATAACATTTGGTATCATTGAGGTCATGGAGGAATCAAAATGAATAAGCCCAATGGGAATCAATATCAAGAAGGATGGAAGAATAAGGATATGTGTTGACTACAGGGACCTAAATGTAGTATGTGTCATCGATCCTTTCCCAACACCCTTTACTGAAGAGATTTTAGAGGGAGTAGCCATGTGCGAGGCCTACTCTTTCACGGATGGGTTCTCAGGGTATCACCAAGTCAAGATTACAACGAAAGACCAGAGAAATAAAACTTTCACCACTGAGTGGGGAAGCTTTTCCTATATGGTCATGCCTTTTGGATTAAAGAATATGCCTACTGTGTGTTCTCGCGCATCATGGTACAAACATTCTAGGACTTTATCCATAAATTTCTTCAAGTCTACCTGGATGACTAGACATTGTATGGGCTAGTGAAATACCATTGTGAAAATTTGAGGCTGATGTTTGAGAGATGTTGTCTTGAGGATATCCATCAACATTAAGAAATATGTCTTTTTCTACTCCATTTGGAACCCTGTTAGAACATATTATATGTAAGGAAGGCCTACTAGTGGATCTCACCAAGTTTAGTGATTGTAGGATTAAGGGATCCTACTAATCAAAGAGAAGTGCATGGATTTCTTGGGCATACGGGGTACTACAATAAATTCATCAAGGGGTATTCCAACATCACTGTGCCCTTAGAGGAATTTCTAAAACACAAGAGTTCCTTTCATTAGGGAGAGGCGCAATAGAAGGCATTTAACACTTTGAAGGATAAACTTGTCACTGCACCCATACTACATTTTCCTTCTTAGGATAAGCATTTCCATGTAAATGTTGATGCCTCAGGAATATCAATGGGAGAAAGACTAGCACAACTTATTGAGGGGATTATTGATCACCCCTTGTGTTTTGCAAGTAGGAAGTTGACACTAGTAGAACAAAATTATACCACTACTGAGCGCGAGGCACTATCAATGATCTATGTACTACATAAGTTTAGGAAGTATCTACTGGAAACACCTTTTATATTCTACACAGACCACATGGCATTGAAATACTTGGTGAACAAGCCCATTTTGCAAGGGTGCATATGCCGTTGGGTCCTATTATTCCAAGAGTTTGAATTCACAGTGGTTGTAAAACAAGGGAAGAGTAATTTAGGGCTTGACCACTTATCAAGGATTGACTCAAGGGAGGATGTGCAAAGAATTGAGGATACCATGCTAGACATGGCACATGCCCTCTGACTTGGAAGAAATCACAATATTCTTGAAAATTGGTGTGGCACCGGAAGGAATGAAGGCTCTAGAGAAGAATCAGTTAGTAATACACACCACACCTTACATGTTGATTAATGGAGATCTGTAGAAGTTAGGACGTGATGAGGTTCTCGCACTGATGCCTATTAGAACATGAGCACATGACAATTTTGATGAAGCGCATGGTGGCATTACAAGAGGACACTATGCGGGAAATGCTATCGTGTGAAAAATTCTAATGGCAAGGATTTGGTGGAAACCATCTTTCATGATTGTATTGAGTTTTGTAAAGCCCGTGACCATTACTAATGACTTGGAAAACATGGAAAGAGGGATGAAATTCCCTTGCAACCAATAGCCAACAATGAACAATTTAAAAAATGGGTAATCAAATTTGTAGGGCCAATTTCACCTACCGCACGAAAAACCGGTTCATGCTACATCATTACTTGCACCGATTACTTGACCGATGGATAGAAGCATTACCTACAAAGGATTACACTACAATGCCATCTACTAGATTCTTATGGGAAAACATAATCAGTATGTATGTATTCCTTTAGTCTTGACAAGTGATAGGGGTACACATTTTCTCAATGAAACAACTAGGATTATGTTAGCAGAGTTTATGGTGGCCCATCACAAGACTAACCTACCATCATCAGAAAAACTGGAACTCCTAAGGTATTTAAAAAATACTAAGTCACATGTTGACCAAGATCTATGACATTCGAAGATAGGATTGGGATAACAAAGTATCAATGTTCTATGGGCATACATGATAACCTACAAAAGATTGATTTCATTTGGTGTTTAGTGCGGAGGCTAGTTTTCTAGTTGAATTCATGTTACCATCATCAGTGCATAACACACGCAAGAGGATTAGCTAATGAAAAAGTGATAGAAGAAAGGATTGATAAGTCGATGCAGTTAAACGAGAGACAATAACTTGCTAGATGGAGTTAGAAGACTGAAAAATCTAGAAAAAAGGCATGACATGATCGTTATATCAAAAACAAGCAGTTTGAGGTTAGACATATGGTTCTGTTGTATGATTCCAAATATCTGTGCCATCATGGGAAGTTGAAATCCATTGGTTGGGCCCTTACATCATCTTGTACATCCTTGGTTCAGGTGCATGTCAGTTACAAGCGCTGGATGGGATGAAATTACCTAGCCATTTCAATGGGAGTAGGCTGAAGCCCTACTATAAATAAGCCTTCATTATGTTTGTAAATAAGGTAGTATTGCCAGTTAGCTTAGGATTTCCATTTATGATTTTTCTTTTCTTGTGTTTCCCTTTCTTGTTGCTTGTTCCTTTCTTTCTATTCTTTTTTGTGCCTTGTGCACCAAAGAACTACATTATTTTCAAATGATTGTGTATGTGCAGAGGACTGTGCATTTGTTTTAGTGTGGGGTGGAGTAGTGCACAATGAAGTATAAGATGGAATTAAAATTTGAATGGCCCATTAGAAGGAAGTGCGTAAGGTTGAGAAATCACGAGGGGGAAACAATGGATAATGAATTGTGGTGTCGATAAAGGTTATAACAAAGACCACATAAAAATGATGAAGAGTTTAGGAACAAAATGAGGTAGGTGGAAAAAATTAGGTAAAGGATAGAAGAGGTGCCTTTGCACTCGTAGACGCATGCATAAGAGTCTTTAGTCAGATTGGATTTTTACGTGCTAGAAGGTTGTAGAAGGTTTTTCGTGTAGGATTGGGCACGTGGGTAAGGGCGCTTAAGGTCAACCTAGTGGAAAAATTGCATTTAATGCTAAGTATGTTGGTAGGTGGTATAACATTTATTGTTGGAGAGGAGAAAAAACTATAAGTATGAAGTCGGGCACATTATTATTTACCTTGATTTTGTGAAGTTAGAGCTCTTACAAACTAGGGCATCCAAAGAAATTTGTGTGAAGGAAGAAGAATCATAAAGATCTAAGTGTGTGACTAGGGTTGATCTATAAATTAGAGTGGAAGGAGTACATGGGCGTGGGGAGAGTTATTTTCAGAATACACTGTCTTATGGAAGAAGTTGTTCCTAGTTAGGGTTTGGTAGCTAGGGCATGGAAGAAGGAGGATTATTCATGGAGTGGAGCCTTAGAGTTGAGCAGAGTAGTAGATCAAAGCAAGAAGGAGGGATTTAGGTTATAGCCCAACAAGAAAACATGACACCAAAGAAGGTGACCATTTCACCAAAGAAATAGAAGGGAAAGGGAAAAGGAAAGCAAACCACTGCCATCATTAGCTCCAATGAAGAATGGTATGCGAAATGTAGTACCCAGATGGAGTATTGCTAGGGAAAGAGTGGGTGTCACACTTGAGACAAATGGCCATGAGTGATTACAACCATTGCATGAGCACTACTGAGAAATAAATGGCATTGGAACTGGTTTATCCAACTAACAAGACCATGATGACCGCTCATAAGGCACACCTAGAAAAATGGTACAAGAGAATGCGTGACACATTCGGGGTAGAGTGGAGGATCCTTGAGTAGTTTCTCACACTTGGATGGAGAGGTAGAGTTTGCAGTATATCAACATTTTTGCATTGGCAGGTTTACATTGACATATGGGACTAAGAGTCCATGGTGCAAGCTACCTTTCTCCTTCACTACGCAATACTTCCAAGCAGGGGTCAATTGGTTCAAGGAGGCCAAAAGGCTAAGGTTCGACCTTAGTGAGGTAGACCAAGACCACCGTGAGCTGCGCCTAAGCTCGTATACCCTAAGAAACACACATACGTGGAGAAGTATGTCTCCCATGAAGTAAAATGATGAATTTGATAACGCTGCTGATCATTAGAAGGGCTGCAACAAGGGTATATCTATGCATAAGACCTAAGTTTGAGAAAGGTGCCTATCTAGAGAGTGATGTCTCCATTCTAGAAGACCCCATAGGGAGAAAAAATGCCATGCCAAAGAAGAGGGAAAGAGAAGAGGTGCAGGAGACTGTAGAGAGACTGTAGAAAGTGTAAAAATCACATCCTCACAATGGAAAGGAAGCCACTTTCCTTAGAGATCAGTAGAAAAAGCGTAGTTGGTGCACCAAGAGAGAGAAGAGAAGCTGAGGGTTATCAAGATCATTGATTGATATACCAAACTCCTTGCAGAGGTAAAGGCCGATACACAAGTTATTGAATATGCATATGACAATTACGCTGATAGAGATAGTGGCAAGCATCCTGGTCGCTACACATCAAATGAAACTCATGGAGTTTCAAGAGAAGAATAAGGGGAAAAAGAAGAAAGGGATAAAATCCTCATTGAGGTAGAAAATAAATCAGAATCTATCGAGACCTTGTGAGGCTTGATCTAAAGTTATTCAAAGGAATTATACCCCAAGATTACCTGTAGATGGACACACTTGATGACTTGGGAAAACAATTGGAGAGTATTTTTGAGACAATGAGTGCCAAAGGGAGGAAATAAGTTTTGAGGAGGTGAGTGCCCTAGTCAGAGACCTTTGTTAGCAAGTGCAGAGTGAGGTTGACACCTAGGAAAAGCTAGAGGTAGAAATAGGGAAGGATTTCCCTCTCCTCCTTTAAAAATAAGCTTTTCTCTCTTTCATTTCCCCATTCTTTAATTCTTTCTCCCAATTTTTCATTCCTTTTCCCACTATTCGAACCCTCCATTCTTTATTCATTAAAGAGAAGTGTTTTCAAGGATAGAGAACAAGTGTAGTGTGGGGTGATGTTGGGCCCCATAATATTGGCTAAGTACAAGAAGGCGCATGGGTGCACGAGACCTATTTGAAGAAGGGCATGCAGTGTGAAGGTGCATAATACATGGTTTTGAAGGGTTTAATAGAAACCAAGGTGTGCGTGTAAGGAAAAGGAAAGGGTTTTGGGACTTAGCCATATTCAATGTTCCACGTAGCACATGAGAAATGTGTGACCCATCTAACATGTAGAGTGGATAAGGTGCTAGCCTGGACAAAGTATGGTTAAGAAAGGAATATTCCATGCATGTAATGAAAGGATCCAGAAAGACATCATTGTAAAGAGTGGAGAGTTTGTGTAGTCATTTTTACACCCACCAAAGAACAAAGGAATCCTATGTGCACTCGTCCTATCACCCATCGGTGTCTTGAAGGCGCTCACTTGAGGCATGTGCGGGCACCGAGTCTGCCTTTTATGTGAGTTAAGTGGGAAACCATCATTTATGTCAAGAACTTAATTAATTGTTGGTGAGAAATTTTTCTTGTGGACAAATTTGTGGATTTTAGGCCAATGCTATTGAATCTAAGTCCCTCTACATTTGAATGGTGCAGCTCCCATTTTTAGCATGTAAAACCAAAGTGGATTTATGGTGGTTTTTCAACCAAAGATCCATAGGAACACTCCACTATCCCTATGGAATTAATAACAACTCCTTGCTATAGCAGAAATTGATCTAAGAAAGGGGAGGGAGTGAGAATGAATGAGGGGGAAATCAATGTTGTGGGTAGATTGTCGATGCCCATACACATCAACCGAAGTTTCATTACATGCATTAAATAATAGAAGAAAGACAAATTTGCAATTTCGAGCATAAGACAGAATAAAACACGCTAGTCACAAAGCACCTATTGATTTTTCCATCGAGGGGACATAAAACTCCTTCCTTTTTTATTGATCTCAGAGTTGAAACTTGTACAACGAGTGGGAATAGAAGAAAAAATGTAGAGGAGGAGAATAGAAGAAAACTAACAATCATTTTTTGTCCTCTATTCACAAAAACATGCTTCCAGTTTCCAAATTCAATTTCCCCTTCACAAAGACTTCAAAAAACCATTAAATTGCTCGAATCAAAGTCATTATAAACAAATTTGATTATTTCCCTCTTCGATTCCTCTTACACAAAGAAAATGCTTGATGATCCCAAAAAGAGCTTCAAGCGTGTAAAAATGTGTTTTATATTTCAATTTTCCAATTCACATATAAACCGTTTGATCCTTTTCCGTAATTACTTTGAAATCGGGCCATCCATGTGGCAGGAGAACATTAGAGTGGAGTCGAGGGAAACTTTAATTGTTTTTGCATGCCAAGGACGTTTTCTCAAATTTCTCCCACAAAACTTCATAAAAATTTAAAATTGAAGTTTCCATCATATGGAGAATTTCACCAGCTTTCCATTGATACCAAAAATGTGAAAATCGAGCTCTAGGTCAAAAGATATGGCCTCTTGCAGATTTAGGGCAAAGCCCAAAAATTAGGACAAAATTTGGGTATGTGGGCCAAAATTGACCTTTTTCCCTCTTTTTTCAAATTGGGAAATTTTTCCAAAAAACCTCCGTGCCCCACTCCTCTGATGACATGTGGCACCATCTGGTTGATCCGTAACTTCAAAAAAACATTTTGTCCCATTTTCCCACTTGGGAAATTTTTTTGAAAATCCCTCACCGGCTTGACCTCCATTATTGATGTGGACACATGGTGCCTTTTGATTCAGCATGGAGGTGCGGCTCAAGTTTTTACCTTTCTCCTTCACGGGTCTGCGCGCGCCAAATTTTGACTTTGAGTTTTTAGCCAAAAAGGCTAAGTGTCGCAAATTCCTCCCTAGCCCCGCGAGTCCGTTTCCTTCCTTCATCGGGCCCACGGGCCAAATATTTCCTTTGTGCCCTTTTTCCACAAAAAGGGCTAAGTGCCCAAATTTTCTCCCTATCTCCACCAACCCGCCAATTTCCTTCAAAAATTTCCTCCTTACCTCTGCGGGCCCACCCAGGGAAAATTTCCCCTCCAAACTCCACCGAGCCATAACTTGCAAAATAAAAGGAGTTAGGAGGACTTCCTTACCTTTCTAGAAAGGGGAAAGAATTATATATCTGATGAAGCAATACCCAAAAAATTTTGAGAGCTTGAAACGTGTAAAAATTTTACCGAGGCACAAAAGGAAGCAAGTTAACCCAAAATAAGATTTGGTTAACAAGTATGATCAAAACATGGAAACTTTAGATAGGAGAAAGTTGTCTTGCTTGAAAAATTGCAATTTTCCCTTTACATATTTGCAAGAAAACATGAATAAAGGTGGAAATGAGACATACAATCATCATAGGGATCAGAATGACCTCTAGACAAATGTATTCATTCCAAATAGAAGGTACTTATAGATAACAAATAGAACTACAACAGAAAGGAAAATACATAAGGATTTACATCTATTCCATAACATCCATGAACATAAATGAAAAGATATAGATATGAACCGAATCAATTACATTCATACTCATTCATGTTTGTAACCTCATTACATTCAATGGATCCATTAGACTACCATAGCTTGATCAGACCAAAGTCATACATCACAACAGGGATCATGTCCTTCATCCATACAAAGAAAATTTATATCCTAGCCCCTTAATACATTACTCCCTTATATAGCCTCTACCCAATCCCACAGAGTTCTCACAATATTTCTGCAGAGCTCCGCTCTCTATATTCTCCTCTACGTATACCCAATTTGCTCTTTCTCTCTTCTTATTCTTCTACGGGTGCTTGTATTTATAGGCATCTTTAACCATCAAATTACTTTTAGGGGCTATAGATCCATTGCCAAGTGTCCAAGTGGTCCTCCATAGAAGCATGCTCCTTTAGATCCAAGCTCTCCACTCCTTGTAATGATGGTCTTCTGGAATCCTCTATCACTAAGCATATTCCTTTCATGGGCATCACATTTCTAGGCTAACACCTTATCCACTCCTCATTCACTGTCGGGTCATGCTTTTCTCATGTCTTGCTGATACGCCAAATATGGCTAAGTCCTGAAACTTTATCTCTATCCACGCGTGCACCATGGGTTTTCTTAAACCCTTCCTTAAACCCTATCTTGTACGCCTTTTCCTTACATGCCCTTCTTCAACTAGGCCTTACGTGCCTACGTGCCTTTTTATACTTAGCCAATATTTTGGGGTCCCAACATCACCCCACACTACGCATGTTCTCCGTCTGTGGGAACAATTCTCCAATGAATAAAGAATTATAGTATGTTCTAGAAGAATAAAAGAATTTGGGAAGAGTAAGAATAAGGGGATGAAGGAATGGGAAAGAATAAAAGAATGGAAGGGTAATTATTGCTACAAAAGGAGTGGGAAGTCCCTTTAGGTTGGCCTCTAGCTTGTTCCAGGCATCTACTTCACTCGCTCTCTGGTAGAGGTTGTCGACTAAGGTGCTCACTTCCTTAAAGCTTAACCCATCTCCCTGGGTATTCATAGTCTCAACTACCCCTTCCAATTGTTTTCCCATGTCCTCAAGTGCGTCCATTCTTCTTGTGATTTGTGGGTACAGTTCCTTCAACTAGTTTTTGATTGAACCCCTTAAGGTTTCAATGGCCTCAGATTTCTTTTTCGACCTTGGAAAGGATTCTATCCCTTTCCACCCTATTTCCCTTATTATTTTCTTGAAACTCCTTCAAATTTTCTTTGTGAGTGGTGACCAAGATGCTCGCCACTCTATCCCTATCTATGTAATTATTGTACACTGCCCTAGTAGATTGGGTAGCAATCTTGACATTCGCAAGTACCTTTCTATACTAAAAAATGATTGCACCAATTTCAATTTGTCCTCCATCACCAAGCATGCTGCCACTTCCTCCACAGACTCTAGGGCCAACGGTTATCTCCCAATGGTGAGGATGTGTGTCAGATATTCTAAGCATTCAAGAGTGGATCCATACTTCGAGCGGGTGGCATTAGGTTTGGATGTGTTAACATAATGGCACTTGTGATAGACTCCATCTTTTTTATACTTCACACACCTTCACCTTGTCATCCCTTAGTTCACGCTTCAGTTGTGTGCTTTGATCAAATCTTCTTGTTTCAAGCCCTTAGTCTTCTTAGCTAGCTCCTCTTCCTTCTTTTCTAGCTCTCCCTCTAGAAATTTTACTTTGTCATTTCTTCTAAAGAGCCTAGCCTCAGCCTCGACCGTGACCTTTTTGAGCACATTACATAACTACTCATCCAAGAGTTGTTGGGAATTTACCAAGGGGTTGGCTCCCTTAGACTCAGTACTAGCATGATTGCCCCTTGGTATACTTTAAACTCTAGCTCATCAATATGGGACTCAAATACCCAAGAGAGCATCTTCCTTTTCATGGTCATTGCATACGATTCTTGATGATTTATATTTAAATGCATGCCTATATATATTTGGTTCGGTATAACTATGTAAAGATGGATTAGTTTCTAAATATATGTCCTTATCATTTCACAATGCTACCATCTTGCTACAACAACCCTAAAGAGGGACCTGGTACCTTGGCATGCTTCGGGTGAACGCTCAGCCTGTGCTGAGTGATGTGCCAACACGACTAGGTGTTATATGAGAATTCTAGGCTGCATCATTGGTTACGTTCTTTGGGACCCTTTTCGATTGTTTTTAGGATGGTTGATGGTGAAGACATACTTGCTAACTTTAGCCGTGTTGAAGAAGTATATTCATGATCTTGAGGAAGAATATGCATGAAGGTTTAACACTAGATCCAGATTTAACGCACGCACTTGGGTAGAGTAGAATTTGTATGATAGTTTGTATGAAAGATTCTTTGCTATCTTTCCTATAGAATTATATGAGTGGTTGACTGCATATGCGTCTAAGAAAAATTGGAGGTATCACACACTTGTTTAGACACAGGAGGAATTTTAAACACTATATGATGTTGACTTGATCTGGACTCACATGGTAGATACCTGTTTTGTGGTATTCTAAACAACTATATTCTGGAGTATTCAATTTCAACTTATTCATGCCCAGAGGTAGCTGAGTTCCAGTTCCTACGGTATCCTAGAGGGACATATTTGCAAGGTATTCAACTGGCGATCAAGATATTGATGGTAACGTTGAACTTGGAAGATAAGCCCATGGAAGGCTAAAAATCTCCATGCACAGGGGTAGGAACAGGATTGGTGAAAGATGGTAGACCTAGCGGTAGCATGGTAGAGGCAAGAGAGGTGGCTGAAGTATGATAAAACATGCAAGAGGGAATTATACAAGAAGCAAGAAGTTACAGAATAGATGGCGTTGTGGAGAGAGATGGCTCGTGAAGGATTTGAGTCTCATGAGGATGAAGAAGAGTTAGAGCATCAAGAACTCCCCCATTTAGGAAAGCATGACATAGAACCCTCTTCGGCCTCACATGGAATCATGCTAATGAGATATGACCCGGGCCATAGGCGTGCATCTAAGCAAACCTATTGACCTATCCCTTGTGCTTGGTTTTCCAAAGATATCTAGTATAACGGGTAATTGAAGTTTTCATTTAGGAAGTGAAAGAGCAAAAACAAGTCAGACAACAAGTACATCAATGACAACATAGACATCTTCATTATTCTTTGGGGGTACATTTTTAGGCTCATCATTTACACAGAATATGACCACGCCGAATGTGGGATTTACCTCTGGAACTGGGACTACTTCATAGATTGTAGGGGTCCAATATAGTACCACTGTTAGGACACAAGGAAGTGCATCTACGGGCCCTATTCCAACTTCTGGAGGAGGATTGGGAGGTATGGCAAGTTCTAGTTCTAGTGGTTCGGGTGGTTTTGGAGGTAGAGGAAACCAAGGAGGTTCTGGGTTAGGTGGTCAAGGCCCACAACAACCCTAGAACATTTATATGGAGATGTATCTTCATCTCCTAGAGTATAGAGGTATCAAGGATGATGTTGAACACATTCATATGTGTGAAATATTGTGGCACATGAAAGGTATCATGGATTCCGAGGCAAGTAAATTTACTATTATGTTACAGTAGCGCGCGTGCACAATGGTATAGGAAGTTTGATCCCAATCAAACTTGTATTGATTATGCAGCATTAAAAGATGCTTTCTTAAAAGAGTTCCATATCCCAGAGTTTGAGAAGAAGAGTATAAGCACACTTAAGGATATAAAGCAAGGCACTACTAAAAGTGTACGTGAGTATGATGCCCATTTTAAAACACTTCTATCCAAACTCTCCTATGATATACATGCAAGTCAGCATGCACAATGGTTTGTCAAGGGATTGATTACTCCATTTTGAAGAGCACTATCACATAAGACTTATACCAACCCACGTGAAGCATTAGAAGCAACTCTACACGCTGAGGTAGTTAGGAGTATTGACATTGTAGTAAATCCATTCTTGGAGGCTCGGATAGTAGCTATGGAAAACATTCATGAAATTATCAGCAAACTCAGCTCATGAGACACGCTTAGGAATCTGGTGTATAGATTGTGAAGTGGAAGGCCACACCAAGGATAGTTTCCCTCATAGATCTGTACATTCACTATGTTAGACTGTGATATTTTCCATTTGAATCATGATGCTAGTCACTGCCCCTTACTACAACGCGTGATCAGGAAGAATGTATCCTCTTTTTGTAAAATTTATAGGTCCATGACCCATGATACTGAAGATTGTAGATTGATTGGCCAGATCCATGATGCCATTGATATTGGGGTATGACATGCGAGTGTGGTTGATAGTTCTAAAGGAAAGAATGAGCATCAGGATAGGGATTATAATCAAGCGTGCTATGACAGGAATGACAAAATATTTGAAGGAGGTCATGGAAGAGGATGAGGATATCGAGGTAGATATGGAGGATGAGGCTGAGGTGGGGAAAGAGGTGAATTCCCTTGAGGAACTTGCTATACATGCGGTTCACCTGACCATTATAGGTGCGAATGCCCGTAGAATATTTCCTGTTCATTTTGTGGAAAGGGGCATAGTTATGAAGAGTGTCTAGACTTGTATGAGCATCTCAGTAAGCAACATAAGTAAGAAAACAAAGGCATAGGGATGGTTAGAATCTAGCATGTGGTAGAGAATCAGTGGATGCCCAAGTTAACACCAGAACTCGAGGTAGTAACAGTCAAGATAACTACATGAGTTGAGATGACACACATGAAAGAGGTATTGTAATAGAAGTTTACAATCACTAGGGAGGAGGTTTTGCATGCTAGGTATCTAGATCCAAATCATTAGAAAGAAGTCTATCAGAAATTATGGAGGTCCTTAGAAGCCTTTAAGGTGAAATACAATGTTTGAAAGAGTAGTCTAGGAAGATGGAGCATAAGGATATAGAAAATGCCCCATTTGATATTTATGACATCAGAGAGGTATGTAGAATGTTGCGCCAGGAGAATATTATTCCTTTATAGGGAAATTGGTTGAAGGGGAATACTCATGCGTAGGAACCGAGATTGGAAGACAAATACTCTAGGTGAATCTCCCCGATAGCATTGACTACGACAGGAGATCACTTTGAATGCTTTGTTGTGGATGGCTAGTTCTTAAGCAATATTTTGATTGACATAGGTATAGAAGTGAATGCACTTACATTGAATGCATGGGTACAAATGGGGAGACCTCTATTGTAGCCATCATCTAATGTATTGTTCATGGAAAATAGAACAAAAGCTACTCCCATAGGAGTTTTGAAGGATGCATCTATCACTATACAAGGGGCCAAGTTCACAGGAGACTTCAAAGTGTTAGCACTTGCAGAAGTAGATAGCTTCCCAGCTTTGCTTGGATGCCCTTGGTGTTAAGCAAACAATTCTAATTTGAGGTTTAACAAGAGGTATATCAGCTTTAAGAACAAGGAGGAAAGGGTCATAATACCATTGACAGATGGGAAATCCATACCATATGTGGAACCTTTGAGTGAAGAGGACTTGAACATAATTTATATACATGCTATTTGGGACCCAGAGGTCAATGAGCCATCTAAGGAAGGAATCCTTCATTGGGAAGATTCTCAATCAATCAGTGATACTACCAGTATTGCTTGTGATAATTGGGCTCATGGTACTTATGAATTGGTGGGGCATAAAGTTAAGCATGCGGTTGCTTACAAAAAGGGTTTTCACTTTGTTTGATGTATAGGTCACTCAGTACCCCAATATACTGGATCCAAAGATCTGACTGGATTCTTGCAGCCATGGAGGCAAACTGGGATGACCAAATTAAAAGATGAGATATGCTATCATATACTTTGCATGGGACAACAATGTGTTGGTGGGTGGTTCACAGGGATAATCTCTTAGAATGGGGAGAGATTGGGACCGTCTTATCAACCAGTTTTCAAGAATGCACCTACAAAGATTTTCCATTATCATGGTGATCAACCTGTTCAACATCATATCTAGTAGTGTGAGAGACTCTGGATAGAAGGACAAGAAGCATTACCACCCTCACTTTGGGTGCATCGGTTTTATTCTACTCTACAAGGTTACACGCGTGCTTGGTATGTATATGTTGAATTACATTGCAACACTGGTAATTGGCAGAATTTGACTGCAGGATGATCCAAACTTTTGACTTCTTCTCATCTACACCACCAGTGAACAAGGCTTTAAGCTTTATCAAGCACTTAACCATGGGAGACAGTGGGAAAGTGGAAGAACTTATTCAAGAATTATTTGGTGAGATAGAGACAAGGGTGTGTTTTGAGAATAAGTAGATGATACCATACTACTTGAGCACGCTTCTCTAGATAAAGACAAGGGGAAGTTGAGCACTTGGAATTTGATCATTCACATGGAGCCCGTGAAGTGTTAAACAATGCAGATATAGATACGTGCACATATCATGAACCTATGAAGACAACAAAGGTGAATATTGGCATATAAGATGAACCTAAGGAAGTGATAATTGGGGATTACTGGTCAGAGTCAAAAGTGGCAAAGATCATAGAGTTACTTTGAGACTATGAGGAATTATTCCCAAGAGGATACCATGAACTTAAAGGCATGCATAAATCACTTGGAGAAATGAAGATAAAGCTTAAGGAAGGTGCACACCATGTTAGGAAGAGACCTTATTGAATGAATCCTAATTTGCATGAGAAAGTAAAGGAGGAAATTGACAAGATGTTGAAATCTAGGATCATTCGACCATTGGATGAGTCAGAATGGGTTAGTCCTATGGTGATAAGTATCAAAAAGGATGGTAGGATTCAAATTTGTGTTGATTATAGAGAGTTGAATGTAGCATGTGTTACAGATCCTTTCCCTTGCCATTCACAGAGGAAATATTAGGAGTGGTTGGGCACGAGATATATTCATTTACAGATGGGTTCTCAGGGTATCATTAGGTTAGGATTACCCCGGAAGATCAAGAAAAGACCACCTTCACTACTGAATGGGGAAGATTTGCCTATACTATGATGCCCTTTGGATTGAAGAATGCACTTATTGTATTCTCAAGGATAGTGGTGCAAGCATTCAAGGATTTTATTCACAACTTCTTGCAGGTCTATCTTGATGATTGGACCGTTTATGGGCTAATTAAGGATCATTGTGACAATAACATGCTTAATGTTTGAAAGATGTAGATAGTTGAGTATCTCGTTGAAAATCAAGAAGTGCATCTTTGCTACTCCCTTTGGCATGCTTTTAGGAAACATAATCTACAAGGAAGGTTCTTAGTCGATCCAAATAAGGTTGCGGTCGGTTTAGGCTTGAAAGTGCCCACCATTCAGAGTGAGGTGCATGGATTTTTGGGTCATACAGGATATTATAGGAAGTTTATAAAAGGGTATGAAAAATTTCCTCACCCTTGGAAGAATTTCTCAAGGGAAAGGTACATTCTATTAGGGGGAGTCACAGCAGCATGTGTTTGAGATACTGAAGAAGAAACTTACTACCGTGCCTATCTTGTGTTTTCCTTCATGGGATAAACCTTTTCATGTTCACGTGGATGCCTCTGGCATGGCCATTGGTGCTGTCTTAGCTCAACCTAGAGAAGGTATAGTTGATCATCCCATTTGTTTTTCTAGTAGGAAGTTGACCCCTACAGAACAAAATTATACCACTACAGAGCACGAGGCTTTGTCCATGATATATGCCTTGCACAAGTTTTGACAATATTTGTTGGCCATCCCTTTTTTGTTTCATATAGATCATATGACATTGAAGTATTTGGTGAACAAGCCCATCTTATAAGGGCACATATGTAGATGGATGCTCTTATTTCAAGAGTTTGACTTTATAGTTGTGGTAAAACCAGGGAAAAGTAATTATGGACCGGATCACTTGTCTAGAGTTCAATCAGGTGAAGAAGCACAAAAATAGAAGAGACCATGCCTAATGCACAGTTGTATAGGTTACAATGTGTGTCGATAGAATTAGAGGACATTGCTTTGTCTTCCTAAGGACGAGGATGGCACCGAGAAGGCATGAGGTCCTTAGAGAAAAAGCAACTTGCTTTGTGTACGTGTGTGCCCTATTCATGTTAATCAGTGGTGACTTATACAAGTTAGGCAAAGATGAGGTGTTATGCCGTTGTGTATTAGAGCATGAATGAAAGGATATAATGGAGGAAGCCCATGGTGGTATTACGGTGGCGGATGCGGGTGATGCTACAGGCGTGAAAGATCCTACTTGCTGGTTTGTGGTTGGAAACATTATATAAGGATTGTAAGGAGTATTGTAAGGCATGTGACCATTGTCAGCATCTAGGTCAACCAGGATAGAGGGATGAGATGCCTTTATGACCAATTACAAGTGCAAAACCCTTTGAGAAATGATAGATAGACTTTGTAGGGCCTATTTCACCAGCTGTGCATAGGAATGGATTGCACTATATCATTACTTATACAAATTATCTTATGAGATGGCGTGTAAAACACCTATGAAGGATTGTATAATGACTACAACAGAAATGTTCTTATGGGAAAATGTTCTTACTAGGTATGGATGTCCTTTGAGTTTAACGAGTGATAGGGGCACCCATTTTTTAAATGAGACAATCTGAATTTTGTTAGATGAGTTTATGGTTGCCCACCACAAGACTACACCTTATCACCCTCAGGAAAATGGAACTGCTAAGGCTTTCAACAAGATTTTGAGAACACATTGACCGATATTTGTGATGTGGGATGACAAAGTATTTTTGTTCTTTGGGCATATCGAACAACATATAAGAGATTGAACAAATCCATACCTTTTCGATTGGTGTTTGGTACGAAAGCTATTCTTCCTATAGAATTTATGTTACCTTCTTTGCGTATTGCACACGTTGGAGATCTAGTTGATGAGAAAGCTTTGGAAGAATGGATTGGAACATATTTCAACCGGATGAGCATCGGGCCATATCACAATGGAGTTAGAAATAGGAGAAAGCACGCCAGAAAGCATGGCATGATAGGAATATCAGGGATAAGAAACTTGTGGTCAGAAAAATGGTACTTCTATATGACTCTAAGTTTTTGCACCATCCAGGGAAGCTCAAGGTGCATTGGTTGGGGTCGTATGTTATAACTCACATACTTGAGGCAGGTGCTTGCTAGTTAGAAGCAATTGATGGAACACGACTACCCGATTACTTTAATGGGAGTAGGTTGAAGCCCTACTATAAATAAGTCTTCTTGGTGTTTGTAATAAGGTAGTGTTGCTAGATAGATTAGGTTTCCCTTTCTACATTTCCTTAATGTGTTTCTTTCATCATCACTATGCTTTGTCAATTTAGTTCTTATTTTTGTGTAATAAGCGCGCTTGTGCACATGAAGCTAACTACAATATGAAGCATGTTGATGTGCAGAGGACTACACATACTTTTAGTATGGGGTGGATTATTGGTGACTCCTAGGTATAATGCTGTGAAGATTGGAAGGTATAATGTTGCGATGTTGAGGAAGTAAGCTGCTAAAGGTGATTTACAAAGGATTACTTCTCAAAAGTAACCAAGGATGGAGATGAATGAAGGAAAAGTATAACGCGAGGTAAGCGGCAACCATGATAACTACCAGAGAAGGTGCAGTGACGAGGTACTTGGGTACTAGAGCATGTGCTTTGAAGAGAAGTCTGTGACCAGAAGGTAGGAAGGCACACTAGAAGGTTATAGTTGTGGCACAAAGATGTACCATGCGAGAAATGAAAAAATTGGGAAATATATGAGGCATATTTGGTAGGTGGAGGAGTAATTAATAAATCAAAAATTGGAAATCTATATAAGGATGGGATGTGAATTCATTTCTACCCTTGTAACTACGAGAATTCAATGAAGAGCTAAGTGTGAAGAGTTGAGTAAGAGATTCAAGGTGTGAAGAGGGCGAAACCAAGTGTGAAAGGTAGATCTGTGTATTGGAGAAGCTTGTATCCCTGTAGGAGAAGGGTTTGAATGAAGCAGATTGACAAAGTAGAGCTAGGGCACGTGATTTTGTGATTATAATTTAGGGCATGATTGAATCAGGTTAGGGTTTGAAGTAAACCATTAAAGAGTTACAGAAGAAGGTGTAGAAACACAACACAAAGGGAGGAATGGCTCTAAAGAAGGAAGTAACAAAATAAAAGGAAAGAAGAATGTAGTAGTGGAAGAGAAGGAAGAGATGACTCCTGAGAGCAATTTTTCAAAGATGCAGTACTGAGGAAGTAATTGTGGGTCGGAATGGGATTCACACATACGAAAGAGAAAAATAAGTGAGTACAACCATCAAACCAAGGAAAATCAGAAGAAGTTAGATGATTTACTTAACTCCCGAATGCAGGGTGAACCGGTGATGGGATGCTGATATATGATGACGCAGGGGAGAAGTTACTAAAAAGGATTGGTGTTTACAAATTATATTAGCTCCCATACTTCGAGATATATACACCATTATATAGGTGAATGATGAGATGAGTCCATGAGGAATTCTTCTATTTTGTAGGGCGAAGGGTAAGACTAACACCCATGTTAATTGCCATGGTAACAGGTTTAAAGGCTACGGGTGAGGACATCAAAAATGACCTAACTGACAAGGTTTCCATATTGAAAACACATAAAGCAACTCGGGATACCAGAAATGACCACGTGGGAATGGACATAGATGAGTTACATGATTGTCCAAAGAGTAAAAGTAGCAGCACACCGGTTACAAAATTGAATTACCAAGATCGTTGGTCATAAGTAAACTCAATGTGGTCGCATGGGGCAAAGCGTATACCGCTAGAAGGGTTATTTACAAAATTTCCAACTTCATTGTAGAACAAATAGTAGAGGAAGCATGCACAAGAAATAAGATAAGTTTTGATTTTGTCTTACTTTCTTTAGTATTCATGGAGATTGGAGTCTTGGATAGGCCCAAATAAAACATATGGGAATACCCCATGAACAACAAGTCTCCAGCTGAAAGATTCAACAAGTATCTATGCAAGGGGTCTATGACATACGAGGTAAAGGAAAGAGTAGAGATGTGGTATGATAGACTCCATGCAGCTTTTGAAGAGGAGTGGCACACACCAAAGGATTTTCCCTCGGTATTAGGGAAGTAGTCTTAGTTTGTTGTTTACCAACACTTGTTGTATTGCATGTTTTTGATGGTGAATGGATCGTGGAGCCCCTGGTGCAAACTACCGTACGCATTCACAACGTGATATTTTCAAGCTTCCATTCATCGGTTCATGGATATAAGGAGGTTAGTATTTAATGTAGACAAGGTGGATTGTGAATACCACACCTTGCGAATGAAGTATGGATATCCGGGGAATAATGCTTACAACGAGAGTATTATCTCGGAGATTTTGAATATCAAACTAGAAACACTTGTTGTTGGGGATATCAGAGCTATGCTCATATATCTCCAACTTAAACCAAAGATGGAAAATAATAAGTATGTAGAGAATGAGTTTGCAATCCTAGGACCACCAAAGGGGAAACATACTATGGAAAACATCCCAACACCTAGGCCTTCTAAACCCATGCAAGATGACGAGGAAGAGGACAAAGAGCATGAGGATAGTGGTGGTTTGGTGCACAGGAGGAAGAAACCATCTAACGGACAGGAAGAGGAGCATGCGAGAAATTGACAAGGAGAAGAAAATATTGAGGTTGTGCGCAGGGTGATCAAAGGTTCAGAAAGGTGTTCAAGTGCACAAGGTCGTAAGGAGAAGCCTAGCAGACAACAAGGAAGTCACTGTGACTCTCACCGGTAGAGGAACCTGAGGAGAAGAAGAAAAGAAGAAAGCTCAAGCTAGATGAAGAAGCAAAAGAGTCTAAGGAGAAAGCACTTCCATCTCCCATCCATCATAGGGCAAAAGAGGAGCCTCAAAATGAGGAGGAGGAAAAGTTGAACAAAGAGGAAGAAAGGGAGGAATCGGGAAGCTACACAAGGTAAGGATGAGGATAAGGCCAATATTCATAACCTTGATGCTACCATTCCAAAAGGGCCAAGGTTCCATTGGATAAGTGAGGACATAATGGTTCAAACAATGGGGTATGCGAGAAGACCGGGAAGATTGTTTGCACTCAAATCTAGAGCACCGTCACGTAAAAAGATTTATTTGGATGGGAACTTATGGACGAGAATGAGGCGACATTATGAACACAAATCAACTTTCATGGATGATGCATATGCATATGGATGAATTGGATTTTGAGCTCTGTGAAGAATCACATGTGTCTAGATGGTTGAAGAAGACACTAGAAGCCCGACACATGACAATTAAACCAATTGTTATAACAGATGAGTAGGTAAGCAATGCCTTGGTGAAAGTATCTACTGAGGTATCTAGAAGAAACATTGACAAATCTGCTACAATTAAAGCGCTGACAGAGGAGCTAAGAGTGAAGAATGTGGAAATAGTGTGTTTAGTTCAGGAGAGGGATCTAAGAAAAAGGAAATATGAGAATTTTTTTAGTATGGCGGAGGAAATTGGAGATGATGTACTAAAGGTACGCCCACATTTGGAATCGCAGTACCAAAATAATTTCCTTCTGCGATGCACTACCTAAAGACAATGATATAATTAGTATTAGAGGATGAAAATGTGCGTATACCAGAGAAACCTAAGGACCCAGTAGAAGAGGCAGAAAAAGCATAGGCTACAGTAGCAAGGAAGATTGCTACATATGAGGGCCTACTACAAGCACTCCAAGAGGAGCTGAAGAAAGCTGATCATGCCTTAATGATATACATAGCTCTAGATGCGCTAATAAGGGTAAAAACACTGGTAGAAGACAATGAGGTGCAAAAGGCCATGAAGGATGACACACTAGGCCACACTGAATGACTAACTATGGTAAAGTAGAAGCATGAGGCATTGGCCACAGCATAGGCACCACATAAAGAGAGGTTAGATGAACTTGGAAAACTCATTTCTCAGAAGATGGATGTGCTAGAAGGGATGCATACATCTATGTCAAGCATAATGCTTGTAATCCAAAATGAGCAAGGAAAACTAACTCAGGATGAGCTGGAATCTATCATTGTGGATGTTCCAGAGAAAGTAGAAAGGCATTAATGGAGTGGGAGAACTTAGAAGCAAACATAAAGGAGGAGTATCCAGAGATGATACTTTAGAAAGAAATGGAGGAGCTTGAAGCTTGAATAATTCTTTGATTCTTTAATTCTTTTCTATTCTTTGTGTAAGATTCATTCAACATTTTGTATTTCAACTATTCTTTACTCAGTTGTGGACATCACCATTGTCGGGGTGACAATGAGATTAGTGTGGGGTAATGTTGATAAGATAAAACACTTAGTAGAACTCACACACAGAGTCCGCGTGGAAAAATAGGATGGGATCGAAGGCGTGAAGGAATAGGAAGGCATTGCGTGCGGAGGTGTAGAGTCAGACTTTTAGGACTTAGCTGATTTTGTAGATCAAGTCTATTTTCAGAGGTGGCGTGTGGAACACACAAAGTGATGCCGAGACTTGTGCACCACACTTTGTCTATATTTCAAGGATCATATCGAAGCACTCTTGCATGGAAGTAATCCAAGAATAGATTCATCACTCTAGTTAACTATAAGTGATCTATAGATAGCATACTTACATGTATGGCTATAATTATAAATGGTGCATGGATATTATTAGCGTGCAACCTATTTTTGGCATAGTTAGTAGTGAAGGGAAAGTTCCCCACCCTATATATATTAGATGAATCACCTAGTTGATAGATGGTGTTGAAGGGTTAGAGATTCATGAGTGCATGAGACTAGATAATTGTAACAGATCCATGCGCGCATGACTATTATTGTATCAAGATTTTGTATTATTGTCATGTTTAATATATGAAGAATATTGGCCAAACCAAAGTGTCTTCTATGTATTATCATTGCATACTATTGATTCTTGATGATTTATATTTAAATGCATGCCTTTATAGATCTGGTTTGGTATAACTATGTAATGATGGATTAGTTTCTAAATATATGTCCTTATCATTTCACCATGCTACCATCCTGCTACAATAACCCTAAAGAGGGACTTGGTACCTTGGCATGCTTTGGGTGAGCACTAGATTGTGCTGAGTGATGTGCCAGTGTGACTAGGTGTTATCTGAGAATTCTAGGCTACATCACTCACGTGCCCAATCTTGTATGGAAAATTCCCCAACCTTTTGGCATGTAACCAATCCATCTTTATGGGAGACTTCTTGCACACGCATAACCAAAGACCGAAGGCACTTCTTATGTCATGATTTTTTTCTCTCACCTACCTTGTGTTGCTTTTGCACTTCTTCCTCTCTTGTACATGGATCCCTAATGTAGCCTTATCCTAACACCAACCATCCTTTTTCACCTTTCCTTGCATGTACTTCCTTCACAGGCCATTCAACCAGGCTTTCCAATGCAATCCTTCCTGGTGCTTCACACTTCAATTTCTCCCACCCTACTCCACCCATACTAAAATGATGCACCATATTCTACGCAGCTACAACCTTCAAAAGTAATGAGATTACTAGTGCCCAAGGTGAAACACAAAACAACAATGAGAAAGGGAAACACAAGAAAAGAAAATGCATTAAGGGAAATCCTAAACTAACTAGCAATACTACCTTATTTACAAACACCAAGAAGACTTATTTATAGTAGGGCTTCATCCTACTCCCATTGAAGTGTCCTGGCAATCTCGTCCCATCCAGTGCTTGTAACTAACACGCACCTAAATCAAGGATGTACAAGATGATGTAGGGACCCAACCAATGGACTTTTAACTTTCCAGGATGGCGCATAAAATTTGAATCATACAGTAAGACCATCTGCCCAACCTCAAACTTCTTGTTCTTAATGTGACGATCATGCCATGCCTTTTGTTTTACTTTTTTCTCTGTTTAGCTCCACCTAGCGAGTGATCGTCTTTCATCCAATTGTATTAACTTGTCAATTCTTTCTTCCAGAACTTGCTCATCATCTAATCCTTCTATGCGCACTATACACAAAGAAGGTAACATGAATTCAACTGGTAAGACAACCTCCATGCCAAACACCAATTGAAATGGTGTGGCTTTGTTCAACCTTTTATAAGTTTTCCTATAAGCCCATAATATGGCTGATACCTTGTCATCCCAATCTTGTCTTCGACATCAAAAATATTAGTCAATGTGTGGCTAAGTATTTTATTAAATGCCTCAGTAGTTCTATTTGCCTGAGGGTGATAGGGAGTAGTTTTGTGATGGGCCACCATGAATTCTGACAACAGAATCCTGACCATTTCATTAAGGAAGTGTGTACCTCTATCACTTGTTAAACTAAAAGGGCATCCATACCTCATGATAATGTTCTCCCACAAAAATCTTGCTCTTTGTAGTCATGTTGTGCAATATTTAGTTGGGGCTACCTCTGCCTACCTTGTCAAATAGTCCGTGCAAGTGATTACATAGCATGATCCAGTCCTACGCTACTGTTGGTGTAATAGGGCCTACAAAGTCTATTGCCCATTTCTCAAAAGGTTCAGTGCTAGGGATATGGCATAAAGGAATTTCATCTCTCCATCCTGGCTTGCCAACATGCTGAAAATGGTCACATGCTTTACAATACTCCTTGCAATCCTTATACAAAGTTTCCCACCACAATCTTGCCATTAATATTTTATGTGCGGTGGTGTCACCTGCATAATGTCCACCTACACTTCCTCCATGTGCTTCCTCTATGATGGAAAAGTGCTCATGCTCTAGTACACACCTATGTAAAAATTCATCATGCCCTAGTTTGTATAAGTCCCCACTAATCAACATGTAGGGCATGACACGTATGGCTAGTTGCTTTTTCTCTAATGTCTTCATCCCTTCGGTGCCATACCCATTTTAAGGAACACAACAATATCCTCCAAGTCTGAGGGCACGCCTTTAACCTAAACAACTACACATCTAGCATGGTATCTTCAATGCTTTGTACATCCTCCCCCGAATCAATCCTAGACAAATGGTTAGGTTCAGAATTACTCTTGCCTAGTTTGACAACTATGGTGAAATCAAACTCTTGGAACAATAGTACCCACCGACATATGCGCCCTTGTAGAATGGGCTTGTTCACCAAGTATTTCAATGCCATATGGTCAATGTAAAATATAAAAGGGGTTAGCAACAAATCATGCCTAAATTTATGGAGCACGTAGATCATAGACAATGCCTCGCGCGATCGTAGTATAATTCTACTCCGCTAGTGTCAATTTACTACTTGTAAAGCATAGGGGTGATTAAAAATTCCCTCACTAGGATGTGAAATCATCCCCAATGGATGTTCATGAGGCATCCACATGAACATGGAAAGGCTTATCTCAAGAGGGGAAACATAGGATGGGCGTGGTAATAAGCCTATCCTTCAAAGTGCCAAATGCCTTCTATCGTGCCTCTCCCAATGGAAGGCACTTTTATGTCCGAGAAACTCTTCTAAGGGTGTGGTGATCTTGGCATATACCTTAATGAACTTCTTGTAGTACCCCGTATGCCCAAGAAATATACGCACTATGCTTTGACTAGTAGGCTCCTTCAATCCCACAATTACCGTGCAATTACAGCAGGATCCATCGATGTAAGCCTTCTTTGCATATGATGTGTCCCAACAGGGTAGAAAATACAAAATTTTGATGTTGAGGAATATCCTCAACTATCGACACCTTTCAAACATCAATCTCAGATTGTCACAATGGTACTTGACCAGTTCATACATAGTCCAATCATCAAGGTACACTTGAAGGAATTTATACATGAATTCTGGAAACCTTGTACCACAATGCACAAGAACACAACAGACACATTCTTCAACCCAAAAGGCATGAATATATAGGAAAAACTTCCCCACTCGGTGGTGAAGGTTGTATTTCTCTGTCTTCCTTTGTAATCCTCACCTAGTGATAACCTAAGAACCCATCCGTGAAAGAGTAGACTTCACCCTGCCACTCCTTCCAAGATTTCTTCAGTTAAAGGGGTTAGGAAGGGATCAATGACACACACTACATTCATATCCCTATAATCAACACATATCCTTATCCTTCCATCCTTTTTGATACTAATCACCATTAGACTTATCCACTCTGACTCCTCCACAACCTCTATGATTCCTGATGCTATCATCTTGTCTATTTCCTCCTTGACCTTCACACACAGATTGGGGTTCATCGGTATGGTCTCTTCCTGACTGGGTGCACACCTTCCTTTAGCTTTATCCTCATCTCCCCCAAGGAATGGTGGATGCAT
This sequence comes from Taxus wallichiana var. yunnanensis, assembly GCA_018340775.1. NCBI lineage: Eukaryota > Viridiplantae > Streptophyta > Pinopsida > Cupressales > Taxaceae > Taxus > Taxus wallichiana. The sequence continues at coordinate 222,240,092 of CM031236.1, read as the reverse complement.
TTAAGCTCATGATACCCACGTGGGAATAAATCCTCAAACTCACGTAAAAGATCAATGATCTTAGAGACTTCCTTCTCCGACCAATAATCTCCAATGATAGCTTCCTTGGGTTCTACCTCCGACCCAATATTAACCTTCTTAGTCTTCATGGGCTCATGGTAGGCACATGTTCTTTCATCAGCACTATCCATCACTTTGCATGAGCCTAGAGAATGGTTAACCTCCAAATTTTCCATCTCTTCACTATCTATGACATAGACCATCTTGCCTTTTTCTTTCTCTACGCACATGCGCGCTCAAACTACACCTCATTAGACTCATCTTCACCAAATTTTCCCTCCAAGCATGGCTCTCCTAGAAATTCTACAAGCCTATCCTCTACCTTTGCACTATCCCCCATCGTAAGGCGCTTGACCTCCTGTAATGCCTTATCCACCGATGGTTTGGTGCTTCGATACTCAAATGCTTGGATGAGATCAGCCGCTAGTTCTTGCCAATTCCCTGTTTGGTGGCATGTCTTAGAGTGGATGTACCATGCATGCATGCGCACCCTGTAGTGTAGAATATAGTTTGTGTACCCAGAGGGATGGTGGTAAAGCTTCTGTGCCTTCCCTCCAGGCTCTCTCACAAGCTTGGATGTGGAAAGAGGTGGGATCCTTACCATGGTAGTCTTTGATGGTGGTGGGCGCGTTGCTTCTAGAGAAATGAATAGATAAGGAAATTCTCACTTTGTGCCATTCCAAGAGATTATCCTAATGCATTTCCCACTAGCATGCAATAGTTCTTAGTAGGACGTAACTTAGCATCCCCCTTCATTCATTCTCATTTCTCCACTGGGCCTCCATTTCCTGTAAGAAGGTCTCAGTGTAAGCCCCTCCAGAATACTTAGGTAACTTCCTTCCTCCTAGAACCTAAGCGAGTGTGCCTTAGGTGCTCTAGTTACAAGCCCCTTCATTTGTTGCCCAACCAACTCATAAGTTTCATGCATGTAATTGTCACATGCTAGACTAGTGGTGTCACTTACCGACTGAGCATCCTCAAACTAGATAACTCCATCGGTAGGATGGATTATCTCTGGGTCTCAAATAGAATGCACATAAATCCAATCAAGGACCTCTTCTCCTAAGGGCTCTGTGTATGGCATTGACTTCCCATCTGTAAGGGGAATGATAACCCTTTCTTCCTTGTTCTCAAAGTTGATGTACCCCTTATTGAACTAAAGATCCAAATTATTCTTATAACACCATGGGAGCCAAAGCAATGCTGGGAAATTGTCTACCTCGGCGAGTGCTAAGACTTCGAAGTCCCCAATAAACTTAGCCCCCTAAATGGTTATAACTACATCCTTTAAGACACTTATGGGAATTTCTTTCATTTTGTTTGGCATATACAACACATTTGAAGATGAATGTAATACAGGCCTTCCCATCTGATGCCATGCATCTAAGGTGAGAACATTGAACTCTATGCCTGTGTCAATAAGGATATTACTAAGGAGCCATCCATCCATGACTTCATTTAACATGATCTCCCTATCATAGTCAAGGATGTGAGGGGGAAGGTTTTCATGTAAGACCTACCTTTCACACTCCTCTTTGGCATATGGTACCTTCTCTCTTAACCATGCTCCTAGCAGGGGAATAATATTCTCCTACCTTAACATCTTACATACTTCCTTGACCTCATCCATGTCCTTCTACAGCCTCAACACTTCTCTTATGCTCCTACTATCTAGACTACTCCTTAAGACACTAGATTTCTCCTTGCAAGGTCCTTATAACATCCATAGTTTCTTGGTATACCTCCTTCTGATGCGCAGGATCTAGGTACTTCCCATGTACCAATTCTTCCTTGAAACTAGGTTCTTCTACCTTATTATTTCCTTTGCACGTGTGGCATCTGCTCTTGTTGTTACCATAACAAATTCCAAACCTGCATCACGTGTCACATGTGGTATCCATCGTGTGTCCTCCTTCTTAATGCTTACCATTGCAGTGCCCTTGTCTTTCCAGTGCTACTAATTCATGTGCTCAAACAACTTAGGGCACTCCTCATACTTGTGTTTCTTCTCGCACCATGAGCACTACAATAAGTCTGGGCACTCATGCTTGTAGTGGTCTCAGTAGACTGCGATTAAAAAAGTTCCACATGGGAACTCACTTCCTCCTCCTCCACGGTTACCATAACCATAGAATCCTTTTCAAAATCCCCTTCCATGTGCTCCTCAATCCACACGTCCTTCATAGTGGGAAACATCCTCCTTAGAGCTACTAGAAATGCTAGTTTGGCACACCCCATGATCAATGGCCTCATGGATTTGGTCAATTAGTCTATAGTCCTTAGTATCATGGGTTGTAGAGGTGTAGATTTTACAATAGCAAGACACATTATTCTAAATTACGTGTTGCAATAGGGGACATCTACTCGCATCATGGTCCCCATGAAAAATTTCACATCTCTACTGCTATGTCACGTACTATCCTCCGGGGGCAACTATCCTTGACATGCCCTTCTACTTCACAATCTATACACCATATTTCACTGTGAGTCTCATGGGCTAAGTTTGCACAGACAACTTCTCTAGCTGTTTAGCCATATCAATGATTTGATCCTCCAGAATAAGCTAACACTAGTATCAAAACTTCCAACAACTTTGGCATGCAGAGTGGCTTCTAATGCCTCACGTGGATCTCGTGAAAGTTTTATGAGATAAAGCTCTTATAAATGGAGTTATCAACCCCCTAAAAACCATTGAGCATGCTTTGTGAAGGGTAAATGCCATATGATAATTTTGACAGAGAGTCTTAAACCACACATCATACTCTCATACACTCTCTACCATTTATTGTTGAATATCCTTCGTGGTGTCCGACGCTCTTTTGTTCAAACTTAGGGATGTGGAATTTTTCCAAGAAGGTGTTCTTTAAAGCAAGATAACCCACCACTATTTGATGAGGGTCATATTTTCTATACCAGCTATGTATGTGCCCTTGTAATGTCATTGTAAACTGATTGGCCTTCCGCTCTGGGGTTGTGATCCTCTTCATACGCCATAGAAGCTCACACTTGTGAACATGTTCTGAAACATCTTCAATACCTCTGTAATCTAGCAAATGTAAAGAAATTTCAAAGAAGACTTGAGGAGGTGGCTGGGGCCCATGTCCTCTTGAGCTAGAGCCTCGGTTTCCTCTAATGTTTCCTCCTCCGCTAGATCCACTAGATCTACCAGGTCTGGTGCCTCCTGAGCCACCAGATCCACCGGTTCCACTAGGTCCTGTTCCTATTGACCCCCCAGATCCACCATGTCCACTAGGTCCACCAGGTCCTATAGTGGTTGTGCTAAGGGTTCCCAAAGTTCCACTGAACTACATGTCGATGGTTTGTGATAATGCCCCACTACCACTAGTGTACCCTGCGCCACTCCCAGACATGAGACCAAAGGCTTGTGTACTTGCTCCTTGTCCAAAAATTCCTTTGAATACTGGAATAGTATGTGTAGCCATAGAAGTGGGAAATGAGAAATTGTATCTCTGGCATAGATATGTCACTTATACTAATACCAACTGGGTTAGTGATACTCCTTCCTTGATTTGGAAAACCAAGTACTAGGGTTTGGTCACTAGGTAGGTTCAGATGCATGCCAATGAATCTTCTCTCTCCATGTGACGAACTCTCATCGAAGCCAAAAGGGGTCTCTCTTATGTGTTTGCCAAGATGGGGTATCATAGACCGCTTAGGTCTCATGTCCTCCACGTGAACCTCCACTCCTTCCCACAATGTCTACCTCCATAAATCCATCAAATCTGAAACCTCATGTTGTCTAGCAATATCCCTTTCATGTACTTCACTATACTTGAGTCATCTCTCCTCCCTTTCTTTCTCCATCGTAATATCTGCCATCTTCCTCCACCCTAGCTTCCTCACCCAATGCTTAGAATGGTTTAGTCAGCCATCGAAAATGCCTCTAAAATCAAGGTAACAATCAAGATCTTCATTGCTAGAGGAATAACATGTAGAAATGATCCTCTGGGCTCCCATAAAAACTCAAACTCAGCAACTTCCGGACAAGAATATGTGGAAATAGTGTACTCCAAAGTGTAGCTGGCCAACACTCTCTTCCACCACTGATCAACAACACGTGTCCAGGTCAGATCTACATCCTACAACTTCTGATAGTCCTCTTATGTCCACATGTGTGCTCTATAGAACCAACTTGCTCTGGACGCATATGCTGAGAGCCATTCATACAGCTCTACTAGGAAATAATAGAAAAATGTTTCATACAGTTCATGGTAGAGATTCTCTTCCACCCACCTCCGTGCATCAAACTCGGGCCCAATATTGAATCTCTAAGAAAACTCATCCTCTGTGCTCCTGAACCAAGATTCAACACTCTCTAGAGTTAGACATTTTGTCATTACTCATTATCTAGACCATGATGCATGCCATTTCCCACTACAACTTCGAAAAGAGGTCCCAACAATGGAACCAAGATGTAGTCATTTTTACACCCACCAAAGAACAAGGGAATCCCATGCATGCTTTGGCATATCACCCGAGTGGGAATCGTGTGCTTACTGAGGCATGCGCGGTGCCAGTGCCGAGTCTCTCTTTATGTGAGTTAAGTGGAAAACCATCATCTATGTCAGAACTTAATGAATAAAGGTGGAAATGAGACATACAATCATCCTAGGGCTTGGAATAGCCTTTAGAAAATGTATTCATTCCAAATAGAAGGTACTTATAGATAATAGATAGAACTATAGCAAAAGGAAAATACATAAGTATTTACATATATTCCATAACATATATGAACATAAATGAAAATATATAGATATGAACCGAATCAATTACATTCATACTCATTCATATTTTTAACCTTATTACATTGAAAGGATCCATTAGACTACCACAACTTGATCAGACCAAAGTCATACATCATAGCAGGGATCATGTCCTTTATCCATACAAAGAAAAATTTATATCCTATCCCCTTAATACATTACTCCCTTATATAGCCTCTACCCAATACCACGAGTTCTCGCATGTATTTCGCAGCTCCGCTCTCTATATTCTCCTCTACATATACCCGATCTACTTGTTGATGGCAAATCACAGCACCCCTGAATGTCTGCAACTTGATGGGTTGAGACTCTCAGTGTGATTGCATAACATGGAGCTTTTCCCAAGTGTGGGACCTTGTGAATCGGGAAAGCTCTCCGGATGAAGGCCGGTTCCTATTCCTCTATTCAGATGCACACATAAAAATGTAGAGGGTTTACTCAAAAACCTAATCTAACTTGCCAAGGAAATAGGGTAAGAAGATGCATAAAATAAACTTAAACTAACAAAGGTGATGCACCGAGGAATGAAGAACACCTGTCTTGCCAATAAACACAAACCATTAAAATGCAATGCAAGATCATGCACAGATAACCAAATTTGTAGTGAAAGATCAAGAGGATGAAAATGAACATAGAGAGGGTTGAGAATCATCCATATACATGCATTATTTTCTCCAAAGATTGACACAATACACTACAAAGTGCCAAGAGGCAAAGTTGCATTACAATTTTAGATGGGAGGTTTGAAACTCCACAAATTCACTTGCCAAAGAGAAGAAGGGAGGGGAAAAACAAGAATGTACAACCTTTAGAAAGAAGCCCCTCCTTACAATTTATAGGAAGAATGAGAGAGGGAAGAGAGAGGAATTCCAAATCTACCCCAACCACCTCCAGGTTGCATTTAATTCATCTCATTATGGTGGTAGGTGAGAACCCTAGCAAACCCAAAAAGTGGCGAACTATATTTTACATTTTAAAGAATTTTTTCTCACCCAATTAAATATATCTAGTTTTAGTTGGATAGAGGACCTCATAATCTTTCCAAAAAGTCAAACCTTTCATGAATCTGAGCTCCTTGTGAAAAGTTATGGCCGTCTGAATATCTGGGTCAGGGTCTGCTTCCTGTCAGCGCTCAAAATGTTGCGCCTCTTGAAGGTGTGCCTTGGCACTTCCATTACGTGTCATCATACTCCTAAGTGCACCAAAGGTGCATCCATGTTCATGTTGACACTCTTTGACGTGCACCTTCTACCTGTGCCTTGGTGCGAACTTTTTGGTGTCGACACTTTTCCACCTGCACCAGGGCGCATCCATGTTCATGTCGACACTCTTTGATGTGCACTTCTACCTATACCTTGGCATGAAATTTTTCATGTTGACACTTTTCTACCTATGCTAGGGTGCATCCATGTTCATGTAAACACTCTTTCACATGTGCCTTCTACTTGCACCTTGGTGCGAACTTTTTATGTCGACACTTTTCTACTCCGTGCTCCAGGGCACATCCATGTTCATGTCGACACTCTTTGACGTGCGCCTTCTACCTGCGCCTTGGCGTGAAATTTTTTGTGTCGACACTTTTCTACCTACACCAAGGCACATCCATGTTCATGTTGACACTCTTTATCGTGTGCCTTCTGCTTGTGCCTTGCGCAAAATTTTTAGTGTTGACACTTTTCTATCTCGCGCTGTAATGGCTATTGGTGACGCAATAAATATCGGGCTCTGAGTTTCTTTTATTTCCATATTCTTTTGCTTGTCTATATCTACCCGGGGGGAGATATTTACAACAATTTGGTGACTCAACGGATCACCTGCCTACTAGGTAGAAGATCAGTGGCCTTTTAGCAATCCATTGGGCATGGAGTCATAAGCAATAACTTAAAACCATCCTGATATCTAATCCCGAGCCTGATACCGCAACTCCTTTTCTGAGAGCATGCTGAACTGTAGAAAATCAACCTGAGAGCAACAAAACCTGTTTTGGAGCACTTAGGGAAGTTGAAACCTAACTACAACAAGACAATGTGCATACACACTTAGAAGAATTGAAATCTAGGCTAATATTTACAAGGGTAAACCTTTTCCTTTTAGTAGCAATGTTTAAGATAGATTCCGTTAACCGAATCGGGAGTTCTTCTCCATCTAATGTAATCAATTGGAAGGCATTACTACTTTTACATCCTGTGACCATGTAGGGGCCACTCCAAATGGCATCAAACTTGGAATGCCTTCCTAGTTTTTCCCGATCCGCATCCCATTTCAGAACTAGGTCCCCTTCTCGGAAGGTCCTTTCTCTTGCCTTCTTATCAAACCATCTTTTTACTAAGGCCTAATCTTTCTCAATCGTCTAAACTACATGTTCTCTAATTTCTTCCAGTTCCATCAACTCGCATATCTTGCCTCCATTGGTTTGAACTCAGACAACTCCAACTACTTCATGAGCTCCAATGTCCGGCAATTCTAATGATATAGGCACATCGCCTCTTTCCCATAGACCAACTTGTAGGGAGAATTACCTGTAGATCTCTTTGGTGTTATCCTGATCAGCCCATAATGCTGATTTTAGCTTGGTATGCCATGTCCTTTGGTTTTCATCTAGAGTCCTTTTGATGATTCTTAGAAAATTCTTGTTCGTGGACTCTGCTTTTCCATTACCCTGCGGGTAATAATTTGAAGAGGTGCTCAAATAGATTCCATTCTTGACAGCCCATTCTGTAATCTTGGAACCTATGAATGCCAATGCATTTTCTGATATGATAGTGGCTGCACACCGAACCTGGTCACTATTCCTTCATAAAAGTCTAGTATGTTAGACTCATTTGCTTCTTTGAGCGCTACTACTTTGGTCCACTTGGTGAAATAGTCCATTTATGTGAGAATCCACTCATGGCCTTGGCTTGAGTTTGGATTTATGATCCCAATGAAGTCCAATCCCCATTACATAAATGGTTGGTCAACCCAAATTGGGTGTAATGGAAGCACTGCTAGTCTTTCTTTTCCTGTGAAGAGTGCACATTTCTTACACTTTCTTATCCGTGCATAGTAGTCACTGAACATTGTGGGCCAATAACACCCTGCCTTCATTATCTTGAGAGCTGTTACCCATGGGGTGAAATGTCCTCTAGAATCTCCATCATGAAAATCTTGTAACACCCTCTCAATTTGACCTGTCCCAATGCACCTCAATAGAACTCCATTGATGTCTTTTTTAAACAAAACACCATCAACCAACACATATGGAATGGCTTGTAATCTGAAGTATCTCCTCTTTGCTTTGCTCATTTTTGGAGGGCATAGGCCTGTCTGTAGGAAGTGTATCATATTTTGAGTCCAACAAGGAGCGGGCACGTCATCATCTTCCTGTTCTTGACCATCTTGTAGTACCAAGACAGTCTCTTTTTCATCACCTACTTCAACTTGCCGACTCAAAGCTAGTTGTTCACATAGTCCTTTTCCACGTACTAGTTTCGTGACCTTGATCTCAATGTCATATTCCATGACACGGGTTATCCATCCTGCACGTTTCTCATTCAAATCCTTGTTTAGAAGGAAGTCCTTGACTCCCGCATGAGAGACCAACAATTGGATCTTGTTGTTTGAGACTAGGTGCTTGAATTTCTTTAAGCTCTTGATCACTGCAAGGACATGATTTTCAATGAAAGAGTACCTATTTTCATATTCCTCCAAGCCTTGACTGAAGAAAGCAACTGGTTGTTCTAATCCTTCCTTGTTTCGCTGTACCAGGATTGCAGAAATGGTGTCTCCACCACCGAAGGCATATAACATGAAGTCCTTGGAGAAGTCTGGATTGACGAGAGTCGGAGCTTGAGATATAGCCTCTTTTATTGCCTCAAAACTTGCCTTACCTTCAGATGTCCACTTAAATGCCATGCTCTTCTTCAACATCAGCGTTATTGGCTTTACGAGAGTTGCAAAGTTTGGAACAAACATGTGGACAAAATTGATCCTTCCCAAGAAGCTTTGAAGAGCCTTCTTATGACTTGGAAATGGCAACACTCGAATTGCTTCAACTCTTTCTGGGTCAATCATCAACCCCTCCTTTGAAACAATATGGCCTAGAAGTTTTCCCTCGTGAGCCAAGAATATGCATTTTTGGGATTCAAAGATACTCCAAATCTTCTACACCTTTGAAATACCTCTCGGATGAAAGAGGTGATCCACCGCATTTTTGAGAATACAAGTGATGTCATCAAGATATATTAGAACTATTTTATTGATCAATCCTTTGAATGTCATATCCATTGCCCTTTGGAAAGTGGCTCCAACATTTGATAGCCCAAATGGCATCTTCTTATAGCCATAGGTGCCCCATTTGGTGGTGAAAGCCATCTTGAACTCGGTCATCTTCTTTCACCATTATCCGATTATATCCCAAATAGCCATCTAGGAGAGAATCTCTCTCGAACCGGATACCACTTACAATATTTGTTCCATTGAAGGAAGTAGGTAATGGTCTTTAAGAGATGCCCTGTTGAGGTCTCAGAAGTCTACACACAACCTGATTTCTTCGCTCTTCTTCTTGACTGGAACCAAGTTTGCAACCCAGCTTGAGTGCTTGATCGGAAATATAATGCTTGCCTCTATTAGCTTGTTTAACTCTTTCTTCATTAGAGGCTCAATGTGAGGGTTGAATGGTCTCTGCTTCACGCCTGATGGACTTAGCATCTGGATCCAATTCTATGGTATGTTGTGCCAACTTTGGATTGAATCCTCTCAAGTCTTCATAGCTCCAAGTGAAGACATCTGGAAATTCTTGGCAAAGCTGTATGAAATTTGATTTCTCCCGCCTGATGGCCACTTTACCAATTTGAAGGGTTATGCCTTCCCCAACCGGAATTGGCTTTGAATCTTCTCTCTTGACCTATATGTTAGCCTTTTCCTTATGGAAATGGTCGTTAGGGTTGAAGATAGACTCCAATGTTACTAAACCCTTGGGAAGCTTGTTTGTCCACAGTTGTACTACTTGATCCCCATACTGCTGCTCTAATTTGTCTTGATTCCTAGCTGAGAATTCAACCTCTTCTTGTAAGAAATTGACGATCTGTTGATCGTTCTCAAACACCTTCCAACTTGTGTTATTATCTGGAACTGCTGGCCTCACAATCACATGGATATGTGGTTGTGTTTTTTCCCTTTTGATGTTGTCAACCATATCAAACGTTGCTCCAACTGCTGCGAGCCTATCCGCCGCTTTTTATTTTTCTTCCGGGTATGGACGATATTGAAAGCTTCAAATCCTCAATGAGGTCCCACACCTGTTCTTGTAGTTCTTCAATAGTTCATTCTTTGTAGCATGTTGTCCCCGACTTGATTGATGATTATCTCACTATCTCCAAACTACCGCAAGTTCTTTATGCTCTTTTCCCGGCCCAATGAAGTCCATGAATCAATGCTTCATATTCAGCCGTGTTGTTTGAACAGGAAAACTAGAAATGGAAAGCTGAATAATATTTGATGCCTTGAGGTGAAACAAGCATAGCTCCTCCTCCTACACCTTGCCTACTCCTTGATCCATCAAAAATAACTGCCATACCTCATTGTCATCCTTATGGTCTAGTTTGGTGATGCTAGGAATAGGCTAGTTTTCTTCATGTATGCAATAGACTCCTAGCTCAGATTCTTCTATTTCTTGGTAGGGATCAAAAGCATGTACCTTGCTTGCCCATTCATCAAGAGTCAAATCTGGGATGCTTCCAACTTTGGTGTCAGCTTCATCTGTGCTTTGATAATCTTCTTGATCAAATGCTGAACAGTTGGCATTGATTTGGCTTGGAGTATGAGGCTCAATATGAAAGTTTGCAATTGGTTCAGATCTGATTGTGACCTTAGTACCATATCTTGTTCTAAACAACATGTGTGACCAATCAGCAGATAAGTAGCCTCCAATTCTAGCTGTGAAATCCCTTGATAAGCATAGGGCAAAGAGTGGTGGCAAATCTATCACTGACACATCTTACAAAATGGTAACGTTGGGGCATGTATGCAAGGTAAGATTCAAACCTTTAATCACTCCCACCATTGCTACTACTGTCCCATCCAATTGCACTACCCCCTTTGATATGACTTCATATTGGAGACCCAGCTGATCAGCTATTTGCTTGGGCATGACAGAACTACTTGCCCCAGAATCAATCATGCAATTGTGTACTAGTTTATTGCCAATGATTAATGAAACATAGAATGGAGGGGGCTTCAAAACTTTACCTTGTTGTCCTCCATGACTCCCTTCAGGTTGAGTAGCATTTGTGAGGACATTCTCTTGCATATGGACCTGCTGGTTCGAAGTTGACCAATTCTTCATGGCAGCTTGTAGAAGATCTCTTTGGCCTGGGATGGATAAAGATTCCCACATTGATATATTCACGTTTGTCTTCTTCATTTGATCAATGATGCTAAATGGGGATGAAAGATCTCTTTGCTGTCCTTTAGTCTATGCATTCCTTTCTTGTGCATGGGCAGCAACAATTGGCATTTGAGTTGGTTTAGAAGGTGGTTTGGGCTGTCCTTGCATGTTTGGGGCTGTATTTTGCTTACCAACACCTTGTGGAGTGATGGAAGGTTATAGATCACTTGGAGCCAATGACTGCCCTTCACCAATATTCCTCTTCTTTGATCTTGTGTTAGCTGCTACACTTTGAGAAATTATTTGATTCATGCCACAAAAATCCTCAGCTTGCCAATTCGCAAGTGTGGTATCATTTGGAGCTATGTTTTGCTGAGATGTCCCTTGTTGCTGATTTGTTTCTTGACTCACTTCACCCTCTATGCCAGTAGTTGTCACCATCAAGGCTTGGTTCAAAGCACCATTGAAGCACATAGATTGGTTGTGAGGTTCATTACATGGGAAACACCAATCATACTCTTGAGCTATATTTTTTTGCACTGGCACTAATGCTTTAGAAGCAGATGCAACATTGGGGTTATAGGGCTGAAATGGTCTATTGGCGGGAGGCCTTACTTGGCTTTGATTTGTAGTTGGATTGGGTGGCCTATTGGGCTGGTATGGTTGCCTATTAGGTTGAGCTTGAGGCTGATAAGAAGGTCTAAAGCCTTGGGCCTACTACCTCTTGAGTGTAACCAGCTCATTTCCCAAATTTTGCAATTGTTTCATGACCTCTTGGAGTTCATTTGAAGCACTAGAGGATGAAGTAGAAGTTTCATTTGAACTTTGATTTCTAGGAGTGGGAATAGGAGCCAAAGTGGGTGCTTGACTAGTGCTTGGATTTTCTAAGTTTGGATACAAGGGCATGGGAGGCCTAGGAGCTAGCTTACCAGCTTGAATAAGATAGTTTTCAGCCCTAATGGCAATGCTATAAGTAGCAGGTAAGGTTGTGCCTCCCATAGATTGAATTAACATAGAAATATCAGAATTCAAAGCTTTAAGATAATATAGAAAAGCACCTTCAGCTGTTGGCCTAATGGCCACTGGAATCCTATCCCAAGACCTTTGAAATCTGAAGTTGAAGTCAGTCAACTGCTCATTGGGAGCTCTCTTGATAGTTGTCAATTGTTCCAAAGAGAGACAAATTATCTCCCTTTTCTCCAAACTACTCATGGAGAACTATGCATAACTGATTCCAATTTTGGATAGAACCAGCTCCAAGGCTCCTAAACCATTGCAATGCCTTCCCTTTGAATGAAGATGCCAACAATTTGACAGCAACATCCATTTCATTTATCTCATGGATTGCACAAACGTTAGCAATGTCTTTGACATGATCACCAGAGTGGTATGTTTTTCTCAGTAAAAATGGAATGTTCTTCAATGCTACAATTGGAACTAGATTCTGTGCATTGAGGGCAAGTGGGCTACTACTAGTGAAGTTGACAAAATGATTCTGTGGTAGATGTGCCATTATGATTGGCCTAAGAACTCTGGTTGATGCGAGAAAAGGTCTACCAGGTGGAGGTGTAGACAAAGTCCTGTTAGGTGGAGATGGTGATCTTCGTGGTCTTCTTCCTCTCCTTCCTCTACCTGGTGATAGCTGCAAGTGGACAAATAGCCCCTCTTCTCGAGTATCAGACCTAGTTCAAATTCTTCTCATGTACCTGGGCAACTTGTGCTACTATACCACTAAATTCTATCCCTTCGAGTCACCAGATGTGTTAGATAATGAGCCTCAAAAGGCTAGATTCTGCCAAGTTACACACCAAACCTGACAATATTAAAAATAGAATTTAAAACTTTGAAGGACCCGAAAGATACAACTCTTCAATTCGGTTATCGGGTCTTGTTGTGCAACTACTAATCCCCGAAAGGTACAGGTGAAACCTAGGTCATGCAAGGCAACTTACAAAACCTGAAACACACTGTGTCGGAACTTGGGACATGCTCAACACCTAGAAAACTGAATACTAAAAAAAACATGAAATTTTGAAAGTCAAAATCTCAAAAATCTAAGAATACCCTTTTGAATATTATCCCCGATCTATCAACTGGTGAAATTTTGACTTGTTTTGAGCAAGTTAAGCCCTTGAAAATCAATTTCAAAGTTCAACTTAGAAGGTGAAAAATCTGAAATTGTAAGACTGTAATTTTTAGTCCAAATTTCTTGAAAATTTCCTCAAATATTGTGGAATGACCTCTTGTCCCACCAGGTGCCAAAAATATTGATGGTAAATCACAACACCCCCGAATGTCTCGCAACTCGATGGGTTGAGACTCTCAAAGCAGATTGCATAACATGGAGCTTTTCCCAAGTGTGGACCTTGTGAATCGGAAAGCTCTCCGGATGAAGGCCGGTTCCTATTCCTCTGTTCAGATGCACACATAAAAATGTAGAGGGTTTACTCAAAAACCTAATCTAACTTGCCAAGGAAACAGGGTAAGAAGATGCATAAAATAAACTTAAACTAACAAAGGTGATGCACCAAGGAATGAAGAACATCTTGTCTTGCCAATAAACACAAACCATTAAAATGCAATGCAAGATCATGCATAGATAACCAGATTTGTAGTGAAAGATCAAGAGGATGCAAATGAACATAGAGAGGGTTAAGAATCATCCACGACATGCATTATTTACTCCAAAGATTGACACAATACACTACAAGGTGCCAAGAGGCAAAGTTGCATTACGCTTTTAGATAGGAGGTTTGAAACCCCACAAAATTCACCTACCAAAGAGAAGAAGGGAGGGGAAAAACAAGAATGTCCAACCTTTAGAAAGAAGCCTCTCATAATTTATAGGAAGAATGAGAGAGGGAAGAGAGAGGAATTCCAAATCTACCCCAACCACCTCTAGGTTGCATTTAATTCATCTCATTATGTTGGTAGGTGAGAACCCTAACAAACCCAAAAAGTGGCGAACTATATTTTTCATTTTTAAGAAATTTTTCTCACCCAATTAAAGATATCCAGTTGTAGTTGGACAGAGGACCTTGCAAGATTTCCAAAAGTCCAACCTTGCATGAATCGAGCTCCCTGTGAAAAGTTATGGCCATTTGAATATCTGGGTTAGGGTCTACTTCCTGCCGGCATTCAAAATGTTGCACCTCCTGAAGGTGCACCTTGGCACATCCATTGCATGTTGTCATACTCCTAAGTGCACTAGAGGTGCATCCATGTTCATGTCGACACTCTTTGATGTGTGCCTTCTACCTGCGCCTTGGTGTAAACTTTTTCGTGTCGACACTTTTCTACCTGCGCCAGGGCACATCCATGTTCATGTCGACACTCTTTGACATGCGCCTTCTACTCTGCACCTTGGCACAACATTTTTTGTGTCAACACTTTTCTACCTACACCAGGGTGTATCCATGTTCATGTTAACACTCTTTGACGTGTGCCTTCTACTCCGCACCTTAGCGCTAACTTTTTGTTTCGATACTTTTCTACCGCGCCAGGCATCCATGTTCATGTTGACACTCTTTGATGTGCGCCTTCTACCTGCACCTTGGCACGAAACTTTTTGGTGTCGACACTTTTCTACCTGCGCCAGGGAGGCACATCCATGTTCATGTTGACACTCTTTGACTTGTGCCTTCTACCTGCACCTTGGCGTGAACTTTTTGGTGTCGACACTTTTCTACCTGCGCCAGGGGCTGTTGGTGATGTAATAAATATCGGCTCTGAGTTTCTTTGATTTCCATATTCTTCTGCTTGTCTATATCTACCCGGGGGGGAGATATTTACAACTCTGCTCTTGCTCTCTTCTTATTATTATGTGGGTGCTTGTATTTATAGGTATCACCAACCACCGACTTACTTTCAGGGGCTATATATCCATCACCAAGTGTGCAAATGGTCCTCCATAGAAGCATGCTCCTTTATATCTGAGCTCTCCATTCCCTATAATGATGGTCTTTTGGAATCCTCTATCGCTAAAATAATCCTTTCATGGGCATCACATTGCTAGGATGACACATTATCCACTCCTCATTCACTATCAAGTCATGCTTTTCTTGTGTCCTACCCGATATGCCAAATATGGCTAAGTCCTTAAACTTTAGCTCGTCCACACATGCACCATGAGGTTTCTTAAACCCTTCCTTAAACCCTATCATGCAACCTTTTCCTTGCATTCCCTTCTTCAACTAGGCCTTGTGTGCCTACGCTCCGTTTGTACTTAGCCAAAATTTTGGGGTTCCAAAAATTTGGATCAAAGGGATCATGATCCATTGGAGGACCACATGGACACTTGGCAAATAATCTGTTATCCTAAGAAGGCATGGTAGTGGAGACTAAAGATATATATAGAGATGCTTGGGTAGAAGAAAGGGAGCACTAAGAGGATTAGAGGGGCATCATATAACATTTGGATAGTCAAATATCTACAGAGATAATAGTGGGTTTTATGGGTTAAGGTCCTCGTTAGGAGGATGTAGGAAAAATGATGATTTAGAGGGATGGGTTTGTATCCATTTTTGTAATATGGAAATCATAGCTTAGGTTCCTAATGCATGACTCTGATTTACACATTATATTGATTCGTTATGGCCTTAATGAATGTAAAGGGGTTATTGAACTGATTAACATGAATATAAGGTTATGTTATAAAGAATATATGTTATTCATGAGCATAAACCCTAATGCATTTACTCTATGTTATGAATCAGATTCAGTATTCTATTTGATAATTCTATTTTATTATCTCGAATGGATGCATTGATATGATAGGTCATCATAAGCTCTTAAGAATGAACACATGGTTATTTACCTTCTTGTATCTAAGCTTCATCAATAGGGGATGTATTATCACAAGACTTACATAAAGGAGGGCTTGACCCCGTGGCTGCCTCGGATGAGTGCCCAATGCCTGTTGGGTGATAGTCCAATGCACATGGGATTAGACTGTTGTTTCAAGGGTATAAAAATGACTACATTTATTCTCTAAGATTCCATCTAGATAGATTTGTAACCAAATAGTGACAACACAACATCACCAACTAGGTTGAGTTTACAACAAATAAGGCCTAAATGATAAGAGAATGTTGGTGCGATCTTCTAACAAGATATAATAAAAACAAGTTTCCAAACACTAAAAATTCCAAGTCTCATAAAATGGATGATAAAATGTGAGCAAGTGTAATGACACCGTTTGGACACGTGAACAAAGATTTTAGGAAAGAAAGATTTATAGTGTCAAAAATGATGTTATCGCAATGCTAACAAAGTATCCTCAACACTCAAAACTCACAACAAATTTAGGATGTAAAAATACATCTAAGTATAACAAGAAATCACTTCGATACACTTGTGTGCCCCTCTCAAGATGTGCACACTTGTTTCAATGCATGCATGCCTCTCTATTAACACCTACGCTTCCCATTGTAAAAATGACTAACAATTGAAAAAAATGAGCTAACGTGTGTGCTTCTAGAGAAGTGGGTGCATGCCTATTTCAATGCCTACGCTCCCCTATTGACGTGTGTGCTCCCCCTTGAAAAAATGACTGATAGTTGAAAAACATGAGCTAACATGTGCACTTCAAGAGAAGCGGGTGGATGCCTATTTCAATGCTTGTGCTCCCCTATCAACATGTACACTCCCCATTTGTAAAAATGACTGAGTTGAAAAAGATGAGCTAACGCGTGCACTTCCATAGAAGCAGGTGCATGCTTGTTTCATTGCATACCCTCTCATGTCGATGTGTGCACTCCTACTTCAATGCCTACGCTCCCAGTTCAACACCCGCGCATCCCTTTGCTTTGGAGTGGCCAAAATTCAAGTTTTGACAAGAATTTATTCAAAAAGGTCAAATATTTGGTATTTTTGGCAATTTTGACAGGGCTTCACCTCTTTGAATCCTATAGGAACATAAAAACACAACTTTTACCACTAATCTAGTTGAAACAACCACCTAGCTTGAAAAAATGATAAAAACTTTGAAAATTACACTAAAACTTTAAAATTAATCTAAAAATATTGAGAAACTAATCTAAAAAGCTTTAAAAGTACTTTGGAAAGCTTTAAATTTTAACTAGAAAACTTGAAATTAATCTAGGAAACTTGAAACTAATCTATAAAATTGAAATGAAAAATGTTTACAAAGGAAATTGCATGACTAAACAAGGAAATATAACACCATTTCCATCCATCTAGCCAAGGTTCTAAGTCTAGGAATATAACATTAAGATGGAAGCTTAAAATAATGCTTAACTAGTATGAAAACAATACAAAATATAACTAAACATACTGCTAATATACTTGAATTACCTAACATGGGCCTAAATAGACCTAAGAGAGAAATAAATGGTTATGGTTGCTATGCAAAACAAGGTGAAATGGCCTCTCCCAATGACTACTTGGTCATTTTGGATATCCATCTACTACCCCATTGAAGGCTTTAAGTAAGGATTGAACTTGGCTATATATCATATTTATTATATGAGATGCAAATCAAAGCATGGTGTAAAGTATAAAGGAATGAGGTGCACCCTTTTTTATATTTTACTTTTGGGAGAAACTTGTATTTTGGTGCATGTGGGACTAAAATCACCAAATTAGATTAGGATTACTAATCATGATTAGGCCTTACTAATCACAATTAGTGAATTACCAAGTATTAAGAGGTGTGAAGCCTTAATCAACTACTTAGGGTCAACTAGGAGGCTAGGATAGGATTTTGAAGCTTACTTTGAGATGTTGTGGAGGTGAATGGGGTGATTTTTAGTGTTTGGAAGAGGGGTTTGAGGGAAAAATAGGCTTTATTAGCTAATAAATGCTAATCCTCTATTTTGAAGAGGATTTTGACTTATGATTCACCGTAAAGTGGCATCCTGAATGCAAAAGGGGTTATGCAATAAAAAAGCACTGTTAATTGGCTAAAGTGGTAAGAAAAGTTAGTTAATTAGAAAAGAGCACTAATTATAATGGAATTTGCAAGAATGAGAGTGATTTATGTGTGTTTTGGCAATAAGATTGCAAAAGTAAAATTTAGGTGTCTACATTTGCCCCTGTTTGAGGTGAAGTTAGTGACTTCACTTCAAATATGGTAGACAAGCATAAACAAGTAAATTTTACAAGAAAAATTAGAAGAAATGAAGGATGCCCCTTGATGTGTGATGGGGTGATAAAAGAAGTCAATCGACAATCAAAAATATGATTTTAAATAGATATAAGAAAATGAGTCGAACGGGTGGGAAAACCTTAGGTATTGAGAATGGATAAGGCTAGGGATAAACATGTTTGTTTATTGCCCGGTGATTTGGAAGAAAAATTACTAGTGGTAATAAATGATAATGGAGAAGAAATGATTAATAAAGAATATAGGACAAGCCCAATCTTTGCATCTAACCTTTCAATAAGCAACATGTTTATATCATTTTGCCCCTAGGTTTACATCATTGGCATTTTAATAAACAAAAGTGTAATATAACATTAAAAGCTAAATTACTAACAATTGTTTACTGCTAAAAATATGTAACTCCATGCAATATACATTATGTAATGTAATATGAGAAAGTAAAATGATATTTAGCTCCATGCTACATACATTACGCAATGCAATACGAGTAATTAAACAAGCTAACCTAACAAAGAAACCATTACAATCACACGTATTAAAGAAAATAACGTGTTGTACCCATGTTTTTATTTTCCAACCACACTTCCCAAATGTTTTCTAGAGATAAGGGTTAAAAATTATGCCCCAAGTAATAACACATGGGAGAGAAAAACAGAGGACACAAGTAGTCCTATGGAAAAACCTTCGTGCACTATGACACAGTCTCTGACAACTCACTATTGCATGGGAGTACCGACGTAGTATGTAACTAAGATTTTGTTAATGGAGGTAGATCATGATGATCCATAAGTCGTTTGAGACCAGAACAAGCAAGAACCATAAAAATATGATTTTGTAAGACATATTTCAACATTCGAGGATGATGTAATTGAAACATGCTTTAACTGCATATATGTTGTTTACCAATTTTTGTAAAATTTTAAATTTTTACATTTTTTTGGATTTTTAACGATTTTATCAATTTTTAATTTTTAATTTCTTTTAATTTTTTTGAATGTTATATGCAACTATTATAGGTGCAACAATGATAGGCCAAATAAGGCACCTGAAACTTTCAAAACTTCACAACACACCATGGCTTGTTGAAGATATTTGCAACATAATATTTAATGTTGAAAATGATTCTTTATCAAGAACAATATAGCCTTCACATAGAGGAGGAACACTTCCTTTAGCTCCTATGTGTATCACTACCAACAACCTCTTTAGCCACATGGCTCTTTTTGCTACTCAAGTGATGACACCTGCATCAAAACTTGACCATAAATCCTATCATATCTAACACAACATCAACATGGTTAAAGTCATGATAAAAAATAATAATAGGCATATCAACTAACATAATGATATTCTTAAAAATTAACCGTGTTGCATTACAAATATGTTAAAAAATTTCAACATATTATACTACTAAAACATTAATTAGATGTAATCGGTATTGAGCATCTCTAATACAAACACAAAGGCATCCCCAAGGGTTATTTGATATACATATGATTAATATTTTAGTAATCACATATAATGTTTTGCCAAAAATCATATATATAATTAAATTTAAATAGATAATCAGATCATACAATAATGATCACAGTATTCAATGAAACTATGATCCACTTTGTGGATACTTTCCATGGATTTTTATGGATTTTTTTAAAAAATGACCATGTAAGAACCTTGAAAAATATTTTCATAGGTAACAAATTCAAGCTTAAACATGTCATATATGATCAGTTTTTCATGATAGAAAAATGACTAATAGTTCTATTTAAGAAATGACTAGAAACAAATACACAAAAAACAATTTAAATTCAGTACAGTGTATTCAGAGGTGAAAGATGAAGTTTATATAGCTACTACATTAGCTCTATGATCATTTTCTTCATCTTCATCTTGATTTTGATATGATCTATTCCATTTCCTATTTATGAAATTTGACTTCTTTTTGGATTTACAATCCTCTTTCTTATGGCCAAATTTTCCACAGTTGTGACATCTACCATCAAAACTTACTCTTAAATTTCTTGATTTCTTGTCTTTACAAGGGGTTTAAGAGATGGTTTTTGATTTTTGAATCTAGAAGGCTTACTTTTTGATTCTTGAGTGAGAAGTGCCTGAGTAGCATCTTCTTTGGTATCAAAATTTTCCATAACACACTCTTCTTGAATTAACAACGAAGACAAAGTGTCTAGATTAGGTAGATCATTCTCATTCTGATACTTAGAGTTAAGAATTGAAATGAAATTTCAAAACTTTTCACTAATGTTAATATGGATTATAAAGTACAGAAGATTGTCTTGAAATAATTCATAGTTTCGCCACCTAGTTGAGCTTTAATGTTCTTAATTTTAGCTAAATAGTTGACAATTTTCTCATCCCCCTTCATGGGTGATGTAAACATCTTTAAAACTAGTTTAATTATTTTAGAAATCCTATTGCCTTCATGAATGGTCTCTCGTTGTTTCCTATGCATATGTAGGCGAGTCCATATGACCTATATGCATCAAGAATTCATCTCTAATACTTTGCAATAGGATGGAAATGGCTTCTTGAGATCTCTGAGAGAAGGAGCTAAGGTTTTCAGGGGTAGCTTGTCTCCTGTGGACATTTTTCAATACCAGTCACTAGATCCTAGAGCTTTCTAGCCATGAAACAAGCTTTTAACCTTACCCTCCAAATATTATAGTTCGTTTCATTAAAAACCGAGACTTATCCAACAAAAACTAGTAGAAATAGCCATTTTTAATGCTCAGACAACAATGGAAACAATTACAACTTAAAAAACAAGTCAAGGAAGCCAAACAAAGACAAAAGACTAGCTAAAAATATTTTTAATATCTATACGAAAGTAAACAACTTGAATTTAGACAAAAAGCAACTTGATTTGGTTGAATTTATATCAAATTTATAGAATGTAGGGGGTTAAGTTGTAGGAGCTTGACAAGTTCTTTAGCAACTCAGCTTGGTGAGCTAAAGGATGAGCTACATGATCTAAAAATGAGCTTCTTTAATAAGTAAAATAAGTTAATAAACAACTCAGATGGGGGTTGACACATGGTACATATCAACAATACCAAGTGAGGCATGTGTCGGCTTTAAAATATATCCTTGGGTGGATGCGACGCTTTAAAAAATTAAATTTAAAGCCTCTTCGGGTCTGAAACCGATTCAAAAACAAAAAAAAAGATAAATAAACACGTGTCAATACATGTAGCTTTAAAAATAAAGAAAATACACGTGTTGCTTTTTAATTAGCTCACATTTCACAATGCAACTAATAAGTCAAAAGATAATTAATTAAAAGACAGAACCATATACACATGTCTTTAATTAATTGGATCGCATTTCGCACTCTAACACAATGTGACAACAAAGTCTAAGTCAAACAAGCCACTTGTTGAAAAAATTAATGGCTAAGTTAAAGCAAAGACTGACACCTTGACACTTGATATGTGTCAAAAGATAGTTGGATCATGTTTCGCAAGTCTGAAAAATGTGACAAGTGTAAAAAAAAAAATATATGTCATTTTCAATTAGATTAGGCTTCATAGTTCACAAACTTAAAAAATCCCGTGGAATGAAGATTTTTTTGGAAGCCGTGGTACAAAGAAAATGATGGTAAAATTGTGAAAAAAATAGAATATGACATGAGGAGAGATAAAAACATGTCAACAAATGAGTGGTTCACACTTTGCAAGTCTACCAAAAACTAAAAGAAATATACGTGTCCAAATGCTATTGAATTGCACTTTGCAATGCAATAAAAAAGACTAAGTCAAAAGAGATACATGGAGCCTTTTAAATGGATTGCATTTCACAAATCTAAAAAATGTGACAAGGTGGAAAATTTTAATTGGATAACAACTGCCACAAATAAATGAATGACAAATGCAAAATGCGGGCAATTCTTTTATCTCGGATTTCACAAATCTAACAAATGCGATAAGAAGAGATACTTGGAGCAATTTTATTGGTTTACCCTTCACAAATGACAAAAGACAATAAATTATGAAATATTTAGCTACTTGGAGCTATTTGATTGGGTCGTATTTCACAAATGATAGAGGATAACTAAGCCAAGTTTGACAAGAAAGAGATATACACAAAGCCTTTACTAGCTCGCGGATCAAAAATGACGATTAGATAAACAATATTTTGATGCCACGAAGCAAAATGGAGCTTTTTGATTTTCTCAAGCTTCGTAAAAAATTGAAAAATGTGAAGCTAGATGGAGCAATATGATTGGCTCAAGATTTGTAGTCAAAAGAAGTAAAAAGATAGATATGGAAAATCTAGATGGCACAAAATGATTGGCCCAAGCTTCGCAAAGACATAAAGATGTGAGATTAAATCCAATTAGCACTCTATGATTGGGTATGGCTTCAAAAACATGAAAAAGGACAGAGAAGCTATTTGGAGCAATTTTATTGGTCCAAACTTTGCAAAACCGACAAAATGAAGCCAAATGGTGAAAAAATATTGGATCGGGAATTACAAAAGTTGATTTAGTGAAAAATAAATATTAAAATAAAAGGAAGGATTTAAACACCCTAAACTAACTAGATCTAAAGAGATATTTTGGGTCCAGATTCAAAACTAACTATAACGGTTATAAATAGAGAAAAACTCAAAATAAGCTCATAGATGATGGTTTTAAATCGAAATGACTAAAACAAGATGCAAAAGAAAAGATCAAGCATACAAACAAATCTAACAAGATTTAAATAGTCAATCGACCAATATCCAAGTAATTTGGGGATGAAAATTAGAACTTTGTTTAGAAAGTTTCAAGAATTTTTTTCACAGATCAAACGAACTTCAAGCTTCTTTGCTATCATGCAAGCCATAAAACATCCGAGATATAGCTCTACACACACATAATCACAAGCTCTGATACCATGTTGGAAAATAGATGGAATGAATAATTAACAAATTATAAATCCAAAATAAACAACAGAGGATTATATATTATAAGGTGCAAACATTAATCAAATGTTTACATATTAATATAACACATATAGATCATAAATGAAAGAAAGATATGAAATTAAATGAGACAAGAGAAGACACGAGATAACACCATATTTAAGTGAAGAAATCCAAAGGGAAAAAATCCACCGAAAAGCACCTGTCTTATATTAAGAATTTATCAATTTAACTCAACACTTCCACTTAACTCCTTGCTCTCATAGTAACACTCATTTAATTTTTCCTCGTTGTATAACAACTCCCATAAGTGGATTGAGCTTAGATCAATTGGTCTGTATTCTCATTAACAAAATTAAGATCATCTAGTTATTTAATCTTTTAAGGGATCATCCTCTTTATATAGAATAGGTGAGTGGTTATACCACTTGACTCTTTCCTAAGCTAAGAAGATCGACTAAGATTATTAAAAATAATATTTAAGACAAGGGGTTGTCTAAGTGGCTCTCCCCACTTGACATTAACACCCACAAAGAATGATGCTACTAAGATCCCATGGTGTAAACTTCCATTTTATTTTACATTGCAGTACTTTTAGGGTACTATAAATAGGTTTAGAGAAGCATGCATGTTAAGAATTGATGTAGATAAAGTAGACAAGGAGCATCATGCAATGCTTCAAAAACTTGTCTACCCAAAAAAGAGAACCTATGAGGAGAAGTATCTATCAGAGAGCATTCATCTGTATAAACCCGTTACATTGCCAATAGCTTTGGTATCTACAAAAAGAATATACATATATCTAAGGCCACAGGTTGTAGATGGAGTGTTCATGGAATATGATGTAACAATTCCCGAAGAACCCTCTACATGAAAGAAGGTGTAACAAAATAAACGAGTGTGTGAAGAGACTCCCACCATCAGTGGAAGTGAAGGAGAAAGTAAAGATATGCCTCCTTTTTCTAGTACACTGTAGGGAAGACATCAATGCATAGGGAAGAAGAGCCAAACACATATACGAGAAGGTAACTTGCCAAAGAAGGTATCCAGTAATGAAGAAACAAAGGATAGTACCAAGCTCAGAATATGAGGAAACGAAGAGCTAGAAGGAAGAAGGGGTTGAAAGAAAGGAAGAATTGGTAGAGAAACTGAGCCCACATGTATACATTTTTGATGAATTAGATGAAGAAGATCAAAGCACAAAATTTGAGAACACCCATGTTATGGATGTAAATAAAGAATAAACACGGGCTCATGTCACTTGGATCATATAAGAGAAACTAGAACTAACTACAAAACATGAAGCTAGGCGTACTTCGATAGTGATCTAGAGAGTAAACTGGAAAAAGAGGTCATGAAGATCATAGAACATCTAGTGGAGCATGAGGTGGTGCGTGGTGAGGAGGAAAAGAGTGAAGGACAAGTAGAGTTCCTAGGTGGAGAATCAACTCTTGCAGTAGGTTTCCCTAAAGGTGTTTGGAGAAAGAATAGGAGGCCAAGGTACACTCCAAAGGGACCTATAATGCAGTAAATTGAAGACCCCAATAAAGTTTTACACGTCGGTATTAGAGCATGATACCTCTAGATCAATTATTTTTCTGGTCATTTCTCAATAAGGAGGAGGTGTTACCGTGCACAAGGAAGATGTTATCCTAGGCGCTTGAGTCACATATCAATGAGTCAAAATTTGAGGTAAGCGCTCATTCATTCATAGACACCTGAGATGTGGCTACCTCTCGGAGATATGCATCCGATAGTCAATTCCTAGTAATTATCGGATGAACAAGCATGCAACATGCTTCACAAGCTATCGGTAGAGGTGGGTGCTAGGATTTTTGATAAGAACAAAAAAATAATATTTATGCAGAGGGATCTCAATGAGAAGAATAAAGAGATACGTGAAAGAGACATGGAGATAAAGGAGAAAGAGAAAATTATTGCGCAGTTAAAAAATTAATTGAGGGAAGAAAAAGGGTGGACGCTTGTAGCATACAAGAAGGAAAATGCATCGCTTGATGCGATTTTACTCATGCACTTGAATTTATCCACTCATGAAGATATCAAGTATGAAATAATTTTTCATTATTTAGAGGATTTAACATGCACAATTACTACTCAACAACCACCTCTTACATCAGACTTTGTAGAGGATGTATTGACATGAAAAAACAATAAGAAAAAGAAAAATAGAAGCCACAATAACACAATATGGTGAGTTAATCAAAGAAGTGAAAGCAACCGCTCATGTTGGTAAAGTTGTTTATGATAACTATGAAGATAGGGATCATGTAGTAGGTATAATTATTTCTAAGGATGAAGTATATATAAAAGAATTATATAAGAACAAAGGGAATAGGGAGGAATGTGAAAGAATATTTGCTAAGGTTGAGTAAAGGAGGGAGGAAATTGATCTACTAAGGGCCTCCATTTAGAAAAAATCTAAAAGAACTCTACCCCCATGCCACGTGCATGATGGGCACACTATTTGATGTAGGGAAACAACTAGAGACTGTGGTCAAATCACTAAAGGAATGGGGTGCATAATTGATTATTGAAGAGGTTCCTAACATTGTGGGATATGACCTTACTCAAGCAAGCATGAAATTAGAAGGATGGATAACATTGGAAACATCGGTGAATAAATAATTTCCCCTTATTTTTGACTAGTAGAAATTAGATTCCTTCATTCTTTAGCACAAGCCATATAGACATTCTTAGTTATTTGATTAGTGGAGAAATCTTTACCATTCTTTGCACGAGTGTTGTTTGAGGAATTGCAACATACCTAGTATGGGGTAATGTTGGGTACCAAAAAATGGATAAGTGTTGAAGTATAAAGAGGCACGCGTGGAAGGGCTACAGGAGAAATGCGTGGATGAGCAAACAAGATGTTTACACTAAATGATAGGGTTACACACGGAAGATGGAATAAAGTGTGTGTGAGGATCACTGTAGGAAGGCAGAGGAATTAGTCACTTTTTGAAGTATAAGGCTAAATATAGACATGGAGTGTGTGACACACAAAGGGGATTTTATAGTCAATAAGAGTCTATTTTTGAGGAGGGAACTTGTAGTTCAAACTTACACATGGGATATAATAAGAGGATTAGATATAAATTTAACTATAGATAATCTATTATTAGTTTAAGCTTACATGCTTCTTTAGTTGTCATTGTAGTGGTGCATGGCTATTTTAGGCATACAACCTATTTTGAGAGTGCATGTGTGGTGAAGGGAAAGTCCCCACCCCTATATATGTATTAATTTGAGTGGTTTTAAGAGACTGAGATCAAGATTTAGATTGTAACATAGTTTATGCTGTTGGTATGATTTTGGGCACATGACTTTGTGATGGTATTTATGATGTGTTTAGTTACTAGTTTGTCATGAATTAATATAATGGATCATTATGGATGGATATTGATTGTTGATGTCTCTACTGATGGTTATTGTATGGTGAATCTAGTATTTTTTGATGATTAAACACTTTTGATCGAAGCTATGAACTGGAGGGTAAAGGGCCCTAACCCAACAAAGAAGAAAGAATAATGAAGAAAGAAGAAGAGGAAGAAGGGCAAAGAAGGACCACTTGGAGGAAGAAAAGAAAAGAAAGAGAAGGAGAAGAGTAGGACATAGACCGTAAAGCCCAAAATTGAGAAGAGTGATGAAAGGTGACGAACGCACCAAAGCACACAAACCAAACCATCACGAACCATTAGATCAAACAAACTAAGTACTGTGACTGGAATTGGATTCCCGAAAAGAAGTCCGAAAGCCTTGCCAGTGTAGTCTATAAGTTCGTTCATGTTTTCAATAGCAAAATGAATTGGAAATAGATCAACGTCAATGTCAACCAGGGAAGGAGTCTATGATCCAACCAACCATAAACAAACAGAGAATTCACATTTTGTGCATAATGTAACAAATCATGATATTGACCACAAAACCATTTAATACCTTGACTGAACCCAAAGCAAGCTCATCTACTTCTTCCACCCACAACAGTGGATCGAGAAGAGAGAAATCCAATAGTTCTTCATGCAATCCCACATGATGGATTGGATAAATCTTGTCAACTACCAGAAGTCCATGACCGATGGATCCAAATGTAGCGAAGGAAGAAAGAAAGAAAGGCCTCAATGATATCCGAGTAAGATCTCGCACGACGCGAGAAAAAGCGATAGAGTCACCAAGGATGGTTTCAATGGCCACCACTTCATTATGAGACGAATATCAAAAATTTCCAGACAACCGATTACGGTTGATTTCCTTAGTAGTGGCCAATTCCGGATGCTCACTATAGAGATAAACAAAGGGAAAACCTATGAAGGCCATGGGAAAAGAAACCAAAGCCACCGAGAAAGCCGGAAGCCGAACAAAGTGACTTAAAACCAAAGAAATAGTGCATGGAGACATCATGGCACTATGATTAAATGTCCTTCCTTTTGTTGAAATGATAGACAAGAGCCCATCCTAGACCTTCACATCACTTGAAATTTTGATGGTAAAAGGAAAATCAATCACATAATTGGCAAGGAGATCCGTTGCAGAGTTGGATTCTCAAAAATTATGACAGATGCTCCATTTTTTAGTTTTCCGAGCCAGAAAAGTATGTTGTGAATGAAAGGATTGAGTTTCCAAGAAAGGGCTGACCCTTTTGTAATAGCATGTGTGATAATTTGAGAGTCCCCTTCTATGAATAGAGATTCACAACCATACTGTACTGCTAGTTTAACACCTTCCAAAAGGACTAACAATCACAAAGCGGTAAAGAAATAGCCATGATAAGAAGACCGTTGTCATTTTTGAGAATACACCCAAGACCAATTCCTGGATTACCTCTAGAAGCTTCATCAAAGTTCAATATCCAAAAGACTTGAGGGGAGACCTCCATTTGACCTACTTCCTTCACAAAATTTTTTTCCACTCGGGATAAACCTCACCTGAAAATGGACCTAGGGTTGGGAATTTTAATGAGAGGCCAAGATTTTCTTATGATAACATCACTCAAAGAGAACATAGGGTTATTACAACTATTTTTACTAACTTTTTGAGAAATGGCCACTTATAGTTTGTTTAGAAAAGTGGGTAAGTTAGAGGCCTGTTCTTTGAAGAGATGTAGGTTGTGCTCCCACCAAATATGCCAAATAAGAAAAAAAGGAGCCACAGGCTAACTAGAGCTCAGGGAGCTTTAGACTCCATTATGGGCCAAATAATAAGAGTATCTTTAATGTTATCACATGGCACCCAGTTAGATTGAGTTTGTCAAGAATCCATTTCCAATACTTAGATGCAAATGAACAAAAAAGAAAGAGATGGTCAATATCTTCTTCAGCAGTACCACAAAGGATACATTTGGAGGGCCCAACATAACCCCAAGATCTTATATATAATTGAGTAAGATTTTTTTGTTAAGAACTAGCCAACTGAACATCACCACTTTGGGGAGGATAGAAGAATTCCAACAACCAAAATTGCTGGGAACCCCTTGACCTGACATAGAAAGGAGCTTGGAATATCCTTCTTTGATAGTGTAAACCCCTAAAGATGATCCTATCCAAATCAAATGATCATCACATTTTTTGAAGGCTGCACTTCGGAAGAAAGAGCCTCCTTATAAGAGGAAACTTCTAAGGAGGAAGCACCAAGAGAGGAGATATCCCTCCACATCCAAGTGGGAGAGCCGTTAGGATGACGATGACCATAGTTAGCAATATTACCACCCCATATGACCTTGGTGACATTCATTACTCGATTGAGAGAGGGATCAAGATTGAGTGGCGAGTGCCCATTCCAACTATCCTCCCAGAAATTAATCAAACAACCATTGTTAACATGCCACAAAACTGAGTCCGCAATCGAAATCTACATTTGCAGATGAAGTTCCAAATGTGAGAGCCTTTAGGAAGTTCTTCACTAGAAAGAATGAGCTCGGGTCGGCCTGCCTCCAAATATTTGTGGGATAGAACCTGGTAGACCAACCTCTTAGCATCGAGAGATAAAGTTCCAGACTAATTTCACTCCAAGGGCAATATTTTGTTGCGCCAAATCCACAATCCCCAGACCGCCTAAAGATTTGGGCAGTTTGACAACATCCCATTTAACCAAGTGAAATTTTCTTTCCTCACTGTTCCCCTGCCAAAGAAAGGATCTAACAACCTTCTCAAAATTAAGCAAGACCATTTTGGGGATTTCCAAGACCAACAACATATAGATCAGAAGGGTGTAGAGGACCGATTTGATCAGAAGAGCTCTTCTAGCCAAAGAGAGCCATTTCCCTTTCCAAGATTGCAACCTCGATGAGAGAGATTGGAGAAGATCATTCCATAAACTAACTTTTCCTTTGCTAAAAAGAGGAATTCCCAAATATTTATGAGGGAGGGAACCCACAACGAAGCCCAAGACCTCCTTGATCCTATGCTACATTTGAGGAGAAACATTAAAGAAGAAGATAACATATTTATGAAAATTGATTACCTGGCCAACAAAAATAGAATAGGAAAGATTTTGAATGCTTGTTGCAAAGTCAAGAGGAAAGTATCATCTGCAAACTATTGATGAGAAAGGGGAGGTAGGCTGGTAGTGAGGGAGATGCCCGAAAGGGAACCATTGCTGATCTTTGATTTGATACTACGGCCCAGAGCTTTCGCAACAAGAATAAAGAGAAAATAAGAAAGAGGATCCCCTTTCTTGAGACCCCTTCTGTTATTGAAAAAACCCTTTGTTGAACCATTAACTAGGATAGAAAAATTGTTAGAGTAGGTATTTACCTTAGCTCATGTTCACCTAGGTACATTATTGTATTTATCCTCACCCACTTATGTGTGTGGATATTTCTTTTATCTTATTTAGATATTAGGAGATATTATCTAGTTGTTAGGTATAGTTCTTTCCTTGATCTATGGTATTGACTAGTTCTTTCCTTAATCTATGGTACTGACTAGATTCTTGATGTCTAGTTCTCTCCTAAATCTATGGTCTTGACTAGTTCTTTGATGACTAGTTATTTCATTGATTTATGGCTTGATCTACGACCTTGACTAGTTCTTAGATTGTTATTCCTTGCCTATTTAAGCAAGGCCCATTCTCAATGTATTGCATTGAGTTCTATAATAATATATGATATTGCTACTCATTTGTTTGCAAAGGTTTTATGTAAAGTTATTATGGCGAATTGCTTTCATCTTATAGATCGTGGTGTTTGATTAGCATATGTGTTCTTGGCTTGGTATGATTTGGTTATCGTTCCTTTCAAAAATAAGGGGAAGAAATGCAGTTAAACACCCAATCACATAAGTGTTTGTAGAAGCCCAAAGCCTAAAGGGATTTGAGAAGGAACCTCCAATTAATACGATTATAGGATTTGCTAAAATCAAGTTTAATCATCATACTAGGATGAGAGGAAAGGTGTAGGGTATGGATTAACTCATGAGAAATGATGATACTGTTAGTGATGGATCTTCTAGGAACAAAGTCAATTTTTTATTATGCCACAATCTTATGAAGAAGGGGACTGATTCAAGAGGTGATGGCCTTGGAAATGATTTTATACGAAGTATTACAAAGGGAGATGGGGTGAAAGTTGTCAAGCTTATCAACAAGGAATTTTTGGGGAACATACAAATAAAAGTGTGATTCAAAACACCTAAAATTTTACCAGTGCTTCTCGATTCTTCCACAGCTTTCCAAACATTATCCCCAATGACATCCTAGAAGTCTTGGAAAAAGGTGGCCGAAAGCCATCCGGACCGGGAGCTTTGTCCCTTTCCATAGAAAAAACAATTTTGTGAACTTCCTCTTTGGAAAAGGGGAGATGAGCCCATCATTATCAACATCATTAATCAACTTTTGAGAGTGCGCCAAAAGAGGAAGCTAAGAAACCAAGGAAGAGTGTGATTCATCATTCAAAATATTTTGAAAAAGAACACTGCCTTAGCTTTTATCTGGGGTTGGGTGGAAATCTACGTGTCATCATTTAGCTTGAGGGAGGATATATAGTTGGTGATTCTTATGGATTTAAGAAAACATGAAAGAATTTTGTATTTTTATCCCCATCGTTCAACCAGACCTCCCTCAATTTTTTCCTCAAATAAGTTTCTTCTTTCAAAAGGAGATCACCAAGCTCACTTAGAAGGGATTTTTCTTTGAGATGATCCTCTTAACGCATACCCTTTCTGAAGAATAAATAATTGAGAGAGCGAAGCTCATTCTCCACCCTCAAATTTTCATAAAAGATATTTTTAAAAGAGGAAGCATTCTAGGAAATCAACTGATCTTTGAGAAAAGAAAGTTTTTTGGAAAGGATGAACATCCTGGTACTGCCACTGTAAAGGAATTCCACCAAGATTTGACTTGGGTCCTGAAAGAGGGATCCTGCATCCACATGGATTCGAACTTAAAAGGAGAGTGACGAGGAGGGAAATTGAAGTTGATGTTGAGGGAGATTGGGAAATGATCAGAGCCAGACAAGGGATTGATAGAGCATTTAAGAAGAAAATTATGTTGAAGCCAAGCTTCAAAAATTAGGAATATGTCAAGCCTAACAGCCATATAGCCAAACCCAGGATGCCGATTGTTCCAAGCGAACTAACACCGTGGGAGGTTCAACATCTAATAAATTGGAAGTGTCAACAAAGGAAATGAAATCAGCTTGAGATCATGGCTGCCAAAGTGAATACCACCCCACTTATCATTATCTAAGAGGGTAGCATTGAAATCCTTGACAATAATAGATTTGGAGTCCTTGAAGGAGCCAAGGACATCCTAGAATTTGGTCCAAGTTTCCCTTTTTTGATAGGATTATTCGGACCATATACATTGCAAAGAAAGAAGAACTCATCTGAATGTTTCAAACTAACCTTGCACCATTGGAAATTAGGAGCTATTCAATACTACAGGAACTAGTTTTCCAAAGAATGCCCAACCCGCTAGAGGCACCATCTGAGTTGATGAAAAAACCCTCCCAACCTTTCCAACTACGAAACTAACAAGATAATCCACACTAGACATTTTTGATTCTTGAATTAAACAAATTGAAACATCCAACTCGTAACATAGCATCTGAGAAGACATTATTTGTTAGGGGCATTAAGGCCCCTAACATTCCAGGAAAGAAGGTTCATCTTTTCTTTAGAGAGGGCTCACCTCTCCTACTTGAATATGGGAAGAAAGAACAGATTTGCAATTGTTTACAAGTAGTAACCTCCTTTAAAGAAATACTATGTTTGGAAGGGAAATCGTGGTAGATCTTTTGGACCTAGGTCCATGTTAAGGATTGCAGGAGTTGGAAGGATAAAATTCTGCACACTCAGTATCTTTGCAATGAAGCTCGATTTCAGCCTCTGATTCATTATGCTCCTCCTCAGGACCCACGTCTTTAGATCTAATCAGATCTTCTTTATTACTAACCCATTTTTCTAAGGAGGCTGCATCGACACCCAGTCCCAAAGAAATACCCTCTTGAAACAAAGAAAGGATGCGAGTGGAATCATGAACCATCGATGCTGTCTCTTTGACAAGAGATATGGTACTTGGATCAAGAGCTAGGGGTTCCTAGGCTAAAACCTTATTTGTAATATCTGAAGAAGGTATGGAAGCCTTGACTAAAGAAGAAGGAACAATATCTTTAAGAACTGGAGTCTGAGAGATCTTATTTTTCCATACAAAGATCTTGAGGAGGGAGGGTTTTTACAAGCATTTTGAAAATGAATTGGCTTCTTTCAACGAAAGAAACATTTAGAAATCACCTCATAGTCGACCTTTTGAACCCATTTACCATTGGAGGAAAAGATCACTATGAAATCTTGCAATTTTTTGGAAGGATCTACAGAGACGCAGACCTAGGTGAAAGAAGAAAGAGAGCCTTCGAGGGTCACCGGATCAATATGGATAACACGTCCCAGGCTAGAGAAAATTTTCTTAAGAATATTAGGGGACAAAAATTGCTAGGGAGAGAATAAATATGGATCCAAACTTGAAATCCATCCATTTCAGCTTGATCTGGGTCAAAATGAGCAATCCACCCATGAATATGAATCCCAGAGTCCAATAGAAAAAAATATTTCCTTGCTAAAGAATCATCCCGTTGAGCTTCACTGTGAAAGATCACCAAGAAAAAACCTTTATCCAAGAAGTGTATGTGAAGGCCGCTCCCCCATTGGGTGTCGCACCAACATTGGATCCCTTCAACCGACAGGTGACAACCCACAAATTTGGTTATTATTGCTCTCTTACCAAGGAGAATAAGATTAGAGTCGTGATCATATGAACCCTCCAAAGAGATAAATACAAACTCCACTAGTAAATAATCTTCTTGGATAGAAGCGCTCCCCTTACAATAATCAAAAATCCATTCTGAAGCAACCACTGGGGTCCCAATCAATTCGGAGAGCGGTGACGAGGCTAGGGCCCACCGAACAATCCTTCACCCTTTCGAGTTGTGAACATGTTTGGGTTGGAATTCATTGCGATGTTTGAAATTTGAAAAAAATGACCGCTTTGAAAATAGTCTCCAAACTTTTTTTTCCGACCATCTTCTTCCACTCCCACAGCCTCCAAGTTAGAACACATGGTGAATCGGTATTAATATTTATGTTATCTATATGTTTTCCTTATTATGTGTGTTTCCAAATTGAGATCTGGTTATTATGATGAGACATGTACTTTGAATATGGTTATTATGAACATACATGCTAGAACCCTAGAAATACAATAACAAAGAGGAACTCGATACCTTTGTGCACTTCAGTGTACTCAAATATGTCCGAGTGAAGTGCCAACGTGTCTAGGGTTTTGAGTGGGAAAATAAGACTATACCTCTTGAGGGTTTCCCATTTATATATTGTGTTCTTGTGTAATCCTTCATGTTTATGATCTTGTGGATGGTTATTTCTTATTGATTAGATCTTATTAGTGTATGGTTGCATGTTAATGGTGTGTGAAAGTTGATTTGAAAATTTTTAAGGGTTTTTAAAGGACTCGATTCACCCCCTCTCATTCCATTATGCTTCCAACAATTGGTATCAGAGAAGGTCCTTTTGGATAAGTTTAATCACTTGAAAGGAGATCCTTGAAGCACAAAAATGGTGAGTCAACAGAGAGTGACTCTTCTTCTAGCAAGGAACCATTGTTTGATGGAGTGAACTATGATTTTTGGAGTCTAAGGATGATGACTCATATCATGTCATTAGGGTTTGATATTTGGAAATTAGTGTCGATGGTTATCTTTTCTTAACTCCCCAATAAGTATAGCAGACAAGAATCCATGTAGTAAAATTCAAGGGCTATGAATGCAGTCATGTGTGGACTAGCTAAACCTAACTCGGTGAAGGTAATGCATTGCAAATCATCAAAATCTATGTGGGAGAAAATTTAGGTCCCGTGTATGAGGAGGGAATTCCAAGGTAAGAATAAATAAGATTCAAACCTTTAGAAATCAGTTTGAAAGACCAAATATGAATCATGATGAGTCTATTGCTACATATTTTCTTAGGGTTGATAATGTTGTCAACACCATGAAAGGTTTAAGTGAAGAAGTGAAGGAAGAGGTTTTATTTCAATAGGTTTTGAGGTCTTGTACTCCTAGATTTGATTTCAAAGTGTCTGCTTTTGTTGAAGAATCCAAGGATTTGAATCTCTTGACAATGGATGATTTGCATGGAACCTTGACTGCATATGAGATGAGAACTCAAGGTGATAAACTTGTCAAGAAGGAGATAAATTTCAAGATTGAAAAGAAGACAAAAGGAAAGAAGACTAAGGATGATGATGATGCTCATGAGATGGATGATGATGAGTTGTTTGCCATGATTTCTAGAAGATTGAAAGTTGGATCAGGTAAGTACAAAGGGAAGATCCCTTTCAAATGTTTCAATTGTGGTAAGGTAGGCCATTTTGCAAACAAATTCCCTCATAAGCACAAGGATGAGGATGAAGAAAGTGATGGAGAACATGACAAGAAGGATGACATATCTCGATAAAGGAAAAAGAAGTTCAAGAGGTTTGATAATAAGAAAAATACCAAGAAGAGTCTATATACAAAAGAAGAGTGCTATTCATCTAAGGATAACAGCATTGATGATGGAGTATCTGATTTTGAATTTGAATCAAAATATGAAGAGGTTGCTGATGAAGTTTTATTCATGACCAAAGATGTCATGAAGTATATGAGTGACAATTTCACTCTATTTGGTGACAACATGCAATCTGAGAATGAAGAATAAGAAGATATTTATGATAATCTTGAATTGGTATATGTCCAATATGAATTGAAGCATGCTGAGAAAAATAATAAGAAGATGAGATATTGAGAATTCAAATAATATTAGGAAAATATCCATGACCTAGAGGAGAAACATTGGGTTGTGACAAAAAATATTGATGAGACAGTGAAAAGGATAGAGATGTAAATGAGTACCATGACTCTAAACTTGCAATCTAAGGAAGAATAAGTGATTATTCTTAAAGGAGAGTTGTTTGATGCTATCAATAAGGAAAAATCATTTTATAAGTTTGAGAAAATATCCAAGACTCTTGATGACATCTTGAGCAATTAGAAATCAACAAGTGACTAAACAGGTTTAGGATTCAAGGAGGACACCAAGGGAACTTGTATGATACAAGAGGACACTTTGCTTTCATCAAGGATATTTTGGATTCAAATGCTAAAGAGGATAAATAGGAAAAATAAGTCAAAGACAATGGGAAGAAAAAGTACATCAAGCAACCTAATGCTTCAAGGTATGAAAGATAATTTAATGGCTATTGTTTCACTTATAATGGTTTTAGACATAGGGATAAGGAATATAGGAGGTTTGTTAAAATTGATCACCCATAGAGTGACAGGGAGTAAGAAATAAATGAATTTAGTTTGCTACAATTTCCATGAGAGAGGTCATGTTGCTAGATACTATTTATATGAACCATCAAGTCGAATTTGAGTAATGAAGGTTACAAGGATAGGAGTAGAGTTGTGTGCTTCAATTGCAATAAGAGTGGACATGTTTCTAGGGAATTTTATGGTTCTACAAGGAAAGAGAGGAGATTTCAAGGTCCTAGAATGCATGATAGAAGATAAGGCAGGTCATGGGAGCCTAAAAGGAATAATGTGGTCTCACTAAGAACTGATATGAAGGAAAAGCAAGGCGTTTCTCATACAAAAATCAGAAGAAAGTGGATGGAAGTTAATTTTAGGTGTTTAAGAGGGATTTTGACCTCTTTAAGTTATTATTATAGATATATCATGAAGTAATATGTCTCTACTAGGCTTCTTAGAGACATGTTCATCCATATGAAGTAATTAGAGAAGGGGAGCTGATTGGCTAAAGTATGCTACTTGTAAAAAATATTATTACGATGAAAAGGTATGTCTTGTATTATTTTTTTGTTCATGTAATGCAAATGTGTGGTTACTGATAAAAGGTCTCGAATATATACAATCATGTCTTCAAGTTTGTCTTTCCATAGTTGAAACCTATTAGGTCTTGTTTTGATATTTTAAGTTATGATTATGATATGAATTTGATTTTTTCATGTAGCACAAGTGTTTTAGCCTAAGTACGAAGTCATGTTGGTCCATCAATTTCTTTTTGTTCTCTATAGTGAAGTGATCATCAAAATTATGTCTCATAAGCATCGAGAAATTCGTAATGTCATGGTTTTAAGATAAGAAAAGGAGCCATTGGTTAAAGTATGTCCTTGATGTGAGTCAAGGTTATCATTTATGAATTTTTCTATGTCAAGGTCTATTGAAAGTGGATTCTATGTGTCAAGGTATGTATATCATGTCACAAAGGTGTTTTTTCTATCGTAAGGATGTTAGAGGTATTGTTGTGATGTAACTATGAAGTATGTCAAGTATGTGTGCTTCATAGAGACAATATGAAGTGTTCCTAGGTATATAGAGATACAAGGAGAAGTTGTATATGTGGTCAAAATAGTTCTACGAGTCTAAAATAAATTTTATTGAGTCTGCAAGGTGCTCTTGCTCTTCTGCTGCGATTTTATTACAATTCTACTCAGATTCTGCTTCTTTTTCAATAGGTTACAAAACTAGGCTTCTAAGTTGATGTGCATTATTTCAACCTACATATGAGGTTTGGAGTTCTATAATATGATTTTAGATAGGTGCATGGGTTGTTGAGATGATTTACAAGACCACACAAGTGGAGATTGAAGTTCTGAATCTTGAAAAATGTCTACAAGGTGTGCAAAATTATCACAGTCAAAGGTATGATTTCTAAGTTCATTGTTTAAATATATAACGAGCTATGCGATCATGGAGATACTGTTATAGTCTAGTCTAGATGTTTATGATGTATTTATGATGGCTCATAAGCTTGAAGGGGAGATTGAAGAGTTCTTTATCCTTTAAGGGTAAAGAAAGGTATATTGCAAAGGGTTGTATGATTAATATCTTGTTTATGAGTAATTGTTGCACTATAGCATGACAATGTAGCATGTTTTTGTTTCATAGAAATGAGCTACAAATCTGTTGAGAAAATTTTGACTAGGCATATTGATCTTGAAATAAGTCATGTGATCTATGCCAATGCATAAAAAGCTAAAGGTAAGTTTGGGGTTGCGTTTTATCTAAGTTGCCACAATATTTCAATGAAAAGAACATGACTATATCAAGAGGTCTTAGTATGATGACATAGGTAGAGGGGAGCTTGTATGCTGCTCGAACTCCAAGGAATATGAAAATAAAATTTTTGTAAGGTTTATATTAATGATTGCATTCATTATGAATGAAATTTGTATTGAATCAAGGTATAGTGGTGAAAGAAATAAAACGGTATGCTATAGGTATAATATGGCATATCAAGGTAGAGGAGCTAGTTTTAATCCCAATCAAGTGTGAAAGGTTCTTAGAAGGAATTTGTAGAAGTATTAGTCATGTTTGAAGGTATAATGATAACAAGAGTAAAGTGCTCAAGGAGGTTGTAATAGCTTGCAAAGAAGGATGAAATCACTAAAGTGTTGATTCAAGATAGAGGCATTGAAGTTGATCACCCTATATGGCATATATACGCAAGGTATGAGTATGTATTTTTGCATTTTTAGTTAGAGAAGGATGGTATAAACCTAGGGGGAGCTATAAGGTGGTATGTCATATTGTGTATGGGATTCCATGGTTGGAAAAAGGTGGTCTAAATTTATTTGAAGATTTGGTTTAGGGATCCCAAACCCAATAAGTGGTTATTAGCTAGTACATGGTAGAGATAAGTATTTTGATGATGTTCTCTATAGATCAAAGTTCCTCTTTCCTATTTAGATTAGTGAATTAGATACTAAAGAAAACCAAAAACTCCAAAATGCAAGGGTTTAAGGTACCTTGGTGTACCATGGATGCACAATGAATGGGTGCAAAGTAAATGACCTCACCGTAAACTTGATGAACCTGAACAACAAAGGTGACTAGAAAGAAAATGGATTAGATGGCAAATAACGGGGTTTCCTGAAAAAGTTGATTATAATAAGCATTAAATTCCTTATGTGGATGTCAACCCCATATTTGATAAAAGATGATAAAAGAAATAATAAGAACAAGATAATATGCAGAATCTGAGGCACACATAAACTGAAAATGTAGAAATGTAAGGCACATACAAATTTGATCTAGATTAATATAAAATAAAGTATACCTAGCTGGGTCTATGATAACCTAGGTTGTAGAAGGCAACTTGACAATGACTTAAGTAGATGTAGATATGAAGAACATTGAATGTAGATTTTATAATCCCGAGACATGTAAACACCATTGTGAAAACTTGCGAGAGGAGATAATGAGACATGGGAATAAAATGGATGTAAGAAAACAAATATTTGGATGGATTGGGTAGAAATAGGGCTCAGGTCAATGAAGACAAGGGTGAGTTGGTGGCGATTGGGAATATACGAAAGAGATTTGGGTTGATAGAGAAGCAAAATGATAGATATGAGAACTGGACATAAAAATAGAACAAAGAAACACACTAATGAAGATCTGGAAAACAAAATAGATGAAAACATAGGCCTATTTTGATGATGACACAGGTGGAGTGATGATGACCGGGAAGTGCTTGATAAGAACAAAGGTAGATGAGTTGGATGGAAAATATGTAAATAAAACAATTGAAAGAAGAAGCTAAAGATGAAGCTCTAATGGCAACTAGACTTGCAAAATGTTAGTGACTAGAAAATAATAGTAATGATAAAAAATGATAGCATAAACCAATGTAAGATCAAGATAACTCCCAAAGTCTCCACAAGTGGTACAAGACAAGCTCAAATGGACCTCTAGAGGGCTGAAGCAGGTGAAAATATAGTCAAGCTTGAAGATAGGATTGCAAAAAATCCATAAAATTATGATTATGTCTCTTTTTGAAGGGGGTGTAACTAGCTTTATAGGGTCAATGGAGACCTAGGTGGATCGTCACCAATCTGCGGGAACCATCCATTTGGGTGGTAGAAGGATGATTTATTTGAGATATGGGGATTTTATGGATTAGGATGAGTGTTTTAAAGCATATAGGTGGGTTAGGGTTTCTTAGGGAAGTGTCATGGGTAGGTGGGAGATAAAGATGGATTAAATAAAGGATAGAAAAAGCATAGGGATATGGAACTAGGTAGTTAGGGATGATAAACAACATAGGAGGAGAAATGAAAGCTAATTAGAGGTAATTAGCTAATGAGATGAGGATTAGAAAATGATTAAATAAAAATTAAAGTTGATAGGTTAATAGATAGGAAAGGTGAGAATTAAAATATGAATTAGAATTAAAATAAAGGGGGTCTAGATAGGACCATGGTGAAAGAAGAAGATGCGGGTAACAAGGGTAATGATACCAAATTTTGGTGTCTAAATTTACCCCTTTTTTTCGAGTGGTTTGTGCTAGCAAGCCATGAGATAAAAATGATGAAAGATAAAGAGTAGGATGAAGGATTGATGATGAGCTCCCCCTCAAACAAGGGATCGATAACACAAAGGGGAATCAATTACGAGGTTGAAAGAGGTAGATGAAGAAGGGTGGGTGGGAGAAGAAAGATAGGTAAAATGATAGGTGAGGAAAGATGCCCCAAGAAAGAAGGATTTAAATCAACAAATCAAAAATATGGTGGTGATTTTAGGATTCACATTGGCTAGAAACAAAGGTCACTATCTTTAGGGAGCAATGAAAATGTCTTATGGGCTTGTGAGTTGGAAAAATTCACAGTGAAATGGAGGGAATCCAATGGGAAACCAATCAACTAGACATAAGTCATGGGGACCAATGGGTCATAGGTAGACATCAAACTATGTGCAACCAAATGCAAAAATAATGTGAAATCCTTCATGCGTGAGGAATCAATTAAAAGGTATGCATCCGTAATGACAAGGATAAAAGTAATGGTGCCTCTAGAAAAGGGCACATAAATGGTTGAAAAGGAAAAATATAAAAAAAGTGATGAAACAATATGCACCAAGGGGGAATAAATATGGCCACAAAGGTGGAATTTGAGAGTAAATAGGGATAAATAAATGGTGCCCTAGTAAAGGACACAATAATGGAGATGAGAAATCCAAAACAAGGGGTTCCAAGGTGATTTGACAACACCTAAGGCCGATCAAAGCTGACCCAAAGGGGTTGATGAAGACCTAGGTTGGTGGCTACATAAGCTCGACAGTCGGCCAATGATGCTCATTTTGACACTGAAAGTGATAATTAAGATCCAAGAGCTATAAAAGGATATTGAGAGATGGAGG
This sequence comes from Taxus wallichiana var. yunnanensis, assembly GCA_018340775.1. Classification (NCBI taxonomy): domain Eukaryota; kingdom Viridiplantae; phylum Streptophyta; class Pinopsida; order Cupressales; family Taxaceae; genus Taxus; species Taxus wallichiana. Next base: position 222,199,107 of record CM031236.1, on the reverse strand, counting down.
TCGGAGGAGTAGCCAAGAAATGCTAGAGATGGTGAGTAGTGAAACCCATGCTTGTTTTTAATTTATCTTATGTTTTTTTATTTTTTTAATTTTTGAAAAATTGGATGACGCTAGTGGTGATCGGCTATGATTTGGAAGGGTTCTTTGTCAATTATCCCCAAAGCGTGACGATCAACCCCTAGATATATATCGACCAACATGGGTTGGTGTCGACTAGGCATGATAGGATAGGTTGATTATTAAATTAGATTTTGGACGAGGTTTAATGGTGAAAGAATATGATGTTTGTTTTTGATTGGTGATTACAGGCCTGAGAGACTCTATACTTGAGAGATCGAGTCCTATCTTTATTTGATTAGATGAGAGGGGATGTGGCTAACACTGAGTGGGATCACTTAATGGCCGTAGGGTTAGGAGGATTTAGATATTATCAAAGGATCCCATGAGATGTGGGGTTTATGATTGCATTGGTTGAGAGGTGGGATATACATACTACCACCTTCTGGTTTAGGATGGGTGAGATGAAAATCACCATAAAGCATGTATACCGCATCCTCAGATTACCTATTCAAGGGGAGAAGATAGTACCCATCATAGCTGATAGATGACTAGCAGTACTGACAGGGCTATTGAGAGACGATGCACCCCATATTAGATTATCTTTAGGGTAATTTTCATATGAATTGATGTATGAGCATGGGGTACCACAAATCTGATTGATTTGTTTGATCATGATGATAATTTCTTGTTATGCATTACCTAAATTTGGGGAGCCAAGTTCCTATGGACACTAGCAAGTTTCTTAGCGAGATATAGTTGAGAATCAATTTTTTTTTTGTTTGGTACCAATTTTATAGCACAGGTATATCATGAGCTAGTTATTTATAGAGTGGGGAGGAGGCCAAGATTGGATGTAGGCTTCCTTCTAAACTATTGGGCCTATAAGAACATTGTAGTTATCCAGCCACCAGGGATACCATGGGTCACTAGGGATACTATAGAGATCATAGTTGGGTTTTTGAGATGGTGAGCCGATCAGGCTTATGGAGATAGGGGGGATAGAGATGTGGATTGGTACATAGATAGATTCAAAGAGCTTGAGGGAGAGCATATTAGATGATGTCCCTATAGGGACTTCTTGGCATGGCCTAGGGTAGACACGGAGTTAGTTGGTATGCAAGAGGATGAGATGGATATAAGGAAGGTGACTGGAGATGATTGAGGCCCTATAATCGATAGAGTGTAATGAAAATTTGGAGTTGTATAGAACATACCCATAGAGCTTATTTCAATAGGCGAGAGGATATTGATAGGGAGTTGTCGAGCCCGACATGGCGATCCATTGGAGAAAGTAGTAGCACCTTGGGATGAGGATGATGATGTGGGAGTTGGGGTAGGGTTTTCTAATTGGATGACTGCAACTTGGGTAGCTCGGGTAGATGGAGAGAGGGGAGATGAGGAGGAGGAGGAGATGGAGATTGAGGTAGAGGTGGCTATAAGAGGCAACAGAGATGGGGATAGGGAGAGTCCACAGAGACAATAGAATTATGTGCATGCCTTAAGAAGATGCATGTGGAGAGGGACACCGTGATACAATTTAGAGATATAGTCATGTAGGAGAGGGACCGAGTCACCCAAGATAGGGATTGGTGCCACAAGAAAAGGGAGGCTTATAGGGCCCGTTTTAGGTATCTTACTACTATAGTTTCCACTAAGTTAGCAAGTGGTGCATAGGTGGGATCACAAAGGTGTGGGACATGTGGCACCTCATGGAATGATTTCAATGGATCGATATAGATCCTTAGCCGTAGAGGCTAAGTATTATGAGGGGATTGTGATCAAGAAGTTTTAAAATACTCTATAATATAGGGAGCATCTGCAGAAGAGAGAGATAGCTGGAGTTGGGCCATCTGGGAGCACAACAAGTGTGGCTCATCCGCACTAGGAGGAGGGAGGCCACAAGGGTGTAAATGATGAGGCTAAGAGATAGAATGAGGGAATTTCCTCAACAGGTAAGATTTGAGGATATTTGATGTTCAACTTACTGATTTTGATGATATCTCGATTTTAAAGAGGGCCCTTAGAGGCCAATTTATGATGTATTGAGATACTTGTTTTGATGTATACACACACACATGATTTTGATTTATGTCATGATTTAACATGTGTTTGTTATATGATGTGATGAGTTAATTTATATTGATGATGATGATGTGAATGTGATGATGATGATGATTGTATGTTTTACTTTATATTTGATGATGATGGTAAATATATATGCATGGTTGGATGGTTAATATATAATGTATGATGTTTAAAAATAGATGTGATAAATGATATACATAGATGATGATGGATAGGAATATGAAATTAAATTTGAGATGGTTGGAAGATAGTATGTAGATAAGTTAGATAGAGTGAATGTTATGATAATAAGACAAAGAGGAAATAAAGATAGATAGGGAGAACTAGAATATAAGCATAACTAGATGATTGGAAACCTATATGTACGAATGATGCTACGCCATATAAAGGAGAGCATGAGGAAAGGATGCCTCTAAGCACATTGAAGGTAAACAAGAAGGGGATCTAAGTAACACAAGGCACATGCAACCAAGATAGATGTTAGCATATAACCAATGATAGTTAGTTATATCAAAGATCATGAAAGAAACATGGATGGAATGAACTCATAAACCTAATGTCAACACGAAAAAGGGATTTATGATGTAACTTATACATGGGAAGAGGGTTCTCCATTAGTGGTGTTCCCTAAATTTATGCCCTAGCTCTGGGTAGGGGAAAGAGCAAACTAATCGATGTGGGAAGTTTTCTATAAGAAAGTTGATCAATGTGGGAATCTTTCTTAGGATGTTTATAAAATAGAAAGTGATTAAAATGGGAAACATTCTATTCCACAATACAAAAGAGTATCCATCCTTTAAGGGTATGGTCTTCTTTATACATAATGATATAAATGAAAAGAATGATATACATGACAACCATCCTTTGAGGGATCACCTATTTATTTAACTAATTTTTTTGAATGAATAGCTATCCTTCGAGGGAGAAGTCATTTTTTTGATAACTTTGAATTTTGATAAGAAAATCCATGATTTTGTTTTACATGGGGAAGAGTTGGGAATAGCTAGGTGGACCACTTAGAAGGGGACAATGAATGTACAAGAGACACCTTATGGACCCTTAGTGTGGTTCTAATAGGAAAATAAGAGATTAATGGACGTAATGATCACCGATTTCTCACCAAGAAGGAGAACCTATCCATAAGGAAAATGGTATGGATAGAGCCATGATATCCCATATTTAAGGTCATGCCAAGGAAAGTGAGATTAGACCACATAAATCTCGATCATTACAATACTATATGAAGGGGATAAGATGGAGGAATGATATAAGGATATGACTAAGTGATCACCGATAGATACACTAACAATAGAATGTTTGCAAGTGTAATGAATTAAATAGCTCCAATTCTGGTTTAACATCAAGGGAGGTCAAATGATAGGATCCCACCCATACTTATGTGTGATAATGTATGGTCCAATACAATTGGGGGAAAACTTTCCATGTTGACTCCTTTCTAGAGTAGTAACGTTTTGATTTTCTTTAAGGATGAGGCACCAATATTAAAGTTGCGATAGCATAGAATGAAAACTTGAAAAATATGGGATATAAAAAGATAGATGAGAAAATATAAAAGCTATGAATTACCCTTAAGGAAGTGAAGAAAATATGCATCCTTAATGAGACAAATAGATGACCACAAAAGTGGGACTAGGATAAAAATATGGTGCCCTGAGGAGGGCACAAACATGGCCACAAAGGTGGACTTATGATGAGAGAATGAAACCTCAAAAGAGGCACAAATATGGCCTAAAAGATGGACTTTGATGAAAAAATGGTGCCCTAGAAGAGGCACGGATATGTCCACAAAGGTGGAATTTGGATGAGGGGGATAGATAAGAAGATTTGGATAAGATATATTAGATAAGATTGGATGAGATGGATATGATAAAATATACACAACACCTCAAAAATGAGGAAGTGAGAGATATGTGTATTATGAGATGAGAAAATGGCCACAAGAGTGGAATTGAGATGAGGATATGGTGTCCCCATAAGAAGGGAAAATATGGCCACAAAGGTGGACTTAGGATGAGAATATGGTGCCCCATAAGAAGGAAAAAATATGGCCACAAAGGTGGACTTCAGATGAAAACAAGATGATAAATAGATTGACTAGATAAGACGAGATAATAAATTGGATGAGATCAGATGAGATGGGCTTGATAATATTGGATGAGGTAAATAAGACAATGTTAAGAATGAAGAGGAATTAACTTGATGGTACACCGATCCTAAAGTGAAGTCCCCGACATTAAGATAGATTTGGATGGATAGGGGGATGAATTTATGTGGATCGGATGCAAGGAAGGTGTGAAAGGATCAATAATGAGGGGAATTTGTTCCCCCAAAGAAAGGGACTATATTACAAATTGGGTAACTTAGACATGGATGGGCTAGTGGATGTTGAGGGAGTTTGTATGGGATCGTTAGAAGGAATGTCAATGAAATATTTGGATTTGGATTGGATATATGGTTGGGGATCATATGGGTGATTGACAAGACAAATTTTATTGATGAAAAAGGAGGACCATCCTTAGAAGAACTATCACTTGGTGGTGGGATGGCCACAAAATTCTGTGATGAATGAGGGGAATTATGCATTTGAGTGGATGAAGTAGATGATGTGGATGTTGGGATGGATGTGGAAGGAGGAGATGGATTTGTTTCAAGAAGAAGGTCATCCTCCTCAATAATTTTGTGGAAAATGGTTTGGAGTGCTTTGTAATGTTCAATTTCATGTATAGGGGTGCATTGATAAGTGTAAATGAGGTTAGAATGAAACCATGATGGATTCTTACCATGTAGATCGAAGGATTTGATAGGAGGAATTATGATGGTGGAAATTTGAAGTAAGTTTTGAAATACCTCTGCATATGATTCAACCAGTATTAGGAGGTACTTTATATTTATGAGAAACTTTAGATTTAGAAGAGGAAGTGGATGTTTGAGATGTGGATGTGTGATATGTTTAAGGTTGAGTCCTAGTGTTTTGAGGTTTTGATGTCTTAGATTTGGTTTTGGTGATGGTTGGTTGATTGTTTAATTGTGATGTTTTGGATGAAGGGGCCAACCACAGAAAGAGATATATGTGGTGCTAAGATAGATTATGTGGTATTGGATTGTTTGATCTTAGGTGGAGGAATGTCTATCTTTTTGTGGGGATGTCAAAGAGATCTTTGAGGAAAGGTTCCAAGGGTATTTTATTTTTCTTGTGAAGAAGTACCCTTGGGAGGAATGAAAACAATCTCAATTGGAGGATCTGAAGGTTGTGTGATTGGTATAGGTGGAGGAAGTAATTTATGTTTGATGAAATAAAAAGAAGGGGAAGATTGGCTTGATGTGGGGATGTCTAATTTTACGGATGAAATAGGAAATCATTTGAGGTTATTACAAGTTGTAGTGTTTTTCCAAAAGTCTTCAAATGTTGAGAGCAATGTGGGAGAAGAAAAAGATGTAGACATGGTCTCAATGGTCAATGAGGTTGGTGTGGGTGAAAGTGAGAAAAGATGAATTGGGATAAATTATAAGGATGGTAAAATATATAAGGTTGGAAAAGATGTAGATGAGGTAGTCATATATAATAAAGAGGATGTGATAAGTGATGAATCAGAACCAATGGTGGGTCTAAATGTGGCTATTGATGGAAAAAGAGGTGTTTGTATGGCGTAATTGATGAGGTCTATTTGAGATGTGGATGGTGTAGGTTTTGGATTGGATAATATAGAAATAGTTGGTTTTGTAGAGGAGGCATGAACACCCTTTGTGTAAGTATTAAGTGGGGATGCTTGTTTCATAAATGTTTCAAGGGGTGTCATTGATATGTTTATAAATTGATAAGATGTGATTGGTGTGGTAGTAGGTATAAATGTTGGAATAGTAGATATAGAAGGAATAGGTGATGTGACCATGGGAAAAGACGTATGAATATGTGATGAAAATTTCAAGGTAGATGTGAGTGAATTTGCTGATGTGGTAGATATAGAGGTAGTTGGGATCGATAGGGAGATGGGTATAATTAGTTAGGGATGTAAGTGATGTAGTGATAGGTGTGTTTTATGTAGATGTGGATAAGGGGTTAGATATGATAGGTTTGGGCATGATAGATATGGATGAAGTGGTAGGTATAGTCAAAGTCGATGTGGATGTGGTAAAGGTAGAAATAGATGTAGATGTAGAACAAGTGATAGGTGTCAACGTGATAGGTGTGGTATTCATGAATATGGTTGATGTAGATGTGGGGGTATATATTGAAGAATTTATAGGCACAATGTCTAAGGTAGGGGTAAATGATGAGGTAGATGAGATAGGTAAGGATGGAGGTGTTTGATGTATAGTATTGAATGCATAAGGGTTAAATTTATAAGATGTGGAAGGTGGGAATTGATTTATCGATGGTGGATTAGGAAAGGATTACTTGAAGATGTCAAGTGGTGGAGATTGCATTGGTTGTGGGAATGTGTGATGTTCGAAAGTAGGTATGTTTTAAGATGGTTGGGATTGGGTGGAAATACTTTATTGTCAAATCATATGAGAAGTAGAAATGTGAACGTCAATAGGTTGGAATGGTTAGATAGGAATTCTAGCGATAATATTAGATGAAGTGGGGATAATTTTGATATGAGGTGATGGGGTGGGATAAGATCCAAGAATTGAGTGGATTGGTAGGATTGAGAGATTGTGGGAGATATAAAATAGGAAGTCATACATGAGGCTAAATGGAGGTCCGAGAGTCCCTAAAGGAACATGAGATGGAGGTGTATGTGGTCTAGATGGGATGGGGTGATGATATAAGAAAGGATTGGTCTTCCCATAAGTGGTGGTTTGAAAAAAATTTCCTTGATGAGGTACACTTATGATCAAAGGTTAGGTTCTATAAAATAGGTAACCATAGGCATGGATTAGCCAATGGCCATAATGGAAGCTATTTAGGATGATACGATGAGATTTTTAGATGCAAGATTTTTTTCCATTTTCTTAGATAAAGAGCGTGTGAAAACAAGAAAAAACTAACGATACTAATAATGTAAAACAAGTCAAGCACACAATGTTTTCTTTATCTTGATTAATTTAGAAAATGTGAAAAATAAAAAGGGGAGTGGATAACGAAGGTACCTAGGAAATGGAAATCTAGGGTTGGTTTCAAGTAGTTTTGGATGGGGATTCCTTGATATACCCAAAGGTATGTGAGGCCCAAGTTTGTGTAGGATTTATAGTGAGATCAGAAAACTATGGTGGTTTCCATGTTGGGTGATGAAATCCCAATCAATTCCACCTAGTAGGAAATTTCTAGATGTGTGGATTGATGTGTGAGTTCGGTTGTGTGTGATGAAATGTGAGATGCAACCAATTAAATCCCTACTTATGCTAGATGAGAAAGTAAGGAAGCAAGAGGTTTGTTTAAAGAAAAAAAAAACCAAATGTGAAATTTCAATGAGGATAAACACACAAGGAAATGGAAAATGTGATGAAAAAGGGAGAAAATAAGACACAAAGAAGAATTCCTGGAGAATGCTTTTCCTTTTTATCCAATTTTTAAAGGAAGTGAAGACAAAAAATAAAGCAATCCAAAATCCCAACAAAAACAAGAAAAAGCAAAATTCTCTACCTACAATGTTAGTGGAAGATGTGTTGGGCCTCAAAATATTGGCTAAGTACTAGAAGACATGTGAGCATGTGGGACCATAAGAAGAAGGGTGTGCGGGGAGAAGTGTGCGAGAGAAAGGGTTTAGGAGAAACCATGACGCACACATAAGACAATACACATGATCTAAGGACTTAGCCATATCCGGTGTTCAAGAGGAACTTGAGGAAAAACATGACCCAACTAGGCATGCCGAGTGGATAAGGTGCCAGCCTGGAGACTTGGTGGTCAAGAAAATGATATTCCATGTAGGGAATATTCCTAGGAAGAAATCATTATAGAAGGTGGAGAGCTCAAAATAGGATAAACATTCACCAATGAAGGACCACATTGAAAATTGGCATGTAATCTACTCTGAATCAAGGCATGGTGGTGGGTAGTGTACCTATAAGAAGAGATGCTCGAGTAGAAGAAAGGGGATGAAGAAATATAGCATGGGGAAGGTAAAGCTCTACATAAAGTATTAAAAGGCCCTAGGGTTGGGTTTTTTTCCTTAGGGAGTTACAAGAAGGTCATCATGTCTAAGGGATGGGTCTGTAAACTCATGTAATAAGGGGGACATAGCTAGGACTCCTAATATATGAGTTAGATCTCTATTTTAACATACATTGTATGGGCCGGATCCTTGGCATTCACTGTGTTCGACCTGACATGGTATTTTGAATGTAATGTGGTTACTTAGCACTCTTGATCAATATATATTTGTTTTGAATATCTTGTTCATGGGTGTAAACCCTAGTGTTATTTCTTCATATTATAAATCAGATATGTTCTTCATAATCCATGTTGTGTTGTTTCTCTCGTTTTCATGCATGGGTATAAGGATATGGTAACTCATATTGTGCTTTTACATGAATATCCACTTTTTTGCATTTAATCCTCTAACAATGGCAATATCTTCTCACAATGCTCACATAAAGGAGGGCTCAACACCCGTGTATGCCTCGGGTGAGTGCCCGAGTACCCATTGGGTGATAGGCAAGCACACATGGGGCTAGTAAGTTGTACTAAGGGTACATGAAAAATGACTACATCTTGGTTCAATTGTCAAAACCTATTTAAAAAGTTGTTGTGAGAATGATGCATGATGATAGAGTGCTTGACCTTGGACAATGTTGAAGCATGGTTTAAGAGCATGGAGGATGAGTTTTCTCAAAGATTTAGTATTGGACCTGAGTTTGATGCACGTAAATGGGTAGAAGAACACCTATATCATGAGCTATATGAGATATTCTTTTATTGCTTTCCAGTAGATTTGTATGAATGGCTTTTAGCATATGCATCTAGATCAAGTTGGTATTATAGATCTCGCATGTGGACCCAAGATGAATATCAGAGGTTGTAGGATGCTGATCTGACTTGGACACGTGTTGTTGATCATTGGTGGAAAAGAGTGTTGACCAATTATACCCTGGAATACACTATTTCTACGTATTCTTGTCTAGAGGTTGCTTTGAGTTTGAGTTCTTAAGGGATCCTAGAGGTGATAAGGCCAAAATATGCCTCATGAATGTGCAATAAATGATCTTATTTTACTCTCCTTTTAATCAAGTTTGATTACATTTTGTGGCTTTTGTTTGAACTAGTATAAGTTAGGATGTAATCATCCATTTTTTTATTTAGTTCTAATGTCTAAAAACTCTATAATTCCTAACAAAGTATGTGGAAATTCAGTTTTTGGAATAAAACAGTCACATTTGGTCAGATAATAAAAGTATGAAGCAACCAACACCTTTTTGAGAACATTGGCTTCAATACGGCTTAGCTCCAAAACCTTCAGGATTAGTTCCGGAACTCCATCACTCAACAAAGGAAGTCTATCACTTAGTCCCGAGAACTCCATCAATTAGTTCCAAAACTTCAATACTTAGTTCCAGAACTCCTGTGCTTAGCTCCAAAAATTTCGCAGTTAGTTCCGAATGTTTCCTTTTGGTTTTGAAACTTCTTCGAAGTTCTAGAATCAATGGGAATCTGTTTATTTTGACAAAATCTAGTGATAGAGAAATTAATGGGCCCTCTAATCAGGAACATATCAATGAATTGTTGATTCTTCATACTCCATAAATACTTATGTAGGATCAAATAACTATGTATGTCCAACAAGGTTTCTAAATTCCACATCTACTTTGAGCACTATTTTGTTTCACTAGAACCTATAGATGGATGGACAACTATTGAGCACTTATGATTGTAAATGCATATTTGAATGATGAAATATATATAAATACCGAAGATAGATTAGATAGAGACAATATATATGATATAGATATACAGTGAAGTTTTGTAAGAAAGAACATTTCAGTAATAAGATAGTCATTTAATTTTGAGAGAATCATACTTTGTCAACTCTTGATTCAAGGTGAAGTAAGGGCCCACTCTATCAAGAAGCATGATTCTTTATTTTATTGGTATTTATATTTTTAAGCAATTCGTATAAATATGTTAAGTCTTAATTCTATAACTACTTCGATTCTTGATTGATTTCATTACGTACTTGTCCCTACAAGTGTTGTAGATTAGACTCTTATTTCCTTGCAAGAATTTTCAACAACATTTTCAAACGTGTGTTTATTTCCAAGCAAGTGTGTTTACTTCTACAACGTGTGTTTATTTCCAACAATTTTTTTCATTATGCAAAGAGTGTTTATTTCCAGCAATTTGTTTCATTCTGCAAGAGTGTGTTTATTTCCAACAACACGTTCAATTTTGAAAGATTTATTTATTTCAGAAATGAGTGTTTATTTCAGAAAGTTTCTTATAGTTTAGCTTTAATAAGGCTTTGGCCAGAAATCCTAAAGACACTTTAAAAACCCCCAAAAATAAAAATAATAAATACCTACAATCAATTACTAGATCACTAAGATTCTTCTTGTTGTATATAGCTTCAGACACACCTTTGGTTTGAATATGACATCAACTAAGAGTTGATTAAATGAAGGAAATAACGAAACCCATCAAAATGATCATTTTTACATGCTATTCCTTTAGCCATAAAGATCCTGATCATTACACTAAGTTTGGAAGCATTTCCTATGGCCGACTAAATCTCTTCTAAGCGTTGGGAAAGGAAGCTAGGGGAGGAAGATGGTGGACATTACAGCTAAAAAGAGAAAGAGGAATGATGACTCAAGTATAGTGAAGATTGTGAAAGGGATTTGGCTAAATAACATGAGGTTTTAGGAGTGATGGGTCTATGGAGGTAGATGTTGCGAGAAGGAATTGAGGTTCACGTAGAGGACATGGAGCATGAATAGTTTGTGCTACCCCATCTTGGAAAGCGTGGGAGATAGACCCCTTCAACTTCTGATGAGAGTTTGTTGCTTAGAGAAAGGAAAGCCATTGGCGTGCATATGAATCCACTTGGTGACTAACCCAAGGTGCTTAATTTTCTAAATTCAAAGATATGTATTGCTAAGCCATTGGTATTGGTAGGAGTGACTGATCTATACCTAGGAGATATAATTTCTCATTTGGTACATCTATGGCTGCACAATCATTCCCTATATTTGGAGGAGTATTCCCTAAATTTTAGCAAAGTACAGTTACACAAAGTTTGGGTATCACATCTAGAAGTGGCGCAGAAACACATCTGGTAGTGGCACAATATCACAAACTCTTGGCACGTAGTGGAGTGGGACACTAGGCATGACCACTTCAAGCCCATTACCTGGCTATATGAGGTGGATTTGGTGGTATAGGAGCTGGAGGACTTGGTGGACCCGATAGATCTGGGGATCAAGTGGGTCGGGATGGACAAGACCTGGTGGATCTAGTGGTGGAGGTAACACCGGAGGAAATCAAGGTTCTGGAATAAGGTGGACAAGGACCTCAACCACCTCAGCAAGTGTTTTTTGAAATGTCTTTACATATACCAAACTACAAAGGTGTTGAGGATGTTGCAGAGCATGTACACAAGTGTGAGCTACTATGGTGCGTAAAGGGGATCACTACCCTAGAGTGAAAGACAAGTCAATTTGTAATGATGTTGTAAGGATGTGCACATAGTTGGTACCAAAAGTATGACCCCCATCAAACAATGGTGGATTACACCACGCTGCAGAATGCCTTCCTAGCTAAATTTCATATCCCCGAGTTTGAACAGAAGAGCATTAATGCACTGAAGGAGATTCAACAAGGTATAATAGAAAGTGTGTGGGAGTATGACATGCATTTCAATACTCTCTTATCAAAAATGGCTTATGATATTTATCCTTCTGAGCATGCTCAATGGTTTATTGAAGGGTTGATATCACCTTTTAGGAGAGCAATTTCACACAAGACTTTCACAGACCATGAGGCCTCAAAGGTTTCCATGCATTGAGGATGTTAGGAGTGTGGATACCGGTGTTAGCCCTTTTCTTGAGGCTCAGATTGTTGTAATGAAAAAGTAATGGAAAATCTATCTGCGAACTCGGCACATGAGACTCACAAAGGGTCTATGGTGCATGGATTATGAGGTAGAGGGGCATACAAAGGAAAATTTCCCATGATATCGGTATGTGCCATGATAATGGAATGTGAGATCTACCATGGATATCATGATGTAAGTATGTGCTCACTAGTGTAGTGTGTAATCCATAAAAATGTGTCTTGCTTATACAAGAGTTTCACCTCTACTACTCATGACACCAAGGATTATAGATTGATTGACCAGATACATGATGCCATTAATATTGGTGTGTGATAGACCAGCCTCGTGAACAATTCCAAGGATGATGGTCATCACTATGAAGGGTGCATGGATGAAGGGGACATGGAAGAGGCTTCCAAGGAGGATTTCATGGTTGTGGTAACCATGGAGGGAGAAGTGAGTTCCCACATGGAACTTGTTACAATTGTGGGTATACAAAGCACTATAAGGAAAAGTATGAAGAGTGCCCAAATATTTTTGAACATATGAACCAACAAAACTAGAAGGAAAAAGGCACTAGGATGGTATGTGTGAGGAAGGATGATTTACAATGAATGTCATGCGAGTGGCACGTGAGTCGGATCTAGATCCCGTACTAGTGACAACTTGAGATAAGGCTATAAACGCAAGTGAAATACCAAGTTAGAGACCACTTTGGTTATTAAAGAGGAGGTGGTATATGGAAATATCTAGATGATACTCATCGAAGGAGGTGTATCAAGAGACCATGGATGTAATTTGAAGCCTACAAGGAGAGATCTAGTGCTTAAAGGAATAGTTAAGGTAATTAGAGCAAAGGAAGAATGCAGAGGCTCCACAAAAGGATCTAGATGAGGTGAGGGAAGTATGCAAAATTTTAAGGTGAGAGAATATCTTTCCTTTTTTAGGAGAATGGTTATGGGAAAAGGTACTCTACGCATTGGAGCAAAGCAAAAAGGGATGTTCTACATGCTAACCTTCCTCCCCACAACCTTGACTATGATAAGGAGATTACCTTGAATGCGGTTGTGGATGGATGGATTTTGAGAAAAATTCTGATTGACATGGGCATGGAGGTCAATGTACTCACTCTAGACACATGACATCAAATGGGAAGGATTCCATTACAACCATCTTCAAATGTGCTATATATGGCTAAAAAGAAAAATGAAATTCCCATTGGTGTCTTGAAGGATGTTGTTATCACTATCCAAGGGGAAAAGTTCACTAGAGACTTTGAAGTCTTGGCACTAGCCAAGGTAGATAAATTTCTAGCATTACTTGGGTGCCCATGGTGTTGCAAGAACAATGTATACCTAAGGTTTAATAAGGGATACATAAACTTTGAGAAAAAGGAAGAGTGGGTCATCATCCCCTTAACCAATGGAAAGTCAACACCCTATACTTGAGCCCTTGGGAGAAGAAGTAACCGACAAGATATATGTCGATCTATCAGGGACCCTAAGGTGATTCACCCTATAGAGGGATTTATTCAGTTTGAAGATGCTCACTCCATAAGTGATACAACTACTCGACGTATGGCCATTGGGTGCACGAGACTTATGAGTTAATTTGGTGAAAGTTAAGAGGCTCTGTTATGAAAGTGAAAAATACATGATTAGTCAAGCACTTGGGAGGGAAGAAGTTGACGAGCTACTCTGGAGGGCCAACCCTAATGAATTCTTATGATAAATGGAGGCTCAATGGAAAAATGAGATCAAAATAAGAGGGATGCTCAACTATAACTTGCTTGTTACCACAGTACATTGGTGGGTGACACATCACGATAGTCTCATAGAGTGGCATGACATAAGAATCATATTCTCTATTAGGTTTTCTGAAGTAATGTACCCACTACAATATGAGACTACCATGGGAAGGAACCCACCTTGTTTCACATCCAAGCATGTGAGAAAGCATGGATGGAAGGCACAGAGGCCTTGCCACCTTATTTATGGGTGCATAAGCTGTATTCCACCTTACAAGGCTGTGCATGTACATGGTATATTCACTCAAAAATGTGCCGTCGAAAGGAAATTAGTAGAAGTTGATGAATGACCCCCTCAAGCTTTTAAGTATCGATTACTAAACCATCGGTGGATAAGGCATTGCAGGTTTTCAAATGCATTACAATGGGAGATAGTGCCATGAAAAATATAGAATATTAGAGTTATTGGGTGAACCTATATTAGAACCGTGCTTTGATGAAGAAGAGTCAGAAGAGGTACATCCTAAGCGGGTGTGCATGGAGAAAGACAATGGAAAATTTTTCTATGTAATAGATGGTGAAAATATGGAGAATTTGGATGTTATCCATACTGATGGTGTGTGCAAAGTTATTGATAGTGTTGATGAGCAAGCATGCACCTACCTTAAACCCCGAAAATAAAGAAGGTCAACATTGGATCAAAAATGAAATCTAAGGAGACCACTATTGGAGACTATTGGTCAAAGAAGGAGGTTTTGAAGATCATTGATTTATTGTGCGAGTTTTAAGACCTATTTCCACATGGATCAATGAGGTTAATGGTGTTCACCACTCCTTTGGGAGAAATGAAAATCAAGTTAAAAGAGGGTGTGTGAATGATTCAAGAGGCCTTATTGAATGAATTTGAATCTTCACGTCAAGGTTAAGGAGGAGATAGAAAAATGATCACTTTAGGCATCATTTAAGCTATGGAGGAATCAGAATGGGTAAGCCCCATGGTCATCAATATAAAAAGGATGGAAGGATAAGGATATGTGTTGACTACAAGGACTTGAATGTAGTATGTTTCATTGATCCTTTTCCAACCCCCTTCATTGAAGAAATATTGGAAGGAGTAGTGGGCATGAGATCTATTCCTTCACGAGATGGATTCTTAGGATATCATCAAGTTATAATTACTAAAGAAGACCAAGAAAAGACAAATTTCACCACTGAATGGGGAAGTTTTGCCTATATGGTCATGCCTTTTGGACTGAAGAATGCATCTTCTGTTTTTCATGCATTGTTGTGTAGGAATTTCAAGACTTCATCCATAAGTTTCTTCAGGTCTACCTTGATGACTAGACAGTGTATGGACTAGTGAAAGACCATTGTGACAATTTACGCTTGATGTTTGAAAGATGTTGGTAGTTTCTCATATTCCTCAACATCAAGAAGTGTATCTTTGATGCTCCATTTGGAACCCTGTTGGGGTACATCATATGTAAGGAGGGCTTACTGGTGGATCCCACCAAATTTTCCGTAATTATGGGATTAGGGGAACCTACCAGCCATAGTATAGTGTGCAAATTCCTTGGGCATATGGGATAGTAAAATAATTTTATCAAAGGGTATGCCAAAATCACCACACCATATGATAAGTTACTAAAGAAAAAGAGTTGCCTTTCACCGGGAGAGGCACAATAGACAACGTTTGATACATTGAAGAATAGGCTTATCACTGTGCCCATATTACATTTTCCCTCTTGGGATAAGCCATTCCATGTACATGTTGATGCTTCGAGGATGGCGATGGGGCAGCCTTAGCACAACCTGGAGAAGGGATTTTGACCACTCATTATGTTTTGATAGTAGGAAGTTAACACCAACAAAACATAACTACACTACTACTGAGCATGAAGCACTATCAATGATCTACTTCTTATCGTATAAGTTCAAGAAATATATTTTGGAAAGACCTTTCATATTCTACATAGACCACATGGAAATGAAGTACTTGGTGAACAAGCCCATTTTGCGGGGGCGTAAATGCTAGTGGGTCTTGTTATTTTAGGAGTTTTAGTTTACTGTTGTTGTGAAGCTAAGAAAGAATAACTTAGGGCTAGACCATTTATCAAGGATTGACTCGGGGGAGGATGTGAAAAGCATTAAGGATTCTATGCTAGATGCATAACTATTTAGGTTGTGGCACACACCCTCTGACTGTTAGGTTGTGGATCCTATTTTCATGTGTGAAAGTGTTGAATACTATACACTAAGAGTACTGTATACTTTCCAAAGTTGTCTCACTCAGGTCCAGGATGTAGCCCCGAATTTTTTTGGCCTTAAAATGTGCCCGATATACTGGGAAACATGCTTTTCTCATATGGGCGGGATTTTGACCCATAGGTTTATGGGATGGTTTTGGCCTATGATTTTAATACCCATAGTTTTGTAAAAACTTATCAAGCAATTGTCTACTTATATGGTTTTATGCATATGGTAGGCATGATGTAAAATTGTAGACATGTTTTGAATTTGGGTGTGAATTCAGCAGAGTTTGTTGAGTATAGCTCTAAACAGATCCGGGTATTTAATTGAGAGAGTGGTGGCTTGTAATAAAATTTGAGCAAGTGATTCTTGATGGACGTATCCCAAATTGGGTGAAACACATTAAATACTATCTCTTTGTGTTGTGTTATTTTATTATGCACTTTTAGTTTGAGATCTATAATATTTTCTGCATATTAGTTTCTACTGATGTGATTCTATGAGGGATTATTCCACATATTTTATCCCTTATTTCCTAAAAATTGGTATTAGATCATGGTTTGGTTTGTTGAAGTGTTGAATCACGAGAAAGTTTTATCTTGAGTGGGAGTTATGGAAGATGATGGAAGATCTAGGGTTGATAAATTCAACAGAAAAATTTAAGTCTTGGGAAGATGTAGAGATGGAAGATTACCTTTATGAGAAGGATATTTATATTCTGATGTCCGAGAAGGTGAAAAAACCCTCGAGCATGATGGATGCGAATGAGATTTGCTTTGGATAGGAAGGAACTTGGGACAATCTGGATGTGTCTTGCATATTTAGTATTATTTATTGTTTTAAAGGAAAAGAATAAAAAATAACTAATGGATGTATTAGGGAAGTTGTATGAAAAACCCTCTGCCTCTAATAAGATATTTTTAATGAAAAATTTGTTTAATATGAAGATGTCTAAGAATGGTTCAATAGTAGATCATTTAAATGATTTTAATATGGTTGTAAATATGCTAGTTTTAGTTATAATAGAATTTGATGAAGAATTTAGGGCTTTATTAGTTTCATGCTCTTTACCTGAGAGTTGGAATAACTTGGTAATGGTAGTAAGAAACTTGGTTCTAGATAACTCAAAGTTGAAGTTTAAGGATGTTGTAGGGGTGATTCTAAGTGAGGAAATGTGAAGAAAAAGCTATGGTGAATCTTCTACTTTAGGGAATGCTTTGACAATGGAAACTAGAGGGAGACAGAAGAATAGAGGAAGCCATGGAAAATCAAAGGATCAAGCAAGGTCAAAATCCAAAAGTAAGATAGTATGCTAGCACTGTGGAAAGTCTGGGCATGTAAAGAAGGATTTGTTGGGAGCTTTGGGACAAGAAGAAACAACAGGAAGAAAACAAGGAGGAAAATGTGGCAATGGGTAATGTATGTTAGGATGCTTTGATTCTTTCTTTACACAATATTATTAAATCTTAGGTTTTAGATTCAGGGGCTTCTTTCCATGTTACTCCACATAGGCATTATTTTGTTGATTATGTTCAAGAAGATTTTGGGTATGTTTTTCTTGGTGATGATGAGCCTTGCAGCATATTTGGAAAAGGTTACTGTTCTGGTTAAGATGTAGAATGGGAATACTTGGCTATTGAAGGATATTAGACATGTGCCTACATTAAGATGAAATTTGATATCGGTAGGGCAGTTGGGAAGTGATGGTTGTACTGTGATATTTATAATGGAATCTTGGAAGGTTACCAATGGTTCTCTTATGGTGGCAAGAGGTAAGAAGGTTGGAACCTTGTATTTAACCACTTATAGCACTAATGTTTGTAATCTTGTGGCTTCAGAAGTAGATACAACATTGTGGCACTATAGGCTTGGTCATATGAGCCATAAGGGCATAGAGATCATAAAGAAATATTTACCCAGATATATAGAAATAGGTTTGGAGTTCTGTGAGGACTACATATATGGGAAATAGAAGCGAGTAAGGTCTCTCAAGGTTGGAACTACAAAGAAAGAGAGTAAGTTAGAGCTGGTGAATTTTGATGTATGGGGTTGGCTCGTATCATTTCTTGGGGTTCAAGTTATTATGTTACTTTTATTGATGATGCAACAAGGAAAGTTTGGGTTTATTGTATTAGAAACAAATCTGATGTATTTGGCACTTTTGTTAAATGGAAAGCCTTGGTAGAGAATGAGACAGGTCTTAAGCTAAAATGTATCAGGTCAAATAATGGAGGGGAGTATTACAATGTGAATTTGATGATTACTATTCTAAGAATGGAATCTACAGGCAAAAGATAGTTCTAGGAACTCTGCAGCAGAATGGGGTGTTAGAAAGGATGAACAAAACAATAATGGAATGTGCTAGGAGCATGAGGTTACATGTAGTAATCTTGTCTTTTCTTTTTGGGCGAAGTGGTGAACACGGTTGTGTACTTGATAAACAGAGGACCCTCAAGTGCCTTGGATGGAGGCATACTTGAGGAGGCTTGAGGATGCCACTTATCCTATCAATGGTAGAAGTTGGGATGGTGGAAGGACTTTGAAATTTTTTTCCAAAGTGGTTAATGGTGTAAAGGTAAAAAGTGGAGTGCATTCCCACCAAGCAACTAGATGGTGCCATGTGTCCCGGAGTGGCAGAGGCATGAAGTTTGTTTGGAAATTTTTATAATTTTGCAAAAAGGGTAGAATGATCATTTGAACCCATGGATCAATGAGAGGATGCCATGTGGTAGCACAAGTCGGTCCGTGGGGATTTTTTTCGATTTAAAAAGGAGCAAAAAGTTTGAATTTCGGCCCACGAACCCTAATTTTGCCCTAATTTCACATGTTTTTCCCTAAATCTTTAGAGGGCCATATCTTTTGATCCAGAGCTCGATTTTTGAATTTTTATATCATTGGAAAGATGTTGAAATTATCCACATGATGGACTATTCAATTTTTATTTTTGGTGGATATTTATGGGAGAAAATTGAAGAAATGTCCCTAGCACTTTGGAAAAAATGTAGAACCCGACCCCCAATCACCAAAATTGATTAGGTATGGCGCTTGTTTCTTCTCCAAAGATGGCCAAATGCATCAAAAATTGATTTTGAGGGTGCCCTTACTATTTTAAATGGATCTTATTGGTGGTTGGAGATCTAAAATCAATTTTCCCATGTTTTTTCCTGTCCTTCATTACCTTCGCCATTAAAAGCCGCTTTGGCTCATTTGTAAAGGGTTGGACGTTTTTGTTCTTAAAAATCCCCTCTTACCCTTAGCACATGAATTCGAGGAGTTTTAGACCTTCCATGGAGATTGTGGCACACTTTTTGCTTCTCTCGGCATTGTAATGAATTGTATTAAATTTGGGAAAGGTAATACATGTTTTGTGAATGATCCTTCAATCCTCTCATGCATTTATCATTATTTTATGATATTTCATTATATTTTGGCAATCTGTGTATGCTTTGGTGTTACAACTCTATGATATGTGTTCATTTTCAAGACAAAATTTCATCACTCCTTTGGTGTATCACTGTTTTAGCTTAGTTTTGTTTCCCTTTACCATGTTTTCTCTCAACCCTATCTCCTTGGTAGTTTAGAGTAGGAATTTTGAATCAAAACCTCTACAAAAATTACATACGGACACCCAAACAGAGAAGTAAGAACTAGCTTCAATCTAGAGATTTTTCTCACCTTGCAAGGTCCTACACCTTGGAGAAAACTCAATGTTGTGCAATCACACTAAATGACCCAATTCTAGACTACAAATCTGAATGTCATTTAGGGTCTTGTGAGATTTACACTAAAAGTTTTAGCATGCCCAGTGGGTCCTTAGAGGTCTTCATCTTTATTGAAAAAAAAGTTGATGTGTAATTATTGTAAGTTTCTTGCTTGAAAGAGCCCTGATTTGCACATCTAGTGACTCCAAAAGGTTAGAATCAACTTGTTTCAAGATCCCAAGCTTGAAGATTCATGAGAAGAATCCAAAAAGGTCAAGGACCGAGAGAGGAGGGATTGTTTAACTATTTTCAATTATCCCCGAAAGAGGATAAAGAGGAAGAAGGATTCAAAGGTCTCCATCTCCACCAAATAGAACTCTATTAACTCCTCCACCTGGTAGACCTTTCATCCAATAAACAAGGGTTCTCGGCCAATCGAATGCTACAACCCAATCCTTATGTTGACTTTATTGGTAGTAGCCCACTTTCTCTTAATGCACAAAACCTAGTTCCAATTGTAGCATTGAAGAACATCCCATACTTTACTGGAGAAAATCAAACCACCCCTAGTGATCATGTCAAAGACATTGCTAATGTTTGTGCAATCCATGAGATTGTTGAGATGTAAATTATTGTCAAATTGCTGGCATCTTCATTCAAAGGGAAATCCTTGAAATGGTTCAAGAGACTTGAGGTAGGCTCTATCCAAAATTGGAACTAGTTGTGCATAACCCTCCATAACCAATTTGGAGAGAAAGGGGAAAACTTGTCTCTATTGGAGCAACTGACAACTATCAAGAGAGCTCCCAATGAGTAGCTAAAAGACTTCAATTTCAGATTTCAAAGAATGCAGGATATAATCCCATTAGTAGTGAGGCCAATAACTCAAGGCAATTTCTTATACTTTCCCAAGGCTTTAAATTCTGACATTTCTATGTTAATCCAATCCATGGGAGGTGCAACTATACCTACAACTTACAACATCGCCATTAGGGCTGAGAATTTTTTAATCCAAGCTAGTAAACTTGCATCTAGGCATCCTATGCCCCTATATCCAAAGTTGGAAAGCCCAAATACTAGTCAAGCACCTAATTTAGCTCCTATTCCCACTCCTAGAAATTAGAGTTCAAATGAAACTTCCACTTTATCCTTTAATACCTCAAATGAGCTTCAAGAACTTATGAAACAATTACAAAATTTGGACAATGACATGGTTACACTTAAGAGGAAACAACTTCAAATTTTTAGGCCTTCTTATCAGCCTCAAACTCATCCTAATAGACAACCATATCAGCCTAATAGGCCACCCAACCCAACTGCAAATCAACATCAAGTAAGGCCTCTTGCCAATAGACCATTTCAGCCCTATAACCCCAATAATGCATCTACCGCTAAAGCCTTAGTGCCATGAAAAATAATATAGTTCAAGAGTATGATTGGTGTTTCCCATGCTATGAACCTCACAATAAATCTATGTGCTTCAATGGTGCTTTGAACCAAGCTTTGATGGTGACAACAACTAGTGTAGAGATTGAGGCATCCAACCGAGACTACACTTGTGAATTGGTAGGCTAAAGATTTTTGTGGTATGAATCAAACACCTTCTCAGAGTGTAGTAGCTAACACACGGTCAAAGAAGAGGAATATTTTTGAAGGGAAATCATTAGATCCAAGTGATTCACAACCTTCCATCACTCCAAAAGGTGTTGGCAAGCAAAATGTAGTTCCAAATGTGCAAGGACAACCTAAGCCACCTTCTAGACTAGCTTAAATGCCATCTATTATAGCCCATGTAAAAGAAAAGAACATGTAGACTAAAGGGCGAGAAAAGAGATGGTTCATCTACATTTAACATCATTGAACAAATGAAGAAGACCAATGTGAACATATCTATGTGGGAGTCACTATCCATCCTAGGACAAAGGGATCTATTACAAGCTGCCATGAAGAATTGGTCAACCTCAAATCAGCTATCTCATATGCAAGAGAAGGTACTCATAAATTCTACTCAGCCTGAGGGGAATCATGGAGGATAGCAAGGTAAAAATTTGAAGTCCCCTCCATTCTATGTTTCATTGATCATTAGGGATAAACTAGTACATAATTGTATGATTGATTAAGGGGGCAAGTAGTTTCGTGATGCCCAAGCAAATAGCTGATCACCTACACCTTCAATATGAAGCCATATCTAAGGAAATGGTGTAATTAGATGGGACAACAGTAGCAAGAGTTGGAGTAATTAAATATTTGAGCCTTACTTTGCATGCATGCCCCAATGTCATTATTTTGTAAGATGTGTCGGTGATAGATTTTCCACCACTCTTTGCCATATGTTTGTCAAGGGATTTCACAGCTAGAATTGGAGGCTACCTATCTATTGATTGGTCACACATGTTTTTAGGACAAGGTATGGAGCTAAGGCCACAATTAGGTCCAAACCTATTACAAACTTTCACATTGAGCCTCATACTCCAAGCCCAATCAATGCTAATTGTTCAACATTTGATCAAGAGGATTATCCAAGCACACATGAAGTTGACACCAAAGTTGGAAGCATTCCAGATTTGACTCTTGATGAATGGGAAAGCAAGGTACATGATTTTGATCCCTACAAGGAAATAGAGGAATTTGAACTAGGATTCTATTACATGCATGAAGAAAATCAGCCTCTTCCTAGCATCACCAAGCCAGACCATAAAGATGACAATGAGGTATGGCAGTTGTTCTTTGATAGATCAATAAGTAGAAAAGGTGCAAGAGGGGGAGCTATGCTTGTTTCACCTCAAGGCATTAAGTATTATTCAGCTTTTAGATTTTAGTTTGCATGTTCTAACAACACTGCTGAATATGAGGCTTTGATACATGGATTACATTGGTCAAGGAAGAGAGGCATCAAAAACTTACAAGTCTTTAGTGATAGTGAGCTGATTGTTAATCAAGTTAAAGGACAACATGCTACCAAGAATGACCTAATCAAAATTTATAAGAATAAGGTATGGGATCTCATTGAGGATTTTGAAGGATTTGGCATCAACTCTATCCCTAGGAAAGAAAACCAAGCTGCGATAGGCTTACGTAGTTGAGCAAATTTTGATGTTGTAGAGTATCAAAAGAGATAAAATGCAGCCAAACATCCATGTGATTGTGAGGCCATTAGTTCTAGACAATAACACAAGTTGGCAAGTGTTTGAGAGTTACCAAAAATCATCAATTTCTTGTAAGAGGAAGTCTGAGTTCTCACCAAAAATAGGAAAATTTAGAATAACAATGACGGTGATCAAGTGGTACAAAGTGAGAACCAACAAATTTCCAAATGGACTTGTGACTTTAGAGTCTATTTTCAATCCTAATGATAAATTTAGGAAGGATAAAGTAAACATCCAAATACAGGGAGAGGATTCAGAGCCCATCTCGGTTGGAGAAGGCAAGTCACTTCAAATTGGTAAAGTGGCAACTGAGCAAGAAAGGTATGAGTTCATGCAACTTTTCCAAGAGTTCCCGGATGTATTTTCTTAGAGCTATGAATACTTGAGGGGTTTCAATCCCAAGCTATCTCAACACATAATTGAAATAGATCCAAGTGCTAAGCCCATCGTGAAAAACATAGACGGGTCAATCCACACATTGAGCCTCTCATGAAGAAGGAATTGAATAAGTTAATAGAGGTAAGTATCATATTCCCCATCAAGCATTCAAGCTGGGTTGTAAAATTGGTTTGAGTTAGAAAGAAGAGTGGGGAAATTAGGTTGTGTGTAGACTTTAGAGATTTGAACAGAGCATCCCTCAAGGATCACTACCCACTTCCTTCTATGGAGTAGATTTTACAAGTTATTGCTGGCTCTGAGAGGTTTTCATTGCTAGATGGTTATTCAAGGTATAATCAAAACATAGTAACGGAAGAGGATCAGTTCAAAACAACATTCACCACCAAATGGGGAACCTATGCATATAGAAAAATACCATTTGGGTTGTCTAACGCTAGAGCTACTTTCCAAAGGGAAATGGGCATGGCATTTAAGGGATTGATCAACAAAATAGTGCTGATATACCTATATGATATTACTCAATTTTCTAAAAGTGCAAAGCAGACCATCTCTTTCATTTGAGACAAGTGTTCCAAATATGTAGAAGATTTGGGGTATCCTTGAATCCCAAAATTTACATTTTTCTAGCTCATGAAGGCAAGCTCCTAGGCCACATTATTTCCAAAGAAGGGTTAGCAATTGATCCAGAGAGGGTGGAAGCAATAAGAAAATTGCCATTGCCAAGGTATAAGAAGGCTCTTCAAAGTTTCTTGGGAAGAATCAATTTTTTTCGAAGGTTTGTTCCAAACTTTACAGCCCTTGTCAATCAAATAACTATGATGTTGAAGAAAAGTGTGGCATTCAAATGGATAGTTGAAGGTAAGAAATTTTTAAGGAAATCAAAGAAACTATCTCACAGGATTTAACTCTCATTAACCTAGATTTCTCCAAAGATTTCATCCTTTATGCATTTGGTGGTGGTGATACAATTTCTATAATTTTAGTAACAGAACAAAGAAAATGCAAAGAAGACAATTTCCTTCTTTAGCCAAAGATTGGAGGACTATGAAGTAAGGTATTCCTTCATTGAGAAGCATGTTCTTGCAGTGATTAGGAGCTTGAAGAAATTTAAGCATCTGGTTTCAAACAACAAGGTTCAACCACTGGTTTCTCATGTGGGAGTCAAAGACTTCCTCCTCAATAAAGATCTAAATGAAAAATGTGCAGGGGTGGATTACTCATGTCATGGAGTATGACATTGAGATCAAAGTAACCAAGTTGGTATGAGGAAAGGGTTTGTGTGAACAATTGGCCTTGAGTCAACCAATTGAAGCAAACAAAGAGAAGGATGCTGTTTTAGTGCTAAAATACAACCAAGAACAAAGAGATATTCAAGAAGAAAATGGTGGTATGCTCACTCCTTGCTGGACCCAAGACATAATGCACTTCTTATAAACATGCCTATTCCCTCCAAAGATGAACAAATCCAAGAGAAGACACTTCAGATTGTAGGCTATTCCGTATGCACTTGTTGATGGTGTCTTGTTTAAAAAGGATATCAATGGAGTGTTGCTGAGGTGCATTGGGAAAAATCAGATTGAGCAAATGTTAGAAGAGTTCCATGGTGGATCAGCTGGGGCCATTTTTCTCCAAGAGTGATAGCTCTCAAGATCATGAAGGCTGGTTATTATTGGCCCAAAATGTTTAGTAATTGTTATGTATGGATCAAGAGGTGTAAGAATTATGAATTCTTCATAGAAAAAAGAGGTTAGTAGCACTTCCATTGCACCCAATCTCGGTGGACCAGCCATTCATGCAATGGGGTTTGGACTTCATTGGAGTCATTAATCCAAACTCAAGCCAAGGGCACAAATGGATTCTAACAGCAACATACTACTTCACCAAATGGACTGAGGCGGTGGCACTCAAAGAGGCAAATGAATCTAGCATTCTAGACTTCTATGAGGGGATAGCAACTAGATTTGGTATATACCTACCATCATGATATCGAGATAATGTGTTGGAATTCATAAGATCAAAGGTAACCGAATGGGATGTTAGAAATGGGATCTATTTGAGCACTTCATCAAATTATTACCCTCAAGGTAATGGCCAAGTGAGTCCACAAAAAATAATATATTAAGGGTCATCAAGAGGAATCTTGATGAAAATCAGAGGACTTGGCACACTAAGCTCAAATCAGCTCTATGGGATGATAGGATAACTCCCAAGAGATCCACAGGTAACTCTCCATTCGATGGTTTATGGGAAAGAGGTAGTCTTGCGTATGTCACTTGAGTTGCCAACATTGGAACTCATGAAGCAATTAGAATTGTTAGAGTTTGATCCTATGGAAATTAAATATGTAGAATTGATGGAACTCCAAGAAATTAGAGAGCATATAGCCCAAAAATGGAGAAGAACCAAGCTTTGATCAAGAGAAGCTTTGATAGGAAAGCTAAGGATAGAACTTTCCAAGTTCGAGATTTAGTGTTGAAATGGGATGCGACCAGAAAATCCAGGAAGGCATTCAAAATTTGATGCCATTTATAGTGGCCCCTACATAGTCACAAAATACAAAAACAACAATGCCTTCCAATTGTTTACATTGGATGGTGAGGAACCTGCAGATTCCAGCTTAAGGAATCCATCTAAAGCATTCTTACTTAAGGAAAATTCTCACCTTGTACATAACACTTAGATTTTTCATTCCTCCTAGTGCTTATGCACATTTTTTTGTAGTAGCTTAGATTTACATTTCCATAAGTGCTTTGGCACAAGTTTTTTTGCCCCAAGGATGCATCTTTTGCAGATCATATTCCATGTCAAAGTAGTTTTCTACTCTCACAATCTTCATCTTAGAGATTTTCTAATGAATTGAGAGTAACAAGTAGTTAAGTTGATGACTCCATTGCCCAATGGATTACTTCAGGCAGCTAGTCACTTCATCCAAAGAGGGTAGATTACCCCTCTGAGTCACCAAAATTGTTATCCAAAATAAGCCCCCTGCTTATTTTGGCTAACTTGTCTTCATTATTTCCTTCCTTGTGCCTCAGTCAAATTTTTACACATTTTAGGCACTCAATTTTTTTGGGTATTGCTTCATTAGATAGAGAATTTTTTCCCCTTTCTAGATAGGTAAATAAGTCCTCCTAACTCCTTATATTTTGCAAGTTATGGCTTGATGGAGTTTGAGGGGAAATTTTCCCAAGGTGGGCCCATGGGAAAAATTTGGCACTTAGCCTTTTGAGGTCAAAGGGGAAAAGGGAAAATTTTGGCCCAAAAGCTTGTAAGGAGATGAAAGGGTGCCATGTGTCATGTCAGCGGTAGAAATCAAGATGGTGGAAGGACTTTGGAATTTTTTTCCAAAGTAGTTAATGACACAAAGGTAAAAAGTGGAGTGCATCCCTGCCAAATAACCAGATGGTGCCATGTGTCCCAGAGTGGTGGAGGTGCAGAGTTTGTTTGGAAATTTTTCCAATTTCATAAAAATGTAGAATGATCATTTGAACCTATAGATCAATAAGAGGATGCCACATGGCAAAGCACACAAGTCGGGCAGTGCAGATTTTTTTCAGAATTTTTTCCAATTCAAAAAAGGAGGGAAAAAGTTCAAATTTTGGCCCACGAACCCTAATTTTCCCCTAATTTCTCCTATTTTGTCATAAATCTTTAGAGGTCCATATATTTTGATCCAGAGCTCAAATGCTTGCATTTTTTTATATCATTAGAAAGCTATTGAAATTCTCCACATGATGGACTATTCAATTTTGATTTTTGGTGGATATTTATGGGAGAAAATTGAAGAAATGTCCCTGGCATGGGAAAAAATGTAGAACTCGACCCCCAACCACCAAAATTGATGAGGTATGGCACTCATTTCTTCTCCAGCATGGCCAAATGCATCAAAAATGGATTTGTGAGGGTGCCCTTGCTGTTTTAATGGATCTTATTGGTGGTTGGAGATCTCAAATCAATTTTCCCATGTTTTTGCCTTTCCTTCATTCTACTTCGCCATTAAAAGCCAGTTTTGGCTCATTTGTAAAGGGTTGGATGTTTTTGTTCTTGCAGACTCCCCTCTTCCCCTTGGCACATGAATTTGAGGAGTTTTAGACCTTTCATGGAGATTATGGCATGTTTTTTGATTCTCTGCTATTGTAATGCATTGTATTAAACTTAGGAATGGTAATGCATGTTTTGTGAATGATCCTTCAATCCTCTCATGCGTTTATCATTTTTTTCTAATCTTTCATTATATTCTAGCAATCTGTACATGCTTTGGTGTTACATCTCTATGATCTATGTTCATTTGCAAGAAAAAGTTCATCACTCCTTTGGTGTATCATTGTTTTAACTTAGTTTTGTTTCCCTTTACCATGTTTTCTCTCAATCCTGTCTCCTTGGTAGTTTAGAGTAGGAATTTTGAATCAAAACCTTTGTAAAAATTACATGCATACACCTAAATAGAGGAGTAAGAACCAGCTTCAATATGGAGAGTTTTCTCACCTTGCAAGGTCCCACACCTTGGAGAAAACTCAATGTTGTGCAATCACACTAAATGAACCAATTCTGGACTACAAATTTGAATGTCATTTAGGGGTGCTATGGATTTACACTAACTTGAAATGTTAGGCTTACCAAAAACACGGTAATCTCATTCATGCACTATCCCAATCTTTACATCCTATTACTTCACCTTGGCATTTTTCAAAATGGGGACTCAATTTAATTGGAAAAATAAAGCCCACATCTTTTGATGGCCACACTTTTATTATAACTACCATTGAGTATTTCACTAAGTGGGTTGAGGCTATGCCTCTTACTAACGTTACTTGGTCCAATATTTCTAAATTCATATTCAACCATATTATCTATCATTTTGGCATCCCCACTACTATTGTCATTAAAAATGGTGGTTCTCTAAAGAATAAGGATCTCAAGGCCCTAACTAAGAAATATAATATCCACCTACAATGGGCTACACCCTATTATCCACAATACAATGGCAAATCCAAATTATCAAACAAGACTATCAAGTCCATTCCAAAAGACAATAAACACGAGACATAATTGGCATACGTGAGTTATATCCTACCCTCTCGGGCCTACCGCACTTCCTTCATACACCTAGAGGAACTACTCCTTTCCCTACTATATGGATCTGAATCTATATTACCTATCAAATTTGAACTACCTTCACTTTGTGTCTCCCTCCAACATCTCATTCATGAAGAGAATTACCATGTTGCATGCCTTGCAGAGCTAGAATTACTAGATGAGAGATAACTTCGTGCCTTAGACCATATGTAGGTATATCATAATAGACTGTGTCATAATTATAATCACAAGATCAAACCTCGATACTTTGAAATCGGTGATTTGGTCCTAAAGGAAAATCAAAAGAACACAACTAAACCATGAGAAAAGCATGGCAAAGTTGAGCCTAATTGGTTGGGTCCTTATGTTATAACTACTAAATTTGGATCTAGTGCATACAAACTATCTATAAAGGATGACAAATAGTTTAAGGAGCCTATAAATTCCATTCAATTGAAGAAGTTATAATCCTAAGTCTCTGAAGAGTAACCCTTAGATCTTGGGGCATATTAGTGTATCCACCTGTTTTGTCATTTCACTTTGTTTCCCGCTTGTAACTTTTCACCTTGTCGTGTGTCACATGTTTTCCTTATTAGGTTGTCATGCCCATTTTCTACCACTATTTTTCACCTTCCATTATGCTTTTGTTCACTTCCTTCATATGTAGTATGTTGGTTTTGACTTGGGAATTTCCTTTCCCTCTTCTTTGGTGTGTGGTTCAAAATTCCAAAAAAAAACAAAAACATTAAAAAAACATCTCACAAAAAAACTACAAAAACAATATAAATTGTTCAAAATCCCAAAAATAATATAATTTTTTTAGAAAATACAAAAAAAACATACAAAATGTTTAAAAAAAAAAAAACTAGCAACTGTGTAAATTTGTTCACCATTTTCTTCATTTGATTGTACCCAATCATCTTTTTCAATCAATCAAGCCACTCTTTGTAATTTAAATTTGCATAGGGACATCACTTGGCTTTGTATTTCTATTGGGGAACTTGAAATCTATATATATTCACTTTTTTATAATAATTTTTACATTAGTGTGTTTTTGTTCACTAGCTTGTTTAACATTTGTACATATGGAATTTTGTATTGTATATTCTTAGCTTATTTTCTTATGTTTAATAGTTTGAATAATCATTATTCTATGTATCTAGAATGCGCTTATAGACCAATTGCAAGAAATTTATTCACATCCTAGTTCACATATAAATTTGGTGTGGTTCTTTCCTGTTCATATTGGGTTTCTTTCTATTACTTCTTTTATATCTTTTTATCATTTGCACGTGTTGTGTTTTCCTCTTGGTTTATTTAAGCCATGGAATGTCTTCATTTTTGTTTGCATTTGTATTTCCAAATTTGTGAAAATCCACAAAAAATCAAATATCGCAAAATAAAAAAAAAAATCAAATATTTCAAAAATAAAAAATAAAAAAATTACAAAACTTTTGGACAAACATTCACTTATCATATAAATCCTACAATTGGAAAAAACTTAAAGTGAATCATTGAAAATTTCAATACAATCTTGATAAACTTCATACATTTATCTATTACGCTAGTGATTGTGTTAATCCTACAACTATCACTTTCTTCCCTTTGCATGATATGCTAACTATGCTTGGGAAAGTCACACAATTGTTTTTCCTTCGTGATATAACTTCATTGGGTAAATTTCAACTTTGATCATTTACACAATGGATTCAATAAGAGTTTCATAAGGAGTCACTTTAACTCCGCTCATTCAGTCTGATCCTATTCCCATTTGGGAGCATTTGTATCTACTTAATCATCATTGTGGCACGCATTAGGGACATAGTTGATTGTCTTATTTTTGACTTTGTGTAGCATTGTTGATGTTTACTCTTTTTGGACCACTTACAAGTAGTGTGATCACATCTTTGTTCCTTTATAACACTGATGCCGAAACCTACTTTATATATTGGGTTTGTTTTCCTTTTTATCTTTTCTTTGTTGTGTGTGTTTGTTTACGTGCATTTGGGTTAACCATCATCGTGACAACTCTATTGTGCAACAACAAAAATCATGTTGTTCTAAAAATTACTCTCCAAACAATGCTCATGCTACAAACAGAGTCCTTTCCCATCCTTGTTTTAATCCCTTTCTTTCTTCCTATCAAGTAGTTGTCCACCACCTTGTTGCATCATCCATCCACTTGAGGGGGCATTCCTCTCTTGTTCTATTTTTATGTGGCATCTCAATGCTTCACAATTTTTCTCGCTTTCGCTTGATTTGCATGTGTCTATTATCTTTAAAGCACTATTACTTTGCTATAGCACTTTGAAGAGGGGAAAATGTAGACACCTAGAAATACATAAATATTTTATCATGCTTCTATCTAGTTAGAATTAATTAAATTAATTCTATCTCGCCGTAATACACCCCTTTGAAATTAATTAAATTAATTTCATCATTCAAATATTCCCCTTTAGAATTAATTAAAATTAATTCTATTACCTAAGCTATATTCCTACCCATTGGAATTAAATAATTTAATTCTAACATGCCTTTGGAATTAATTAAATTAATTCCTACACCCTCTTAGCTAATATAATTAAACATTTAATTATTTAAATGGTTAATTATCTCCTCACAATTAAATTAATTTAATTATACCATTCTCTTGGAATTAATTAAATTAATTCCTAACACCTTCTAGCTAATATAATTAAACATTTATTTATTTAAATGGTTAATTATCTCCTCACAATTAAATACTAATTAAATTTAGTTATTTAATTCCACCTATTTCAGTCAACAACCACTTGGACTCCACTTGTACTCCACATCCTCATCCTAGTTAACTACACTTCTAGAATCCTAGAAAGGTGGGGCAATTGAATTACACGTACAACCACCTTCCCGGATGTAACTTCTGCAATTAAATCCATTATTTCCCTAAATTCCCGACACTACTGTAACTTCCTCCAATGCTATTTTTAGCATGTGCATTCAACCGTGTTTAACCAACTTCCAACCACTTTTGCTTCTATAAATTGCAAGCTTACTCTCTTACAAATCCTCCTGAATTGTTTGCAAATAAACTCTGTCAATTTGTAATCTGAAGCTTTCCAAAGTATCTATGTTTGTAGAATTTGCACTCACATTTGGAGAATATTCAAGAGCACCCACATCCATTTGCAAGGTTCCATAGATAAAGTCTCCACAACCTTACTAAGGTTTGCACTGAAGGATTACAAGGAGGTTTGCATTATTATTTGTGTATCTTTCATTACTGTAGTTTTTTTCTCTACATACGAGAGGTAAACAATGAGGATCAAAGGACCCCAAGCCTCACCAAGGAGAAAATAAAAGAGGCCATGGAAAGGGAAGTAGCAAGCATAATAAAATACTTGGTGGAGTACAACGATGACGAAATACTCAAAGAGATAGAGGAGAGTGTAGGAAAGGAGTATGGGAGCATGGGTGGAGATCCTAGTTTAGTGGTAAGCTTTCCAAACTAAGCGTGCACAGGAGGGAAGAGTGTGGTAATGGTACATGAGCAAGGAATGGGTTACATCAATGATCTAAGTAAGGTACTACACATGTGCTTCCAAAGTACCATACCTATAGACAAACTCCTTGCATGGTCTTCATTCAAAGAAGAAGGAAAATACCTCATATAAGAAAAATGCTATCTTGGGATTTTGAGTCCCATATTGATGAGCCAAAATTTGATGTCAAAAAGGGGCATTGAAGAAGATACCGTTTGACTACTTAAATATCAAAAATCACTCCTATATATATATACATTAGCGTCCTCACTCCATCATCTATAGTTAGAATAGACTCGAGAGGCCAAGGAGCCTAATCTATGCGCAACTACCATATATGGATGGATAGGGGTCATTTCTCAATTCCTTTTCTTCGAGGAGGCCGTTAGGCCCCTATATCTATATATATCCCAATGAGGGCTAGGTCTATGTGGATGTGACCAATGGGAGGGAGCGATATATATGCTTGGCCCTCCTCTATATATATATAGATAAAATATATGCTTGGCTCTCTATATAGATGAGATATATTCTATAGTCAAGGGTAGATTTCAGCTATATAGAGTTGGCACTCCACTCTAGATAAGACATCAACTATATGGGAGGGGGCTTAGAGACCAAAGGAGTGAACCCCCTGATAAATGCTCAACATTTATCCTATGAGAAAGTCTGCAATGCACTCAACAAGGTATCGGTGGAGGTTGAGGTGAGAATATTCGGAAGGAATGACATGGTAAGGTTCCTAGAGGAGAGATGGATAAGAAGAATGAAGAAATAATTAAGAAAAGAAAGGATCTAAAGCAAGGGGAGCTGATCGGTTCACAATTAAGAAATAACTAAGGGAAGAAAAGGCGAAGGTGTGCAAGGTCTACGAAAGATAGAGATTATTATAGATGCCATTATCTTGAAGCATCTAGACCTAGCCTTGCCTAATTAAAAATATGAGTCAACCTTGCAATGCTTGGAATACTTAACTTGTATCCTTACCATGAAAATGTGGCTGCTCACATTGGAATCAGTAGAAGAGGCGTTGATATGCTAGGAGGAAGATAAATAGAATATCGGGGAGATAGTCACTTGGTATTCGAGATCCTTTCCTTTGTGAAGACCATCGTGTGAATGGCTTAGGTAGTATATAATAACCGCACCGACAAGGACATGGTAATAATTATTTTAGTTGCTACACATGAGGTAGATCTGAAATAATTCCAGGAGAAGAATAAAGGAAACAAGGAAGAGTGAGATAAAATCCTAGCCAAAGTTAAAAAGAAAATGGAAGCAATTGAAACCTTGTGAGGTTTGGTTAAAAATCAGCTTAAGAAATGTTCCCCAAGTCTCTCACAAGATAGATGCATTAGAAGACCTTGGAAAGAATATGGAAGGGATCGTAGATACACTAAATGCTAAGGGAAATGAATTGAGATTTGAGGAGGTGAGCACTCTAGTGGGTGACCTACTCTAGCAAACATAAGATGAAGTGGATTTCTGGGAGAAGATTGAGGCAATAATGAGGAAGGAGTTACCACTCCTCTTGTAGTAATAATTTTTTTCTCCATTCTTCCATTCTTAATTCTTTCATTTCTTCCATTATTTCATCCTCCATACAATTTGTTTGGATCCCACCATTCTTTATTCTTTGAAAAAGTAGGATGTTTTCAAGGATAAAGAACAAGATTAGTGTGGGGTGATGTTGGGCCTCAAAATATTGGATGAGTATCGGAAGGTGCATGAGTGTGTAGGACTAGTAAGAAGAATGGCATGAAGGGATAAGCATGTAGAGTAAGGGTTTAAGAAGGGTTTAGGAGAAACCAGGGTGCGTGTGCAAGACAATACACAAGATCTAAGGACTTAGCCATATTCAGTGTTCTAGAGGCACTTGAGGAAAAATGTGACCCAACTAGGCATGCCAAGTGGATAAGGTGCTAGCCTAGAGACTTAGTGGTCAAGAAAAGGATATTCCATGCAAGGAATATTCCTAGGAAAGAAATCATTACAGAAGGTGGAGAGCTCAGAACAGGATAAAATTCACCATTGAAGGACCACATGGACACTTGGCATGCGATCTACTCCTGAATGAAGGAATGGTGGTGGGTATTGGACCTATAAGAAGAGATGTTCGGGTAGAAGAAAGGGGACAAAGACATATAGCATGGGGAAGGTGAAGCTCTGTAGAAAGTATTAGGAGGCCCTAGGGTTGGGGTTTTTCCATTAGGGAGTTGCAAGAAGGTCATCATGTCTAAGGGATGGGTCTGTAAAACTCATGTAATAAGGGGGCATAGCTAGGACTCCTGATATATGAGTTAGATCTTTGTTTTAACATATATTGTATGGGTCGGATCCTTGGCATTCACTGTGTTTGACTTGGCATGGTCTTTTGAATGTAATGTGGTTACTTATCACTCTTGATCAATATATATATATATATATATATATATATATTATGAATATCTTGTTCATGGGTGTAAACCCTAGTGTCATTTCTTCATATTATAAATAATATATATTCTTCATAATCCATGTTGTGTTGTTTCTCTCATTTTCATGCATGGGTATAAGGATATGGTAACTCATATTGTGCTTTTACATGAATATCCACTTTTTGCATTTAATCCTCTAACAATGGCAAGATCTTCTCACAATGCTCACATAAAGGAGGGGCTCGGTGCCGCGCATGCCTCAGTGAGAACCCGGTGCTTGCTTGGGTGATAAGAGGATGCACATGGGGTTATAAAGTTGTACTAAGGGTACATGAAAAATGACTAAAA
Organism: Taxus wallichiana var. yunnanensis; assembly: GCA_018340775.1. Taxonomy (NCBI): domain Eukaryota; kingdom Viridiplantae; phylum Streptophyta; class Pinopsida; order Cupressales; family Taxaceae; genus Taxus; species Taxus wallichiana. Next base: position 222,164,362 of record CM031236.1, on the reverse strand, counting down.
GATGGACAAAATATAAAAAATGACAAGAAATGCAAAAGACTCACCTAAAAGGTGGTCCCACCAGGCATGCCAGAATGTTGATCAAATTTTCTCTTTCCTGTTCAGATTAGTGAAGTAGATACTAAAGAAAACCAAACAACTCCAAAATGCAAGGGTTTAAGGTACCTTGATGTATGATGGATGCAAATGGATGGGTGCAAAGCGAGATAAGCTCACCAAAACTTGACAAATCGTGCAACAAAGGTAACTAGAAATAAAATGGATTAGATGGTAGATGAGGGGGTTGTCTAAAACATTTGGTTCTAAGAAGCGTTAACTTCATTATATGGATGTTAACCCACGTATTTGATAAAAGATGATAAAATAACTCATAAGAACAAGATAATATGTAGAATTTGAGGCACACAGAATCTAAAAATGTAGAAATGTATACTTGGTTGGGTCGATGGCAACCTAGGATATAGAAAGAGGCTCGATGATGACTTGAGAAGATGTAGCCAAACAATGGATAAAATGTGGAGATGAAGAACACTAAATGTAGATATGATGACAAAAAGACTTATAAACACTCGAAAAAAACCTATAGAGGAGATCCTAAGATAGGGGAACAAAAAGGATGTAAGAAAACAAAGATTTGGATGGATTTGATGGAAATAGAGCTCGGGTTGATGATGAATGAACTGAGTTGGTGATGACTAGGGATAGATAGAATGGATTTGGGTTGAAAATAGATATTGTGATTTACACATTTTTGATAATACAATAAGGTTTGGACAACAAGTTTGGAAGCATAAGTGTCAAAATGATTGATCAACATTTAGCAACACAAAGGCTACAAAGGTTTCATTTAATGTGTTCAAGAATACAACAAACCTAAGTAAAATGTGTGACAATTTTCAAGGTTGCAAAATAATGTCAACAATTTTGAATCAATGGATCAAAGGTTTGTCCTAGAAAACAAGTTTTCAAGATAGGTAATCACATGGAACAATCATACAAGTTTTGGTAAACGATCAATCAACAGAGAACTACTCCCTATGTGTTTCAATGATAGTTTGACATAAAATGATCAACACAATGTCAACACTTATGTCAAGTTTAAGATAAACAAGGTGTAAGTATTAATAAGGGGTTGATGTGATTTCCAATCAAAGTATACTATAGTGAGTTTAGATCCAAGCAAGACCTAAATCCCAAAAAGTGGAAGTTACTGAATGTGAGCAACATAACAATACCACTAAGATACATTAACCAAGATTTGTGAAAAATAAAGGTATTAGTATTAAAATAATATTGACACGACACGAAAAAAGTAATGACAACACTTTTCAAGTTTGAGGTAACATTTGAAAACAAACAAGGCCAAATAATACCAAGGAATTGTTAAGATGTGTGTAATGTAACATTATAATCTAGACACTTAGGTTGATTTTTTGAGTTAGTGCGTTTAAGTAAAATGAAATAAATTTTTAACTAAAATAATTAGAATATTTTCATGTTTGAATGCTCTGATTTTCCCCCTAACTCCATTTTTTCATAGATCTACTATTGAATTTTCATGGAACCTCAAGCTTGAAAATATTTTTTTGCTCATAAATCCATAATCATGCAACCGATCTTTGTGAAACTTCACGAGTGAATTCCTTCTAAAAAAGCTTTACATTAAATGAAAAATCATCAATATTGATGATCCATATAAATTTTAATAGTCAAAATAAATTACAGCACATACACCATACTTTTCAGATCTACATAGTTTAGGCGATTAAAAACTCTCAAAATTAGAGCGAAGACCTTAGAAAAAATAAAAATTTTTGAGACCGGTTTTGATCCATTCTAACATCTAGAGGTCCCCTTTATAAAAATAGTAAATTGTGATAAGTAATATTTTCCTAAGAATAGTAAGTTTCAGAAATGGAAAACATTCGAGATCCCCATCATTCCTTGCAACTCAAAAACACAAAAAAGTAACAATTTTGGAAACTTACTAAAAATAGCCTTCGAAATAGGACATGCTAAAAATAGAAAGTGTTGGAATTGAGGTAAAAATTTACACATATATTAATTTCCCATTTGTCTCACTACTTCCCACATCATGAAGATCAAATACTTAGGCCTGGAAACCAATTTCCACTCTAAACGCCGAGTATCCCAATGTTGTGGAAAATGATGTAACCTACATTGACTTAAAATATTTTAAGGAAATAATTTTAAATGACCCACAGGAACTAATGCAGGAAAATATATTATCAAGCGAGATATTCAAAGTAGGTGGTCACCCTCTATCCATTCAAAGCATTGAGTTAGTCTTAGCCTACACACAACACTATGATTACAATTCTAGAGTAATTCATGTAGATGATAAGTCAATCATCATAGTCCTCACACCAGAAAGGAATTTCTTAGTGCCTAAAAATTCCCACCATTAATAACATGTTTATCATCACCAATAAGTTTTCTTCACAAGAACGGGTGAGGATAGACTCATACTTGTAGGGTTGGATAGTTGGATCATGGCTTAAATAAGGAAGGAAGCCCTCACAGATCCTTAAGTATTTGTCTTGGAGTGAGTTTAAAAAGTTTACTCGATGCTATTTTCCTCCTAAGAAGAGTGATGGGAGAAGAAACAATAAATGAATTCCAGTGTTGGATGGCTCAATTCATTCTGGTGGTTACAAAAGGATACCAAATGGTTGACTGGGGGAAAATCATAGGTAACAAACTTCATAAAAAACTATTGTAGTTTCCCACCTCTAAGAAGTTCACAATGACTTATTATTTAGTCTATTCAATTACATACAAAATGCATTTATGAGGTATCCCCACTACACCTAATGTGCTACATAAGTTACCAACCCACAAAAATACCAACATATCACATATCAAGAAAGTAAATAACGTTTCTCTAGGGTGAATAATGCATTCACCATGCATGTTATAAGGCTATTTTAAGGAAATATTGAATGGATAATCTCATCTCAAGCATCCGAGTTGATCGAGAAGTATGGAAACCACTTCATTCAGTTTCCCATATTAACGTATCTCGGGGTCGAAGGATTTGATCTTGTACCTCATATGATACAAGGGTATCCAAGTGACAAGATCATCATAATCGAGTCATGTAGCTAATTATCTCATGTTCACACCATGCGTAGAAGTGTAAAGAATAAATATGTATCCTTTCCTATTTCTCTGGGAATATACTCATGCAAGAGTGTCACAAATGTAACTAACATTGAGTCTTCCTTCAAAAATTTTAAGTTTTACTCATATATGTCTTGGTAAAATTTGACATTAGGAAGAATCCTAAGACTTTCCTCCTGTTGGGTTTGCATCATATTCCAAAAATTGAGGACTATTGGGCTAATTGTATTGATGAATTTGAGGTAAGGAAATGAGACTACATGATAATGACAATGGATTAGATGAGAGACTTAAAGTTTAACTAGTTTGTGGATGGAACAAAAGATGATGGATTAGACCTATTTGATCCAAAATATCAAGCGATGCAATCTTCCCTCTTCTTCACACTCCATGGAATATCGGAGAGTTAGGTGAAATCTAATAAAGAACCATGGCTGTAATTCAAAGTTCAAAGAATTGGTTTAATTAGATAAGGGATTATTTCATAGAATCTAGTGGTCTACTATCTCTGTTGAGGTAAATTCTTCTCACTTCTTCTCTCGAAGGCACATGAAGGGGCCACGAGGTCTACTCTTTCGAGTAATCTTCCAAGAGGAATCTTGTGGAAAATGAGTGTATTGAAGTTTATCCCCCTCAAAGGCTTCAAAATAAGGATAAAGTCAAATAATATCCCATTGAGCCACTTGAATTAGGGGAAATTTATCCATCAAAATATTGTAATCATCCTCGTAATCCAAGAGTTTCCTTCTCGTATCTCGAGTCACCTCATGTTGGGCATGCTTTAGTTCCTTATCAAGATCTCAAGATTTCACCTATGCCTGAATTTGTGTCCACACCTGCTGATATCTTCTCATGGGTATAAGAGTTTTTAGAGGAGATTCAAGAACAATCCAACAAGCTAAGGCACCTAACTTTGAGGCCATTTCAAATAACATCAAAACCAAGCATACCTAAAAGCATAAACAACTTCTCATTTCTTCATTAGGACTTCTAGATCTTAGTATGTGGAAGTTTCACATTTGAAATTTATTAATCCCATGGGAGAAATGACACATGATGATTATGAGATGATAAGGATTTCCTTGAGAAAAGCCACCCATGCAGGATAAGTGCACCTATTCAAAGAGGATGCATCACAGTTTGCTTATAAGAAATGAAGAAAGTAAGATAACTATGGAGAAACTAGAAGAGCATGTGAGAACCCTCACTACATATGTGTAATCATTTCTATAACGCAATGCAACACCACCTCCTCTAGAAAATATTATCTCTCCCATCATTAGTTTTTATCCTCAGTGATCAAGAGAGCTCAAGGGTACACCATGCAAGAGAGATCCAATGAAAAATGGGTGGAGAAGATTTTGGAAAAAGGAAAGGTATTATTTCCGAGGTTATATCTCTATTAAAATTTTCCTTGCCACTTGCTTGAAGGTAAAGATAACCAAGGAAGATATTGAGAAATAAAATGAACATTAGGAATAGTGTGTTCTCATTGGTGTTCCAGGATGTGTTGTCTTGATTCTCACGCTTTAATGAGTAAGAATGTATTCAATTCTATATTAGATATTTTTTCTCCCATGTGGTCTCACATATTGAGTGATAGATATGATATGATAAATGATGCTATCTAGAACTTGAGTCTTGTTGAGAGCATGCATTTGAGATCTTGGAAAATTTCAATGAAAGTGTGCTAATGCTTGGATCACCTCTACTCGGTGAACAATCATCCTTGGAATATATTATCAAGTATTTCCATGATTTGGTCTAGAAAAAGGAAAGGGATCCTTTCTATTTCAATGAAGATACTTTGTAATCCCTTACAAAAATTAGAGGCTCAATCTCTAATAATGTAGTAGATCATCAAGTCTGGTTCAATCAATGTTAGACGCTTGGTGGTGTTCCTGATACTTAGATCAATGATTTGGGTTGTGTTTACTTTCAACAGGTGGAGAAGGTGGCACTCACATCAACTCATTTCATTAAGGAAGTGAAGGGTGAGGAGTTAATCTAGGAGAATTTCCTTAGAGTTATCCAAGAGTGGGGTCTTCATCATTACAACCATCTTCATCCTTAGATTTATCACTTTCTACATCCCTATTTATATGTTTGAATTTCTCATTGGGAATGTACTTTTGAATTTTTTTCTTATTCACTCAAGTGACCTTTTATTTGACATTTTAAAAGTTCTCTTTTATTGATAAGAAAGGGGCTTAGTTTTATTCATATAGGAATATGAAAGGTCATAAGTGATGGGGTTGTGAAAATTCATGTGGGGGAGGTGAAGAGACATTGTAAAGATATATATTGGGGTGTCTTATGTATTTCAAGGGTTGATAGCTATTATTATCTCAATATAGGCAAGAAGTTGTTTCTTATATTTTCTCGTCTATGTTTGTAGTCATTATTTTACCCTCAATACTTCTTTCTAACCCCAAGTGCACTGACATATCACCCAACATATGTTAGGCACTCACTTGAGGCATGTGCAGTGTTGAGCCCCTCCTTTATGTGAGATTTGTAAGAGAGTTCCACCATTAATGGAGGATTATTTGTAGAAATAGAAGTACATGCATCTACTCAAAAAGGTAGAAGATATAACTAACAGATCTACACATCAATGCATCATAAAAGCTAAATAAACATTTTATTAAGCATATGGAACAAGATCTGAGTCATGACAAGCCAAATAACATGAGGGTTTACACCCATAAATGAGATGTACAAAATAGATCCATGTATATTGATTTTAAAGAGTTTTTGGTAACCATAATACATTCAAAAGGGTCATCTCAGACCATATACATCAAATGATAAAGATCTAACCCTTACATACCTATATGATTAGGGATCCTAACTATGCCTTCCCATTATAGCCCTTGTTATAGACCCCAGTACCCATACATATGCTTAATGACATCCCTTACAACCCTCTAGCACTAAGAACTCTAAACCCAAGCACCATGAGTTCCAAACCCTTAACATTTCCTAAAAATTCTACAGCACCTTGTTACCTTTCTTCTCTCATTTTCCCTTCTATTGTCTCTCACGTATATCTCTATATATGTTCCTATCCCAAGCACTTCTTTAAATAGGATCAAAATTCACCACCATGACTTGTCTCTGAGCGGATCATGGGCCAAGTGTCAATGTGGTCGTCCATTGACAAATTCTTATCCTCTTTGTAAAACCTTCCACGAATTGTAATGATGCCTTTGGGAATATTCCCTACGTGGAATACCCTTTTCGTGGCCTCGAGGTTCTAGGTGGCACGCACGTTATCCACTTATCACGCCTAGTTGGGTCCTCACATTTTTCCTCAAGTGAATCCTTGTTGCCAAATATGGCTAAGTCCTTTAAACCTTTGTTCTACCTCCCGTGCACACCCCGATTTCACTTAAACTCTTCTTAAACCCTTTTTATTACACACTTTTCCTGAGTTCCCTTCTATTTACATGGTCCTATGCACGTGCACCTTTAGGTACTTAGCCAATATTTAGGGTTCAATAATGTTACTCTACTTCCTTCTTTCAAACTTGAAAGAATTGTAATCTTGAATAAGAAAGAAAGAGTTTTGTATCTTTGAGGCATAAATGAATTGAAATTTGTATCTTTGATTTGTTAATCTTGTTATCGCTTACATGGTTATTTTATTCTTATTGGATGTGGACCTACATTGGTTAATGTCATTGAAATATGAAAATTCCTATTCATTACATTAACCCTCCCCGTGCTCATGTATAAGTTTTCTATGCTAATGAATTGAAACTAAACACCTAAGAGTTTCAAAGAAAATGCAAACCTAACAATGAACCATCAAGATAAGAGCTTATGGAGACTAAACATCCTCAATATGCATGCAACTTTGAACAAAATCAAACTAACATACTAAGATTAATCCCTACTCTTTAGATTGTTAAACTACAAATGAACCTAGTTAGATCCATAACAATCAAAGGTTGATTGTTTATTTGATCTCAAGGTTTTGAGAATGGAATCTCATCAAACATGGCTACAAGACCATTTGATTCTTCCCATATTACTCAAAGCTTGGATGGATGAAATGCAAGATGAAGATGCTAGCTCAATTCTAATGGAGAATGCTCAAGATCCAAATGCCTATAGTTTATGCTTATAAAAAGGTGGTGTGTTTGAAATGGTAGGAGGAGGCTTTTTTATATAGCTTGCCAATTTGAGCAAGGCTATGGATTTGGTGAATGTGGGATAAACCTAAAGAGGAAATACAAAGGGAATGTATTTTTCATAAAGTATGTGCACTTTGTGGGAATAAAAGGGGGTTTAATTAATCAAAGGTGATTAATTAATAGGGGGATAAGCTTATAGAGGATTTTTAGAAGAAAATTAGTGTGATTTAGCTGTAAGAGAGGATTTAAATGCAATAAATGATGATTTATTGATTAAAATTAGTGGTTGTAATTAATTAAGAATAATTAATTACCTTAGGTAGAAGTGGTTGCTAATTAATGAAAGGTTGTTAATCAACATCCTAAGTGATGAAAGGGTTAATCAATTAGCGTAATGTAATTAATTAATGAGGATAGAAGAGAAATGGTGTGTTATTGATGAAATGTTGTCAATTTGCGGGAAGGGGATAGCTAGTGCAATTTTAGTAATAAAATTGCTTAATCAAATTATAGGTGTCTACATTTTCCCCTCTTTGGGGTGGCGTAAGTGACGACACTTCAAAGATAGTAGACAAGTACAACTACGTAAATTTTTAAAGGAGTCGAAGAAAAATTAGTAGAGTGAAGGATGCCCTTGAGTGTCGATGGGGTTGTAGACACCAAATTTGTGTCTTACGACCCCTTGTGACCCGCATCTCATTTCGCAACCTAACCTCATCACCTAAACCTTACACAATTATTTATTAATTACCTTGTAATTGATAAATCCACATCACCTTACCTGCCACCTCATTTTGCCACCTCATCATGACCTAGTCCTAACCCTAAACTAACCTAATTAAGACCTATAACTTGGTCCACACCTACACCCATGACTAATGACCCCTTTCTCGCACCCAAAACCGGCCTTCTAGTCACTTGACCAAGCCCGCAACTAATCTCTCGGGAGAAAGCGGGGAAAGTGGGTGATTTTACTAAAAATAGCCTACTTTTTCCTAACCGATACTGGTTCCTACTCGACCGCCGTCGGTTACGTAACCGCCATCGGTTCCCTGTAAATGGGCTCCCCAAACCAAAAACAAAGGTGAAAGGATTTTTGGATCAACGAGAGATCAGCGGGAGCGATCAAGAGAATCCGGATCTTTACTTGGCCGGCGAGAGAGCGAGTGAAGAAACCGAAGAGTTTGGCAGAAAGGAGATCAAGCCCAAAACTACAACGGAATAGCGAAACAGCTTTGTGATACTCAAATGATCATCGGGAGGAGATCTCTCATCTTACTGTGTGTCAAAGCCATCTTACCTAAGTTACTGCCTTTGTCATCGAGTTCCTTGACTGCATCTTCGTCTATAACCATGAAGTTACATCTTGCATGTCCTCTTTAATAACATTTCTTAGACTTTTTGAATCACAGTCCCCATAAATCCATTCCTAGATCCACTACCCAACGTGTCATTGCATCTAACTATCATTCATTTACCTCTCACCATCTCATTACCTAATATCACTCATATACCAGCCTTACCAACAACACCGTTACCCTACGACACAACCACCCCATAAAACAACCAACCTACAGATCTAGACCATACCGATATCGGTTATCAGCAACCAGGTATCGGTTATTGTGACTCAAAACCAGAAATCAGCCTTTCCCCTACCCGTCTCAACGAAGCAATTTAATTGATATTTTACAGTTTTGGTGTTAATTCATATTAGCGAGAGGCCACCACCTTCGAAAGGAAGTTTTATATTTCACGGGCCCAGGCGGTTCCCTCATTTATTGTCTAATCAAAATCTTGTGGTCTTGTGTTCTTATTTGCGGTAGTCCTTCCAAGACAAAAGGAGTTCTTCGCGATCAACTTTGATCTTTCTCTACGGTGCGCACACCATCTCGACATTCAACGGGTATTCCTCTAGCCCTAACCTTATCTGTTTCTAAAAGGAATGAAAGGATAGAAGTAACTCTATTCCCAGAAGCCGAAACATTCCGAGTGAAACATTTTGGCACGCCTGGTGGGACCCATTTTGGGTTTCTTTCTTTCTTGCTTGCTTTCATATAGGGAGCATACTTGCTGTTTTATTCTTCTAAAGATATTCACAAGGCTTTTTATTATTTTGGTAAAAGAATTTGTCTTTCTTCCTCATCTTGCATTAGTGAAAGTCATTTCTTTTGCTTCATCGAATATCATTTTTGATTTGGGTTTAAAACACGTGCATTGCATTCCTGCTTGCTGTTTTCAATTCTAGTGAACATAGATTAAGTAACAGGTCATACACATGGGGGTGATATCCACGGTATTGACAAGAAATTAATCTTACATTCACTGCACAACACATACCGAATCACTTCACAATTAACACAACAGCTCAAACATCCCCCTTTTTTTCCGCGGTATTCCTCCGCCCGATTGAGGTAACCTTATGAGCCAAAACAACTTGACATTTCCCCTAAGTCCTTTATTTAGGATTGACATCATTCCGCGTCTAAAGGCATAAGCCCACAATAATTAAAATTAACCCTAGGGTTAGTCTCTGGATTTACGTGTGCATCTTGCTTGTTTTTAGTTCTGTTTTCTTTCTCATACTCTGTCTTCTGTGATCAATAATTGGACAAGTATACTAAACGTTGTTAAAAATCAAATTAGCAGCCTTTTATATCTTGTTAGCCCAGACTTCTTACACCGACATCGGTTACCTGACCGGCGTCGGCTATAGTATAACCGACATTGGTTACTAGACCGATATTGGTTACTGTCTTTTCCAATTCACGACAAACCAAAGACAACCTACCAATTTTACGATCGAGTTTGTTTACATTCCTGACAGATTGAAACCCTACTGTGAACTCCTGTCCATGGTTGTTATCACTCGAAAGCAAGCCACCGCCATGGTTTCACATGCTTTCTCTGTTTCTTTTCCTGAATCACCCCCTTCACATTCTGTGGGGAATCCTACGGATACCGGCCGGCGAGGTTCCTAAAATTCCCGTGGGAGATAAAGAATTTGCCAAGTTTCTACGGATGCTAATCCTAGTCTTTGTCTGATACTATTTGTCTCATGCCCTTGACCGTCGCACACCTGATGGTCAACTCTCTTGTTGGCATGCCTATTAGTATAGCTTCTCATTTAGCTCCCACTCCGCTTTGATAACACCGCATTGCTTCCTGCATCTTTAGCCCCGTCTCCCAATTCGATGGCTTCAGAGGTTCATATGACACAGATTGGCTTTCCTTTGGTTAATCTTGGGCCCAACATGTCATTACCGCCAACTGCTCCTACCTCGTCTCCCTTGCAGACTGCTCCGTTCATGACTTGCTCTCTGCCACCTATCCACACGAGCTTTCCTTCTCAAGCTCCACCTACCTTTTCATTCCCATACACGTATCCAGTGACCTCAACATCCTATATGGGACATCCCTATTCGGTCACCTCAACATATTCATCCTCCATACCTTATCAACACTTAACCCCACCATTGTCTAGCGGAGGCCCTTGGCCCAATTTGCCTCCGTTTACCACAACCGCACCCTCATCTCATCCAACTGATTTCATCAAACAAATGATGGACAAAATGCAAAACCTGGAGGCTTCTGTTTCGGAAGTCGTAGCGCCTTGACATACGAGCAAGTTTGTCGGGAGCCTATTCACCCTTATGTCCCCCTTCATTCATATCCTCCTCAATGGGAGTTGCCGAAATTTACTCGTTTTAATAGTAAAGAGGACCCTCAACAACACTTGCGATCATTTAGACATGCTTGTTATTTGATTGCTCATGATGATGCCTTGTTACTCCGCACCTTTCCCATGTCCTTATCAGGACCCACCTTGGAGTGGTACAGTGCTTTAACCCAGCACTCAATCTTCTCTTTTAACCAACTAGCCCAATCTTTCTTGGATCATTTCTCCATTAACATTGCCAAGAAAGTATCTATCACCGACCTTTATGCCATCCGACAATTCGAAGACGAATCTATCACAGATTTCGTTGGACGATGGCGTGGCCTTATCAACCAACTTACATATGCCTTGCCTCAGGCTGAACTTATCAAACTTTTTACGCGGGCCTGCGCTAAGCACATCTCTCCTACCCTCCAAATTCAAACTTTCCGTACATTTGATGAGGCCTTTACCATGGCTCGGAAATTAGAAATTCGAGCCTTAGAAGAAGAGAAATTGTGGTTGCGCAACAAAAACCCCAATTTCCAAACTCCAGATTCTACCAATAAGCCAAACACCACCCCTCCTCACACATCCACTTCTTCGAAATCAAAAGGAGCTGTCCACGCGGTGATGGTCAAATCTCAAACACCGTCTAATACCCCACCAAAAACCACCTATAAGTACAAAGCCGAGCCCATCAATTACACTCCCTTGGGAGAAACTTATGGTGTCATCTTGGAAAAATTGCTCAAAGCCGGAGCTATCACCTTGCCTCCTGTTAAACCCCACTCCGGGTTTGATTCTACCCGCGCTATACCTTCCTGGTACAAAGAAAATGACTTCTGTAACTTTCACCGCGTAAAAGGACATAGTCATGAAAACTGCAAAATGTTGAAAAACATAGTGCAGGAAATGGTTGACGCAGGTGATATAACCCTCGATAACCCTAATGCCCCTGCCAACCGAAATCTGAAAATATTCAACAAACCATTCCCAAATCACTCTTCTAACAGTAACGTAAACCAGGATATCTTAGCCGAGGAAAGTGTTCATGAGATCCATGCAGTCTTCGACTCCCAGCCAAAAGCCTCTATCGAGAAAATTTTGAATCAAGCCTCTTCACTAACGCAGGGGCCCGAACCTCCTTCACCACCATCAAACCAAGGCGAAATCATTCCTTTACCCATAAAGGAGTTAACTACCCAGACTTTTCTTCTCATCGATGAGTCTTCTTATACCACATCCCTACAAGACTGTGAACGGATGTTATCTAACTTATCTATTTCCCAAACGTCTCCTCCTCCCACTCTTGCTGCACAAGAGGAAGGCTCGCCACTCCTTTTGTCATCCTTAGACGAGCAATCTCTCGCACCGACATCACCGAATTCTTTAACCATAACAGACCCTCTCAAACATGCCCTCCTGCCTATTAGTTCTTCATCGCCTAAATCTTTTCAACGACCAGTCGATCTCTTAACATCTATTGATACAGTGCCTCATCTACCCCCTGTATCACACCCACAGTGGACTGGAATCACAACCCGTCTTTCTTCCGTACCAAATTTACAATTCACGCCTGAAGATTGTCATTCTCCAGAAGATAGACGAGTCCTATGGGAACGTTTGAGTACCCCCTATTCTACTCAAATGCAGGTGACCGATCCAGACACCTCTACCATATACCCTAAGTGTTTACAGAAACTCAAAATCCCTATGTCCTCATCTCCATCCCCCGCATCTATACCAAGTATCTCATCCACCTCTATTAACCTAACCAAATCTTCCCCTACACTTGGGACCTCACCAATACCCAGCCTAACACACCCGCCTAAGTGACTAGATTTATCCAAAAATAAAGCCGCCCCACCACTTAGGAGACAAACTCCATCCGTGCCTCTATCACAATCAAAACCATCATCGTCACACCTACCTTCCATATTGGGACCTCATCCCTCCACCTTGCATCAATATATCATACCTCCTGCGTTTTCTTCAAAACGACCTACACCTCCTACACCCATACAGAGATCAAAGGATATATCGACGTTGTCACCCTATGTATCCGTCCACCCATCAACCCTAAACGAACTCCATCATCAAAGGATTTATTTTCTGTCACTCCCCTTTCTCCGTGGTTGTTCCCCATTACCACGTTATACGTAACCTCATCATCCAACCAGGTGAGCGTAGCTCTGGGCCAAAGAAACCATGTTTAGTGAAAACCACGTGTCAACACCCCTTGGCTAAACCACCGCCCGTACGAACCAACCACGCCCAAACATTACCAAAACCCACACAACCAATACCCTCATCCTCCTCCGATTTTGACCCACTCAAAGGATCTTACGCCAAAATCCTTGCTATGTTGGTAGAGAATGCGACCATTTCCCTACCCCCACTTAGACCTTATGACCCATCTAAACCTCGACCTATAGGTTATGATGAGTCTAAAATCTGCGCCTATCACCGCACACCAGGACATGATGTGGAGGGATGCAAAGCTTTAAAAACCATCCTTCGTCAGTCACCTCTCCCAGATAGAAAGGTTAAGAAAGACAACTTACGAAGGGAGAGACCTTTAGCTTCAATTCCCTCTCCTATACCATCTGTCCCCGCCTCACCAAGATCTATCATTATTACAACCCCACCTCTTGAAGACCATGATTTATCCCAACCATCTTCCTCATCTCAGGTCTACGAGATTAATATGATTAGTGTTGCTACTCGAGCACAGAAAAACAACGAGAAAGCGAAAGATAGCACACCTGCGTCCTCTCTTTCTCCGTCCACCATCCCGATTGCACCACCACCCAAAGTGGTTATTCGTGGACCCGCTTACCCCGTCTCCAATGGAGTTGCCCATCGAGCCATGATCAAACAGCTTCACCAATCACCCGTAAAAATGACACTATATGATCTCATTCAGACTTCTGAATCTCATCGACAAGCTCTCGTGGAAATTCTTCAAGGGATCGAGGTCTTACCTAATGAAACCCTGCCTGTTACCTCCATTCTTACACCCAATCACATTGCTTCTCTCACCAAACAACCCACTGCCCCAACCACTTCTATCTCTGTACAACAAGCTGCTGCAGTCAGTTTCTCCGAAGACGAAATTGTTGACTTTGGTACAGAAGATCCTGACCCTGCTCTTTTCATCTCAGCTTACGTCCGAGACATTCGGGTACGTCGTGTTATGATTGATGGGGGCGCTAGCCTAAACATCATCTCTTCAAAAGCCTTCCAACAAATGAATATCCCTTCTAGCTACATGTGTGCCAATCCCATCATGTTGCGGTCATTCAATGATGCTATTACCTCTACCTTAGGCACCGTGATTCTTAACATTCGTGTAGGACCACGTACTTTACCCGAACTCTTCTATGTCCTTGAGGGAGAGTTTCAATACAATATATTGCTAGGTCGCCCTTGGATCTGGGCTATGGGATGCGTTCCCTCAACCTTACATAGATGCATAAAATTTGAATACGAGGGGAAGTCCTACACCGTAAAAGCTGATCCTCCCCCCTTTAAAACCTGCAATATGATATACCGCCCTAATGATGTGCTTGTACCAATCAAGACACCCATTCATTCAACCCAACCATCCTCTTCAAATGTGCCTCAACCATCCACCTCAACCGCACCTACACCTTCAAATGAAACCACTTGTGTGGCAAAAAACCACTTCCCTTCCCCGCAGCTAATATCCCAACATGCAGACCCCTTAGTAGATGTTTTTCAAAGCCTTACACTTTGGGGAGTATCACCTATATAACGTTAGTTCTTTCCATACCCCACAGGAGTACGGACAGGTACATGCACATCCTACCTATGACCGTCGTGTGGGGGAAGTAATCCCCTACGGACCACCTCACTGCCGCACTAACCTAACATATGGGGGTGTCGACGCATCTTCCGTTGCCCCTGAGCCCCCTCTTGGTGTGGTTCCTTTCCAATCCAATTTTCAATACCTGACAAATCGTCATTTCGCCCTCACCTTCTTGACTCGCTGTGCTTGGAAAGGCTTTGGTTTTGGTCTTTATGAACAAGGCCGACATACAATCATCCCCGTAACTACACGCAAGCACAATGATCGTAGTGGTCTCGGATTTCGAACACTTACATCGAAGGAACCTCATGTCAGTTGTCTTCTAGAAGACAATGATGTCACCCCTACCGAACCATCATCACCCATTTTGCCTTCGTCACCCACAGAGTCGATAGATCCCGAATCTATCCCTCCTAACTTTTTTTTTTTCATAAATGCTATCTTCCTAGGTCCTCTCACTTATCAACGCGATAATGAGGACCCCTCTTCTATCCCCTTCTGTATCCAGACATGATTGAAGAGGACTCACCTTGATGCGTTGTTGAGTGTCGGGATGATGACTCCATCCTCACTTACCTTGGCACGGATGACTCTTATATTCAATGCGCCTTACCATCTGAAACTCAAACCATGCTGAACGAATCTACTATAGAAATCAACATCCACACGGAGGAGGATCCTCACATTGTGAAGATCGGACAATCCCTTAACGCATCAGAACAAGTCGCCTTTACTACCTTTCTCCATGCTCGCAACCAAGCTTTCGCTTGGTCCTATGCTGACATGCCAGGAATTGATCCTGACATTGCCGTCCATAACATTACACTGAAACCCGATTCCAAGCCAATTAAATAGAAATTGAGAAAAATGCATCCACGCATTGCCCTCTTGGTCAAAGAGGAGCTTCAACGACTTCTTTCTGTTTCCTTCATCCTGCCTATTGACTATCCTCAATGGATTTCTAACATCGTACCTGTCACTAAAGCGACGGGGGGACTTCGGATATGCACGGATTTCTGAGATCTCAACCTCGCTTGCCCTAAGGATGACTTCCCCCTACCTAGTATTGACCAACTTGTTGATCTCACTGCAGGCCATGAGATGCTCTCTCTCATGGATGGCTTTTCAGGATATAACCAAATTTTGGTTGCCCCTGCCGATCAACATAAAACTGCCTTCATAACTCCTTGGGGAACCTTCTGTTATCGTGTAATGCCATTTGGCCTTAAGAATGCTGGTGCAACCTATCAGCGGGCTATGACCTACATTTTTCATGACATTATGCACACCATCCTTGAAGATTACGTCGATGATCTTCTTGGCAAATCTAAACATCGCAGTGAACATCTCGATGTTTTAACCATTATTTTTGATCGCCTGTTACAATATTCTATCCGTCTTCAACCAAAGAAATGTGTCTTTGGTGTCCTTTCGGGAAAACTTCTTGGCTTTATCGTCTCTCTTGTGTGGCATTGAGGTCGACCCATCTAAAGTCAAAGCTATTCTAGAAATGCCCCACTACCAATCTTAAACAATTGCGTAGTTTACAAGGTAAGCTCCAATCTATCCGACGTTTCATCTCCCAACTCTCGGATCGATGTCAACCTTTCCATCACCTCCTTAAAAAAGACATTGACTTTCAATGGAGTGAAGAGTGCCACCAAGCCTTTGAGGCTCTCAAAGCTTATCTCTTGCAGCCACCCGTGCTTATCCCACCCCAGGACGACCACCCTTTCTATCTTTACCTTTCCGCCACTGACCACGCTTTGTAGGGGCCATGCTTGCACATCGTGACTCTGAGAATCGAGAACAAGCCGTTTATTATATAAGTCATACTTTGGTGGATTATGAGACTAGGTATACACATGTAGAAAAATTGTGCCTAGCCCTATCATTCGTAGCCACCAAACTCCGACATTACCTTCTGAATCACAAAACTTTCGTCATCACCAACACAGACCCCATCCATTACATGTATGCCAAACCTCATCTAAACCAACGCATCGCCAGATGGCTCATGCTCCTCGCCGACCTCGACCTTGAGTTTGTCCACCAGAAATCAATCAAAGGACAAACCATCGCAGATCAACTTGCGGAAGCCCCTTTACCAGGGGAACAATTTACCAATTTTACATTC
This sequence comes from Taxus wallichiana var. yunnanensis, assembly GCA_018340775.1. Taxonomy (NCBI): domain Eukaryota; kingdom Viridiplantae; phylum Streptophyta; class Pinopsida; order Cupressales; family Taxaceae; genus Taxus; species Taxus wallichiana. The sequence goes on along the minus strand of CM031236.1, from coordinate 222,147,446 downwards.
CCCGACGAACTCATCGCCACTCTTTCACTCAGGGAGGAGTCGTATCCAATGACCCTCTTCTTCGATGGATCCAAATGCCAGTGCGGCGGAGGAGCCGGTGTTGTTCTCATTCCTCTCGACGCTGAGCCTATGCCTCTCTCATTCCGACTCGATTTCCCTTGCACTAATAATACAGCGGAATACGAGGCCCTTGTTCTGGGTCTCCAAGTTGCGTTACACTTAGGTATCAAATCTATCAATATTTTTGGCGACTCTCAATTGGTAGTCAATCAAGTTATGGGCATCTACCAATGCAAAAATGAGGAACTTCAAAAGTACAAACACTACGTGGATTCACTTCTAGCCTTATTTACTCGCTATTCTATCCAAACCATTCCCCGCTCCACTAACAAATTTGCGGATACTATGGCTTGCTTAGCCTCGCAAATTCCAGCTTCATCAACTGACTCTGACATTTTCGTCTTGGTCCAACAACTCTTTGCCCCATCTTATTCAGCCTCGGTTGTTTGTACGATAAATAATGTGTCTGTTAATTCATAGGATACCTGGTATCACCAATTTCACGACTACCTTACAACCTCTGTTCTCCCATCTGACCTTACTAGTACTGGACGCCGCGTTTCTTAAACGCGTTTCTCATTATGTTGTTATGGGGGGACTCCTTTATAAACGTGGCTTTGATGGCATCCTCCTTCGATGTCTCACCGGTGCGGAGGTCACCCATACCATCCAACAAGTCCATGACGGTATTTGTGGCGGACATTTTAGCGGCCTTGCCGTGGCCAAACGAATCCTCCGCCTAGGTTATTATTGGCCTACTCTCAATAACGATTACTATGAATATGTTAAGCGTTGTGTTATGTGTCAACAACATGCCAACCTTCAACATACTCCTAGCCACCCACTACAGGTCGCCCGAGATCTTTGGCCTTTCTCACAATGGGGTTTAGACCTTATTGGTGAGATTCATCCGTCCTCTTCGCGCGTCACCGATGGATTATCACAAAGAATCAATATTACACAAAATGGGTGGAGGCTATTCGCTCATTTCAACTAAAAAAGAAAAAATTGTAGAGTTCATTAACCACCACATTATCTGTCGTTTTGGCGTTCCTCATCGCCTGATAACAGATAATGGAAAATCTTTCAAAAACAAGTTGTTACAGGACCTTTGCGACAACTTTGGTATCAAACTCAGCTTCTCATCACCCTACTATCCACAAGCAAATGGACAAGCTGAATCATCTAATAAAACCCTAACTAAAATCCTCATGAAAGTTGTCAATGAATCCGGAAGAAATTGGCACGATCACATCCCCTTTGCCCTTTGGGCTTATCGTACTAGCATTCGTACCTCCACTAATGCCACACCTTTTTCTTTGGTATATGGTACCGAGGTTGTCCTGCCTCTCGAAGTACAAATACCCTCCCTTAGAATATCTCTTCAGGATATTCTCACCAATGATGATTTCCACCAAGAGCGGTTAGCCCAATTGGAGCTTCTTGACGAGCGTCGTCTTACAGCTCTTGATCACCTCCAAATCTATCAAAAATGTATCAAGCGTGCTTATGATAAGCGACTTCATGAGCGTACCTTTAAGGTTGGTGATCTTGTCCTCAAAGAGAATCAACATGTAACCAAACTAGAAAAGAGCAAACGTGGAAAATTTGCTCCTAATTGGATTGGGCCTTATATAATCACTCACACTTATGGATCAGGCACTTATCGTTTAGCTTAGCAATGGTAAACTTTGAGCACGAACCCCTTAATGCCTTGCATCTTCGACCATTCTACTGTTGAATTTAGTGTTATATCACTTCTTATCTACCTGCCTCGTCCCTTGAGCCCACTTACCACCACATACACTTTGTTCCCTACACCTCATAATAAAAATCAAGCTCACATAGTTTGATTCTCACTTCACCTCAGCAATGCCTTCCCTTTTTAGTCTAGTCCATGACTTCAAAGTATTAAAATAAGCCGTATTCTTATGGGATTTTCTTGAGTCAAACTTCCTACAAAACTAGATGCTTCACGTCAAAAGGACATCTAGCTATCTACATTATATATAGACTCCCTCGAAGGACAGCTATAGCCCAAACTATTGCTACTATTATATATAGACTGCCCCCCGAAGGACAGCTATGCACTAAAATCATATCTACTACTATAAATAGACTGCTCCCTCGAAGGACAGCTATACACAGTCAGCCTTTATCAGAAGCTTCTCGCATTGATCAGCTTTGTGAAGACCTCAAGAATAGTACAATCAATATCCCTTGTAGACTTCCCGCATCAATCAGTCTATATTCATAAATAAAAGCCTCATTCAAAAGAACTTTTGAGTCATGGACTTGTCTATTTAGGGTAGGTTCTCTTTCGTCAGAACACTTGCTTTGTAACAAGTTCTTTGTACCTCCGTTATATCATCCACCTCACCTCACCATTTGTTTTAACTCAAGGGACGTGACGTACACCCGATATATTGTGATCTTACAACTCTTTTCACCTATTGACTTCTCGTCATGCACGGTACCTAGGGGTTCAAGCTCGTTCTACGTTATGTGGTTTGTTTAGCTCTTTTTACCTACGGAGCACTCTTTCCACTTTGCCTCGCATCTAGGATTGTGTGTTGATCTTAATCGGGACATGGTTCCTTCCACTTGGGTAGGCTAACTTTTGCTTCCTTATACCTTTTACAACATTACCAATTCGTTACCAACACCATCACCCTTACCTTACCAATATTAATATCAATACTTTTACCAACCAACCAATTGCCTAACCATACCAAATTGCCTAAATTCACCTCTCCTGGTCCTAAGGAGAACTACATCGATCGAGGCCCCTCCTTGCTTTGTGCGATGGGCTATGTAGGCACACTTAGGAGACATGGGGTCTCCCAAGGTTAGCTCGACCATCCCCTACCATAACCTATCATGTGTGGTAAATATAAATATTTTTGTGTATTTCTATTTAATCACATTCCTCTTTATCCTTTTTCAAAACACCAAAAATCACAACGCAAACATTCTTATTATTATCATAACTCAAATCAACATACATATTCAGTCTTATTTAGATGTTAAACAAATACATCTTCTCTATCATCGACACGCAGGTCGGCATCCTTATTTATTCTTATACCTCTATAACATTTACTTAGACCCTCACGATTCATCCCGACCCAGGAGATGATCGTGATCATCGACGCCTTTCGCCAGGCCTCTCTGTCCTCAAAGGTACCACGGCTATTGGTACCACCCACTGATCTGCCAATCTCTCCTGTAACATATGAATACGCCCTCTCGCATGGAGGAATCCAGCCTCTAGTCTCTCTGCTCGTGACTCCGCAACCGCTAACAATCCTCTTGTCTCATTCATCTGCGTTTGGAGCTGATGAACTAAACTCTGCAGACGATCTCTCTCCGCTGTAATCACAGCTATGTCAGGGCGATCACGTACACCTCGCAGCTCTGCTACCCACCATAACCTATAGGCCTCTGTCGTTCCTGCATCCATTACCCTGCGATCGGCTGCTATCTCCTCTGGCCCTTCTGGAGGTGTTGGCCGGGGAGGTGAGAATGCTGCCTCGGCATCGATCCTCATATATGGTCTATAAGCCAGGGGTATATCTGCACAAATCCAACCGCACTGTCCGCACGTGATCTAGAGGAATCCTCTCATACTCACAGTGCATGCCCTGCGATCCACCTCAATCGCTCTACACCCCTCAACTCCTCAGCTATGTTCTCTGTTACCATATAGTTCCCGTAAGGCCTCAAATGATATCCACAATCGTCACCCTCTCCCATACCCGCTGTAATACTCAATATCACCCGTCACGGCCTGGGATCTTACCTCTTGTTTTGTCTAGACCCATCGTCTGAATCCCAACCTCTGTACTCCGGTCTCTCCTGACTGGATGGGTCGGCCTATTGGTCACACACAAACAATGTGCTCATAGGCCCAACAGTGTAATAAGTATGAACAATCCAGTGTCGTCCTGTGATTTCGCCTACAAGCCCATAACCCCTATATAACTCCGCCAAATATGCAGGTGCCCATGCAAAAGTCACGTTCCTTTCTATCATCTCCCAAATAACACACATCAATGCCTTTGGAAATCTTCCCCATCTCGCCTCGGTAATGCATAATACCACTGCTTTATCATTAATATCACTGCTAACCTTGTCTCCTCAGGGTGTGCTGCATACATTATCCCATATGTGAATGTCAAACCTCGTTGTGTCAAATCTCGTGCGTATGGACCAAATACTGCTGTTATCGCTCCCGCTGCTGCTTAGGTAATGCCTGATATACTGGTTTTCTGTAATAGGAAGTCTCAAAATACGGAACACATCTTCCAATATTCTTGTCATCTCACTGTTGTGAGAGAAGGTGTTCTTCTCTGGATTCCATCTTTCAAACAACGCTCAGTAACATAGCATGGTTATGTGCGATTCGTGAATAATAGCGGATTCCACTTAACCCCAAACGATTTATCAATGTCCATTCAGCTGGTGTTACATCCGCTCGGATTCGTGACAACAGCGCTGGTACACTATCATTCATCCTCGGCCCTGCCTCTGCCTGCACACGTCACAACAACAAATAACCATTCAATCCATCGAATCCCTAAAGTTTTTTTTTCTCACATTCTGGAAATTCCTCCAGTAACCGGTATCGGTTATAAATAACCGGTACCGGTTCAGTAACCGATACCGGTTATCCCTAACCGCTATCGGTCACTGTCAATTACATACACCTTGCCTAAACAACCACCTACGACAATAAATTGATCGTTTATTCCTCTCTGTATACACAGACATACCCGAAACCCCTGATTACCTACCCCATAACACTCACCTCACCTATAACCCTTGCTATCACGTTTTCTTTATCATATCTACCCACTTAATCTCCCTCCTCCTATTTACAAAACATGCAAACACCAAATTACAACCAAATTGTTTACCTCTTGGGCTCAGCAAGAATCATGCGGTGGAACTTGTCTTCCTCTCATCCATGCCTCGTTGGATGCTTCTCCTCGTTCGACCATGCTCACCAACCTCTTCAAATATAGCTTGGATTTCTATCTTCTTGATCTCAGCCCACAATCACGCACTGTCTCTTTCCTCCTTATCACTCAAATCCCTCATGCAATTACTTGTCTCTCAGGTTGTTAAAATAGCGTCGCATTCGCATATTTAACATCTTGCGTATGCCTCTCAAAATAAGAACTTCGATTGCCAACACCTACGCTTTTCTATTTTTAGAAAAATATCATTTTGGAATAACCGGTATCGGTTACCTAACCGATATCGGTCTATACTATACCGACATCGGTTAGCAAACCGACGCGGTCACATACCCACCTTTTTCAAAACATAGTCCTTTTCTTTATTTTTATCTAATTTTTGGAGGCGCCCGCCTCTTTTTCCCGTGATACCAACACCGATAGCTATAATCTTTTCATCAAATCCACATCTCATTACGATTTCATCCATATCATCTATCCACATTACCAAAACAAACAAATCATCAACAAACGATATCAAAAACCATTAATCTATATACCATTTGAATCCAACTCATCATACATCAAATATCACAAACCATCGACAAAACATTTAACACATTTTTAAACACAGCATGTGGATCAAAACATCATATCTATATACAAGGTTTCAAATATACAATGTGCCCTGCATCGGGGCCTCTGTGATCTCATAATACAACAAAGCCGGCGCGCAGGCCGCAATAACCGTCAAAAACCTCAACACACTGGCTCGTAGGCTCAGTATTAATCAGACTCGCACAACCTGCATAACCCGTGACTTCGGCTCAGGGCAGATTCGGTATAATAAATACATGAATGAATCAATGAATAATATGTAGGCACGCAGGCCTCTATCAACACAACCGGTTCGCAGACCGGTGCCCATGTCTAATATACAAAAAGTGCAGGGACCCCTCAGCTCTCTCCACCTCCCTCTGCCTGTCTGCCTGCTGGTCCCTGTCCTGCCTCTCGCCTCCTACCTGTGACGGACCCACCAGCTATGGCTGCCCCTCCCTGAGACCTCTGGCTCCGAGAGGTCTCTGCTCTATGTGCCGCATAGGGCTGATAATCAGCCCCGGTACCATCAAGAATATCCTGATAGTATCGGGCCTCCGCTCTAGCCTCCATGTAACGCTCTCGAGCCACCGTAGGTACTGGGGCTGGTCCCCTGACACCTACTACCAGCGGTGCCCCCGTTGCTGTCTGGTGCCACCGGTGGTGCCTCAATAAGTGGTCGTGGTATTACTGTGACTGCATGCTCTATGCCTGGGCCGTGGTGTCATCGCTACTTCCATCGGTGGTGGTACCTATACCTGCACTCGTGCTGGGGCTATGGCTATACTGCCTGCTAGTGGTGGTACTGCACTGCACTGCACTGTGCTCGGGCAATGTGGGTACATGCACTGCTGCTTTGGTGGTGGTGCACTCGTGCTCGACTCCGAGCTCGGGCTAGTTGCCTCGTAAACACCTATTCGTGCTCGTGCGTGGCAAGAGCTAACCGCCTGTAATAGCCGCACTTTGACCCCCGAGCTGATCTCGCTCTCGCCATCACCGCCGCCAAGTCTCGGCTATGTAGGGGTGTCTTTACCCTCACTGCTCTCTCGACCAGCCCACCAAACCATATATGCTCCTGTACATGCCCGATCATCTATAGGTGTCATCTCGGCCTCTCAAGAACCCAACTGGATCCACGGGCCGTGCGGTGCGGCGGTGGGGCCTCTACATCATCCCTCCTAGTCGAGGGAAGCGAGGGGGCTCATCCTGTCGTAGCCCCATCTGCCTGCGTACCCTCTCCAGGGGTATCCTCTCATACTCTCCCACCTCCGTCCCACTATCCAGAATGTGTACTGGATCCACTTAACAATCGCCCTCGGGCTCCTCCACGGGGGTGATGACCTCTATATGGTCTCCATACAATATCTACCGTTAGGCCCTCTAATAAATGCCTGTAGTAAGTAACGTCTCGCCCTGCAAGCACTGCTCGTGGCTGACCCACGACCCCCAACCACCTCTAAAAGCCATATCTATATATGACCTATGGCCCCGGTTTGGGTAATCCCTCTTTGGTCTAATGCATATGATGTGCTCATATGCCCAACAGTGAAGCAAAAATGTCGAACAAATCCCAAATCGCCTCATCCGGCGATAGCCCCACAGCTCTCTATATAACTGCACTAGGTATACTGGTGCCCAAGCATAACATGTGTGCTCCTCCACCATCTCATGTAGCACCCCCATCAGCGCCCATGGAAAGCGGCCTCCCTCTGAGTCTGGGAGGGCAAAGCAGGTGATCCCGATCATCATCAACATGGCAAGCCGTGTCTCATGTCGGTGCACACGGTACATATCCCCATACCCGATACTCACGCTGTGATATGTCAATAGCGCGGCTGCATCCCCAAAAACCTGTAGGATGCTGTCCATGGCTGTCTCTGCATCCACCTGAAAGACGGCCTCTCCATCGATAGGTAATCGAAGGATGCGATACACATCCTCCAATGTGATGGTCATCTCTCCAGTCGGGAGATGGAACACATTGGTCGCCGGATCCCATCTCTCGATGAGGGCAACCATCAAACTATGATCTCTGTCGATCACTCTGTATCGCTGGACTCCGCCAAGTCCCACCTCGTGCATGATAGCCCAGTGTGCTGCAGGACACATGTGGTCGCATCCGGCTCAACAGTGGGGGCATCCTGTCCCGCATCGTCGTTTACCGACGTGCCTGCAAAACCAACCCACAACCTTAGCCCTACTCTTTATCACAACATCTACTTTACCCTCTATACCCCCTTTTATCCCCCCGACCACACCCCGACTCTCTAACACACCCCTCTACCCACCTACCTTCTCCACACCCCGACTCCCTAACACACCCCTCTACCCACCTATCTTCTCCAATATCCCACTCCCTCTTCACACCCAAACAAACAACCCCCACCATACTACCACACAACCAAAACGATACCCAAACAACCAAATCCAACAACCGACACAACCTAAATCATATCAAAACATCCCTATCCCACCCCAATCATACCAAAACACCAACTCAACTCAACCACACAACCCAAACTACGCCCACACACCCAAACTATACCCAAAAACTTAACTCCACCACACAACCCAAACCACGCCCACACACCCAAACCACATAAACAAAAAAAAAAAAAAAAAAAAACAAAAACAACCAAACCACAAAAACAAAAACAAAAACAAAAACAACCAAACCACAAAAACAAAACAAAAAACAAAAACAACCACAACATAAACACACAACACCCACCGACGCCGGCCGATATACGACCGACGCCGGTCAAACACAAAGCACCGTGACCTGAAAATTTGCGACCGATGCCGGTCGCTTAGCGACCGACATCGGTCGTTGTATTTACCCGGAGCCGAACCCCGCTGCGGCCCCCAACCTACATTTTTTCATTTTTCTCCCTCTCTACCCACCCAAACACCCTAAAAACCTACCCACCCAGCCGCCTCGGCTTATTTCACCTATCTACCCTCTCCCTTTTTCAAATTATTTCCATTTTCTAATTATTTCCTAAAAAATGTACATTCCTACCCAAACCCCAAATCTAGCTTAATAACATCAAATGAACACAATGCAAGGTTTCAACTTACAGTGCGACGACACGTCGTCGTGGTGGGATGGGTGGTTGTGGTCCACCTGGGTCTAGCTCCTCCTACTCCTCCTGGGTGTGCCATGGCTCCAAATGTCCTCTTCTGGGTCCTCAACCAATCAACTACTGCCTCCTCCTCACTCGGGCCCGCCAATCACCTCACTTCTCCACTCAACTAGTGCCACCTCAGCCAACAAATACACCAATATCAATATTCCACCTCATAACCTAATTTGGTTTCCAAATTGACAAAGTGACAATGACCGCCTTATTTTTCTTTTTATAGGTTTTTAACATAGAACCGATACCGGTCAAATCGTGCCCTAAGGAACCGGCGTCGGTTATCTAACCGGTACCGGTCATAGATAACCGATATCGGTTTTGTCCTTGTTTACCCAACTTTTTGCCCTTATTCACTACTTTCCCTTTCCCACCACATTGCCTCTTTACCACATCGCCTATATGCTCCATTGCTCTTTAGCCGTTTTTGACTCCACCGGCCCGACCCAAGGCCGCAACCAACCACTCCGGCCCGACCCAAGGCCCCGCCACCCACCCATTTGGCCCGACCCAAGGCCCCACCCTACCCATCCGGCCCGACCCAAGGCCTCACCCCCTAACCATTTGGCCCGACCCAAGGCCTCACCCTAACCATTTGGCCCGACCCAAGGCCCCGCCACCCACCCATTTGGCCCGACCCAAGGCCCCACCCTACCCATTTGGCCCGACCCAAGGCCTCACCCTACCCATTTGGCCCGACCCAAGGCCTCACCCCTACCCATTTGGCCCAACCCAAGGCCTCACCCTACCCATTTGGCCCGACCCAAGGCCTCACCTTCCCATCCGGCCCACCCAAGGCCGCCACCCAACAATTTGGCCCGAACCATGGCCATACCACTTCAATACCTTACCCAACATCGGTAACATACAATTTTATCCACCCATCATGTAGCTTTTTGTTCCATCGAGCTCACCTGTTCGTGTTTTAGCATGATTAGGGTCCCTGACTTGCTCTGCCGACCAACTTTGCCTAGACCTCGACCGTGACGTTTATCTCAACCAAACCAACCATTTGGTACTGCCGAACATGCCTAAACGTTCCTGTACCTTACCTGCTATATACCCTGGAGCTACTTCCTATGCCTTGGATACCAGGATTATATCACCCTTGTTTGGATAAACTATCGACCTTTGCCTATGCATTGCTGGTTTGCTCATCAAATCATGTACCCTAGTCGCATTATTGCATTTCAACGTGCGTCTGCTTCCTTGGACCTACCCCACCATCTCACCATCATCTCTACACCATTTACCCTTTATCAACCCTATCCCTGATTTCACGCGATCTCAATCTGTGCTAGATTTGAGGGGGATTACCTATACCCTTAACAGGGGAAACCACTTCATATTATTGTCCGTGCAGCTTTACAAAACAAGCTACACGACAATAAGGGGCTAATGTAGACACCAAATTTGTGTCTTACGACCCCTTGTGACCCGCATCTCATTTCGCAACCTAACCTCATCACCTAAACCTTACACAATTATTTATTAATTACCTTGTAATTGATAAATCCACATCACCTTACCTGCCACCTCATTTTGCCACCTCATCATGACCTAGTCCTAACCCTAAACTAACCTAATTAAGACCTATAACTTGGTCCACACCTACACCCATGACTAATGACCCCTTTCTCGCACCCAAAACCGACCTTCTAGTCACTTGACCATGCCCGAACTAATCTCTCGGAGAAAAGCGGGGAAAGTGGGTGATTTTACTAAAAATAGCCTCTTTTTCCTAAGCCGATACTGGTTCCTACTGACCGCCATCGGTTACGTAACCGCCATCGGTTCCCTCAGTAAATGGGCTCCCAAACCAAAAACAAAGGTGAAAAGGATTTTTGATCAACAGAGATCAGCAGGAGCGATCAAGAGAATCCGGATCTTTACTTGGCCGAGCAGAGACGAGTGAAGAAACCAGAAGAGTTTGCGCAAGAAAGGAGATCAAGCCCAAAACTCGCAACGGAATAGCCGAAACTCCGTGATACTCAAATGATCATCGGGGGAGATCTCTCATCTTCGTGTGTCAAGCCATCTTACCTAAGTTCTGCGCTTTGTCATCGAGTTCCCGGACTCGCATCTTCGTCTATAACCAGAAGTTACATCTCGCATGTCCTCTTTAATAACATTTCTTAGACTTTTTGAATCACAGGTCCCCATAAATCCATTCCTAGATCCACTACCCAATGTGTCATTGCATCTAACTATCATTCATTTACCTCTCACCATCTCATTACCTAATATCACTCATATACCAGCCTTTTACCAACAACACCGTTACTCTACACGCATGAACCACCCCATAAAACAACCAACCTACGTAGATCCTGACCATACCGATATCGGTTATCAGAGAACCGGTATCGGTTATTGTGACTCAAAACCAGAAATCATCCTTTCCCCTACCCGTCTCAACGAAGCAATTTAATTGATATTTTACGTTTTTGGTGTTAATTCATATTAGCAGGGAACCGACCACCTTCAAAAGGAAGTTTTATATTTCCTGGGCTCAAGGCAGTTTCCTCATTTATTGTCTAATCAAAATCTTGTGGTCTTGTGTTCTTATTTGCAGGTAGTCCTTCCAAGACAAAAAGGAGTTCTTCGCAGTCAACCTGATCTTTCTCTACGGTACGCGCACACCATCTCGACATTTAACAGGTATTCCTCCTAGCCCTAACCTTATCTGTTTCTAAAAGGAATGAAAGGATAGAAGTAACTCTATTCCTAGAAGTCAAACATTCCGAGGAAACAGGGGTGATGAAAGAGGTCAATCGATGATTGAAAATATGAAGGAAATGGATAGAAGAATAAGGAGGGGAAATATGCCCCAAGTTAGGTGGCATAATAGTGTGGATAGAAGAAATTGATATAGAAGAAAAAATGATGATGAAGGGGGATTGAACTAGATTTCATCAAGTTTTCACTCAAAATAATTTTATTTCATCATATTTCTTATGATCTACATCATCGGTCCTTATTAAAATATGTAAGCATACAAAAAAAGTGTATAATGACATGAAAATCCATAATACGAACAATTTTTCATTGCTAAAACACCAACTCCATGCAACATACAAAGTGCAATGCAATATGAGAAAGTAAACAAGTGACCTAATAAGGAAACAAGTACAAACACACATACTCAAACCAACAACATTCAAGACAGTTGCACAAATGTTTTGTTATCAAGCTTTAGTTCCCGAACATTCATGTTTAACAATAAGGGTTAAATATGGTGCAAGAAGTAATGATACAGTGAGGGGAATAATGAAGGACAAATGGGTCCTATGAAAAATCATTTGTGTCTTTATGAAATAATACCTAACAAATTGTTGTGCCAAAGGTGTACAAACATAAAAAGAAAACCAAATTTGTTAATGGGGAAGATCCAAATGATCTATGAGTCATTTTAATAAGAGAAAGCGATGAACTAAGAAAGATAATGATTGAGTACCATGCATTTGACACAAATTTCAGTTGTGTGCATGTCATCTACTAATTTTTGGGAAATTTTGATCTTTTGTGTTTTTTTGGATTTTTTAAATGATTTTACCATTTTTTTTGAGTTTTTTGAATGTTTTACCAATGTTTTGGATTTTTAAAATTTTCAGATTTTTTTACGGTTTTCGAAGATATGTATAGGAAAATGGAGAAACGTGGATGCCCCCATCGTTAAATGAGAATGTATGAAGCAAAATCCTACATGTATATACAAGATGAAGATAATATGGATCAAGGCCAAGACAGATAGGTTCAACGTGACAATGAAATAAAACCAATGAAGTGCTAAGAAGGAGTGAGCATGCCCCAGTACAAGGTGGCCAAGAAAAAAATGATAGAAAGAAGGACAAGATTTTTATTGAAAGAAGGGACAAATTTTTCCTCAAACATAACAAAAATACAATATTATACACATGGATGTTCCAAATGAAGAAAAAGAACATAAATTCTATGAAAAGATATGAAAAATTTAGCTAGAAGGTGGTTGATGAAAAATTGATTAGCCAAAGGCACAAATCATGAGACAAGACATGCACTAAAGCAAGAGTTTGAACAAGGTCCAAAAAGAAGACACTTGGTAATATAATAGTCATGTTTGCTCATAGAGATCTAGTGTGTGCACATGGAAATTAATTACCTCTCGAAGTGAAGATTTAATAGACAAAAAGTGAGGACAAACTAGCCAATGTGTAGGAATGATTGATTTTGATAGGTGATTTATGAATGAAAGGCGGAAGGAAAGCCATACATTGCTCTACTTCTCACTAGAGTCCATTGCCCTGAAAGAGATGCATTTGATTCTAATCAAAACATTTCTCTATTGTAAGTTAGGTGTCCATAGCCCCAAGAGAGATTATTGGAAATAACACTAGAGAGAGTTATATTAATTGATTCTTTTTCTTTCTGAAAAATTATTTCAGATCTCTCAATTTTTTTGACAAGGGGTTAAGAACCACTGATGGCTTGATGGAAGGATGCGGAAGTGATTGTGATGACGACATTGGCTAGTGTCAACAAATACATCCAAAATTTCTTCACAACAATTTTTTAAATGTATGATAGTGATAGGATCTCTAAAAGTTCAATCGTTCTTTAATTTACCAAGGTGATGAAAGACCAAGGTCAAATGGATACAATAGAGATAAATGTCACAAAATGAGTTCCAATAGACTAACCAAAATATCATCAAAGGGATGAAAATGGTGGATGATTTGCAGAGGAAAATGGAGAAAGGAAGGAAATAACATCCATGTGTATGTAATACCTGATTGTAATGTTTGATCTTTGTACCTTTGATTTTTTTTGTTAATGTTTCCTCTCTTTTTTTTTTTTTTTTTTTTTTTTTTTTATAGATTTTGATAGTTTTATGAAGGAAAACCATGAAGGAGAAGACAATGAGTATGAATGATTAGGAATTTGGGACTCGATAATGTCACTATGTGTGATAGGATTCAACAACGATTTCGAGATTTCCTTGAGAAGGGAGACTAGGAGTTTTTGTTTATCCAGAGTGATATTATCTCCAATCTCAATTATTGTGGTGAGATCATATTTGATAAGTGACTATGAATTATCTTTCAACATGGATTTTTATGTGGGATCTTTAGTTCCTTATCCATAGGTTTCTACACTTTGCACCATACTTGATGGTTGTGTTGGTGTGCATTATTGAATCGTGTTTGATTTTGAACTTTATGATTGTTTGAGTTGTTGGGAGCTTTGGAGCTCATGGAATGTTTGACCTGAGCTTGATGAAGAAACTATTTGGGTTTCTTATAAGATAATGTGTGACTTGTCTGATCCCAAGAAGTGGGAGAATAAAGTGGATGTTTATGATTGATGATAGGAATGGTAGAGATGATGGTGGGATTGCCACTATTATTTATAGAAGGATGATATGATGAACAAGGAGGATACGGTCCAAGAATTGAAGAGGATGGGTTACTAGGAGGTGAGCCACAAATAGAAGATGAAAGGATACTAGGATGTGGCCCCAAGATGGAAGAACAAGGGCTACCTAGAGGTGAACCAAAAATAGAAGACAAAGGGGGATATGAGGGCATGGCCCAAGTATAGAAGATAATGGGCTACTAGGAGGTGTCCCATAGATAGAAGATGAAGGACTACCCAAGGTGTCCCATAAACAGAAGATGGTAGACTACTAGGACGTGGTCCAAGAATAGGAGATAATGGGTTACCAGGAGGTGACCCAAGTATAGAAGATGATGGGCTACCAGGAGGTGACCCAAGAATAGAAGATGATGGGATACTTAGCAGAGACCCACACATAGAAGATGAAGGGCTACCAGGAGGTGGCCCACACATAGACAAAGATGAAGGACTACCCGACGTTGACCTAATGAGAGATTGTGATTGAGGAATTGTGATATGTAAAGAATGATTGGGTGATGATAAGATAGGCCATGGATCAATGCAAGACCTTGGAATTTCATCACATAATGAAGAATGTGAAGACGAAAGAATAAGAGGAGGATCAAGTTCGATGATCATAGGGTCTTCCTTTGTTTCTTGACAAAAGGAATCAAATTCTCCCCCATAATACACAAACACATCGATGTATAAAGAGAATCATTTCTCATAATCCTCTAGAAGAATGTCATCATGTAGCCCCATAAATTCTCTAATCGCTTCTTCATTTTGAAATAAATCGATTGGTATGGGTTATTGTTATTTGACCATAGTAGGTGGATTGGAAGAAAGAGGTCCAACAAGTGTGGAATATTTAGAATATGTTTGATGATGTGGATGAGGATAAGGTTTGACCTTATTGTGTCCATAAATAGATTAGATAGTGCTTTGAAAATATATCTTAGCACATCATGTCTTATGACTAGGTCGACATGAACGCAAACATTGGTCTTTAGAAGAATGATAAGGGTTATAGCAAAAATCACAGTTGGATGGGATCAAAGTCAAAAAAAGGATTGAAAGAAGAGAAGAAATTGATTTATATTTGGATGAAGATGTGGATTTTGAAGAATATATGGATTTGGAAGAAGATGTGGATTTATAATTGGTTGGTATAGATTTCCTATAAAACGATGTTGCGTATGACGAATAAGAGGATTGCATATCCAAAATTTTGTAGATCACGATGTAGGATTCAACTTGGACGATTGACTAGAAGGACTTTGATTTGCACAAATCTTCAAAAGATGAAGACTTTGTTGAGGTGATCTGATAAAAGAGGTCCTACAGAGAAAGGGAGGACAATGACTCAATAGTTGAATAAGGTGTTTGATTGGATGGAATTGGAGTTATACGAATATTTAAAGAAAGAAAATGTGGTTTCCATGATAGATAACAAGGATCTTGTGAAGAAAGGGAGGACCTTGACCTAGGATTTGAATTAGAGGAATCAGAATAGTAATTGGGATCCGAATCTTCAAAAGAATGAGAGGAATCCGAATAGTAGTTTGGATCAGAGGAATTAGGAGACTGTGGGGAATCAGAAGAATAGTTTGGATTATGATCACACCACCAATTATGAGAAGTTTTAGGAATCATGCGATAGTTAGTCATTGTTGGTGTTGTTTAGGTACAAATTCCTAGACCTAGATAGTATGATCGAACTTCTTCAAAGTGAAGAGGGTTCCATGTTGATTCGGGCAGCATAATGACAACCAACTAGACATTTTGCAAACAAAGGGATGCTTGTGTGATTTTCCAAAGGGAATATAAGGAAAATAGACATTGTGATTGACACAATTTTGATAATCCAACAAGGTTTGGACAACAAGTTTGGAAGCATAAGTGTCAAAATGATTGATCAACATTTAGCAACACAAAGGCTACAAAGGTTTTGTTTAATGTGTTCAAGAATACAACAAACCTAAGTAAAATGTGTGACAATTTTCAAGGTTGTAAAATAATGTCAACAATGTTGAATCAATGGATCAAATGTTTTCCTAGAAAACAAGTTTTCAAGATAGGTAATCACAAGGAACAATCATGCAAGTTTTGGTAAACCAATCTCTATGTGTTTCAATGATAGTTTGACATAAAATGATCAAAAAATATCAACACTTATGTCAAGTTTAAGATAAACAAGGTGTAAGTATTAATAAGGGGTTGATGTGATTTCCAATAAAAGTATACTATAGTGAGTTTAGATCCAAGCAAGACCTAAATCCCAAAAAGTGGAAGTTACGAATGTGAGCAACATAACAATACCACTAAGATACGTTAACCAAGATTTGTGAAAAATAAAGGTATTAGTATTAAAATAATATTGACATGACATGAAAAAAGTAATGACAACACTTTTCAAGGTTGAGGTAACATTTGAAAACAAACAAGGCCAAAGTATACCAAGGAATTGTTAAGATGTGTGTAGTGTAACATTATAATCTAGACACTTAGGTTGATTTTATGAGAAACAAGATGTAAGTATCAAAATTGTTTCAATGTGATACAAGAAACATAACACTTCAAGGGAAAATCAATGAATAATGAAGTCTAACTACAATGAATTTCTTGACTTGGGTATCAATATTAAATGACTATCAAGATAGGAAGACGCACCAACAAACTTTCAACATTTACCATCCAATATCAAGTAAGGATGAATGTAAACAGGTGAAAAAGTGGTGGAAACAATCGATCAATAACACACATATGTTGCTCCTCTTTTGATCCAAAATATCAATAAGATAGCAAAGGAGTAGATCAAGTGGGGTTGAAAAATACTTGGCCTCACTTCGGTAGAGTTTTGCCTTGCCTTATGGTGAGTAAAAACTAAAACAAAGTAACGCTTCATAAATTTCGTGATGAATGACACTTAGAATTTTGATGGACTCTCCCTTTTTTGAAAAACAAGGTTTTGACTCTTAAAAATTTATTACTTCGTGAAATCTCTATGAAACACGATGGCTTTGATTCGGTCAAGTTGGCTCCAAGACAAAATGGCTTCCTATTTGTTTCTCTCAACTAGGTGTAAAAAAATCTCTGCGAGCTCGATTTTCCAAGGAAGTCGCACTGACTAAACCTTGGAGTATCCCAAATTTACTTTACCCTTCAATATAATGAGCATAAAATGTGTTCAGTTGTATTTTCATTGGGGTTGCATGAAGATAGTTTTGACGCTAAACTCACAGGGCACACTAGACAAGTAGGTAAGCAAAGAGCTTCCCGTTTCGTCCACAAGGTTCCCTATTGCATGGAATACTTTAGGGTTCCTAGGATCATCCCTTTTGTTATCTTAAGGATTAGACGGAAGGGATTTTCTCCTATTTCAAATCAGACGAGCCGTAGCTCTTAACCGAAAACCTACATATATAGTGTTTTGAATGTGGTGTTTTTTTCTTATCTTTGAACTTAATGTGGTTTGGTTGTACACTGTTTGACAACCTGCATCAAACTATATTAGTATTTTTTTAGATCTTGATTCTTTGACAAGTGTATTTAGGTCTTGCATGTAAATTTTAGTAGTTTTCCAAATGATCAAAACATCAAAAAGAGGATAAAATGTTGTTTTTGATTCTCAAGATCATCTTAAGACACAAGAGAAGAGCATACACAATGAGAAATCCAACTAGTTAGAAAATAATGGAAAAACTTAACTTAAATGCACAAACCATTCATTTTAGCCAAATTGAAGTTCATTCCCTTAACAAGAAGTTTAATGAAATGTCTTGAAAGCATGAAAAAGGTTTAGAATTATTTCTGATTCCCAAGATCACCTAGAAGGTGCGAGGGAAGAGCATACGTGATCCTAGCCTCATAAATGAAAAATGCAACATTTATTAACTTAAGAATTTTTTTAACACAAATCATGATCAAATATACCATGTAAATCAATAGTTAGCCTTTAGAAAATCCTTGTAAGGTGTTAGAAAATCAAAGGGATCAAAATTTTGCAAAACATTTAGACATGTTAGAAAATGAATAATTTTCTAATAAATCAAACCATAAATTTTTTGTAAGTAAAAAACCTAATCTTATGTTTCCATTGCATAGTTCACTTTGATACCTTTCCAATGCAAAAAAATGGAGTCATTTCGAGTTCAGGAGCAAAATTTATGGCCTTTAGAAGATAGGTTATGCACACGCCCAATGTATACACGCCCGATAGCATATGCACACACATTTTAACATATGAGCAAACCTGACAAAAACATAGACAACTTAGCATATGTACCTCTAGAGAGGCGTATGCCCACCTTTTCTTGGGTGACATAAAAATACGCCATTCGACTCAAACAACTTTAAAAAGGTAAAATTTTTGATATGTTATCTCAAATTTAAAAATAATCCCTCTAAATTAAATCCCTAAGCAATAATCAACACATGAAAAGTTAGCAAAATGTCTTAAGAAAATATATTTATTCAACATAATGCATAAAATGGTTAGTTAGAATGAGATAAAAACATAAAAGCTTGAAATCAACTTCTATGGACCATGGAATAAGGTCCCACTGGGCGTGCCATATGTGCTCATGTATAAGTTTTCTATGCTAATGATATAAAACTAAACATATAATAATTTCAAAGCAAATTAAAACCTAATAATGAACTATCAAGATAAGAGCTTATGGAGACTAAACATCCTCAAATGCATGCAACTTTAAAAAAATCAAACTAACATACTAAGATTAATCCCTACTCTTTAGATTGCTAAACTACAAATGAACCTAGTTAGATCCATAACAATAAAAGGTTGATTGTTTTTTTGATCTCAAGCTTTTGAGAATGGAATCTCATCAAACATGGCTACAAGACTATTTTTCTTCCCATATTACTTGTAGTTCCTTTACCTTGTTGATGTTTGTACTTGCTTCTATAATTGAAGTTTGTAAACGTTGATATGTGATTCCTATTCTGAGATGGTATACTCTTCTAAATTGTTGATCATGTTTGTTGTAGATGATATATTTTACCTTCTACACCATATGTAATCATACTATGTCAATATTGTACTGATGTTGAATTGTATTCATGTACTCAATATATTGGGATTTCAAGTACATTTGTGAATCTAGGTGATAATAAGTAAAATGTAATATTATGGGACTATACCAGTAAGTTATCCAAGTCACAATATTAAAATTTTGTCCCATTCTATTTCATTATTATTAAAGGAATATTCATACCTTGGATCAATTTTAGTGATCCAAGGCATGCTTATGATCTATATGTTATTTCGATCATATTTGTTAAAGTAAGGATACCACCTTTTTCTTGCTGAGATACTTTCTTACTTAGGCTTAAATGAATAAGAGATCATTGGGAGTGTCTCATGAATGCCTTATTTTATTTTGATTTGTCTTCTTTGGTTTGATAATGCTACAGGTAATGTTCTTATGGAATTTTATAAGGACCTAACTAAGCCTATTGTATGGTGATAGTTAATTATTCATGGGAACCTAACTACTCTAGATGTATTTATATTATCCTTATCCTAAGCTAAGGTGAATGATTTTTGGAAGGGTATTAACCCCTAAAACTATCCTAAGGGGTTCATTTCTAAATATAACCTAAGCTAGGATGATTTATTAAAGGGGTATCTATACCTAAGCCTAACTATGAACCTAACCTAAGGGTAACTAAGGTTGAGTTAGGGATAAGGGCGGTGGCACCATTTCTTAGGGTACTTGTTGAATTTAATTTTGTAATTAATAGCAGGTACTGCCATATTTGGCATGACCCGGTCTATTTTGGGCATTCACACTAAATTGCATCACTAAAAAGTTGGCATTGTTTATTAGAACTGATAGTTATCACTAAGTTGAATGGGCGGTTGGCGGGATTCTTGGTGGACTATAAAACTTTCATGACATCTATTTTTCTTGATCAATGAGTGGAAAATTGCCTTGGGAAACACCAGATGGATTGGTGGAAAGGAATTAGGGTTAGTTTTACTTTGCATTTGGACCTTTTGAGCTCAATGGCTCTACATGTTGATTTTATGATTTTTGAACTGTTAGTTCAATTTTGTTGCATATTCAATCTTGCCATTGCATGAAAAAAATAAAGGAAGAAATTTATTGTTGAATCTATAAATGAAGATGGGAAGAATAAGTATGGGGATTTGAGGATTCATTGTAAAGTTTTGTGGATTATTTTATGAAATATTGAAGGGAAACTCAAGGAGCTTGGAAGAGTTTTGTAGGAGCCCTACCAAACATGATAGGCTCTAACTCATTATGTTATTTTCTCTGCTTAACATTTTCATGAAAATAAATCTGCTCATTTTTGGAATTTCATTTTAAGTTGGGTTCTTGTGAACGTTTTAGTGTTTTTACTTTTATGGTTTTTGTCATTTAGAATGATTTTGGTTGCATATTTGACTCTGTGAGTATTCTTGTGATTAGATATTGTGAAACTATTTGATTCTTGTTGCATATCTTTGGATGCATGTAACTCTTGTTGATTTATGTGGAAGTTTCTAGTTCTGGGTTGAAACCCATATGGAAATAATGTTTGAAAACAAAGGGGTTCTTGGGAATCTAGGCATTATGCAAGGAAATATTATGTTGTTTTTAGTATATCATCTTTCAGGCTTTTGTTTTGGTTTTGATGACTATAGTTTCTATAAATAATGGTTTAATACTTCTTTAGTCTCTAAAATCAATTAAACCTATTTTAGGTGTTATTAGTTTTGACTTATTATGAATCTTCCCATAAACAGAAGGAAAAGAGTCTAATATTATTGATCCCAGTCTATTCCTTATAGGATTTCGAGTCGCTTTATTACTTGTTTCATTTAAAAAAAACAACGGCTAACCTTTCAAGGATGGCATAAATCATGATTGTTGTTTGATGAGGTTTGAAATCCTTGTATTTCTATGTTGATCCAATTTTGTGATATTCATTCTCACAAATTAGTTGATTTTCTCAGACTTGGGTTCTCGAATCGATTTTGGGTTTTATATTATTTTGCTATGAAAAACCTGGTTAATATTGAAATCTGAATCGATAATCTATCCAATTTTGAATTTTCGAAGAGTAAATCTATGACTCCGTTCTTAATCTTGATGGAATGCATTTAAATTGGTTATAATGGAATTTCCTTGTAAATGTTCCTGGGGATTCATAAATCCTGTGAGATCAAATTCTTGATTTCTTTTGATGGAAGTCGTGAGCTATTCTATTTTTGAATGACTGCAATAGTTCATTTGTTCACCTCCTATAGGAGTTTATTTGTAGTTGATTGTTGTTTCATCTATAATCATTACCCTCCTTGTACACAACCTAGTTGGGATATTATGGTTAAATTTGTCAATATATATTATTGAAGAATAATTTAGGTGAAGAACTCTGCCATGATATTATGTAACAATATTACTTTTGGCCTTGGTTTATTTCATTCTATTGTCATTTAGCTCACAGTTGCTTAATCCTTCCAGTTTGATCATTATGGAACTTTACTTGGGTAATATTGATCCTCCTTGATTTGATAAAGTATCATATAGCAGTCTCTCAGATGAGAACTTAGTTGGTAGATAAGGAAGATATTTTGACTATGGTATTAAGATACCTTGGATTGTTGATGGAATACTTGGTTAATTATTGTCTTGTTGTAGTTCTTCGTTACATTTATAAATGCTTCATTGGGATAACATATATCTTGACTATTAAGTAAATAACTTACTTTGGCATTTGATTAGCCTACAATATTATGACAGTGATATGTGAAGAAATTAATAAAGGAAAGAAATAGTGTTAGATTTCAATCATATAATTTGAAAGATTATATGATTGCAATCCTAACACACTTTTGTATCTATTTTGACTTTGAAAGGTCAAATGGACTCAACTTACTTGATTATTGAATTTTTATTTAGTTTAATAATTGGATCATAAATGTGACTTAAATTGACCTTCTTTCATTTATTGGACATTGTGGCATTTTGGGCATGCTTTTAAAAGTTGTTCTAGATTGGTACTTAGAGAAATTTAATTAATTAACATTGTGCCTTTCATGAAATTGTAAGGTAGAAGCATACTGTTCTAATGTTTTAGTATTTATCATGCTTAGTTCTTGTGAACTAACACATGCTAACAATTTTATGATGGATTTAGTGAAAATTGAAAGAAGAAAACTTAAAGAAAGTTACATTTTTTTATAGATGTTCATTTAATTTGGATACTTGAAAGTATTAAAAGTTTTTGAAATGATTCTATAGAAGAACCATGAAGGCCTAGTGCCTTAGTATGATTGTAATTGATGAGAAATGTCATCATTATTGACTGAAAAACTTATGAAATATTTATTACATAAGGAATAAAGTGAATTTCACTTTTGTATAAGTAACTTATTGTATGATTGGAAATTGATAATCAGGAAATGTCAAACCTTATTTGGAAGTAGAAAAAGTGTAATAATAAGTTATAAATAATGATGTTGCATTCTTATCAAGGTTATTCCATAATGTGTCAATATGAACTTATAAATAAGAAATTAGGCCCTTAATGGAAGAAAAGGGAAACATACTTATTAAGTTGGAAAGGACTTGGTAATTGAATCCTAAACCTATGTCGACATTATTATCAATAAAGTTGACAAGTAAGTGAACATAATAAAATGTGATTAAAATCATATGTAAATGGAGTGTTATAAAGGTTATGTTAGGATGAGATGAATTGATAAGTAAGTCACTCAATCTAACATATCAACTATACAATCAGTGTTATACTTACTTGATGGATATAATAAAAATGAATACTCTTAATTAAGCAGTAACTAAAGAAAAGTTGTGTGCTTATGTTGAAGTGTTGACTTGCATTGTTAGTATATGATACTTGATAAAAGTATGTTACATACCTAAACAATTAGCTATGTATAAATGCACCATCTCTAATAATGTGAAATATAGAGACATTGAATTAGTGCTGCCCTATAATGATATAACTAAATTAGTGGCATGGTACTTAACTGTATTAAAGATAAACATTTGCTTAACTGATTAAGCTTAGGGCATAATCAAATCTATAATTTTATACTCAAATAAAAGATCGTTTGATCCCTACTTAAAGGATATTATTGGCATGAGATTTAATAAGATAATTAAGTAAAACTTGGGAAATTAAATATCCTTGGATCAACTTAAGATAGGCCCTTAGGTATGACCCATTCAAGGTGAAAGTGTCATAAGACCTAGGCTAACCTTTCGTAATTTAATTGAAACATTAAAATACATTGTTCAAATTTAGGACCCTTAGTGTGTCAACTCACTATGTACTCTACACAACCATATCCCTATAATGATGGTAGTCACTATTTGATACTTGCTTTGCTTAGTAGCCGTATTGGTTTTTCTCATTAAGACCTTGAATTGTGACATGGTATTACATTAAGTACAAGCTTTGTTAGAGTTACAAAGGTGGATTGAACCTCACAGACACACACCCCGATGTCAACTTATGATGGCTATGGGAAGGGAAGTGGTCTAGTAATGATGTAAATCATTACGAGATACTTACTTTCCCATAGGCATCATAGGATGACATAGTGGTACATCTTCTTGTAGGTTAATCCAGATTTGTACCTTATACAAGACTTGTAGCTATTTACAACACCATTGATTGCAGATCCATATAACTGAATAAGTGATTAAGGTGAGATGAAAAGTTCCCAATGGTGAGTGTGTTGTCACGGAACCGAGCATGCCATACATGACTAAAACTTTTGTGCAAAGTAGTGTAATTTGCTGATTACACTATCATGGTTTCACCAAGATCTAAGTTGTGAGATGCTTGGGGTTTCCTTGGTGGAACCCAGGTAGACACTTAGATATCTTCACTTAATTATCATATCCTAAAAAGGAAGACCAAATGATACATTTGATGTATTGGCTCATAAAGAGCGTTGAGGGGGATCGAGTAGGATCTGTATACTCTCATGCAGCTACACATGGTTTATGACAATTATCGAAATGGATTGCATTAAGGTTTATGTTGGATTTAAATATATGGGTATTTAAATCAGAAGCATAAAGTAAGAATATTAAAAATAAATAAATATTTTTTTCCTTGTTAATGAAGTCTTAAAATGAGGATGTCACATTTTGGTATTAGCGCTGAAGGCTACAACTCTTGGACCTATTTTATTCCATCACTGATAAAAATTAACTTCTTGTTAACAAAAAATGGTTAAAATAATGGGAGAAGTTTTGAATGACTAGCCTCTGGGTGGTGAAGCAAATACAAATAAAAATTGGATGAGATCCTTGCTGTTTATGTTGGACATAAGGGGTTGACTTGCAGTACTTGAACAAGAAGTGGCTAGAAATAACGCTAAGTTTGAAAGTGAGCCATCTCAGGAACCACCACATAATGAAAACAATGTACATGTTGGAGATCCCAATTCTGGAAATAACTATAACGTTGCCAATAATAATGTAAATGTACCCAATCAGCCTCCGAATGCAAGAGAACACTTAGTGGCTGAGTTTTCAAAAGAAATAAAAAGAATAAGTCCACCTAAGTTTGATGGAACCACATTAGGAGATGGGGCAAAGAATTAGCTCGGGAGATGGAGAAGTACTTTGTAATAAGGAACTTCTCTGAAGAAACCAAAGTGGTATGGGGAGCTTACCATATTTCCCATGAAGCATCTTCCTGGTGGGACAACCATAAGGATGAACTAAATATTAATAAAGCTAACATCACATGGGACTAGTTTAAAGCGTACTTTAGGAAAAACTAGTTACCCCAATTATATTATGACCAAAAGATGACAGAGTTTCAGAACCTTGAACAAGGAAAAATGACTATAATTGAGTACTAGGAGAAATTTACCAAACTCCTTAAGTATGTTCCACAATATCAAATTGACGATAAATTCTGCATAAGGAAGTTTATTATGGGCTTGAAACCTGTAATAGGTGGTGAAGTCGATGTGCATGGACACCCAAGATGGAAGAAATATTTGTGAAATCCATAAGGCAAGAGTAAAAGCTCTAAGCCATTGTTGCTCATAAAGAGGAGAAGCATAATCTGAATAACACTCCTTCACCATTGTCACCTGGAAAGACATGGAAGAAGAAGGAGAAAATTAAAACACATAATGGTGGAAATAATACTACTGTAAGCTTTAAAAAGAATGGACAAGAAAATGTTGCTTTGGTAATAATAATAGGTTTGAAAGGAAGAGACATTTTACTGGTTTCTTTAAATGTGGTGATAGTGGTCACTATGCTAAGGATTTCCCCTTGAGAAACAAGGAGAACAATCCACAAAAGAAGATTTAGACTATAATTACTAATCAACAAATTGAAAGGGAAGCAACAAATGAAGGATCTAAAGACTCGGAACCTAAAATTTTTGTATTTTGATACTCGTGGGATTTGTTGGTAAAGTTTGGGAAAGATAAAAATAATGTTTTTCGTGATAATTTGAACATTAAAAACCTTTCTTTTGAGTAAATTATTCTATTTTTGTCAAAAAATTGACAAACTCTATATTATGTTATGATTATTTTGACTGAAAAACTGATTCACTTCATTTGTTTGAAAAAATTAAATTTTATCTCCGTGGTATTTCAACACTTAGTTGAAAGCTATCTTTAACTTATGTCAGTTTTGGGCAAGTAATAATTTTATTTTACAAATACTTTGGTACACCAATTTGATGTTGTAATATGTTAGAAAAACTTAAAATTCTACAAATTTATTAACTATTTGAGAATTTTATGGGTTAATAAGTTATATTTATGCCTATTTTTCTTGAATATGCATATGGACTAAGTCAATCATTGGGATGTTTGATGCTTTTAGAGGAGGTATGTAGTACCTTTACCTTGTTGATATCTATAATTTCTTCAGTAATTGAAGTTTACAAACGTGATATGTGATTCCTATTCTGAGATGGTATACTATTCTGAACCATTGATCATGTTTGCTATAGATGATATGTTTTACCTTCTAAACCGGATGTAATCATGTTGTGTCAATATTATAGTGACGTTGAATTGTATTCATGTACTCAATATGCTAAACTTTGAAGTACATTCTATGAATCCAAGTGATAATAAGTAAAATGTAGTCTTATGGGACTATGTCACTATCCAAGTCACAATATTAAACTTGTGCCTTATTCTATTTCATTATTATTAAAGAAATATTCATACATGGATCAATTTCAGTGATCCAAGGCATGCTTATGATCGATATGTTGTTTCAATCATATTTGTTAAAGTAAGGATAACACCTTTTTCTTATTGAGATACTTTCTTAACCAAGCTTAAATGAATAAGAGATCGATGAGAGCGTCTCGTGAATGCATTCTTTTATTTTGATTTATCTTCTTTGGTTTGATAAGAATGCATTCAATGCTCTTATGGAATTTTATAAGGACCTAACTAAGCCTATCAGAAGGTGATAGTTAATTATTCATGTGAACCTAACTACTCTAGATGTACTTATATTATCCTTATCCTAATCTAAAGTGAATACATTTTGGAAGGGTATTAACCGGGCTAAAAATATATTAATGGGGTTCATTAATAAATCTAACCTAAGCTAGGATGATTTATTAAAGGGGTATTTATACCTAAGCATAAATATAAACCTAACCGAAGGGAAAATAAGGTTGAGTTAGGGATAAGGGAAATGAAGACATTTCTTAGGGTACTTGTTGAATT
Source organism: Taxus wallichiana var. yunnanensis (assembly GCA_018340775.1). Lineage (NCBI taxonomy): Eukaryota > Viridiplantae > Streptophyta > Pinopsida > Cupressales > Taxaceae > Taxus > Taxus wallichiana. Next base: position 222,120,579 of record CM031236.1, on the reverse strand, counting down.
TAATTTTATAATTAATAGCATGTACTGCCATCTTTGGTAGGGACCCAATATATTTTGGGCATTCACACTAAATTGCATCACTAAAAAGTTGTCATTGTTTATTAGAACTGATAGTTATCACCAAGTTGAATGGGTAGTTGACGAGATTCTTGGTGGACTGTCAAACCATCCTGACATTTATTGTTCTTGATCAATGAGTAGAAAAAAACCATAAGAAATGCCATATGGATTGGTGGAAAGGAATTAGGGTTTGTTTTACTTTTCATTTGGACCTTTCAAGCTCAATGGCTTGTTATGTTGATTTTATGATTTTCAAACTGTTAGTTTGATTTTGTTACATATTCAATCTTTCCATTGCATGGCAGAAATAAAGGAAGAAATTTATTGTTGAATCTATAAATGAAAATGGGAATAATGAATATGGGGTTTTTTGAGGATTTGGTTGCAAAGTTTTGTGGATTTTGTTGCAAAATCTTAAAGGGAAACTCAAGGATCTTGGAAGAGTTTCACAGGATCCCCGTCGCACATGATAGGCTCTAACTCATTATCTTATTTTCTTTGCTTAAAAGTTTTATGAAAATAACTATGCTCATTTTGGAATTGCATTCTGAGTTGGGTTCTTGCGAATGTTTTATTTTTTTACTTTTCTATTTTTTGTTGTTTAAAATGATTTTGGTTGCATAGTTACATAGTTGCCTCTGCGAGTATTCTTATGATTAGATATTGTGAAACTATTTGATTCTTGTTACATATCTTTGGATGCATGTAACTATTGTTGATTTATGTGGAAGTTTCCAGTTATGGTTTGAAACCCATATGGAAATAATGCTTGAAAACAAAGGGGTGCTTGGGAATCTAGGAATTATGTAAGGAAATATTATGTTGTTTTTAGTATATCATCTTGCAGGCTTTTGTTTTGGTGTTGATGACTATACTTTCTATAAATAATGGTTCAATACTTCTTTAGTCTCAAAAATCAATTAAACCGATTTTGGGTGTTATTAGTTTTTACTTATTATGAATCTTCCCATAAATGAGAAGGAAAAGAGTCTAATATTATTGATCCCAAAGATTCCTTAAAGGATATCGAGTCGCTATTACTTGTTTCATTTAAAAAAAAATAGCTACCCTTTCAAGGATGGTGTATATCATGATTGTTGTTTGATGAGGTCTAAAATCCTTGTAGTTACGTGTTGATCCAATTATGTGATATTCATTCTCACTAGTTAGTTGATTTTCTCGAGACTTGGGTTCTAATCGATTTTGGGTTTCATATTCTTTTCTTTGTGAAAACCATGGTTAATATTGAACTCGAATCGATAATCTATCCAATTTTGACTTCTCAAAGAGTAAATATGTGAATCGTTCTTAATCTTGATGGAATGCATTTAAATTGGTTATAGTGGAATTTCCTTGTGAATGTTCTTGGGGATTCATAAATCCTATGAGATCGAATCCTTGATTTCTTTTGATGAAAGTTGTGAGCTATTCTATTTTTTAATGACTTAAATAGTTCATTTTTTCACCTTTTATAGAAGTTGATTTGCAGGTGATCATTGTTTCATCTATAATCATTACCCTCCTTGTACACAACCTAGTTGGGATATTATGGTTGAATTTTTCAATATATATTATTGAAGAATAATTTAGGTGAAGAATTCTGCCATGATATTATGTAACAATATTACTTTTGGCCTTGGATTATTTCATTCTATTGTCATTTAGCTCACAGTCACTTAATCCTTCCAGTTTGATCACTATGGCACTGTACTCAGGTAATATTGATCCTCCTTGATTTGATAAAGTATCATATAGCAGTCTCGATGAGAATTTAGTTGGTAGATAAGGAGATATTTTGACTATGGTATTAAGATACCTTGGATTGTTGATGAAATACTTGGTTAATTATTATCTTGTTTTAGTTCTTCGTTACAGTTATAAATGCTTCATTTGGATAACAAATATCTTGACTGTTAAGTAAATAACTTAATTTGGCATTTGATTATCCTATAATATTATGACAGTGATTTGTGATGAAATTAATAAATGAAAAAAATAGTATTAGATTTCAATCATATAATCTGAAAGATTAGATGATTGCAATCCTAACACACTTTTGTATCTGTTTTGACTTTGAAAGTTCAAATGGACTCAACTTACTTGATTATTGAATTTTTATTTAGTTTAATAATTGGATCTTAAATGTGACTTAAATTGACCTTTTTCCTTTATTGGACATTGTGGAATTTTGGGCATGCTTTTAAAATTTGTTCTATATTGATACTTAGAGAATTTTCATTTATTAGTAGTGTTCCTTTTAAGAAATTGTAAGGTAGAAGCATATTGTTCTAATGTTTTATTACTTATCACACTCAATTCTTGTGAAATGAAACATGCTAACAATTTTGTAGATGGATTTCATGAAAAGTGAAAGAAGAAAGACTTATAGAAAGTTGCATTTTTTACTGATGATGTTCATTTAATTCAGATACTTGAAAGTATTAAAAGTTTTGAAATGATTCTGTAGAAAAACCATGATAGTGCCTTAGTATGAGATTAATTGATGAGAAATGTCATCATTATCAAATGAAAAATTATGAAATATTTATTACGTAAGGAATAAAGTGAATTTTGCTTTTGTTATAATAACTTATTGTATGATTGGAAATTGACAATCGAAATGTCAAATCTTATTTAGAAGTAGAAAAAGTGTAATAATAAGCTATAAAGAATTATATTGAATTATTATTAGGCTTATTCCATAATGTGTCGAATATGAACTTATAAATAAGAAATTAGGCCCTTAATGGAAGAAAAGAGAACCATAATTATTAAATTGAAAAGTACTTGGTAATTGAATCCTAAACCTATGTCGACATTATTATAAATAAAGTTGAAAAATAAGCGAACATAATAAAATTCGATTAAAATCATATGTAAATGGAGTGTTATAATGTTGTGTTAGGATGAGATGAATTGATAGAGTAAGTCACTCAATCTAATATATCAGCTATATGAATTAGTGTGTAATGAAATTACTTGTATAATTCGATCATTAGCAGAAATATAACACCAAATAACACAATATTCCGAATAATGATCTTAATATGCAATTAGAATAGCTTCGCCACTTTGAGGAGGCAACCTCCAAACCATACAATAAGACTCCAATTCTCCAAATGATGATGAACTACTACCTAAAATCCCCTATATATACTATTCATATGTTATGGCCAACACTAAGGACGACCTACTAAGCATGAGAAAGTATAAATGATATAATAAAATGATATGGTAAGCCACAAGTCGGCTACTCATATCCTAATACAAGCAATAGGTTAAGGGTGTAGCATGCCCTTCCCCTTCAAAGAAACATTGTCCCCAATGTTGAGAAGCTCGGTGGTCTCTTTGCAGGAATGTCATATCTTCCCATGTTGCATCTTCATTGTCCATATTCTTCCACTTAATCAAGTACTCAAAGAATAACCCGTGTCCTTAATATTTTAGTGCGTGTTTTAAGGATGCATTCAGTTCCAAGATGACTCTCCCTCCTCATCGAGCTCTAGTAACACCTTGTTTGGGATGATTATTTCTATCCAATTACTTTCTTCAAGTAAGAAACATGAAAGACTGGATGTATTTTGGTTGATTGTGGAAGTTCTCGATTTGTATGGTATTGTACCAATCTTCTGCAATACTTGATAGGGGCCATAATACTTCGGTGAAAGTTTTTTATCCTTTTGTTTTGTTTTAAAGACATTTTCTTATATGGTCAGTAACCGCACAAAAACACAAGCACCAACTTCAAAATTCCTTTGAGTGCGATGTTGATCAGCCTGTTGTTTCATGCGGTTTTGTGCCATGACCAAGTTCTCCTTGAGACTAGAGAGGACCTCTTATTGATACTGAATGTGTTCTTCTACTGCTCTAACCCACGGTTGTCCTCTCAATGATGATGTGATGGATGGTGGATGGTACCCATAGAGTGCCAAAAAAGGAGACATTTTAGATGAAGTATGGAAGGAATTATTATACCACCATTCTGCAAGTGGCAACCATTGGACCCATCTTTCTTGTTTATTTGATGTAAAGCAATGGAGATATCCCTCCAAACACTTATTTACAACTTTTGTTTTCCCATCAGAATGGGGATGATAAGAAGAGCTACGAGCTAACTGAGTACCCAAACATGAGAATAAATCAGTCCAAAAATTACTAGTAAATATAGGGTCTCGATCACTTACTATAATCTTCTGTCCCATGAAGCTTTTGAAACGTGTCCATGAAGGTTGTTGCTACTGTGCTTGCAACAAATGGGTGTGCCAAGGAAAAAAATGAGCATATTTTGTGAGGCTATCCACCACAACCATGATGTCATTTTTTCCTTTAGATTTAGGCAATCCTGTGATAAATTCCATGGAAACCTCTTCCCACTACTGGCTAGGAATAGATAGAGGTTGTAGAAGATCCGGGGATCTAACTATTTCACCCTTATTTTGTTGACAAACCATGCATTCTACCACAAATTTTTGACATTCCCTTTGAGACTTCTCAAAGGAAATATTATTTGACTCGATGATAAGTCTTCAAGAATTTGGAGTGCCCCTATGGGAGAAGAGTGAAGCTCAGATAGAATCCTATTTTTAAGAGTGGAGTTCTTACATAGGTATAATATATATTTATACCATAAAGCATCCCCTTTCAATACAAAATTTTCAGACATGTTTGGATCATTTTGGAGATGATGAATGAGGTTTTGTGTGGTTGGGTCATTTCTCCATTCAAACCTTGCCTCATCTATCCAATCTTCCTATAATATGGATATGACACATAACAAGGCTGGAGTTGATTCATCTTTCCGCGACAGAACATCCGCAACTACATTCTCCTTCCCTTTCTTATAGATAATATCAAAATCATATCCCAACATCTTGGAGACCCATTTTTGTTGTTCTTCATATGATAAATGCTACTCTAAGAAGTATTTCAGACTATCATGATCTGTCTTCACTTTAAAGTGTCTTCCTATGAGATATGATCTCTATTGCTTTACTGCATGAAGTATGGCTAGCATTTCCTTCTCATAAGTTGGCTTGGAAAGATTCTTACCTTTGAATTGATAGCTCAAAAGGAAATAAGATGACCTTCTAGCATGAGAAATGCCCCCATACCCACCCGTGATGCATCACATTCAATAATTAATGTTTTGGAAAAATATAGAGTAGCTAAGACTAGAGTGGTGCACATGGCCTCCTTTAGTTGCTCAAATGCTTTGGTTGCATCCTCACTCCAATGGAAGGATTCCTTCTTTAATAAAGTTGTGAGAGGTGCATATATGCTTCCATAATGCCTTACGAATCTTCGGTAATAACCTGTAAGCCCTAAAATACTTGTAGATTCTTTAGGGTTTTGGAACCTTCCACTCCATCAGGCTTTGATCTTATTAGGATCCACTTTAACCCCTTCATGAGAGACAATGTGACCCAAATATTCAACCTCCTTAAGTCCAAAAGAAAACTTAGAGGGCTTTGCATAAAGTTTATGTTGCTCAAGGGTTTCCAAAACCTTATTTACATGATGCAAATGTTCCTCCCATGTTTTGTAATAAATTAATATATCATCAAAAAACACTAAGAAAAAATTCCGCAGGAATGACTTAAAAATAGAATTCATCGAACTTTGAAATTTAGAAGGTGCATTTATGAGTCCAAAAGGCATTACTAGAATTCATAATGGCCTTCATGTGTCCGAAAGACAATGTTATGAACATCCTCATCCTTGATTCTGATTTGGTGGCATCTTGAACGAATATCAAGCTTTGTAAAATACACAAAGACCACGCAACTCATCAAGAAAATCATCAATTATAGGAATAGAAAACTTATCTTTGATTGTGTACTTATTAAGTTCCCTATAATCAGGACACATGTGCCACATGTCATATTTCTTCCGTACCATCACTACTGGAGAAGAATAAGCACTCTGACTATGACAGATAATTCCTGCTTCCAACATCTCTTGTACAATCTTTTCAATTTCACTCTTTTGCACATATGGGTACCTATAAGGTCTGATGTTAGGTGGTTGACTTCCTGGTAATAATTGAATAGCATGATCATGATCTCTCTTTGGAGGTAAGCCCTTTGGTATATTTTCAAATACAATAGAGTGTGCATCTAACACTACTTATATATCTGATGGTATAATGTCCTTAGAATGATGAGCCTCTAATGAAAATAGTTGTGCCACAAATCCATCTACACCCTTTTTTAGCATTTTGTGCATTTGATGAGAACTTACTATTTTTTGAGACTTTGTTCTTAAGCCTCTTAGCTCAAAAGTCCTTCCTTTAGATTGAAATTGCATGAATAATTCTTGAAGTTCATCTCAATGGTTCCCAAAGTGGTAAGCCATTGAACCCCTAACACAATGTCTGCTCCTCCTCCTAGAAATGGCATACATGGGAATATTTAGTATGTAATCTCCCATGGCAAGCTTAATGCTATGGAATTTTCTAGAACAAGTAATAATACCTCCATCAACAATCATTACTTGACATTCAGGAGCTAGATAAATGAAGCAGTTTCAAAGACACTTTAACTTATGATTGATAAAGTCAGTGAGTACTTCCTAAATCAATCAACACTATGACCCTTTGTTTTTTAGGAATCTAACCACTTTTAGGGTTTGGGGGGTGCTAATACCTGAAATTTCATGGCATGAGATTGTTGGATGAGGATCTCCTGGACTCCTCCTCTGGCTCAACCAAGACCTCTGACTCTGAATCTTCATCTTTCTCTTCATCTTCACTAGGCCCATCAATGTAGAATAACTTCTTTTTAACACATTTATGTCCTAGTCCAAATTTATTGTCACAGTAAAAACATAAACCTTTTTCTCTTTTTTCTTCAATTTGTTGAGGTGTCAATCTAACTAGTCGAGGGAGTGCTGGGGCCAAGGTGTTACGATCTCTAGTATAAGTGAAATGTTGTCTCCTACTTGAAACAAATTTCTCCTCTGCCCTTCTTTCCATAATCATCGAATTAGAAACCTTATGAGGATTAAAAATACACACCTCATGCTCAATGTGATCCTTAAGACCCCCAAGAAATAGGTCATTCGATTCTCTTTAGTAATATTTTCCACCCGTAGAGAAAGGTTTTGGAAGTGATGAATGTAATCCTTAACAGATCCTATCTGTCTCAATTTTGCTAATTGGCTGAAGTAATTATCTAACACACTAGAAATATAGTGTAATTGTAATTCTTCAAAGAACATTTTCCATGTAACATCGAGACCACTCTTCCGCCATCGAGCACATAACCATCGATACTAGATGAATTGGTCGTTTTGAGATACAAAGTCTGTCATGGTCACCTTTTGTCCCGTGAAATTTGATGTAGTTCAAAGAAATTATCCATTTGATTGATTTAATTGAGTGGATCCTTTCCATCAAACTTATGCATCTCCACTTTTGGAAACATAGTACGAGCCCTGTAGAGTGCTCGTATTTGGATTGTGCACACTCGAAGATCCACTCTGGCTCATGTGTCTATTATGTTGACTTGAGGATCCACCTTGATTGACATAAGTATGATTACCCATCATATACGTACTGAATTTTTGCATGAAATCCTCCAATATTTTTCCAATCCTATCCACATCTTCTTTACTGGCCACCCGAGATTCGAGGTCTCTCAGGTTAAACTCAAGTTGGCTTACTTTATGGTTTATTAAAGTAAACCCTAACCCTGAGGAATCTGTAGTTATATCTTTTGTCTCCAACTCCTCAACTACTATCTCATCCTTTTCTAGTGTTTTACCCGGAGTGATGGGATTCTTTTTTCCTCTTGTGGAAGGCCTCGCCATGATGCCCCAAAATAGTAAGATGTAGGGATCATAGTTAAATTTTAGGGTTTCGTATTTCAATATGAATTGGCCAAATATAAAAAAACTTAAAGAACAAAACCCAAATAATTTTTTTTTCTATCTGAAAATGTAACGAATTTGAAAAAATTCCACAATTTGCACCCTAGGGAGTGATTTTATGAAAAACCCTAAATTTGTAATAACTTCTACAAAATAAATCAAAAAGTCTGAAATTATTAGGGAACATTACTTGAAATGTTTTTAAACTCGGAAAACATATCTCCACCAATTCAATTTGGTTCACAATATATGGCGGAAACAAAAATTAGGGTTTTTACCCTAATTTTGGCCCAGATCGCAGCTTTGATACCACTTGTAATGCAATTACTTGTATAATTCAAATCATGAGCAGAAATATAACACCAAATAACACAATATTCTAGAATAATGATCTCAATATGCAATTAGAATAGCTTCGCCACTTCAAGGGGGCAACCTCCAAACCATACAATAAGACTCAAATGCTCCAAATGATGATGAAGTACTACCTGAAATACCCTATATATACTATTCATATATTATGGCCAACACCAAGGCCGACCTACTAAGCATGATAAAGTATAAATGATATAATAAAATGATATGGTAAGCCACAAGTTGGCTACTCATATCCTAATACAAGAAATAGGTTAAGGGTGTAGCATAGTGTTATAATTGATGGATATAATAAAAATGAATACTCTTAATTAAGTAGTAACTAAAGAAAAGTTGTGTGCTTATGCTGAAGTGTTGACTTGCATTGTTAGTATATGATACTTGATAAAAGTATGTTATATACCTAAACAATTAGCTATGTATAAATGCACCATCTTTAATAATGTGAAATATAGAGACATTGAATTAGTGCTTCCGTATATGTTATAACTAAATTATTGGCATGGTTATTAATCATTAAAGATAAATGCTTACTTAACTGATTAAGCTTAGGAAGAATTAAATCTGTAATTTTGTACTCAAATAAAAGATAGTTTGATCCCTACTTAAAGGATATTATTGGAATGAGATTTAATAAGATAATTAAATAAAATTTGGGAAATTAAATATCCTTGGATCAACTTAAGATAGGCCCTTAGGTATGACTCATTTGAGGTGAAAGTGTCGTAAGACCTAGGCTAACCTATCATAATTTAATTAACACTTTGAAACATTAAGATACAATGTTCTAATTTAGGACCCTTGGTGGGTCAACTCACTACATCCACTACATAACCATATCCCTATAATGATGGTAGTCACTATTTGGATACTACTTCTTAAAATCTGTACTAAATTTTCTTATCAAGACCCTAAATTGTGACATGGTATTACATTAAGTACAAGATTTGTTAGAGTTATAAAGGCAAATTGAACCTCACATACATGCACCTCGATGTCAACTTATGATGGCTACGGGAAGGGAAGTGGTCTAGTAATGATGTAAATCATTACGGAGATACTTAATTTCCCATAGGCATAGTGGTACATCTTCTTATAGGTTAATCTAGATTTATACCTTGTACAAGACTTGTAGTTGTTTACAACACCATTGATTACGTAGATCCATATAACTGAATAAGTGATTAAGGTGAGATGATAAGTTCCCAATGGCAAGTGTGTCATCACGGAACTAAGCATGACATACATGACTCTGAAACTTTGCAAGCAAAGTAGTGTAAGTTGCTAATTACACTGTCGTGGTTTCACCAAGATCTAAGATGTGAGATGCTTGGGGTTTCCTTGGTGGAACCCAAGTAGACACTTATATATCTTCACTTAATTATCATATCCTAAAAATGAAGACAAAATGATACATTTGATGTATTGGCTCGTAAAGAGAATTGAGGGGGATCGAGTAGATCTGTATATTCTCATGTAGCTGCACATGGTTTATGACAATTATTGAAAATGGATTACATTAAGGTTTATGTTGGATTTAAATATATGGGTATTTAAATCAAGCATAAAGTAATGATATATAAAGAATTTTTTTCCCCTATTAATGAAGTCTTAAAATGAGGATGTTACATTACTCAAAGCTTGGATGGATGAAATGCAAGATGAAGATGCTAGCTCAATTCTAATGGAGAATGCTCAAGATCCAAATTCCTATAGTTTATGCTATAACAAAGGTGGTGTGTTTTAAATGGTAGGAGGAGGGTTTATTATATAGCTTGTCGGTTTGAGCAAAGCTATAGATTTGGTAAATACGAGATAAAGCCCAAAGAGGAAATACAAAGGGAATGTATTTTTCATAAAGTATGTGCACTTTGTGGGAATAGAAAGGGGTTTAATTAATCAAAGGTGATTAATTAATAGGAGGAATAAGCTTATAGAGGATTTTTAGAGGAAAATTAGAGTGATTTAGCTGTAAGAGAGGATTTAAATGCAATAAATGATGATTTATTGATTAAAATTAGTGGTCATAATTAATTAGGAATAATTAATTACCTTAGGTAGAAGTGGTTGCTAATTAATGAAAGGTTGTTAATCAACATCCTGAGTGATGGAAGGGTTAATCAATTAGCGTAATGTAATTAATTAACAAGGATAGAAGAGAAATGGTGTGTTATTGATGAAATGTCATCAATTTGTGGGAAAGGGGATAGTTAGTGTAATTTTAGTAATAAAATTGCTTAATCAAATTATAGGTGTTTACATTCCCTCTCTATATCCTTATCTCCCCTTCACGTTTCTCCAAGAAAATTCCTCCTCGTATCCTATACAAGTAATTTGCCATAGGTTTAGTGGAGTATTCATGTGTGAACCTTAGTATAATAACCACCAAAAACTTTACATTTATCAGATTCAATAAATGGGATCCTCCCTAGGGCCCATTCCCAAGAGGAGGGACTTAGTCCTCAAGCATTGGTAAAAATCAGTAATTTTCCCTTGCTATGACACCTCAATATTACGATTCATTAAACTAAGGGATTTTTTATTTACCCATTTAATTATCTTGATGCCTTCAATGATTTTAACATGCAACATTTAAAATCTAGCATTAATTAATATTCAGAATCCATCTTGACAACTTATGATAACCATGTGAAACTGCAAAGGTTTTAGATCCTACTCGATCCCTGTTCAATGCTCTACATGAGCCAATATACCCAGTATATCATTTGGTTAGACCTTTTTAAAGGTATAGAGAATCATGTGTATCTTCTTAGTGTCAGCTAGGAAAGTATACAACTACTTCACTCCCACTCACGACACAATTTAAAAGAAGAAATGGTGACAAACAATGCAATCAGTCATTTACATTATTATGGCCATAATTTTTCTAAAGAAGCATGGTTTTATAACTACACATAATCCATTTGAAACATGTCCTTCTATTCACCACATAACTGTCTCATTCATAATATCGTGGTTCTTTCCATTTTTTACTTATTAAGTTTTATGTTCATCAAGTAATCATTAATTATTAATTTAAAAACCCAAAACTACAGACATCATTACTCAACATCCGGGTCGTATGGTTCATGCCAACACCACTTTGATATCCTTATATGAAATTGTATGTTTATCTAATGACCTAAGTCATCACGTAACCATTGCTCTCCCTGTAGCCATCCAGAACTGGTACGAGTATGACTTGTATGACACATATGTTGTGTCATGATATCTATTCTTCATGTACTTTTCATTACGTTATGTAAATCAGGTTAGAGGTATGTAATGATGTCTATGAGTCATGACATAATGTATGTGTTGCCTACTTTGTATGGCTATCACCATATTTGATTACGATCAAAAGTTTGGTTAAGTCAAGAATAAGACTTGAAACCTGTACTTAGCACTAATTATCCTTCATTAATTCCTATTGGAATACTTAGGCAGGGTTCATTTTAAGAGCCTATGAGAAATTAGAGTTGGAAAATCTCTCATGAATATACTGTAGCCAATTTCATGGGAAAGGTGAATTTTTAGGATCACAAAACAAATTTTTTTCCTTAAAATTTCTTAAGGGATTTGTTGTCGTGCATCGCTAAGAATTGTTGATGCATGAAAAAAATCATTTTTTATCACCTCGATAGCATCTAAGCCTTGCTATCATGTATTAACAAGGCTTGTTGATGAAAACAAAACTTGTTGACACCTGATAGCAATCTAAGCCTTATCATGCATTAACAAGGCTTCATTGATGCACACCAACAATGATTTCGCCACACGTAAACAAGGCTTGTTGTCGTACATTAATATGGCTTGTTATCATACGTCAACAATACTTGTTAATGCATGAAAATAAGACTTACTGTCACGTGTCAACAAGGTTTGTTATCATGCATCAAAAAGGATTTTTGTCGTATGCCAATAAGGTTTTTTTTCATGCATCAACAAGGTTTGTTGTCATATGTCAACACCTTCACTTGTCTACCATCAACAAACCTCTCTTGTCATTCATCAAAAACCCTCTCTTGTCATGCGTAAATAACTTTTTTTTTTCTATCTATAAATCTTCCTTGTCACGTCACGCCGCTGACACTTTCTTTTCCCCGCATCTCGCAATAAATAGTCCGAGACTCGATCCACACTTCGTCTATTGGTTCTTCACAAGTAATTCAAATGGTACCTTAGTAAGTTAGTAGTAAGTTACTAGTATACTACCCAGTGAATTACCTAGGTTTATATATGAGTAGTTTTCAATGGTAGGCGAAGCCGATCCCTAAAAAAATTATACTAGAATTTTTCTAAAAAATAGTACACCGACTCGCTCTAAAAAATTTACCTTTTCAAAATGTCCTAAAATGGAATATTCTCCACTAAAAATCCCCGTGACTTAGGGCGATATGTACATCTATACCTTTTATGAGTTCACAATGTATTATCGTACCTTATTATTTAATGTCATATATGTTTCCATGCTATAGTATAATGGGTTCATGATTGATCATACAACAAGATTATCTTGAACTATAAAAGCCTATATTGCTACTATAAAATTACAATAGTTGATTTCATCATTGTTTTATGGTTATTCTACAACATTTATGAACTTGTATATTTATAAACAACAAGTACATAAATTATGCTCATTCCTTCAAGTATGCTTTCTTACTTCTTGCTCGATCTTAAATTTTCCTTTTTGCTATAAAATATGGTTATAATTTTCTTTATCTCTTTTATGTATCCTCAACATACACTTTTCAATTCCTATGTTTATAGGTTAGTTATACCCTTTTCAACTTCCATGAGTCCTTTATTCATAGATATTATCATGTTCTTAAGATCCATGCCAATGTGTCATAGTTCCTAGGTTAACCATACATATTATAGTTTCCCTATGATATAAAACATATATGATCATTATATATTTCCTGATATTTGTAAAACATAATACTTCATAATCATGACATGATAACTAATTATACTTAAGAGGGGTTTCCATAATTTTACCTAGTTCTTCTAGGTGTAATAAACATATTCAATGTCTTAGTACGATCTTATCGTAAGTATAAAACATGTTACCCCATGCTAAATGCACAAACATGTCATAGATCCAATAAGAATAAGTTCATGATTATAACTTGATGTGATATTTCCTTGTTAGCTATAGGTTTATCTATCGGGACAAACCTTTCACCTTAATTCAATACTTTGTTAATCTATACTCTACTATTTTTGATTATAAATTTCTATGCTCATAAAGACATAATATTATCACTTCACTATATATAGATTACTTGGTTAATAAAAACAATATCAAGACATAAAAACAATACTTATGATCTAAATAACCTCTTTATTTTCACAACAATGATTGATAATCTTATTACAAAGCCACAACTAACTAATAAATATGATCTTAAATTACAAAGCAGGCTTATTTGCCTTAATAATGACAAATAATTCATTCACATTCCAAATCAATGCTAGTATAGTCTTTTGATTCAAAAAAATTGGAACACGATGATCAATGCAAGTCATGTTATCTTTCTTTAATTAACTCGAAATTCCCTTCATCCCCGCAATTGAAAATGATAATTTATACATGGTCAACTCAAAGAATTGGCATGAAACATCTACCCTAAATCATGTTGAATCAATATGAAAACAAGAGTATAAATTGGATTTCTCCTATCTTCATGTAGTTAACATAAATTAAATAGCATTTGAAAGGAAATCATTACAATACAACATTCACAGTTTATTCTTAGACCAATGATAAAATTTACATCATAATTTTTTTATAAATTAAAGATACCAGATGACAAAAATAAAATAAAGAACATACTAGATCTACATCCTCCATGCCCCATAGTAGAAAACAAAACTCAGTCATAAATGGATGATAATGATTCAAGAATATACATTTAGTAAAAGTCCTTCCTGAAAATTGATTCTATCCCAAGTAATCACAAGATTTAAACTTCTTAATAGCTTTAATATGGATGAGATTCATAAAACCAAGGATTATACCTTATCTAGATCAAACAAACCATTTTAGCAAATGTGCTAACTCCTAGCCTAAGGGAGTATTATGTAGTCCTAAGAGTTTATTTGTCAAAATTTTGTGAGTTCTATATTTTCCTCGTAACCGGAAGGGACTCAAAATTTGAGGTATTCGGTATTCCATGGCATAATAACACAGTCAACGCCCACAAATATGGAAAGCTCTATCTATACTTTATTATAGTATTCATATATCCATTCTGCCATGAAAGAATAATAGTCTACATTTCTTTTTATTTGGTGATTTATAAGGAATTTAAAACTCATAAGTCATCTACAATATACTATTCTTATACCCAAGATTTACTAGTATGTATCCTTTAATGCCAAGTAAAATTGTAGAGATTTAGAACAATTCAACTATATCTGTCCAGAAGCCATTCGAAAGCAAATGAACACACAACCAAAAACAAGGTCAAACAGTGAAGCGATCATACTTATTCACTAATTTTTCATTGTTCGTAGTCAATTTATATAATATGTCTATGTAATGATCTTAAAATATCACAGTTAGTTAAACTGTGCACGAGTTTAAAACCAAGAACTTTCACATCACGCAGGTTAACAAGCAATATAAACAACCATCACAATAGCTAAAATACTCAAACCCAGTAAGAGTAAGGCCGTATAACCTCAATTGTCGAACTATCCATCAGATGGAAAGGTTAAACCTAAGCTTATTTATAGAAAATAATCAATTTTACACACACTATTTCATATCAATAGAGAAGAAGAAGAACATTTTATAATCTATATTTCATAGTGATTCAATAGAAAAGGGTTAGGTAGTTCATGCCTGTGATTCATAAACCGTCGACTGCCTTTCCTCTGCTATATCCTTCTCAAGATTTCAACAAGTCAAATAAACCCACTACCCAAGTAAACACATATTTAAATAATCTTCCCTCATTGAACTAAAATAACAACTTTTATACCACTAAACCACTTTAAGTTTAGTTCAGGCATGCACATCTCCATAACGGGAAGCTCGAATCTCATTGAAACACAAAGCTTAAACCTGGCATGGCTTCACCCAAATCAGGCTCAACTAACCAGAAACAACATTACAACTCCCTTGCATGTTATTGGCTTCCTCAAGAAGCTTTGATATTTTCAAGGAACTATGTAACATTAATGACATTAAATTCAACAGTGCCACCTAGTGGCCTTCCCAAAATTTTCTACCACCTTCTAATTTTAGTGGTAGTTACTAGTGCTAACACTAGCAATCACATGTGTACAATGTAATGTGAATGTCGAACGATATATGTTATTTGATTTAGAGGGATAGTTATTACTTTTGTAGTTGATGTTGATAAGGGGTGTGATTGATTTTGTAAGTGTAGGAATATAGATGAAGCATTACATTTAAAGGTTCTATCTTTACATTTCAAATTTGTTACAATTTAACAAAATGTTCAAAGATAGCATCATGTGGGAATGTTTATTAAATGTTACCCTTCAAGTGTCACTAAATATTATTTACCATATTTTGGTTGCAGAAATGATCTTTTGCCTAATGCTATAAACTATTTTGGGTCAATTTGTTAGTTTTGTAGAGTTGGAGAGCTTTATATCACTAGGGTGTGATCAATTTATGGAGGAAGGTGAGTATGCAGGGAGTTATTCTTTACTTGATATCAATTAATTAATTAAATAAGAGTTTATGTTCACATCATGATTGAACAAATGATTATGAGGTACAAAAAGAATTGTCAAAAGAATGATAGTGAGGTACCAAAAAAAACTATTGGAAGAGTATTTTTTTGGTGTTTCAGGGGAAGGGAACAATCAATGGAGTGTGTTGTGTAGTGGACATGGATTTGTAGCCAGCTTCTAGCTAATAAAACAATCTTGATTCAAGTTAATATATATACCCACACCAGTCTTAAGTCACGTAAGAGTTCAATCCTACAACTAAGAAGAACTTTTAATATCAACTGCATTATTAGAACCTTAATCCCAGAAACAAAACTAAGAAATATCAATTTGATAAAATCCTTGAGTAAATCCTCTAGTAAATTAATAAGCTTCCTTAAAACCATTGTCAAGCAATGAGAAAAGAAACTTGTAAAATCCTATATCCAATATAACAATAAGAGCACAATTTCACTGATTTCTTACCACTTCATGTCCCGAGTTTGAAAATTAGCTGCATTATTAGAATCATAAGCACCAAAATGTATAAATATAGCATATAGGTCCAAAGTTTGCAACTCTGAGATTGAACAAATGTCCTGTTATTCCCTATTTTGCGTCTAATTTCCTTAAAGCAAATATGAAAAATAGGCCTCAAATCTTTAAGTTGTCAATAAAATGTTCTCACACATTTTGACAATGGAAGAGGAAATTTATCCACATTCATCAGACTCTATTCAAAATCAAAGAGAGACCAGTCAATGTAAAAATCTATAATGCAAAAGATTGGAAAATGAGGATTTTTAATATTTCTACAAGGACTTTCTATCCATTTCCTAGGTGATACAATTCAGAAACTGGTCTAAAAATTTTAAATGTCAAAAGATGGGAACAATAACCTTGACTCTACAATTACAAAATGCAATGCTTGGCTAGCAAACAGGAGACGGTTGTGATTGTTTCAGTCGCTGCAAAACTTGCTTCATTGTAGGCCTAATTGAAAGTGAATCCACAGTACACATTACAGCGAGATGCAATGTATCTACTAAATCATCATGAGGTGCCCCATCCCATAAGCCTGCAATGAAAAGGTCTTTGGCTTGTCCTTTTCGACGCAACATACATGCCCAAGCAACAATGTTGAATCCATTACCATAGCTAGAAAATGAAGGGTCAAGAAATTTCTTATCAGAAAGTAACTCCAGAAGCACAACTCCATAACTATACACATGAGCCTTATCTGAGACACGACATGTCATTGCATATTCTGGGGCAACATACCCAAATGTGCCTGCAACATCAGTTGTTGCATGATTTTATGAGGCCCTAGAAGCCTGACAAGACCAAAGTCAGAAAGATAGGAATTAAAATTGTTGTCAAGCAGAATATTCTTACCAACTGAAGCAAATTTGAGTCATTGTCCACAGCTTTCCTTCCTGTCAGCAACTCCTGTTACTATGGCATTTGTTTCCAACCTTGTTTGCCTCCATTTCTATCCAAAAGCCATCAACAAAACCTTCTCGTGTCAATATTGATCTCCATTTATAATGTAGTTGGTGCTGATCTAAGTGCCTAAGTTAGGCACTTGAGTAATTTACTAGTGGATTCAATGAACTGAGAAACACAAAACTATTCATAAAACAAGATAGAATTTGCTCAAAATGCTTGCAATTTGGTTGTTAATGCATGCCTGTTATGGTATCAATTTATCATATAGACCTAAAAAAGGAGACCTTTGCACCCTTAGAAGAGTTGTTCAATGGTTGTCACATGTCTACAAAACAATACAAACAATCAATTAAACTATAATAGAAACTAAACATTAATATTTTCAAAATTAGTTTTGTCTAAACATAAACAATTGAAGTGGTTTTCCTAGCATATAGAAACCATATTCTAAGCATTGAAAAAAGCTCATCAAGTACTCGTCCCTCACAAATATGTTTTCAAAATGTGGAAACCTGCGACATGTTTGACAAAATGACTAAAAGATATGTGGAGCCTGAGGGGTGTGAACCGCAGTAGAAGAGGTGTCACTACCCAGGCCAAGTGTCCCCCAACATGTCCACCATCATCAACAAAATTTAGGGTAGAAGGCCCCAATCACAGAT
This sequence comes from Taxus wallichiana var. yunnanensis, assembly GCA_018340775.1. NCBI lineage: Eukaryota > Viridiplantae > Streptophyta > Pinopsida > Cupressales > Taxaceae > Taxus > Taxus wallichiana. Next base: position 222,102,466 of record CM031236.1, on the reverse strand, counting down.
CCACACCTGTGCCACCGCAACCCTTGCCATCGCTAGCAGAGAGAGGAGGGAACGAAAAAACAGAGTTAGGGTTCGCTGAAAACCACCTAGGGCTTGGCATGGTTGTCTAGGAAGCACATGTTATAATTTCCTTCATTTTTCAAGATTCCTTTGGTGTTCAAAAACAAAGCAAGGAATATATAATATTGAACAATTGGATTTTTCCCTTAGACTAGACTATCATACAAAAATTACAACACAAAATAGATAAGATCTGGAAGCATACCCAAATTAATCAAGCACTTCAACAACCTGCTCGGCCAGATCATCCATAGTAGGTATGACAACATCAGAAGAAATGGAAGCCGCTCCCAACTGCAAAAACTCTATTCACAGAAAATAATCTACTCCCAACTGAAAAAAATCTATCCACAGGCCAATAATCTAATACAAGAAATGGAAGCCGCTCCCAACTGCAAAAACTCTATTCACAGGAAAATAATTTTCCCCAACTACAAAAACTCTATCCACATGCCAATAATCTGATACTTTGTTCCACAATTACAGATAAACAAAGAGATATAACAGTTAAAGATCTCACTATTGTTAAACAGAGGAATGGTCCTCATTTACAGGCCAAATACTTCTTTGGAGTAATGAATTCCCATACGTAATTCCCATACGTAATCCTACACATGATATAAATACACACACACACACACACACACACACATACATATAGCCAAAACATAACTACCTAAAAATTCAATTGCTGATCAAAATGTTGAAAATAGCGGGGAAAAGCGAGAACGTCAAAAAGGTCATTATAACATTCACTACACCTGTCAAATTTAATCACTTTGGAAAAACGTCCAAATGGTCACAAATTTGACACAGTCCCATGAATGTTCGCAAAGCCCTTTCCCATAGGGGTAACGCCTTCAGTGTAAAAAATAATAATTAAACCTTTAAAAATGCATGGTCATTTGACTACCCCAATATAAATTTTTTCATGGTGGTTGGCCACTATAATGAATTGCATGAAGTTAAGTCAATTGGTCAAAGACCAATAATTAAAACAATCAATTCCTTTCCATGTATGGTGATAATCGACAATAACCATAGCTTTCCAATGTCATGGTCTTAGACCATTAAAATTTAAATATTCAAATGAAAATGGAGTTGGATTAATGAGCCTCTTAAACTTAGACATGAGATGCCTACCCCAATAACAATCAAGATCCCAAGAATATAAATAATATCTTGTTGTTAGTGGCAACCAAAATGTTGACCTCTAAGCTAGAGTCGCGATCGTGCCAAAATTATTTATAAAATCAATAATTTCATTTTGAAAAAGGAAGATAAAGTTAAACACTTAATGATCATTTTATAAGAAAAATCAATAAACAATCACTTTTCAAATAACTATACCTTCATTTTTGTAATAAGGATAATCAAACTATATAATAATAAATCAATCATTTTACCTATTTTTGATTGAAATCATCTACTTCTTTTTCGATCAATAATCATAAATATATCCAAAGAGTTAGTAATTTTAAACATTTGACATTATCTCACATATTGAAATATATTACAACTCTATATAATTTCATTTATACCTTGCAAGTCACCATTTTTAGAAAAATAGGTAAAACAATAATATTAATGACAGGTGTAACCATGTTAATATCCAATTTCCTCGATCACATTCAACAAGGTGAGTATATACAAACAACAAGACAAAACAAGGATACGCCATAAATGCTAAGTGTTTTACAAATGCTAGGGAACAAGTGTTGTTGTGTGGTTGCGCATGTAACTAATCGTTATGTATATATCCTTTTTAGGATATACATACATGTGTGTAAATACATACCTAACTACGTGACTAGGCTTATTATCCCACCTTCGTAAACCATTTAACATTTTATGACTTATCCTATCGACTAAAAAGATTTACATTGTGAGATGTAAAACTTGCAAAAATTATTTCACCAACATAAATCTACTCCCTGATTCTATTTCATAAAATCAAGTTAATGATATCTATATTCATGACATTGAAAGGTTGTTGGAAAGAGAACCAAATTTTCATCACAAGGCAGAGTCTCCACTCGAGTTTCTAATACAAAACCAATCCTATTTTTGGGGGATCTTATAAAATGTCTAAAGTACAAGTTAGTGAGGGAGATAGATCCCAATCAACAAAATGTGTTGGAAGAAATTAATCTTTGCCCCTATCCCCAATCCTAACTATAATTAGGTTTCATTGATTTCTAATAATGAGATTGAGAAACATCTTTCCTGGCAAAGTTGTCTAATGAAGCTTTCCTTATTATCTTCAAATGTTTAGGGATTACTCTCTCGACCAAAATTTCCACATCAAAAGGGTTATGAAAAATTATCTTTTTGAGGTCATCTTACTTTGAGAGGTTAAATTCACTGGTTCTAGTATACTATCCAACCTACATTTCATTTATAAACAATTTTTTCTATAACATACATCTCATTAAGAAGGACATGGAGGTGCGCTTATACTCCTTTCACCCTCCATTTCTTCTAAGATCATCACATAGGTGAAGACCTAAAACATGCATGTTTTGGTTATGGTATGTGTTTAGAGCGAATAATTTGATTTTTCTCAATCTATACTCCAAATATCATAATAGAACGTATTAATTTTGGAATTGGATGAGTTATAACTTGCCCCTTATAGAGTGAATATTAGATGGCTATTTTAACATGGTTGAGCACAAAAGAGATCATAATTGGTCTCAATCATCACCCCTCTCATATGAGAAATTTTCATCCCGTAATAATTTTTGTAACTCTCTCGAGATTATTTTATCCCCTTTTTGGTTGTACCAACTAATAAACAAACAAATGGATCGCGTGGTCTAATGATCAAATTGATGGAAAAGGGGACTGAGAAAACTTGATCTTTTCTATGTCAAGACATTTGTTAAGTAACTTTTGTGATTTTTGTATGTCTCCATCCACAACAAAAATGTTTTCTCTAATCATTCTCCCATTTCTTATACCTTTAACTTGGAACCTTCCTCTTCTTCCAACATTCATCTTTCCTTTAAGATTAATATCTCCCATCTCCCCCACATTACATAGCCCAAATTTCGTTGTTTAAGAATTGTGATCGTGACCTTATTTATCCACAAGATAGATTTTATGGCAAGAAGAAATTTTGGAAAAATATTCAATTCCTTAGAGGATGTGGAATAATTATGGCTAAGGAGAGAAAAAAAAAGAAAAAAATGTTAAGCACAAGCTTATTAAAAACATCTTGCTCTCAAGGAACATCCCCATGACATTGATTTAAAAAAATAAAATTTTAATTAGAGGACTAAGATGAAACAAATATAACAATAATACGAAATATCTATCATGCAAGATACAAACAAGTCTAAAAAATAGTGAGATAAGAGTGACTTAGCTTGTATTTAAAGATATGGGTTGATATTGGGCTAGAAACCGGGTGGAACAGGCTATTTTTTGGAATGAGTAAGGTTTGTATAGAAAACTATTATATGAAATTCCTTCGGATAGAATGCTCATAGAAGGATAGGACCGCTTGAGCGCTATTGTTTGAAATAGGTGCTAATGTCCTTAGAAATGTCATTCTTCTTATCTTTTAGGGTCGAACTTGTCTTCTTCCTTTCTCTCTTTGTCTCTCTAATTTTTTTCTATAAGGTTCATGTGTCATACATGAACCTATAAAACAAACCCTAGCTACCCGTATAAGGATCAAGAGAGAAAAAATAATGCATATGCTTGAGTTATACTGACCTCAACAGTCATGCTAAGGTGATTTTCACCAAGAAGTGCACTACATTTTAGACTCTATAGTTATAGTAGTGTGTGTGTGTGTGTGTGTGTGTGTGTGTGTGTGTGTGAGAGAGAGAGAGAGAGAGAGAGAGAGAGAGAGAGAGAGAGAGAGAGAGAGAGAGAGAGAGAGAGAGATTGAATCATGTCCCTTGAAGCTAGGTTTCCCTTGTTCCATTCACACTAAGATAACATGCTACAACTACTTTTCCCCAAGATGAATGTGTGATATGGAATTTAGAAATATTCCTTCTTATGTGTTGAATTATGCAGCCCAAATGCATTCCTTGAATGTTTCTTTTTCCCAAGTAGTAGATAGTAAGTAATAGCCCAAATTGTCTAACCCATAATAATAGTAAGTTATGTATATATGATTCCATTGTTTTAATTTCATAATTAAAATAAAAAGGAAAACCCAAAGTGATGGGTAGTAATTTAGAAAAGACAAAAATGATGTGGCATTTCAAATTTGAGAAAAGGAGGGAAACAGACAGAAGCACTGGTACTCATGTCCTTAATGAGCAAGACTATCTGGGATGCTCATAGGATATAATGGAAAATATAGAGTTGGGTCATATGTTGTTCAACATACAAAAGTATAATAACTATTTGAGAAAAGAAAATGATAAGAGTAGCGTACCTTAGAGGCATGATGTAAATATTAAGTGCATGATTTCATGTCTATATTTCCCCACTTTATGTTGGTGAATGAATATTCAATATTATAAAGTAGATAAGAGGAGTGTAAGTTATAGAGAACCAAAGGGATTTGTAAATCGATAACATGTCGGATGTGGATTGTACTTGATATCGTGTTGGATGGAGATTACAAAATGTGTATCATGGAATATAAAAGAGGATAAGGATCCTAGGGTGACCTTGTGTGTGTAGTAGAAATGATGCCTACGTTTTCCCTTGAATAATTCCTTTACCCGAGAATCTTGTACTTGAGATTGATTTTTGTTCCATTTGTGTATTAAATGCTCATACCTGCAAGAATGACATGCAAAAGAAGATAAGTGTAGTCAATGCTCATGATAAATGAAATTGAACTTTAACTTTATAAATGTGAAAATAGGAATGCATATTGAAAACTAAGTAAATCAAGGATATAATACACCTGTATGGCACGAGAGAAGAGATATGATTATTCCTATGTGTTTTCTTCCTTAGAGATGGTTATAATAGTACTAAGGATTTAGGTTTTTATTGCCAAACTAAGGATTTAAGTGTCCTATCACTATACTAAGGATCTAGGAATCATGTCACCAAGGTAAGAGTATTGGGAGAGCTATAGGATTTTCCCTCCACCCACTAATGCTACCCCATGTATAAGTGCCACTATGGATGGTCATACACCCAATAAAAGCTGGTCATGAATGAGACATCATTTCGGGCATATTACTATCATGCATATGCCCTAGGTGCAATTCCTTATATGATCCCATGAAATTAGAATAATTAGTTCCCTTACTCAAAGTATGTAACTTACCATTGATTTTGTTCCTATTGTACCTAATAGTAACCTATAACTAAGTATATGTTATTGGATTTTGGAGTAATCTATCACTAGAAACCTATTGATCATGTGCTTCACCTATTTCTACCCCTAGGACAGAAACAAAAAGGAGGGGAACTAGTGCCCACCATTTATGTCTGTGTTGGGTGCTTATGTCCCTCGTTATGATTTTTATGCCCAAGTCTGATTTTGAACCAAATTTTCATCTCTTTTTTATTTTGATTTTTTTGTATAACATCCTCTATTGGGTTTCGAACTACGAGAGGGTGAAGTAATAACCTAATGATTTCCCCCACTTGTTTGGGGTGCGTCAGATGAACTAATGTGAGTACCACCCAAATGAGGAAAGCTAAAACCGATGTGCAAATATGAAATAGAAATCCCTTACAGGGAATGGGGAATGCACGTGGATGTAACCATGGCACATGTAAAACAATGGGAAAGGCTAAAAATAAAGTGTTAGTCACAAAAAAACATGACATGATATAATAAAATCTAGTAAAACCACATAATAACATGGTTTTTCTACTAATTTTTTTTTAGAAGTTTTGGGAAATATGCTCAGATGATTTATTAAGGGTAGTGAATGAGTTCTATAGAACAGGTGATCTCCTAAAAGAGTTGAATAACACCCACATTGTGCTTGCTCCTAAAAAAATGGATGCTAAAGATTTTAAGGACTTCCGCCCCATTAGTTTGGTTAATGTTATTTATAGAATCTTTACTAAGATTATTGCAACAAGACTCCAAACTATTCTTGATAATATGATCTCAAAGCAACAAAGTGGATTCATAAAAGGGAGGATAATTCAAGATGGGGTGATCATGGTGCATGAGATTATTCATTCAATGGATAATAAAAAAGATAGCATGGTAATGAAACTTGATATGAACAAGGAATTTGACAAAGTCTCTTGGCATTTTCTTGACAATGTTTTGCTAAATTTGGTTTTCATAATAAATTTAGAAGAATTATTAAGGCTTGCATTTCTATAGCTAGATTTTCTATGGTGGTTAATGGTGAGCCGGTGGGCTTCTTTGCTAGCAATAGGGGATTAAGACAGGGTGATCCTATATCCCCTTTACTCTTCATTCTAATGGTGATAGTCTTAGCAGATCCATTACCAAAGCTATTAATGATGGGCTTTTAAAAGGAATTAGGCCTACTTCTACAAACCAAAAACTTCACATCAACAATTTGCTGATGACACAATTCTACTTTTGATGGCCTCTATCCTTGAAGCTAAGGCTATTAAGTCTATTCTGAAATTTTATGAGGTTGCCTCAGGGAAAGAGATAAATTTTGATAAGAGTTCCATCTTCTTCTTTAATACTCCACTAGAAAGACAAAAATAATTGCTCAAATTTTGGGGTGCAAAATCAATTCTCTACCCACAACATATCTGGGTCTTCCTCTTGGAACAAAAAAATTTCTACCATAGTTTGGAATGGTTTACTTGAAATATTTCAAAAGAAAATGGCTTGGATGGAAAGGGGCCATACTATCTAGTGCTGGAAAATGTCTTCTAATCAAAAGAACTCTGCAAAATTTACCTATTTACATTATGTCTCTATACAACATTCTTGCTATTTTTAGGGACAAAATTGAAAGGATTCAGAAGAACTTTTTATGGTAGGGAATGGAGGAAAGATTTATATACCACTTAGTGGCATGGGATCAAGTATGTACACCTAAAATAATAGGTGGGCTAGGCATAAAGGATATCAGAAAAATGAATATGGCTTTAATTGCAAAAATGGGTTGGAGAATGCTTACTAAGGAGAAACCTTGGATTGATTTAATTAAGGACAAATATCTAGCTCAACAAAAATTAACTTCTTTCCTTTATGATGATCAACTACCTCAAGGTTCTATTTTTTGGAATAATTTGATACAAATCAAGAATTTCATCAAACAAGGATGTAAATGGAAAGTGGGAAATGGTAGGGATATTCAATTTTGGAGTGATAATTGGACTAGCTTCAGTTTAAATGATAAATTTGGTTATGTCAAAGATATTTTAGCACACAAGTATGGAACTAAAGTCAAAGACTACATTGAAATGGAGGGTAATAGAAAAATATGGAAGTAACTTAAGGTGGAGAGGAATGATCTAAATTTCATAATCTCCTCACTTCAAGAGTAGCTGGATAACATACCCCTGAATCAAATTGATGTCAAGGATGAGATTTTTTGGAACAACTCATGTGATGGAGAATACACTATCAAATTAGGATACAATTCTTTTTTTTGAAAACATCCATTGTGATTTCAAATGGAGCAGGATTTGGATGCTTGAACTAACTCCCAAAGTCAATTTATTTTTTTGGCTTGTTCTCAGAGGAAGAATACTCACAAATGAAAACCTAATCAAGAGAGGCTTTATAATGCCAAACATGTGTTTCCTATGCAAAAAGAGGCTGAGGACATCAAGCATCTTTTTTTACATTGTGAGTTTGCTTCAAAAATATGGAGTTATGCTTTTTCAAAATTTAATGTTTGCTAGATAGTTCCAAAGGAATTTCTTCAAACTTAGATACAATGGAATCCTCCTTATAAGCACTTGCATTGTTAGGAGATTATGGAAACTGGTTATGCCCCATATTATATGGAGGATTTGGAAAGACATAAATGACATAATATTTAGAAATAATAGACCCATGCAAGACAAGCTTTACTAATATTAGTAATGAAGTTAAAGATAATATTGAAAGATTTAAACCACCCAAGAACAAGAAATATCCTAAAGATGAAGATTTTTTACTTTCAAATTAGAAGATTGACATTGAAAATGTTCGAAAAGGAGAACTCCAACCATTGATAGGTCTTTAATTCATTGGATCCCTCCTCTTAATTCTTAGTATAAATTCAATTTTGATGGAGCCTCTAAGGGAAACCCAAGGGCAGCTATTAGTGGAGGAATAATTTAGGATCATAAAGGCTATTTAGTTACTACTTATGCTGGCAGAATGGGAAATCAAACCAAGCACTATGATGAAGCTTTATCAGCTTTATGGGGACTAAGACTTGCTAAGGATTGCAACATTCTAACATTATTGTTGAAGGTGATTCCTTGAATATTATAAATCATCTTAATTAGATACATCCTCCAAGTTGGATTATTAAATATTTCATTTAGGAATCTATTAATATATGCCATACCTTCAAAAGTATTAAAATTGGCCATACATATAGAGAGGGAAACAGGTGGCAGACACCTTAGCTAATTATGGTACCAATAATAACTTCATCACTTGGAATAATGAGAAAAACACCCCTATTGAAGTACATAATTCTATTACCAAGGATAAATATGAGCATTTACATCTTATGTAGAATTACTAATGAGATTTTGTGGGATTTAATGGAAAATAAAGTTAGCACATGTGAGAGGAGTAATTATATTTATAATCATAAAAATTCACATGCTCCACAAAATTGCAATTGGATGATTAAAAACCGGTCTAGGAAAGACAAAAAAACTTATTTATAGGTGGTTTCAAGTAGGATAATTATAGAGGAAGGAAAATGGGGGGAGCTCCGTGTCAGTTAGAGCCCAACTGTGATCCCACTTGGAAAGATAACATTGAGATGTGGAATTATCTTCGATGGGGGTGTCACCAGTTTTATCAAGAAAATCCAAGGTCACGACCAAAACATTTCGGTGCATTTTGCTACATATTGGAAAGAAAGGAAGGTTAGGTATGGAGGAAAAAAGTGTTGGTGAATGAGGAGCTTATTGCCAAGGTTATGGGTCTAGCTTTGGATGGAATCAAGTTTTTCAGCAAAAGGGTAGACAAAAATGTTGAAGTGAAGAAGTTTTCTAAAATAGGGAGGAGCTCCTCTTTGTTATGGATGACATTAAGGTAAGTTCCATACTGAACCCTTTGATGAAATTACCAGAATGATGGTTCAGTTTATTTCCCTTGAAGGTCGGTACATCATTGTCCCCACAAAACACTTGATATTTCTTAATCATTTTAGGAGAAATTTTTTTGTATGCTTCCCACACTATCTCTTGAATTCAATGGAGTGTTCCATTCTTGACTTTCAAAAGTGTACTAGGGCCATTCCCCTCCACTAGGGGCTCATCTTTCTCCTTCATAGAATTTCCTCATTAATTTTCCTGCCATTCTTACTACCCCCGACACCCCGCCCATTCCCATTCACAATATTCCCATTGTTAACCCAACCACCATTCCTAGTCTTAGAAATGTCAAGACTAAAAACCCTTCATTCTCTAAAGTGACCCCATCTCCCTCTGGTCGTGTCCTTAGGAGAAGAAAGGATATTAAAATAACACACAATCTATTACACATCAGTAATGCAGGGCAAGACAATGTTACTCAACAAGAGAAGGAAAATCTTCTCCACAAAATGGAAATGCTGGAAAATGAGGTGGAAAGTATTAAAAAAGATCTGCAATCAGTTAAATAAGAAAAAGGGAAAATAAAGATGAATGAGGATGCTGGTATTGGGATAGATCAAACTGATGAAATATACAAGAAATTGAACTCCCTGGATAATAGACTTGGGAAATCTAAGGATAGACACAATCACAATATGGCCATATTCAAAGCTATATGTGATTTTCTTGATCAATAGGTCAGAAGCATCACTATGCTGAGTGGAGTCCCTGAGGACATTTGGGGTATAAAAAGGAAAGAAACTAGGTCATCTCACAGTTGAATGTAAATGACCCCATGCATGTCACCACTTTGGCACTTTTTACCTCTCTGTAGATGATCAAATCAAGAATTGATAGGGCTTCAAAGAAATAACACCTTCTGGGCAGGTTGGATGTGATCAAGTTGTTGTTTTGTTGTTGATAGTATGTTGTTTAGTTACAGTTTTATCCATGTCTTGATTTTTCTTAGTAGTTTCTCTTTTGACTACTATTGGACTTATTGTAATATCTGGATTCAGATCCTTTTTTTCTACTTTTTCATGTTTATCTAGTTGTTGAGCCTCTTTTGTAATAGGGTATAGTCCCTTCAAAACTATTTTCCATTAATAAAAAATAATAACATGGAAAAAGACACAATGAGTAGTTGTTTGAATAAATGGGACACCATTAAGGGTGTCACAAGACATTCGAGCCTTCAACGCAATACATGTAATCAAGCATAGGGAAAATTCTGTAAATAATTATGAAACACGAAACAAGAAAAGGAAATAAGATATAAGAAAATCAAATAACCATGATTAGTAGTAGAGTCTAAAAGAAAAATGCTACACATGAATCATGTGTTAGCATGTTAGAAAAATTGATAGTATGTCACCAAGTATATAATTGAAATGGAAATAAAAGTAGTATATATTACAATGATATAACATGAACATAGAAAAGTAGGAAAGGTAGATTCCCCTAGATCCTCATTGGGAATGGTAGAGAATAGTGCCAAACATCATACATCATATGATAAAATGTAAGTATCCTTCATTCAACTAAAATTACCATGTGAACATGCATGTGTGTATGGAAAAAGATAGAGAATTCTAGTAATCCGAGAAACATGGTAAGCAATGTGCAACATAGAATAATATAATCAAGCAAGAATACATCCAATCAAGATCTAAGCTAGTATTTTTGATTTTTGTAAATATTTAAATGTTTTTAAAATATGAGAATATGAAATACAATGACAAGGAGAGGGGAGTGAGGTTTCCCATAGTGCATGTGTGTAAAGTGAGGTTCATGTAGATAAGTGTACCCTCAACAATTGTGTTTTAACCTAGAACAAAAGTGCATCATTGAGTAACAAGGAGATAGTGTGCCCCTAAGTGTGAATGCCAAATAATATATCCAATGAGAAGATAGGGGTGAGGACCCACTATCTAATAGTGTGAAGGAGGTACGCATGCAAACATTATCAAAGACTCTATTTCCATGAGGAATTACATGTGGAGAAAGAGACTAAGAAGTAGGCCTAGTTATGCCATGGGAAGTGTGTGTCATAGGTAGAGACCTATCCCTATGAGGTGGACTATGAGACTGATGTATCCATTGTGAGTTAGAAGAAGAAACCACATGTGGAGGAGATCTAGGTGTATGTGTAAAAGTAACACTAGGAATGGTAAGAGCTCTAGATTTTAGAGGAGTATGTGTCAAAGCCATGGGGCCATCATGAGGAGGTGCATAAGTAGGTTCAAAATGCTAGAAGTAAATGAAGGTGTATCAGTGATATGATCCAACGATAAAGGAGTCTATTGTGGGACAACTCGAATAGTGATAACATGACACTCATGTAAAAACTTAAGGCATAAGTGAATGATGAATGACATGGTTTGGAATCCCTAAGCCAAGGGAGTCCTAAGACCATGTCACAATGTGTAACTATATATCCAATAGTGAAAGGCATAGAGATAGTGAGGGGCCCAATAGTGATAGGAAGAATGACATGCCCATGAGAAGTAGGTGATCTATGGGTCATATGAGATAATGGAAAACTGATAGCTTGTAAGAAAGATATTGAACATGCATTACACTTGTAAGTAGGATGCACCATAACATTGTTAATAACATGAGGACCAATAGAAACATCAATGTGTAATCTATGTGATGAAAAATAGGCATGAAAATTAACATCAGTAAAATAAATGATAGGTGGAGGAAGATCAATAGTACCAACAAGAAATCTAAGAGGATGATTTGAAGATGAAGGAGGAGGAACAACATGATAAACATGATTCAAAGAGGATTTAAGAGCTGATTTTTGGTGATCAGGTATTAAATCATTGAATATTTTAAACTTTCCATTATCATTAGTTGATTTATAAATAGAAATAGTAGATATAGGAAAATCAATGCCATGATTGTTAATCAGATATTGAATTAAATATTTAAAATCGAAATGCATTTTTGTAGAATGTCCATTGAATCTATAGTAATCATAGTATGCTTTTTCATAAAATTTCTTTCCATGAGACCTATTAGGATCAAGCTCAAGAGGATTCAAGAGAAATCAAATTTCTTTCTATGAGTTGAGGTAATAACATATGTGGTGGGTATGGAAATCTAGTAAAGGTGTGATATGTAGGTTGGAGTTGGAGCTTCGTAGGTTGGATATATCATTGAAAGTAGGATTAGACTCACTAGGATTTCCCTTAAAGGCATGTTTACTTGGGAACTTGTTAGTAGATTGATTGGAAATATTAGCACCATATTTAAGTTTTCCCAAAGAAAGTAGCTTGATTTCATGATTTTTAGAGTATGACATAGATGATAAAAAGAGTGAAAAGAGTCAAAGAACACACATTATTAAAAATGAGGTAATATGATTTGGATAAAAATATCTTGCAATTCAAATTCAACCAAGACATTTTTCATTTTAGAAATATTAGTCTTATAATGTAAAACATAGTCACTAAGATGTTCATTAGTTCCTTGCTTCATTTTGGCCATTTGTGCATATGATATTTTCATTCCAATATTCATAGAAAAGTGAGATAGAAAAATATTTTCTAAAGGAGTAAAATATATAATAAAATGTAAAGGAAAATCATAAAACCATCACAAGGCATATTCTTGTAAGCTCCTAGAAACAACTTGGTCAATAATGTGTCCTCATAAGAATAATCCATAAAATGATCAAATGTGATCTTAGGGATCTATATGGCCATCAAAGAGAGGAACATTAGGTGAGACAAAATTTGAAGGAAGTGGATAAGAATAAACATCGGGTGTAAGAGGACTATGAAGAAGAATAAAAGAATCAAGAGATGGAGAAGAAGAGGAAGATGCCTATTGCAACTAACAAATTTGAGCTTATAAATCATGATACAAAGACTCTAAGGCATGGGTTCCTAAATAAGTACTAGGTTGGATATCGGAAAAGACAAGGGAAGAAAAGTGAGTAATAGGTGTGGAAATAGGCATATGAATGATGGATATCCCCACAATGGTAGGGGAGGAATAAGGTGGAATAGAAGATGTGATAGTAGTAGAGAGTTCCAAGGTATGAACCATACTAATATGAGTAGAATTTTAAATGGCATATTGATATGATAATAAATCATCAAGGATATGTGGTACATGAGTAGGATTATCACGTAATGTAGAACAAAAAGTGGTGAGAGCATTGAGTTATGTCTAATCCACATTAGTCTCTTCATCATAAAGATACTTGTTATCATAAGTTTTTATGTCATGGAGGGGATATGGCGGGAATCAAGAGAGGTTTATTATGTGTGGTTTTAACCATACTATTGGAAAAAGTAAGGGTTTATGGGAGGATCTTAGTATGTTGTGGGATACCAAAGCAACCACTATGGGTAATGGGTGTGAAAGATAGATTTGTTAATGGGCATGAAAGGGTCTGGTTCACCAATTGATTTAGTATAATTAAATCTTAATTAGAGGACTAAGATTAAAATATAATAGTAATAAAGACGATTTATCATGCAAGAGACAAACAAGTGTAAGCAATAGTGAGATAAGAGTGATTTGGATTGTATTTAAATATTTGTACTAATATTGGGCTAGAAATTGGGTGAAACAAGCTATATCTAGACTGAGTAGGATTCATATGGAAAACTAGCATCTGAAACTCCTTTAGACATAACCACCTAAAGAAGGACAAGACTGTTCGGGTGTTAGTGTCCTAGAAAATATTCTACTTCTAATATTTTCATGGTCTGAAATTGTCTTCTTCCTTTCTCTGTTTAGCTCTCTAGCTTTGCTATAGGGTTCCTTTATCACACCTCAAATTACAAAAAAACCCTATCTATTTAGACAAGGATCAAGAAAAAATTATATGAAATAAATAATGTATATGATTGATTCGTAAGGACCTCAATAGTCACCCCAATGTGATTTTCATCGAGCACCGCACTACATTTTAGACTCTATGTAGTTTTAATGTTTGTGTGTGTGTGTGTGTGTGTGTGTGTGTGTGTGTGTGTGTGTGTGTGTGTGATTGAATCATGTCCCTTGAAACTAGGTTTCTCTTGTTCCAGTGTACCAAGATAGCGATCCAAAAATACTTTTCCCACAAGATGAATGTGTTACATGGAGTTTAGAAATATCCCCTCTTATTCTATTTAAATATACTTAAATCTTTATCAGAGGAATGTGATCAAATGAATATAGTAATAATAAACAATATCTAGCATGCAGAGTACAAGTAAGTATGTGAGATAGCAGATACGAGTGACTTAGATTATATCAGGGAGATATGGGATGTAAAAGGACTGGAACAAGATGGATTTGGAATGTGTGAGATCTGTCTTGAAAATCGAGACATGATACTTCTCCTGGATAGGACCGCCCAGTGTTGGTGTCCCTACAATAGCTCCATTTATAGTCTTTTTCGGGGGTTTGAAATTAGCTTCTTTCTTTTGTTGTTTGTCACATCCAATTTACTATAGAGTTCCTATATTATACATGTACTTGAAAACAAACCCTAGCTACATGTATAAAGCTCACACAAACATTATATGAAATAAATAATAAATATTATTAAGTTGGATTGACCTCGGTAGTCACCCTAATGTGATTGTCACCGAGTGTTGTACTACATTTAGGAATCTATGTAATTCTTGTGTGTGTGTGTGTGTGTTGGAATCACATCCTTTAAAGCTAGGTTTCCCTTGTGCTAGTCACTAACAAGATAATGGGTTACAACTAATTTTCCCCAAGATGAGTGTGTGAGATAGAATTTAGAAATGTCCCTTCATATGCGTGGATGATGCAACTCAAATGTATTCTTTTGAATGCTTCTCTTTTCCCAAGTAGTAGATAGTAAGTATTATCCCCAAATTGTCCCGTCCCTTAATAATGGTAAGTAAGTCATGTATATATATGATTCCATTGTTTGAATTTCTTCATTAATAACTAAAAATATTACCCATAGTAATAAAAAGAGACTCTAGAAAAGATACCAAATGGTGTGGTAATTCAAAATTAAGAAAATAAGGGAAAGGGACAAGAGTTCCCAAAGGGGACATGAGCACCATGGGTAGTAGTGTCTAGGATTCTTGGAAGATGTAAATATTAATACAAATCTGGATCATATGTCGTTTAGTATCTAAAATTAAAGTGGGAATTCCGAAAAGTAAATAACAAGAGTGTGGAAAAGATAAAATCAATGGAAGAGTAAAATAAGTATTATTAATGTATAGTATTTTTCTTAGGAATATCTATTTAATGAAATACTTAGAGGAGTGAAAAGTAGAAAGTGCATGATTTCATGACTACACTATGTGGTGAATAATGTAGCCCAAATGCAGTCCTTGAATGTTACTCTTTGCCCAAGTAGTAGATAGTAAGTAATAACCCAAATTGTGGTATCCCTTAATCATAGTGAATAAGCTATGTATATATATGATTCTCTTATTTAAATTTCATCATTAACAACTGAAAGGCCAACCCACAGTGATGGGTAGTAATTTAGAAAATATAACAAATGATGTGGTATTTCAAATTTGAGAAAAGGAAGGAAAAGGATAAAAGCACCTAAAGGGGACAATAACACCTGGGTGCACCTATTCCTAATGGGTGGTATTGTTAGGGATGATCAAAGGATATACCAAAAATATAGAGCTGGGTCATATGTTGTCCAATGTCTAAAAGTATAGTAGCCATTCGAGAAAAGAAAATGATAAGAGTATCAAAAGGATAAAAAAGGTAAAAGAAAAACAAGTGTTGTTAATGTTTAGTTTTCTTACTTAGAATCATGCATATAATGACATACTTAGAGGCATGATGTAATAGTAATTTCATGATTTTGTGTCTATAGACACCAACCTTCATATTTACAGTTGCAAAAACAAAATGTGATCTAAGAAAAATTGAAGTTTATAGGGGCCAAGGTGCAAGGATGTGGGCTTAATTTTTATGGATTAAACATGGTGACCACATATCTAAATATTTTTGTAAGTCCCTACAAAAAAATAACATCATAATCACATCTCACACATCATTACTAAGGATGAAGTTGAAATATTCTCACTTGATTATATCAAAAGAGTTTTTTTCAATAGTATAAAAAACTTTATCGGGAAGATAAATATCTTGATGAGTATGGATATTTTATGGAAGGATGGGTATGTGAATGTATTCCATGCAAGGTAGATTAGCCTACTATTCAACTTCTTGAGTAACATATCACTATAACCAATCTTAAATAATCACTTTGGACAATGAAAATTGAGAAGGCTTTTAGCTTGGATGGTCTCATATCTTTCAAGCTTTATGGCCCACTCTCAAGATGGAATTGTTTAATGTTTATAAAGAGGTAGAGGCCAATGGATCCTTGGAGGAATTTCATTAACCATGACCCGATCAAATTTATCCCTAAAGATGGGAATAAGACTATTATAGGTGGTTGATGCCTGTTACTCTTCTCAATGTTTCATATAAAATCATTGCAAAGGCTATTGCTATGAAATATAAACTAATAGACCAAGATATAGTTTTCACATAGTAAAACAAATTATTAAAAGGATATATATATATATATATATATATATATGGAAGACGTTCTTTATGCATATAGAAAGTACCCAATGGGTTGAAGATTATGATTAAGATGCAATATTGGTTAAAATAGATTTTGACAAAGTATATGATCAAATCATGTAGCGGTTTATTCTTGAAATTTTTGAGTGGATAAGAATTGGTAGTTGATTTAGATGACACATTCAAATAATCTTCACTAAAGAACAAGCTTAGGTCATAGTTAATGAAAACCTCACATCATCTTTTGACCTTCACCCTCGGTAGAAAGGTTGTCCACTCGCCCCTTTTTGTATGTTGTGGATGATGATTTACTTGGTCATATGATCTAATGAGATTATTATCAAGGATATCTGAAAGGAATAAATATTCCACATTTTTGATTATCAATGATGAATATCTCCTCTTTTTGCAAAATTATGAATAAAATATTGAAAATGTGTAGGAAATTCTTGATACTTTTGTACATGTCTGGATCCAAGTTGTGTAACCCCAAAAGAAAATATTTTTTCATTAAAAGAGACCCAAATTTATCATATATTCTTCCATCTTGAAATTTCATCTGTTAGGAATATCTTGTTTAGTGCTTCACATTATAATATAGTTTGTGTATTATTAATGTAAAAGAAATTACTATTGTAATTAGTTGTTTTATAAACAACTAATATTTGTTGGCTTGTGTAGTGGTTGAGTAGGTTGTACTCACCCACTTAAATAGGCTTGATGGAGTTAGTGGTTATACTTGTTTCCTAAATTATAGGAACAAGTTATTCTATATATTCTGTAATACAAACCTGAATGAATATAGAAGGTGAATTATTATTCCGTGAATAATATTTTCTGTGCAAACCTAGTGTGTGGTTATTATTTGGTATTAGAGTGAAGAAATTTGATGGATTTTTAGTTTTGATTGGGGGAAGTTCAAATGATTTAGTGCCCCGATCTATGCAATCTCATTAATTTAGATTTCGTAGATATATTATTATTGATATAGTTTTTAGTGGAAGTCACTTCAAAATCTTTGAAGGCATCCGTGGATTCAAGTACTATGATGCCTTGAGAATTCTGCAAAGTTTTTCTGTGAACTCTATGATCATTCTGAGTAGTTGTATGCTCCTTTGTGCCTGCCCTCTGTCTAAATGCTTCTCAATTACCATCGACTATGTAATATTATTCTGCATATGTGTAATTGTCCATTCCCGATCTATTCACTCTTAGCAAATATTTATTTTCATTTACATGCATAATTCTGTCCACCTCAGGAGCACGTGTCTGATCTATTCCTAGTTTGTTGTGTTGTATCTATGTGTACATACCAGCCACCTTGAAGATTCTACCCATGAGTATTTAGTTACATGAAAGCCGCGTTTTTTTTGGTTTCAGCTCGTGTTCATATGCAAACACATTATTGGCTTTCCCGAGCATCATTCCAATGATCTCTTCATTCGAAAGCTGTTATAGGATCTGCCTTTGACAGTGAAGATCTATTCTCTCATCTGCATCGAGCTCGGTCATCGCCATTTTAAATCTAGATTCCAACCGATCAAAACATGAGTACACTGCTGCAAACTATGATGGATCTATAGTGATGCAAATTGGTTGATAGAGTCATAAAACAACATGAAATATTTGGGCATGTCTGGGAAGCATGGTAGCTCAAGAAGAGAACTTCTCCATCTATTTGTGTAAATTGTGCCAATAGAAACAATATTTGCGGATGAAATCCAAAAGTTAGGTACTTGTTATTTACTTTAAGTCGGTGGTCATATAGATTAATTTTATTTGTCCTTCCATCCTACATGCCAAGTTGTTGCTTTAGTCTCCATTTTAAAATTGTCTTTGTAATTTACTCATGTGTCATGAAAGTCCTTGTCGTTACAAAGTGTATTTTTGAGTTTAAGAGTAATGTTCATTGTGTTTAAAAATTAAGTCAAAGTATGTTGTCATGTCGAAGTTAAATGTCATAAAAATTACATAGGTGATTTTAAGATATTTGTTTGTTGTCATTGTTGTCAAAAGTCGTGTCATTGTACAAAGAAAAAAATTTCCTCTCGAACGCATTTTCGGTGTTACTCGATGTTCGGAAATAAATTGTTTCACATCGTGGAGGGAAGAAAAGAATAATCACAATGTGAAAGTTATCGAGCCTAATGATCACATCGAGCCGAGTTAGCAGCTTCATGATGGAGGAAGGAGGCATCGGAGGTTGGAGGTCATTCAGCTGACCTCTCGTTAGTTGCCAACAACGGGGCCACATATCAGCTTTGGTGACATGTGTGTGTGCAGTTTGATTTTAGTGCTTCCAGTGTGGTGTGCCTCAGTTTGTAGTGATCTTGTTTTCAATAAGTGGAAATTTCACATTGAGGGGGGGAACATCATTCCAATGTTCCATTTCCAAAGATGTCGATTTTTTCTATGCATGTTTTGTTTCCTACATAATTCCCTGATGTATAAGCATAGTGGTGAACAGTAGAACCATAGTAAGTTAGTTCATGGATCTTGAAAGGGTTTGTGGGAGGATCTAAAAACCACCCGAGGTCGACAGTTGATGAGGTTCCTGTCACGTCAAGGTTTGTGGTAAGCCTAGTTTAAAACCATGGAAGGAGTGAGCCTTTCTTTTGGATCAAGGTCATGAGTCACAGAGTTGGACATGCCACAGGGGTGAGCATATTGCAGAGGAGCGTGTGGATGTTTTTCTACCATGTTCACACTAAGGGGGGGAATGTTAGGAATATCTTGTTTAGTGCTTCACATTATAATATAGTTTGTGTATTATTAATGTAAAAGAAATTACTATTGTAATTAGTTGTTTTATAAACAACTAATATTTGTTGGCTTGTGTAGTGGTTGAGTAGGTTGTACTCACCCACGTAAATAGGCTTGATGGAGTTAGTGGTTATACTTGTTTCCTAAATTATAGGAACAAGTTATTCTATATATTTTGTAATACAAACCTGAATGAATATAGAAGGTGAATTATTATTCCGTGAATAATATTTTCTCAGGCAAACTCGGTGTGTGGTTATTCTCATCCCCATGAGAATATTAACTAATACTTGGGTATCTTGTTTGGTATTCATATTTCTCCTCCGAGAAAGTAGGATTGGGTGATCAATAACATTAAGAAAAAGTTTGATATATAATCTTGTAAATTCCTCTCCCTAGTTATCGTGTTACTTTATTTAATCACATTTTTCTATCCAATCATGCGTACCACTCTTATTATTAGTTCCACTCAAAATAAAGGCATGAAAATATCACATAACTAGTTTGGGGATATATTTGGAGCAATAATTTTGGTAAGAAATAAATGACAACATTCTATTCGAGCTTTAAACCTAGTCTAAAATTGTTAGTGGGATTGAAATTATTGATCCATTACAACAATGGAAATGCCTTGCTACCAAATGGTTTACAAAATCCCACTCAAGGTTAAGAGCATTGGAAGATCCTTTCCAGTGAATGAATTCAAAAATATTTCTATAAAGGTGTTTGTCACTCCACTCCATGAGAATAAAAAATCCTAAATGCACCTTTCTTTTGATATCTTTGGCTCCCTTCCTCTTAGGCATAATTGGATAGATCGGAAGGAAATGCCATGTTTTATTCAATGATTCCATTAATATATTCAACAAAGATAAGATATTCCCACTTCCAATATTTGGTGGAACTATATTATTTAATCTAATAACCTTCCTCTTGTTGTCTAACTTGAATTCAAAGAAAAATACTTTGTAAGAAAATACATCAACGCATTGAAAGAAATCTAGGATAAAAATACATTTAGTTAGCTCTCTTGGAACATGTTATTCGATATATTTAATCTACCCAAAAATTTGAACATGTCTATATTACACTTATAGAATTGATTCCACCCGAGAATCTCCTTAAAATCATGGACAACCCTTCAACCCCTTGGAAGGATTGATGTTGGCCAAATTAAGTTGCCATCAACATATCCACACCAAGGGTTTTGTATCTAATTATTCAACACCCTATCACACTTGAAGAATCTATTTATACCAAATGGTTTGTGTCCTCCTTTTATTATTAATGGAAGTGAATGTTCTACACAATTTCATAGTGTTCTTCAGAGGTAAAATGTACAATTTTTGGATGGAAAATTCTGCATATGAAACTTATGGCTGACATCAATTTAGTAAAACTTGGGCTTGGTATGAGACAAATGAACCTTATGTTATGATATTGAATCTATCTTACATCTCTTCTATCGTTTCCATTCCTCCTCTCGATCTGGTCTCCTTATACTGTTCTCTTCTAGAACTTTTCCTAACAATTTCAAGAAAAACCCATCTTTCTTAGCATTATTTCCCCCTCTACCCTTGGTGTCATTTGGAACACTTTATGGCTGAGTATATTTTTTCTTATTTGGAAAATCATTTTCAACAAATATTAGGAATGACACTATTATCGCTATTAAGAAAACTTATATTTTGTCCTCTTTATGTTTACAAATGTATCAATTTAATAGTAAAAATATAGAGGTGTGTGATGTAATTAGAGAGATAAAGAAACACATTCAAGTGTTGATTCCATATAGTTATGATATCATTTGCATTTATTATTAGTTTCATTTTCCTATTATAAGGTTTTTGTATAATGATTTGGTCATGAAATATCCCTTATTTAGGGTCATGTTAGATGGTCTTGTTTAAGGTTTTTCCTTTTGTATTCTTTTATTATTAATAGAATAATTTTCGATTAAATAAAATAACAAGAACTCTAAGTTTACATGGTTTAATAATTATGTATGTATCTTGTATAACTTTACTTATTGTTTGAATTAATACTTATTGTTTGAATATGAATAACCAGTAATAAAGAAATCATTCAAGTATATACCATTGTATGAACTCACTTTGGAAACACATGTAATAAAGAAAAATGATTACAGAGATAAACCATAACTAAGATCATTTGCATAAACACATATTCATAATCATATACATCAACGATCATAATGAAACCTCCATAATCCATTGTATTAAAGTATTACATAACAAAATTTTAATACATAATTCCAGCCATAACTAAGGCATCAAAACATGTGTAAGCATAAAAACCAAACCATAACTACATATAAAGACTCTCGAACTCAAGACATAATAACTGGTACTAAGAAAATGGCGTACAATAAATATATATAGGGGTGGGGTATTTCCCTTCACCACCCATGCACTCTCCTAATAATAGGAGTGCTCAAAATAACTATGTGTTACTAGTTACATGCTTTCACAATGGAGCTAATAATAGATCATCTTATATATAAAAATTTATTTAATCCTATTAATAGCCTCCATGTGTGTATTCCAACCGCATGTCCATTATCCAAAAATATCCTTTGCTTGGCCTCCAAGTTATCATGATTTTATCCTTTTCTTGATCAACACTCCAACTTGCTTTTCTATTTTGAGCTCATCATTTGTAAAATTGGCTAAGTCCCAAATCTTATGTAGCTAGGTGTGATCCTTACACATATTATTTCCACATTGTCCACGTGTAATTTTGCTCCTCCCCTTGTGTGCCACATCCCCCACGTGCTCTCCATAATTATCCATTTTTTCTTCCCAACTTTACCTCAAACTAACTACATTTCTGTCCTCTGAAAATGGGGATTCTTGACTCATCTTGTAGATTCAAAGAATAAAAAAATAAAGAACATGTTCATAAAGAATGAAAGAATGAAGGAATGGAAAAATGCTCAACAGCATTGATCTCCTATTCCTCAACTCACCGAAAATCTCAAGGTACTTGTTGTTAATTGTGCTCTCTAGCTCATTGCATTCCACTAGACCTTTCTTATCTATATCCGGGATCGTCCCAATGATTTATACCATCTCATCTAGAGTCATATCTTCACCCTTGTGCTTCAACTCCCTTGTCACTCTAGCCAATACTGAAATCATTCCTTCCATGAAATTCATTCTTCGCGCCACCAGGGGACCCCAACCCATTAATTTTTATCTCAAAAGGATTCCTTGTTGTCTTAAGAGTGTCACTCTTATTTGATATTATGGTCATCTTATCTTCTCTTCCAAGTATCTCATCCTTCTTGGCTACTTGTACTTAGTTTTCCTCTTGGATTGTGTATGCCTTAATGATACTCTTTATATCCTAGTAGTTGTTTAGTGCCAAACCTTCTTTCTTCAGCTCATCCTTCAATGTTTGTAAGATGGTGTCATACTCCAAAATCTTTCATGCTATAATCTTCTTATTCTAATCCTTTTCTACAGCTATGTCTTTCTCACTCGCTTCTTGTATACTTGAATTTTCCTTTAATAGTAAATACACCGATCTTGTAAGTAGTGCAACGTGGAAGGATACGATCTTGTGACCTTTTCTTCAAAATTTAGGCATGCTTCCAAAATATCCTCTCTAATCTACTCCTCCCTTTCTAAGACAACATTTTTCATTTCTCTCTCTCTTTCTCCTCTATGAGGCACTTGTTCTCTTGTTATTTATTCTCCTTATCCTCTATCAATGTTCTAAGAGTGTACAACCTATCCAAGTTTTTGTGAGCCACTTCTTCCACCATCTTTTTCAAGGTATTGTTATCCTATTCATCAATGAAATTTGTGGACTTCACTATTACATGGGTCACCAAAGGTGCCTTTTTCATCACATGCCTTATACATGCTTCCTCGCTGATATCAAACTCAGGTTCATCCATAGGTGTTTACATATTCCAACTCAACATATTTCTAGTGTAGATATTCACTCCGTATGGGTCAATAATCTCTCACCCATACAACTTCTCAAAGTAGTAAGTGTGCTATGGAATCTCACATGTATGATCTTTGTAGGGTCATTGATGTACCCAAGGTTAGGTGTATAACACCCTTGACATGTTCTATTCCTCTTTTTCATTGCAAGCATTGACATGTGATTTTCAAGACAAATGTATGTTTCATGGTTGTTGAAAAATCATGCTTGCCATGGATAAATCATTCTGCTCTTTGATTGTAGGGCTGATATGCTGTTGCTTACAAAAATCTATTTCACTTCTTATGAGTAAGCTGCAATCTAGTTTTAAGAGTTACAAAATTATCTTTTGCAATTGGACTCATCCCTTGGATCAATTCCATTGATCCAAGGAATGTTTTAAATCTTCTTATCTAAACTGAATGAAAAACTGACATTCATTGATTAAGAGACTTAACAGACTGAATTTGTGTTGTTGCAATTCTTTATCATCTTGAAGATAGTGCCAACATTTGGTTTTGTGTTGTGCCCAGCTCTTCTTGACTAACCTGTGTAGGGTGCTTAATGGCATTAAGGGAAACCTGCTTCAGGATTCTTGAGAAAAAGGAAATTATAATGTGCCCTATATTTATACTGGTCTATCCTAATAAGATTCAAGGCTCAAGTAAAATTTCCTAACTCCTTCTAAGCCACTTTACGTGGGATGACATTCTAACCTAAGTTGTAAATGCTAAGTTAGTGTGGAGGGAAATAACCTAAGGGATGCTAAGTTATTTTTTAACCTATTGTATTTGGTTAAACTAAGACCTAACCTAAGGTGAAAATCTATTAATAGAAGGTTATATCCTAAGGTTATATTTTTAAATTAACCTAAGATCTAACCTAAGCTAATTTCATCTATCCTAAACTATTGGGTATGAAAGGGAACCTAGGGGTTGGTTGGTAAGTGGGAGCTAAGCGGCGGTTCCTAAGCTATTAATGAGATGTGATTTTTTTTAATAAGGTAGAGTATTGCCAGATTTGGTGATTGCATGGGAATTTAGTGGAACCTACGTGGAGGCATCGCTAAGTTTGGAAATGCATTTTGAAGTTCAATTAGGTCTCTACCAACTATGGATGGTAGTGGCAAGGAAAGATAAGTGGGAAATTTGGAATTAATGTCATTAATACGCCTCGGGTTTGGCAAGCAAGTCATCTTGGAAGGCATGCTGGTGGATTTGTTGGGGGTTGTTTTTCTTTGCATGCTTCACGATTTTTTCTCTCGTATGGAGCTATTTGGTTTTTCAACCAGCAGTTTGATCTGCACTTAGTGGCTATTTTTGAATTCTTTGATCTATTTTCGTTCGAGGAATGTATAAGAGGCACTGTGGAAAAAGATTATTGTTGTTTGATCTTTCTTGGAGAAGAAGAGGTGTTGGAAACTTGGTTGGAAGTCTTCTTCGAATTGGTAGAGGCACTATCAGGCATGATAGGCTCTACCCATTAAGATTTCTTGCTTTTCTCTAAATGTTTCATTAAAACAACTTTGCTCTTTGTGGGTAAATAGTTTTCTATTTGCTCTGGTTATTTTCTTGCTTGATAGAAGAAATATGTGATTTGTGGATTCATGTTCCTTGCATGAGAAGGTTGTACTTGTGTGTGTGTTCTCTCTAATTATTTAAATGTGATAATACATTTTGAGTTTCGAGACCCTTCTGTTTGGTTTTAGTTCAAATTTTTGGACTGTATACTCGAAAATGGATTTGGGTGTATAAGCTTTGTTGGAAATTTTAACAGGAAGTCTCTGCTGAGAATGGGAAGTGTATTGTTATGTTTCTTTACACTTTCTGAGTTGGTTTTGTTGCATTGGTTACTCTATTTTATGTTTTGTAAAGGAATGCACTTAATGGATTTTGAACAGGAGTTGCGGAAAAATACTGTGATAAATTGTTCCCATCTTTGGGTATCTTGCATTACTCCTTTTGTTGTCTCGATTGTTTATTTGATCATCAAAACATTGTGAGTTGTGTTGAGAAAGGAGCGTTTTAATCTTCTTTCAATCTATATTTTATCTATATGTACAGTTCAGACTGGAACTCGTGTTTTGTTGATAAAAGAGAAGTGTGGTTTGAGTTGTTACTTGGCTTGTTTAAACAAGAAGGAGGGATGAATACCCTTTTCTTATTTGAGTTTTCTCTACCATGAACTTTTATTTTATTAAGAGCTATATAGTCGTATTGTTTGGTCTTGAGAGACAATACGAGTTATTATGGGATAATAGTCCCATTTGACTATAGCTCGGTTTGAGTTTTGTTCAAGTTGTTATGGATACGAGATTTGTTTGACTATAGCTTTGTATTGAGTCTTGTTTTCTTACTGAACGGGAATGGAATTGTTCGATACACTGAACTTGGTTTGGGGTTCTTTCCCTTTTCGATCTTTCTTTTCAGATGTGGAGAGTTTAGATTGTTTTGGTGGAACTCACTGATCGTGTTTCTTGTAGATCGACTTTCTTTCATCGATATGGAAACTATCTTGTTAGTCTGATAGAGTTTCTTGGAATCATTTTTCTATCCATTCTGATATTTGAGGATAGTATTGTTAAATTACTCTCTAAAACTGAAATCAACTTTTCTCTGTCTACATGTCATGAGGGAATTACCTTCTTAGGTCTATTTGGTTTATTCGAGTTATTCTTAGATACTTTTCGATGATAGACTTACTTCTTTTTAAGTTTGTCTTTCTGGTTTTATTAGGAAACCTAATCAACTTTGTTTGAGCCTACTTGGTTTCATAATT
The DNA here is from genome assembly GCA_018340775.1 of Taxus wallichiana var. yunnanensis. Classification (NCBI taxonomy): domain Eukaryota; kingdom Viridiplantae; phylum Streptophyta; class Pinopsida; order Cupressales; family Taxaceae; genus Taxus; species Taxus wallichiana. The sequence continues at coordinate 222,076,168 of CM031236.1, read as the reverse complement.
GAGGTGTTGTTCTTATTGCCTTGTCAACTCTAGGTAGTTTTCAGTTAGGTCTGACCTGTTAAAAGTGGATGGTAATTGCTTTGCTTTGATTGTTGCATATGGTTGGGCATACATCTTTTGAAAGTTGTATTTTTTATTACTCTCTATGTACTTAACAGATAGTATGATCCTTTCTCGATTGGATAAGGGTAAAAGATAACCCTGTATGAGTCATATCTTGCATAATGGAATGTAGGAGTTTGATCATTTACTAATATCTGAATCAATGTTGGAAACTCATAATGGTTGAAAGTGAGTTTATAACTGTTTGTTCCTCTTCCTTCTTGGATTAGATTGGAATTCTTGTTAAGGAATGATTATCTCTTAAATTAATGATGAATTTGTTTCTTTATTTCATATGTATAAATAATATATGTATGAATTTGGTTCACTCTGAACCTGACTGCTATTTCATAATGAATGTTGAATTCAAGAATAGTTGTATTGAATCTTCTTTTAAATCATTTAAGTTGTTTAAATTGAGGATGTTGATCTTTCCTTTCTGAGGATTAAAAGGAAATGGAAATTATGTACTTTCAATTTGTTCTCCTTTATCTTTTTATGAACTTGTATAGGTTTGATTGAATCAAATACTTTACTTATTGTAAGTAATTGTCTAGTATTTGATATTGTTTACGTTTATACTTGATGTATACCTATGGACATTTGGGAATGTCTCAATTTGGTAAATGAAACATTGATGACTTGGTATACATTCTTGAATTGTTTAGAGGTCTAATCTAGAACCTAGGTTATTTTACTTAACCTAGAGTTAGGCTACCTTTTTATGATTTGTGAATCTTTTGGTTATTTAAGATGTAGGATGATTCATCTTAAAAGGATTACATAGTTGTAAGTAACTTGAATTTACTAGAAGTTTCTAGAACTTGGTAATGATAAGGAAGTATTTTATTTTAAAATAAACTCTTGATGATAGAAAGATCAATTCTGCATTTCAAATTCTGGAAGAATTATGGGATAGTTAAATGCCAAGGGTCATGCTAATCATTGTAAATAAGTATCGGTTGGGACAATACTTATAGAATATAATGTAGTAGTTGTTGATTATATAATGGTCTCTCATAAAGTGATTGAAGATTTATATTTGTGCTTCTTTTTGGGATGTTATTACTTAGGCTTATTTTGTATGATTGCATTAATTGATTCATTAAAGCATAGTTGTTTTAATGAAACAATTAGTGGAATGCACCTTGTTTTAATGCTTATTGCTTATCATGCTCAGTTCATTGAACTGACCCATGCTAGCAATTTTTGCAGATGGACATCGTAAGTGATAAAAGAACTCAAAAAAATTATATGATGCATTGGCTGATATAAGTATGATTATTTGTAAAGAATTCTGATTCATTCTTGAGTTGTATTGAAAAATAAAAATTGTATTCTTTTTGGAATGAAGGCTATTTTTTATACAGTATGCCTGAAATGTATAGTCTTGTAAATGAATAAGTTTTTAATGATGAATTAAAAGTTGGAGATTTACTTGCATTGGTTGTGTAAATTACCTCGTACTTTTATGAGGAAGATAAAAGTTCTATCTTGTTGATATTCTTCATATTATTTTATGCTTATCTGGATATCCTTTGATAAGATGGATAAAGGGAATTAGTTCAATTTCCTTATAATGATGCATCTTGTTAAGTTGCATAAGATGATGTTTATTATCTAAACAATTTAATATAGTAATGGAATGTGTAATGAATACGTAGTAAAACTATAGAAATTGTGAAGGATAAGAAGGGTATGACAACCCTAACACTTAATCATGAAGAGGAAGACTCTTCCTCGCTCAAAGGAATGTAATCTAAAGATTGGTGATATGATCATTAATCATTAGACTTCATTTCCTATGAAGTCTACTATAGTTGAACCTATTTGGTTGCTACACCTTCTTTGAATGGTTAAGTTACATTATAATGGAACTTATGATATTGTTGTCTATTTTTGGTTAACTGCTTGTTAAACTAGTAAAAAACATTAAAAGAAATAATAAGCTAAGAAAGTTCTTTAATGATTAATTGAATCAAATATAGAAAATAACTTATGGAGTGTTGGATTAGGGTCAAGCAAGGTTGTTGTAATCTGTTAAATAATCCAAATTAATAATGTATTAATAACCTCCTTGGGGTATGTACATCTTGATGAGGCAATTTTTGTAGGATGTTGGCACATGCCAACTGTAGGACTATACCTTCAAGAAGACTAGGGTATTCTCGAGGGTACAACGTTACAGTTGACATGTGGCAACACCCTTCTGCATTGATCATCTAGATCTACACACAAATAAGGACTTGAACTTAGTTTCTCTCTAGGTCAGGTTAGTGGCATGTTTAGGATAGGTAGTAGCTTTCAATGGCTCAGGGTACCTTGGCACATCCAGTTGACTTAGGTCAATTGCATATGCCCATATACCCTAAGTCATTATGAGCAATCTTCATAAAATAAACTATGTTTCAAACCTCAGGCTAGGGTTAAACCTTGACAAGTGGATCGATTTAGTCAGAAAGACCATTCTAGATAACAAATGAGTGAGGTGAAGGACGTATTTTAATGATGAGTATGCCGCCTAAGAATAGTGACATGAACAATATGTTGAAAATATTTGACCAAAGTATCACAAGTTGCTTGGTTGTGTTGTCCTATGTCACCTAGTTTAAAGCAACGTGATATCAGATGAATATTGGTAACAAATATTTAGATAGGTTCTTTAAATAGATCACTCAGTACCTGGTTTAGGGTAAGAGAACCAAGTATATGTAGTATACAATAAGTATTCAGTACTTAAAGTTAAACATGAATAGATTGGTAGGTAACCAAGTCATGGAATGAATAGATCGGTGTATCACCGAGTCATTTACAACTGCATATGGTTATCTATTATGAGATTGATTGGCATAGAATGTATGTTCTAAATAATGTTTTATTTAGATCAGAGAACATTGAGTTAATTTTTTTCCCTTGTTTCTAAATTCTTAAAATGGGAATGTTACATCTTGGTATCAGAGCTGAAGGTTGCAGCTCTTGGACCTACTGTGTCCATAATCTGATGAAACTTAAATTTTCTTGTAATAGAAAATGGTTAGAACAAGAGGAAATGTTGCAAATAACCCTCTGCCTAAGGAAGGAGTAGCAACTACCCAGAAACTTGATGAGATCCTTGCTACCTTGTTGGACACAAGAGATCATTTGGCTATACTTAAACAACAAGTAATGGGTAATGAGGAGGAAGATGATGCTGATAACAATAATCAACCACCTCTAGGGGACAACACCAATGTGGGTGTTGATAATAACAATGTGAACATACCCGTTTAGTCCGAGAATAAAAATCTTAGTCTGAAAACTGAAATCACTAATGATATAAAAATGATAAGTCCACCCAAGTTTGATGGCACCACATTAGGAGATGGGGATGAGAATTGGCTCAGTGAAATGAAAAAATACTTTGCAATAAGGAATTTATTATAATAAACAAAGGTGATATGGGGAGCATATCAACTTTCTCATGAGGCATCTTCATGGTGGGACAACCGTAAGGCTGAGTTAAACATTGATGAAACTAATATCACATGGGATCAATTTAAAGGATACTTTAGGAAATGATGGCTGCCACAAATTTACTATGATAAGAAAATGACTGAATTCTAGAACTTAGCTCAAGGAAAGCTAACTGTAATTGAGTATTGGGAGTGGTTTACAAAACTCCTTAAGTATGTACCTCAATACCAAACTGATGAGAAGTTCAGGATATGGAAATTCATCATGGGATTGAATCCCGTTATAGGAGGAGAGGTGGATGTTCACAACCTAACCACGATGGAAGGGGTTGTTGAAAAGGCCATAAGGTAGGAATAAAAATTAAATCCAATTTCTGCTCATAAGGAGGAAGTAAGGAAGAAAAATCCCAACTCCTCTTCATCATCTCTTGCACCTAAGAAAGGACCATGGAAGAAATTTGGAATGAAAAGTAAGATTTCATCTGATACTAATAAGAAAGCAGCAACAAACAAGTTTGTTGGTAATTCACTGAACAACTTTGCTAAGAACAATAATAACGGACAGAAGTCCTATGGGGGCTAGAATGATAACTCTAAGGCTGGAAATAAATCTGAGCCTAGGAAGGGACTTATAGGAGGCTGTTATAACTATGGAAAAGATCATTACACAAATCAATGCCCTTTGAAAAAGGATGATCGTAATCAACAACACAAGATACATGTTACAGTAGCTGACAAGTAGGATGAGAAATAGGCCACGCCCATAGAAGTTTTGGGTAAGTTATTTGGTTTACCTATAACTATTCTTTTTGATACCGAGCTACTGAATGTTTTATTTCTAGTAAATTAGCATCAAAACTAAAAAGAAAAGCTGGAAATATGGATAAAACATGGACTGTGTAGTATGGAAACAATGTTGTCCATACAATTAGTATGTGTCTTTTTGGAGTAGTCCTTGACTTACCTAGATTTTCCACTGAAGTTGATCTTTATGTTGTACCTTTGGGGTCTTATGATGTAATCATAGGGGTTAATTAGTTAGCAGAACATAAGGCTAAAGTGGATTGTTTTGAAAAACACATTAGTTGTTTAGATGATCTACGTAGAAAATAATAGAGATTCAAGGTGTGAAACATGAGATTTCAGTTAGAAATCTATTTATTATACAACTTAAAAGGCCAAAAATAAAGGTTGTACCTTATATGTAGTGAAAATTATAGAAACAATTAAAGAGAACAACAATGTTATGGAATGATATCCACTGTTATGAGACTTCAGTGATGTATTTCTAGAAGAATTGCTAGGTCTTCCACCCAAAAGGGAGTTTGATTTCATGATTGAGATCAAACCTGAACCGAACCTATTTCTAAAGCACCATATCGAATGACTACTACAGAATTAGTAGAGCTTAAGGCTCAGTTGTAGGAAATTTTGTCTAAAGGTTTGATTAGACCAAGTGTTTCACCCTAGGGAGCACCTGTAATTTTTGTGAAAAAGAAGGATGGAACACTTAGATTGTGCATTGATTACAAAATGTTAAACAAAGCAACAATCAAGAATAGATACCCACTCCCTAGGATTGATGATCTATTTGATCAGATGCATGGAGCATCGGTATATTCTAAGATAGATCTTCAATCTGGATATCATCAATTATGGATTAAGGATGAGGACATTCATAAAACAACTTTCAGAACAAGGTATGGACATTATGAGTTCACGGTTTTACCTTTTGGATTAACAAATGCACCTGCAACATTTATGAATTTAATGAACAATATCTTTCAAGAATACTTGGACAAATTTGTGCTCATATTCTTGGATGACATTCTCATATATTCTAAAAGTATTGAGGAACACCATGAGCATTTGAAGATAGTTTTGGAAATATTAAGAAAGAGATGGCTATATGGTAAGCTATCTAAATGTTCTTTCTATGACACAAAAGTACACTATTTGGGACATGTAATAAGTAAAAATGGAATTGTTGTAGATCCTTCTAAAATTGTAGCTATAACTGAGTGGCCTACACCAAAGAATGTGCATGAAGTTAGAAGCTTCATGGGGCTTGCTGGTTACTATAGGAAATTTGTAAAAGATTTTTCTAAGGTGGTTGCACCAATAACTTCCTTACAAAAGAAGGATAAAAATTTTGTTTGGAGTGAGAAATGTGAAATTGCATTCAAAACCTTGAAGGAACAGTTAACTTCAACACCTATTCTAGCAGTACTAGATCCTAATAGAAATTTTATGGTGGTAACTGATGCATCTGGTGAAGGTCTAGGAGGTATTTTGTTACAAAATGATCATGTCATAGCTTAAAAAAGTAGAAAACTAAAGTTACATGAGTTGAATTATGCTCCACATGATTTAGAGCTTGTTGCCATTGTTCATGTAATGCAAGTTTGGAGGCATTACTTACTTAATAAACCTTTTGAATTGAAAACCGATCATCTTGGGCTGAAGTATATTTTCACTGAGCCAAATCTAAATGCACGACAATGAAGGTGGTTAGAGTTTTTGTCTCAATATGATTTTGACATCAGTTATATAAAGGGTAAATAAAATAGAGTGGCGATGCTCTAAGTCATAAGAAGCACATTTTTACTCTTATAACATTGAGAACTCAATTTAAGGATGAAGTAAAAAGTGTTATGGAATTTGATTCTTATTTTTAGCAAGTAAAGATAGTGCTTGTTGCAGATCCGAATGATTTGAGGTATAAAGGTTTTCACTTTGATAATGAAGGAATCTTACGATTTGAAAACAGAGTATATGTACCTTTGCTAAACGATTTAAGGAAGAAATTGTTAGAAAAATTTCACAATTCACCTTTTTCTGACACCCTGGTATTACAAAGATGCTTGCTGATATAAAACAACAATATTTCTGGAAGGGAATGAAAAAGGATGTTATAGATTTTGTGACACATTGCCTTGAATGTCAACGTGTTAAAGTGGAACATATGCACCCAGCCGGTTTGTTGTATCCTCATAGCATACCACAGTACAAATGGCAAGTGATAAGCATGGAATTTGTACAAGGGTTTCCTATGTCAAGAAATAAACATGATGTTATTTTGGTAGTTGTTGATAAACTAACAAAGGTAACACATTTTATTGCTTTGGAAATCAAGGATGATTCTCTGTATTAGCTATAAGATTTGTATGAGAAATTTTCAGATTGCATGGAGTACCTGAATTAATAATTTCGGATAGAGATCCTAGAATGACGTCAAGATTTTGGCAAATTCTTAATGCAGCTCTAGGAACTAAGTTAAATTTCAGTTCTATGTATCATCTAGAAATAGATGGACAGACTGAAAGAGTTAATCAAGTTTTAGAGGATATGTTACGAATGTATTGTATGGATCATTAGTATAAGTGGGAAGAGTACCTTCCACTAGTCAGTTTGCATACAATAACACATACCATGCCTCTCTTAAGATTGCACATTTTGAAGCATTATACAGAAGAAAATGTAGAACCCCTGTTAGTTGGGACAACATTGAGGATAGAGAGGTAATTGGACCAGAAATCCTTACTGAAATGGAACAAGTTAAATTGATTCATGAATGCTTGAAAGAAGCAAAGATAGATAGGAAAAATAGTTATGCTGATCTAAAGTGGATTGACAGGAAATTTGAACTTGGTGAGAAAGTCTTTCTTCGGGTTAAACCGAAAAAGAGCTCTATAACTTTTGGCAAGGCTACCAAGTTATCACCACGTTATGTGGGACCTTTTGAGATAGTTGAAGTAATTAACCTTGTAGCTTCTTGTTTAGCTTTACCTCCTGCTTTGTCACAAATGCATGATGTTTTCCATATTTCTTTGCTTAAGAAATACATTTCAGATTTATCACATATGTTAAATCAGAATTCCTTATAGGTCTAAGACCCATGAATAATTGTGGTTAAACCCATATGAGTACTTGAAACTTGCCAGTTGCATCTAAGAAATCATGAGATAAGTCAATGTAAGGTCCAATGGGACCAGTTTAATGAAGAAAGTGCAACTTGGGAAAACCTTGAGGATATGAAAACTACTTTTCCATATCTATTTGAATAGAATTGATTCTGTTGATTGATAAAAATTGTGATTTTATCTTTATATTACAATAAGTATGCCAGTTTTGGGAAGATATTTATTTGTTTTGAATAAACAACTATGTAATGCTGATTTCTGGAACTTAAAAATTCTAATATGTTTTTGACATATGTTAAGATAGTGAATAAAATTGATTATCCTGAATGCAATGATTAAAGTGAGGTAATCATTGGGACGATGATTCTTTTTAGGAGGGAAGCATGTAACACCCTCGACAACTATTATATTCCTCTTTTGCATTGCAAGCATTGACATGTGATTTTCAAGACAAATGTATGTTTCATGGTTGTTGAAAAATCATGCTTGCCATGGATAAATCATTCTACTCTTTGATTGTAGGGCTGATATGTTGTTGCTTACAAAAATCTATTTCACTTCTTATGAGTAAGTGTAATCTAGTTTTAAGAGTTGCAAAATTATCTTTTGCAATTAGACTCATCCCTTGGATCAATTCCATTGATCTAAGGAATGTTTTAAATCTTCTTATCTAAATTGAAAGAAAAAATAACATTAATTGATTAAGAGACTTAATAGATGAATTTGTGTTGCTGCCATTCTCTATCATCTTGAAGATAGTTTGATTTTGTGTTGTGCTCATTTGATTTTGCGTTGTGCCCGGCATTAAGGGAAACTCTGCTTTTCTTGACTAACCAGCCCTATGTTATATGGTCTAGAATAAGCGCTTAATGGCATTAAGGGAAACCTACTTCGGATTCTTGAGAAAAAGGAAATTATAATGTGCCCTATATTTATATGGTCTATCCTAATAAGATTCGAGGCTCAAGTAAAATTTCCTAACTCCTTCTAAGCCACTTTACGTGGGATGACATTCTAACCTAAGTTGTAAATGCTAAGTTAGTGTGGAGGGAAATAACCTAAGGGATGCTAAGTTATTTTTTTAACCTATTGTATTTGGTTAAACTAAGACCTAACCTAAGGTGACAATCTATTGATAAAGGTTATATCCTAAGGTTATATTTTTAAATTAACCTAAGATATAACCTAATCTAATTTCATCTATCCTAAACTATTAGGTATGAAAGGGAACCTAGGGGTTGGTTGGAAAGTGGGAGCTAAGCGGTGGTTCCTAAGCTTTTCTCTATTAATGAGATGTGATTTTTTATTTAATAAGGTAAAAGTCTTGCGTGTGTTTCTCCATGATTGCATGGGAATTTAGTGGAACCTACGTAGAGGAATCTCTAAGTTTGAAATGCATTTTTGAAGTTCAATTAGGTCTTTACCAACTATGGATGGCGGTGGTAAGAAAGATAAGTGGGAAATTTGGAATTAATGACATTAACACGCCTCGGGTTTGGCGAGCAAGTTGTCTTGGAAGGCATGCTTTGGATGGATTTGTTGGAGGTTGTTTTTATTTGCACATGCTTCATGATTTTTCTCTGCGTGGAGGTATATAGTTTTTCAAACCGTAGTTTGATCTTTTCACTTAGTGGCTATTTTTGAATTCTTTGATCTATTTTTGGTTCTGAGGAAAGTATAAAAGGCACCATGGAAAAAGATTAATGTTGTTTGATCTTGCTTGGAGAAGAAGAGGTGTTGGAAACTTGGTTTCATAATTGAAGTCTTCTTTGAATCAACTTGTTGAGGAAATATCGCTCGGCATGATAGGCTCTACCCATTAATATTTCTTGCTTTTCTCTAAATGTTTCATAAAAACAACTCTTCTCTTTTGTGGGTAAATAGTTTTTATCCGTTTGCCATAATGGTTGAAAGTTATTTGCTTGCTTGATGGAAGAAATATATGATTTGATGGATTCATGTTCCTTATTTCATGAATAATATGTATAATATATGTATGAATTCGGTTCACTCTGAACCTGATTGCTATTTCATAATGAACGTTGAATTCGAGAATAGTTGTATTGAATCTTATTTTTAATCGTTTAAGTTGTTTAAATTGAGGATGTTGATCTTTCCTTTCGAGGATTAAAAGGAAATGGAAATTAAGTACTTTCAATTTGTTCTCCTTTATCTTTTATGAACTCCAGTATAGGTTTGATTGAATCAAATATTTTACTTATTGTAAGTAATTGTCTAGTATTTGATATTGTTTACGTTTATACTTGATGTATACATGTGGACATTTGGGAATGTCTAAATTTGGTAAATGAAACATTGATGACTTGGTACACATTCTTAAATTGTTTAGAGGTCTAATCTAGAACCTAGGTTATTTTACTTAACCTAGAGGTAGGCTACCTTTTATGATTTGTGAATCCTTTGGTTATTCAAGATGTAGGATGATTCATCTTAAAAGGATTACATAGTTTTTTTATTAAGGGAAAATAGTTTTGAAGGGACTATACCCTGTATACAAAAGGGCTCAAAAGCCAGATAGTAAAGGTGAGAGAAACAACCCAGAGAAGGGCAAAACTATCAACCAAAGAGGGCTCAACAGCCAAATATTACAATATAAGTGAAAAAAGGATCTAAACGTACAATGATCCAAAAAGAAGTAGGAAAGATAAAAAAGAAACCAAAAGAGAAACAACATATAGAGCTCGCCAAAAAACAACTCCAGAACCGCGAGATAACAGCAACTTCATAGCCAAAAAACAACATCACAACAACCAGTTACTTGATAGCTCTGTCAATCTTGGTCTTGATAGCCTGCAGTGACATGAAGAAGGCAATGGCAGTGGCCTGAGAGGAGTCTTGCATATCCACCTGAGCAATTGCAATATCCCTTTTCTCTTTAGGGCCCCAAATGTCCTCATTAACCCCACTTAAACTGCAGACACTATGAACATGTTGTTCAATGAAATTATAAATGCTTTTGAGGGCAGACAATATGCAGTCATTGTGGCTTTTAGCATTCCCCAATCTGCCATCTAAGGACTGTAGCTTCTTGAAGACTTCAGCAATAACCCCCTCTTCCTCATCACTTTGAAGAATCCCTTTTCCCTTAGCTCTTTCCATATTTTTTATAGCCCCTTTGAGCTCTTGTATCTCCTTTTCTAATCTATCCACTCTGTCCAACAATTCCTCCTCCTTGGGCTCCTCCACCGGTTTACTAATATGCAGGAGGTTTTCAGCAAGTTCCAAGTCTTTGTGGCTCCTTAGGACCCATTGGGAAGCAGGGATTTTAGCTTTGATGCTCTTGCTTTTCTTCTTGAAGCAACAACTTCACTCTTTCTTTTCAGCAGGGGGAGTGGAAGCGGTGTGGGCAGGTGGAGGTATGGAGGAGGGAGGTGGGGTAGGATTCACGGGGGCAGGCTGGAACAGTGGCGGTGGATCAGGAGGATAAGTCCCTAGTGCAAAGGGACAACCCTAGAGTGGCTCTGAACTTCCCTAATTGATTTCTCCAGTGAGTTTATCAAATAGTGAGGAAAGCTGATTATGTTATTTCTACGAAAGTGATTTAGAAATTGTTTTTGTAAATTAGCAGCACCCCTGGATGCAAATCAAGTTTCTAAGTTGATGTTTTAGGCATCCAGTGTGATTGCACAACATTGAAACCTCTCTCCAAGTGTGGGACTTGTAAAATGAGAGAGGAATCTCTAGATTAGAGGCTGGTTCCTCAAACTCCTTTGATCAGATCTGTTATTTGCACAATTGTAGAGGTTTGAATCCTAATCCTACTCTAAATTCCAAGGAGACAAAGATAGAAAGTACAAAAATTGAAACTAAACTAATAGGTGATACACCAAAGGAGTGGTGAACACTTCTTGTTCATGCAAATTGACACAATTTCATAAAATGCAACATGAAACATCATACACAGGCTGATAAGATGTAATTAGAGGTCTGAAATGAAGCAAGACAATACAAACAAAGGACTAAAAATTGATCACAGAGTCTGCACTATCATTTTTCACTGTCAAAATCCTTGCATTTGCAACATCAAAGAGGTAGAAACCTATTACAATCATGAAGAAGGTCTGATACTTGCAAAAATCACTTGTTGAAGGTGAAAGAAGAAGCTTTCTATCCAAAAAAATGTTCCCTCTCAAAAAATGAGCCAAATCTGGCTTTTACAATGCATGGGTCGAGCCCAGGAGAGAGAAAACATGTAAAAAATGTGGAAGCCATTCCCCATTGAATGAAGATGCATTAAAACAGCATGGGTGTCCTTACAGACCCATGCCCTGACATTTTTGGCCATGCTGAAGAAGAATGCGACCCATTTTGCATTAAAACTGGTTGTTGAAATGTCATTTCTGGCCATTACCACATGCCAGAAGCATTTTTTGATTTTATCTCTCCAAACTCCACCAAAATGCAAAATTGACCCTGAAATCTTGTAGATAATTTCACCATCTTTCCATTGATATAAAGAACATGAAAAACTGAGCTCTAGATCGAAAGATATGGCGATTTGAAGTTTTAGGGAAAAACAGGGCCAAATCGGGTCGCTTTGATATTTTTGGCCTGGACACGTGGCGAGTTCTGATTGGCTGCGGGCCTTCTAGGGGAAAATTTCCCACAAAAACTCCGCTGAGCCATAACTTGAAAAATACATGGAGTTAGGAGGAAAACTTTACCTTTCTGGAAAGCTGAGAAAGAGCTCTATCCAATGGTGCCATTTCCAAAAGGTTTTGAGTGCCTGAAAAGCAAAATTTTGTGACTGAGGCACAAGAGAGGGAAGAATGAGAGGAGTTAGCCACAAAATGAGCAAGGGGGCACATTTTGGATAACAATTTTGGTGACTCAGAGGGGTCATCTGCCTACTAGATGAAGTTACCAGTTGCCTTTTAGCAATCCATTGGGTATGGAGTCATAAGAAATAACCACGAAACCAACCTGATATCTTGAAAACTTCCCTCTGAGCCACTTGAAACCCATTGAACTTAGAGTTTTCTCACCAAAATGCCACTTAAAACAACTATGCAAGAGCAAAACCAGCAGCACCAAAACTATTTACAAAACTGAAAATCATACATGCTCTAAATAGAACATGCAGAGTGTGCACAAGCACTTCTTTTACTGAAAGCAAACCTACCTACTCTATTCTAACTAGAAGCAAAGGTAAGCTAAACAAACCCTACAACTGGTTGTGCAAAATAGCTTCCTTTCTTCAAAATTGGCAACCATGCAACTGATTTGGCATTGAACATGGCTGATTGGATGAATGGAAAATCAACAAGAAGCTGGTCTTCCACCCAAATCATCAAGGTATCAGGTGAAGGCAAATTCAATACCTCTTTTAGTTGTTCTGCATTTGGATTGGAGAGGTATGACAGCTGATCCTTGGTTCTTTGTAGCTCATCCTCATGCTTAGGAGCAAGCATGATTGGTTGTGACTTCTCCTTTGGTTCCAATGAAGCCAGATACCTAATTGGGCAAGGTATGATCCATTTGATATGCCCATAGCTCTGATTTTCAACTCCAAAAATGGAGTCTTCTTATAGACCTTCTTGGGTGGGTGATGTGGAAGCAATGGTAGGAATTTTACCCTTTCTCTTCCTCCAATGAAGAACATGAAAGATTAAAATCTTCCAATCTTGGTTCCAAAGAGCTGCTATAAGATGCAGGCTGCTGCAAATGAATGCTCTCCTTCATGACAGTAGGCTCAAGTATTTGGGACGTGGAAGATGAAAGAAGGAATGGTGGAAACTCAACTGGTTCTTCTTTATCAAAACAGTCCTCCAAATCTGACAGATACACTACCTCATGGTTGTCCTGCTGCAAATGCTCAACTTCCTCCATGGTGTCCTCTTGATCTGTAACTTGATCATCATGGTTTCTTTCATCCTCCAACATTGAGTTTGAGAGATCAAACTCTTCTTCAGCACTAGAACTTGAGAGAGATGAAGTAGAAAGAAGAACTGAAGGTTCTCCTGTAGCCTACTTTGTGCTCAAAGCCCTTGGATCTACAATTTTCTCCTCCACAACTAGAATGTGCTCCTCTTCTTTTGGATTTGGAGCAGCTTCTTCCTCCTCTACTACTTGAAGACAATCCTACTCTTGATAGAACTCTTCCTCTAGCACGAAGTTTGTTAAGTCAAACTCTTCGATCTGCTGCTCTAGAGGACAAGTTGGGACTATAGGATCTTCTTCGATATTTTCTTCCTCCATGGCTGATTGTGCAACTTGAATTGAATTAGCATTCTCTTCGAATAGAATGCTAACATGGACACTACTTTCTAAGCAAACTGATTGCTGATTTGCTTCTTCTTTTTGCTCTTCTCCTACTGCTAGCAAATTCAGTCCTAACCACCACTTGTTTTCCAACTCCAACCTCTTATAAAGGCTTAACCATCAAGGGGATATTTTTCATCCCAAATTTAAGAGCCCAACTCTTGAGACTTTGAATTTCTTCATCCTTGTTTGGCTTTTCTTTTTGCTGTTGTTTTCCTTGACTAGAATTCTGATTTTTATCCTCCCAACATGGATTTGGGAATGCAAGAGGAGAAGTGGATTGTAACTCAATTGATTTTGCAATTTTTTGTGGTGGTGGAGGAGGTAGAAACTCTTGTTTCTTTGGAGGAGAGGGTATTTCTGTTAGCTTTTGTGGAGGGGATGACTGTTTGGAAGGAAAGGGGAAGGAAGAATTGAGATGTGGTGGAAGACTAGGGAATGGAGAAATGGAATTAACTCCTGGGCAGCATTGACTAGATTTAGAATTTGAAATTCCAAATGAGATGATGCTGCTTGAGTAATGGGAAGAGAAAAACCAGATGATGGTGTAGAACTTACCCATTGACAAGGTTGTTCAACACCAAGTGTATAGGCCTCTATTTCTGCTGTCCATTGTGTAAGTTGGGGCAGCATCTTCATCATGAAGTCCAGCTTCTCCTGAGGGCTGAAGTGTCTTGGAAAAGGGCCTCCCCATGGACAAGGAGTCCTGCAACCAATTCTGAAAGCTTTCATTTGAGTTGTTGCTCTTGATTGCACCATCTTTGCCTCCATCTTTTGGATTTGTTCCAGCAGATCTACATTTTCTTCTTGACTGCCCTCACAACCAGCATACCCTTGTGCTTGACATGCTTCATATCCAAACTGACTTTGGCACTGCTGCTCATATGGGTAGACATGCTGATTTTGAATTTGATCAAAATGCTGATTTGGAGGATTTGTAAAACATGTTGGAGGTGTGATATACTGCTATTGTAAATGTGAATTCCATGATGGAAATGAAGTCATGATTGCACAACTTCATGGAATGGAAAAGAATGAAAATGATGGAAAGAAGAATGGATGGAAATGAATGGAAAATAGGTCTGCAACTTAGAGAATGAGTTGTTTACCAGATGGAGTCGCCAGATGTGCTTTTGAAAGTGCCTCCAAAAGGCTGAATCTTTAACAGGAACACACCAACCTGTCAAAGATAAAGTGAAAGACCTCTAAGGTCCCACCGGGCATGCCAAAACTATTGTTGCAAATCAGCAGCACCCCAGATGCAAATCAGGTTTCTAAGTTGATGTTTCAGGCATCCAGTGTGATTACACAACATTGAAACCTCTCTCCAAGTGTGGGACTTGTAAAATGAGAGAGGAATCTCTAGATTAGAGGCTGGTTCCTCAAACTCCTCTGATCAGATATGTTATTTACACAATTGTAGAGGTTTGAATCCTAATCCTACTCTAAATTCCAAGGAGACAAAGATAGAAAGTGCAAAAATTGAAACTAAACTAATAGGTGATACACCAAAGGAGTGGTGAACACTTCTTATTCATGAAAATTGACACAATTTCATAAAATGCAACATGAAACATCATACACAGTTGATAAGATGTAATTAGAGGTCTGAAATGAAGCAAGACAATACAAACAAAGGACTGAAAATTGATCACAGAGTCTGCACTGTCATTTTCACTGACAAAATCCTTTCATTTACAACATCAAAGAGGTAGAAACCTATTACAATCATGAAGAAGGTCTGATACTTGCAAAAATCACTTGTTGAAGGTGAAAGAAGAAGCTTGCTATCCAAAAAAATGTTCCCCCTCAAAAAATGAGCCAAATCTGGCTTTTACAATGCATGGGTCGAGCCCAGGAGAGAGAAAATGTAAAAATGTGGAATCCATTCCCCATTGAATGAAGATGCATTAAAATAGCATGGGCATCCTTATACAGGACCCATGCCCTGACATTTTTGGCCATGCTGAAGAAGAATGCGACCCATTTTGCATTAAAACTGGTTGTTGAAACGTCATTTCTGGCCATTACCACGTGCCAGAAGCATTTTTTCTCTCTCCAAACTCCACCAAAATGCAAAATTGACCCTAGAATCTTGTAGAGAATTTCACCATCTTTCCATTGATATAAAGAATGTGAAAAACCGAGCTCTGGATCGAAAGATATGGCGATTTGAAGTTTTAGGGCAAAACAGGGCCAAATCGGGTCACTTTGATATTTTTGGCCTAGACACGTGGCGAGTTCTGATTGGTTGCAGGCCTTCTAGGGGAAAATTTCCCACAAAAACTCTACTGAGCCATAACTTGAAAAATACATGGAGTTAGGAGGAAAACTTTACCTTTCTGGAAAGCTGAGAAAGAGCTCTATCCAATGGTGCCATTTCCAGAAGGTTTTGAGTGTCTGAAAAGCAAAATTTTGTGATTGAGGCACAAGAGAGGGAAGAATGAGAGGAGTTAGCCACAAAATGAGCAGGGGGAATATTTTGGATAACAAATATCGATGCTTTTGAGGTATAGTCACAAATCTTCCTTCAAGAGTTACATACCTAACCACCATCCTGTAAGCTCAGCAAAAGGTTCAGGAATCGACGCCACCTTGATGCCAGCAGTCACGAATTCAAGATTCTCCCCCTCATCCAGAAATTTCTTGGTCTCCACCTCCCTGTCCACCTTCTTATTGAAGAATTTGGTGCCTTCCAGGCTGAGGCCCGTGATCTGGGTGATGAGCTCTTCCGTGATTTCCATCTCCATGTTACTATATTTGACAATCCTATTCTTCCATCCCTGGGTGAATCTGATAGAAATGTCTTGGTCGAAGCCTTGAATCCTTTCAATTAAATTAGACAGGCCCCCAATTTGTAGGTAATTCCAAAGCTCCGTATTCTCTTTCCACGCAGGATTGTGGGTCGGTTCAGTTTTGCAAGGTGGACCCCCCATGTTTCCTCTTGCTTCTTTTCCTGTTCTCAATGGTAAAAAAGCTACCAATATGTGGGACAAGCAGAGCTTTGATTTTGATATTTGAATCTTTCCTTTCGTGAAAGCAGGTTTAATTATTATGCTATACTTGTTATTATTGCCCACTCCTCAGCTTTCCTCCTATGCCAAGAAATGATGACAGTCCATCCCACACAGATCACATCAATCATCCATATCTTTTGTGATGTCATCATAATGTACTTGAGGATCCACACATTAGCGTCCAAATTACAGCCGTTAGTGTTGATTTTCACTGCCATGTAGATCAATGATTATGGCTTTATTGATTTGAGCGGGCAGAACGTCCCCCCTAAGCCAAGTTTGAAAGGAATTATTAACACCGAAGTTAGCCAAACTGTCAGTGACCCTATTTCCTTCCCGATAGGTGTGGGTGATTTGGACATTTTCAAAGCTCTTGCATATATCAATAGCTTCCTCAATATAATCCCTGATAGACCAGCTGGGGTGTTGCTTTTTATTTAAAAGATTGATAATATTTAGAGAATCACCTTCAATTATAATATTTGGAATATTACAATCTCTGGCAAGTCTTATACCCCAAAGAGCCACCATGGCTTTGGAATAATGATTAGTCTACCTACCCATTCTCCCAGAAAAAGTAGCAACAAAACAGCCTCTTTGATCTCTGATGACTCCCCCTCCTCCAGAGTCTCTCGATTTCCTTTTGAGGCCCCATCAAAATTTAACTTGTGCCAATCAGTGGGAGGTTTAATCCATCGGACTGTGTTTCTATCAATACCATTGTTATTTCTATTGACAATGTCAATATTCCAATCAGTCAGGATGCATTCTTCATTCTCTGGGTAAAGTCTATTTTTAGGGGGTTTAAATCTAGCAATATTATCTTGCACAACAATGATAATTTCCTTGTAGACTTTGTTACAAGCCTGTCTATTGTTTCTGAAAATGTTATCATTACGAGCCTTCCAAATTCTCCACATAGTGTGGGGTAGAACAAGTTGCCACAATCTTTTCACCATACAATGCTTAAACGGAGAGTCCCATTGCTCCCAAGCCTGAAGACAGGTAAGGGGAAAAATCCATCTCAGATTAAATTTTGCAAAAACAAGCTGCCAAATTTTGGAAGCAATCTCACAATGGAGGAATAAATGCTTTATATCTTCTACCTCTTTCTGACACATGCAACATCTATTCGGCATGATGAATCCCTTCTTGATGAGGTTGTCATTAGTTAGGATCTTGCCATTAATAATTAGCCACCAAAAGAAGTTCACTCTAGGGGTTAGCTCCAGCATCCACAACTTGTGCCACTTAATTTCGCTTTCCATGGATACAAAGAAAGAATTATATCCTGATTTAACAGTGTATTCCCCATCAAAAGAATCTTTCCAGATGAGTTCATCCTTAAGATTTTGATTACTTATATGGATTAGAGAAAGTTGATTCTAGAAAGATGAAATATCAGCCTGTATACTATCATTCTCCACTTTTAGCTATTTCCATTTTCTTTTGTTTCCATCCCTCTCAATGTACCCCTAGATTTTGTGCCCATACTTTGTAATTAAGTTGTCTTTAATGTGATCATAAGCAGAAATCCAGTTAGAATCAGTCCACTTATCAGTCCAGAAGTTTATGTTTTGTCCATCTCCAAGCTTCCAGCTACACCCCTGAGAGAGAATGTGTCTGCTGCGAAGAAGGTTGTTCCAGAAAATAGAACCACTCGGAAGAGACTGATCATATATGAAGGAAATCTTGTTTTGGTTTGAAAGATATTTGATCTTAACCAACTCTGTCCAAGGTCTGTGCTCTTTTATAAGCCTCCATCCTAATTTTGCAATAAGGGCAGTACTCATATGTTTGATATCTTTGATGTCTAACCCCCAAGTCTCTTAGGTTTACAAACCTGTTCCCAAGCCACAAGATGATATCTGAATCTGTCCTCAGTACCGTGCCATAAAAAGTGCTTTTGAATCTTCTCAATATTGTTCATCACTACTGTAGGCATGCTGAACATTGACATGATGTAAATAGGCAAGTTTTGAAGCGTGCTTTTAACCAAAAGGCACTTACCTGCACTTGAAAGGACAACTCCTTTCCAGCCAGCCAACTTTCTTTGAAATCTCTTAATAAGATCATTCCATACCTCCACAGAAATCTTGCCAGTACTTAAAGGTAAACCTAAGTAAGTAGCTGGTAGAGAATTAATAGTGCATCCTAGAATATTAGCAATCTTTCTTTGCCTTTCCCAAGGGGTATTGAAGAAATAAATAGAGCTTTTGTCAAAATTAACTTTTTGTCCCGAGGCTTCCTCATAAAATCTAAGGATAGTTTTGATAGCCTTTGCCTCAATGATAGAAGCCATCAGGAGAAGCAAAGTGTCATCAACAAACTGCTGGTGTGAGGAGATCTGATTACCAGTAGTTGGAGGGAAGCCTTTTATCATGCCAATGTCAATAGCTTTGGAAATAGATCTACTTAAACTGTCAGCCATAATAATGAATAATAGAGGGGAAATTGGGTCACCTTGCCGTATACCTCTATTGCTGGCAAAAAAACCCACAGGTTCCCCATTAACAACCACAGAGAATCTAGAGGTAGAGATACAAGAGTGAATGATTTTTCTGAATTTGCTTTGAAAACCAAACTTGGATAAGACCTCATCCATGAATCTCCAGGAGACTCTATCGAAAGCTTTATGCATGTCTAGTTTGATGGCCATCCCCGCCTTTTTACTTTTATCCATAGAATGTATAGTTTCATGAACCATGATAATTCCATCTTGGATAATTCTTCCCTGGATGAATCCACTCTGCTGTTGTGAAATGATCTCCATAAGAATAGGTTGCATTCTAGTGGTGAGAATCTTTGTGAAAATCCTATAAATAACATTAACCAAACTGATAGGCCTGAAATCTTTGAAGTCCTTTGCATCCAACTTTTTCGGGGCAAGCACAATGTGTGTATTATTTAGTTCTTTAATGAGATTTCCCGTTCTGTAAAACTCATTAACAACTTTCAAGAGATCTTCAGAGCATATTTCCCAACATCTTTGGTAAAAGTTAGCCGAAAAGCCATCTGGACCTGGAGCCTTATCCCCTTCTAAAGCAAAAACAACCTTTTTTAATTCCTCAATGGTGACAGTTTTTGAAAGACTTTTAAATCTCTCAAAGTGTATCAGATTATTAGGAATGGAGTCTAAGAGGAAAGAGGCCGCTTGTTCATTGTAGGAGTTATTCTCAGTGAGGAGGTTCTTGTAGAAATTAAGCACCTCTATTTTGATATCCTCTTGGATCCTTAGTAATGTTTCCATTTCCTTTAGCAACCTCAGATATTCTGTTACAAGCTCTATGTTTGAGGGCTGTCAAATGAAAAAAATTTGTATTTCTGTCTCCTTCTTTAAGCCAAAGGGCTCTAGATTTCATTCTCCAAAAGGATTCTTCATGGCTGTTTATATTATGCAGATCCGAGAGGAGTTTTTTTTCCCACTGATGATCCTCTAGAGTCATACCTTTCATGGAAACATTTAGCTCAAGCTCTTCTAGCTGTTGCTTAAGTTCTTTCTTCTTTTCAAAAATGTTTCCAAAAACCTCTTTATTCCAAATTCTAATCTTTTGTTTAACATTCTTCAACTTCTGTAGAAGCCTGAATTGGGCCATCCCTGTGCCTTCCCAAAACCACCACTCTTTAATTCTGTCCAGAATGTCTTCATGCTCGAACCACATTTTCTCAAATTTGAAATTACCATGAAAAGGTTTTGTCCAATTGAAGAAGTTTAGGACAATTGAAAAAGGATTACATAGTTGTAAGTAACTTGAATTTACTAGAATTTAGAAGGAATGATAAGGAATTATTTGATTTTGAAAGACACTCTTGATGATAGAAAGATCAATTCTGTATTTCAAATTATGTAAGAATTATGGGATAGTTAAATGCCAAGGGTGCTAATCATTGTAAATAAGTATTGGTTGGGACAATACTTATAGAATATAATGCGATGAGTAGTTTGATTATATAATGGTCTCTCATAAAGTGATTGCAGATTTATATTTGTGCTTCTTTTTGGGATGTTATTACTTAGGCTTATTTTGTATGATTGCATTAATTGCTTCATTAAAGCAGAGTTGTTTTAATGAAATAATTAGTGGAATGCACCTTGTTTTAATGCTTAGTGCTTATCATGCTTAGTTCATTAAACTGACCTATCTTAGAAATTTTTGCAGATGGACATCATAAGTGATAAAAGAAGGAAAAAACTTATATGATGCATTGGCTGATATAAGTTTGATTCTTTGTAAATAATTTTGATTCATTCTTGAGTTGTATTGAAAAAGAAAAGTTGTATTCTTTTTGGAATGAAGGTTGTTTGTTATACAATATGCCTGAAATGTATAGTCTTGTAAATGAATAAGTTTTTAATGATGAATTGAAAGTTGGAGATTTACTTGCATTGGTTGTGTAAATTACCTCGTACTTTTATGAGGAAGATAGAAGTTCTATCTTGTTGATATTATTCATATTATTTTATGCTTATCTAGATATCCTTTGATAATATGGATAAAGGGAATTAGTTCAATTTCCTTATAATGATGCAGCTTGTTATGTTGCATAAGATGATGTTTATTATCTATATAATTTAATATAGTAATGGAATGTGTAATGAATACGTAGTAAAACTATAAAAATTATGAAGGATAAGAAGGGTATTACAACCCTAACATCTTTGAATCATGAAGAGGAAGACTCTTCCTCTCTCAAAGAAATGTAATCTAAAGATTGGTGATATGATCGTTAATCGTTAGACTTCATTTCCTATGACGTCTACTATAGTTGAACCAATTTGGTTGCTACACCTTCTTTGAATGGTTAAGTTACATTATAATGGAACTTATGATATTGTTGTCCTGTTTTTGGTTAATTGCTTGTTAAACTAGTAAATGAACATTAAAAGCAATAATAAGCTAAGAAATTTCTTTAATGATTAATTGAATCAAATATAGAAAATAACTTATGGAGTGTTGGATTAGGGTCAAGCAAGGTTGCTGTAATCTATTAAATAATCCAAATTAATAATGTATTAATAACCTCCTTGGGGTATGTACATCTTGATGAGGCAATTTTTGTAGGATGTTGGCACATGCCAACTGCAAGACTGTACCTTCAAGAAGACTAGGGTCATCTCAAGGGTACATCATTGTAGTTGACATGTGTAAACACCATTCTACACTGATCATCTAGATCTACACACAAATAAGGACTTGAACTTAGTTTCTCTCTAGGTCAGGTTAGTGGCATGTTTAGGATAGGTAGTAGCTTTCAATGGCTCAGGGTACCTTGGCACATCCGGTTGACTTAGGTCAATTGAGTATGCCCATATACCCTAATTCATTGTGAGCATCTTTCTAAAATAAAATATGTTTCAAACCTTAGCTAGGGTTAAACCTTAGACAAGTATACTGACGGTAGTTAGTAAATACCATTCTAGATGAAAGATGAGTGAGGTGAAGGATGTATTCTGGAATGATGAGTATGTCGTCTAAGAATAGTGACATGAATAATATGTTGAAAATATTTGGCCAAAGTATTGCAAGCTGCTGGTTGTGTTGTCCTATGTCACCTAGTTTAAAGCAACATGATATCAGATGAATATTGGTAACAAATATTCAGATAGGTTCTTTAAATAGATCACTCAGTACCTGGCTTAGGGTAAGAGAACCAAGTATACATAGTATACGATAAGTATTTAATACTTAAAGTTAAACATGAATAGATCGGTAGGTAACCGAGTCATGGAATGAATAGATCGGTGTATCACCGAGTCATTTACAGCTGCATATGGTTATCTGTTATGAGATTGATTGGCATAGAATGTATGTTCTAAATAATGTTTTATTTAGATTAGAGAACATTGAGTTAATTTTTTTACCTTGTTTCTAAAGTTTTAAAATGGGAATGTTACAAGGTGTGTGTAAGATTTGTTATCTTCTTTGGCTACTATTTTTCCTCTCTATGGGTATATGAGTTTCATTTCCCAAAACATACCTTCTCCTCTTTCACTAGAACCTTCCCCATGCACCCTAGATGGCTTTCCTATACACTTCTCTTTGTCTTCATCTTCTCTAGAAGGACCTTCTTCTTCTCGCTCACTGGGCACTTCTTTTCCACGATAAGTCTCCTCATCCCTGGGATCTTCTTTAAATTCTATATTATTTACAATTGGGGATTTGTTGTGTGTAGTCCCATATGACATTCCTTCTTCATCACTATCACTCTATGTCATGAAATTTCACCTTATCCTCTTCTTCTTTTCTAGTCTTGGCTTGACCGATGCTATCCTTGTGACTAACTAACTTTCTCGAGGTTCCCGCACCACCACTCTAATATTTATGTTTTCTTCTTAGCTTCCTTCTCGTAGGTTTGGTCAAGCACACCACTCTCTTCCCTCTTTGTCTCCTTGGCCTTGAGATCAATATTTACTTCTTCCTCTTCCTACCTCAGAGGAGTATCCTCGCATTTTCTCTTAATGGTGCCTATAGTATGCTTTCCTTTGGGAGGGTATAGAATTTTCATGTCTTCTCCAAAGAATATAATTACCGTTCTAAAATCCAAGGTACATGTAAATATATATGCATGTGACCTCTTTCTTTCAAACTTCCATGGACTCGGGAGTGATGTCAATATCATCTAAATCCATCGTTTCTTCATAAGCCGTCTTGTTGGG
Source organism: Taxus wallichiana var. yunnanensis (assembly GCA_018340775.1). Taxonomy (NCBI): domain Eukaryota; kingdom Viridiplantae; phylum Streptophyta; class Pinopsida; order Cupressales; family Taxaceae; genus Taxus; species Taxus wallichiana. The sequence goes on along the minus strand of CM031236.1, from coordinate 222,052,734 downwards.
ATAGACATAATTCTTCCACATTATATGATAATATATGTCCACCTTGTTTGCATAAAACTTCAACTTTCTTGCATTATACAACCTATTCACATATTCCTTAAAGTATCACATGGTAAAAATGAATAGTAATTTACACCATGGTATTTTCTCCCCATCCTTCATAAAGAACCTTCCTAAATAGAAGTGTTGGTAGTCTGAAAATTCTACTTGTCCATCTAAAACTATAGCCAATTATCTTAGTATACGCCATTCTATTTTAAATGTGTCACACATCATCTGGTACCATCTATCTAGGTGCTACTTATAGGTGCATGAAATATTACCTTCATAAGTAAATTTGGTGAACCTCTAGGCTGGTGAATTGTGCTCCAAAAGATACACCCACATGTTTTCCCTAGGGTTTTCTAGTACCATAATCTCAAAAAATACCAATAAAAGTAATATTGTGCCCCATGTAATTTTCTCACCTTTATCACCTTGCATGTGTGCTTATTCAATAATGCCTTCAAAAATATATTGCACTATGTTATAATAGGTCTTATTCACCATCTTATGTGTAATATGAAGCCATCTCTTCTTTACTTCCTTCTAACTTTGTGATGCACCCAACTTGCAGATCACCAAGTATGAAGAAAATCTTGTAGTAGGGTCATCAATGCTTGATAGATCCATCACATGACCTCCTTTATGGTAGTTCAACGTGACTATAGTTATTTCTAAGCCTACCTCATCATCCAAATCGCTCTATCTCTCTCCCAGAGTAGCATGCAATCTAGTCACTTTGCCTATCAACTTTCTTGTGAGGCACATTCACTAGCTTGAAAATTAAAATTAGTCCTCATGCACTCGCGATAACAACCACTGGTACAGACATTCTATTTTTCTAAAGAAGGGAAGATCATAGATCTGAAGCACTCCAACAATTTCCAAGATTCTATTCACACAATCATCATATATTCTCTTCCCTTCTTCCATCCTCTGGTTTGTTTTGACCATGGTGTCTTTTTCAATATTTGCTAAGGTCTTCTAAGAATGGTGATTGAAATTTATGATCTTACATTTTTTCAACTATGACTTCTATGGCTTTCCTTCAATGACCTCTCCTAGATATTACATCTCTACAAACCACTCTTTTGGCACTTCCTCTATCAGAGGATTCTTGTTCTTGTTAACAAATTTCCTTGGTGTCATTACTAAACAATAAACTCTTCTCAACTGATAATGTGCCCTTGATGTCAAGTTACTCACCACTACTTACTTTTGTAACCTTTCACCATCTTTTTGTCTTTGGTTCTTTGATCTCACATTCCATAGCTTTGAACTCCACTTCTCAAACCATAACTCTAAAATTCAAACCCTCAAACTTCTATTATCCTCTCCTCATTCCTTTTCCTCACACTCACACTTCCCGTGAACGAGCTCCATTGTAGGCCATGTTTAATTCTCTACAGGTTTGATGGATTCCATTATATACTCATACTTCACACTTGTTCACACTTCGATCACTCTTCAAGGCTCAAAAAATCTAACATGTAAGGTAAGAATGAAGTCACCTACACTCTTTTTATAGATTTTTCATATTTTTCCCGAATTAATTGTTCCTCACCTACCACCATAATTAGCTTTAATTATAATTTTTCACTTTTTTGTGCTTTTCGGTGAATTCTTCCACGTTGTAATCATAACCTTTTGGCACACTTACTACTTTCCAAGAAACATATATCTTTGTGTGTGCTTCCTGCGCCATGGTACATAATGCTCTATGCCATATACCAAGTAGTTTATCATGCCACTGCTTACCTCACATTACACTATGCAATACTCCTTCTCATGTGATCTCCATCCCGAGAGAAATTCCCTTATGGGCAACCTCATCCTTAACACCTTTAGCACCCCTTTCCAAACACACCAACCTATACATAAATCTCATCACTAATGGATTCCTTTCTCATGCATTTGCACTTGGTGAATCCCAAACTAAAAGTATGCGCAGATCCTCTATACATGAAATAAATAAATAGTAATAAGATTTGTGTGTGCAAATGTGCTTATTACAATGAAATAAAATAAAAAACATAACAACAATGAGAAAGAACCACATAAAAGGGAAATTTAATCTAAAGGGAAATACTACTTTATTAAGAACACCAAGAAGCTTTATTCATAGTAGGGCTTCAACCTACTCCCATTGAAGTAACCGGAAACATGGTGTCATCCAATGCCTATAACTAACATGTTCCTGATTCAAGTATCTTGGTTACTACAAAGGTCCCAACCAATGCACCTTTAATTTCCTTGGGTGGCACACAAACTTGGAGTCATAGAGAAGGACCATCTTGCCAAATATAATTTTTTTGTTCTTAATGTGTCTATCATACCAGGCCTTTTGTTGCACCTTCTCATTCTTCTCGGCTCCAACACGCAATAGTGCATGGCTCATCTAATTGCATTAGTTTTTCAATGTGCTCCTCAATATCTTGCTCATCATCTAGTCCAACTGTGTGTGAAATACACAGGAATGGTAACATGAAATCAATGTAGTACATCCTCCACAACAAACACCAATTGAAAAGGTGTGGCCTTATTTAATATTTTTTTATGTAGTCTTGTATGCCCAAAGTACAACTGACATTTTATCATCCCAATATTTTCTTCCAAAATCACAATTTTTTCAATGTATGTCCTAAGATCTTGTTGATAGCCTCTGCAGTGCCATTAACTTGAGGGTGATAAGGAGTATTTTTATGGTGCACCACCATAAAATTTGCTAGTAAGATTCTTATTTTATCATTCAAGAAATGAGTTCCTCTATCACTTTTCAAGATTAATGGACAACCATACTACATCGATTATATTTTCCCATAACAACCTTCTTGTTGTTGCTATAAATACAATCGTTTGTAGGTTCTACCTCTTCCTACCATGTTAAATAGTCTATGTAAGTGATAATATAGTGCACATTAGTCCTATGTGTGGGTGGTGCAATAGGTCCTACAAAGTCCAATTCAAAAGGCTCCACACTTGTAATAGGTCTCGGGGCATCTCATCTCTATGTATAGGTTTTCCAAGGCACTGAGAATGATCACATGCCTTCACATATTCATTGGTATCCTTATACAATGTCTTCCACCAAAGTCTTAGCTTGAGAATCTTACACATTGTAGCATCACCTAAATAATGTCCTCTTGTTATATCGCCATGAGCCTCTTCCATAATGACATCGTGCTCATGCTCCAGAACACAAAAACATTATAATTCATCATGAACAAATTTATAAAAATATCCTCCAATTAGATGATAAGGTGTTGTGCCTATAATAATATACTTTTTATGTAATGTCTTCATACCTTTAAGCACTTGTCCAAAGGTGAAATAATAATACAATTTCTTCCAAATCATTTCGTGCGTGATTCAACCAAAATAATTTTACATCCGGCATAGTGTCTTCAATAATCTATACATCCTCACTAGAATTGATCATGATAAACATCGTGGCCCTTAATTGATCTTACCTAGTTTCAAAACAATTATGAAGTCAAACTCCTAAAACAAAAGTATCCACTTATAGATGCGCCCTTACAAAATAGGCTTGTTGACTAAGTAATGCAAAGGAAAATAATGGGGTCTCCACCAGTAATTGTATGAACTTATGCAAAGGTATAGATAATAGATAATGCCTCACACTCAGTGGTAGTGTAATTATGCTCCGTGGCGTCAACTTCCTGTTTGTAAAGAAAATGGGATGATCTACAATAACTTCCCCTGGTTATGCCAACACTGCACTAATTGCCATGCCAGAGGCATCAACGTGAACATGAAAGGGCTTTCCCCATGAAGGAAAGCATAAAATTAGTGTAGTGGTAAGTCTCTTCTTCAAGGTTTCAAACACCTACTACTGCATGTCACCCTAGTAAAATTTCTATTTATCTCTCGAGAAATTATTCTAGGGGTATGGAAATATTTTCATATCCCTTAGTAAAATTACTATAGTAGCTAGTATGTCCCATAAATCTACACACTTCACTTTGGTTTATAGGCTCTTCCAAACCCAAGATAATAACTATATTGGTTAGGTCTACCAAAAATCCTTCCTTGCAAATGATGTGCCCAAGTAAAATGCCAAAAGGTGTAGCATAGATACACTTTTTTAGGTTGAGAGAGTTGTTCAACTTCCCGCACCTTTCAAACATAAGCCTTATATTATGACAATGATATTTGACTTAGCCATACCTCTTCCAATCATATAAATAAACTTGCAAGAACTTTTGAATAAAATAATGAAATGATTGCACAACAATGCGTGAGAATATTGACGACACATTCTTCAATCCAAAAGTCATAACTATATATGCAAAAATTCCCCACTTAGTGGTGAAATTTGTATTCTTCTCGATCTTCTTTCGTGATGTGCACCTCATGAAATCTTGGAAAACCATCCGTGAAATCTAATATATATTGCACCTAACAACTCCTTCAAGGATTTATTTTGTGAATGGGGTGGGAAAAGGATCTATAACACATGAAACATTGAGTTCTCTATAATCTACACAAATCCTTATCCTCCCATCCTTCTTAATTCTTATAACCATGGAGATAACCCATTTATATTATTCAATGGGATCAATAATTCTAGACTTGAGCATTTTGTTAATATCCCCCTTCACTTTCACGTGCGCATTAGGATTCAACCTATAAGGCCTCATCCTAAATGGGCACAACTTCTTTCAGCTTGATCTTCATCTTGTCTAAGGAAGGATGCACACATTTTAATTCATGGTAACCTCTTTGAAAGAGATCTTGAAAGTCATAAAAATATTGATTGTACTTGGGTAAGTCCTGATGGATGACCGCTAATAGATGATTGATTCCTAGGCTCATCTTCCATGCAAATGTTCAACTTAATGTTTTAGGGGTATTATTACAATACATACACTCAAATTATGACCTCAATTATATTAACATCCAATTTCTCTACCTCTTCATCATCAGTCATCTAAACTAGCTTTACTTTTCTTTGGATGAACCATTAGCTATATTAAACACTCAAATTCAATGACTTGAGTCACATTCACTAAAAACTCTAAATGATTATTCCACCTTCACATTATCCCCTAATGTGATGTGCTTCATAATTTGGATGAATATGTCATTGATATATATATTTTTAGAAAAGTAAAAAAGAGAAGTTATAACCATACTATAATCATTGGGATGGATTTTATTTTTTCATTTTTTGAGTAATATTTTATTTTTATGAAATAATCCGTGAGTAAAATTATGTACCCATAAAGGGATACGGTAAAGCTTCATGGCCTTGCCCCCATAACTTCATCATAAAAATATGTGATGGGAAGATAAAGTCTTACCATGAAATTCACATATGTGAACATTACTCGAGTAAACCTATAAAAGGTGATTCTCACCAACTTGGGAGGTTATAAGTGTTTATCACAATGTAATGATGTCCCAAGTATAGAAACAAATTTTATATCCCCTTAAACATAGACATAAAGGTTCCATATCACAAAAATGTCTTAATATTTCCTTCATCGGTATATCTATTAGTAAAAAATTACCTCACCATGATATCATCCTCTTGACTTCACTTTAACTTTGAACTCAACCATATCATACATTCCACAAGCTCCGGTTATAACAAGTAACACAAGTGGTGTCACTTATTTGTCTTCCCATGACATAGTTCCTTCAATGGTTCTATATTCTCATGATTCACACCATGGAAGACTAAATTTGATGTAATCACTTCCCTTTTTTTAAATAGAGGTATAATCATGTGCTCATTTTATTCTCAAAACTGATGTTCCTCTTGTTAAAGTGCACTATCAACATTGATTGCATAGGTACTAGGGTTTTCTAACTAATGCTAGAAAGTTGATTCCCCTAGGCTCTCTTCCATGCCAATGTTCACCTTCTTTGTTCCCTAAATAATAATGGATGTATCCTTTAGCATAATAGTAATGCCTTAGTTTTGTTTTCCATATACAACCATTCAAAGATCATGTATTGTAGGCCTCCCATCTGATTCCATGATTCTATATTCAAAACGTTTTACCTCAACACCTTATCTATCAAGATATTGCTTACTACAAACCATTAATAATTGCATCAAATGTGATTTCCTTTTCAAATTTATGGTCTTGAGGTGGTTGATTTGCATTAAGTATCTTCCTCTCATGTTTAACTCTAGCATGTGGTACCTTCTCCCAAATCCATTCCCCTAGTAGTGGAATAGTATTCTCCTGGTACAACATCTTACACCTCTTTCAGTCATCCACATCCTTCTCATGCGACAACTCAAAATTCTTTACACATTCTCACTTATGTGCCTTTAAGCATTATATATATCTTTGAAGGTCTATGATGTGCAACATTTGGATACTTAGCATGTATCACTTATTCCCTTGTGATGAGAAACTTAGCCTTTAGAGGCTCGCACACATGTAACCTCGGTGCTTGTGGTAACCAATACTATCCATCAATCAGGGATCATGCATCTTCTTAGGCATCTATTGATCAAATTTTCATGTTATACCTTGATCATCCCCACGCCCTTTTCCTTCTTCTTGTTGTTACTCATGTTATCATATAGATCCAGGAAATAATCTAACTTATACTGCATCCCACACCATGAGAAAGTTGTATTATGAGGGAAATATCGTTGGTAATGATCAGGAGATCCATAAGTGTAACAAGTTCCTCTAATAAACTTGCCTCTACCACCACCATGACCTCAGCCTCAATCCTCCTTCATTATTTTTTTCCATTCATTATCCCTCCTTTACGATCTTCATTTCCACTGCTCCTAGTCTTGCACACTCCTTTATCAATGGCTTCATGGATGTGGTCAATCATTCTGTAGTCATCGGTTTCATGAGTATGGGCCTTACAAATCTTACAAGACATGGAAAAATTTATTCTATATCGTGTGTTGTATAAGAGAGAAATCCCATACATTATGGTTTAGGTGATAGACTTTACAATCTAGTAAAAACTATCCTTATTATGTCCCTTAACTTCACAATCTATGCACCATATACCACTGTGCATCTCATGTATTGAGTTGGTAGAAACCTTCTCCAACTATTTTTCCATCAATGTAATCTACACCTCTAAGAACGAGCTCACTCTAAAGTATCAACACTTCTAATAGCCACTACATGTAGATCTTCTTCTAAGGCCTTGAGTGGATCAATATACATCTTATGAGTTAAAGCTCTACAAAATGGAGTCAAAAATCCCCCCATGAACCACTATACATGTTGAATTTGATAATTTCATAAGACAATTTAGATGATAGGGTATTAAAACATGCGTCATATTCCCTCACGCTTTATGACACACCCTTTGTTGATATCCTTGAGCATTCTAATGCTTTGCTGTTCAAATTATAGAATGTGAAAATCTACCAAAAATATAGTGCACAAAGCATTATAGTCCACTAGAGTCGATGTGGGTCATACTTCCTATACTAGCTATGCTTGTGCCCTTGAAGTATAGTGACAAAATGACTCACCTTCCTATTTGAAGTTGTAATTCCCTTAGTGCGCCATAGCAGTTCACACTTATGCACATGCTCTACTGTATCTTCAATACCTCTATACTCTAGTAAATAGAGAAACATCTCATAGTAAACTTGAGGTGTTGGCTGCACTAATTTCTAAGGTGGTGGTTACAATCCCATCCTTCGATCTAAAACTATAATATCCTCCTTTGTTCGGTGGCTGAAAAGATCCACCTGATCCTTCCGTGCCCCTTGTTACAGTGTTTGTGGTCCAATTGATGAACTTAATTGTGTCCCGGTTGTAGTGCTAAAAAGGACACCTATTGTCTTCATGGTTATAGATCCTATTGAAGTACTCCCAATAGTCTCAGCACCAACACTATGTCCCAAGAACACACCTGAAAATAATCCTACATAGGTAATCCCAAACAACAATGCCAACTATATTGCCATGTGTGTGCTACTAACTTGATTCCCTTCTGAATTCAACACAAAATGATATCTACCCATATTTTCTTGATTACCTATAATAGCCTTCTTTTCAATGACTACTTCTGGATCTGGAACACCATGTGTAAGGGATAGGTGGATAGGTGGGATTAGATGTGTGCCCGTGGTCCTCATTCTCTCCTCTAATGTACTCTCATCCAAAGCTGAAGGGGATTCTCTACTATGATTTCCCAGATTTGGGAGAGCATAATGTTGCAGCTCTTCATCTTCCACGAGAGCTTCAAAACTTTGTGATCCATCATCCTCCTCAACTCTAGTGCCTCCTCAATATCCCACATACATACCATGTCCCTCTCTCATGTTTCATTAAAATTGAGTCATCTTTCCTCTCTCTATCTTTCTTCCATCAGGTCTTCCATATTTCTCCACACCTACTCCTATCCGTGCATGTGGTGGGGGTTTAGCTAGCCATGGGTAGGCTTTCTAAATCCAGTTCTATAGTCAAAATCTTGAACGATAATGATATAATGTGTAAGTAAGATCCTCTGGTATCACACAAGAATTTGAACTCATCATCCTCTAGACATAAATAAGTAGAAATAGTGCACTCTAATGTGTAATTGCGCAACACTCCAACCCACCAATGATCTACAACTCTCCTCCACTCCACCTTCACATCAAACAATGTCTGGTAATCCTCCCGGATCCAAATCTTTTTCCTAGGACCCTAATGCTTGCCCAATGCGTATTCTACTAGCCGCTCACAAAATTATATTGGAAATAAGATAAAGAATGTATCATGGAGCTTATGATAAAGATTATCTTCCACCAAACAACGTGCATTGAAATCAGGTCTAGTGCTATACCTCTGTGCAAACTTATCATGACTGTCTTCTACCTAACTTTCAATTCTCTTTAGATTTAATCGATACGCCTTTTGTATGTAACATCCTGACATACGGTTCAAAAAGAGGCCCAAACAATGGAACTAAAATGTAGTCTTCTAGTTCACAATGAATGCTATATACACTAGAACGTCATCCAGGAAAGGTTTGGATGCTCACCCAAAGCACGCAAAGCTACTAGGTCCCTCCTTTGTAATTTCTTGTCAAGATGTTAGAGTACATACTTATAATAACCAATAAAAATCAATCATTCAAGTATATACCATTGCATGAAATCACTTTGGAAACACATGTAATAAGAAACAAATGACTACACACAAACCATAACTAAGATCATTTGCATAAACACATCTGCATACTTGGATACATCAATGATCATAATCTAACCCCATGATCCATTCTATTAAATTATTACATAACCAAATCTGAATACATCATTCCACCAAGACGTTGGAAAATGTGCAAAAATAAAAACCCTAGATCATAACCGCGTAATAAGACTCTTAAAACTCGGACATAATAACTAGTACTAAGACATGACATACAACACACACACACACACACACACACACACACACACACACACACACACACACACACACACACACACACACACACACACACACACACACACACACACACACACACACATGGGTGGGGCATTTCCCTTCACTACTCATGTAATCTCCTAATAATAGGCATGCTCAAAATAGATATGCATTATTAGTGAATGCTTTCAAAATGGAGCTAATAATTGATCATCGTATATATAACACTTACTTTAATCCTATTAATATCCTCCATGCACATGTTCAAACTACATTTCCATTCTTCATAAATAGCATTCACTTGGCCACCAAGTTATCATGATTTTATCCTTTTCTTGATCCACACTCCAACCTACTTTTCTATTTTTAACACATTGTTTACAAAATCGGCTTGAAGTCTTAAATCTGGTGTATCTGGGGACGAACCTTACACGTAATGTTTCCACATTTTATATGCACACTTACGTGCCTTCCTTATGCACCAAATTCCCCACATGTTATCCATACTTAACCATTTTTTCCCCAACATAAGGTCAAAATGAAAATGTGTGAAACTAGAAGCAAGCAAAAAAATGTACATATTCTCATACTAAGATCTAAGAACTTTCATAAAAACATATAGTAATTTACAAATCCTTCATATAATTAAATGCATATTTATAAATCCCAATGTCTAATACATATATTTTTCTCATAAATATATCCACGTAGAAAAACACTCTTCACATCCATTTGATACACCGACCATACCCATGATGTATTTGAAGAAATCATTAGGTAAACATATCCCATGTTGGTCACATGGAAAAGGAATCAAAGTGATCAATTCATTCAAAATATGAAAAACCATTGGCCAAGAGACATTCCTTATACTCATCAATATATATATCAACCACACATTTAGTTTTGTAGACCCATTTAAAATGAACATATTTTATTCCCTTAAAGAAGAGAAATTGAATCCTAACTATAAATATTTATCAAGTAAGAATAACCCTTTTCCATCACTTAATCCCATTCTATTATACCTACCATGCATTAAAACCTCTATGGATTTTTGAAAAGAGAATGGATAAAAATACTAACTCTAGATGCTTGTGAATACATATGATAAGTGTAAGTTTTATTCCATGCCAAAGATTTGGCCTCCTATTGAGTAATATGAAACCACTTGGGAAAATACTAAGTATGTGGAGATGGTGGTGCACAAAAACAAACATAATCATCATCATTAAGGATTAAAGGATCTCAAAGATATGAAAAAGGAGGAGTGAGATAATTGGAATTTTTAGATGTAGGCTCCATTGGGGAAGTGCTCATCAACCCGTGCATACTACCAAAATACAATAATTGAGTGACTAGATCAAATAACTAAAAACAATTTCACATCGGGACAATAGCTAATGAAAATGATCATTTAAATCCTTATCCATGGATTTATGCTTATCTTCAATACCAACTCCTAAGCCTTATTACCAAATAATCAGAAAAAGGATACATTAGGCTTGTAGGCATGGGATCAAACCTACTTAGGATTTAATTTCTACACTTTTTTATAAGCACGCGGTTATAAATTTAGTTGAAAATATTGACTACAACAACCCAATAATAAAGATCCATGTTATTAGAATGCATTATATAGTTGACCATCTCTATCAATGTCTTATTATTCCTCTCACCAATTCCATTTTTTCTAGACACTTCTATAAATACATGAAATTTTATTTTGGCATGGTGATGATTATATAATAAATGATTTAATTTATTTTACAACATATAGTCTCTTTTCCTTTCATAATAATAAATGCATATATAATACTACACAAACACCGCCTCCTAACTACAACTTAGGAAGTATTATACAAAAAAAGAGGTATAGAATCATCTAAAAATGGGTACCAATAATTACACTTAATCTAATTAACATGTAAAATTTGAACAATGAATGTAGGAAGGAATCGTGATGAAAAACCTTGAAGGAAAACTTACTTCACCCCAAGAATGGATCAAAATTATGAGATGATGCCAAAGGCTTAGTGAAGATGTTGGAAAATGTATTTTTATAGGTACATACTCTAAGCTAATGACACCATAATGGATGAATTAGTGAATGAAGTGTATGTAGATATCAAATTATTTTGTTCAAATTTTTTCATCTAGTTTCCAAAAATGTGAATGAAATTTTGGTTTTCATACAAAAGAGTCATGGATGAGTTTGTGAAAATCCAAACTATGTTAGCAAGTGGTGAAGTATTTGAGCCTCATGGATGGGTATAACAACACCTTGATACTATGCATGTGTGGATGATAATGTAATAGCTAAGTGCTTCTTCCAAGAAAAATAAATTGGATCTAAACCCATGTGGTACAAAAATTCAAAAGTTAACCTCTAATCATTAGTGTCACTAACCCAATTTAAGTTAGTGAAGCTACCAATCAAAGAAAAATCCTCATATGTGCAATGTAGACCAAAGTGAAAGGTTCCTAAATATTTATCAGAATACACTTGGCAACTTTCTAATGACTCTCATGTGGATTTGGGAAGAAACTAGAGATGAGGCCAACCAAAAAGGAAATATTAGGATGATTATGTATCATGTACAAAACATTTCCTTAAAATTGTCGATAAAATTTAGCATTATTTCTAGATGAAGTGTAACTAGTTGAAAATGTAACCCTTGATTGAAAAGGTGTGGGGATATGATTGCAATAAAGCATGAGAAAGGGTTGAACTAGGTATTGAGTATAATTTTACTAAAAATGGAATCCCATTAGAATATTGGATGATCGGTAGCCCAATAAATTAGTGAAGAATTCCCAAGTCTTTCACATCAAACATATCCATCAAAATATTCCATACATCATTTATCATAAAAGGAGGACTACTTGTAAAGATCAAATAATATACATAGATGAAAATTATAGAAGGGTAGTCCTCATATATTTGGATGTATTCTAAAGGGCTAGAATAATAACATGTGAAACCAAAAACAAGTATAATATCATCCATATTATCATACCAAAATATGATATATTTCTTGAGACCATATAGTGGATGATAAATTCTAAAGGTAAGTGAATAATTCTATACAAATCCTAATAGATGCTCCATATAAATTTCCTCATGGAGATCACCATGTAGAAAATAAATATTCACGTCCATATTATGCAATTTTCATCCATATAATGTAACTAGAGAGACCATAATTCAAACATTTACCATATTTAAAAAATAGGCAAAGGTCTCAAAGTAATCAATTCCTTCAACTCCGTGAAAAACCATTGATGACAAGATGTGACTTGTCAATGTAACAATTAACTACATATTTGGCCATGTATACCCATTTACAACTAATTTTCTTTCATCAAGAAGGGAAATCCAATCCCAAATTTTATTATTCATCATGAAATATTACTCTTATGATATTAATGTATCTTATTGTAGTATGTCGAGATACATCTAAAAACATATATGTATATTTTAAAAGAGTATGGATCAAAATAATAACTCCAATTGTATGTGGATGAGCACAAAAGTTTTGGTTGTATCCCTTACTAAAGATTTCACCTCCTAATGAGGAGTATGAACCCACTTGGGAAAAGACTATAATGGGAAATGGTGGTGCATGATTAAAAAGAACATAAGAATCATCAATGAAGTGTAAAAATCCTCAAGGTATGAATAAGTAGGAGTGAAAAAGGGATGTTTTTATAAGTAGGCTCCATCAAGGCTAAGTTATCATCAACTTGAACATACCACCAAAATAAAAAATGTCAAGTAATCAAGTCAAATAAGTGACTTTCACATGCTCATAGTAGCCAACCAAAATGAGTAGCTGGACATTTCTATTCATGGATTTTTACTTATCATCAAGAGTAAAACCCTAAGTATCTCTACCAAATTATTAGAATTAAGAAACATCAGGCTTGTCATGGGACCCAACCTCCTCAGAGTTAAGTTCCACACTAACTAGTGTGACATGGAATTTTGAATGTAGCTTGATAATTTATTTCTTTAATCCAATAAGAAAGTTAATTTTTCTTGACTGCATCGTGTAATTAAACATCTCCATTAATGTATTGTTTTTCCTCTTAAAAACATTTTTTTTGAGGGGTGTATGATATTGTATGCTAATTCCAATTACTATGCTCAAGTAAAAATGTTGAAATGAATTATTCACATAATCCCCCAATTATCCATGCAAATATTATTTATATGAAGTGAAGAAAGCCTCCCAAAAAGCTTTGAAGTCCTAGAAGTGATCAAATACCTCAATATTTTATTTTAGAAAGTAAAGCTATGTGTGACATGATAATTCATCTATGAAAGTGAGTACATGTGTGACCCTAAAATTGGAGTGGGAAATTATATGAATTCTTGATGCAAAAATCAAGGGGAGCCTTATCTTAAGGTGTCTAGTTTTAATGGTGTTTTTTTAAGGTTACATGATTATGCAACTCTCTAATCAAAACATCATAAGTAGAAAATTACACATTATTTCCATATGCACGCACATGTGTGTAGTCACTAAATCATGCAATTACTATGTACATATAGAATTTAAATGATTAATTTATATGCATGATTCCTAAGCAAGAGAAATATGCATTAACAAAACTTGTTTTTCTTTGACATTGATTTTATCTTTCTTATCTTTATTTATCGTTATTATTGGACTTAAACCTTACAGTTTTCATAATAGCTGCCATCCTACTCAATCTTGATTCCACTATTTTATCTTTTGGCACCCTATCTCAAACCACCCATTAGGTAAAAAAGCATCTGAGCACTACTATCTCCTCTAGGTACTTCTGTCCTCCTCCCTTTTTCTAAATTTTTAGATGTTATAACTTTCATGTATTTTTTTACTACCATGGGTGGGTGTTTAACTTAGTAATGATGAAACTTAAGCAAAGGAATCATATATATACATGTCTTATTTAACCTCATTAGGTAGGAAATCATTCAAGAGGCATATACATATACAAAGAGATAATATTGTATATTTACTACATGAAGGATTAAATTTTGGGATTGCATACTTCATTGATAGGAGGATATATTTTAAATTTCATACCACACATTTTACATTTGGAAAAAGTAGATGTATCCCACTATTATTTGTACAACTAGCACTAGGGAAAACTAGCTCAAGGGACACTATCCCAATCTCTCTCTCTCTCTCACACACACTCTCACACACACACACACACACACACACACACACACACACACACACACACACACACACACACACACACACTATAACTACATTGAGACTGAAATCTAGTGTAACACTTTGTGAAAATCACATTGGGATGACTACCGATGTCAATATGAATCAAGTATATGCATATTTTATTCATCTAATGTGTACCTGAGTATTGTGTAGGTATTTAGAGATTATTTCATAGGTACATGTATGATTGATAAAAATTGTAGTGAACCTTAAATGACCTATAATGAACTAAAATTGACAAGAATAAACTCAAAAAGAACTAGGACTGAAGCCATTCCACGTACTCTAGCTCATTCCACCCATGTGCTTTACACACACACACACACACACACACACACACACACACACACACACACACACACACACACACACACACACACACACACACACACACACACACACACACACACACACACACTCTGAAATCTAGTGTAACACTCCACATTGGGATGACTACCGATGTCAATATGAATCAAGTATATGCATATTTTATTCATCTAATGTGTACACCCATTGTGTGGTATTTAGAGATTATTTCATGTGCTGTATGATTGATAAAAATTGTAGTGAACCTTAAATGACCTATCTAAAATTGACAAGAATAAACTCAAAAAGAACTCCCGACTTTTCCAGAAACAAAGATTACATGCAGCTAGGATTTTCCTTTCCCAAAACTTAGTCTCTAAGATTTTCAACATTTAGAAACAATCCATATTTTCCTTTCTAGCCTATTCATCAATCCATACCTACGCTTCAAGATGAGTTGTATTTATCTCATATATTTCATTGTTGCTTACATTTCTATAGCTATATATTTCTTGAATATGTTTCTATTTATCTGATCATTATTATCCTTATATAGATTTAAATTTTATTAAATCATTTTGTAAACCCATTCCTTACATGCACATTATCGATCTTTCATGGCTTCCCATACCTTTTATTTTAATGCTTCCCATTCTATATCCATGATTAACTTCATAATATCCTTGTTAAGAGGTGTCCTAGTTGATCCTAGATCTGGTCTTAATACATGCACTATGTCCTTTCTACATCAAATATGAAGTTTTTCTACTCATCTCAATCCATCAATGTTTTATATCCATGGCTTTTATAATACACCTAAGGAATTATTGGGCACAATCTCTCTTCCCCTTACTGTGGTACCTTGCATCATTTATGTTCTATGTCACATTATGCCTCATGATGTCCCTTATAATATCCTTTTAGGCCATCCTTGGTTGCATACTATGCATATAATTATTTCTACCCATGCCCTTATTAGACCTTATTCCATGGATACTACTATGGTAAATTCCACACCTCATGTATCTACTCCTTGTGATATTCCCCTCAGACATGATGTTGATGACATTACCTAACATTACACATCCTTCTCCTCTTGTGATGAACCCTAGTGCTACTAATTTACAAGATCAATTTTTTATTGGAACCCATGTTAATCCTCCCATTATGTCTCAATCTGATGCACTTATATTAATTATATGCTTAGTGCTTATACTTGTAACATCTCTCTCCACACCTTCCTCTTGAAAAGTTAGAGAACATTATGTTGAGAAAATGAACCTTATTATTATATGCATGATTCATTTATTATAGATGAACATTATCTTGTTACATCCACAGGGGAAATCAATTCCCCTCTTTCCTCATTTTTTCTATGGTCACATGGGCTAATTCATAATACTTTATTTCTTTTTATATTCCCAAATTGCACCTATTACTTATAACAAGTCTTGTGTCTCTCCCTCCATTTCTTGAAATTGATATTGATGAACCTCCTAACATTACATATGTTACACATATTTTGAATCACATATTGATCCTTATGTTTGCACTTATTTTTCCACTATTTTCAATACACCCAATGTTACACTATTCTATTTTCTCCTAATGGGTACATTCTTATTGTTTATACACTTCCTACTCATCTAGTTGGGATCTTGGACTCTATAGGGT
Source organism: Taxus wallichiana var. yunnanensis (assembly GCA_018340775.1). Lineage (NCBI taxonomy): Eukaryota > Viridiplantae > Streptophyta > Pinopsida > Cupressales > Taxaceae > Taxus > Taxus wallichiana. The sequence continues at coordinate 222,036,089 of CM031236.1, read as the reverse complement.
TTTCCCCTCACCATGTTGACATTATTCTCTAGTAGCTCTTGTGTTTACCAATGTTCTACCTATTCTAGTTTTTCCACATGCATGACACAATCCTACTCCACATGCTATGATACATGCACTTTCACATGACATTAGGTCCTTGCCTCATGTTCACATATGTTAATATTATTTAGTAGATTGTGGGCCCTTTCCTACTACTCTCATTACATAGATCATCTTGGCATCCACACTTGGGGGCATCGTAATTCCCCCACACCACCCGATTACACACTCTTGTTCCTAGTTCATACTTGATTGTTGAGGGCATAATTACATATATGAGCCTCACTTTGCACACATATAATGGAGGGAATCCTTATTCCTCTATTCTAGTTGTTATTTTTCACATAATTTCCATTAAAAATAAAAAAACATGTTTAATTAGATTTTGATTGGTTATACTCTTGCTTCCTTATAGTACTATATGTCACACATTTTCTTATAATGTTATTATGGTTCATAACACATTTTATCATTTTCATACACACACGCACATTAATATGGTATATTGAGGTGAATGAATTTCACTTATATGTTGTTACATGATGTATGATGCTTTTCCCTGTCCATTATAAGTCCCATTGAGGCTCTTGGGGGCATCTAACTTTTCCTACTTACTATTAGGTTCTATTATTACATATTTTCACATTTTCATTCCTATATCAAGATCATACATTATGACATACTATTTATCTTTCCTAACATTCTAATGGGTGCTTCATGTGTAGAAGTTTCCTTGTAGGACTTATTCCAATCATGGTTTTCTGATTTACTTGTATCTTGTTTGTTATCAGTATGCGGGATATGCTCTATGTTTGTTTGTTTCCTCGATTTCACATGCCTTGATTGATTTTATTTTCTTGTGACATCTCGAGTGGTTCCCACGTATGCATCTAGATCCTCATTATGTCCTTGTTTTCTATTTTCTTATATGATTTTACTAGTTGCTATTTCCATGTGCATTGCTTGTTCATCACTAACACTTGTATGCTAACATTTTATACTTGTTTTCCTTGTGCCATGGTAACTACCATGTATAAACCCTATTACCCCGTAGGAATACCTATATCAAATATGCATATTAGTTTTAACCTTTCTCATTTAGGATTCATTCAATTTTGTTCATCTCACACAGAGGAAAACATTTAGTGAACCTTTTCACCTTCCCAATAGTTATAAACAAAAATTATAGAATCATAGTTATCATGATCATAATAGTAATCAGTTACAAAATAGGGCCAAAAATAGACTTGGAAAGAATTTAAAACTTGGATAAAACCACCCAAAGTCATGAGAAAAGAATGGTGGGCATTAGTGTCCCACTTGGGCGGTCCTGTCCTGGGGTAAAAAATAGTTACATAACAATTTTTACCAGTTAAACAATTATAATCTTCTCTATTTTTAGCGATTACATAGTTAGTTTTAGATTTTAATAGTTACTAACAGGAACTAAATAAGGAAATAACTCTTGACCCAGGAACCAAATCAAGAAGTGGCACTTAAGGCATATGCGGGATAAAAATATGTATGGAACAATATATCACTCAAGGCAAGTTACAAATCAAGTTTGTGATCATCTATAGTGGCACGTATCCATGAGAAAGTGTTAATTGCTGGAGGAAAAAGCCTATGATATCTCCTAGTACACTTTCACTTAGTGGTGACAGATTCATAAATATGAATTTTAGCACTGGGACACTCAAATCCCTAGTTTGGTAACATGATTCCCAAATCCTTCATATTATTCCAACCAAATCCTAAGAAACAAGTCTATAAGTAGGAACAAATTTGTACCCCATTCTCTTTCATCATTTCAAGTGCACACTAACCCCTTGGTTTATATTTTTCCAATACACATTTCCAATTTTACATTTTGTTAAAGTTAAAGTTCAATTGATTTTACCTATAGCATTGAATACAATTGTTTTCTTTTGTAGGTCATATCCTATCACAAGTAAGGAAAAAACAATCAACCGTGAAGCAAATCTCAGGCACACTACGGAAAAGATGATATTCCAAGGAAATACATGCACACATCATTATTACTCCACATATGAAAAGGTCACCATAGGATCCTTATCCTTCCCTTCCCTTAAAATTCCATGGTACCCATTTTTCACTATTCCATTTGGCACGCTAAAACACTAATTTAACATGTTACTAGGCACAATTTTTTTGACTCTGAAAGTATACTTTTATTTTCTACTTTACTAAAAATCCTTATTCACTAAATATAACTTACTATCATGTACATCTAACCTCTAAATACTTCATTTATATGTATACTTCCTAAGAAAGAGAACTAGGCATCAACAACACTTGTTTTTATTTGACATTGATTTTATATTTCTTATCTTTAATGCTTATTTTTATGGACTTATACCTTATAGTTTTTATATTATCCGACATCCTACCTAGTCTTGATTCCACTATTTTATCTTTCTGGCACCATGTATAGAACCACCCATTAGGGAAAGGAGAGTCCAGGGCACTACTGTCCCTCTGGGGACTTTTGTCCTTCCTTTTTCTAAATTTTTAGATGTTACATCTTTCCTCCTCCATTTTTCTAAGTTTTAGATGTTACATATTTCATGTCTTTGTTTATTACCCCACATCAATTTTCACTTATTAATGATGAAACTTAAGCAAAGGAATCATATATATACATGTATTATTTAACCTCATTAGGGGGAAAGCATTGAAGAGGAATATACATTTATAAGGAACTAATAGTTTCTATCTACTAATTCAAGGAATGAATTTTGGGACTACATACTTCACTGCATAAGAGGGTCTATTTTGAATTCCATACCACACATTTTATATTGGGACAAAGTAGTTGTATTTCGTTATTCTTTATGTCACTGACACTAGGGAAACCTAACTCAAGAGACACTATTCCAATCACACACACACACACACACACACACACACACACACACACACACACACACACACACACACATGAACTACATTGAGTTTGAAATGCAATCCAATGGTCAACGAGAATCACATTGGGGTGACCACCGAGATCAGTCGGACTTAAACATATACATATTTTATTCATCTAATGTGCGCTTGAGTATTGTTTAGGTATCTAACACAAATAAATAGGACCAAAGCTATTTTATAGATTCCAACACCCAAAACAGACTCTAGCGCTAAGACATCCTTGTCCTCTTCCGAAACTTCGTCCCTAAGATATTTTCAACTCCTAGTTTCACAAACAAAGCTTACAATGTCCAAGATTTTCCTCTCTCCTATTCATCCATCCTCAATCGGTCTAGGCTGATCTTTCACCCCTTCTTGCATTTATATAGCTAGATTTTGCTTGAATACTCTTATATTTATATGATCATCAATGTCCTTACATATATTTAAATTTTATTAAATAAATATATTAAAAAATATTATTATAAAACTTGGGATCTAGGAGAACTTATTAATGCACCCATCTTGCAGCTAAAATATTTCTAAACCCAAAAATCTATTTGTTAATAATCCCAAACTGAAATCATTGATCTATTGTTATTTTCACGATAAGGAGAAGGTCATGTGAATGTATCATATGATGTGAAACAATTGAATTCAATATTTGATAGTTTGAAGATGTAATCAAGTTTTAGTGAAAATGTTTTCCCTTTTCCATTGGGAGAAAATGAAGAAGAAGAAGAGATAGAAATAGTGTGTTATTTATTGCTTTCTCTAATGTTTCAACTCTTTTCCAACACTTGGAATTTGAATAAAATTTCTTTCTAAAAAGGTACAAGACTTACTAGAATTAGTCTTGGATGTAGAGTATTATAATTAGTGGGATAAATGGACTTATAAGTGGTCTTTCAAGAATGATGAGTGGATTTTAACTTATCGTCGAGATTATAATTCTACATTTGATTAATTTTAATTTTTAGGTGATTTAAATAATAATGTTTTAGAACTAGGAATTGCATTCGATTGTACAATATTATATTGTTCCCTAGTGTTTACATTCACAAAATATATCAAAATAAGGAATATTGAATTCATCACCTAAGGCATAAAATGTAGAGGGAAAAAAATTGAAATGGTTTGAAAAATGTACTCATCAACCTTTTTGGTATTACCTAAAGATTTCAATTGTGAGAGTATTTAATTAAATTTAGCAATAAAATCCTCAATGTAAGGAAAGTGATTTGGCATAAGGGAAGATAATTTTGGATCTAGTTGTAATACCATGAATTCCATATTATTAAAAATAATTCTTTAAATTTTACCATGTTTTTTTGTGTGTATCTATTAACATTTAGCATAACTCTTTATATTGTAACATTTAATTGAGAGAGAGAGAGAGAGAGACGATTATGCAAAATTTCTTAAATGAAAATTTTGATACAAAATAGAAAACAATCTAAAGCCAAAACTACCAAGATCACCAAAATCATACACTTAAAGAAGTCAATCCATTGCACTTAATAAAATGTATGGCTCATTGAAGTTCCAAAAATTTAGAATCGTATAATAAAATCTAGAAAACTTGTAATTTCTAGAAAAGAATTGATCAAATTTAGAAATAAACCATGTAAGGAAATTAGTTAGCTAGTCCACAATAATAACAACAATAGAACACCAAAGGACACCAAATAGAGATAAGATCAATGTTAGCCAAAATTTAGCCATAAATACCCTTATATGACATAAGATTAAGGGTGTAAACATGCCACTCCCCTTTGAAGCAATATTGTCCCTAATGTTGGGAATATATGGATGTTTCTATATGAATGATTTATCTTCCCATGTTGCATATTAACTATCTAAATTCTTCCACTTAATTGGATACTCAATAATGACCCTTGTTCTCAAGCTCTTAATGTGTTTCTACATGATGCCTTAAGGATCTAGGATGATTTGGCACTCCTCATCAAGCTCACATAACAATGAATGGGATGACACCTTATATCTAATGAACTTCTTCAAGTAAGAAACAAAGAATCTTGGATCTATTTTGGTTGACTAAGAAAGCTCTAGTCTATATGCCACACTACCAATTTTTTCAACACTTGATAAGGGCCATAGTATTTAGGTGAAATCTTGTTATCCTTCATCTTTTATTTTAATAACATCTACTTTAAAATTAAAATCACACAAAAAAAAGTCTCCAACTTCAAAATAGTTTCACTTTGGTGTTGATCAAATTTTTACTTCATGTGGTTCAGTACCATTTTCAAGTTTTCTCCAAGGCTAAATAATACCTCCTATTCATGATGAATGTGATCTTCAAATGATTTCACTTTAGGTTGGACCCTCAAAGTGAAGCTAAGTTATAGTAGATGATATCGATGTAATGCCAAAAATGGTTACATTTTGCATAAGGTGTGAAATGAAGTGTTATACCACCATTTTGCAAAAGGAATCTAGTGAACCCATCTCACTTGTTTATTTTAAGAAAAACATCAAATATACCCTTCCAAAAATTTATTTACTACCTTAGTTTCCCCTTCAGATTGGGGATAAAATGATGAACTATGAGCCAATTGAGTACCCAAACATGCAAATTAATTAGTACAAAATTACTAATAAATAAAATAATCTTGGGTTTACCATGTATCTTCTACTATATCCATAAAATATATGGCTATTATATTTATTATAAAAATATGTAACAAGACATAAAAATGAACATATTTAGTGACTCTATACATAACCACCATGATTACACTTTTCCTTATGGAAATCCTGTGATGAAATACATGAAAACCTCCTCCCATCACTAACTAATAATAGATAAAGGTTGTAAAAAGACCCGAAGGTTTAATAGTTTCTTCTTTTTTATAATGATGCACCAAATAATATACCCCATTTTTTTGGACATCCCCTCTAAACCCTTCCCGAATAAATCCTCCTTAATTATATGATAATTTTTTAGGAACCTAGAATGGCCACCCACTAGGAAATATGTAGCTAAGAAATAACCCAACTATTAAGGTTAGATTTCTTGTATAAGTATAACATATCCGTGTACCAACACACATCTTCCTTCCATAATTGTTTTTTCGACATGCTAAGATATTTTTGAAGGTTATGATTGAGAGTGTGGGTCTCTGTGTCATTCTACCACTATGATATCATGTCATTAAAATAATCTACTTGTAATATAGACATGACATATAATAATGCTTCATGACCCATCCCTCCTGACAATGCATAAAAACCAAAATTTCCTTTCTTTTTGTATATGTTGATCTCAAAGACATAACCCAAATTTTTGTGACCCATTTGTATTTTTCTTTAAATTATAGTCATTTCCATAAAAATAATTGATATTATCATGATATGTCTTCACCTTGAAGTTATGACCTATGAGACATGGTCTCCATTTTTTTAAGGCATGAATAATAACCACAATTTATTTCTCATAAGTTGGTTTTGAAATATTATTACCTCTACGTTGATGAATCTCAAATGTAATTGGGTAGATATTTTACATGAGTAATGCACCTATACCACACCACTGAAGCATCACATTCAACAATGAAGATTTTGGAGAAATCTGGGGTAATAACAATTTGAGTGTTACACATGGACTTCTTTAATGTATCAAATTATTATGTTGCTTTCTTGTTGCAATTGAAGGATTCATTCTTATGGGAGAAAACAACATGATTGTGTAATAAAAAAGTAGTGTATTAACATACACACGTTTAGAAATTAGTAAAACTATCATTTGCACAAAAAAAAAATCAACAACTTCCATTATTCAAAAATACCACATGTTCCCACATCTAAAGGGAAAAGGTGAATAAATAGGATGAAAATAATATTATCATCACCTTAGAAATATGTGGGACAAACTATGTTGGGAGATAAGGATATCTCCACAAATCAAGGATATAAAAATCCTTAACTCCTCACATGTATACGTGAGTACAAAAACTCACAAAAATAGGTGGATAGGAAAACTAAGAATAAATCCCAAATGGAGACTATTTATATGAACCCAAAAAATAAAAATAGCTATCTAATAACCCTAAACCAGTTTATGTGTTCACACTTACACCAATACTCTCCCTTAAGCGAATCCCTAGGAATGAAGAACAATAAGAAGGGGTCTTTACTACTATGCCAAATAAGGTACCCAATAGAACAAGGAAGACGAAATGACTTATACTAAATCACCGCAAGTAAAAATTATTTAACCCCTAAAAATTATCATAATCAAAGAAAACAAGGAGAGGGTAGAGGTTTTATAAAAAGATCAAGAATTTAAGTAATAGTGGGAACAAAATCCAAATGAATGATACCATCTTGAATCAACTTGTGAATAAATTGCATATGAATAACAATGTGTTTGGTCCTCTATTGATCAATTGATTTCAAGAAATTTCAGGTGACACTCTGATTATCCTACCAGATTAGTGTAGGATAATCATGTGAATGGAAAATTCATCAAGTATATATGTCAAATACAAAGATATTCCTAACTAGCCTTGATGAAACTTCTATATTCCACATCATTGGAAGAAAGAGCCACAATAGTTTTTTTTTTACAAGCCTAAATAACTAGACCCAAAATAATGTGAAATAATAAGTGTAAAGTAGATAATTTTGTTTCATGACATCCAATCTAATTTGAATATGTAAACCGCTCAATAGTATAATAACCACCATGGTGAATAGTGAATGCCATAACTCAAAGTCCCATGAATGTAATAAAAAATATGCTTAGATTATTTACAATGAATCTCATGAGGTTCACATGAAAAATAAGAGACAAGGTTAAAAAAATTATATCGGGATGAGTATGTGTCGGATACAACAAGTTGCCTTTAACCTCTTTTGTATATCATGAACCAAGGAATCAGAATTTACAACAAGGATTAGATCATCAACATACAATACCAAGATCAATAAATCCTCACTACTTTTCAAAACATAAACATTGTGATCTATCTCACAATAATGAAAGCTAACATTGAACAAAAAATAATACATTTTATCATACCAATATCATGGAGCTTATTTTAGACTTGTTGGAGCTCAAAATTACACGTTGGCCTAAATCATGTGAGATTCAAAATTTTTGGCCAACATGTGATCAATTTCCAAGTGTGGGACTTACAACTTGAGACAAAAATTTGGAGAAGGATGACTACCTTTTTTCATGGATTAGGAGAATCCATGGAACACAATCTAATCTAATGCTAAAACTATTCCTACAACTAACCTACACTAACCCATCTAAGGAATCAAGGGGGAGTGAAGAGGAAAGAGATGAAAAAATAAAATCCTAAGCTAAAAAGGGGAAGTGATAGCACCAGATTGATAAGTGGAGCTTCTCCAGTTTAAGTGACACAAATATATGTTTTTAGAATTAAGATCTTAAATATGCACACGACTCTAATGCGAGAAACTAGAAAGAATACAAGATATAAAAAAGGGCATAGATATTTAATCAAAACAAAATGTTTGAAGGAAAGAAGAAAGAACACTTGAATTAATCAATGTTTTGAAATTTACATATAGATATGAGGAAAGATAATATTCCATTCATGATTTGCAAAGGTCAAAAGCATGAAGTTTGGAGTTCACAATCTGTTGACCAAGTTTCTTTGTTCCTATTCAGATTAGTGAACTAGTAATAAAGGAAAAAACCCACTCCAAAATATGAAGCGTTTATGGTACCTTAGAATGATGTGGATAGATAGAGGCCCAATATGATGAACTCCTCACCGTGTGATAATTAATTTACACAAAAACTAGTACTAAGAATAAAAATAGATTAGTAGATATGTGGATGGTTTCCTGAAAAATCGGTCCCAAGAAGTGTGAAATTCCTAGGATGGATGTCAACCTTCTTGTAAACAAGATAAGATAAAAAATGGATTTTGATAAATTGGATGTAGTGTCTATACAAAATTTGAAGAAAATAGCAATTGAAAGATGAATCTATATGATGAAAGTATATTTGATCTAAATACGATAAAAAAACCAAACCTAATCGAGGTCAACGCGGTGACCGCAATTGAAGAAGGTCAATCAACGGTGATTAGGGTCGGATGAGAAAGAACTACACCAAAAAGTCTTGCAAGATCTTGTATCTAGATTTGAACACGGAAATGAATTTGGATTGAAGACGAGAATCTTGTAAGAATGACTAAAACAAGAGGAAACATAAAGGATGCAAGAAAATTAGGAAAATAGATGGTAAATGATATGAAAACAGATTGAGTTGATGATGCCTAGGATGGATTAGCGGTGGCTGGGGATAATAGGGTGGATTTGAGAAAGCAAATGAGACAGGATGACTGGATTTGAAACATGAATAATCGGGATCAAAATATGATGAGGCAAATTAAAAGATGGAAATAAAGGATGGGTCAATGGTGACCAAAATGGATCGGTGATGACCAGTTTTGAATTATACTTGGAAAAATGAAATGAAAAAATTAAATCCACAGTAGATGAAGATAAAGGAGGATGGATGCAAGAATAAAAACTAGGGCTGCAGTACCTGAAAACACAATGAAGATGGCTATAACAAGGTGATGATGGATCAAAGCATGCAATGACAAGAGGACTCCAAATCTCTCCAAATGAAAATAAGATCTCCAAGAGGGCTTTCAAATGGCTTGGAAGAAACAAAAATTGGTCACAAGATGAAGGCAAGATTGCAAGAGCTAAAAAAATCTCAAAATTACATCATTAAACAAGGATGGGTGAATGGGGCTTTATAGGGTCGATGAATACCTAAATAAGTCATGAAGACTATGGAGAGATGTCCATTTTGGTGGTGGAGTGATGTCCAACTCAAGGAAAAGAGGCCCAAATGAAGTGATATTAGGGTTTAGATGGATATGGATGAGCTAGGGCTACATATAGAAGATAAATGGGTAGGTGGATGGTTGAGATGAGTAAATAAAGGCCATAGATGGGTAAAATCATTAAATAGAGGCCTAGGGATAGAAAATTAGGGATGAGAGACAAATTAAGTGAGGATTAGGATTAAATAATGATGATTAAGGATAATTAAGAAAATGATTTAGGGAGAATAAAGAGATGAGGATTAGAGTTAATTAAGAACAATTAACACAAATGGGATGAAATAATAAGTTTTCTAATAAAAGATAAAAGGTGGGGAAATGGTGATGAATGAGATAAATTGAATTTAGGAGGAAGATAAAATTTGAATGGGTGATCATGAGGAAAAGAGAGAAAATATGGGGTGGAGGGTGGTGATACCAAATTTTGGTGTCTACATTTTCCCTTTTTGATGAGTGGTTTACATTGGGAAAGCCACGAAACAAAAAAAAAAAAAAAAGATGAAAGAAGATAAGATTGGGTGCTCCCCCTCAAACTAGGGATCAACGACACAAAGGAAGTCAATCATGAGTTTGAAAGAGATAGATGAAGAAGGGATGGAAAGGATGATAAAATAAGATGAGGGGATAAGATATCCCAGATGAGGATTGTAAAAAATGTAAAAGGTCAAAATAAAAATATGGTGGTAATTTCGAGTTGCTTTGGTAGGGAACAAATGATGGTCTTTAGGGAGACAAAAAAGTCCTATGGGATGGTGAGTTGGCTAAAACCACTAAAAATGGATTAAAACCAAGTGGAATCCACTCAAAAGGATGCGCAAGTCATGAGACCAAGTGGTCAAAGGTAGACGTCAAGTATGCGCAAAAAAATGTGAATAACGGTCAAAACAAGGATCATGACAAGATAAATGGGTGGGATAAAAACATGAGTCCATGGTGGGATGACAAAATGATGGAAAATATTTTTTCCAAATGGGGAACATAAGGATGGGAACAAAGGTAAAAAATTATGAAAATAAAGAAGTGATGGATAACGAAGCCGGTGGGACACAAAAGGATGAAAAATAAATGATGTCTTGATAGGAAACATGATGATTATATATACATGTGATTTTGGTTGTGATGTGTGATGATAAATGTTATACTTAAAAGTAAACACATAGTGATGAATGACATGGTTAATGTTATTCATATTTAGCCCCAGGAAAAATATTGGATCAACCACGACCCAACATAGAAAGAACATGAGAAAACTCTTTCAGATCTATAAATAGGTCATAGAGGGACTCAACAATGGAATAGCAGGGTCAGAAAAGAAGGTGTAAGAAGATAAATTATGCACCCGCAAGCTTGATTTTTTTCTCTAATTTGGCTACCACATGTCCCATATCAAAAGAGGACCCATTTTTCAAACTGTTTTCCCGCTCCTTTATACAGACCTGATACAAACTTCAAAGGGGCATATCTTTCGACTTAGGGCTTGAAATATAGTAAATCTGACACCATTGGAAGCATCTCGATGTCCTCTATGCCATGGAAAGATAAAAAATGAATTTTCTCAGGCCCTAGTAGGTGAACTATGGAGAAACATCTTCAAGCCTTTAATACAAAATCTAATTTTCTCAACTACCAAATCTAATTCAATTCGATCTGCCATTCTTCTTCAACATGCCAGACAGACAGAGGGAGCCAGAATCGATAGATTTGGGGTGGATTTAAAAGGGTGTATTAATTTATGGAATTTTAATCTTCAAGACAGGATTTAATGCATATCCCGGGGTGGTTGAAACAAGATTTGACTTTTCCCTCTTCTCTCTCTTTTCTTTCTATATATACTATAACACTTCTCATTTGAGAAGGAGAGACATTCTGAGGCATAGAGAAACTCTATCAAATTTGTTTCTCGATGCCATTTTTGAGTAGCAAACCTTCTCCCATGCCTAGAAAATGTATTTGTGCCTCTATTCCAAAAATGTAATGGTCTGTGCACCTTCTAGAGCAATAAAAACGTGTTTTTGTGGTGTTCTTCAACCCTTTGCATCATTTTGTTGTTTCTCCATGCCTCTCCCTTCTAGATTTGTTTTTCTGTGCATGTATTTCATGTTTGTAGGTGCAGGATGTTGTGTTTCATGGAGTTTAATGGTGAATTTGAAGATTTGGGTGTGTTACTTCTGCCTAACCTCCCTCATCTCCATTTTTCTATTTCTTTCTCCCTCAATAAAAATATCCCGCTTCCTTTTATGGTGTATCACTACTTTAGTGTAGGTTCTATTTTTCCTTGTTTTCCTTCTCCTTGGTCCCTTGGATTGGTTAGATTAGGATTAGATTAGTTTTCCCGCTCTAGAATAACTTGCTAGGTAGTTTAGGAAGAGGAACCAACCTTCTCTAGAGATCTTTCCCACTTTTGCAAGGTCCCACACCTTGGGAAAGTTCAACGTTATGCAATCACACTAGATGATTCTACCTTAGAAAAGTAGATCCATAACTCATTTAGGGTCTTTGATTTTGCACTAATAGTTAAAGTTAGGAATTACGTGACCTCAATAAAAGGAGACCAAGATGAGATAAACAACACACAATCGTAATAAGGAGTGTGTGTGGAAAATATGTTTTGAACCGGAGGTGAGGTAAACAAGAAAAGGAGCCTCTTAAGGTAATACACTTGTAGTCAATAGCAGGTGTTAACACAACCAATGATCGTTAGTTACCCTAAGGATCATGTGGAAAATATGGAAATTAGACTTATGAAACTAATATTGACATGACATAAGGGGTGTAGATAAGACCTGTATGCAAGGAATAGAGGTTCTCCATAGGTGGGTGATATTAGGTCTATGCCCCAATTCTAGGTAATGGGACACAAATTGATCAATGCGGGAAGTTTTCTATAAATGAGAAAGGTGATTAATGCGGGAAGATTTATAAGGATGTTTGTTTTCTATTTTTATGCTTTAGATTTTTGATAGAAGGATGATCAATGGAAGAAGCCTTCCCTGCCATGATATAAAGGGAGAAGCCATCCTTGAAGGGAGTGGTCTAATTTTTTCTTTTCTTTTTTAATTTTCATAGATGGTAGGGATAATATATGCATAATAGATGTCCTTTGAGGGATCAATCTATACTTTTGAATTTTTATTTATATTAATAGCTATCATTCAAGGGATCAGTTTGTTTTCTTTTGAATTTTTATGGGAAAGAGTGGGGATATCTAGGTAGACTACATATGATGGGATAAGGAATGTACAAGTGATACCCATGGACCCTTAACATTGTTCCAATAGGTGAATAAGAGGGTAACATATGTAATGATCATGGATTTCTCACCAAGAAGGAAGAACCTATCCATAAGGAATATGCTATGAGAAGAGTCATGGTGCCCATATTCAAGGTCACATATAGGAAAGTGATGGTAGACCACATAATTCTAGATCATTACGATGAAAGATGGAATGGCTAATGATGGAGGGATGACTAATATGATGACTAAGTGCATAATGGTAAATATGATAACAATAGAATGGCCATAAGTGTAATGAATTAAGAAGTTCCATTTCAAGTTTATCATCAAGGGAAGCCAAATGATAGGCCCCAAACATGAACTTATGTGTGATAATGTATTGTCTAATATAGTTGGGAGAAAACTTTCCATGTTGATCCTTTATACAGTAGTGAAATTTTGATTTTCTTTAAGGAAAAGGTCATCGATGTTAAAGTCACATTCCTTGAGATTTTTATTATAAGCATGTTTGATGTGTTCTTGGTAGATATGATGATGTTCAAGAGCGAGAATGCGACGTTCATCTAACAACTCAAGCTGAGATAGATGATCTTAGTGATACTATTCATCGAGATGAATTCACAAAGAGAAATATGTAAAGATGGGATTTGGAATTCAAGAAGAAGAATGGCCTTAATTATGTAGATGAGAGAGAAAGGATTAGTTCTAGTAGAGGTGCAGATGTTAGTCTAATAAGCCCAAAGATCAAAGGGAATGTAAAGATGCCAATAATAACAAGAATTATCAACAGTCTTAGCAAGGATGTTACGAAGAGTTTTATTAGTGGTTTCAGATTGACTATTATCTTGAGGATAATATGGTGATGAGAAGCTAAGATTAATGTTAAATGAGTCAAAAAGATTTTGAGGTCCTTGTTTTTGAAGGACTTTTCGTTATCCATGATGATTTCATGAGGAAAGTTGAAGAGACAAATGATCTGTTGATAGAATAAATTAAAAAAATGATTTTCTTTGGTTAATGTGAGTTATATTTCTTCCACCCATTTGGTTATGTACTTAGTAGTAGTGATGATAAAGTGATGGCATTGATAATAATGTGGATTGATGAGGCCAATGAGGTCAAGTCCCCATTATGAGAAATGCCAAAGTTCTGAGTGGTTGTAGGGCTCGACTAGGAATACAAATGAGATTGGAATGACACTTTCATTTGATGCATTTATTAACATATTCATAGCAGTATTGATTAAGAGAGGGCTAATAATAACCCATGTGAAGGACATGCTTGGTGACAACCAAACCACTAAAATGGCCACCACAGATATCATCGTGGACTTGTTGGATTTCTTGGATGGATTTGTGGGATTTATGGAAATGAAGAAAAATGTTGTTGAAGCCATGATTGTAAGGGATGCCACCAAGGAGGACATAATGGTTATTACAATGAAGAAATAACCTTCTACCATTTTTAGATAAGTTGGAGGGAATGATGGATTGAGATGGATAATCAAATATTTGAGAATACCAAAGATCACAAGGGTTAGTATCAACATGGTTAATACTAGGGAGTTTGTGAATGTGAGATGGTTGATCCTGGCACGAACTTGAACAAGAACAAATTTTTTTACATTCCTTAGTTTTCTAAGGGATGAGAGATGCAAGAGATGCCATAGTGTCTCATGAAAATGATTTGATGAGTGATCGATAATCTAAATGGTATATAAATAAAATGCCTCGAGGAGGAAGTTAACGATGTTCTTATACTTTTGAAGGATGTCATTTTTACATTGATAAACACCTTTGAATTGATTGATGATAAGTTGAGAATCCTTGTAGATATCAAGGACCTCAATGCCAAGCAAGATGATAGTTTCAAGGCCTAAGATGAGAGCCTCATACTCATCCATATTATTAGTGCATTCAAAATTAATCTTGTTGGCTATAGGAATAGGAGTGTCCCAAGGAGGAATGATAATGAATCCAATTCCTCTCCCTTGTTGACATTTATATTCATCAAAGAAGAGAGGAAATTTGAGAGGAGAATATTCATGTTGAAATTTATTGATGGATTCATCTAGAAATTGTTCATGAGGAAGGAGATTATCAAAAAGAGGGGCACTAGCTAGTTGATCTGTGATATCTTGGCCCTTGATTGATTTTTACAAGATGAATTCTAGGTCAAACTTGGTCATGAACATGAGCCATCGAGTGATGCGATCAGTATGATAAGGCTTTGAGTGCATGGTCTTAAGAAGATGAAAGCTAGTGATGAAATAAGTCTTATGATTGAGAAGATAGTGACAAAAACTTGGAAGTAACAAAGAAAAGAGTGCAACACAACTTTTCAGCTTCAGTGTAGTGAGTCTCATAATCATGAAGGGTGTAACTGATGTAATAAACCTCTTGCTCCTTGCCTTTCTCATCACGATATGCAAACATGGATCCTAGAGCATGGGCAGAGGTAGAGATATAGAGATAAAATGGATCCCACTCTCATGGAGGCGTAAGGATAAGAAAAGATAGGAGATAATTCTTGAGGTCATCAAAGGCGTGTTGGTAGTTATCATCTCATATAAATTTGATGTCCTTGCAAAGAAGATGATGAAAGGGTTGACAACGGTCAGAGAGATGTAAGATGAAATGATGAATAGATTGAAGGTGAACTTGAAGACTACAAATATTCTTAGAGTTAGAAGGAGGGGGCATCTTGAGGATAGCCTTGATTTTGGTGGGGTCAAATTTAATACCCTTGATAGAAATGATGAATCTAAGGAGTTTACCAGTAAGTACTCTAAACATGCACTTGGCTGAATTAAGATGATGGAAAAAACAAATAAGGCACTTGAAAAGGACTTCAAGGATAGAAAGATGATCACTTCAATGCTTAGATTTATCCAAGAGGTCATCAATATAGTCCTAGACACTCTTATGAATGATATCATGGAAGATGTAGGTCATGGCTTGTTGAAAAGTGGCTCGACATTTTTCAAAATAAAGTTCCTAAAACGATAGCAAAAGGTCCCCAAGGGGTTATGAAAGAGGTATTATGTTGATCTTCTGGTGTGATAAGGATCTAATTATACCTAGAAAAACCATCCATAAGAGACAACATCTCATGGCCTACAGTAAGGTCTACAAGTTGATCGATGTTGGGAAGGGGAAATTCATCTTTAGGGAAAGAGAGATTTATATCTTGAAATTCAATGTAAATATAAAGCTTTACACATGCCTTAACAATGGGGAAAATTTTGGAAACCCATTGAGGATAGTCAATGGGGATGATGAAGTTAGTAGAAAGGAGGTGTTTTAAATCCTCTTTGACAAGGAGGAAAACTCAAAGGTGCATGCGAAAAATATTTTTCTTAACCGATTAGCATTAGGAAAGGTGAAAATGTTATGGAAAACTATGGATGGATCGAGGCCCATCATGTTAGAATATGACCATGTGAAAGCTTGGTTGTGGTGGGAAATAAAAGTGGTGAAATATTTGAGGTCATGTGGATCAAGAGATTGACCCACTTTGAGGATGTGAGGCTCTTGAGGAGTCCCTATGTTGATGTCAATGGTGGATTCATTGAGAAGGGTGGATGTGTCTGGCGGTAAGGACTTATGAAGATAAGAATATTATACCCCCATGTAGGAAAGGATGATGTTATCTTTAGGATAATGGATAATGTCAATGGTAGGGAATCTTCCTCTATCATTTCCATATTTTGAAGAGGGAGGGACCTAGATTCATCATTACACTGATAAGTGACCGGTCCCAAGGTTATGGTGGAGATTAAAAAATTTTTTAGAAGAAATGGATATGGTGTCATCCATATCCATAGCTACATGGGATGGAGAAGATGGAGTATCAATGTCCATGAGCATCATAGATGGTGGAAGAGGGTCTACAAATTATTCTTTGAATCCTAGTCTAAATTTTTCATGGGGTTTACAAGATTGATCAATGAAAAGGTCATTCATATCTTGTTTGCAATGCCCCATTCCAAATCCTTTCTAGGCGTAGTGGTAAAGATAGGTTTGGATGAAGGATTTATTATAAAGGAAGTAAAATACATTGGTGTAGAGTTTCATGTGTGGTTAAGTGTCGATGTGTGAAGAAATGTGATCAATGCCAACATAGATGAGGTTAGCGCGAGATGAGGTGGACCAAAATAAATGATGTCCCCAACATTTGGTTGATAAATGGGAGATTTATTGGGTTTACCAAGTCTTTGAGGTGTGGGAAGTGTGTTAAGTGTGAAAAGGAAATACTCCCCAATGAAAGTCAATCCATCCCTTTGTTTAAGGAATTATGATTAGGGAGCTTGGAAATAAAGATGGATGAGCTAGTGGATGTTTTAGAAGGGTCCTACTTAGGAATGAGGATGTTGTTGGGTTGATAGGTCATGTTACTTTATTTAGGTGGTAGAATGTCTAAATTGAGAGTTAGAATCGTCCCCTCATGTTCATATTTGATACATCGATGGTGGGTAGAAGGGACACAATACATGTCACTGATCAAGGTCTCCCTAGGAGAAAGTTATATTGAAACTCCCCTTCTATGATATAGAAAAGTTAATGGAGGATATTCTCACCAAATCAGATGGTAAGAATGACCATGCCTAAGGCATAAGAAATGACATCATTAAATGCATCAATGAACGCAAGTGATTGGGTGAGGATGGTTTTAGGGAGATTCAATTGATAAAAAGTGTAATATGAAATGATGTATATGCTAGCTCCATTGTCAATCATCAATCGATGAATGAAGGTGTCATTGATATAGACTATGATGAAGAGGGGAAGGTCATGTTTATCTGGTGTAATATATAGAATTTTGGTTTTGTTAAAGGATATAGAGGATAAGGCGGATAGGGACCTATAAGCACCTGAAATTGCACGTGCTACATTGTCGAAAAAACATTTACAAAAGTCCCCAATGATGATTCAAGTCCTTTCAAGAATGTGTTCGAGCTCCAATTTCCTTTTGCATTATATATTTGTCACCTAGATGACTTTACTTATCCTTCTCATGCTTTTTCTAGCTTCATGCTCTTTCTGCGCATGTCTTGGCCTTGATTCCAGGACCACTACCTTTCCTGGGTGGTGGTTCTAAAATTGCCACCCAAAATAGGGCGGCGGTCCTAAAACCATCACCTTGTGCGGGGAGGTGGTTACCCATTTTTTTTTAGATCCTTCACGTGTGTTTCAACATGACATGATTCATTTAATTTCACTTTTTGCATGCATCCGTGATCCAAATTTTCTAAAATTATCTTTGATTACTTACTTCTCCTTCCTCCTTCTATTTTTAAATAGATTTAATTGGTTGGAATTGCTCTTCTTGCCTTGTGCATGAAGGCATCTCCCATCCTCCATTCCTATATATTACATGCTTGTATTCAAGAAAAAGGCTTGAGAATTTTTGTGTATCTTGCATTGTATTACTGCTACAATCTTTCTTGGAATTACATAGCCAAGCTTTGATCTCATGTTATCTCTCTTCTACCTGCATTGCATCTAGCATTCCATCAAGTTATCATTGCTTAAACACCATTCTCCTACTATTTTTCTTTCATTCCCAATCCCTTGGACTCACATGAACACTCGGAGAAAGAAAGGAACATATTGAGGGGACAAATACAAACACAACTAGATTTTCCAAAGCTCTTGCTTGTCCAGATTAGAATTGTGTGTTTTCTTGCCTTGTTTGTTGAATTGTCAATTTCAAATCATTAGTTTCAATTATTTCATATCAAATAGAGTAGAGAATATTTCATATCAAATAGAGTAGAGAATCATTCATATCAAATAGAGTAGAGAATCATTCATATCAAATAGAGTAGAAAATCATTCATTTCAATAGAATTAGTCAATCACAAGTAGATCAAGTCATTAGTAAGCTTGCCTCTTTAACATTACTAGGGAAGTTGTGAGGAATAATAGCCCCTTTCAGGGTCATGATTTGTTCTTCACCTTTGAGGTAGGGTTTGAAGGGTTTTGATTAGATTAGGTTATTTGATTTAGATCAGATTCATACATTTGCACAAGTAACTAGCTACATCTAGTTGATTACTTGTATTTAGTTTATTTATTAGATTAGAACACATTACTTAAAAATTAGAAAAGAACAAAAATATTTCCTTTGATAGATTAGCTTGCTTTTATTGCTTTGATCCAAAATATTGTGAAAAATCCAAAAACATAGATTAGATTTCCTTCAGTAATTAGTTTGTTTATCAAAAATCATTTTATTTCATTTTGTATGACCATCAACTGTCCATAATAGAAAAGAAATACAGTTGTGATCCCTTGTTTCCACAACCCAATGGGATAGAATTGATAACTGACATTGATACCGCCATTTACACTTAACAATCTTATGCACACCTACAAATTTTGATGGGAAAATTGAACAACTCAATACTCTAAATATCGCTGCTAATCAAGCCTATGACTATTAGACTACTCCTGGAAATAGGGTTTGATTACACACATGACCATCCAAGGGCCACAACCTCCACGAGTATTTGGTTGTGATCCTCAAGTCCCACAACCCAATGGGCCTGCTGCTATTAGACATTGACACTAGTTTGTGTACATTAGTATTCAGATCTTCACCACTTCCACTAGATATTATTGCATAACTTTCCTTATTGAACATAGCAGCTAATCAGGCTAAGAATTTCTGGACCAGACCAGAAAATCTCCCATAAATACCTATGGCTCCATTGCGCCTCTCGTTCTTACTTTCATGACCTTTTCTAGAAATCTATACGAGGCACCCGCAAGTCATTTTCCGCATGTTCAACAACCAATAAACAAAATCTCAGCCGAGCTTGATATTGATTGGAGTCTACAAGTAGCTATTATTTCAGACTAGCCATCACACCACTTCAAGTTAGGAGAGCATTCTTCACTTTAGACTTGAAGATCCCAACATTGAATTCTGAAGATATAAGGTTACCTAATTAGCTCGATCCCCGTCACCACACTCACATTAACATTCATTCTACATCAGCTATCTCAACATGACCTCGAGAGGTCGGGTGTGAGAAGGTCATGTGTTGATTTTTTGTCATACAAATTGGTGAACCCAACATGAAGAGCTAGCCTCTAAATGTTTCCACTTTCTTCATCCATCCTTTATTCTGCGGGTATTCTTATACCCCCGAATATGTTGAGATACGATGAGTACGGTTGACCCATCTCGAGTTTTGACATGTACCACTACCAATCAAGTATACCATAACAATCACCTTCACTTTCAACATGGGTGGACAATTGATCATCCGCTCAAAACCTTACTTGAGGAACCAATGTTGATTCCTTTGTGCGTATAGAGGAACTTGACCAGGTCACTCAGACCTATCCTCACGAACAATCAAGTTCCAACAACATGAATTTCACTAGTGAAGCAAGTTCATCTCCTCGGTATTGTTTTGACAACCCATTAGCATGCAATCAGATATCAGATCCAACATCTGGATGAGGAATAGTTAGCACAATATGCTAGGAGTGAACAACACTTCCGAGATATGACCAAACTTTTTATAAGTTGCGAGGACAAGGTGATGTCCTGCTCCAAAAAAATAACACTACCCCTCCACCAACCAAAAATACTGCCAATGAGGGGTGGCAACATAGTGAACAATTCATAGCAGGATACCATACTCCTCAACAACCTCAGAAGATTCAACAAAGAGTATATAAGAAAATAACTACCCCATAAATGGGAAATTTCATTTCATCTTTGGTAGATAAAGTCTGTAACATTCCCATTTTAAGACTTTAGAGACAAGTGAAATTTTTTTAAACACATGTTATCTATTCTAAATAAAATATCATTTAGAAGACACATTCCATGCCAATCAATCTCATAATAGATAACCATATGCATCTCTAATGACTCGGTATGTTATTGATCTCTCATTCCATGACCCTTGGTTACCAACCAATCTCTCATGTTCAACTTAAAGTATAGATTACTTTATATATACTACATATAATTGATTTCCTACCCTATTCTAGTACTACATGATCTGTTTAAAGAACTCATCTAAATATTTATTACCAATATTCATCTAACATCATGTTGCTTTAAACTAGGTGACATAGACAACACAACCAACACTTGCGATTCTTTGGCCAAATATTTTCAACATATTGTTCATGGTACTATTCTAGATAACATGTTCGTCATTTTAGAATACATCCTTCACCTCACTCTACTATTATCTAGAATGTTATTTACTGACTACCATCACCACTTGCCCAAGGTTTGACCCTACCTTAGGTTAGCAACATAGTTTTTATAGGAAGATGCTCACGATGACTTAGGGTATATGGGCATACTCGACTAACATAAGTCAACAAAATGTGCCAAGGTACCTCGATTCATGAGAAAGCTACTCCCTATTCTAAACATGCTACTAACTTGACCTAGATAGAAAACTATATTCAAGTCTAGATGTGTGTAGATCTAGATAAACAACACAAAGGGTGTTGACACATGTCAACTGCAACACTGTATCCTTGAGAAGTTCTTGGAATTCTTGAAGGTGCAGATCCTATAGTTGGCATGTTCCAACATCCTTTAGGACTGATTCATCATGATGTACATGTTGTATATATCTTCCCCCTCGGGTAGATATGGGAATAACATAAGGTAGAAGGTGCATGACATAAGGTGTCGACATGAAGAAATTTGCGCCAAGGCATAGGTAGAAGGCACACATCAAGAGTTTCGACACAAAAATTTTGCACCAAGGCATAGGTAGAAGGTGCACATCAAAGAGTGTTGACATGAAAAATTTTGCGCCAAGGCACAGGTAGAAGGCGCACGTCAAAGAGTGTCGACATGAACATGGATGTGCCCTGGCGCAGGTAGAAAAGTGTTGACATGAAAAAGTTTGTGCCAAGGCATAGGTAGAAGGCACATGTCAAAGAGTGTGGACATGAAAATTTTGTGCCAAGGCGCGAGTAGAAGGTGCACATCAAAGAGTGTCGACACAAAAAAGTTCACGCCAAGGCATAGGTAGAAGGCGCACGTCAAAGAGTGTCGACACGAAAAAGTTCGCACCAAGGCGCAGGTAGAAGGTGCATGTCAAAGAGTGTTGACATGAACATGGATGCACCTCTGGTGCACTTAAGATTATGTCTAAATAGGGATGGATGTGCCAAGTCACACCTTCAGGAGGCGCAACATTTTGAGCACTGACAGAAGCAAACCCGACCCAGATATTCAGATGGCCATAACTTTTCACAGGGAGCTTGGATTCATGCAAGGTTGGACTTTTTGAAAATCTTACGAGGTCCTCTATCCAACTAAAATTGGATATATTTAATTGGGTGGGAACAAGTTCTTAAAAATGCAAAATATAGTTCGCCACTTTTTGGGTTTGCTAGGGTTCTCACCTACCACCATAATGAGATGAATTAAATACAACCTAGAGGTGGTTGGGGTAGATTTGGAATTCCTCTCTCTTCCCTCTCTCATTCTTCCTATAAATTGTAAGGAGGGGATTCTTTCTAAAGGTTAGACATTCTTGTTTTCCCTCCCTTCTTCTCTTTGGCAGGTGAATTTGTGGAGTTCAAACCTCCCATCTAAAACTATAATGCAACTTTGCCTCTTGGCATTTTGTAGTGTATTGTATCAATCTTTGGAGAAAATAATGCATGTCTGTGGATGATTCTCAACCCTCTCTATGTGTTCATTTGCATCCTCTTGATCTTCCACTACAAATTTTTTTATCTGTGCATGATCTTACATTGCATTTTAATGGTTTGTGTTTATTGGCAAGACAGGTGTTCTTCATTCCTCGGTGCATCACCTTTGTAGTTTAGGTTTTATTTTATGCATCTTCTTACCCTGTCTCCTTGGAAAGTTAGTTTAGGTTTTGAGTAAACCCTCTGCATTTTTACGTGTGCATCTAAACAGAGGAATAGGAACCGGCCTTCATCCGGAGAGCTTTTCCGATTTCGCAAGGTCCCACACTTGGGAAAAGCTCCATGTTATGCAATCACACTGAGAGTCTCAACCCATCGAGTTGTAGACATTCAGGGGTGTTGTGATTCACCTTCAATAGTTTTGGCATGCCTAGTGGGACCAAGAGGTCATTCCAAAAGATTTGAAGGAATTTTCAAGAAATTTGGACTAAAAATTATAGGTTTTACAATTTCAAAATTTTCACCTTCCAGTGCTGAACTTGAAATCAATTTTCCAAGACTTAACTTGCTCGAAACAAGTCAAAATTTCACCAATTAATAGATGAGGGGATAATATTCAAAAGGGTATTCTTAGATTTTTTAGATTTTGACTTTCAAAATTTCATGGTTTTTAGTATTTCAGGTTTTCCCAGTTGCCTTGCATGACCTGAGTTTTACCTGTACCTTTCGGGGATTAGTAGCTGCACAACAGGACCGATAACCGAATTGAAGAACTATATCTTTCAGATCCTTCAAAGTTTTAAATTATATTTTTAATATTGTCAGGTTTGGTGTGTAACTTGGTAGATCCAACGCGTTTTCAGGCTCGTTCTCTAACACATTTGGTGACTCCGAAGGGATAGAATTCAGTGGTATAGTAGCACAAGTTACCTAGGTGCATGAGAAGAATTCAAACCAGGTCTGATACTCGAGAAGAGGGGTTATTTTTCCACTTACAGCTATCACCAGGCAGAGGAAGGAGAGGAAGAAGACCACAAAGATCACCATCTCCACCTAACATGACTTTATCAACCCCTCCACCTGGTAGACCTTTCATCCAATCAACAAGGGTTCTCAGGCCAATCAGAATGGCACAACAAAACCCTTTTGTCAACTTCACTGGCAGCAGCCCACTTGCCCTCAATGCACAGAATCTAGTTCCAATTACAGCATTGAAGAACATTCCATTTTTCACTGGAGAAAATCATACCACTCCTGGTGATCATGTCAAAGACATTGCTAACGTTTGTGCAATCCATGAGATAAATGAAATGGATGTTGCTGTCAAATTGTTGGCATCTTCATTCAAAGGGAAGGCATTGTAATGGTTTAGGAGCCTTGGAGCCGGTTCTATCCAAAATTGGAATCAGTTATGCATAGTTCTCCATGAGCAGTTTGGAGAAAAGGGGATAATTTGTCTCTCTTTGGAAAAATTGACAACTATCAAGAGAGCTCCCAATGAGCAGCTGACTGACTTCAACTTCAGATTTCAAAGGTCTTGGGATAGGATTCCAGTGGCCATTAGGCCAACAGCTGAAGGTGCTTTTCTATATTATCTTAAGGCTTTGAATTATGATATTTCTATGTTAATTCAATCTATGGGAGGCACAACCTTACCTGCTACTTATAGTATTGCCATTAGGTTGAAAACTATCTTATTCAAGCTGGTAAGCTGGCTCCTAGGCCTCCCATGCCCTTGTATCCAAACTTAGAAAATCCAAGTACTAGTCAAGCACCCACTTTGGCTCCTATTCCCACTCCTAGAAATCAAAGTTCAAATGAAACTTCTACTTCATCCTCTAGTGCTTCAAATGAACTCCAAGAGGTCATGAAACAATTGCAAAATTTGGGAAATGAGTTGGTTACACTCAAGAGGTAGCAGGCCCAAGGCTTTAGACCTTCTTATCAGCCTCAAGCTCAACCTAATAGGCAACCATACTAGCCCAATAGGCCACCCAATCCAACTATAAATCAAAGCCAAGTAAGGCCTCCCACCAATAGACCATTTCAGCCCTATAACCCCAATGTTGCATCTACTTCTAAAGCATTAGTGCTAGTGCAAAACAACATAGCTCAAGAGTATGATTGGTGTTTCCCATGCAATGAACCTCACAACCAATCTATGTGCTTCAATGGTGCTTTGAACCAAGCCTTGATGGTGACAACTACTGGCGTAGAGGGTGAAGTGAGTCAAGAAACAAATCAGCAACAAGGGACATCTCAACAAAACACAGCTCCAAATGATACCGCACTTGTGAATTGGTAAGCTGAGGATTTTTGTGGCATGAATCAAAAAATTTCTTAGAGTGTAGTAGCTAACACAAGATCAAAGAAGAGGAATATTGGTGAAGGGCAGTCATTGGCTCCAAGTGATCTACAACCTTCAATCACTCCACAAGGTGTCGGTAAGCAAAATACAGCTCCAAACATGCGAGGACAGCCCAAACCACCTTCTAAACCAACTCAAATACCAGCTGTTGCTGCCCATGTGTAAGAAAGTAATGTGCAACCTAAAGGACAGAAAAGAGATCTTTCATCCCCATTTAGCGTCATTGATCAAATGAAGAAGACAAACATGAATATATCAATGTGGGAATCTTTATCCATCCCATGCCAAAGGGATCTTCTACAAGCTGCCATGAAGGATTGGTCAACTTCAAACCAGCAAGTCCCTATGCAAGAGAATGTCCTCACAAATGCTACTCAGCCTGAAGGGAATCATGGAGGACAACAAGGTAAAGTTTTGAAACCCCCTCCATTCTATGTTTCATTAATCATTGGGGATAAACTAGTACACAATTGCATGATTGATTCTGGGGCAAGTAGTTCTGTCATGCCCAAGAAAATAGCTGATCAGTTGGGTCTCCAATATGAAGTCATATCAAAGGGGGTAGTGTAATTAGATGGGACATCAGTAGCAATGGTGGGAGTGATTAAAGGTTTGAATCTTACCTTGCATACATGCCCCAACATTACCATTTTGTAAGATGTGTTAGTGATAGATTTGCCACCACTCTTTGCCCTATGCTTATCAAGGGATTTCATAGCCAAAATTTGAGGCTACTTATCTGTTGATTGGTCACACATGTTGTTCAGAACAAGATATGGTACTAAGGTCACAATCAGATCCGAACCAATTACAAACTTTCATATTGAGCCTCATACTCCAAGCCAAATCAATGCCAATTGTTCAACATTTGATCAAGAAGATTATCCAAGCACGATGATGAAGTGACACCAAAGTTGAAGCATCCTAGATTTGAATCTTGACGAATGGGCAAGCAAGGTACATGCTTTTGATCCCTACAAAGAAGTAGAAGAATCTGAGCTAGGAGTCTATTGCATACATGAAGAAAACTAGTCTATTCCTAGCATCACCAAACCAGACCATAAGGATGACAATGAGGTATGGCAGTTATTTTTTGATGGATCAAGGAGTAGGTAGGGTGTAGGAGGAGGATTTATGCTTATTTCACCTCAAGGCATCAAATATTATTTAGCTTTCCGGTTCCAGTTTTCCTGTTCAAACAACACAACTCAATATGAGGCCTTGATTCATGGACTTCATTAGGCTAGGAAAAAGGGCATAAAGAACTTGCAGGTGTTCGGGGATAGCGAGCTAATCATCAACCAAGTTAGGGAAAACATGCTACAAAGAATGACCTACTGAAGAACTACAAGAATAGGGTATGGGACCTCGTTGAGGATTTCAAAGCTTTCAACATCGTGTCTATACCCAGGAAGAAAAATGAAGCCGCAAATAGGCTCGCAGCAGTTGGAGCAATGTTTGATGTGGTTGACAACATGAAAAGGGAAAAAACACAACCACATATCCATGTGCTTGTGAGGCCAGTAGTTCCAGATAATAACACAAGCTGGTAGGTGTTTGAGAACGATCAACAGATTGTCAATTTTTTACAAGAAGAGGCTGAATTCTCAGCTAGGAATCGAGATAAACTAGAGCGCAAAGACAGTATGGGGATCAAGTAGTGCATACGGACAAACAAGCTTCCTAAGGGTTTAGTAACGTTGAGTCTATCTTAAACCCTAACAACCGATTCTGTAAGGAAAAGGCTAACATACAGGTCAAGAGAGAAGATTCAGAGCCAATTCTAGTTGGGAAGGCAAAACACTTCAAATTGGTAAAGTGGCCACTGAGCAAGAGAAATCAGATTTCATACAGCTTTGCCAAGAATTTCCAGATGTCTTCACTTGGAGCTATGAAGACTTGAGAGGATTCAATCCGAAGTTGGCACAACATACCATAGAATTGGATCCAGATGCTAAGCCCATCGGGCGAAGGGAGACCATCAACCCTCACATTGAGCCTCTAATGAAGAAAGAGCTAAATAAGCTAATAGAGGCAAGCATTATATTCCCGATCAAGCACTCAAGCTGGGTTGCAAACTTGGTTCTAGTCAGGAAGAAGAGCGGAGAAATCAGGTTGTGTGTGGACTTCCGAGACCTCAACAGGGCATCTCTCAAAGACCATTACCCACTTCCTTCAATGGAACAAATATTGCAAGTGGTGTCCGGTTCGAGAGAGATTCTCTCTCCTAGATGGCTATTCGGGGTATAATTAGATAATGGTGAAAGAAGATGACCAATTCAAGACGACTTTCACCACCAAATGGGGCACCTATGCCTACAAGAAGATGCCATTTGGGCTATCAAATGCTGGAGCCACTTTCCAAAGGGCAATGGATATGGCATTCAAAGGATTGATCAATAAAATAGTTCTAATATATCTTGACGACATCACTATATTCTCCAAAAATGCAGCGGATCACCTCTTTCATTTGAGGAAAGTATTTCAGAGGTGTAGAAGATTTGGGGTATCATTGAATCCCAAAAAATGCATATTCTTGGCTCACGAGGGAAAACTTCTAGGCCATATTGTTTCAAAGGAGGGATTGACGATTGACCCAGAAAGAGTTGAAGCAATTCGAGCATTTCCATTGCCAAGTCACAAGAAGGCTCTTCAAAGCTTCTTGGGAAGGATCAATTTTGTCCATAGGTTTGTTCCAAACTTTACAGCTCTCGTAAAGCCAATAATGCTGATGTTGAAGAAGAGCATGGCATTTAAGTGGACATCTGAAGGCAAGGCAAGTTTTGAGGCAATAAAAGAGGCTATATCTCAAGCTCTGACTCTCGTCAATCCAGACTTCTCCAAGGATTTCATGCTATATGCCTTTGGTGGTGGAGACACAATTTCTGCAATCCTGGTTCAGCAAAACAAAGAGGGATTAGAACAACCAGTTGCTTTCTTCAGTCAAGGTCTGGAGGAATACGAAACAAGGTACTCTTTCATTGAAAAGCATGTCCTTGTAGTGATCAAGAGCTTAAAGAAATTCAAGAACCTAGTCTCAAACAACAAGATCCAATTGTTGGTCTCTCATGCGGGAGTCAAGGACTTCCTTCTAAACAAGGATTTGAATGAGAAACGTGTAGGATGGATAACCCGTGTCATGGAATATGACATTAAGATCAAGGTCATGAAACTAGTACATGGAAAAGGACTATGTGAACAACTAGCTTTGAGTAGGCAAGTTGAAGCGGTGTGATGAAAAAGAGAGACTGTCTTAAGTACTTCTGAGGATGGTCAAGAATAGGAAAATGATGATGTGCCCGCTCCTTGTTGGACTCAAAATATGATACACTTCCTATAGATAGGCCTATGCCCTCCAAAAATGAGCAAAGAAAAGAGGAGATACTTCAGATTACAAGCCATTCCATATGTGCTTGTTGATGGTGTTTTGTTTAAAAAGACATTAATGGAGTTCTATTCAGTGCATTGGGACAAGTTAAATTGAGAGGGTGTTACGATATTTTCATGATGGAGATTCTCGGAGGACATTTCACCCCATGAGTAACACTCTCAAGATAACGAAGGCAGGATATTATTGGCCGACAGGTGTTCGATGACTGTTATACATGGATAAGGAAATGCAAGAAATGTGCACTCTTCACAGGAAAAGAAAGGCTAGCAGCGCTTCCATTGCACCCAATTTTGGTTGACTAACCATTTATGCAATGGGGATTGGACTTCATCGGGGTCATCAACCCAAACTCAAGCCAAGGCCACAAGTGGATTCTCATGGCAACGGACTATTTCACCAAGTGGACTGAAGCAGTAGCGCTCAAAGAGGCAAATGAGTCTAACATACTAGACTTTTATGAAGGAATAGTGACCAAGTTTGGTGTGCCAGCCACTATCATATCAGACAATGCATTGGAATTCATAGGTTCCAAGGTTATAGAATGGGATGTCAAGAATGGAATCTATTTGAGCACCTCTTCAAACTATTACCCGCAGGTAATGGACAAGCAGAGTCCACGAACAAGAATTTGCTAAGAATCATTATAAGGACTCTAGATGAAAACCAAAGGACATGGCATACCAAGCTAAAATCAGTGTTATGGGCTGACAGAATAACACCAAAGAGGTCTACAGGTAGTTCTCCTTACAAGTTGGTCTATGGGAAAGAGGTAGTATTGCCTATATCATTAGAATTGCCTACATTGGAGCTCATGAAGCAGTTGGAGTTATCTGAGTTTGAACCAATGGAGGCTAGGTATGCAGAGTTGATGGAATTGGAAGAAATCAGAGAACATGCGGTTCGAGACGATTGAGAAAGATCGGGCCTTAGTAAAAGATGGTTTGATAAAAGGCAAGAACAAAGACCTTCCAGAAGGGGACCTAGTTACAAATGGGATGCAGATCGGGAAAAACCAGGAAGGCATTCCAATTTTGATGCCATTTGGAGTGGCCCCTACATGGTCACGGGATGTAAAAGTAGTAATGCCTTCCAATTGTCTACATTGGATGGAGAAGAACTCCCGATTCCGGTTAACGGAATCTATCTTAAACATTGCTACTAAAAGGAAAAGGTTTACCCTTGTAAATATTAGCCTAGATTTCAATTCCTCTAAGTGCGTATGCACATTGTCTTGTTGTAGTTAGGTTTCAATTTCCCTAAGTGCTTTGGCACATATGTTTTTTGCTCTCAGGTTGAATTTCTACAGTTCAACATGCTCTCGGAGAAGGAGTTGTGGTATCAGGCTCGGGATCAGAGATCAAGTTGGTTTCAGGTTATTGCTTATGACTCCATGCCCAATGGATTGCTAAAAGGCCACTGATCTTCTACCTAGTAGGCAGGTGACCCCATTGAGTCACCAAATTGTTGTATATATCTTCCCCCTAGGGTAGATATGGGAATAACAGAAGGTAGAAAGTGCACAACATAAGGTGTCGACATGAACAAATTCGTGCCAAGGCGCAGGTAGAAGGTGCGCACGCCAAAGAGTGTCGACACAAAAAATTTCACGCCAAGGCAAAGGTAGAAGGCGCACATCAAAGAGTCTCGACATGAAAAAGTTTGCACCAAGGTGCAGGTAGAAGGCGCACGTCAAAGAATGTCGACATGAACATGGATGTGCCCTGGCGCAGGTAGAAAAGTGTTGACATGAAAAATTTCACGCAAAAGCGCAGGTAGAAGGCACACGTCAAAGAGTGTCTACACGAAAAATTTCATGCCAAGGTGCGGAGTAGAAGGAGCATGTCAAAGAGTGTCGACACAAAAATTTTGTGCTAAGGCGCAGTGTAAAGGTGCACGTCAAATAGTGTCGACACGAAAAAGTTTGCGCCAAGGTGTAGGTAGAAGGCACACATCAAAGAGTGTCGACATGAACATGGATGTGCCTCTGCTCACTTAAGAGTATGTCAACATAGGGATGGATGCGCCAAGGCACACCTTCAGGAGGCGCAACATTTTGAGCACTGATAGGAAGCAAACCCTGACCCAGATATTCAGATGGCCATAACTTTTCACAGGGAGCTCGGATTCATGCAAGGTTGGACTTTTCAGAAATCTTACGAGGTCCTCTGTCCAACTACGATTGGATATCTTTAATTGGGTGGGAAAAGTTCTTAAAAATTTAAAATACAGTTCGCCACTTTTTGGGTTTGCTAGGGTTCTCACCTACCACCATAATGAGATGAATTAAATACAACCTAGAGGTGGTTGGGGTAGATTTGGAATTCCTCTCTCTTCCCTCTCTCATTATTCCTATAAATTGTAAGGAGGGGATTCTTTCTAAAGGTTGGACATTCTTGTTTTGCCCTCCCTTCTTCTCTTTGGCAGGTGAATTTGTGGAGTTCAAACCTCCCATCTAAAACTATAATGCAACTTTGCCTCTTGGCATTTTGTAGTGTATTGTATCAATCTTTGAGAAAATAATGCATGTCTGTGGATGATTCTCAACCCTCTCTATGTTCATTTACATCCTCTTGATCTTTCACTACAAATTTTGTTATCTATGCATGATCTTGCATTGCATTTTAATGGTTTGTGTTTATTGGCAAGACATGTGTTCTTCATTCCTCGGTGCATCACCTTTATAGTTTAGGTTTTATTTTATTCATCTTCTTACCCTGTCTCCTTGGAAATTAGTTTTGGTTTTGAGTAAACCCTCTACATTTTTACGTGTGCATTTGAACAGAGGAATAGGAACCGGCCTTCATCCGGAGAGCTTTTCCGATTTCGCAAGGTCTCACACTTGGGAAAAGCTCCATGTTATGCAATCGCACTGAGAGTCTCAACCCATTGAGTTGTAGACATTTAGGGGTGTTGTGATTCACCTTCAATAGTACATATCCCTTAGTGGTCATTAGATTTAATAATTAAATTGGATTAAGATTCAAATTGTAGCAATCATGCCTAACCCTAATTCCAACATTCATTAAGTTCTTTATCCATAATTAATCTGATTTGATATTAAGAAATTCATTAACTCATGTTTGCATTGATGTTTGTTAACGTGGCATAACAAGCAGTTATCCCAAAAATAGGACAACAAACATCAATCGTTTAATTCTTAATGCAACCTAGCTATCCAAATCAAGTGTGTCATCCACCTAGATTTAGCTAGTGTTTACTTTATAAATGAAGTACAAAGATTAAAGATCAAAACCACTATTCCTTTTATCTTTTCATTCTTTTGAGAGAGGAAGAGTCTTCCTCTACATGGTTAGATGTTAGGATTAACATAACCTTTTTATCATTCTTTACTCATATAGTTTAATTATATGACCAATGCATAATTCAATATTAAACTTTAGTTGTGTAGATAGAGAATGACATCTTTTGTAATTTAACAAGTTTCATTATAATAAGGGGGATTGTACTATCCCCTTTATCTAACTTATTAATTGATAACAATAAAATTACTCAAACATATATAAAGTATACCAACAAGATATCACTATTATTTCCGTTATACAAAAGTACAAGAGAATTTACACAACAAATTGGAGTCAATCTCCAAACCTTTCAATTCATCATGATAAAACATACATTTACAAGACTATGCATTTCAAACATACTGCATGTCATTCATCATTAAGATCATAAAATAATATCACTTCTCTTTTCCAATAAAACTCAAGAATGAATCGAAATTCTTTACATAAGATCCAAAATTAAATAAGCCAATGCATCATAAAAGTTTTTTCCTTCTTTTATCACTTACGATGTCCATCTAAAAAATTTCTAACACGGGTTAGTTCAATGAACTAAGCATGATAAGCACTAAGCATTAAAACAAAGTGCATTCCACTAATTGTTCCATTAAAACAACTCTGCTTTAATGAAACAATTAATATATCATACAAATAAGCATAAGTAATAACAACCAGAAAAGAAGTACAAATAAAGAGTCAGAATTCACTTTTTTTTTAAAAAAGCATAATAATGATCCGCAACATCTACATTATAACATAAAGTTTAATTGATCATATCAATTACTTTTAACAAACAACAGATCTTGTCATCCAATTGTTTCATAATTCTATCAGAATAGAAATACAACATTTATCTTTACTACGTAGCAAAAAGAAGTTATTTACAGCATAACTCATATTAGGATGATTCATTCAATGACTTAAGCAAAAGAAGAAGAATCAATACATTCTATTCCCCATTCACTAATCATCTGAAAGATAGAAATAGGTTCAGGACACACATAACTGCTTCAGTTCAAGGATAACAATAAGGATTCAACATTAAAGAGACAATCATCTAAACAAGAATCCCAAATCAATCCAAGAGAATCAAAATAGTCCACCTGCAAGTCTTAACTAACTCCTACATGTTAGAAGATATCATTCAAGATCTGAAACCAGATGTTCCAAAAATCAAGCAAGACTCACACAGGGTTAATCTCTTCTCATGTCCATCCAAGGGAGGATTCATAATAAGATAGAGTGCAAAAAGAGAAAACCTTCCGATATCAAATCCAAATGAAGTATGACTCAGTCAAACAAAATAGTCGGTCTAAACAAGTTTACATTTTCTTTTCAATAGAACCAACTCAGCTATTCTCATTCCACATCATTACAAAAATGACTAGTACAAAGTAGAAAAACAATCCACAAAGAAATTTCCATCTCCGAAGAGTGGTTTCACACTATTTCCTATAAGATAAAAGGACAGAAAGTTGAATCTAAGGAGTCAAGCAGCCCAAGAGAACAACCACCCTCTATAGGCCAAGAGAACAACCACTCTACAATTCAATCAAATGAACTTATCTTTACAAAAAAAAGGATCTCAAATAGAAAATACCCAATCAATAATTCATTTCATTTATACTATCAAATGAATTCCCATTTCTATTTCAAACTTAGAAGTTCTTTAACTAGTTCCCAAGAGAGAACACAAAGACAAACCCATAGTTTAAATAAAGTACACTTCTAGTTTCCCTTACAAAACAATACAACCTGGTTTATCTATTCCAATTCATTAAACACAAGTTTGAATTCATTTCTCATAAAGGAGTACATAGTATAGTCCCATAAATAATATATTGTCCACAAGAGAACATATTCTTTCTATTTTAAAGACCCAGAGATTTCTTGAATGAATCAAATTAAGGATACAAAAAAACCAAATCATAATAAGCTAAACTAGTTTCCTCAATACTCACGAACTCCAAAGTAACTGGAATCCAAACGCAAGGACTTAAACAACTCAATACAAAAGAACTTATAGTTCATGATCCAAGTAATAATAATTATATAAAACAATTTGAACCAAAGGTAATATATCCTTCCAACGAGATTCAGTACACGAGAGTGTTTAAATATTCATTCCTTAAAACCCAACAATCAATTAAAAGGATCTAAAGAGAGTAAGAAGACCCAAAACACAATAAATCAAACAAGGTCCCAATGTTACCTCCAACGTGACTGAAATAGAAATCACAACAAGACTCTCATAGTTCCATCCATAAATATTGTGACAGAGAAGGTATTTGTTTCAACAACAATCACAAGAAGGCGTATACATACTACATTTCGATAATCCTCTAAAATAATAATGACTGCTTCAAAAGAGCTCTATATCAACCAAAGAGTAAAAACAATACAGTAACTAACCAGAGGTTCCTTAGTCCCTCAACAAGTTATAGTTCTAGTCCATTAACCTTCGAAATAAAACAATCAAGCCTTCAACAAGACGTGGGTTTTCTCGGAGAAGGAGAGAAGATTATCCTCCATATTCACACACCTTTACAAGTTCAAAGAAGGTGGTACAGTCTCAAAATATAAGTACCACAACCATTCCAACTCAAGAAGCCACAAGGAGAAGATCTCAAAGGGGATAACCAAATCAACTCAAACCAAAACTAACCTCCCAAGATTTTTGAGTAGACAGTCCCATAAATGAGTTCTAAGTATTTAAAATCTTGAATATGAGTAAAAATCAAGCTCAGAACACAAGTACAGAACCAAACACATCGACTCGAATACAAGTTCGAACACATAAGTATTGAATATGAGTACTTGTGCTAAACATGAAGCTTCGAACATAAGTTCTGAACAACAAAAAGTTCCAATACAAGCTCAGAACCAAACACAAGGCTCCAATATAAGTTTAGAATGAAACACCAGCATCATATGCCAGTTCAGAACAACAATAGCCTCAAACACAAGTTCAAAATGAAAAACAAGCTTCGAAAACAAGTTTCACATGCATGTCACCACTAAACTTGCACAGAGAGAAAGTTTCCAAAGGATAACATTATATAGCAATGGATTATATCCAAAAACCACAAAGATTCATAAAACCATGAAAGTAAATAACCAAAAAAATCATGAAAACATTTATCTCATGAGAGCATAATTGTTTTAATGAATCATTTAGAAGAAAGCAAGAAATCTTAATGGATAGAGCCTATCATGCCTGATAGTGCTTCTACCAATTTGAAGGAGACTTCTAGCCGAGCTTCCAACTCTTTTTCTTCTCCATGAAAGATCAATAACCAAACATATTTTCTTCCAATGCCTCATATACTTTCCTTTAATCGAAAATAGGCTAGAGAAACCAAAAATAGCCACAAAGTAAAAGTTGAACTGTTGGTTCGAAGAACTAGATAGCTCCATGTAGAGAAAAAATTGTGAGGCATGCAAGACCAAAAACCTCTCACAAATCCACCTCCCTTGTTTCCAAGATGGTTTGCACACAAATACCGAGGTCCATTAATTCCATTAATTACAAAATTCCCACCTATCTCTCCATGCCACTGCCTCCTAAAACTGGTGAAACCTATATCCACTTCAGCATGCATTTCCAACTTTAGTGAAGCCTCCACGTATGCCTCCACTAAATTTTACTAGCCTTTGCCAAAACTGGTTGTACCTCCATTCATTTAACCCAATCAAATCAATTAAATGTCATTGGAACCATCACCATAGTGCCATGCGACCCTTAGGTTCCCTTTTAATAGTTTAGGATAGATTTCCCAAAACTTAGGTTAGTCTAACAATAATTACCTTAGGTCTTAAAACATTGCCATAGGTAATTTCCACCTTAGGTTAGATCAAATTCACAACCATATAGTATTAGGTCTTAGGTTAAAATAGCCTAGCATTACTTTAGTAATTCCTCCCTTATTCATTTAGCACAAGAAGGTTAGAACTTAGGTTAGATTGAAACCAAAATAAGTAGACATAGCTAAGAAGTAGGTGATTTTACCTAGTTTAGGATACTATTAGGATAATCCTTCATTTTTAGGATTTATATTCCCTTCATAGTCATGAAGCAGACTATATTTCATTTATGCCATTAATGTCCTAAAGAGATCAATCCTAAAGACCCAAGTACAAACATACAACCGAATGAAGGCATGTTCATACAAGACCAAATAATTTGTAACATACAAAGTTCAATCCGCTACGTCTCTCCACCTATGAATGTCAGTTTTACCATTCAGTCTGGTAAGGAGATTTAAAACATTCCTTGGATCACTGGAATTGATCCAAGGATGAGTCTGAAAAAGAGATAAGTTTGCAACTCTCAAAACCAGATTGCAACTTACCTACTAGAAGTGAAAGTGGATTCTTGCAAGCCACATCATTTTAGTCCAATGAATCCAAGAGCAGAGATGATTTATCCATAACAAGCATGATTTTCAACAATCAAGGAAACACACCTCATTCAAGAAAATCACATGCCAATGCTTGTAATGCAAAAGAGGAATATAACTGTTTGTCAAAGGTGTTACATACTTCCCTCCTAAAAAGAATCATCATCCCGATGATTATCTTATTTTGACCATTGCATTAAGGAAAATAAATTTATTCACTTTCTTAACATATGTTTGCAACAATATCAGAATTTTAAAGTTCCAGAAATCAGCATTCACATAGTTGTTTATTTAAAAATGAATAGCCATCTGCCCCAAACTGGTAGACTTATTGACATATAAAGATAAAATCACAAATTTTATCAGTCATCATAGTCAATTATAATCAAATAAATATGGAAAAGTAGTTTTTATATCCTCCAGGTTTTCCCAAGTTGCACTTTCTTCATTAAACTGGTCCCACTGGACCTTACATTGACTTATTTCACGATTTCTTAAATGTAACTGGTGAGTTTCCAACACTCATATGGGTTTAACCACGATTATTCATAGGTCTTAGACCTGCAAGGAATTCCAATTTAACACATGTGATAAATCTGAAATGTATTTCTTAAGAAAATAAATATGGAAAACATCATGCATTCATGACAAATCAGGAGGTAATGCTAAATGGTAAGCTACAAGGTTGATTACTTCAACTATCTCAAAGGGTCCCACATAACAAGGTGATAACTTGGCAAAGCCTTGCCAAAAGTTATTGAGCTCTTTTTTAGTTTAACCCAAAGAAAGAATTTCTCACCAAGTTCAAATTTCCTGTCAACTCGCTTTAAATCAGCATAACTCTTTTGCCTATCTTGTTTCTTCTTTCAAGCGTTCACAAATCATTTTAACTTGTTCCATTTCCGTAAGGATTTCAGGTCCAATTACCTCTCTATCCTCAATGTTGTCCCAACTAATGGGGTTCTACATTTTCTTCCGTATAATGCTTCAAAAGGTGCCATCTTAAGAGAGGCATGATATGTGTTATTATAAGCAAACTCAACTAGTGGAAGGTACTCTTCCCACTTATATTGCTGATCCATACAATACATTTGTAACATATCCTCTAAAACTTGATTATCCCTTTCACTTTGTCCATCTCATTTCTGGATGATACGCAAATTGAAATTTAGCTTAGTTCCTAGAGCTACATTAAGTGTTTTCCAAAACCTTGACATCATTCTAGGATCTCTATCAGATATGATTAATTCAGGTACTCCATGTAATCTAAAAATTTCATGTACAAATATTTTAGCCAATACAGGAGAATCATCCTTCAAATTACCAACAATAAAATGTGCTACCTTTGTTAGTTTATCAACAACTACCAAAATAACATCATGTTTATTTCTTGACATAGGTAACCCTTGTACAAATTCCATGCTTATTACTTGCCATTTGTATTGGGTATATTATAAGGATACAATAAACCGGTTGTGCATATGTTCAACTTTAACACGTTGACATTCTAAGAAATGTGTCACAAAATCAATAACATCCTTTTTCATCCCCTTCCAGAAATATTGTTGTTTTATATCAGCAAGCATCTTTGTAATACCAGGGTGTCTAGAAAAAGGTGAATTGTGAAATTCTACTAACAATTTCTTTCTTAAATCATTTAGCGAAGGTATGTATACTCTATTTTCAAATCTTAAGATTCCTTCATTGTCAAAGTGAAAACCTTTATACCTCACATCATTTGGATCTGCAGTAGCTAGCATTGTTTTTACTTGCTGAAAGTAAGAATCGATTCCATAACATGTTTTTACTTCATCTTTAAACCAAGTTCTCAATGTTATAAGAGCAGAAATGTGCTTCCTATGACTTAGAGTGTCAGCCACTCTATTTTCTTTACCTTTGATGTAATTGATGTCAAAATCATATTGAGACAAAAACTCTAACCATC
Source organism: Taxus wallichiana var. yunnanensis (assembly GCA_018340775.1). Classification (NCBI taxonomy): domain Eukaryota; kingdom Viridiplantae; phylum Streptophyta; class Pinopsida; order Cupressales; family Taxaceae; genus Taxus; species Taxus wallichiana. The sequence goes on along the minus strand of CM031236.1, from coordinate 221,997,959 downwards.
TTCATTGTCTTGCATTTAGATTTGGCTGAGTGAAAATATACTTCAGCCCAAGATGATCAATTTTTAATTCAAAAGGTTTACCAAGTAGATAATGCCTCCAAACTTGTAGTGCATGAACAATGGCAGAAAGCTCTAAATCATGTGGAGCATAATTCAACTCATGTAACTTTAGTTTTCTACTTTCATAAGCTATGACATGATCATTTTGTAATAAAATACCTCCTAGACCTTCCCCTAGATGCATCCGTTACAACCGTGAAGTCTCCATTAGGATCCAATACAGCTAGAATAGGTGTTGAAGTTAACTGTTCCTTCAAATTTCTAAATGCATATTCACATTTATCATTCCAAACAAACTTCTTATCCTTTTTCTATAATGAATTTATTGGTACATCGCACCTAGCTTAGAAAAATCTTTTACAAATTTTCTATAAGAACTAACAATTCCCATGAAGCTTCTAACTTCATGTACATTTTTAGTGCAGCATGAGAAACTCTTGTTATATAGCTATAATTTTAGAAGGATCTACAAAATTCCATTCTTATTATTAGTCCCAAATAGTGCAATTCTATTTCATAGAAAGAACATTTTGATAGCTTACCATATAACATTCTCTTTCTCAAATTTCCAAAACTATTTTCAAATGCTCATGATGTTCCATCAATATTTTTAGAATATATGAGAATGTCATCCAAGAATATGAGCACAAATTTGTCCAATTATTCTTGAAAGATATTATTCATTAAATTCATAAAAGTTGTAGGTGCATTTTTTAATCTAATGGGTAAAACTCGTGAATTCATGATGTCCATATCTTGTTTATAAAATACTATTTTATGAACATCCTCATCCTTAATCAGTAATTGATGATATTCGGATCAAAGATCTATATTTTAATGCACCGATGCTCCACACATCTGATCAAATAGATCATAAATTCTAGGGAGTGGGTATCTATTCTTGATTGTTGCTTTGTTTAACATTCTCGTAATCAATGCATAATCTAAGTGTTCCATATTTCTTTTCACAAAATTACCGGTGCTCCTCCAAGGTGAAAAACTTGTTCTAATCAAACCATTAGACAAAAGTTATTGAAATTGAGCCTTAAGCTCTACTAATTTTATATTAGTCATTTCATATGGTGCCTTAGAAATAGGCTCAGTTCCAGGTTTGATTTCAATTGTGAAATCAAATTCCCTTTGGGTGGAAGACACAGTAACTCTTCCGAAAACACGTCATTAAAGTTTTTAACAAATGGATATTGTTCCATGACATCACTATTCTCTTTAGCTATTTCTGAAATCTTTACAACATATAAGGTGCAACCTTTGTTTTTCCTTTTTAAGTTAAGTATAGCTTACAGCTTTCTAATAGAAATCTCACGTTTTCACATCCAATCTTTGTTATTTTCTATAGATCATCTAAACAAATAATATGTTTTTCAAAACAATCCATCTTTGCCTTATGTTTAGCTAACTAATCAACACCTATGATTACATCATAAGACCCCAAAGGTGTAATCAATGTTCTTTGAAAAGTATGATCGTAATCAAGAGTGTTGATTACATGGTTAGATGTTAGGATTAACATAACATTTTTATCATTCTTTACTCATATAGTTTAATTGTATGACCAATGCATAATTCAATATTAAACTTTAGTTGTGTAGATAGAGAATGACATCTTTTGCAATTTAACAAGTTTCGTTATAATAAGGGGGATTGTACTATCCCCTTTATCTAACTTATTAATTGATAACAATAAAAGTACTCAAATAGATATAAAGTATACCGACAAGATATCACTACTATTTCATTATACAAAGTACAAGAGAATTTACACAACAAATTGGAGTCAGTCTCCAAACCTTTCAATTCATCATGATAAAACATACATTTACAAGACTATGCATTTCAGACATACTACATGTCATTCATCATTAAGATCATAAAATAATATCACTTCTCTTTTCCAATACAACTCAAGAATGAATCAAAATTCTTTACATAAGATCCATAATTAAATAATCCAATGCATCATAAAAGTTTTTACCTTCTTTTATCACTTACGATGTCCATCTATAAAAATTTCTAGCATGGGTCGGATTTAATGAACTCGATATGATAAGCACTAAGCATTAAAATGAAGTGCACTCCACCAATTGTTCCATTAAAAATCTACTTTAATGAAACAATTAATATATCATACAAATAAACATAAGTAATAACAACCAAAAAAGAAGTACAAATAAAGAGTCAGAATTCACTTTAAAAAAAAGCATAATAATGATCTGCAACATCTGCATTATAACATAAATTTTAATTGATCATATCAATTACTTTTAACAAACAACAGATCTTGTCATCCAATTGTTCCATAATTCTATCAGAATAGAAATACAACATTTATCTTTACTATGTAGCAAAAGAAGTTATTTACAACATAGATCATATTAGGATGATTCATTCAATGAATTAAGCAAAAGAAGAAGAATCAATACATTTTATTCCCCATTCACTAATCATCTGAAAGATAGAAATAGGTTCATGACACACACATAACTACTTCAGTTCAAGGATAACAATAAGGATTCAACATTAAAGAGACAATCATCTAAACAAGAATCCCAAATTAATCCAAAGAGAATCAAAAGCAGTCCACCTACAAGTCTTAACTATCTCCCACATGTTAAAAGATATCATTCAAGATCTAAACCAAATGTTCCAAAAATCAAGCAAGACTCACACAGGGGTTAATCTCTTCTCATGTCCATCCAAGGGAGGATTCATAATAAGAAAGAGTGCAAAAGAGAAAAACCTTCCGATATCAAATCCAAAGGAAGTATGATTTAGTAAAACAACAATTCGGTCTAAACAAGTTTACATTCTCTCTTCAATAGAACCGACTTAGCTATTCTCATTCCACATCATTACAACAAATGACTAGTACAAAGTAGAAAAATAATCCATAAAGAAATTTCCATCTCCGAAGAGTGGTTTTACACTATTTCCTATAAGACAGAAAGGATAGAAAGCCAAACCCAAGGAGTCGAGCAAGCCTAAGAGAACAACCACTCTACAACCAAGAAGAGAGTCGAGATACAGAGAAGTTCAATCAAATGAACTTATCTTTACAAAAGTAAAAGGATCTCAAATAGAAAATATCCAATCAATAATTCATTTCATTTATACTATCAAATGAATTCCCATTTCTATTTCAAACTTAGAAGTTCTTTAACTAGTTCCCAAGAGAGAACACAAAACCAAACCCACAGTTTAAAGAAAGTACACTTCTAGTTTCCCTTACAAAACAATACAACTTGGTTTATCTATTCCAATTCATTAAACACAAGTTTGAATTCATTTCTCGAAAGGAGTACACAGTACAATCCCAAAAACAATATACTGTCCACAAGAGAACATATTCCTTTCTCTTTTTAAAGACCTAGAGATTTCTTGAATGAATCTAACTAAGGATACAAAAAAACCAAATCAGTATAAGCTAAACTAGTTTCCTCAATACTCACGAACTCCAAAGTAACTGGAATCCAAATGCAAGGACTTAAACATCTCAATACAAAAGAACTTATAGTTCGTGATCCAAGTAATAATAATTATATAAAACAATCCGAACCAGAGGTAATATATCCTTCCAACAAGATTCAGTACACGAGAGTGTTCAACTCTTCTTTCCTTAAAACCCAACAATCAATTAAAAGGATCTGAAGAGAGTAAGAAGACCTAAAACACAATAAATCAAACAAGGTCCCAATGTTACCTCCAACATTACTTAAACAGAAATCACAACAAGAATCTCACAGTTCCATCGATAAAGATTTTGACAGAGAAGGTATTTATTTTAATAAGCAATCACAAGAAGGCATATACATACTACATTTCGATAAGCTTTAAAACCAATAACGACTTCTTAAAAAGAGCTCTATATCAGCCAAAGATTAAAAACATTACAAGAACTAACTTGAGGTTGCTTAGTCACCAACAAGTTACTGCCCAATCCATTAACCTTCGAAATAAAACAGTCAAGCCTTCAACAAGACACATGTTTTCTCGAGTAGGAGGAGAAGAATATTATCCTCCATATTCGCATGCCTTTACAAGTTCAAAGCTGGAGGTACAGTCTTAAAATAGAAGTACCACAACCATTCCAACTCAAGAAGCCACAAGGAGAAGATCCCAAAGGGGATAACCAAATCAACTCAAACCAAAACTAACCTCCCAAGATTTTTTGAGCAGATAGTCCCATAGATGAGTTCTAAGTATTTCAAAACCTTGAATACGAGTAAATCTCAAGCTTAGAACACAAGTACAGAACCAAACACATCGACTCAAATACAAGTTTAGAACACATGCAAGTATTGAATACGAGTACTGTGCTAAACACGAAGCTTCGAACACAAGTTTTGAACAACACAAAGTTCCAACACAAGCTTAGAACCAAACACAAGGCTCCAATATAAGTTCAAAACGAAACACCAGGCATCATATGCCAATTTAGAACAACAACAACCTCGAACACAAGTTCAAAATGAAAAACAAGCTTCAAAAACAAGTTTCACATGCATGTCACCACTAAACTTGCACAGAGAAAGTTTCCAAAGGCTAACATTATATAGCAATGGATTATATCCAAAAACCATAAAGATTCATAAAACCATGAAAGTAAATAACTAGAAAAATCATGAAAACATTTATCTCATGAGAGTAGAATTGTTTTAATGAATCATTTAGAAGAAAGCAAGAAATCTTAATGGATAGAGCCTATCATGCCTGATAGTGCTTCTACGCTAATTCGAAGGAGACTTCTAGTTGAGCTTCCAAATCTTTTTATTCTCCACGAAAGATCAATAACCAAACATATTTTCTTCCAATTCCTCATATACTTTCCTTCAATCGAAAATAGGCCAGAGAAACCAAAAATAGCCACAAAGTAAAATTTGAACTGCTGGTTCGAAGAACCAGATAGCTCCATGTAGAGAAAAAATCACGAGGCATGCAAGACCAAACAACCTCTCACAAATCTGCCTCCCTTGTTTCCAAGATGGTTTGCACACAAATACCAAGGTCCATTAATGCCATTAATTAAAAAATTCCCACCTATCTCTCCATGCCACCGCCTCCTAAAACTGGCGAAACCTATATCCACTTCAGCATGCATTTCCAACTTTAGTGAAGCCTCCACATATGCCTCCACTAAATTTTACTAGCCTTTTCCAAAAATGGATGTATCTCCATTCATTTAACCCAATCAAATCAATTAAATTCCATTGGAACCATCACCATAGTGTCATGCGACCCTTAGGTTCCCTTTTAATAGTTTAGGATAGATTTCCCAAAACTTAGGTTAGTCTAACAATAATTACCTTAGGTCTTAAAACATTGCCATAGGTAATTTCCACCTTAGGTTAGATCAAATTCACAACCATATAGTATTAGGTATTAGGTTAAAATAGCCTAGCATTACTTTAGTAATTCCTCCCTTATTCATTTAGCACAAGAACTTAGGTTAGGACGCCATCCAAATGAAATAGAATAAGAAGCTTAGGTTAGATTGAAACCCAAATAAGTAGACATAGCTAGGAAGTAGGTGCTTTTACCTAGTTTAGGATACTGTTAGGATAATCCTTTAGTTTTTAGGATTTAGATTCCCTTCATAGTCATGAAGCAGACTATATTTCATTTATGCCATTAATTTCTGAAGAGATCAATCCTAAAGACCCAAGCACAAACATACAACCGAATGAAGGCACGTTCATACAAGACCAAATAATTTGTAACATACAAAGTTCAGTCCACTATGTCTCTCCACCTATGAATGTCAATTTTACCATTCAGTCTGGTAAGGAGATTTAAAACATTCCTTGAATCACTATAATTGATCCAAGGATGAGTCTATAAAAGAGATAAGTTTGCAACTCTCAAAACTAGATTGCAACTTAGCTACTATAAGTGAAGGTGGATTCTTGCAAGCCACATCAATTTAGTCTAATGAATCCAAGAGAGAGATGATTTATCCATAACAAGCATGATTTTCAACAATCAAGGAAACACACCTCATTCAAGAAAATCACATGCCAACGCTTGTAATGTAAAAGAGGAATATAATTGTTTGTCAAAGGTGTTACAAAGTCAAGGAGATAGAGCTTTCCCAAAATACTCAAAATTCATATGCAGGGAAAGTGCAAACTTCTCCCTACCCACAGAATTACAGAAAAATACCTATTGCACAAAATCCTCCAGTTTATATGAATACTCAAAACCCTAGAGATCTACTTACGGGGATAGGCACCTTGGGTATGCCCTCCCAAGCCATGTATGGATATCTACAACAGGCACCAACCGAAAGTGCATTCTCAAATTCCATACTAGCCAAAAATGAAATGGTCCCTGGCTTCGTGCCTTTGATTCCATATTAAGGTAATCAACCCCCCTACATGCACATGTATTCTAAATCTCCATAGGGGCCATGTACCTACCTACCAGGGTCGATATGGAAAAGAAAAAGGGATGCCATATGTCCAAAAATGTCTATGGTATCCCATTTTAGCAACCAATGCATCCCCCACCTCTCTAACAAGGATCTTTAATGGTGGAAACATACGCAATGGGGACTTATTATGAATATCTCAAAGAACCCCTAGGCTTCTCCATTTGGATAGTCATGCTCCTTAGACCCTTTCTTGATCTTCTAAAATTCAAAGGGGAGGGTGATCCTAACACTCACATCAAGGCTTATGTAATGGCCATTTGAGAGCTGCTCCCATGGGACATAGTCATTGTAAAAATTTTCCCTAAGACACTAGAAAGAATTGCTCTCGAAAGGTACTATAGGATACCAGAGGCTTCAATACACTCATATCAAATTTTATCAAATATTTTGATATGAACAAGATTTTGAGAATAGGAATAAGGGAATTCCTTCATATCAAGAAAGAACATAATGAGTTTGTAGCCCACTTTATTCAAAGGTGGTGAAAATTTCTCTACTCCTCTACAAGCACTCCAAATATGGATCAAACAAAACTTTGTGATTTGTTCCTTCACTCTCTCAATAGAGAGACAAAGGAAGAGGTTCAAAAGTTCCCGCTAAGGAGCTATGAAGAGGTGCTAGAGGGTGATCTTTAGATTGAACAAGTGGCCATTGAAAGTGGTCATAAGACTTATGGAGAAAATGAGAAGTTAGTCACTCCCAGTCAAAATAATGCCAGTTACTCCAACAACACAAAAAATAACCAAGGACCAAAGATCCTTAATAAGAATCATGGAGCCACAACTGATGGTGTGACTGACTAGCCCAAAAATCCTGTTGTCCTAAATTCACCTCCTTAGAAAATTTGGTTAGAACAAGCCCTACACATGAAGAAAACATGAAGGGAAATGATTTAGACCCACGAACTCAAGTTCCAGAGCCAAACAAAGTGAAAATAGAATCCCGAGAAAGTTAAATTCAACCCTACACAAGAAGAAATAAAAGAAATGGTTCTTTTGAGAATTTCCATGTCATAAATCTATTTTACAAGCTTTAGGCAGACTTAACAATGAAATTAGTAGGGTCATACAAAAATGAGGAGACGGTTTTAAAGAGGTCAGGTGTGAAAAATAGAAGAAATGGTGAAGTTTTGAAGTTTTCAAGCTTGAAACAGTTCAGAAAGGTCTAAAATCAACTAAGTATGGAGGAGCCAATGGAATAAGCCATGTGTCCTTGCAACGCTTCTCTAAAGATGGATCCAAATAAAGAGGCTCAAACAAATGCCACATCTCCACATGTCCTAGGGTAGAATGAAGGAAGGATCAAATGGTCAAACAAAGTCAAAGGAAGATAAGGCGGGCCTCAAAATCAGCTAAGTATGAACATGTGAGCGAGAGTGCCAAGTGTCAACATCTCACATCTCGAGAGTTGGTCCGAAGGTGAAGACCCGATGAGTGAAATCTTGCCATGTAGCCCAAAGTCTAAAAGTAAGAAAGACTATTGAAAAGTCCACAGATCAGCATAGGTTGACAAGTGTCAACTCGGTGCTCCTTTAGAGGAAAAATTTGGGTCACGTTTGCAAACAAGCGCGGTGCCTCCACATGTTCTATCAAGGGGGCAGAGTTAGTTGAATAGTCAATGCACAAATAGGCCGGTGGAGGTTGCCAAGTGTCTTAATGGCACTAATTTAAGGGTCAAATAGAGAAAAGGTTTCCAAACAAGTGCTAGAATGATGCGTGTCCCAAAGGAAAGTGGACCATCAAGGAAAAAGTTAGTTTTTCACCCTTTCCCCAAAAGGTGTAAAAGTTACAAAATGGCCCACAACTTCACCCAAGGGAAAAGTCAACATTTAGACCCGAGTCAAAGCCAAGGGGAGAGTCGAGGAAAAAAGTAAAAGTTTTCCTTTCATCTAAAAAGCATAAAGGTAAAAATGGAAGTGCATTTCCTAGCCAACCAAAAAGAGCCACGTGTCCAGGCAGAGCAACGGGGCCACGGGGAGTTCTCTGGATTTTTTGATTCTTGCGAAAAAGGGGAAAAGTTAAGTTCTGAGCCCACAAACCTGATTTTTGTTCTGACCTGGTTGCCATGTGTCCCATATTAAAGAGAGGGCCCATTTTTCAAACTGGTTTTCCCACCCATTTGTATGGAGTTGATGTAAATTTTGAAGAGGCATATCTTTCAACCTCGTGGCTCAAAATATAGTGAATCGATATAGTTGGAAGCGTCTTGATGTCCTCTACACCATGGAAGGATAGAAAATATTTTTTTGTAGGCCTTGGTAGGTGAAAAAGAAGAAAATTCTTCCAGGACATTAATGCCGAATCTAATCTCTTCAACTACTAGATCTGATTCGATTTGATTCTACTGGGAACCAAAAGTGACATATTGTGGGCGGATCTGTAGAAGGCATTGATTTTTAGTGGTTAAGATTTTGAAATGGGATTCAATGTGTATCTCAGAGTGGTTGGAGAAGGATTTGATTCTTTCCTTCTTTTCTCTCCCATTCTTCTATATATTGTAACAGAGGCATCATTTCAAAAGGTTAGTTAGTGGTTGTTCACTCTTCTTCTCTGCCTCCCTCTTCTTTTCTTCCCAGTGGTTGAAAATGGAGTTGGAACCTCCTCCCCGCTCTATAATGAATTTTTTTGCCTCTTTCTTGTGAAATGGTGCAATCGTGTAAATCTGGAGCAATAAAAACGTGTCTTTGTGATGCATTTTTCCATCCTTTGCTCATTTTTGGTTGTTTCTTCTTGTCTCTCATTGTTGCAGGGTGTCTATGCATGTTTGAATGGCATTTATAGGTTTTGGAGCTATGTTCATTGGGTTGAAACATTTCCTATGTGAAATCTGATATGTTGTCCTGTGATGTTGTTGTCCATCCTCTCTATTGCTCACCTCTATTCGTTTCATGGTAGTCTAGGTAGATGATCAACATTTCCTTTTCTTGATGCTATCACCTCATTAGTGTAGAATTCCATTTTCATGATCTCTCTCTCCTTGGTTCCTTAGAATTGTTAGATTAGGAGTATATAGTCGCATTTCCTTCCTTAGAAGTAGTTTAACATTAGGATTAGGAAGAAGAAGCTGGCTTTCTCCGGAGGGCCATCTTAAGTCCACAAGTCCCACAACTTGAGAGATGGTCCCATGTTATGCAAATCACACCAAATGAGTCTGCCTTAGAAAATAGATTTTTAGATCCCATTTGGGGGTGATGTGATTCTACACTAACAAAGCCTAATGTTGTTAATCCTACTAGTATAGGTGTTACAAATAACAAAACAATAATGGCAATAACCAGAGAAGCTATATTTTCTCACCCTCGTTAAATGTTGTGGATTTTAATCATCCTAAACCACAATAGCAACAACCTCAACAACAGAGAAAAACACCGAAACAAGCCCTAACCAATTCCAAAACCAAGGGCAAGGGTTCCAAAATTTTAATTATAACAACCAAATACCAAACAATAACCATAGTTTCAGACCACAACAAGGAACAAACCAAAGGCCTCAAGATTACGATCTTGAATTATACTGCGGTTTCCATAGGGTTCACGAGCATGATGTAAGAACGTGCCATGATTGTAACAAGTTTTTACAACATTTTCCAAAGGACCAAAGACAATTATTTGTTGACATGTTTTTGGAAAACCCAACAACACCCACTCAAAACACCTACATGGGACCAGTGTCTCTGCAGAACACACCATTAGGGATCTTTAATGATCCTCTCCCCACACGTCCAAAGGATGGTAGATTAGATCCAAATGGTTTAAATAAAGGTATTGTAATAGGGACTCATGATCGCGAAGCCTCAACTTTGTTAAACCCATAGGTGGAACCTCCTTTGACGGTCACCAAAGAAACAAAAATCGTGGTCTTGGTAGAGTTAGATACTAAACCACAAATTAACATTGCCACTGAAATAGGGAATATTTTTTTAGCCTATGCCGATCTACCCGACCACATCAAATGAAATCCATGATATGCTAAATGATCAAGATTTAACTTACGATTTGATCAATGACCTAACTAAGACATTCTCACACATTTCCTTCTTGGATTTGTTAAAGAATTCCCCTACTCATAGGGCCACTCTACTCAAAGCATTGGGTCTTGGTCATTTGGCTAATGTCACCCCTCCTCCAGAAGCACAAATAAACCATGTGGAATTTGATGTTTATCCTTTAGGACAGCCTTGAAAGAGATGTTGTATTTGTGTTTGATATCAATAAGATGCCCACAGATGCTGAAATAGTTTGTAGAGGTGATCTGGTGTTATTTTTACAAGTCTAGATTTACAAAAACTATGTAAAGTGTGTGATGATTAATGATGGTGCAGTAGTCAACATAGTCCCCTTATCTTTCCTTTAAAAACTAGGGTATGGAGAGACTAATTGCTCTTTAACATGAAATACGCTAAGGGGCTACGATAGCCTCAAAGCAACGTCAATTGAAAATATAGTGTTGTCAGTCATCCTTGGACCTAAGACCGTACTGACCAAATTTTATATTATAGATTGTGAAACCAACTATAATATAATCCTTAGTTGTCCTTGTATTCATTGCATGAAGGCGATTCCATCCACTCTATTTTAGGAAGTTAGGTTCCTACATTTAGGGAAGGTTTTTGTGGCACAAGGTGATCCAAAACCCTTTGACATACATTTGGCTAACTTAAAGAAGAGGCCAGGGGTCCATTCTAAGTTTGAGCTTCCCACAAATCAGTTAAACAAACTGAAAAGCACAGTACCATAGGAAAAGATGGTCCCTACGACAGAGTTAGAAGTCACAGGGTTGATTGAGGGCATTCCAACAGTCAAGGATGAAACCGTTATTGTAGAGATAGTGTCGCTAGGAACCACAAAAAAATTGTCAAGCTATTGGAGAAGGATTTTCCTATTCTCCTCCCCTTTGATTCTATGGGTATGAGACGTACTGGGACACATTTCTCTTCCAACATATGAGGTTTGCATGGTTAAAGTAACCAAGGTAAAGGGAGAAGGTACAAAGGATGACACAATGTCCATCTTTCCAAGTAGTTGTTAGACTCTCCATTTTGATGGAGCCAAGTTTTGTTTTGGCATCGGGAAAGCGTGATCCTTACTTCGCTTGAAGGAAGGATTCTACCTTTTGCTTTCAAATTAAATTTTGAATGCACAACTAATGGAGCTGAATATGAGGATCTCCTATTAGGTCTCATTGTAGCTAAGAGAATGGATATTAGGGTGTTGGGTGATTCAAAACTAGTCACAAATCAGATATCCAAAGTATATGAGACTAGAGATGAGCATCTACAACTTTACAAAACAATAGTACTAGGTCTAAAAAAGGGTTCAACTTCATATCAATCGAATCTGCTCCACCCGAATAGAACGTTCTTCTCCCGCACTCTATAGAACTTATGCTTCACACTTAAGTAGTGACTTGGAAGATACCAACTTCATGGTTTCAGTCCGTTTCGAGCCTTTGATTCGTAAAGCACCAATGACCCCAATGTTGACGTATGTAGAAGCCAATAATCAGCCTCGATTTTCTTGACCACTTTGATGGTGATGAAGTGACTTTCGGATATTTAAACACTTTTGCAAAGATGCATCTCAATTATCATGAGATATACCTTTCCTTAATTCCACGTTCCTCTTCCTATTTTGGGAATCCCATGATCGAATCCTCCTAGGAAAAGATCTTAAGATTTATGAGGTAGAAGAAGAAGGGGATTTAGAATTGCCTCCAACCCTACCGAAATTTGAGGAAGGAAATGCCTCCTTAATTGAAGGAACAATCGATATAAATATTGGAACAGAGGAGGAACCAAAAATCTTAAAGCTAGGATCCTCCTTAACTCCATAGGAGGTGGAAATACATACCCGAATCCTCAAGGAACACCAAAATCCTTTGCATTTAGTTACAAAGAAATGACAGGAATTGTACCACACATTACAAAGGCACAATATCTTGTAACCAAACCAAATGCAAAGCTGATTAAGAAAAGTCAAGGCCCATGAAGCCAAAGGTGGCCCTCATGGTAAAAGAAGAAGTGATGAAACTCCTCCAGTGGGATTCATCAAGCCAGTTGATTACTCTCAATGGGTATCTAACATAGTCCCCATTCTCAAGAAAAATGGAAAGATTCACATTTGTATAGATTTTTAGGATATAAATAAGGCTTGTCCCAAGGATGATTTCCCATTACCATCCATCGATGTTATCGTTGATGCAACAACTGGTTCGAGGTTGTTGTCTCTTATGGATGGATTCTTTGGGTATAATTAGATCAGATATCTTAAGAGGATCAGACCAAAACCACATTTATAACTCCTTGGGGAACTTACTATTATGTAGTCATGTCGTTTGGGCTTAAGAATGCTAGAGCTACGTACCAACGAGTGATGACTTATATATTCCATGATCTTATTCATAAGATTGTGGAATCCTATGTGGATGACCTTCTGGCTAAGGCTAGAAGTGTTGTGATCACCCTAAGGTGCTTCGTATAATCCTTTCACGCTTAATCGAATACAAAATCACATTGAATCTATAAAAGTGTGTATTTGGTGTAATGGGAGGAAAGATTCTAGGTTACATTATATCTTCACAAGGGATTAATGCTAACCTAGCCAAAATCCAGTGTCATGCTACAATGGTTCCACAATCGACAAGTCTAGTATCGATATATTTTCTTGGGAAAATTGGTGTGATCTGAAGGTTTATCCCTGACCTAACCTTTGCTATTCACCCCATAAACAATTTGTTGAAAAATTATTATAGCATCGATTGGACAAAATAATGTAATGAGGCCTTCAGATAATTAAATGATTCTTGTCATCCCCTCCCATGCTCATGCCACCTAAGCCAAACCACCCCTTGATCCTATATTCTCGAGGTATAGATGTCTCATTAGTTTGCATGTTGTCTCAAGAGGATGTTGATAAATGAGAATGTGTAATTTATTTCATTAGTCAAAAATTTCTTGATTATGAGACATGTTATACCAAGGTAGAGAAAGAATACCTTGCTATAGTATTTGCAACAAAACACTTAAGGAATTATATGTTTAATCAAGAAACAAGGGTTATTTTTGTTGGTTTGAAAATTTTTCGATTAGGCAGATCATGGGGAAATAGGCCAATAGTGTGTAGGGCATAGCCCCTCTTTGAGATAGCAAAGTGAAACTAGTTTATTGCTAATCTATCAAGTAGGAATCTATGCAAATCTACACTATTCTAACTTCAGGGGGTTTGGGATCTCATCCCAGTAGAGGTAGTTCCAACAACGAACAAAAAAAGTAGGAAGGAAGGAATGGAGGAGGGTAGATCTGAAGGAAGAAAAGAAATGAATTCCAAGATAGAAAGGTCAAAAGGTTTATGCTTTGGGCTGGTAGTAAATAGAGCCAAACTTACTTACATAAACAAATAAAGCAATACTGATGAACATATGACAATAATAGGAATGAATCCAATAGAATAAAAACATAGATCTAACTTAAGAAAGATCTGATGCAAATAACACATATATTGAGCACAAAGTTTGAACATATATATTAATATTTCTTTTGTTACAAGGAAGCACAAAGTCTTTCTCTCTCACTTCTTTTTCATACAAAAGAATATCCACCTTGGAATACAACAAGTATCCTAGTATTTATAGAAGGAGAAGAAGAAAGAAGACAAAAACAAACCAACCACTATTTACAAAATATCTAAAAAGTCAAAAGTTGACTTTGGGCAAGTTTTGGATGGCAACATCCCATGATGCAACATGGATGATGTCATCATAAATGCCAACATACTTTTAAATATTTTTACAAAATTGATCAAAGCGTACACAAGAGGAGAAACTACTCCTCATCATCTCTTTGCTTAAACGAAGTGTCTTGCTTCTGATCAGGAGAGGCGATGTGACACTAAGCTCGGTATTCCATAAACTTGCTAATCATTGTCTAAAGTTGATTATGATCTGACCTTTGAAATGGTCACCAATGACTTCACAAGTTTCTTTTTCATTCTTGAGCTTTCAGTAACCTAGTGTATTCCTCACATGCTTCGATCAAGAAGCCAATGAAATCATGGCAAGCCAGAAGGTTATTGATTGATTCTCGGTCAAAAGTGACCTCTGGTACCAAACCTTGGGTGACGATAGCCTTAAAGTGCTGAAATGTATCATCTGCTTCCCTCAAGGTGAATGATTCACTGAGCATCCCTGGAGACATCTTTGTAGCTATCTACTCCATGTTGAATCATGCATCCAGGGCTTCATCCTTGATTTTATCTATCCTCTCTCAGGATATATTCCATTTGATCAACCTGATAATCTAAAGCAACGAGAGATTTGTTATGTGCTCATGGGTGATCGATGACACCGACCTTTAATAGGTCATCAATGAGTAGTTAGCCATTGCTTGAATGTTTCATGTTGCAACCTAGCATTGTCCAACTCCTGAGAGGGAAACTGCTACTGCTTGTAGCTCCTTATTTTCCTGATCAATATCCTGGTAGAGGACTATGAATTTCTTAATCATTTCCTCACTATCTTTGAGGATTCACTCTATCCAGGAGGATACTACCGCACCTTGTTCACCAATCTTAGCATATTCATTAATCTTATCCTGACTAAGAACTTCAGTAGGTTTGGCGGCAGTCACAGGAGGAGCATTTCCCATTCTCTAGCAATGCTTGGAGAAGATGTTTATTTGTTCCTTGAGTATTCTCTTCTCCTCTTTTTTCTTGTAGCTTCTTGCAAAGGGCATCTACTGTAGACAAAGCCTCTCCTTGTAGGCTTTTAGATGAGGTTCCCATCATGACTTGGGTCACTGTAAAGTCTATAGGAGATAGATCTTTCTTTTCTTTGGTGGGATCTGGATATGCAATCTCCATGACTCTCTCCCCCAAAGTGCTCTTTGAAAAGTGAGTTATCACTTTCTACTTCTTGGGTCCCTTCTTCAGAATGATGGAGAAGTCCATGGGTGTGATGGGAACCTTTCTCTTGTGCTGGCTCTAGATGGTCAAAAATCTAACTTGGACTTATGGGAGTGGGAGTAGAGGGAATAGAAGAGGAAATGGGTGAAAGGGGAAGCAACTGAAGAGGCCATAGGAAGAACGTTGAGACACTTGGTGGTGGCATCGACAAGGAGTCCAACGCTTGCTACTTGTGGGGCCTGGAGTTACTACAGAGAAGAAAAGGTCATGGAGATGGAAGGGATCTATAATGGGATGGAGGGAACACTAGGTGACAGATCCATGAGAGAGGAGAAAATGGAAGAGGTGGGAGATGGAAGGGAAGAAGGAAGGGGAGAAGACACATCCATAGGAATAGATGCTTGAATGAAAGGGGAGGAGAAGGAGCAGAAGAAGGAATGGTGGGTACCTCAGTAGTTGTAGCTGCGATAACATCCTGAGTGGATGTATCCATTGAAACTTCGGTGGTCTCTTCTTCTTTACTTGGAGACACTAGGTCGACCACTTACTTCTCAGAAGTAGTAGGAGGGCTTTCAGGAGTTTCTTCCGATTGCTTGGTTCTCCCTCCTTATCCTTTCCTTTTCCTTTCGGCACTTGGGCCGGCCTTAGAGGTGCTCTACCTAAAGGAGAAGTAGAGAAATCTACTCTGAGGTAGGTGAGACCATTCTGTTTGCACCAATGTTTGGTGTGCTATAACATGGGTTTAACCCTTTCCTGAATGGTCTTTGGTGCTTTGGCTCTATCAACCTCTGAACGACCAATCATCCCCATCTATATCAAGGTAAACCTAATCAATTTCTTGATCAGTCTCTTGGAATCCCTTTGGAATGATGGCTACGCCATAATGGATGATCTCTTCTAGAGCTACCGGAGTGATCCTTTCACCTGATATCTATTTCATGTGTCAGGTCGATGTAGATGTCCTCAATCTCAGGAACATGGATGGGATCAATTTTTTCCTTTGGAGGCAACTCTAGCAATCGAAGGTGGGCCTTGCTAGGAAGTTGTGCTTTAGATTCAACAATTCAAGCTCAACATACATTTCTCAGCTTTGGCAAGTGTGGTGCAGGTGTATCGCCAACTGTAAGGGGGAATGGGGTTCCTCCTTTCTTTCTCTTCATGCACCTCTCATGGTAAGTGATCAGTTGCCTTGACAACTCCAAGAGGATCAACTTGGGCCCTGCATACCTTGGTAGCTTTGTCAGTTCACCCTCAAATTCACAACCCTGAGATATGTGAATGTGGGGAATTACGTGAACAATGCTCCCCACTTCTTCGTAGGCAGAATTACACTTGGGCTGGTTCGACCATGTCTCATGTTTGGTCTTAGCAAATGCAGATCACCTCATAGAAGAAGGCATCATTGATTTTTGAGAACTAGGGGATGTTGTTCTCGAGCCTTAGCTCTGGGTAGAATTCATATATTTTGACCTGGGGCCATACCCCATTCCGAGCTAGG
Organism: Taxus wallichiana var. yunnanensis; assembly: GCA_018340775.1. NCBI lineage: Eukaryota > Viridiplantae > Streptophyta > Pinopsida > Cupressales > Taxaceae > Taxus > Taxus wallichiana. The sequence goes on along the minus strand of CM031236.1, from coordinate 221,981,057 downwards.
CCTGCAAAATCTCTCTTGATGTTGCAGCGTATACAATATAGGAATTCATATAGAACTTCCCAGTTGTTAGGACTTGTTGAAGCTATTGGAGATGGTGTCACTGATGATTTCTCCCAGCCAAAACACTAATCAGGCATATTCTTTCTCATGGTCTCTAAGTACCTCAACGCATCCATTTATGGAAATAATGGGCATCAAGAAGCCCAAATACTTTGTTCAGGAAGGTGATTGTATCACTCAATTCCTCATTGAAGTCACTGTGGTGGATGGTCTGTGGCCATCTACTCACCGGATTCTTGTTTTTTAGATAAAGTTCATTCATCATTTGCATGCATTTATCCTCATTTTCGTCCCATGCCTTCTTACAGTCTTCTAGACTTATGGTGACATATTGCCTGTGATGAGGAATGCCTAGGGTCATTTCAAAGTGATGAGCTGTGAGGTCGATGATCATCTTTCCCTTCTTTATCTTCGACACATCTAGTGTCCTTATTATACAAGCCACCAACATGATGAACTCATTGTTCACAACACTTACTGGCAGCCCAGCTGCAAAGTGTAATCCACTGCCCACTAGTTTGTTCATCCATGGGCCACTAGTTACCTGGTTGGTCCTTGCCCAAAATTCATCCATATCGATATGCCCAAGCTCAAAGTCTCTGATGTCGAGGTCACTCTCTACATATGAGTCAGGCATCCTAACTTTCTGATATTTGTACTTCATCTCTTGTTCTGTCAACTTAGCTTTACCTTTAGACTTTGTTGGTTTCTTACTTGATGAAGACATGTGTGAGCTCAAGGATGGCTATTGTTGTTCTGTAAGAAGAATCAAGGAGGTCCAACACATAAGAGCCATGTCAACCATCATGTTATTCATAATGAAAGCTTGCAGAATGAAGAATTAGAAATTATAAGGCTTAGGGCAAGGCACAGGTTTACAACATGTTGTAGAGGCTTAAAAGGATGGGTGCACTTTTGAGGATGTCAACATGGAAAAAGGTGTGCCAGCGTTGATAGGAGAAAATTTGCACTCAGGTTATAAAGGGCACACTTTTGAGGAGTGTTGCATGATAGAAGGTAGCGCCAAGGGAAAAGCACAGGGCACGGGTTTACAACATACAACATGTCATGTTGATGTCAAGGAATATGCGCCTTGCACCTTAGGAAATTTTCTTTAGTGGGGTGCAAGAAAAGTCTATGTTGCATGGGTTTTAAGTGTGCCCAAGGTACATTTTGAAGTATGTTGCAAAGGAAATCAATGCACCAAGAAAAAAAAATGCTTGGTGTGGATTTGGAGCACACAACATCCTATGTTGATGTTGTGTAGGATGCGCCTGCACCTTTACAAAAGCTGCTAAGTGTTATTAAACTAGGCGTAGGTTTAGGTTGTCCTGAAAGGACAAAGTGCACCAAGGCGCGATTGTGGGGTGCAACATGGGAAAAATAGTGCGCCAAGGTTTTCCATGATTTCTTTCGAATTTCTTAGATTTCCTTCTCTCTTTTGGTTTCTTCAAATGGTAAAGAGAGGGTTTTTAACAAGATAATAAGCAGGGAAAAGGAGGCCTTGGTTTTTTAGAGGTAGGGCTTTTCTAGATTTATAGATCTGGAAGGAGAGGAAAAGGGGTTTTTAGTTGATTTGCTGATTGTTAAGTTATTCATTTTTAGATTTAACCTTTTAGATTTATAACAACCCTAAAACCTAACACAAAAAAGAAACAAAAACCATAACAACAACAAGGATGATAGAAGCCACTTACCCGATTTTATAAAGGACGAAGGATGATGTTGGGGTCCACAAGCTCGAAAAATGGCACAGGGGTGATAGGAATAGTTGACAGCACAGAGAAAACACTTTTTACAATTTTCAATTCATGAAAATGACAGGTGTTGGGTGCCTATTTATAGAAAACCTGGCATTTATTATTTCACCAACTTTCTTTGGCACACCTTTGAGAGTGTCAACATGACAAAAAGGGCACCTTAGCGCAGCTTCATTGATGTCGACACCACTCTTCCAAAGTGCCTTAAGCACACATTTTATGGTGTCAACACACCATTTTCCACACCTTAGCGCACATACTAGCGCATGTTTAATGATGTTGACATGTCATTTCCTACACCAAAGGGGCAACTTCATTGATGTTGACATGTTATTTCCTGTGCCAAAGGGTTTTCAAAGGGGTGGACATTTCATGATGTCGACACAACATTTCTTGCACCTAGTTTAAAAAAGCTGAAAATGGCTAAGTTCTAAAAAAATTGATTTTCGAAAGGAGTTTTAGGCCATTTTGAACATTGTTAGACTTCTCTCAGGGGACCAAAATGGGAGTTTTAGTATGGTTACCTACAAATTTCCCTTGTCAATTCTATAGGATAATAGTTGGCTCTTTTTGGGGACTATCTTTAAGTGAAACTTAAGGGTAGAGAATCCCAAATTTTCATGTGCCTATCCATTGGGTTACAGAGAGTCAAAAACAAGGGTGACCAAAAAGGGAAAGAAAGGAAACACACAACAAAAAAGCAAAAAGAAAACACACAATGAAAGAAAACTGATACAAAGAAGAGAGCAAGCTCTACTTCCTAAAGATCTTCAGGTGCTTCCCGCTATAGGGAAGTGGGATTCGGTTCCATCCAGATATGAGAGATAGAAACTATTCTCTCCATTAAGATTTGCTTGATTTTGTAGGGCCCTCTCCAAAGAGAGTCAAAATTCCTGCATACCTTTCTGGTTCTCTTCGTTTGTCCCATAGAAGAACGAGATCTCCCACTTTGAAATCTCTTTACCTAGCTTTCTTATCAAACAAACTCTTCACTTGATTCTGATGTTCAGTGATCTTTTCGACCACTTTACTCACTTTTCTTCAAGTTCCATCAGGTACATAATCCTCTTTTCAAGAAAATTCTAAAATTTTCATCTTCATTACTCGAGCCAAGTACGCAGAGCAGAAGTTTTACGGAGATAGGGATTTCAACATCATCCCATACAACACCTGAAAGGTGACATGCCGAGAGACCTCTTTGGAGTGATACGATCTACCCACAAAGCATCATACAATGACTTGTGCTAGGACCATTGGTTTTCATCAACTAGCTTCCATATGATAGTCACTAGGTTCTTGTTGTTGGATTCTACCTGACCATTTCCTTGAGGATAATAATCAGAAGCATGAGCCAAGGTTATTCCATATCCATAAAAAAACCAATTACTTCCCATGAAGAGAAGTTTGGAAGCATTGTCAACAATGATTTTGTGTGGAATGCCAAATCTCACAATAATATTTTCTTTGATGAAGTTGCAAACAACTTCAGAAGTGGCATGCTTGATAGGTATGGCCTCCACCCATTTCATGAAGTAATCCATGTTGTTGTTAGGACATAACTATGTCCAAAGCACTCGATTGAGGATTGAGTGCTCCAATGAAATCAATTCCCCATTTCCTAAATGGTTCGTCAATAATGATGGGCCTGAGGGAAAATGCAGCCAACTTTGGTTTTCCAACAAACTGTTGGAAAGTTCACACTTTGCTACCTAGGTGGCTACATCCTGAAATAATGTCAGCCAATAGTACCTAGCCTAAATGATTTTATGTGCTATCATGGATGAGGAGAAGTGACCACCATAGGCTGAGTCGTGAAAACTTTTTAACAATTTTATCTATTGCAGCTTGTCAACACATCGTAGAAAAATGCCGTCAATTCCACATTTGTACAATCCATCATCCCATATGACATATCTTGTGGCTCTGAGCTTTACCATCCACTTTTCCTTTGTGGTTAGGTGAGTTGGGAATTCTCCATAGGTGAGAAAGAATGTGATGTCAGAATACCATTCATCATTGGTCGCAAGACAAACATAGAACCATGGGTAAAGAATCCACTTTCTCCAACTCATTTTGTTCTCCATCAACGTGATCAAATTTTTCTTCAGGTACCTCTGAGTCTTTATTTTCAGCCATTAGCTGACACAGCCCTTACCTCTCACCAACTTGGTTGGTCTGATGTCTAGATCATATTCTTGGACCTTTGTGATCCAATTCCTCGTAAGCTCCCTAACTCTTGTTGAGTCAGGATAGACTTAACAGCCATGTCTGGAACTAGTACTACTGTATGAGAATTCAGAATATAGTAGCAGAAATTTTTGACTACTTTTACCTGGCGAAGGCATGCTTCTCCAATTGTGACATCTTTAGTTCATGTGGCTTAAGAGGAGAGATCATGAAAGCGATCGGGGATTCAATATCCTCGGATTTATTTTGCATCAAGATAGTTGATACAATATGCACAGATGCATAACTATACATGATGAAGTCTTTGCTGAAGTTAGGACACACCAGAACAGGAGCGTGAGCGATGGAGGTTTTTATGTCTTCAAATGATGTCCTACCTTCCTCACTCCATCAATGTTTGGGATCCTTTCATCATATTAGATATATGATGAGTCTTCTCAGCAAAATTAGGGACAAAGCGTTTAAGAAAATTTACCTTTCCAAAGAAAGAGTGAACACCAGTTTCTTGTAGGAAAAGTAAGGCTCTGAATAGCCTTGACTCTTTCAACATCTATCTTAGTTCCTTCTCTGCTGATGACATGTCCTAGCAGCTTTCCTTCAGTGACCCCAAAAACTAACTTCTTGGGATTTAGTGAAATCTCGTGCTCTCGGCATCTGATCAAGACTTGTTCCAAATGATCGCAATGATCACTTCATTTCTTAGAGAACATGGTCAAGTCATCTAGGTAAACTATGATGACTTTTCCCATCATACCTTTGAATGCAAATTCCATTGCTCATTGGAAAGTGGCACCAACATTGATCAAACGAATGGCATTCTGATTGTAGGTGAAGGTACCCCAAGGAGTGGTGAATGTGTTTTGAATTGATCTTTAGGTGTGACTTGAATTTGATTGTAACCTAAAAACCATCTAAGCATAGACAACATTTCTAAACCGTTACTTTCACCGTAGCACTTGATCCATTATCAACAGTGGATAGTTATCTTTAAGGATGACTAGTTCAAGTTGTGAAAGTCTACGCATATGTGTATCTTTCCATTCTTCTTCCATACAGGTACAATATTTGCAACCTAGGTACTATGTGATGAATTGGAAAAATAATTCTCACGTCCAACATTTTCTAAATTTCAGCCTAGATGGTACCTGAGATTTTGGGGTTGTAATGTCTTTGCTTTTGATGAAAAGGCTTGACATCATCCTTGAGCGGAATGTCGTGCCGAATGTCCTTTGGCTTGAAAGACTTTAGATCAACATAAGACCATGCTAACACATCCATGTACTTTTTCAGCAACTTAACGAATTTTCACTTTTTCCTCGGTGTACAACACTTCCCGATATTCACGGAACGAGGATGTTCCATAGTACCCAGATTGACGGATTCAGTTTCCAGAGAAGAGGAAGGATCATCCTATCACTTTTTCTTACAAAACAGTCATGATTATCAAATAATCATTCTAAGGAAACTAAACCTTTCAGAATCTTATTTCCTTTGAGTCTGTATCACTGTTTCTTTTTCAAATTCATGTGCTTGACCAGTGAGAGACTCACGACATGTAGAAGTTGATCCATCAAAATGAAGTTCTTTGAAATTGTCAGCTTTCTCCAAAAAGTGATAAGTTGGTTGTCATCATTGAACACTTGCCAATGCTGTGAATTATCTGCACACTTGGGTGAAAAAAACCCTCAATGGTATATGTATCCATTTTCAACCCTGGGTGAGGAAGCATGAGAGAGGATGAGATGGCCAATGAATCAGCCATGTCATTTTGAGTTCACAGACTAATTTGATTGAGAAAGCATCAAACTCTTGATGTTATCCCATACCACATTGCGGTAGTGTCTGAGCCGGTCATTTTTACTTGGTATATCCCTTTTACCTGATTGACAATTAGCTCAACATCACCTTGCACTTTTAGATTCTTGATTCCTTTCTCTTTTTATAGCTTGCATGCCAAGCAACAAGGATTCATACTCAGCGGTATTATTCATATTGAAGAACTACAACTTGAAAGAAAAAGGGAAAATCTCCTCCTTAGAGATATTAGAACAGCCCCAACACCGCATCCACTCATTACACAACTACCATCAAAATGTAAATGTCCATACTTTGTTGAGATCCTCTTTTTGGATGAGAACATCCATTTTATCTGAGTCGGTGGACAAGAAATAGTTCCCATCCCTGATGATTCAAAAAGAATCTAAGCCTTGGGGTCATCAGAATTGGTGACTAGATATTTCTTTTGTGATTCTTGGTTCCAATGTCTGCATTACTCTTTGACAGAAATTCTGGCTTTGGACTAGTCCATATGAATTTCCCCACCAACTTCTTTACAGAAGCTCCTCCCTAGCAATATCCCGTATGCTGCTGAATATCAGCTACGAGAATAGTCATTTTTACCCTTTTTTTAGGAAATGCCACAAATGCAAACTGTGCATCCTTGATCTGACCAATCAATGGTACTTGTTTGGTTTCCATGGAGTAAAGATCTGCCAAAAATGTTTGGTAAGTGTGAGGCCCAAAGTGTAGGTCAACCTTTGCTGGCATAACATTGTTAGAAGCTCTAGAATCAATTATATAGTTACTTAGTTTATGACCATTGATCAGGAGAGATAGGTAAAAAGGTTCAATTTTCCCCACGCAGAATTCAGGCAATGTTTTACGTGAGACATAGGAGGTGTGGGAAGAATTCCTTTTGGGGAAATGGGAGGAAGGATGGTAGCTTAGCTTTGGATATACTTAGTTAATCTCACAAGCTACTCTGGGTTGGACTGAAGGTATTCAACTTCAGACATCTGGATCTTGGTCTTTTTAGCATGATCAATTATATCAAATGTGACCAAGGGTTGTGCTAACGAAGGAATGAGTCCTTCATTTCACATTTTTGGAGGAGGATTACTAGTCTTTATGGAATTGGAGGAAGGCTGGTTTGGAGGAGAAATAGGAGGAAAATATTTCTTTACAAAAGGTTTAACAGGAGGTTGAGTAGGAAGGGGATTACCTCTTTTAGCGATCATTGGCGGTGGAGTTACCACAACCTTTTCCTTTTGTTTTTCAGCAGCAACCTTTGCTTATTTTCCTTACGAGTGAGTGAAAACTCGCATATGATTGTCTACTCGCATACCCTTGGGTACCCTCTTCTTCATCAAATTCCTCATCTTCAAATTCCATGTACTTGATAGTAGAGTTGCCAGTTGGTTCACCGACATCTTGATCATCTTCATCTTGTGACAAAGGTTCTTCGTAATTTGTATCATCTTCTTTGATTTCAACCAAGGCATTAACCAGAGGGGCTTTAATTGCTAACTTTGGAGAAGTAGGTGTAAATGCATCCTTTGGGGGTGTTGTTGGGAGTGAATTCCTCCGTGGGATATCTCAAGATGGAGCAATAGACGATGTTGAGTCAATTGCTTCTTTAATGAGAAAAGTCATTCACCATCTTCTCGGAATGTTGATCCGATAAGGTAGCCTGAGAAAAGTTGAAGCCTTTGATTTTGAGGCTCACGTCTTAACTCACCGATATAAGAAGGTTTTCTTCTATCCGTAATGGTCATGTTGAGTAAGAACCAAGGTGGGTATTTGCTTTGTAAAAGTAAGAAACTTCGAACTCATCAACTTCACAAATAAACACTTTTGATTTTCTAATGTTGGCAACATGGCAGGTGGCACACGGTTGATCAATGAATTGAAACAGTGATAAAATCATGCATGGTTTCATTGGCCTCCTTCTTCATGTGAGTGATTCACGACAATAATGTGAATGTGTCTTCTGAAGGCTTATACCTATCTTCAAATGCAGTCCATAATGTCTTAACCATCTTTGATGGATTTGACCGGTAAATGCTGGAACCATTTTGATGCAGACCCTTGCAAGGTCTTAAGAAAGAGATGCACAGATACGTCTTCATGAGTCACATCCAAAATACTGCATGACATAATAAATGCAACTATGTGTGCGTTGTGCTTTGATTTTCTCCCATCAAATTTTGAGAAATTCTTAAAATTTCCATCAAATGGGGTGTACTAGAATCTCGAATGCTAGAGGGGCCCATGAATTTCCCCATGGTATAGTTTTTATTTCCATTCAAAGAAAGGAAAAGAACACGATCAAGGAGTGTGGTACCACTTAGTAAAAGAGCGCTGGATGGATGTCGAGGCACCTTGTGGAAATTTGGCTCCTTCGTGGAGGTGAGGCACTTTTACAAAAATCGATCGATTTTAACTTAGTGATGTAAATTATTTGAGTGATACTCTTGAAATTGTGCCTTTGAAGTAGATCAAAGATTGGATAAACTTCTCCATGAGCTCTTCTTAATTAGTAAATTGTTCACCCGTTTGACCCATTCATATCTGCAAAAAATTAAGTGCATAGTTATGTTAGTTTGAAAATCTATTGGATTAGGCAAATCATGGGGAAATAGACCAACAAAGTGTGTAGGGCATAGGCCCTCTTTGAGACATCAAAGTGAAACTAGTTTATTGCTATTCTATCAAGCAGAATCTGTGCAAATCTACACTATTCTAACTTTAGGGGTTTGGGATCTCATCCTAGTAGAGGTAGTTCCAAAAATGAAAAAAATGTAGGAAGGAAGGAATGGAGGAGGGTAGATCTGAAGGAAGAAAATAAATGAATTCCAAGATGGAAAGGTCAAAAGGTTTATGCTTTGGGTTGGTAGTAAATAGAGCCAAACTTACTTGCATAAACAAATAAAGCAATACTGATGAACATATGAAAATAATAGGAATGAATCCAATAGAATAAAAACATAGATCTAACTTAAGAAAGATCTGATGCAAATAACACATATATTGAGCACAAAGTCTGAACATATATATTAATATTTCTTCTATTACAAGGAAGCACAAAGTCTTTCTCTCTTCTCACTTATTTTTCATACAAAAAATGTCCACCCCTAGGAATACAATTATATCCCAAAGATTTATAGAAGGAGAAGATGAAAGAAGACAAAAACAAACCAACCACTATTACAAAATATCTAAAAGTCAAAAGTTGACTTTGGGCAAGTTTTTGGATGGCAACATCCCATGATGCAACATGGATGATGTCATCATAAATGCCAACATAATTTTTAAATATTTTTACAAAATTGATCAAAGCGTACACAAGAGGAGAAACTACTCCTCATCATCTCTTTGTTTAAACGGAGTGTCTTGCTTCTGATCGGGAGAGGCGATGTGACACTGAGCTTGTATTCCATAAACTTGTTGATCATTTTCTGAAGTTGATTATGATCTGGACCTTTGAAATGGTCACCAATGACTTCACAAGTTTCTTTTTCATTCTTGAGCTTGTCAGGTAACCCGGTGTATTCCTCACATGCATGCTTTGATCAAGAAGCCAATGAAATCATGGCAAGCTAGAAGGTTATTGATTGATTCTCGGTCAAAAGTGACCTCGGTACCAAACCTTGGGTGATGATAGCCTTAAATTGCTGATGTATCATCTTCTTCCCTCAAGGTGAATGATTCACTGAGCATCCTTGGAGACATCTTTGTAACCGTCTGCTCCATGTTGAATCGTGCATCCAGGGCTTCATCCTTGATTTTATCTATCCTCTCCAGGATATATTCCATTTGATCAACCTGATAATCTAAAGTGATGAGAGCTTTATTATGTGCTCATGGGTGATCAATGACACCAACCTTTAATAGGTCATCAACTGGAGTAGTTAGCCATTTCTTGGAATGTTTCATGTTACAACCTAGCATTATCCAACTCCTCGAGAGGGAAACTGACTACTACTTGTAGCTCCTTATTTTCCTGATCAATATCCTAGTAGAGCACTATGAATTTCTTAATCATTTCCTCACTATCTCTAAGGATTCACTCTATCTAGGAGGATACTACCGCACCTTGTTCACCAATCTTAGCATATTCATTTATCTTATCCTGACTGAGAACTTTAGTAGGTTCGGCAGTAGTCACAGGAGGAGCATTGCCCATTCTCTGCAATGCTTGGAGAAGATGTTTATTTTGTCTCCTTGAGTATTCTCTTCTCCTCTTTTTTCTTCTTCTTATTTTTACAAAGCATCTACTACAGCTGATAAGGCCTCTCCTATAGGATTTCAGATGAGGTTCCCATCGTGACTTGGGTCACTATGAAAATCTGTAGGAGATAGATATTTCTTTTCTTTGGTGGGATCCATATATGCAATCTCCATGACTCTCTCCCCGAAGTGCTCTTTGAAAAGTGAGTTATCACTTTCGCTTCTTGGGTCCCTTCTTCGGAATGACGAGAAGTCCATGGGTGTGATGGGAACCTTTCTCTTGTGTTGGCTCAGATGGTCAGAAATCCAGCTTGGACTTATGGGAGTGGGAGTAGAGGGAATAGAAGAGGAAACGGGGTGAAAGGGGAAGCAACTGAAGAGGCCATAGGGAAGAACATTGAGACACTTGGTGGTGGCATCGACAAGGAGTCCAATGCGCTGCTACTTGTGGGGCCTGGAGTTACTACAGGAGAAGAAAAGGTCATGGAGATGGAAGGGATCTGTAATGGGATGGAGGGAACACTAGGTGATAGATCCACGAGAGAGGAGAAATGGAAGAGGTGGGAGATGGAAGGGAAGAAGGAAGGGAAGAAGACACATCCATAGGAATAGATGCTTGAACAACAGGGGGAGGAGAAGGAGCGGAAGAAGGAATGGTGGGTACCTCAATAGTTGTAGCTATGATAACACCTTGGTGGATGTATCTATTGAAACTTCGGTGGTCTCTTCTTCTTTACCTGGAGACACCAGGTCGACCACTTGCTTTTCAGAAGTAGTAGGAGGGCTTTAAGAGTTTCTTCTTGTTTTCTTGGTTCTCCCTCCTTATCCTTTCCTTTTCCTTTTGGCACCTGGGCCGGCCTTGGAGGTGCTCTACCTGAAGGAGAAGTAGTGAAATCTACTCCAGGTAGGTGAGACCATTCTATTTGCACCAATGTTCAGTGTGCTGCAACATGGGTTTAACCCTTTCTTGAATGGTCTTTGGTGCTTTGCTCTATCAACCTTTGTGAATGGCCAATCATCCCCATCTGTATCAAGGTAAACCTAATCAATTTCTTGATCAGTCTCTTGGAATCCTTTTGGAATGATGGCTACGCCATAATGGATGATCTCTTCTAGAGCCAACCGGGAGTGATCCTTTCACCTGATATCTATTTCATGTGTTAGGTCGATGTAGATGTCTTGATCTTAGGAACATGGATGGGATCAATTTTTCCCTTGGGAGGCAACTCCAGCAATCAAGGTGGGCCTGACTGGGAAGTTGTGCTTTAGATTTAGTAATTCAAGCTCAACATACATTTCCCAAGCTTTGGCAAGTGTGGTGTAGGTGTATCGACCAACTGTAAGGGGGAATGGGTTCCTCCTTTCTTTCTCTTCATGCACCTCTCGTGGTAAGTGATCAGTTACCTTGACAACTCCAAGAGGATCAACTTGGGCCCTGCATACCTTGGTAGCTTTGTCGGTTCACCTTCAAAATTCACAGCTCTGAGATATGTGAATGTGGGGAATTGTGAACAATGCTCCCCACTTCTTTGTGGCAACAATTACACTTGGGCTGGTTCAACCATGTCTCATGTTTGGTCTTAGCAAAATAGATCACCTCATAGAAGAAGGCATCATTGATTTTTGAGAACTAGGGGATGCTGTTCTCGAGCCTTAGCTTTGGTAGAATTCATATATTTTGACCTAGGGCCATACCCCATTCCGAGCTAGGCCTGAAATCTCTCATTGATGTTGCAGTATATACAACGTAGGAATTCATATAGAACTTCCCAATTGTTAGGACCTGTTGAAGCTATTAGAGATGGTGTCACTGATGATTTCTCCCCAGCCAAAATGCTTGATCAGGCGTATTCTTGCTCATGGTATCTAAGTACCTCAGCATCCATTTGTTGAAATGATGGGCATTAGGGAAGCCCAAATACTCTATTCAGAAGGTGATTGTATCACTCAATTCCTCATTGAAGTCACTACAGTGGATGGTCTATGGCCATCTGCTTACCAACTTCTTGTTTTTTAGATAAATTTTGTTCATCATTTGCATGCATTTGTCCTCATTGTCGTCCCATGCCTTCTTACAGTCTTCTAGACTTATGGCGACATATTGCCTATGATGAGGAATGCCCAGGGTTATTTCAAAGTGATGGGATGTGAGGTCGATGATCATCTTTCCTTCCTTATCTTTGACACATCTAGTGTCCTTATTATAACACCGAGCCACCAACATGATGAACTCGTTGTTCACAACACTTACTAGTAGCCCAGCTGCAAAGTGTAATCCACTGCCCACTAGTTTGTTCATCCATGGGCCACTAGTTGCCTAGTTGGTCCTTGCCCAAAAGTCATCCATATCGATATGCCCTAGCTCGAGTCTCTGATGTCGAGATCACTCTCATATGAGTCAGGCATCCTGACTTTTTTGATATTTGTACTTCATCTCTTGTTCTGTCAACTTAGCTTTACCTTTAGACTTTGTTGGCTTTTGCTTGATGAAGACATGTGTGAGCTCAAGGATGGCTATTGTTGTTCTGCAAGAAGAATCAAGGAGGTCCAACATAGAAGAGCCATGTCAACTGTCATGTTATTCATAATGAAAGCTTCAGTAAATGAAGAATGAGAAATTATAAGGCTTAGGGCGCAAGGCGTAGGTTCACAACATGTCTGCAGAGGCTTAAAAAGGTTGGGCGCACTTTTGAGGATGTCGACATGGAAAAAGGTGCACCAATGTTGACAGGAGAAAAGTTGCACTCAGGTTATAAAGGGTGCACTTTTGAGGAGTGTTGCATGACAGAAGGCGGCCAAGGGAAAAGCGCAGGGCGCAGGTTTACAACATACAACATGTCATGTTGATGTCAAGGAATATGCACTGCGCCTTAGGAAATTTTCTTTAGTGGGGCACAGAAAAGTCTATGTTGGCATGGGTTTTAAGTGCACCCAAGGCACAATTTTGAAGTATGTTGCAAAGGAAATCAATGCGCCAAGAAAAAAAGTGCTTGGCACGGATTTGGAGCACACAACATCCTATGTTGATGTTGTGTAGATGTGCATGCACCTTTACAAAAGCTGCTAAGTGTTATTAAACTAGGCGTGGGTTTAGGTTGTTGTATGTCAAGCAGAGAGGACAAGTGTGCCAAGGTGCAACTGGGGTTGCAATAGGAAAAACAATGCACCAAGGTTTTCCATGATTTCTTTGCAATTTCTTAGATTTCTCTCTCTTTGGTTTCTTCAAATGGTAAAGAGAGGGTTTTTAACAAGATAATAAGAAGGGAAAAAGGCCTTGGTTTCTTTTTAGAGGTAGGGGCCTTCCAGATTTGCAGATCTGGAAGGAGAGGAAAAGGGGTTTTCAGTTGATTTGCTGATTGTTAAGTTATTCATTTTTAGATTTAACCTTTTAGATTTATAACAACCCTAAAACCTAACACAACCAAAAACAAAACCACAATAGAAACAAGGATGACAGGAGCCACTTACCCGGTTTTATAAAGGATGAAGGATGATGTTGGGGTCCACAAGCTCGAAAAATGGCATGTGGGGGTGACAGGATAGCTGACAGGTGTAGAGAAAACACTTTTCACAATTTTCAATTCATGAAAATGACAGGTGTCGAGCGCCTATTTATAGAAAACCTGGCATTTATTGTTTCACCAACTTTCTTTGTACACCTTTGAGAGTGTTAACATGACAAAAAGGGCACCTTAGCACAACTTCATTTATGTTGACACCACCCTTCCAAAGCGCCTTTAAGCACACATTTTATGGTGTCAACACACCATTTTCCATGCCTTAAGCACATACTAGGTGCATGTTTAATGATGTTGACATGTCATTTCCTGTGCCAAAGGGGCACAACTTCATTGATGTTGACATGTTATTTCCTACACCAAAGGGTTTTCAAAGGGGTGGACATTTCATGATGTCGACACAACATTTCTTGCGCCCAATTGAAAAAAGTTGAAAATGGCTAAGTTCTAAAAACTTGATTTTCAAATAGGAGTCTTAGGCCATTTTGAACGTTGTCAGACTTCCTCAGGGGACCAAAACAGGAGTTTTAGTATGGTTACCTGTAAATTTCCCTTGTCAATTCTACAGGATAACAATTGTTAAGTCTAATCACTTGTAGACACTCCTCACACAAGGATTCTTATCTAAGAAGGTCGAGTGTTTTATAACCCTAATGGGAAAGTTTGAACTAACATTTGTAAATCAAAAATCCGTCAAGGGAAAAATCATTATAGACTTGTTGGATGACAATCCATTGGATGGAGGTGATCTAGTAGATTTAGATTTATCCGATGAGTGCATATACTTTTTCAAAACTAGGCCCCCTATCTCAATATGTCCTTGGTATATCGATATTATCAAATTCATCATGGACCATATATACCCAAAAGGGGAAACATCACAACAAAGAAGGTGGTTACACGTCATTGCCACTAAGTACATTAAACTGATTTATCAATGTTGTAACTAAAAATAAGGTGGTTATGCATAAAAATAGAACTACTAGTTCGAAGAACCGAAAACCCCATGTCGAGGAAAAAAAAAAGAACTAAAGATCAAACAACCCTTCCAAAATCCACCATGCATTTCTCCTAGGCAGTTTCATCACCATAACCAAGATCAATTAATGCGAAGGACTATGTCAATTTCCCTCCTAATTCTCCATGCCACCGCCATCCAAGTTTGGCGAGCCTCTAATTCAAAATTTTCATGCAATTTCCATTTAGTGGTGATGCCAACTAGGCATCCCCTAATTCCCAATGCCTCTACCAAAATTGGCAGTCCAAAGTTATTAAAAACTAAATAAATTCCAATCAATGCCTTGAAAACCGACACCACCGACCTACCATTTTCCAAATAGTTCATAGGTATCTTCTTAGGTTAGCAATAGTTTAGGTTTGATTTTTATTAGGTTAGAAATCAACCTTAGTTTCTAGGTAGGTCTTAATTACCTTAGGTTATGATCCAACTTAGTATAGAACATTACAAATTAGGTTAGGGTATCACTTTAGTAATTTTACCATTAGGTCTACAATTCCTATATGCTATACAACGTTTAAACAAATACAAGAAGGCCGAGCCTATCACCCTTAAGTCTGATGTTGGTCAAGAATCTCTAAGATGAAGAGTTCTTCACCATGGTAAAAAAAAAGTCATAATCAAGCTCACCTTTTTTTTTGAATGTCAAGACAACAAGACGAGTAGTTAAGAAGGACTGAAGCAAACCTTGGATCAATGGAATTAATCCAAGGTCTAGTTATTTGCATAAGATAGATTATGTCTACAATATACAAGTTCATCGCCTTCTTAAAAGTGAATTTGAGTTGTATAAAGAGATGAATGGCATTAATTTCAAGTAAGCAAAACTCATAACCAAAGATTATTCTTTTCAAAATATAATGAATTATCCAATGTAAACATGATTTTGTAAAATCATAAGAGTACTACTTCCTAAGGAAAATCATCTATCAACATTTGAAATGTAAAGAGTGGAATTCATCTTAGTAACAATCATGTCAAATATATTACATACCTCCCTCCTAAAAATAATTATCATCCTGATGATCAACTTAGTCAACAATTTAAGTCTAGGAAAAAATCCAATTATCATCCTTCTTTTCATATGTTCATAACAAAAATAGATTTGAGAAATTCAAATTCCATAATTAGCATTAAAGTAGCTATCCATTTTATATAGTTTAGTATCTACCCAAGACTCGGTAGTTTTATTAACATATCATGAATTAAAACTTAAAATTTAATCATTCAATAGAATCAATCTTGTTCAAACAAATATGGAAAAGCAGTTTTCATATCTTCAATATTTTCCTAGGTTGCACTTTCTTCATTAAACTGATCCCACTAGACCTTACATTGACTTATTTCACAATTTCTTAAGTGCAACTGGTAAGTTTCCAGCACCCGAATGGGTTTAACCATGATTATTCTTGGGTCTTAGACCTGCAAGGAATTCCAATTTAACACATGTGATAAATCTAAAACGTATTTCTTAAGTAGAGAAATATGGAAAACATCATGCATTCATGATAAAGCAGGAGGTAAAGCTAAACAATAAGCTACAGGGTTGATTACTTCAACAATTTCAAAGGGTCCCACATAACGAGGTGATAACTTGGCAGCCTTGCCAAAAGTTATAGAACTCTTTTTCAGTTTAACCCAAGAAATACCTTCTCGCCAAGTTCAAACTTCTTATCAACCCGCTTTAAGTCTACGTAACTCTTTTGTCTATCTACTACTTCTTTCAAGAGTTCATGAATCATTTTAATTTTTGTTCCATTTCCGTAAGGATTTTAGGCCCAATTACCTCTCTATCCTCAATGTTATCCCAACTAACAAGAGTTTTGCATTTTCTTCCGTATAATGCTTCAAAAGGTGTCATTTTTAAAGAGGCATGATACATGTTATTATAAGAAAACTCAACTAATGGAAGGTATTCTTCCCATTTATACTGCTGATCCATATAATACATTCGTAACATATCTTCTAACACTTGATTAACTCTTTCAGTTTGTCCATCCATTTCTAGATGATATGCAGAATTGAAATTCAACTTAGTCCCTAAGGTTGTATTAAGTGTTTGCCAAAATCTAGATGTCATTCTTGGATCTCTATCGATATGATCAATTCTGTACTACTCCATGCAATCTGAAATTTCATGCACAAAATATTTTTACTAATACAGAGAATCATCCTTAAGATTACCAGCAAAAATGTGCCACCTTTTTTAGTTTATCAACAACAACTAGAATAACATCATGTTTATTTCTTGACATAAGTAACCCTTGTACAAATCCATACTTATTACTTGCCATTTATATTGTGGTATGTTATAAGGATATATTAAACAAGCTAGATGCATATGTTTAGCTTTAACACGCTGAAATTCTAAGCAATGTGTTACAAAATCAATCATGTCCTTTTTCATCCCTTTCCAGAATTATTGTTGTTTTATATCAACAAACATTTTTCTAATCCTTGCGTGTCTAGAAAAAAGTGAATTATGAAATTTAGCTAAAAATTTCTTTATTAATTCATTTAACAAAGGTATGTATACTTTGTTTTCAAACCTCAAGATTCCTTTGTTGTCAAAGTGAAAACATTTATACCTCATATCATTTGGATCTACAACAAGTGTTTTTTTCACTTGCCGAAAATAAGAATCGATTCCATGATACTTTTACTTCATCTTTAAACCGAGTTCTCAATGTTATAAGAGTAGAAATGTGCTTTCTACGACTTAGAGCATCCGCAACTCTATTTTATTTTCCTTTAATATAACTTATATCAAAATCATATTGAGATAGAAATTATAACCATCTTCATTATCTTGCATTCAGATTTGGGTGAGTAAAAATATACTTCAACCCAAGATGATCAATGTTTAGTTCAATACCTACCAGAAGATAATTCCTCCATACCCGAAGTGCATAAATAATGACAGCTAGCTCTAGGTCAAGTGGAGCATAATTCATTTCATGTAACTTGATATTTCTACTTTCATAAGCAATAACATGATCCTTTTGAAGTAAAATACCTCCAAGACCCTCACTAGAAGCATTTCTCACTACAAAGTGAAGTCTCCATTAGGATCGTGCACAACCACATGATATGTGTTGATGTTAACTGATCCTTCAAATTCTTAAATGTAGATTCGTATTTCTCATTCCACACAAATTTCTTATCTTTCTTTTGTAACAAATTTATTGGTGCAACAATCTTAGAAAAGTCTTTAAAATTTTCCTATAGTAACTAAAGAAGACCCATGAAGCTTCTAACTTCATGTAAATTCTTAGGTGCAGCCACTCGCTTATTATTACAATTCTTTTTAGGGATCTACCACTATTCCATCCTTTCTTATGACATGACCCAAATAGTGCACTTCCATCTCATAGAAGGAAAATTTGGACAACTTACCATACAACCTTCTCTTTCTTAAGAGTTCCAAAACTATCTTCAAATTCCCATGATGTTTATCAATGTTCTTAGAGTATTTGAGAATATCATCCAAGAATACAAGAAAAATTTTTCCAAGTATTCTTGAAAGATATTATTCTTTAAATTCATAAAAGATGCAGGTGCATTTGTTAATCGAAATGGTAAAACTGTGAATTCATAATGTCCATACCTTATTCTAAAAGTTGTTTTATGAATATCCTCATCCCTTATTTTTAACTGATGATATCCAAATCGAAGATCTACTTTAGAATACAATGATTCACCACGCATTTGATCAAACATATCATAAATTCTAAGAATTGATATTTGTTCTTAATTGTTGCTTTGTTTAAAATCTTATAATCAATGCACAATCTAAGTGTTTCATCTTTCTTTTTCACAAAATTACCTATGCTCCCAAGGTGAGACACTCGGTCTTATCAAACCTTGACAAAATTTCTTAGAAATGTTCCTTAAGCTCTACTAATTCGATGGTAGTCATCCGATATGGTGCCTTGGAAATAGGTTTGGTTCTTGGTTTGATCTTAATTGTGAAGTCAAACTCCCGCTTTGGGTGGAAGGATGGGTAACTCTTTTAAAACACATCACCAAATTTCTTAACAATGGGTATTTTCCCATGAAGTCACCACTTTCATCAATTGTTTTATAAATTTTAACTCGCATATAATGTAAACCTTTTTTTTTGGCCTTTTTAAGTTGCATAGCTAACAATTTCCTAACTGAGATCTCACGCTTTATACCCTGAATGTCTTCTATTTTTTAAGTCATCCAAACAACTAATATGTTTCTCAAAATAGTCAACCTTTTCCTTATGCTTAGCTAGCTAATTAACACCTATGATTACATCATAAGACCCCAAAGGAGCAACATAAAGGTCAAATTTAGTGGAAAAACTTGGCAAGTCAAGGACTGCTCCAAAAAGACACATACTAACTATGAAAACAACATTATTTCCATAATGTACAACCCATGATTTATCCATTTTTCCATCTTTTCTTTTTAATTTCAATGTTAATTTAGTAGAAATGAAACATTCAATAGCTCCAGTATCAAAAATTATAGTCACAGGTATACCAAATAACTTACCTAGAACTTCTATGGGTGTGGCTTGCTTTTCAACATGTTTGTCACCATCTTTGCAGCAGTGTATCTTTTTGCTATCGCTTGTGGTCATCCTTCTTCAAAGGACATTGATTTACGTAATTATCTTTGCCACAATTGTAGCAGCCTCCTATAGGTCCCTTCCTAGGCTCAAATTTATTTCATGCCCTTAAATTTATCATTTTGACTCCCATAGGTCTTATGTCCATTATTATTGTTCTTGACAAATTTATTTTGCACATTAGTAGTAGGTTTATTTTTGTTGATTTCTTGTTGTTATCAGTGAAAAAATTTGTTTTTCATACCAAACTTTTTCCATGGTCCCTTTTTGGGTGCAAGAGATGAAGAAGAGTTTGGAACTTTCTTTTGATTTCCTCCTTATGGGCAAGAGATCACTTTCAATTTCTACTCCTACCTTATGGATTTTTCTACAACCCCTTCCATAGTGGTTGGGATGTGAACATCTACTTCACCACCTATAATGGGATTTAATCCCATTATAAAATTTTATTTACGAAATCTCGTCAGTTTGGTACTAAGGTACGTACTTAAGGAGCTTAGTAAACCTCTCCTAGTACTCTATTACGGTAAATTTTCCTTGAGCTAAGTTCTGAAATTTAGTCATTTTTTGATCATAGTAAAGTTATGGCAGCCATCATTGCCTAAAATAATTTTTAAATTGATCCCATGTAATATTTTCTTCATCAATGTTTAACTCAGCTTTGTGGCTGTCCCACCATGAAGATGCTTCATGGGAAAGCCGATAAACTCCCATATTACTTTTGTTTCTTCCAAAAATTTCCTTATAGAAAAGTACTTAGCATTAACATTAGATGCATTATTGTTATCAACACCCAAATTTTCCAACATTAGAGTTGCCCATGAGAGGTGGCTAATTTTTATTACCATCATCTTCTTCCTTCTCATTTCCCATTACTTGTTGTTCAAGTACAACTAAATGATCTCTTTTGTCCAATAGAGCAGCAATGATTACATCAAGTTTTTGGGCAGTAGCTACTTCTCCACCAGTGGTGGGTTGTTTTCAGCATTTCCTCTTGTTCTAACTATTTTTTGTTAATAAGAAAATTTAAGTTTTATCAAATTATGGACACAATAGGTCTAAGAGTTGCAACCTTCACTTGATACCAAGATGTAACATTCCCATTTTAAGAATTTAGAAACAAGGGAATTTTTTTTATAATAATGTTCTCTATTCTAAATAATCATAATTTAGAACACACATTCCATGCCAATCAATCTCATAACAGATAACCATATGTAGTTGTAATGACTCGGTGTAACACCGATCTCTCATTTCATGACTCGGTGAAACACCAATCTCTCATGTTAACTCATTGAATTGTATACTAGGTATACTTGGTTCTCATACCATTTTTAAGGTGTTAAGTGTTTTGTTTAAGAGGCCTATCTAGAATACTTGTTACCAATATTCATCTAAAATCTCACTTCTTAAAATTAGGTGACATAGGACAATGCAACCAATAGCTTGCTTGTGATACTTTGGCCAAATATTTACAACATACTGTTCATGTTAATATTCCTAGATGACATACTCATCAAACGGAATACATCCTTCACCCCACTTCATCTATTATCTAGAATGGTCTTCACTGACTCTTGTCAGTCCACTTGTTCAAGGTTTAACCCTAACCAAGGTTAACAACATAGTCTAGTGTAGAAGGATACTTGTGGTGACTAAGGGTACATAGACATACTCAACATACTCATCAAGAGTTTTCCCCAACACTAGATCATACTTCCAACCTGGCCTAGGGTATAACTAAGATCAAGTATGAGTTTATGTAGATCTAGATGATTCAACTCTGAAGGGTGTTGCAACATGTCAACTGCAACATAGTATCCTCATGAAGACCTAAGTCTTCATGGAGGTACGGTGCTGCAATTGGCATGTGCCAACATCCGATAGAGTCATCCCCTCTGATGTACATACCCAAGAAAGAAGTTAATTACTTAATTATTTTTCTTAATTAAATTCTAATTACAATAGCCATGTTGAATCCCTAGTTTCATTAACCATTAAGGTTGCCAACAATAAATGAATTGTAATTGCTTTGTAGAAACATCAAGATTTCCTTTTATTCATTAACTTCCTAATTTAGGATACAATTTACAAATAGAAACAACATACTAACAATATGGTTCACTTACTTAACTTAACCATGATTTAACTTGCTTAAGTTCTGAGTCGATTATTTTTAATAGACTTCATTGAAATGAAGTCTACTATTATATATTTGTATATACCTTTCTTTAGTTTTATTCAGATTAAGGTACAATTCATGAGGAAGTACCTCTTCCTCTTTCCAAGACGACATTAGGTTTAATTTCCCAAGGATTCTAAATAAACTGATTATCATTTCGAAATAGTTGTCTTTGTTTTTCTTATTAAGAATTAGGGTTCATTGTAACCTATTAACATTGTACAAGTTATCACAATGGATTTTCTCTTCCATTACATCATTTTAAATAACCATAGTGATTTAATTAAATGATCAACCAAGAATGCCAACTTGATAAGTTGCATTTAAATAAAGGGATAAAGTGTATCTAATTCCCTTACCACCTAGTTAATTTTATTTCAACCAAAAAGGGGTTCAATTTAGAAGTGTATATATATATATATATATATAAGAACATAGATATCACTAATAATCAATGAATATGTAAAAAGATAACACATCAAGTACAGACAAGCCCACAATCTTTTCCATTTATCTAGGAGGAATTCATACATTGCAAGTACCAATACTTCAGACATCCTCAGTGTCAAACAACAACAATAAGCTCTATAAAATTAAAAATTTCCCTTCCAAAAATACATTTTAATATTGAATCATATTTCCCATAAGAGAGCCAATCTTTTAGTAAACAAAATTAACATCATAAAATATCTTCTCTCCCTTTTTACCACTTATGAAGTCCATCTCGCAAAATTTTCTAAAGACAGTCGGTTTAGTGAACTCGAGCATGATAAGCACTAAACATTAAAATGATATGCTTTTAACTAATTGTTCCATAAAAATAACTATGTTTTCATGAAATAGTTAAAGTATTATAGAAAGACAGGTCAAATAATAGAAGTCATAAGAGGGATAAACAAAATGATAATCCATATCAACATTAAGAAAATATCATGGTGTAATAAAATCAATGTTTAGCCGAATATTTCATAAAAGAATTATTTCAGATAAGTAATATTTCCACAAGTTCACCAACCGCATTTCAACTACAACTATTTATGATTCATCACTTGATTCATTCCATCTAACCCAAAAGAAAAAGATAAACTAATAATTCACCTTAAAGCAACAATGATCATGGGATCATTTGTGAAGTTCCCTAAACATCCCTAAATTATGTCAGTGTAAAATATTGTTTTGAGAGCTTTCCATCGACTGTGAGAACACACAAATAGACATCGGGAGCTCTAGTTATGTCCAATCAAAGTTCAGTCAATGAGAAAGTCAACTATGGTCAACTAGTCAATATTGGACCAAGGGCACTGTGACACATGGAAAAAGGCAAAGGGATTCGTTTGTGGGTTTTCGATCTCCGGTCTTCGATGGTCGTAAAAGATATCTCATTAGAACAAGAGGCTCAAATTTTGTTACGGAGGGGAGCCCACCGTTGTGTGGACTATGGTATTATCGCCAATGTGGTGGGTCCACAAGCCACCACATGGCTTGCCACCACTTAGCCATTTTTCATTTTGAATATCATAGTATTATATGGTTGAATTTTATATTATTCACCATATTACTATACAATTTCAATTTGTAATGTTTAGGGTCGAATCTTGGTGAGACCACATTCCCACATATCTCGGTGGTCACAAAGCACACCACATGACTCAGCCAAACATTAATACAACCACCCACATAATCTTCCAAACCCCCATATATTGCTAGGTCCACATGGTGGATGGGAGGATGAAGTGGTGGTAGGGGGACATATGCCATGCATGAAGCTTCCATGTGAGGAGAAGGAGGTGGGGTGGTTATGCCTCAAGTGGTCCCATGACCACCTAAACATGCATGGGAAAGGATATTTAAAGCCTAAACTCTATCTCCTCCCCCAAATGTGGGAAATCCCCACTTAATTATGTCCACTTCTTGTTATCCCGTAAACTTGACAAGGGCAATTTAACAGGAATGATCTTAAGATCCCTTCCAGGAAATCCAGTTTTCCGATCTTAGTCATTTTTGTCCTTTTTTGGCTAGGCGCGCCTTTTGTCTCATGTAACACCGCATTTTTATCTCGCGCCCTCTTCATTTTCTTTGGTGCACCCTTTGAGGTGTTGACACAACAATTGTTGCGCCTCCCCATGATGCACCTTTCCCGCCTGCGCCAAGGCATGCGCCTTCATGTCAACAACACAAAAGTTGCACCGTGTTTTGGTGCGCCTCGCGCTCGAAATCTAGTGTTGACAGTCCTTTAAATGCGCCAAAGGTGCACATAATTTCATGTTGACATGCGTTTATCTACGCCAAAGGGCACAAAGTTTTACGTGTCGACACGTGTTTTGGTGCGCCACTTGAAAAAGTGGTTGGCACATTTATTACACCCTTGCCTATATATAGGTGCATCCACCCTGTCACTTTCACAATTGAAAACACGTGATAATTTTATTCCTCTAGCACTGTCAACACGCCTGTCATCCTCGTGTCACATTCGTGGACCCCGCTTCATCTCTCACGTTCTATATATTCCGGGTGAGTGGTCCTTGTTTCTCTTGTGTTTTCTTTTTTGTTGGTTGTTTGGGTGGTAGGATATAATGGATCTATGGAGCCATGAAACCCTCCCCTTCCTGCTGTTCTTGCAATCTCTCTCCCCAAGCTATTTCCATCCCTCTTTCCAGATCTGCTGTTAAAGAGGGCTCCGCCTCAAAAATCTGACCTGGATCTCTTCACTGCGCCCCTTCACCATCTGAATCCCTGAAAGGAAATGGCCTAAAAACACACTCAAACCCATCAGGGAGAGAAGAAAACTTAACAACCCATTTTGGACTACTTTTTCCTCTTGGCGCATTCGCCACGCCTGTTACATAAAATACAGTCACGCCAAGAAGGCACACTGATCCTCGCTTGCAACATGAAAATTACCCGCGCCATGTGAAACCGAGTAAATCCTAACAATGGCGCAGGCGCATCCCCTCTTACAGCAACACAATGTCATGCAAGCCTTCCCTACGCCGCGCCAAGTTCCCCTTTTGCGCACATAAAACCTATGTTACACACATCAACCCTGCGCCCTTCGGCACACCAAAGTTCCATGTAACATGAAAAATATATGCGCCATTGGCGCATCCTATCCCCATGCAACATGAAAATTATCTGCGCCCAATATAAAACACATATGAATGGCGCAGCGCACTTCTGCTTATAATAACAAAAATGTCATGTGCAGCATCCTTGCGCCCTACGCCCTTTGGCTAATTTGTTCCTTGTAACACCCTTCTTCTGTGCACCATACTATTAACCCTGCAGCCTGCAGTGTCCTTGCGCCCTACGCCTGAGGCCTTAAAATTACTAACTCTTCATTCTGTCAATGCTTTAATGGAAGATCTGATGGCTAACATGGCTCTTTTGCATTGGACTTCACTCCTCCTTCTTGCAGATCAGCAACTGAACTCAGATCCACATATGTCTACATCAAGCAAGAGACCGACCAAATCAAAGGGAAAAGCTAAACTTACAGAGGAAGAGATGAAGTACAAGTATCAGAGGGTCAGAATGCCCGAGTCCCAGGCAGAATGTGACCTGGATATAAGAGACTCTGAGCTCGGTCACATTGACATGGAAGATTTCTGGGCCAGAACCAGGAGAGTCACAGGAAGTCCTTGGATGGACAAACTGGTGGGCAGTGGTCTGCATTTTGCCGGAGGGATTCCCGTCAGTACAATAAACAATGAATTCATGATGGTAGTGGCCCGCTGCTACAATAAAGACACAAGATGTGTCGAAAATGAAAAGGGCGAGGTTATAATCAACCTTACTACCCGACATTTCAAAATCATGCTTGGCATCCCTCACCACTGGCATTTCGTGGCCGTGAGCCAAGAAGACTGCATTAAGGCATGGGAGGATAATGAAGACCAGTGCATGCAGCTCATGAATGAGGTCTACCTAAAGAACAAGAAGGTGATAACCAGATGGCCACAGGTTATTCACCATAGTGACTTCTCTCGAGGAACTGAGTGACACTATCACGTTCCTGAGTAGAGTATTTGGGCTTTCTGACACCCATTACTTTCACAAATGGATGCTCAGGTACTTTGAAACTATGAACAAGAACGTACTAGATCAACGCTTCGAGTGGGTGAGATCATAAGCAAGTACCATATCCGAGCAGCTCCAACAACTCACCACAACGGGAGGTTCTACATGAACTCCTACGTAGTTTATGCTGCAGCCTCGAGAGGGATTATCCAGCATTGAGCCGATGCGGGGTTTGGCCCCAGGTGAGAATATATGAGTACTACCCAGAGCTGAAGCTGGAGAATAGCATCCCGCAGTTTACCAAGATTAACGACGCTTTCTTCTACAACATCGTCTACCTTTTGAGGCCAAACATGACTCACTCGAATGACCAAGAGCATTGTCACAGAATCGAGAAGTGGGGAGCACTGTTTACCCAATTCCCCACCTTCACCTATCTCAGAGCGCCAACTTCTTGGGGAGCCCACCAAATTACCGAGATATGCCGGCCCCAAGTTGATCCTGTTAGAGCTGTCCAGACAGCTCATAACCTATCATGAGAAATGTTTGAAGAGGAAGAAGGGTGGAACTCCTTTCCCCTCACAAGTGGGCAGATACACCTACGTTTCTCATCACAAAGCCCGGAAATGTTTGCAGAGCTAGAACTGCTAAATCTAAAGCACAACTTCCCGGCCAGGCCCACTTTCGATCCAAGGAATTTCCTTCCCAAGGAAAAACTTGATCCAATCCACATTCCACAGATCGAGGACATTTATATCGACCTGTATCATGAGGTCGAGCTCAGAAGAAAAGACCACTCTCGCCTGGCCCTGGCAGAGATCATTCAGTATGGCATGGCCATTGTCCCAAGAGGTTATCAAACTACCGATCAAGAAGTTGATCAGGTGTATCTGGACACGAATGGGGACAACTGGCCATTTTTGCTAATCGATGAAACAAAAGTGCCCCAGACTATTGAAGAAAGGGTCAAGGAGACATTGCGGTGGATAGAGCACTGGTGCAGGATGAATGGCCTTATCTACCTCGGGGTGGATTTCACCACGTCCCCTTTGGGCAACGCACCTGTCAGGCCAAAACATTTTCCAAAGGGAAAAGGTAAGGACAAAGAGGGAGAACCAAGCTCTACCCGAGAAGAAGCTCCTGAGAGCCCTCCTTCCACCACACAAGAATAGGTTGTGAGCCTGTTATCTCTAGAGAAAAGAAGTGGCCGAAGGTGTTCCGATGGGCACATCCATTCATGGATGATGCCACTGCTACAACTACTAAGGTTCCTTCTCTCCCTTCTCTTTCTCCTCTTCCCCCTCCTCTCGTGGCTCAAATGACCATCCCTTTGGTCGTATCTTCTTCCCCATCTTCCACTGTTCCCCTTTCCTCTTCCTCCATCTTCTCTTCCCTTGCGGAGCTGTCCCCCACCATTTCTTCTCTCATTTCTCAGCTCCCTTCCATCCCCACATCTACTTCCCTTGCAGTGTCTCCTCCTTCCGAGCACTTCACTGGCCTCTCTGTCAATGCCACCACCAAGTGTCTCTACGCACTTCCCTTCCACTACTGCAGCTGCCCCCTCTTCCACTTCTGGTCCCACTCCCATAAGTCCAGCTTGGATCTCTCAGCACCTGAGCCAACATAAGAGGAAAGTCCCTATCACACCGATGGACTTCTCCATCATCCCATCAAAGGGGGCTAAGAAGCAAAAGCCCATAACCCGCTTCTCTCAGAGTGCATCAGGGGAGAGGGTAATGGAGATCACGTATCCCGATCCTTCCAAGAGTAAAGAAGATCTGTCTCCGACAGATTATACAGTGACCCAAGTCACAATGGGAACATCTTCTGAAAGCCTTCAAGGAGAGGCCCTATCTGTAGTCGATGCCCTTTGCAAGAAGCTCCAGGAAGCAAAGGAAGAAAAGAGGCTATTAAAGGAGCAAAATAAACATCTTCTCCATGCCTTGCAGAAAATGGGCAGTGCACCTCCTACAACTGCCACCGAAACTCCTGAGCCCCTGAGCCAGATAAGATAAATGAATACGCCAAAATCGGCGAGCAGGGTATGGCAATATTCATCCACCTGGAGAGACCAAATCCTCAAGGAAAGTGAGGGAGTAATCGTCAGGTTCACCGAATTGTATCAGAATATCGATCGGGGAACAAGGCACTCCAGGTGATTGCGGGACCCATCTCCGAAGAGTTGGACCATGCTAGGCTACAGCATGAGACCTTCCAGAAAATGCTCGACTGTTCAGTCAAAGATCTGGTCAAGTTCGGCATCTTCGATCACCCCAGAGCCCCCAACAAAATCCTTTCTACTCTGGACTACCGGGTCGATCAGTTGGAGTTTGTCCTAGAAAAAATAGATAAAGTCAAGGAGGAGGCCTTGGAGGCTATGCACCAGATGGAGCAGATCATCCTGAGAATGTCCCCAGGCTTTCTCACTCCTTCTTTCACCTTGAGGAAGGCAGATGAAACTATTCGGATCTTCAAGGAGATCATCTCGCAGGGGCTGGGGCCAGAAGTCACCTTTGACACCGAATCCATCAACAACCTTCTGGCCTGTCGTGACTTCATAGGGTACCTGATAGAGGCAGGAAACGAATATTCCAAGCTCCCGGAAAAGCTCACAGAGGAGCGGGAAACTTGCAAAGTTATCAGTGATCATCACAAGGATCCTACCCAGGATCAACTTCAGCCCATGATCAAGCAAGTTCATGGAATATCGGGCCCAGTTCCATATCACCTCTCCTGAGCAACAGCAGAAGCAAGACACCCCTTTTCGGCCGCGAGACGATGATGAATAGTCTCCTTCCTCTCGATCTTCTTTTTGTAAATATCTAAGAGTATGTTGGCACAAATGATGACATCATCCATGTTGCACCATGGGATGATGTCATCCACCAAGTTGCCAAAAGTCAATAGTTGACTTTTAGATATTTTGTAGATACTTTGTAATTAAGTCGTTGGTTTCTTTTTGTCTTCTCTCTTCTCCTTCTTCTATATATACTTGAATGCTTGTTGTATTCAAGGAGGTGGATATCTTTCAGATGAAAAATAGAAGTAGGAAGAAAAGACTTTGAGCTTTTGTAACAGAAAAGATATTAATACAAATATTAAGACTTTGTGCTGAATATGCGTGTTATGAGCATTTTAATCTTTCTTACGTCAGGTTTATGTGCTTATTCTGTTAAATCTATCTCTACTTTTTTGTCATTTATCCATCAGTATTGCTCTGTTCGTTTATGCAAGTAGGTTTGGCTCCACTTATTACCAATCCCAAAACATAATCCTTCTGATCCTTCTACTTTGGAATTCATTTCTTTTCTCCCTTCGGATCTGATCTTTCTTCGCCCTTCCTTTCATTCCCTTCTCTTCGCAGTTGGAAATACCCCTACTGGGATGAGATCCCAAACCCCGAAGGCAGAATATTGTGGGACTTGCACAAGATTCCTGCCGGTAGAATAGCAATAAACCAGTTTCGCTTTGCTGTCTCAAAGAGGGGCTATGCCCTGCACACTGTTGGCTCGTCTATCCATAGATCTGCTCTCACGATAGATTTTTGACCAACAGTTTTTGGCGACTCTACTGGGGATCGAACAGATCTACTGGATCTATGGTAGTGGTATGTTAGAGAATTAGGAAAAAGTCAAAAATCACTACCTGTTTGCAAATTTTAAACTTTTCACTAAAATCCAAAATTTTTGCAAAAATGCTCCAAACTGAAAATTTTCTTCAGAGATCCCTAGATCTGGACTAGATAGAGATCTTTAGTTCACTGAGTTTTTACAAAAATCTGTATTTTTTCATAGATCTGAGTTTCTGATAGTTTACCAAAAATTTCAAACTCTTCAAAAAGTCAACTCTAGATCTGAAAATCAGCTTACTAAGTTTTACCCTGTTTTATCCTCGTTGATCTTTGTTATTAAAACCACAATCGGTTTTCAAAAGAGGGATAAATTTTAAAATTTGGAAAAGTACACACTGCTGTTGTTTTCTATCAAAAAATAAAAATCAGCAAGTACAATCAAAAAGAGTTTTAAATCTGCCCCAAAGTATTACAGATCTGAAGGAACACTGGCGGGTGAACCATTTACTCATAGCAGGAGAGCTCATGGAGAAGTTGATCCTACTTTTGATCTACTCCAAAGGCACAACTTCAGTGTTACACCAGCACGCTTCTCGTCACTGAGCTCACCGACCGGCATCCAGGAGTGTCTCACCTCCACGAAGGAAGCATCTCTCGCAAGGAGTATCCACATCACTTTGCAGTGCTTTGTTGCTCAGTGGAACCATCCTCCCAGCACGCATCCTTTTTCTAGCTGTTCAAATGGCGGTACCATGGGGAAATGCTATGGGCCCTCTGGCTTTGCCACATCCTGTTCACGCGCTCCCACATGGAAATCGAAAGAATTTTCCCAAATTTGATGGGAGCGGAAACCAAAGCACCGATTCTCACATATCCGCATTCATCATGTCTTGCAGTATCCTCGATGTGACCCATGAAGATGTGTCGGTTCACCTTTTTCTGGAAGACTTTGCAAGGACCCGCCGCAGAATGGTTTCAGCATTTTCCGCTGGATCTATTACTAGTTGGGCCACCTTACGGGCTGCATTTGAAGACAGGTATAAGCCTTCCGAAGATGCGTTCGCATTGCTATCAAAGATCACTCACCTAAAGAAGGAGGTCAATGAAACTATGCGTGACTTCATCACCCATTTCAATTCACTGATCAACCGTGTTCCGCCTACCATGCTTCCAACACCGGAAAATCAGAAGTGTTTCTTCGTAAATGCCATGAGCTCAAAAGTAAGTTTCTTACTCCTGCAAGAACAAGTCACTACTTTGGTTCTCGCCCAAGCTGCTGCCATACGGATTGAAGACAACTTGCTAATATCTGGCGAGTTAAAGTGAGAGCCATCCAAGCCTAAAGCTTTGATCCCTTCTCCAACTCCTTCATCTGATCCGGCATTTCAAAAGATGGCGAATGACTTGCTCACATTAAAGAAGCAGTTAGCTCAAGCTTCCCCCAGTTCCTCATACGGGATATTCCACGAAGAACTTTCACTTCCAACAACGATCCCGCATAGGCCGCGTTTTCCTGCAACTACTCCGTGGTTGGCACTTGAGGCTCCTCCGGTCAACGCTTTAGCTGAGATCGAAGAAGAAGAGGAACAAAATTATGAAGAACCTCCATCGCCAGGTGAAGATGATCAAAATGTCGGTGAACCGACTGGCGACTCTACTATCGGGTATATGGAATTTGATGAGGGGGAATCTGATGAAGAAGAGGGTACCCAAGGGTATGCAAGTGGACAATCATATGTTGTTTTTACCCGCTCGCAAGGAAAAGAGGCAGAAATTGCTGCCAAGGTGTAGAAAGAGAAAGCCGTGTCAAACACTCCTCCAATCATCGTAAAAAGAGGTAATCCCCTTCCGGCTCAATCAGTCACTAGGTATTTTTCAAGAAAATATTTTTCCCCTGTGTCTCCTCCGAATCAGCCCTCTCATGTTCCTATTAAGGCCAATAATCCTACTCTACCACCGTGAAATGAAGGACTCATTTCTTCATCAACGCAACCCTTGGCCGCGTTTGACATCATTGATCATGCTAAAAAGACCAAGATCCAAATGTCTGAAGCCGAGTATCTTCAGTCAAACCCTGAACAACTTGTTAGGTTGACTGAATACATCCAAAATCAAGATGTCATAACTACTCAGGTTTCCCCGAAAGGAATCCTTTCTACTCCTCCTTCATCTCGTATAAACGTTGCCTCGACCTCTGCATCAGGCAAGATAGAACCTTTCTATCTCTCCCTCCTAATTAATGGCCACAAACTAAGCAACTGCATAATTGATTCTGGGGCTTCTGATAATGTCATGCCGGCAAAAATTCACCCATGCTTTGGGCCTCACCCTTACCAAGCCTTTTGGTAGATGTTATTCCTTGGAAACCAAGTAGGTTCCGCTGATCGGTCAAATCAAGGATGCGCAGTTCGCATTTGCGGCATTCCCAGAGAAAAGAGTAAAGATGACCATCCTTGTTGCCGACATTCCGGCAGCATATGGAATTCTTCTAGGAAGGAGCTTTTGATAGTGAAGTTGGTGGGGAGATTCATATGGATTGGTCTAAGGCCAAAATTCCCGTCAAAGGCATAATGCAAACATTGGAGCCAGAATCTCAAAAGAAGTATTTAGTTACTGATTCTGATGATCCCAAAGCCCAAATTCTCTTTGAATCATCTGAGATGGGGAACTACTTCTTGTCTACAGAATCTGATAAAATTAACATTCTCATCCAAGAAAAGATCTCGAACGAGATATGGACATTGCAGTTTGATGGTAGCTGTGCAACTAGCGGATGCGGCGCTGGGGTTGTGCTGATATCTCCTGAAGAGGAGATTATTCCTCTCTCTTTCAAGTTGTAGTTTTTCAACACGAATAATACTGCTGAGTATGAATCTTTGCTACTTGGCATGCAAGCCACAAAGGAAAGAGGGATCAAAAATCTAAAAGTACAAGGTGATGCCGAATTAGTCGTAAATCAAGTAAAAAGGATATACCAAGTGAAAAATGAAAGGCTCGGCATTACCGCAATGCAGTGTGGGATAACATCGAAGAATTTGATGCTTTCTCAATAGAAGCCATTCCAAGGGCTCAAATGACATGGCCGATTCATTAGTTGTTTCAGCATCCCTTATGCTGCCTCACCCAGGGTTGAAAACAGACACGTATACCATTGAGGTAGTTTTCCACCCAAGCGTGCCAGACAATTCTCAGCACTGGTAGGTATTCAATGATGACAATCAACTTATTGCCTTTTTGGAAAAGGTAGAAAATTTCAGAGAGCTTCATTTTGAAGGATCCACTTCTGCATGCCGGGAATCTATTACTGATCAAGACGATGAATCAAAAAGGAGCGATGGCATATGTCAACTCAAAGGAAATAAAATTCCAAAAGGTTTGGTTTCTCTGGAATGTTTGTTCGACAGACATGATCATTTTTGTCGAAAGAAAAGGCAAGACAATCCTAACTCCTCCCCAGAGACCGAGCCGGTCAATCTAGGTACTATGGAACATCCGCAGTTTGTAAACATCGGAAAATGTTGCACACCTGAAGAAAAGTGGAAGTTTGTCAAATTGCTAAAAAATACATGGATGTATTGGCATGGTCTTATGCCGACCTTAAATCCTTCAAGCCGAAGGATGTCCAACACGACATCCCATTGAAGAATGATGTCAAACCCTTTCATCAGAAACAAAGGCACTACAATCCCAAGGTCTCGGTACCATTCAGTGAAAATACAAAAAATGCTGGATGCGAGAATCATTTTTCCTATCCATCACAGTACCTGGTTACAAATATTGTGCCAGTACGCAAGAAAAATGGTGAGATACGCATCTGCGTAGACTTTCACAACCTGAATCAGGCATCCTTAAAGGATAACTACCCCCTTCCCATAATGGATCAGGTTCTGCAAGTAGTAACTGGATCAGAAATGTTGTCTATGCTTGATGGTTTTTCTGGCTACAATCAAATTGAAGTCTCACCTGAAGACCAATTCAAAACAGCATTCACTACCCCCTGGGGTACATTCACCTACAGCAGGATGCCCTTTGGCTTGACTAACGCTGGCGCCACCTTCCAGCGGGCAATGGACTTCACATTCAAAGGTATAATGGGGAAGGTCATCATAGTTTATTTGGATGACTTAACTGTGTTCTCTAAATAGTGAAATGATCATTGTGATCATTTGGAGCAAGTATTGGCCAGATGCCGAGAGCATGGGATCTCCCTGAATCCAAAAAGTCTATTTTTGGAGTCACAGAAGGAAAGTTACTGGGGCACGTAGTCAGCAAAGAAGGAACAAAGATAGATGCTGAAAGGGTTAGGGCTATCCAGAGCCTTACTTTACCAACAAGCAAGACCGGCATTCACTCTTTCTTTGGAAAAGTAAACTTTCTCAGACGCTTCGTTCCTGATTTTGCTGAGAAGACTCACCATATATCAAACATGATGAAAGGGTCACCAGCTTTCCGGTGGAGCGAAGAAGGAAAGAAGTCATTCGAGGAGATAAAAGCCTCCGTCACCCATGCGCCAGTCCTGGTATGTCCTGATTTCTCCAAAAATTTATCATGTATAGTTATGCATCTGAGCATACAGTGTCAGCTATCCTAATGCAAAAGAATTCTGAGGATGTTGAATCCCCGATTGCGTTTATGAGCTCCCCCTCAAGCCTCATGAATTGAAGATGTCTCAGTTGGAAAAGCATGCCTTCGCCATTGTCAAAGCAGTCAAGAACTTCAGGTACTACATTCTAAACTCTCATACGGTAGTTCTAGTTCCTGACACGGCAGTCAAGTCCATCTTAACTCAACAGGAGTTAGGGAGTTTGCGAGGGAATTGGATCGCAAAAGTCCAGGAGTATGATCTAGATATAAAACCAACCAAGCTAGTAAGAGGCAAGGGCCTTTGTCAGCTCATGGCTGAAAACCGAGGTTCAGAAGACCCTGACGAAAAGATGATTGCACCGATGGAGCACAAAGCCAGCTGGAGAAAGCCGATTCACTACCCATGGTTCTATTTGTCGCGACCAGCGACGAATGGTATTCTGATATTGCTTTCTTTCTCACTTATGGTGAATGCCCAGCTCATCTAACTACAAAGGAGAAGCATGCTATAAAGCTCAGAGCAGCCAGATATGTCATCTGGGATGACGGTTTATACAAACGCGAATAGATGGCATCTTCTTGCGATGTGTTGACAAACCACAACAGACAAAGTTACTTCAAAGTTTTCATGATTCAACCTGTGGTGGTCACTTCTCCTCTTCCGTGATGATAGCACACAAGATCATCCGGGCCAAGTACTATTGGCCAACACTTTTCCAAGATACAACCACCTGGTAGCAAAGTGTGAGCCTTGCCAGCAATTTGTTGGTAAGCCAAAATTGGCTACTTTTCCCCTCAGGCCGGTCATCATTGATGAACCATTCAGCAGTGGGGAATCAATTTTATCGGTGCACTCAATCCCCAATCGAGTTCCGACATAGTTATGTCCTGACAGCAATAGATTACTTCACGAAATGGGTGGAAGCCATACCTGTCAAGCATGCCACTTCCGAGGTTGTTTGCAGTTTCATCAAAGAAAATATCATTGTCAGGTTTGGCATTCCAAGCAAGATTGTTGCTGATAATGCTTCCAACTTCTCTTCACGGGAAGTTATTAGTTTTTGCTATGAATACGGGATAACCTTGGCTCACGCCTCGATTATTACCCCCAAGGAAATGGTCAGGTAGAATCCAGTAATAAAAACTTAGTGACCATTATACGAAAGCTAGTCGATAAGAATCAGCTGAACGTGGCACAAGTCATTGTATGACACCTTGTGGGCAGACCGTATTACTCCAAAGAGGTCCCTCGGTATGTCACCTTTTCAAGTGTTATATGGAATCGGTGCTGAACTTCCCATTTCTGCGGAACTTCCTGCTCTGCGCTTGGCACGAGCGATTGAAGATGAGACTTTCCAAAATTCTCTTGAAAAGAGGATCATGTATCTAGCAGAGCTCGAAGAAAAGAGAGTAAGAGTGGTCGACAGGATCACCGAACATCAGAATCAAGTCAAGAGACTGTTTGATAAAAAAGCTAAGCAAAGAGAGTTCCAGGTGGGAGACCTCATCCTTTTGTGGGACAAACGAAAAGAGCCAAAGGGCATGCATGGAAAATTTGATTCCCTATGGAGAGGACCTTTCAAGATCAAACGGCTCAATGGAGAGAATAGCTTCTATCTCTCGTATCTAGATGGAACTGATCTCCCGCTTCCCTATAGCGGGCAACATCTCAAAATATTCAGGAAGTAGAGCTTGCTCTCTTCTTTGTACAATTTACTTTATGTCGTGTGTTTTCTTTTTGTCATGTGTTTGATTTCATTGTGTGTTTTCTTTTGTCATCACCCTTGTTTTTGACTCTCTTGCCCAATGGATAGGCACATGAAAATCTGGGATTCTCTACCCTTAAGTTTCACTCAAAGATAGTCCCCAGAAAGAGCCAGCTTGTTATCCCGTAAAATTGACAAGGGCAATTTTACAGGTAACCCTACCAAATTTTTGTTTCGGTCCCGTGATGGGACCGAAAGTGTTCGGAATGATCTTAAGATCCCTTCCAGGAAATCTAGTTTTCCGAACTTAGTCATTTTTGTCCTTTTTGGCTAGGTGCACCTTTTGTCTATGCAACACTGCATTTATCTACGCCCTCTTCATTTTCTTTGGCGCACCCTTTGAGGTGTTGACACAACAATTGTTGCACCTCCCCGTGATGCACCTTTCCTACTGCTACCAAGGTGCATGCACCTTCATGTCAACAACACAAAAGTTGTGCCATGTTTTGGTGTGCCTCTGCGCTCGAAATCTAGTGTTAATAATTCCTTTAAACACGCAAAAGGTGCACATAATTTCATGTTGACATGCATTTATCTGTGCCAAAGGGCACAAAGTTTTACGTGTCGACACGTGTTTTGGTGCACCACTTGAAAAAGTGGTTGGCACATTTATTACACCCTTGCCTATATATAGGCATCATCGCCCTGTCACTTTCACAATTGAAAACACGTGATAATTTTATTCCTCTCACTGCACAACACGCCTGTCATCCTCGTGTCACGTTCGTGGACCCCGCTTCGTCTCTCACATTCTATATATTCTGGTGAGTGGTCCTTGTTTCTCTTGTGTTTTCTTTTTGTTGGTTGTTTGGGTGGTAGGATACAATGGATCTATGAGACCATGAAACCCTCCCCTTCCTTCTTGTTCTTGCAATCTCTCTCCCCAAGCTGTTTCCATCCCTCTTTCCAGATCTGCTGTTAAAGAGGGCTCCGCCTCAAAAAGCCGACCTGGATCTCTTCACTGTGCCCCTTCACCGTCTGAATCCCGAAAGAAATTGGCCTAAAAACACACTCAAACCCATCAGGGAGAGAAGAAAACTTAACAGCCCATTTTGGACTGCTTTTTCTCTTGCGCATTCGCCACGCTGTTACATAAAATACAATCACACCAAGAAGGTGCACTGATCCTTCTTGCAACATGAAAATTACCCGCCATGTGAAACCGAGTAAATCCTAACAATGGCGCAGCGCATCCCTTTACAAAAAAAAATGTCATGCAAGCCTTCCCTGTGCCGCGCCAAGTTCCCCTTTTGCACACATAAAGCCTATGTTACACACATCAACCCCGCCCTTCGGTGCACCAAAGTTCCATGTAACATGAAAAATATATGCGCCATTGGCGCATCCTATCCCCGTGCAACATGAAAATTATCTGCGCCCAGTATAAAACACATATGAATGGCGTAGTGCACTTCTACTTACAATAACAAAAATGTCATGTGCAACATCCTTGCACCCTGCGCCCTTTGGCACTAATTTGTTCCTTGTAACACCCTTCTTCTGTGTGCCATACTATTAACCCTGCAGCCTGCAGTGTCCTTGCGCCCTGCGCCTGGCCTTAAAATTACTAACTCTTCATTCTGTCAATGCTTTAATGGAAGATCTGATGGCTAACATGGCTCTTTTGCGTTGGACTTCGCTCCTCCTTCTTGCAGATCAGCAACTGAACTCTGATCCACATATGTCTACATCAAGCAAGAGGCCGACCAAATCAAAGGGAAAAGCTAAACTTACAGAGGAAGAGATGAAGTACAAGTATCAGAGGGTCAGAATGCCCGAGTCCCAGGCATAATGTGACCTAGATATAAGAGACTCTGAGCTCGGTCACATTGACATGGAAGATTTCTGGGCCAGAACCAGGAGAGTCACAGAAGTCCTTGGATGGAAAACTAGGTGGGCAAGTGGTCTGCATTTTCGGAGGGATTCCCCGTCGCATAAAACAATGAATTCATGATGGTAGTGGCCCGCTGCTACAATAAAGACACAAGATGTGTCGAAAATGAAAAGGGAAGGTTATAATCAACCTTACTGCCCGACATTTCAAAATCATGCTTGGCATCCCTCACCACCGCATTTCATGTAGCCATGAGCCAAGAAGATTTTGTTAAGGCATGGGAGGATAATGAAGACCAGTGCATGCAGCTCATGAATGAGGTCTACCTAAAGAACAAGAAGGTGATAACCAGATGGCCACAGGTTATTCACCGTAGCGACTTCTCCGAGGAACTGAGTGACACTATCACGTTCCTGAGTAGAGTATTTGGGCTTTCTGACACCCATTACTTTCACAAATGGATGCTCAGTACTTTGAAACTATGAACAAGAACGTACCAGATCAACGCTTCGAGTGGGTGGAGATCATAAGCAGTACCATATCCGAGCAGCTCCAACAACTCACCACAACGGGGAGGTTCTACATGAACTCCTACGTAGTTTATGTTGCAGCCTCAAGAGAGGGATTATCCAAAGATTGAGCCGATGCGGGTTTGGCCCCAGTGAGAATATATGAGTACTACCCAGAGCTGAAGCTAGAGAATAGCATCCAGCAGTTTACCAAGATTAATGATGCTTTCTTCTACAACATCATCTACCTTTTGAGGCCGAACATGACTCACGGTCGAACGACCAAGAGCATTGTCACAAAGAATCGAGAAGTGGGGAGCACTGTTTACCCAATTCCCCACCTTCACCTATCTCAGAGCGGCCAACTTCTTGGGGGAGCCCACCAAATTGCCGAGATATGCCGGCCCCAAGTTGATCCTGTTAGAGCTGTCCAGATAGCTCATAACCTATCATGAGAAATGTTTGAAGAGGAAGAAGGGTGGAACTCCTTTCCCCCTCACAGTGGGTAGATACACCTGTGTTTCTCATCACAAAGCCCGGAAATGTTTGCAGAGCTAGAACTGCTAAATCTAAAGCACAACTTCCTGGCCAGGCCCACTTTTGATCCAAGGAATTTCCTTCCCAAGGCAAAACTCGATCCAATCCACATTCCATAGATCGAGGATTTATATCGACCTGTATCATGAGGTCGAGCTCAGAAGAAAAGACCACTCTCACCTGGCCCTGGCAGAGATCATTCAGTATGGCGTGGCCATTGTCCCAAGAGGTTATCAAACTACCGATCAAGAAGTTGATCAGGTGTATCTTGACACAGATGGGGACAACTGGCCATTTGCTGCAATTGATAGAACAAAAGTGCCCCAGACTATTGAAGAAAGGGTCAAGGAGACATTGCATGGGATAGAGCACTGGTGCAGGATGAATGGCCTTATCTACCTCGGGGTGGATTTCACCACGTCCCCTTTGGGCAACACACCTGTCAGGCCAAAACATTTTCCAAAGGGAAAAGGTAAGGACAAAGAGGGAGAACCAAGCTCTGCTCAAGAAGAAGCTCCTGAGAGCCCTCCTTCCGCCACACAAGAATAGGTTGTGAGCCTGTTATCTCCAGAAAAAGAAGTGGCCGAAGGTGTTCCGATGGGCACATCCATTCAGGATGATGCCACTGCTACAACTACTGAGGTTCCTTCTCTCCCTTCTCTTTCTCCTCTTCCCCCTCCTCTCGTGGCTCAAATGACCATCCCTTTGGTCGTTTCTTCTTCCCCATCTTCCACTGTTCCCCTTTCCTCTTCCTCCATCTTCTCTTCCCTTGCGGAGCTATCCCCCACCATTTCTTCTCTCATTTCTCAGCTCCCTTCCATCCCCACATCTACTTCCCCTATAGTGTCTCCTCCTTCCGTGAGCACTTCACTGGCCTCTCTGTCAATGCCGCCACCAAGTGTCTCTACGCACTTCCCTTCCACTACTGCAGCTGCCCCCTCTTCCACTTCTGGTCCCACTCCCATAAGTCCAGCTTGGATCTCTCAGCACCTGAGCCAACATAAGAGGAAAGTCCCTATCGCACCGATGGACTTCTCCGTCATCCCATCAAAGGGGCTAAGAAGCAAAATCCCATAACCCGCTTCTCTCAGAGTGCATCGGGGAGAGGGTAATGGAGATCACGTATCCCGATCCTTCCAAGAGTAAAGAAGATCTATCTCCGATAGATTATACAGTGACCCAAGTCACAATGGGAACATCTTCTGAAAGCCTTCAGGGAGAGGCCCTATCTACAGTCGATGCCCTTTAAGAAGCTCCAAGAAGCAAAGGAAGAAAAGAGGCTATTAAAGGAGAAAAATAAACATCTTCTCCACGCCTTGCAGAAAATGGGCAGTGCACCTCCTACAACTGCCACCAAAACTCCTGAGCCCCTGAGCCAGGATAAGATAAATGAATATGCCAAAATCGGCGAAAAGGGTATGGCAGTATCCACCTGGAGAGACCAAATCCTCAAGGAAAGTGAGGGAGTAATCATCAGGTTCACCGAATTGTATCAGAATATCGATCGGGGAACAAGGCACTCCAGGGGATTGCGGGACCCATCTCCAAAGAGTTGGACCATGCTAGGCTGCAAGCATGAGACCTTCCAGAAAATGCTCGACTGTTCAGTCAAAGATCTAGTCAAGTTCGGCATCTTCGATCACCCTAGAGCCCCCAACAAAATCCTTTCTACTCTGGACTACCGGGTCGATCAGTTGGAGTTTGTCCTAGAAAAAATAGATAAAGTCAAGGAGGAGGCCTTGGAGGCTATGCACCAGATGGAGCAGATCATCCTGAGAATGTCCCCAGGCTTGCTCACTCCTTCTTTCACCTTGAGGAAGGCAGACGAAACTATTCGATCTTCAAGGAGATCATCTCGCAGGGGTTGGGGCCAGAAGTCACCTTTGACACCGAATCCATCAACAACCTTCTGGCCTGTCGTGACTTCATAGGGTACCTGATAGAGGTAGGAAATGAATATTCCAAGCTCCCGAAAATCTCACAGAGGAGCGGGAAACTTTGAAGTTATCAGTGATCGTCACAAGGATCCTACCCAGGATCAACTTCAGCCCATGATCAGCAAGTTCATGGAATATCGGGCCCAGTTCCATATCACCTCTCCTGAGCAACAACAGAAGCAAGACACCCCTTTTCAGCCGCGAGACGATGATGAATAGTCTCCTTCCTCTCGATCTTCTTTTTGTAAATATCTAAGAGTATGTTGGCACAAATGATGACATCATCCATGTTGCACCATGGGATGATGTCATCCACCAAGTTGCCAAAAGTCAACAGTTGACTTTTAGATATTTTGTAGATACTTTGTAATTAAGTCGTTGGTTTCTTTTTGTCTTCTCTCTTCTCCTTCTTCTATATATACTTGAATGCTTGTTGTATTCAAGGAGGTGGATATCTTTCAGATGAAAAATAGAAGTAGGAAGAAAAGACTTTGAGCTTTTGTAATAAAAGATATTAATACAAATATTAAGACTTTGTGCTTGAATATGCGTGTTATGAGCATTTTAATCTTTCTTACGTCAGGTTTATGTGCTTATTCTGTTAAATCTATCTCTACTTTTTTGTCATTTATCCATCAGTATTGCTCTGTTCGTTTATGCAAGTAGGTTTGGCTCCACTTATTACCAATCCCAAAACATAATCCTTCTGATCCTTTTGCTTTGGAATTCATTTCTTTTCTCCCTTCGGATCTGATCTTTCTTCACCCTTCCTTTCATTCCCTTCTCTTTGCAGTTGGAAATACCCCTACCGGGATGAGATCCCAAACCCCGAAGGTAGAATATTGTGGGACTTACACAGATTCCTACCGGTAGAATAGCAATAAACCAGTTTCGCTTTGCTGTCTCAAAGAGGGGCTATGCCCTGCACACTGTTGGTTCGTCTATCCATAGATCTGCTCTCACGATGATTTTCGACCAACACTTCTAAGGGAATTAATCCCTTCCT
This sequence comes from Taxus wallichiana var. yunnanensis, assembly GCA_018340775.1. Lineage (NCBI taxonomy): Eukaryota > Viridiplantae > Streptophyta > Pinopsida > Cupressales > Taxaceae > Taxus > Taxus wallichiana. The sequence continues at coordinate 221,939,962 of CM031236.1, read as the reverse complement.
AAGTGAAAACCCACCAAATAATTTAATCCCTTTTTAAATGCAATCCACCACCATGGGGAATTAATCCCATTTTTCATGTATGGGATGAGGCTAATATTAGCCTAAGGATAAATAATTTTGCATTATTTTAAGGGCCCTAATTTTGTATAAATAGGGAACCCATTTCATTGTAATGGACACACAACACAACAGAGAAGCTCATTCCTAGAGCTTAGAAAGGTGGAGAGTGAGCCAAGAGGAGAGTTAGTTTCCATGGGCATAGTTGTGTGAAGACCTAATTTATTTAGGCATTATTATTGACCTATTATTTTTAGGCAATAGTAAATTAAAATTATTGTGGCTAGGAGTTATTAATACTACCTAGTCGGCCCATAGCACCACACCAAATTATTGTGAATCCTAGAATATCGACCGAGAGTGCCATAGGGCATTACGAAGCGTCTAGAAGGCTGATCGAGAACCGGAGGATTCTGAACAATGGAGCTGGTGCCATTGAGCTTGCTAAATACGCCAGGAAAGGGGAAGTTGGGTGCTATTTTTCACCCTTGTCTTTTGAAGGTCTGGTTATTCTTCTAAGCAAGTTCTTAATAGTTTCCATTAGGTTTTCTTGTGAAAGTACTATTGTAACTTACAAGTTTTGACTAGTGGAATGGTTTGATAAGAACCTAGAGACGTAGGCAATTACCAAACTCCATAATCAATCATTGTGCAATTGTTTTTATTGTCTTGCATTAATTTTTAAATTGATTATTTAAAAAGGAGAAAATTATCGACAAATAATTAAATCCTATAAGGGTTTGAGATCAGGTAGATAAAAACTTGATTATTTTCGGATCAAAAATGATTAAAATTACAAAGCATTAACTTACTCCATTCTAGGATACTTATTGCCAAGCTCAATTAACTTTATGATGAAATTTAGGATGATCCAACTACATCATAAAGTAAGAATTTCTTATTTAAGAAACTAAATCCAAGTTCCAAGTCAATCTCTAACCTAAATTTAGGATTAGCATCAACAAGTTTGACAAAGGATAAATTTAATTTACATGCACCTAGATTTAGTCACACATCATAACAATTACATCCCTACTAATGTATCAGTCAAGGATAAGAAAGTAAGGATTTATCCACTAACTACTCACCATGTAAATCCATCAACGTAATACAAACCAAACAGGTCAGCTCCTTACACAGGAGCAATGCAGATGAGAGGATGAACAAAAGAGAGAGAGAAAACCTACATCTATGCCTTTAGAGTTTGAAGAGGACAGTATTGTGAATACCTTAACTTAGAATAGAGGGAAAGGATGACAACGAATAAATATGAGATAATATCTCATTATTCCTTCCTAAAAATAGGTATACATACCAAAATAAAAAAGGAACTGAGATAAATTTGAATAATAAAAACATACAACTCCAACAACCATTGAAACACAAAGAACTATTCGATATTGAAAATGATATCTACAATCAGTAACATGAAAGTTAAAAACTAAAAATAAGTTTTCCCAACATACAAATGAGAACATAAACTATAGCACAAAATCTACAAACTGAAAATGGTTATTCAAATTCTTTCAATTATTAATAGTACCTGAAGAAAAAAAAACAACAAAACATTAAAATCATTCCAAACGTTAGTAGCATCAGCTGAGAAGTTCTCTAGTTTTCCAAAACAAAGAGAGACAAAGTAACGTTGAAGTAAATTACCCTTATGTGGCCACAATTTTATTTTCAAAGTGCCAACACACACACAAGCTTACCCATCCCTTGATGGTAAAATGAAAAAGATGAAAACAATATTTAACAGTTGAAATTTCCATTCAAGCCAACCCAGATCCACATACTTCAAAAGAATCAATGGAACAGACTACTGGTTTAGGAAGAATGAAACCGACCCAGATTTGACCACAAGGAGAAACAATGAAACAATGACAAGACCCCAAGTCAAGTTCTCAAATTGAGCTCAAAAGAAGAATAGAAAAACTGAAAACATTCCATCCCATTTCCTTAAGATAGACAAGATTGAGTTAATCCACAGTTCAACCTAGATACCCCATTCCTATAGTATCAACTATACATCAAATTTAAATGAAAAGAACCAGTTAATCCCAACAAGATGAACTGATAAGGTAACTCTTGAAGCACTCAAACTCACTTCAGGAAAGATGCAAATAAATTTGATAAACCTTTCCATGGATCACGCCCATAGGATAACTATCAACCATGCTATCAGATAGATTGATTTGTGGAGATTTGATTAGACCCAAAATCAGACAAGTCACTAACAAGTCTTCTCAAAACTTAACAGGTGTAAGTAAAGAATCAACTTATTTTAAGTTCAAGTAGAAGCTAAACATGATTCTATCATTTTTTAAGCAAGGGAGAACAAGAAAAACTGAAACATATTTCTTTCATAGTAGTGAATTCTACTACCTAGTTTCAGTACAGTCCAACAGGAGCTCTCAGATTCAAAACATCTCAAGCTCAACAAAAGTAAAACATGTTTACTATTATTTTCAAACAATAAAAAATCCCAAAAAAATTTCTAGCATAGCCATAAATCATACTACCCAGTTTCAGTATAGTCCATACAGATAAAATGCAGAGAAAATAAGTTTTGAAAGCAAGACTAAAAATCAAATACAAACTCATTTATTTCCTAAGAACAAAGTTCTTTTAATGAATACATTTAGGAAAAAGTAGAACAAATTAATGGGTAGAGCCTATCATGCTTGATAGAGCTTCTTCTTAGTGTCCAGAGACGATTTCCTAGCTTAGCCTCAAAAGCTTCTTCTTCTTTTCCAAGAAACGTTAACAAATCCAAATCTTTCTACTTCTTCTTAAGCTCCCACAAGATCCAAAAATATCTCAATAATGCCAAGAATTCAGCTAGATAAAAATAGAACTACTAGTTTGAAGAAAAAAAAAACCCATATAGAGAAAAAATTGAAAAGAACTAAAGATCAAACAACCCTTCCAAAATCTTCCATGCATTTCTCCTATGCGGTTTCATTGCCATAACCGAAATCAATTACTACAAAGGAATGTCAATTTCCTTCTAATTCTCCACACCATGGCCATCCAATTTTGGTGAGACTCTAATTCAAAATTTGAATGTAATTTCCATTTAGTGGTGATGCCAACTAGGCATCCCCTAACTCCTAATGCCTTCTCTAAAATTGGCAGTCCAAAGTTATTAAAAACCAAATAAATTCCAATCATTGCCTTGATAACCGATGCCACCGCCCTACCATTTTACAAATAGTTCATAGGTATCTTCTTAGGTTAGAAATAGTTTAGGTTTGATTTTTATTAGTTTATAAATCAACCTTAGTTTCTAGGTAGGTCTTAATTACCATAGGTTATAATCCAACTTAGTATAGAACATTACCACTTAGGTTAGGGTATCACTTTAGTAATTTTACCATTAGGTCTATGATTCTATACGCTATACAACATTTAAAAAAATACAAGAAGGGTGAGCCTATCACCCTTAATTTTGATGTCAATCAAGAATATCTAAGACGAAGAGCTCTTCACCATGGTAAACATAAAAAGTCATAGTCAAGATCATCTTTTTTTTTCCAAATGTCAAGACAATAAGACGAGCAGGTAAGAAGGACTAAAGCATACCTTGGATCAAGGAATTGATCCAAGGTCTTACTGTTTACACAAGATAAATTATGTCTACACTATAGAAGTTCATTGCCTTCTTAAAAGTGAATTTGAGTTGTATAAAGAGATGAATGACATTAATTTCAAGTAAGCAAAACAAACAACCAGAGATGATTCTTTTCAGCAAATAATGAATTATCTAATGAAAACATGATTTCCTAAAATCAAAAGAGTAATCCTTCCTAAGGAAAATCATCTGTCAACATTTGCAATGTCAAGAGTGGAAGTCATCTTACTAACAGTCATGTCAAAGATGTTACATGTATATTTTGCTAAGAAAAATTGAACAACTCAATACACTAAATATCATTGATTACGCACATGACCATCAATTGAGAAAATTGAACAAATCAATAGAAGAAGATGTTACATGGTTGGATTACGCACATGACCATTCAAGGGCCACAACCTCCATGAGTCTTTGGTTATGATCCTTAGGTACCACAACCCAACAAGCTGCTTTAGTTAGTTAGATAATAACATTAGTTTGTGTACATTAATATTAAAATCTTCACCACTTCCACTAGATATTATTGCATAACTTTTGTTACTAAACATAACAGTCAATTAGGCTAATACTTTCTGGACTAGACTAGAAAATTACCCATAAATACCTATGGCTCCATCACGCCTCTTGTTCTTACTTCCATGACCTTGTCTGGAAATCTATATGAATTACCCGCAGTTCATTTTCCACATGTTCAACAACCAAAAAATAGAATCTCGTCTGAGCCTGAAATTTATTGGAGTCTATAAGCAACTATTATTTTAGACCGAGCCATCACACCACTTCAAGTTAGGAGAGCATTCTTTTCTTTAGACTCATAGATCCCAACATTACATGTTGAAGATATAAGATTACCCAATTAGCTTGATCCCCATCACCACACTCACATTCACACTCATTCTACACCAACTGTCTTGGTATGACCTCGAGAGTTGAGGTGCGAAGAAGATCACGTGTTATTTTCTATTGTACAAGACCCAACAAGAGATGAAAAGGGTTAAGCCTCATTAGTAGGAGTGAGGATGCACCTAAGAGCTTTGATGAGGGATTTTTATGGTTTGGGGAATTTTGAATGAGCTCGTAAAGTGACATCTTGATTGGGGATTGGTGAAATTTATTTAGAACACTTCGTTCAATACCACTAGGTTAGGGAGTAACTAGGATAAAGACCTTAGGTTTTGATGAGGAAGGTGGTGGAGTGGGCTCACTAGAGGGAGTGAAAATAATGACTTTGGATTTGGATTCAGTGGATGATTGGAATTTATGGGGATGGGAATGAGTTGTGACCCAAAAAAATCAATATAGAGTGGAGGAAATTCTTTTTGGAGAATTCGAGGTTGGGGGTGGAATGGTGACATAAGTCTTAGATGAATGAGGAGATTTGGATGTCTTAGTGGATGAAGGTTGGGATGAAGGGGTTGATGTGGTTGGTGGAAGAGTTGGTTCCTCCTCAACAAGAAGGTCATCATCATCAATAAGGTTATGAATGATTGTTTAAAGATATCTATAGTGTTTTGTGTCTTGTCCTAGTGCACAATGATATGTAAAATTAATCTTGGAATAAAATCATGAGGGTATTGGTGCATTTGGAGAAAATAGTTTGATATATGTGAGAGTGATTGCATAATATTGGAGTAATTTATGAAACGTTGATGTGTAATAATCTATGGCTAAGATAGAGGATGAAGTGGTTCTTATCTAATTTCCTCCACCACTCACTGAAATTAGATAACAAGAAGATTCCTACTATGAGTAATCAAGGTAGTTTTGAGAGTCTCAGACTGAATACAAAAGAATTCAAGTCTCCAAAATTATGGGAAATACTTAGCCAAATCACGGTGAGAAAGCCCACTGAAAAAGACTTGTAGAAGGTGCCATGTGTCAACTCGGTGCGATTCTAAAAATAGAAAGAGGAAAATGAAATCTCAAACCCCATGGGACTTCCACATGGAGTCAATGATAAGGGGCCCGCCAAGGAAAGGATCTTCATATAAATAAACAATGAGTCCCATTATAAAATTAATAAAAATAGAGTCACGAAATATGCCACGTGTCGTGTCGATGCACTTTTAGAAGATACAAGAAAAATAGAGACCCTAGGGATGTGCTTGGTCTCTACGTGGAGCTCAACGTAAATGGACTCCAAGCCCAAAGCAAGTTTCAAAATATTGGTGGAAGGTCAATGCCATGTGTGAAGTAGTAATAAAGACCACCTAGAAATTTTAAAATGCTCAGATCTTTCAAAAGGTACGAGGGAGAAGAAATTCCACCTATATTCAAAGGGCCACAAATGGAGCATTTCTTAATAAAACACCCCAAAATAGGTGTCGTTGGAATCAAGGATCAAAATATAATGTAAAAAAATTGAGGATTTTGGTTATGCAATAAATATTTGAGGGTATATTCCTTAAAATATGATCCTGATTCAAGGGAGGAAGTTGGAAAGTAGTTGAGAATGCATTGAATGAACATGGCTCTCATTTCTTCAAGGAGATCATGGGGTAGTGTGAGACATATTTTGAAAATATATTTCTGTCACTTCATCTCATTTATTACAACTTACAATGGTTGGGGAAGTAGTTCTAGGATTGTTCTCTTCTCTTCTTCTCATTCTATATATTGTAATGGGGGGACTCATTGGAAAATATTGGGATTTAATCATTTTCCCGGGTCCCTATTTTTTCTCTACTAGGGTAGGAGCTTGGTGCTCAAGCCTTCTTCCTAAATCTTTGTAGTGGAATTTTTTCTTGCCTCTTACTTGATGATTTTTGTACTGTACACAATTTTGTAGTAATATAATATGTCCTATGATGCATTTCGTCCATCCTTCACATGTTTTATTATCTCTAATAGCCTTTATTCACTTTGTTAGTTCACTGTGCATGTTTTTAAATGTTCATTATAGGTTTTGGAATTTGTGCTTAATGAGTTTTGAATTAGTGTTATGTGTGAATCTATCTATGGCCTATGGTGTATTTCATCCACCCTTTATTGTGCTCACCTTTCCCTATTTCAAGTAGATGGCTTCTTGATTAAACTTCTTCTTTTTGGCACATCGCTTCTATTAGTTTTGTGCTATGTTTCATTTATCTATAAACCTCATCCCACAAACATAGATAAGAGATAGCTTCTTTAAAACCTAGAGGTTACCTTAGGGTGCATATTCCACTAACCTTAGGTATCCAATAACTCTGATGGTTCATCTACTAAAGATAATCGTCAACAGTTTTCTTAGCACACTTTCGGTGGGACAGTTTAAAGCATCTTATCATTTCATTTCATCAAGTTGGTGTGTTTTTGGTGAGATTCATCCTATGGAGGCATATGTGAAGCACATATGGTGACTCTGTCTGATCCAAACAAACTATTCTCTAATTTTATAGAACTTTCTCTCATCCATCTCCATTCATATTTCTTTCCACGTCTCTCATTTTACTTCATTTTCTAAAGTTGTGTGATCATGAATTCATTCTCACAATTGAATTCAAAATTTCTATAGTATCATCAACCTCCAATAAGGTTCAAAACTTCTACAAAACCACAATATAACTATATTCAAAGCCACTATGCTTACCCGTATGAGCAATGCCAAGATTAGTTTGGCTACTGAAACCTATCAAGGACACGGGTATGCATATGATGACTACAGTCAAATGGAGGATGTTGGTCTACTAGAGAAGATCCAAATAATGGAGGTAGGCATGGTTCAATCTCGGGCTATAACACAAATGAAGGCATTCGGGATAGGATGTAGGGCACCTTGTCCATGGGAAGGCCCTATTCCTAGACACTATAGCCCATAGGAGAAGCTTGATTTATTAGAATAAATATTTCCCCCACTTATGCAGTGGATTGAGGGTATTGAAACATATGAGTAAAGTGTGAGACAACCTTGTCAATGGGTAAGTCAATCACTAACTCTTTGTGCATCTTGCCCCCCTTCCCAAGCTATATCATGTCATACTGCTCCAAATGTTGAGTTCCCTTCTCCATCTCCTATCCTTTCATCCCACTTCATTTCTTTTGTCCCTTTTCCTTCCAAATAGTCATCCCCTCAATATGAACAAGAAGCAAATCCAAAAGAAGAGGAGCACATGGGGATGATTAAAATAAATTTAGAGGATTTAAGTCATGAGTCAGATGAAGTTGCACATGATGAAAAATTTGCAGACTCAAAGACCATCATGCAAGGGGAAGAAACCTTGGCACAACATGACAACGATGAGCTTGATTTCTTATCTGACTTAGAGGAATGCCTTGATGAAGAAGAGCCCATAGAAATCACAACCTTTGAGGCTTCATCAATAATTCCCCAATAGGAATAACCTGCTATTGTTACTCATGACAGTCCCCTTGAATCAAATCTAGAAGCTCTTAATGAAGATATAATCATTGAAGACTTTTTTCTTTCAATCAAAGAGTCCAAATTTTATGACAAAGCTTCTACGAAGGAGGAAAAGGAAGACAAGGATGACACCACTCCTATACTAGTCATCAAGGTAGAGGATCAACTATTTTCAGAAGCACAATAAATTCCAAATAGGCATGAAAAAAACTCCATTCATAAAAGCTTGTAAGAAATCCCCATAAAGATTTTAGCCTCATCGAGCCAAGGAGAAGTCAACAATATGGTCATGCTCAGTTCAGAGCATGAGGATAATCTTCAAATCCCTAAGGTTCAACTATAACACCTCCAATACAATGATAAGCATCTTGAGGAGGTATTTTTTTTATTTGTTGATACCATGGGTAGAGGAGTGAAAGGTAATTTTTAACTCTTATTATAGGCCATATCTATTGCTAAATTAATCACATGGTTGCACTTTATAAGGAAGGGAAGCTATTTCTCCCTACATGTTTCAGGATTTGTTTAGATTTTCCTATTTTAGTTAGTGTAGGAGTAGGAGTAGATTTGTTTTTAGTAGAAGAAGTGATTTTACACACTCTGCATGTCTCACTTGAGGCATGTATGATTTAATATTTTGTATATGGATCTTGTCTATATTTCTTTCATGGTACAAAAATCAAGCCCTCCAGTAAAAATAATAGGGGAGATCCACAATTACCTGTAATAGTTGCAAACTTCAAATCAAACAAATGCAAAGCAAATAAAATCAACTCGGAGGCAACCTTGTTAAATCTCTCCAAAAAAAATTATAGTGAGCCTCTATGCATCTCCAAAGATTGACTATTAGCCCAATTCAGAATCTGCTCCATCCTCCAACCTCAAAATCATAGCGAGTGAGATTCAATCTCAAAAATAATTTTCTACTCTCACAAAACAAATTTTAGAGTCTTCTTATGAGAGTTGAAAAGTGCCAAGGACCAACTAGCGTTATAGAAGGGCAAGAAACACTTCTAAATACTCTAGTGTCAAGGTACGAATCAGCTCATAACAAAAACTCCATGCCCATGCCCAATGAATAGATATAGATGATTGGTTCATTCCATTTAGGGAGTCTAATGGCCCCAGTGAGTCGCCAAACTATTATCTAATTTCCTCCACCACATGCTGGAATTAGCTAACAAGAATATTCCTACTGTGAGTAATAAAGGTAGTTCTAAAAGTCTCGGACTAAATATGAAAGGAGTCAAACCTCTAGAAATTATGGGAAATAATTAGCCAAATCACGGTGAGAAATCCAAACCCAAAACGAGTCAACTCAAAGAAAAGTAATGAACTCGCGGAAGGTTGCATGTGTCAAGCCGATGTAGTTCCAAAAATAGAAAGAGGAAAATGAAATCTCAAACCCCATGAGACTTCCACATGGAGTCAATGATAAGGGGCCATCAAGAAAGGATCCTTGTATTAATGAACAATGAGTCCCATTGCAAACTCAAGAAAAATATAAGGAGCCATGGAAGATGCCACATGTCAGCTCAACGCACTTTCAAAAGATGCAAGAAAAATGGAGACCCTAGGGATGTGCTTGGTCTCTATATGGAGCTCGGTGCAAATGGAATCCAAGCCCAAAGTTGCAAAAGATTGGTGGTAGGTTAATGCCATGTGTGAAGCAATAATAAAGACCACCTAGAAGTTTTAAATGCTCAGATCTTTCAAAAGGTATGAGGGAGAGGAAATTCCACCTACATTCAAAGGGCCACAAATGGAGAATTTCTTAATGAAACACCCCAAAATAGGTTTCGTTGGAATCATGGCTCAAAATCCAATACACAGTAATTGAGGAGTTTAGATATGTAATAAATATTTTAGGGTATATTACTTAAAATATGATCCTACTTCAAGGAGATAGTTGGAAAGTAGTTGAGAATGCATTGAATGAACATGGCTCTCATTTCTTAAAGATAGATCATGGGAAGTGTGAGATAGATTTTGTAAATCTATTTCTATCACTTCATCTCATTTATTACAACTTACAGTGGTTGGGGAAGTAGTCTGGGATTGTTCTCTTCTCTTCTTCTCATTCTATATATTGTAATGGGGGGCTCATTGGAAAATATTGGGAGTTAATCATTTTCTTGGGTCCCTATTTCTTCTCTGTTAGGGTAGGAACATGGAGCTCAAGCCTTCTTCCTAAAGCTTCGTAGTGGAATTTTTCTTGCCTCTTACCTGCTGATTGTTGTACTGTGCACAATTTTGGAGCAATATAATATGTCATGTGATGCATTTCGTCCATCCTTTACATGTTTTATTATCTCTAATAGCCTTTATTCATTGTTGGTATATTGTGCATATTTCTAAATGTTCATTACGGGTTTTGGAAGTCTGTGCTTAATGAGTTTTGAATTGGTGTTATGCATGAATCTATCTCTGGCTTATGGTGCATTTTGTCCACCCTTTTTAGTGCTCACCTTTTCCCATTTCAAGTAGATGGATTCTTGATTAAATTTTTCTTTTCGGTGCATCACTTCTATTAGTTTTGTGTTATGTTTCATTTCTCTCTAACCCTCATCCCACACCATAGAAAAATCCCAACTTCTTTAAAACCTAGAGGTTACCTCAGGGCACATGTCCCACTAACCTAAGGCATCCAACGACTCTGATGGTTCATCCGCTAAAGATAATTGTCAACAGTGGTCTTATAAATAGTGGATGAAGGTAAGGATGGTTTGGTTTGATGTGATTTTATGGGATCCTTTTATTTTGTCTTAGGTTTTAAGAAGATGAGGATGGTTGTTGTGTCTTAGTTTCATTTTTGATTGGTGACTATTGAAGGTAAGTGATGGTAATGTTACACATAATGTTAATCAATAAATGTTTAAGGGATAATTGTACTATTTGAGTGAATGTGAATAGTGAGTGTTTTGGGATACTATTGTGCCAATATAATGCGGGATGGGCCTATGACATAAGAAATGTGAAAATCATAAGATCTTAGTCATGGGTGATAAGGTAGCATGTATGTCAAAAATATCAAATATGTTGTTTTGGATCCTCCTTGTTGTTGAACTTGGAGAAATTTGGTAGATCCCAATGAGGAGGCTATGGTTTCGGGAAGAAATATGGGTTAATGGGTTCATTGTAAATTTGTTCATATGAAGGTGTGGTATTAGATCCTAAAGTTTTAGCTTCTAAGTTAGCCATTCTACTTAACAATGCTTGTAAGGGATCATTAGATGGTTGAGATGTCGAGGGATGATATTGTGATGCATATGATGTGGATGGGTTGGGTTGTTGATATATTTGGTAAGTTTGGGGATGTGTTGGTGTAGGTGGAAGTGGTTGATGAGGAGGAATATAATTAAGGGGTTGTGATTGGATTGGTTGAGATAAAGCTTGATGTTGAGATATGGGGATATGGTAAGATTGATTTAATTGAGTTGGTTTTTGTGAGATGGGAATGTTTGATTGATTTTCCATGGGGTTGGTTTGGATGTAGTTGATAGGTGGTTGATATACTTTGATTTGTTGAGTGGGGTGTACATATGATAATCACATTTTTGAGGAGGTTGGTACGTTTGCATGGATTTGGATGGTTGAGGTTGAGAGATGATTACATTAGCATGGGTACGTGATGTTGAGATGAGGGGTAAGGTTATATGATGTTATTCAGATATGGGAGGAAGCAAGTGCGATTCTTGAGAAGATTGGAGAGGAAGACAAGTGATTATGGTAGTGTTGACATTAGGTAAATTAGGAGGAATGGAGACAAATAATTGGGTGGTTTGATGATTATGAGGGATGGAAGAATATGGTTGGTTAGGATCAAACTCTTGTTGGGACCTAACAAGATCACTCATGGCTCTAGGAAAGAAAACAATGATTTGGGAGGTAAGAACTTGGGTGGACTTCGGATTAGAATGATAGGCATAAATTTGTTGCAAGGAGTTCCATCAATGGGAAGGTTAGTGGTTTTGTAAAAAGGTAATCATGGAGGGAAACCAGATTTGCATCAAGAATCTCTTAAAACTCCACAGATCCATGAGGGATGAGAGGAGGCCCGAAAACATCATAGAGCTGGCCTTAGGAGGCATGGATGGTCTAGATGGGATAAAATGGTGGTAAAGAAAAGGATTGGTCTCAAAAGAGGTGTGATATTAATTCTATTAAACCTCTTGAAGAGGTGGGATGGTAACAATGGGTTGAGTAACCATGGTAGGAATGACCAAAGGGTGGATGTGAGGATGGAAAGTGTGGAAGTTGATTGGATGGTAGCGGTGGTGGGAATTGAGATGTTGTTTTAAGTCATGTTTTGTTCCATTTTTTTGGATTGAGATCTTGTAATAAATGACATGAAATAAAATAAAACTATGATGATGGTTGATTAAAGCAAGCAAGTCACACAATTTTTTTACTTATCTTGATTATTTTAATATGTAAAAATAAAATGAAAAAGGGCTTGATGGGTACCTAGGTAATGGAAAGCTATGGATGGTTTTAGGTGATTTTGGTTGTGGATTCCTCAATATACCCAAAGGTATGTGAGGCCCAAATCTGTATAGATTTTATAACACAGCCAAAACATTGCGGTGACTTTCCTATTGGGTGATGAAATCCCAACAGTTCCACCTGTAAGGAGTTTTTAGATGTGTAAATTGTTATTTTTGTGATGAGATGAATGCAACATGTTAAACCCCTAGTTAGACTAGATTCTCAAGCAAGAATGACAAGGGTTCTTTTAGATCCCCAAAAATTATGGAGATTTGATGAGAACAACAAGTAAAAATGGAAAGTAAAATGCAAAAGGATCATCTTAGAAATAGAGGAATACCTAGAATATGCTTTTGCTTTTTATCTTATCTCCAAAGTGAATAAGTAAGTGAGTGCAATTACAAGTAATACACAATGCAATGTGAAAAATAAAGAAAACACGATCCAACACATGTTCCTTCCTTACAAGGTTAATGGAAATGAAAGAAAGAAAATGAAAATGAAACAAATAACAAGATTCACCTTGATCACCTTGAAAGGGTTTATGTCCTACTATGTGTGCCATAATGTTGACCAAGTTTCTTTGTTCCTATTCATATTAGTGAACTAGTAATAAAGGAAAAAATTAACTCAAAAATATGAAGGGTTTATGGTACCTTGGGATGATGTGGATGGATATGGGCACAATATGATGAACTCCTCCTCACTGCGAGCTAAGTAATCTACACAACAAAGAAGACTAAGAAGAAAAATGGATTAGTAGATATATGGAGGGTTTCTCAACAAATCTGGTCCCAAGAAGTGTGAACTTCCTAGGATGGATGTCAACCCTCTTGTAAACAAGATAAGATAAAAATTAGATTTTGATAAATTAGATGTAGTGTCTATGTATAATCTAAAGAAAAATAGAAACTAAAAGATGAGTCTAGATGATGAAAGCAGATCTAATCTAAATATGATAAAATAAACCAAACACGATAGAGGTCAATAGTGATCCGATATTCTAGAAGGTTAATCGATGATGAATGGGGTTGGATGAGAAGGAACTACACCAAAAAGGCCCACAAGATCTTACAGTAGCTATATCTAAACCTAGAAATGGATCTAGATCAAGACTGAAACTTGTAAGAATGACTAGAACAAGAGGAAAAAATATATATGTAATAAAACTAGGAAAAATATGGTAAATTATATTAAAATACACATGATTCGATGGTGACTAGGTTGGATCAATGACAACCGAGGGATGACAAGGTGGATCTATGAAAGAAGATGAGGCGGGATGATGGATGTGAAAGATGAATGATTAGGATCAAAAGATGATGAGGAAAATGAAAAGAAAATAGAAATAGAGGGATGGGTAGATGGTGACCAGACTAGATAAGTAGTGAGCAAGGATGAATTAGAGTTAGACAAATGAAGTAGAAAAAATGATAGCCTATAGATGAAGATTGTTATCCCGTAAAATTGGTAAGGGAAATTTTAGGATAACCAAACCGAAATTTTGTCGCCGATCCTCGTCGGGGATCCCTTGCGTTCGGAACGTTGCAAAATCCCTTCCCGGGAAATTTTAGTTTTCCGAACTTAGTCATTTTTGGTCTTTTTGGTTGGGTGCATATAATGACTATGCTACATCAACTTTTGATGCACCCCCTTTAAAGCCTTTAGCACATGCTTTCTTATGTCGACAAGCATTTTGGTGCACCTCCCCTTGTTGGGTCTTCCCTGCGTGTGCCAAGGCACGTGCGCCTTTATGTTAACAGAACATTTGTTGCGCCTCTTTTTGGTGCGCCAAAGGTGCACATATTCCTCTGTCAACACCACTTTCGGCGCGCAATGGGCGCGCATATCTTCGTGTTGACAAGCCTTTTGGTGCGCCAAAGGGCACATGTTTTCTTGTGTCGATAGCTCCTTTGGTGCGCCACTTGAAAAGGTTGGTGGCGCATTTATTGCTACCTCACCTATAAATAGGCACGTCTGCGCTGTCATTGTCACCAATGCAAATCACATGATTTTTCTCTGAGCTTGTCAGCGCACCTGCCCCATCACTTTCGATTGCTTTGTGGACCCCTTTCGTGCATTTCTTCATTATAAAAAGCCGGGTAAGAGGTCCTCTTTCTTTTGTGCTTCATGTTTGTGGTTTTTGGCTGTTTGTGGATATGATTTGGATTGAAAAGGATGAAATCATGAATTTGCTTCCCCTGCTTGTCTTTCCACATTTCCTCCTCCTCTTTCCAGATCTGCTGGTAGAGGAAGCTCTGTCCTGAGATGATAGCTTGAAACCCCTTTGTTTAAGCCATTTCAATCACCCAAATGAAACTTGCAAAGAGAGCTTAACCATATGTAAACCCCTCTGAGAGAAAAAGCTGAACCTAAAAAAGGAAACTGTATTTTCCTTTGGCACATTGGCATACCATGCAACATCAAGGACAGTTGCGCCCTTGGCGCATCTGTCGCCCCTGTTACACAAAGAGCAGCCGTGCCAATGGCGCGCATTCCCTGTCTGCTGCATCATAAAAAGTTATGCCCTCATGGCGCACTTCCCTCACTTGCTGCAAGCGCTTTCCGTGCGGCCTCTTGGCACATCAAACTTGAGTGCAACATTGCAAATTCATGCACCCTTTGGTGCACCCAGCATCCATGTAGCAGCCTTTTTCTATGCGCCAAGTGCAAAGCTATAAACGGCGTAGGCACGTCCCTCATCGCAACAACATTGTGTCATGCAGACCTTCCATGTGCCGTGCCAAGTTCCCCTTCGGTGCATGAACATATGATGTTACACGCATTATTCTTGTGCCCTTTGGTGCACCCTGTACCCATGTAACATGAAAATAATCTGCGCCCTTTATAAAATAAACACATGGCACAGGCGCACTTGTCCTTACAGCAACAAAGAATGCACCCTACAGTGTCTATGCGCCATGCGCCCTTCGGCACCGATCTAACCCTTGCAACACCCTTTTCCTTCGTGTGCCTTACCTATTTAGCCCCGCATTCGGCAATATCCATGCGCCATGTGCCCTGAGGCCCCAAAATTGCTAACTCTTTCTTACATCGACATTTTAATGGAAAATGAAGCGGTGACATGGCTTTATTCAATTGGGTTTCACTTCTTATTCTTGCAGATCAGCAAAGCTAAGTTCGAGAGAACATATGTCAACATCAAGCAAGAGACCTACCAAATCCAAAGGCAAGGCCAAGCTCACGAGAAGAAGAAATGAAGTATAAGTATCAGAGGGTCAGAATGCCCGACTCCTAGGCCGAGTGTGACCTGGACATCAGAGACTCAGAGTTGGGTCATATCGATATGGAGGAATTCAGGTCAGGACTCAGAAGGTCACAAGAAGTCCATGGATGGACAAGCTGATAGCAAGCGAGTGCCACTGCACTTTGTGGGGAATCCCAGTCAGCGCCGTTAACAATGAATTCATGATGGTGGTTTCCCGGTGCTACAATAAAGACACAAGATGTGTCGTAAATGAGAAGGGTGAGGTCATAATCAACCTCACTGCCCACCACTTTGAGATAATACTCGCATTCCTCATTAACGGCACTTTATAGCCATCACCCGAGAGGATTGTATCAAAGCACAGGGATGATAATGAAGATCAGTGCATGTAACTGATGAATGAAGTATATCTGAAGAACAAGAAAGTAGTGACCCGTTGGCCACAAATCATTCACCGCAGTGATTTTTCGGAGGAGCTCAGTGACACCATCACGTTCCTGAGCAGGGTGTTTGGGCTTCCCGATGCCCACTATTTCCTCACAAATGGATGCTGTGGTATTTAGAAACAATGAACAAAAATGTGCCCAATCAACGCTTGAATGGGCGAAATTATAAGCAGACAATCTCGGGCAGGTGTAAGAATTCCCCACAATGGGGAGGTTCTACATGAATTCCTATGTTGTTTACACTGCAGCTTCAGAAAGGGACTACCCAGCTCTGATGCGGAGTGGGGTTTGGCCCCAAGTTAGAATCTATGAATACTATCCAGAGCTGAAGCTGGAGAATAGCATCCCTCAATTTACAAAGATCAATGATGCATTTTTCTATTTCATCATCTACCTGTTGAGGCCGAATATGACTTACGGTCACATGACCAAGAGCATCGTGGCAGCCACTGAAAAATGGGGGGCCCTGTTCACTCAATTCCCCACGTTCACTTATCTAAGGGCGGCTAACTGGGGAGAGCCAACTAGATCGCCAAGATATGCTCGGCGCAAGTTGATTCTACTAGAGTGTCAAGACAACTAGTCACTTATAATGAAAAGTTCCTAAAAAGAAAGAAGGATGGAACTCCTTTCCCCCTCACAAAGTGGGTAGATATACATGTCTTACTCACCACAAGAGCAAAAGACATGTTTACGGAGAGCTGGAGCTCTTTGAATCTGAAACATGACTTCCGTGAGGCCTACCTTCGACCCGAGAAATTGTCTGCCAAGGGCTAAGCTCGATCCGATCCACGTCCCTCAGATCGAGGATATCTACATTGACCTATATCATGAGGTGGAGCTCAGGAGGAAAGACCATTCTCGTTTGGCCTTGGCAGAAATCATCCAATATGGGGTAGCCATCGTCCCCAAAGGCTACCAAACTACCGAAGAGGAAGTGGATCAAGTATATCTTGACACAGGTGGGGATGATTGGCCTTTTGCGGCAATTGATAGGACTAAAGCACCTCAGACAATTGAGGAGAGGGTCAAAGAAACTCTGCGTAGAATAGAGCATTGGTGCCGAATGAACAGACTCATCTACCTCGGGGTTGATTTCACAACCTCTCCATTGGGTAATGCACCTCCTCGATCAAAACAGCAGCCTAAAGGCAAAGGAAAAGGCAAAGAGGGTGAATCCAACACCACTCAAGAGGAAGCCCCTGCAAGTCCTCCTTCCGCTGCACCCAAACAAGTTGTAACCCTGGCTTCTCCAGAGAAAGGAAAAGAAGATGTTCCAATAGGCCCATCCACTCAGGATGTCACCACTGCTGCAACAATCGAAGTCCCTTCTGTCCCTTCTTCTTCTCTTCCTTCCCCTCCTTGAGTGACTCAAGCGACCATTCCTTTGGTCGTGTCCTCTCCCCCTTCTTCTACCATTCCTCCCGCTTCTTCATCCATCTTCTCTTCTCTCGCGGACCTGTCCCCCTCCATTTCTTCTCTCATCTTTGAGCTCCCTTCCCTTCCTATGTCTTCCTCCCCTGCAGTATCTCTTCCTCCCGTGAGCACTTCCTCGGCCTCCCTCTCAATGCCGCCTCCAAGTGTCTCCACGTTTTTCCCTTCTACTACTATAGCTACCCCCTTCTCTGTTTCTGGCCCTTCTCCCATAAGTCTAGCCTGGATCTCCCAGCACTTAAGTCAACAAAAAGGAAAGTTCCCATCGCCCGATGGACTTTTCCGTAATCCCGTCCAAAGGGGCAAAGAAGAAGAAGCCCGTCACACGCTTCTCTTAGAGTGCTTCGGGAGAGAGGGTAATGGAGATCGCATACCCCAATCCTCGAAGGATAAAAGGATCTGTCTCACGACAGTTATCCCAGTGACCCAAGTCACAATGGGGACGTCTTCTGAAAGCCTTCAGGGAGAGGCCCTATTTGCAGTTGACGCCCTCTACAAGAAGCTTCGAGAAAAAAAAGAAGAGAAAAGGCTATTGAAAGAGCAAAATAAACATCTGCTCCAAGCCTTACAGAAGATGGGTAGTGCACCTCCCACAACTGCCACCGAAACTCCTGAGCCTCTGAGCCAGGATAAAATTAATGAATATGCAAAAATCGGCGAGCAGGGCATGGCAGTTTCAGCTTGGAGGAGCCAAATCCTCAAGGACAGTGAAAGAGTGATCGCCAAGTTCTCTGATTTATATCTGAATATCAACAAGGTGAATAAGGAGCTCTAAGCGTTAGCAGGACCCATATCAGAAGAGATGGACCATGCTAGGCTGCAGCATGAGACCTTTCAACAAATGTTCAACTGTTCAGTCAAGATTTGGTCAAGTTCGGCATTTTCGGTCATCCCAGGGCCCTCAATAAAGTCATTTCCACTCTGGATTACCGGATGGATCAACTAGAATTCGTCCTTGAAAAGATCGATAAGGTAAAGGAAGAAGCCTTGGACGCGATGCACCAAATGGAACAAATCGTTCTCAACATGTCACCAGGGTTGCTTACTCCTTCCTTTGCCTTAAGAAAAGTTGATGAAACCATCCATATCTTCAAGGAGATCGTTTCACAAGGGCTAGGGCCAGAGGTCACTTTTGACGCAGAGTCCATCAATAACTTGCTGGCTTGTCGGGACTTCATCGGGTTCCTCATAGAAGCAGAGAAAAAATATTCCAAACTCCCAGAGAAGCTCATAGACGAGTGGGAGACTTGCGAGGCGATCAGTGAGTGACACAAGGATCCTTCCCAGGATCAACTAGGGCCCATGATCAGCAAGTTCATGGAATACCGTGCTCAATTCCACATCTCGTCACCTGAGCAGCAGCAAAAGCAGGCTACCCCCTTTCAGCCGCAGGATGACGACGATGAATAACTTCTCTTTCTTCTTCTTCTCTCTCTTCTTCAACTTTCTTTTTGTGAATATCTGGAGTATGTTGGCACAAATGATGACATCATCCATGTTGCACCATGGGATGATGTCATCCATCAAGTTGTCAAAAGTCAACATGACTTTGAGATATTTTGTATATCCTTGTAGATATTTTGTAAATATCTTTGTAAATAGGTGGTTGGCTCCTTTTTGCCTTCTTTTCTCTCCTTCTTCTATAAATACCCCAATACTTGTTGTATTGGGCATGAGTGAATATCTTTCAGATGAAAAATAGAAGTGAGGAGAAAAGACTTTGAGCTTTTTGTAACAGAAAGAATTATTAATACAATATTTAGACTTTGTGCTGAATACATGTGTTATTTGCATTGGATCTTTCTTACGTTAGATCTGTATGCTTGTTCTGTTGGATCTACTTCTGTTTTATTGTCATTTATTCATCAGTATTGCTTTGCTCATTTATGCAAGTAGGTTTGGCTCTGTTTACTACCAATCCCAAAACATAAACCCTCTGACCTTTCTGCTTTGGAATTCATTTCTTTTCTTTCTTCGGATCTGATCTTTCTCCATCCTCTCTTTCATTCCTTTCTTTTCGCAGTCGGAAACATCCTACTGGGATGAGATCCCAAACCCCCGAAGGCAGAATATTGTGAGACTTGCACAGATTCCTGCTGGTAGAATAGCAATAAACCAGATTCCAGCTTCTTGATTCAAAGAGGGCTATGCCCTACACACTTTGGCTCTCATCTATCCATAGATCTGCCCAAGCGACAGATTTTCGGACCAATAGTTTTTGGTGACTCCACTGGGGAACGAACAGATCTATCAGATCTATGATAGTGGTAGGATAGAAAATCTACAAAATCAGAAAAATCACTATCTGTTTGCAAACTTTAACTTTTTGTCAAAAATCTAAAATTTTGCAAAAGTGACCCGAATTGAAAATTTTCTTCTGAGATCCATAGATCTGGCCTAGTTGGAGATCTTTAGTTCACTGAGTTTTTATAAAAATCTGTATTTTGCCATAGATCTGAGTTTTTGACTGTTTACCAAAAATTTCAAACTCTTTGAAAAAAGTCAAATTTAGATCTAAAAATCACTTGCTAATCTTCACTTGTCATTTTATCCTCACTATTATTTGTCAATAACCACAATTGGTTTTAGAAGAGGATAGTTTTTAAATATTTAGAAAAGTACATGCTCTTTGGTTTTGTCGAGAAAGCTAGAAAATCATAAGTACAACCAAAAATAAATTTTAAATCTGCTCAATGCATTGCAGATCCGGAAGGTACGGCTGTGACAGTGAGCCATTTACCCGTAGAAGGCGAGCTCACGAAGAATTTGATCCTACTTTTGATCTGCTTCGAGGCACAATTTGGTGTAACATCGGCACTCTTTTCAATACTAAGTTCAAACCTGATCGGGCACGGCCAAGCGCCTCACCTCCGCGGAAGAACTAGTTTTCACAAGGAACCTCCACATCCCTTTGTAGTGCCTTGCTACTCAGTGGGACTGTGTTTCCAGCCCGTGTTCTTTTTCCAACTATCCAGGATGGCGGTGCCATGGGGAAATGCTATGGGTCCTCTCGCATTACCACATCCTGTCCTCGCGCTCCCACACACGGAAACCGAAAGAATTTTCCCAAATTCAACGGGAGCGGAAACCAAAGCACGGATTAGCAAATATCTACCTTCATTATGTCATGCGGATCCTAGATGTAACTCACAAAGATGTGTCGGTTCACCTTTTACTGAAACTCTACAAGGAGGGCTGCTTGGTTAATGGTTTCGGCATTTTCTCGACCGGATCTATTACCGGTTGGGCCACCTTGCATGGGATGCTTTTGAAGACAGTACAAGCCTTCGGAAGATGCATTTGCATTATTATCACAGATCACCCACCAAGAAGGAGGCCAATGAGACCATGCGTGATTTTATCACCAGGTTCAAGGCATTAATCAACGTGTCCCCTTGCTCCCATGCTTCCAACACCGGAAAATCGAAGTGTTTCTTCGTGAACGCTATGAGCTTGAAAGTAAGTTTCTTACTCTTCTGCAAGAGCGAGTGGCTACCTTGATTCTCACCCAGGCTGCTGCCATTCGAATAGAAGATAATTTGATAATATCTGGTGAATTGAAAAAGGAATCATCCAAGCCTAAATCTTCGGACCCTTCTCCCACTACTTCGCCTAACTGTCAATCTGGTATTTCAAAAGATGGCGAAACGACTTACTTGCATTAAAGAAGCAGTTGGCCCAAGCTTCTCCCAGTTCCTCATACCAGGATATTCCACAGAGGAACTTCATTTCCAACAATGTTCCTCAAAGGCCGCGCTTACCCGCAACTGCTCCGCGGTTGGCGCTTGAGGCTCCTCCAGTCAACGCTCTAGCCGAAATCGAAGAAGAGGAACAAGATTATGAAGAACCTTCGTCTCAGGGTGAAGATGATCAAGACGTCGGTGAGTGACTGGCGACTCTACTATCGGGTATATGGAATTTGATGAGGAAGAATCTGATGAAGAGGAGGGTACCCAAGGCTATGCAAGTGGACAATCATATGTTGTTTTTACCCGCTCACAAGGAAAAGAAGCAGAGGTCGCTGCCCATGTGCAGAAGGAGAAGGCCATGTCAAACGCGCCTCCAACCATTGCTAAAAGAGGTAATCCTCTTCCTACTCAACTCCTTGTTAAGTCTTTTACAAGGAAATCTTTTCCCCCCATCTCTCCTCCAAATCAGCCCTCTCATATTCCTATCAAGACCAGTAATCCTACCCTACCATCGCAAAGTGAGGGACTCATTCCTTCACCAGCGCAACCCTTGGCCGCATTTGATATCATAGATCATGCTAAAAAGACCAAGATCCAAATGTCTGAAGTGAGTACCTTCACTCAAATCCCAAACAGCTTGTAAGATTGACCAAGTATATTCAAAGTCAAGCTATCATATCTCGATCGAGTTTCCCAAAAGGAATCCTTTCCACTCCTCCTGAATCTCGCATAAATGTTGCCTCAACATCTGCATCAGGCAAGATAGAGCCTTTCTATCTCTCCCTCCTAATCAATGGTCATAAGTTGAGTAATTACATAATTGATTCGGGAGCTTCGATAACGCCATGCTTGGAAAAAGTCACCCACGCTTTGGGTCTCACCCTTACCAAGCCTTTTGGCGGATGTTATTCCTTGAAACCAAGTAGGTGCCAGTTGATTGGTCAAATCAAAGATGTGTAGTTCGCATTTGCGGCGTTCTTTAAAAGAGAGTAAAGATGATCGTCCTCGTTGCTGACATTCCAGCAGCCTACGGAATTTTGTTGGGAAGAAGTTTTTGCAGCGAAGTTGGTGGGGAAATTCATATGGACTGGTCTAAAGCTAGAATCCCCATCAAAGGTGTAATGCAGACTTTGGAGCCAGAATCAAAAAAGAAATACTTGGTTACTAACTCTGAGGACCCCAAAGCTCAAATTCTTTTTGAATCATCAGGGATGGGGAACTATTTCTTGTCTACCGAGTCTGACAAAATGGTTGTTCTCATTCAAAAAGAAGATCTTAATAAGATCTGGACTTTGCAGTTTGATGGCAACTAAAGGGATGTGGCACCGAGCCGTGATAATATCTCCCGAAGGGGAGATTATTCCTCTCTCTTTCAAGTTGCAGTTTTTTAATACAAATAACACTGCTGAGTATGAATCTTTGTTACTCGGCATGTAGGTAGCAAGAGAGAGAGGGATCAAAAATCTGAAAGTACAAAGTGATGCGAGCTAGTCGTGAATCAAGTTAAAAGAATATATCAAGTGAAGAATGAGAGGCTCGAGCACTACTGTAATGCAAGTTGTGGGACAGCATTGAAGAGTTTGATGATTTTTCAATAGAATCCATTCCAAGAGCTCAAAATGACATGGTTGATTCATTGGCCGTTTCAGCGTCCCTCATGCTCCCTCACATGGGTTTGAAAACAAACAAATACACCATTGAGGTGGTTTTCCGCCCAAGCGTGCCGGATAATTCTCGGCAAAGATTGCAATTATTCAACAATGACAATCAACTCATTGCCTTTCTGGAAAAGGCGGAAAATTTTAAGGAATTGCATTTCGAAGGATCCACTTCTATGTGCCATGAATCAGTCACCGATCAAGACGATGAATCCGAAGGGAACGACGGCATATGTCAGCTCAAAGGAAATAAAATCCTGAAGGCCTGGTTTCTCTGGAGTAGTTGTTAAACAGACATGACCGTTTGTAAAAAATAAAAGGCGAGATGATCTTTGATCATCCCCGAAAACCAAACCGGTCAATTTAGGTTCATAGAACACCCGTAGTTTGTGAACATTGGAAAATGTTGCACGCTGAAGAGAAGCGAGAAGTTGGCCAAGTTTCTAAAGAAATACATGGATGTATTGGCATGGTCTATGCCGATTTAAAGTCTTTTAAGCTAAGGGCGTCCAACATGACATCCCGTTGAAAGAAGACGCCAAAGCCTTTCGCGCTGTATGCGAGGCATTATAATCCTAAGATATTAGGTACTATCCAGGCTGAAATTCGAGAAAATCTTTGGATGTGAGAATCATCTTTCCTATCCATCACAAGACTGGTAGCAAACATTGTGCCAAGACGTCAGAAAAATGGTGAAATACGCATATGCGAGATTTTCAAATCGGAATCGGGCTTCCTTGAAAGACAACTACCCACTTCCTATAATGGATCAAGTTCTGCAAGCGATGAATCGGATCGTAGATGTTGTCCATTCTTGATGGTTTTTCAGGCTACAATCAGATTGAAGTCTCACCTGAAGATCAATTTAAAACAGCATTCACTACTCCTTGGGGTACATTTTCCTCTGTTGGGATGCCTTTTGGCCTAACCAATGCTGGCGCCACTTTTTAGTAGGCCATGGACTTGGCATTCAAAGGTATGATGGGGAAGGTCATTGTGGTTTATCTAGATGACTTAACTATGTTCTCTAAACAACGAAATGATCATTGTGATCATTTGGAGCAAGTATTGGCCGATGCCTTCGAGAGCATGGGATTTCCCTGAACCTGAAAAAGTCTGTTTTTGGAGTCACGAAGGAAAGTTGTTAGGGCATATTGTTAGCAAAGAAGGAACAAAGATAGATACCGAAAGAGTTAAGGCTATTCAGAGCCTTACTGCGCTTCTAAGCAAGGCTCAAGCGTTCATTCTTTCTTCGGAAAGGTGAACTTCCTCAGGTGTTTTGTTCCCGACTTTGCTGAGAAGACTCATCACATATTGAACATGATGAAGGGGTCACCAACTTTCAGATGGAGCGAGGAAGGGAAAAGGTCGTTTGAAGAAATAAAAGCTTCCATTGCTCATGCGCCAGTTCTGGTATGTCCCGATTTCTCCAAAGATTTTATCATGTATAGTTATGCATCTGAGCATACTGTGTCTGCAATCTTGATGCAAAAGAATTCGGAGGATGTTGAATCTCCGATTGCGTTCATGAGTTCTCCTCTCAAGCCTCATGAAATAAAAATGTCTCAATTGGAAAAGCATGCCTTCACCGTTGTTAAAGCAGTCAAAAACTTTAGGTATTACATTTTAAATTCCCATACGGTGGTGCTGGTCCCTGACACGGCGGTCAAATCAATTCTAACTCAACAGGAGTTAGGAAGCTTGTGAGGGAATTGGATTGCAAAGGTTCAGGAGTACGACCTGGATATAAAACCAACCAAGCTGGTAAGAGGCAAGGGCCTATGTCAGCTTATGGCTGAAAACAAAGATTCAGAAAGCCCTGAGGAAAATGATGATTGTACCAATGAAGCGCAAAGCCAACTGGAGAAAGCCCATTCTCTCCCTCTGGTCCTATTTGTCGCAACCAGTGATGAGTGGTATTCTGATATTGCTTTCTTCCTCACCTACGAATGTCCAGCTCACCTAACTGCAAAGGAGAAGCACACTATAAAGCTCAGAGCAGCCAAATATGTTATTTGGGATGACGGCTTATACAAACGCGGGATAGATGGTGTCTTCTTGCGGTGTGTCGACAAGCCACAGCAGGTGAAGTTACTTGAAAGTTTTCATAATTCAGCCTGTGGAGGCCATTTCTCTTCCTCCGTGATGGCACACAAGATCATTCAAGCCAGGTACTATTGGCCGACACTTTTCCAAGATACAGCTACCTGGGTAGCAAAGTGTGAACCTTGCCAGCAGTTCGTCGGCAAGCCCAAGATGGCTGCTTTTCCCCTCAGGCCGGTCGTTGTCAACGAACCATTCAGGCAATTGGGAATTGATTTTATTGGTGCACTCAATCCCCAATCGAGTGCCGGACATAATTATGTCCTATCAGCAACAGATTACTTCACCAAGTGGGTGGAAGCCATACCTGTCAAACATGCCACTTCCGAGGTTGTTTGCAGTTTTATCAAAGAAAATATCATTGTCAGGTTTGGCATTCCCAACAAGATTGTTGTTGATAATGCTTCTAACTTCTCCTCACGGGAAGTTATTAGTTTTTGCTATGAATATGGGATAACTTTGGCTCACGCCTCAGATTATTACCCTCAGGGTAATGGTCAGGTGGAATCTAGTAACAAAAACTTGGTAACCATCATACGAAAGCTGGTGGATGAGAATCAACGAATGTGGCACAAGTCCTTATACGATGCTTTGTGGGCAGATCGCATTACTCCCAAGAGGTCTCTCGGTATGTCACCTTTTCAAGTGTTATATGGCACTGATGCCGAGCTTCCCATTTCCGCTGAAATCCCTACTTTGCGCTTGGCACAAGCTATTGAAGATGAAACTTTCTGAAATTCTCTAGAAAAGAGGATCATGTATCTGATAGAGCTCGAAGAAAAGAGAGTAAGAGTGGTCGACAGGATCACCGAACATCAGAATCAAGTCAAGAGACTGTTTGATAAAAAAGCTAAGCAAAGAAATTTCCAGATGGGGGACCTCGTCCTTCTGTGGGACAAGCGAAGAGAGCCAAAAGGCATGCATAGAAAGTTTGATTCCCTGTGGAGAGGACCTTTCAAGATCAAACAGCTCAATGGAGAGAATAGTTTCTATCTCTCATATCTGGATGGAACCAAACTCCCGCTTCCCTACAGCGGGCAACATCTGAAAATCTTCAAGAAGTAGAGCTTGCTCTCTTCTTTTGTACATTTTGCTTTAGTTGTGTGTTTGTTTTTGTCGTGTGTTTGCTTTTTGTTTGTTGTGTGTCCCCTTTTGTTTGCCCTCCGGTCACCCTTGTTTTTGACTCTCTAGCCCAATGGATAGGCACATGAGATCTGGGATTCTCTACCCCCGAGTTTTCTCAGGGATAGTCCCCAGAAAGAGCCAACTATTATCTCGTAAAATTGGCAAGGGCAATTTTTCGATAACCATACTGAAATTTTGTTCTGATCCCTCGTCAGGGATCCCTTGCGTTTGGAACGTTGCAAAATCCCTTCCCGGAAATTTTAGTTTTCCGAACTTATTCATTTTTGGTCTTTTTGGCCGGGCGCATATAATGACTATGCTACATCAACTTTTGATGCGCCCCCTTTAAAGCCTTTGGTGCATGCTTTCTTATGTCGATAAGCGTTTTGGTGTGCCTCCCCTTGTTGGGTCTTCCCTGCGTGCGCCAAGGCACGTGCGCCTTTATGTTAACAGAACATTTGTTGCGCCTCTTTTTGGTGCGCCAAAGGCGCACATATTCCTCTGTCAACACCACTTTCGGCACGCTTGAATGGGAGCGCATATCTTCGTGTTGACAAGCCTTTTGGTGCACCAAAGGCGCATGTTTTCTCGTGTCGACAGCTCCTTTGGTGCGCCACTTGAAAAGGTTGGTGGCACATTTATTGCTACCTCGCCTATAAATAGGTGCATCTGCGCTGTCATTGTCACCAATGCGAATCACATGATTTTTCTCTGAGCTTGTCAGCACACCTGCCCCGTCACTTTCGATTGCTTTGTGGCCCCCTTTCGTGCATTTCTTCGTTATAAAAGGTCGGGTAAGAGGTCCTCTTTCTTTTGTGCTTCATGTTTGTGGTTTTTGGCTGTTTGTGGATATGATTTGGATTGAAAAGGATGAAATCATGAATTTGCTTCCCCCCTGCTGTCTTTCCACATTTCCTCCTCCTCTTTCTAGATCTGCTGGTAGAGGAAGCTCTATCCTAAGATGATAGCTTGAAACCCCTTTGTTTAAGCCATTTCTATCACCCCAATGAAACTTGCAAAGAGAGCTTAACCATATGTAAACCCCTCTGAGAGAAAACTGAACCTAAAAAAAAGAAATTGTATTTTCCTTTGGTGCATTGGCATACCATGCAACATCAAGGATAGTTGCACCCTTGGTGCATCTATCGCCTGTTACACAAAGAGCAGCCGTGCCAATGGCGCGCATTCCCGTCTGCTGCATCATAAAAGTGTGCCCTCATGGCGTACTTCCCTCACTTGCTGCAAGCACTTTCCATCTAGCCTCTTGGCGCATCAAACTTGAGTGCAACATTGCAAATTCATGCGCCCTTTGGCGCACCCAACATCCATATAGCATCCTTTTTCTATGCGCCAAGTGCAAAGATATAAACGGCACAGGCGCGTCCCTCATCGTAACAACATTGTTTAATGCAAACCTTCCATGCCTTTAGCGCTAAGTTCCCCTTCGGTGCGCATGAACATATGATGTTACACGTATTATTCCTCTACCCTTTGGCGCACCACCATGCACCGTGTAACATGAAAATAATCTGCCCTTTATAAAATAAACACATGGCACAGCGCACTTGTCCTTACAGAAACAAATAATGCACCCTGCAGTGTCTATGCGCCATGCGCCCTTCAGCACCGATCTAACCCTTGCAACACCCTTTTCCTGTGTGCCTTACCTATTTAGCCCTACATTCTGCAATATCCATGCGCCATGCGCCCTGAGGCCCCAAAATTGCTAACTCTTTCTTCTGTCAGCATTTCAATGGAAAATCAAGCAGCTGACATGGCTTTCTTCGATTGGGTTTCACTTCTTATTCTTGCAGATCAACAGCTAAGTTCAGAAGAACATATGTCAACATCAAGCAAGAGACCTACCAAATCCAAAGGCAAGGCCAAGCTCACAGAAGAAGAAATGAAGTATAAGTATCAGAGGGTCAGAATGCCCGACTCCCAGGCCGAGTGTGACCTGGACATCAGAGACTCAGAGTTGGGTCATATCGATATGGAGGAATTCAGGTCAGGACTCAGAAGGTCACAAGAAGTCCATGGATGGACAAGCTGATAGGCAGTGCCCTGCACTTTGCTGGGGGAATCCCAGTCAGTGCCGTTAACAATGAATTCATGATGGTGGTTGCACAGGTGCTTACTGATAAAGACACAAGATGTGTCATAAATGAGAAGGGCAAGGTCATAATCAACCTCACTACCCACCACTTTGAGATAATACTCGGCATTCCTCATCACCGGTACTTTGTGGCCGTCGGTAGAGAGGATTGTATCAAAGCTCAGGGCGATAATGAAGATCAATGCATGTAATCGATGAATGAAGTATATCGAAGAATAAGAAAGTAGTGACCCGTTGGCCTGACAAATCATTCACTTTGTAGTGATTTTTCGGAGGAGCTCGGTGACACCATCACGTTCTGAGTAGGGTGTTTGGGCTTCCTCGACGCCCACTATTTCCACAAATGGATCTGTCGTGGTATTTAGAAACAATGAACAAAAATGTGCCCGATCAACGCTTCGAATGGGCGAAATTATAAGTAGCACAATCTCAGCAATGTAACAATTCCCCCAACAGTTTGGAGGTTCTACATGAATTCCTATGTTGTTTACGCTGCTGACTTAAGAAAGGGACTACCCGGCTCGATGCGGAGTGGGGTTTTGCCCCAGTTAGAATCTATGAATACTATCAGGAAGCTGGAAATTTGGAGAATAGCATCCCTCGATTTACAAAGATCAATGATGCATTTTCTATTTCATCATCTTCTGGTTGAGGCCGAATATGACTTATGGTCACACGACTAAGAGCATCATGGCAGCCACTAAAAAATGGGGGGCCCTGTTCACTCAATTCCCCACGTTCACATATCTAAGGGTGGTTAACTTCTTGGGAGAGCCAACTAGATTTAAGCTTTTGCCCGAGATATGTTGGGCCCAAGTTGATTCTTCTAGAGCTGTCAAGACAGCTAGTCACTTATCATGAAAAGTGCCTAAAAAGAAAGAAGGGTGGAACTCCTTTCCCCCTCACAGTGGGTAGATATACATGTCTTACTCACCACAAGGCAAAAGACATGTTTGCAGAGCTGGAGCTGCTGAATCTGAAACATGACTTCCCAGCAAGGCCTACCTTCGACCCGAGAAATTGTCTTCCAAGGGCTAAGCTCGATCCGATCCACGTCCCTCAGATCGAGGATATCTACATTGACCTATATCATGAGGTGGAGCTCAGGAGGAAAGACCATTCTCGTTTGGCCTTGGCAGAAATCATCCAATATGGGGTAGCCATCGTCCCCAAAGGCTACCAAACTACCGAAGAGGAAGTGGATCAAGTATATCTTGACACAGGTGGGGATGATTGGCCTTTTGCGGCAATTGATAGGACTAAAGCACCTCAGACAATTGAGGAGAGGGTCAAAGAAACTCTGCGCAGAACAGAGCATTGGTGCCGAATGAACGGACTCATCTACCTCGGGGTTGATTTCACAACCTCTCCATTGGGTAACGCACCTCCTCGATCAAAATAGCAGCCTAAAGGCAAAGGAAAAGGCAAAGAGGGTGAATCCAGCACCACTCAAGAGGAAGCTCCTGCAAGTCCTCCTTCCGCTGCACCCGAACAAGTTGTAACCTGGCTTCTCAAAGAAAGGAACAAAAGATGTTCCAATAGGCCCATCCACTCAGGATGTCGCCCTTTCTTTGCTGCAACAACCGAGGTCCTTTCTTTCCCTTCTTCTTCTCTTCCTTCCCCTCCTCGAGCGACTCAAGCGACCATTCCTTTGGTCATGTCCTCTCCCCCTTCTTCTACCATTCCTCCCGCTTCTTCGTCCATCTTCTCTTCTCTCGCGGACCTGTCCCCCTCTATTTCTTCTCTCATCTCTGAGCTCCCTTCCCTTCTTATGTCTTCCTCCCCTTCAGTATCTCTTCCTCCTGTGAGCACTTCCTCGGCCTCCCTCTCGATGCCACCTCCAAGTGTCTCCACATTTTTCCCTTCTACTACTGCAGCTGCCCCCTTCTCTATTTCTGGCCCTTCTCCCATAAGTCCAGCCTGGATCTCCCAGTACTTAAGTCAGCAGAAAAGGAAAGTTCCCATCGCACCGATGGACTTTTCCGTAATCCCATCCAAAGGGGCAAAGAAGTAGAATCCCATCACACATTTCTCTCAGAGTGCTTCAGGAGAGAGGGTAATGGAGATTGCATACCCCAATCCTCTAAAGGATAAAAAGGATCTGTCTCTGATAGATTATACAGTGACCCAAGTCACAATGGGGACGTCTTCTGAAAGCCTTCAGGGAGAGGCCCTATCTGCAGTTGACGCCTCCTGCAAGAAGCTTTGAGAAACAAAAGAAGAGAAAAGGCTATTGAAAGAGCAAAATAAACATCTGCTCCAAGCCTTACAGAAGATGGGCAGTGCACCTCCCACAACTACCACCGAAACTCCTGAGCCTCTGAGCTAGGATAAAATTAATGAATATGCAAAAATCGGCGAGCAGGGCATGGCAGTTTCAGCTTGGAGGAGCCAAATCCTCAAGGACAGTGAAAGAGTGATCACCAAGTTCTCTGATTTATATCTGAACATCAACAAGGTGAATAAGGAGCTCCGAGCGTTAGCAGGACCCATATCAGAAGAGCTAGACCATGCTAGGCTGCAGCATGAGACCTTTCAACAAATGTTCGACTGTTCAGTCGAAGATTTGGTCAAGTTTAGCATTTTCGGTCATCCCAGGGCCCTCAATAAAGTCATTTCCACTCTGGATTACCGGATGGATCAACTAGAATTCATCCTTGAAAAGATCGATAAGGTAAAGGAAGAAGCCTTGGACGCGATGCACCAAATGGAACAAATTATTCTCAACATGTCACTAGGGTTGCTTACTCCTTCCTTCGCCTTAAGAAAAGTTGATGAAACCATCCAGATCTTCAAGGAGATTGTTTCACAAGGGCTGGGGCCAGAGGTCACTTTTGACGCAGAGTCCATCAATAACCTGCTGGCCTGTCGGGACTTCATCGGGTTCCTCATAGAAGCAGAGAAAGAATATTCCAAACTCCCAGAGAAGCTCATAGACGAGCGGGAGACTTGCGAGGCGATCAGTGAGTGACACAAGGATCCTTCCCAGGATCAACTAGGGCCCATGATCAGCAAGTTCATGGAATACCGTGCTCAATTCCACATCTCGTCACCTGAGCAGCAGCAAAAGCAGGCTACCCCCTTTCGGCCGCAGGATGACGACGATGAATAACTTCTCTTTCTTCTTCTTCTCTCTCTCTTCGACTTTCTTTTTGTGAATATCGGGTATGTTGGCACAAAATGATGACATCATCCATGTTGCACCATGGGATGATGTCATCCATCAAGTTGTCAAAAGTCAACATGACTTTGAGATATTTTGTATATCCTTGTAGATATTTTGTAAATATCTTTATAAATAGGTGGTTGGCTCCTTTTTGCCTTCTTTTCTCTCCTTCTTCTATAAATACCCCAATACTTGTTGTATTGGGCATGAGTGAATATCTTTCAGATGAAAAATAGAAGTGAGGAGAAAAGACTTTGAGCTTTTTGTAACAGAAAGAATTATTAATACAATATTTAGACTTTGTCTGAATACATGTGTTATTTGCATTGGATCTTTCTTACATTAGATCTGTATGCTTGTTCTGATTGGATCTACTTCTGTTTTATTGTCATTTATTCATCAGTATTGCTTTGCTCATTTATGCAAGTAGGTTTGGCTCTGTTTACTACCAATCCCAAAACATAAACCCTCTGACCTTTCTGCTTTGGAATTCATTTCTTTTCTTTCTTCAGATCTGATCTTTCTCCATCCTCTCTTTCATTCCTTTCTTTTCGCAGTCGGAAACATCCTACTGGGATGAGATCCCAAACCCCCGAAGGCAGAATATTGTGAGACTTGCACAGATTCCTGCTGGTAGAATAGCAATAAACCAGTTTCGCTTTGCTGACTCAAAGAGGGGCTATGCCCTGCACACTGTTGGCTCGTCTATCCATAGATCTACCCAAGCGATAGATTTTCAGACCAACAAAGATGAAGGAGGTTGGATGCAAGAATGAAGCACTTGGAGGATTGTAGAACCTACAAACACAATGAATATGGCTACAACAAGATGATGATGATGATGATGATGGATCAAAGCATGTAATGAAAAGAGGAATCCAAAGCTATCTTAATGAAAAAAATATCTCCAAGAGGGCTTCCAAATTGATTGGAAGCAACAAAAGAGATCACAAGATGAAGGCAAAATCACAAGTGCTCGAAAATATCAAAATTGCATCCTTAATAAAGGATGGGTGAATGGGGATTTATAGGGTCGACGGAGACTGGGTAAGTTTCTAGAAATTATGGAGATATTTCCATTTGGGTGGTGGAGTGATGTCCAAATTGAGGCAAAGAGGCCCAAATGAAGTAGGATTAGGGTTTAGATGGATAGGGATGAGCTAGGGTTACATAAGGAAGATAAATGGGTAGGTGGATGGTTGAGATGAGTAAATAAAGGCCATATATGGGTAAAATCATTAAATGGAGGCCTAGCGATAGAAAATTAGGGATGAGAGACAAATTAAGTGAGAATTAGGATTAAATAATGATGATTAAGGATAATTAAGAAAATGATTTAGGGAGAATAATGAGATGAGGATTAGAGTTAATTAAGAATAATTAACACAAATGGGATGAAATAATAAGATGGATGATATAAGATAAAAGGTAAGAAAATGTTGATAAATGAGATAAATTGAATTTAAGAGGAAAATAAAATTTGAATGGATGACCATGAGGAAAAGAGAGTGATCGTGGGGTGGAGGGTCGTGATACTAAATTTTGGTGTTTACATAAGAATGAAACTACAAAATATGTGAAAGAATAAAATATGAGAAGAACCCTTAGAATGTGGGTGAGAAATTACATTTATTGAACTTGTGGGAGGAAGCGAGAGAAATAGAAGAGGAAAGGAAGAACCATCAAGCTAGAGTACCGAATAAATAAAATCTTATTGAATAAGTGTGGACGCTAAGATTTATTACAATGTTGAATTGTAGTACAAACATGGGTTCCATATGAAAATATCCACCCACCATAACATGGTATCTTGATTCAAATAAAATCCATAAAATTATGCGGGATGACACTTTGTAATTCATTAAATTTTAGTGGTTGAGGTGGTTTATCATATGGTTTTGAAATAACCATATATTTTCACTAATGAGATTGCTTTGATCTATTGTTCTCTATGACCTTCTATAATCACGAGTGATGAGCGATTTCCCTTTTTCATGTGGTGCTTAAATTTTTCTGCCCATAGCCGTTTAATGCTCTTTCTTTACCATGATGGTATTTCTATCAGTATCTTCCCATGTGACATTTTACTTGTGACTTCATTACTTTTTATGTGGCTCTTGAGGACCTACCAAATTTCCACAATTTGGAGGCCCACGGAATAATGGGATTGTGTTTTGTGCCTTCCAATGTTAGTCACTTTCCAACTTACTTTAATTTACTACATGGTACCTTATAACACCCTTTACCTTTACGTCATGAATCGCAACTTTGTGGAATTCATCCTTGGGTCTATGGAATTGAAAACTCAAAAAAATCTATTTCTTTGAAGTCTCAGATAACACCATATTTCTTCATATTGCAAAGCATGATATTTTTTCCCTTTGACCCAAAATTTTAGTCCTTAGCTGATTTTAACCTTTCTTGCAGGTGAGTAGATCCCTACGAATGATTGAATTCCTTAATGCCACAAAGGTATAGCCATCCCCATGATTCACTAATTATTCCAAAATCAACCTAAGTCCCGAGCTCTTGATTCCTTTGTTTAATGGGTGTGGAGAACTCGTGGAACTCTACATTTTCATACTTTGCATGGAAGACTAACTTAGTGTCCTGTAAATTTTCCTAGAATAAAATGGCTAAGTCTATTTTGATGAGTTGTTCAAAATTACATGGGGGTAATTTTAGACAAGGCTTTGGTGGCCTCCAAGGGACATCTACCTATTGGATGATGATTATTAAATAATCCATTGGGCATGGAGTCAATCATAACCTTGAATAAAAATGATCTCACCTTGAAGTCTATCCATTTAATCCACACAAACTTAACACCGATTGAAGTATTTGTGGAGCTCTAAGTAAAACTTGGAAACTGATCCACCTATATGATTCTCAATGAAACCTTCTTTGAAATCTGAATTATGAAATAACAAGAGGATTCCAAAAACTATGTATAAAAGGAAGAGCATACATGTTTCAAATGAAACATGCAAAAAGTGCACACACACACACACACACACACTTATTACAAAAAAAATATGACCACTATGAGACGAGGGGAAGACACTTTGAACCAATGATCAAAACACAAAAATAAGGGGACCTCAAATAATAAAACATAAAACACATAAGTATTTACAAGATGCAATATACAGACTTAATGGAAATGTTTAATATGAATCCCATTGACTGGGATTTGTAATGCTTCTCCATCAAGATTGGATAACTTGAAAGAGTTAGCCTCTTTGTAGGAAGTGATGATGTATGGACCACCCCAAAGTGCAACAAAATTGGGTATTCTCCCTCATTTAGCTCAATTTAAATCCCACTTGAGGACTCAATCACCTTCCTTGAATGCTTGAGATTTGGATTTATTATCAAACCACTATTTGGTTGATCTATGATGCTCTTCTAACTTGATCATGGTGGATTTCCTTAATTCTTCAAGTTCAACCAAATCTACCATTATGATTTATCTTTTATACTCATCCTCAAATTATAACTGTTGGGATATCTCTAATGAAGGAAATTCCAAAGATAAAGGAATCCTAAATTCTTTACCATATATACATTTGAAAGGAGAACTTTCAATTTTTGATGTCATTATATCATCCTAAAGATAATTTCTCACCATGTTCTATTTCCTTTGGTTGATCTCCATTTTTATTTTCATGATTTTGATTAGGTTCTTATTAG
This sequence comes from Taxus wallichiana var. yunnanensis, assembly GCA_018340775.1. Lineage (NCBI taxonomy): Eukaryota > Viridiplantae > Streptophyta > Pinopsida > Cupressales > Taxaceae > Taxus > Taxus wallichiana. Next base: position 221,904,779 of record CM031236.1, on the reverse strand, counting down.
TAGCTTTTCCAAACCATTACCTCAAGGGTAGTAGTTGGAAGAAGTATTCAAGTATTATCCAAATGTAAGAACCCAATCTAAAATCTTAGAGCCTTGGAAGGATTTTGAATTATCAGAGATAATAATTTAGGGAACCCAAAACCTCTTCAAAATTTCTTCCAAGAAGTCAAGGATGGCTAACTCGAGTATCTTCTTTGAGTGCCAAAAATTCCATCCACTTGGTAAAATAATCAGTTCATGTCAAAACCCATTTATAACCTACACTTGATGGAGCATTAATCGTACCCATAAAATAAATCCCCATTGAGAAAAAAATTCATCTTCCTGAATATGATGAAGTGGGAGAGCTTCCATCTTACTTTTAATAGCAAAACAAGAACATCTTGACATTTTCTAACCCATTGATGTGCATCCATGAATAATGTGTGCTAAAATTATCCCTCCTTCATGATTTTCATCATCATGGATTTGGAAGAGAAGTGTTTGTATAAAAACCATTATAGAACTCTGTCGACTTTGTTCACTTGTTCTCCCTAAATGCACCTTAATAACAATCCATTGAGGTTATTTTTGAAAAGAATCCCATCAATCAATACATGAGGAACTAATCATAATCTGGGATGAATTATTTTAAATTTGATTAAACCAGAGGGTAATCATAATCTCCAAAAATGTTATCATGAGATTGATCTATCTACCGTAGCTAAGTTTGTTTGCCTTGCATAAATTATATGTTGCACAAATTTGTAACATTCCATGGTTATTCACCTTGAGGAGACTTCTATGTTCTCAGCAGATGCTTTGCATTTTTTCTTGTTCTTCTTCTATGAAGAAGAAGGCTTCTTTATTATCCTAAGCATCCAAGGCAATCTATTCACAAAGTGATATGCCTCTTACCTATTTTGTGGTCTTAATGGTCACTTCATATTCCATAACCTTGGTCACCCATCCAACTCTCTTTTCACTAATTTCCACTCCCATGATAAAGTCCCTCACACTAGGATGTGAGACTAAAAATTTGATGCACATAGTGGCAAGCATGCTCTTGAATTTCTTGAGCGCTCTCATGATGGAAAATACCGGCTTCTCTAAATGACTATACTTGAGCTCAAAATTTTTCAAGTGTTTTTATGAAAAAGAATACAAGTTGCTCTAATTTTTCATCATTCTATTATGTGTGTAGACACCTAAAATATGCTTACACTTAGCATTTCATCCAATCCAATCAATTAACGACACTTTGTTAAATCCCCATACTTCGCTCCATTCTCGAATGCCCATTCACGACACTCTTTTGGTCGTATTCCTCCTATAATCAACTTATTTGGCTAATATCTCTCTTATTAGCTAAACATTCCTCCTTTCAACCATTCAGAACCTCCCTAGTTCTCTCTAGACCACTTCTATTGGCTTTGTAGGCTATCTATCAGTCACAATTGGTTATCCAGACCCCTCCCAACTCTCAATGAGTCTCTAATCACTTGCTAATCAAGTTTAACTAGCCTAATCCTAGCTTAACTAAGCCTAAAGCATGTTTATCCTAATCTAATCTAAAGTGATTTTTGAGCTTTAGTCCCACATGCACCCAAATTTCAAACTCTTCCATTTGGAAAACTATAAATGCAAGGCCAAGCCTACCTATTCAACTTACCACTTTACAGACAACTTTACATAAGCTAAAGCCAAAATAAGCCTAAGAAAGCTTAAGAGCTCATTTTCATTAGCCAAGCTAATAAGGCATTTGATCTTGGGTCATCCACCATTAAAATAGCTTCATCTTGAACCCATGTTAGGTTAGTAATGAAATAGCTAAACTTGGCCATGTAGCCATTTAGTGAGATTCATTCACCCTCATGGAGTAAACAACACACAATTTGATTGCTTAGAATCTAACTAGGTTCACTTTCATTAAGCTTTCATAGAGTAGAGAGTAGTATACATGTTAGTTTTTGATGTTTTTGTCAAATTTATAATGCTTGCATGTTAGTTTCTCTTGTTTAGCTCTAATCCTATGGTGCATGGATGAGTTAGCAAAGCTTTGAGGTTCTTTAGCCTCATTCCATAGCTTGTGCAACTTTCCATTGCACACATTTGGCATGCCCAGTGGGACACTTATGTCCATCCTCCATTAATGGAGTCACTTTGAAGCTTTTTGTTTTAGTTTCTAACTATTTCTTAGTTTTAATCTTTCTAGGATAGTTTCAAAGCTTTCTAGATTAGTTTCAAAGTTTTTAGATTAGTTCAAGTTTTTAGTTTCACTAATATTTTTGTTCTAAATGGCAAAAATCATGTTTCTTAACTAGTTTAGCTAGGTTTGTCTTGTTTTTTTGCTCTTTGCAGGATCAAAGGAGGTGAAGTGCTACCAAAAATTGAACCAAATCGATAAAATTTTGATATTTTTGAAAAATCACATGTTTTTTAGCCACCTACAAAAATGGGGCGTACACACCATTTTGTGTGCATGAGAACAACTCTCACTAGTGTTTTTTTACACAGGTGCGTAGGCACCAAAAAAGGGGTGCATGCACAAAAAAGGGCGCAGTACCAAAAAAGGGGCGCATGTACACAAATAGTGGCGCATGCATCATTAGCAATCTTCCGAAGGCCATAACTTTTGCTCCCGAACTCAAAATGACTCCATTTTTGTTGCGTTGGAAAGGTATTGAAGTGAACTACACAATGGAATCATAAAATTAGGATTTTGAATTACCAAAAATTTATGGTTTACATTATTAGGTAAATAGTCATTTTCTAACATATCTTAAAGTTCAAAAAAAGTGTTTTCTTGGCCATTCTAACACTTTGAAATATTTTTGTAGCACTAATCAGTTATTTTCATGGTTATTTTGGTTTTATTTTTGACTAAATTAGTTAAGTGTTTCATTTCTTATCTTGAGCAAGGTTTGTAAAGTGTGTATGCTCTCTCCTCGCGCCTTCAAAAGCGATCTTGGAGATCAAAAACACTTGCACAACTTTGTATCATATGTTAAAAAAACTTTTTCTAAAAGATAAAGTAATTTTTATGTGATTTAGTAAGAATTTTCACACTACGTATGCTCTTCCTTCATGCCTTTTGGTGATCTTAGGAATCAAAAGCAAGGTGTAAATTCCCTTTATTGATATCAATTTGCAATGAAAAATTACTAAACTCATTTTCTACAGGACCTAACACTTGTCAAAGAAAGGCATCAAAGACAAAACACAAACCCACTAATACACATGTTTCTTATAGGTTGCCAAATGGTGTGCTACTTAAAACCACATTAAGTTAAGCAAGATAAAAACACACCATATTCAAAACATTGTATTGCAGGTTTCAGAAAAGGGTACATCCCTCTCCACTCAACTGGAACATAACCCCTTTGGCATAACGCCTTAAGCTACAACAATGGGGGTGGTTCCAGGAACCCCAAAGTAGTCCACGCAAGAGGGAACCTTGTGGATGAAATGGGAAGTGCTCCACACTACCTATTTGACTAGTAATTCCTTTGTGAGATAGAGTTACAAGTTTTCCCTACGCGACCCTTTTAAGTACACAATTGGATGCATCTGATGCCCACTGTGCTTGAAGGGGGAAAAGTCGAGATACTCCCAAACTAGTCAGTGTGACTTTTTGGGTAAATCATCCCACTCGTGGATAATCTTTGTAGCACCTAGGATGAGAGAACCACCTAGGAAAATATACTTTGGCTAGGAGCCCACTTTGACCATTCTAAAACTGTGTTGAGTTGTGAGCCATCATTTTCATCACGAAACGTGTGACGCGTTACTCTGGCCTAGTTCTTCACTTACCTTAAGGTAAGGTGAAACTCTGCCAAAGTAAAGCCAGCATTTTTCACCCCCATTTTGATCTACCTCCTTCACCTTCTTTTGACACTTTGTTGATCAAAGGAAGGGTGACTACCTTTGTGTTACCAATTGATTACTTCTACCACTTTTTTGTCCGTTTACGCCCATCCATGTTTGTGGCTAGGTAAGTTAAACATCTAAAGTGTGTAGAGGCATATTTATATCATTGGTAGCCTTTGTGATCTTGATATCCACATTAGGATCATCATCATAGTTACAATTGATTCATCATTTTATCTCCCTTTGACATGTTACCTCATTTGCATTGTCTCGACATAATTAAGATACTTATGTCATGTTTCTCATAAACATGATCTAAGTTTTTGCATTGTGGCGTTACGCTACCCACGTTTTAACACATCCTTAGTATACTTTTACTTAGTTTGATTTCAAACATTGTCCTAAATCTTGAAAGGTGTCACTTACTTTTTTTGTGTCATTTTGATACCACTTTGACACTAATATCTCACTTCTCTGTGAATCTTGATAGACATGTCCAATTGGTGTGGTTACCTGGCTTACATTTGTAAACCCCACCCTTTAACATTTAGGTATTGTTGGTTGTTAAACTTGTCATGATATCCTTTGATTGGGAGTCACATCCACCCTTTGTTAATATTTACGCCTTGTTCATTTTGATCTTGACGTAAATATTGACATTGTGTTCATCACCTTTGCATCGAACTATCACTTTGCACATGTATTTACATATGGTGTATTTCCTTGTTAATTGGATTTGTGTTTCACACTTGCATGATTGTTCCTTATGATTATTCATTCATAAAACTTATTTTCTAGCACAACCCCTTTTTATCTCATTGATATTGCATCATCATGATGTCTATTTTCCTTAGACCTTCTTCAAAAAATCATGCACACATATCAATACTTATGAAATGTCTAGCTGGTTTTCCGTATGCTATCAAAATCGACATGTCACTTCCTTCCCTTTGAAGGAGTTCCATCACACTATCTAGAACTAGATATTTGTGCTTAAAACAAAACCAACAATGATCGATTATCACGTGGTTCCCATACTTACAAAAATGTGGAACCTAGGTTTAGCAATTCAAATCAAAAGATTCCCATTACAACTAAACCTCATTTGGTTCTTTGTGCTAGAGAGCCCATACGGGTAACTCGTTCCCCACCTTCATCTCATAGTCGGTGGTATGATTTGGACACTTCTGATCCAAATTATTATTTGAGTTTCCCCCACTCTTCTTCTAATTATAATCAAAACATTTCCTCTTCTTCTAAGGATTCCAATCCAAATATTTCCTCTAATCTTCTAAGGATTCAGATCCAAACTACTATTCGGATTCATCCAATTCAAATCCTAAGTCATCTAATGCGACTCCTATGTCATGGTCCTCCCTATCTTCCTAGGAACCTCTTCATCATACATTTAATATGAATCCTACATCGTGGTCCTCCCTTTCTTCAGGACCCCTTTTATCAGTCACCTCAATGACATCTTCTTCCTTTAAAGATATGTGTGACTCTAAATCCCTCCAAGAAAACATCTAATACAATTCTAGAATCACGGTCCTCTCTTTCTTTGTAGGACCCTTGTTATTATTCATCCGATGTGATTCTTGAATCATGGTCCTCCCCTTCTTCATAGGACCTTCTTCATCAATCACCCCCAATAAGTCTTCCTTCTTTGAAGATTCATGTGACTCAAAGTCCTTCGAGTCAAACATCTGAATCGACCCATGCATCATAATCTATAGACTTTGGACTTAATCCTACTAGTTTACAGATGATATACCATCATATAGGTAGGTCCACACCACCTTCTTCTACTCCTGAGACATCTAGCTACACATCTTCTTCATCTCTCACATCATCTTCTTCTATTAATCATCATCAAACATCTTCTAAGTCTTCCACACCAAGTGAACCTCTTTCTTCCAATCAACCCCTGGTGGTCGATCAACAACTCATACTAATTGACCTCTTTGAGAATGAAGAAACAATCAGGGAATTTATAGGGGCACATGAAGATATTCCTTTAGAAGATTACGAGAAAGGATTCTCTTTAGACTTCGATGCGCCCGCATATTCTGAGAAAAATGTTGATTCCTTTTATCAAGAAATAGAGGAAGAGCCTCAAATCATGCAACTTGATCCTCCTCTTATTCTTCCATCTTCACATTCTTCATTAAGTGAGGAAACTCCTAGGTCTTACATTGATCCATGGCCTATCTTCTCATCACCCAATCACTCCTTGTCTATCATAATTCCTCAATCACAATCTCTTATGGGGTCAACGCCAAGTAGCCCTTCATCTTCATCTAGGTGTGGGTCACCTTCTAGTAGCCCTTCCTCTACTATTTGTGGGACATTTTCAAGTAGCCCACTATCTTCTATTCTTGGGGCATGCCCAACTAGCCCCTTTTCTTCTAGGTATGGATCACCCCTGGTAGTCCATCATCTTCTATTCTTGGGCCACATCCTACATCTATGGGTCACATCCTAGTAGCCCTTTTTCTTCTATTCTTGGGCCACATCCTAGTATCCCTTCGTCTTCTATCTATGGGTCATGTCCTAGTATCCCCTCTTATTCTATTCTTGGGCCACATCTAGGAAGCCCTTCATCATCTTCTATCGCAGCTCACCTCCTGGTAGCCCATCCTCTTCAATTCTTGGACCGTATCCTTTTCATCTATCACATATTTCTTCTATTAATGGTTGTGGCAAGCCCACTACCATTTCTATCATTCCTTTCATCAATCATAACATTCACTTTCTTCTCCTTCTAGGGATCAGACAAGTCATGCATCAACTTATAAGAAACCCAAACAGGTTCATTATCAAGCTCAGGTCAAAACTTCCAAGATCTCTAAAGCTCCCAACAAATCAAACGATCTCAAAGTTATAAATCAAGCGCGATTCAAGAACACACACCAACGTAACCATCAATTATGGCACAAAGTGCATAAACCTCTGGATGGGGAATTAAATCTCCCACATACAAAATCCATGTTTTAACAAATCACAGTCATTTATTGAGTGTGAACTCACCTCAATCATTGAGATCGGGTATAATATCACTCTCGATAAAAAAACATGCCTAGTCTCCCTTATTAAGGAAGTCACAAACATTGTTGTTGGATCTTACCACACAAAGTGACTTTGTTAGTCCCAACCTCTTAAAAATGTCAAAATCTAAAAATAAAAAAACAATTCAAAAATACCAAAAACATTGAGAAAACACAACAAAAATCAAAGGTACAAAGATCAAACATTGTAATCAGGTATTGTGTACACATGGATGTTTCTTTCTTCCCTTCCTTTCTATTTTTCTATAAGTCTCCCTACCATTTTCATCCCTTTGGTGATGTTTTGGTTAGCTTATTCACACGCATTTTGTGACATTTATCTCTATGGTATCCATTTGACCCTGGTATTTTATCACCTTGGTAAATTAAAGAACAACTGACCTCTTAGAGATCCTATCACATTCACCATCTAATAAACTTGTTGCGAAGAAATTTTGGACATATTTGTTGACACTAGCCAATGTCATCATCACAATCACTTCCACCTCCTTCCATCAAGCCATTAGTGGTTCTTAAACCCCTTGTCAAACAAGAGATCTGAAATAAGTTTTCAGAAAGCAAAAGAATCAAAATCAATCAAAAATCAAAAGCTAAAAGCTACAAAGCAAAAGCAAATTGATATATAACTCTCTCTTGGGGTATTTCCAATAATCTCTATTGGGGATATGGATTCTGATCGTAGTAGAGCAATGTTCGATTAGAATCAAATGCATCTCCATCGGGACTATGTACACCTGCTAGCAGTAGCGAGCAATGTATGACTATCTTTCCACCATCCATTCCCAAAATCACCTTTCAAAATCAATCATTCCTACACATTGGCTAGGGTGTCTTCACTTGTTGTCTTTTAAATCTTCCCTTCAAGAGGTAATAAATTTCATGTGCACACACCGATCTCTATGAGTAAATAGGATTAGTATGTTACCAAGTGTCTTTTTTTGGACCTTGTTCAGACTCTTACTCTAGTCCATATCTTGTCTCACAATTTGTGCCTTTGGCTAATCACTTCTTCATCGTGAGGATTCTAAGCTAAATTCATATCATTCACATCATTCTCATACTTCATTCAGAACATCCATGTGTATAAGATTACTTGTTTTCCATGTTTGCGGACATGTTTGTCCCCTTCCACAAAAACAATCTTCTCCTTCCTTTCTATCATGTGCTTTTAGGCCAACTTACGCTGGGGCATCCTTGCTTCTTCCCAACACTTCATTGGTTTATGTTCACCATCATGTTGAACCTATCCATAATGGCCTTGGGTCCCGCTTCTACCTATGAAGAGTTTTCCTTTGAATACTCCCACCTAATCGTTGGGGAATTTTTGCATCTTCACCTCTCTCATACGCACGTGGCCTTATGCCCTTGTACATCCCATCTATCACTAGGGGCATCCACGCTTCCTTGTCTTCCTATAAATAGTTTTAGAAAATTTTCAAAAAATCAAAAACATTCAAAAATATTAGAATCATCAAAACATTCAAATATGTTAGAAAAATAACAAAATATGTTATTTAAATATGTTAGAAAAATCAAAACATTCAATGTTAGAAAAATCATTCAAATATGTTTCAAAAAACTTCTAAAAATTGAAAATCATCCTACAAAACATTGCTCTTTGGTTCTCACATGTCCATGTGTGTGACTCGCGGATCATCTTGATCTACCTCCATCAACAAAAGTTAGGTTGCTTACTTCGTCTATACTCTGGGGCACAACAAGTTGCCTAGTACTATTTCATAGTGCACATTACTTTTTCATCATATCAAAGTGTCCTCCGTTTTCCTTTGCATGTATCCTTGCTTGGGGCACCATCATTAACCCTTTTCATTAATTCGAATAGGTTGGAACTGAAGCTTGATAACAAAAACATGGTACTTGTTTCTCTGTTAGGTTTAGCTTGTTTACTTTCTTGTATTACATTGCATTATGTATGTTGCATGGAGTTACGCATATTTTAATTTCTCGTATTGCATTGCATTTTGTATGTTGCATGGAGTTGGTTTTTTTAGCAATGGACATTTGTTCGTATATGGCTTTTCATGTCATACTACACTTTTGTTCATTATTTTTAATAAGGACCGATGATGAAGATCTTTAGCAATATGATGAAAAATAAAGTTGTTTAAAAGGCACTGGATGGATGTTAGCTCATTCCCCTTTCTCATACTCCTTTTCTTCTATATCCCCTTTCTTTTCTTCTTCTTCACATTATCATTTCTTCTATTATCTTTCTGTCATCTTTTTGATAGTCGATCGAGTTCTTCTATCACCCCATCACCAATCAAGGGGGCATCCTTCATTATTCTCATTTTTCTTCTATCCCTTCAAGATTTTCTACTTGTTTATGCTTGTCTACTTTCTTTGAAGTGACGTCGCTTACGTCACCCCAAAGAGGGGCAAATGTAGACACCTAAAATATGCTTACACTTAGCATTTCATCCAATCCAATCAATTAACAACACTTTGTTAAATCCCCATACTTTGCTCCATTCTCGAATGCCCATTTACGACACTCTTTCAGTCATATTCCTCCTATAATCAGCTTATTTGGCTAATATCTCTCTTATTAGTTAAAAATTCCTCCTTTCAACCATTTAGAACCTCCCTAGTTCTCTCTAGACCACTTCTATTGCTTTGTAGGCTATCTATCAGTCACAATTGGTTATCCAGACCCCTCCCAACTCTCAATGAGTCTCTAATCACTTGCTAATCAAGTTTAACTAGCCTAATCCTAGCTTAACTAAGCCTAATGCATGTTTATCCTAATCTAATCTAAAAGTGATTTTTTTTGAGCTTTAGTCCCACATGCACCCAAAGTTCAAACTCTTCCATTTAGAAAACTATAAATGCAAGGCCAAGCCTACCTATTCAACTTACCACTTTACATAAGCTTTAAAGCCTAAAACAAGCCTAAGAAAGCTTAAAGCTCATTTGCATTAGCCAAGCTAATAAGGAATTTGATCTTGGGTCATCCACCATTAAAATAGCTTCATCTTGCACCCATGTTAGGTTAGTAATGAAATAGCTAAACTTTTCCATGTAGCCATTTAGTGAGATTCATTCACCCTCATGGAGTAAACAACACACAATTTGATTGCTTAGAATCTAACTAGGTTCACTTTCATTAAGCTTTCATAGAGTAGAGAGTAGTATACATGTTAGTTTTTGATGTTTTTGTCAAATTTATAATGCTTGCATGTTAGTTTCTCTTGTTTAGCTCTAATCCTATGGTGCATGGATGAGTTAGCAAAGCTTTGAGGTTCTTTAGCCTCATTCCATAGCTTGTGCAACTTTCCATGGCACCAAAGTGAGAACTATAATGACACTGCTATTATCCCCATATGCATAAATTATGAAATCTTATAATAGTTAGGGTTAATAAGCACAATATCCTAATAAATAACATATTTGATCTTGGTGAAGCTCTCTCTTCCTTCCGTGGTCCATTTAAAAGTTATGTCCTTCCCGAGCATTAGAGTGATAGGCCCGACTAGTCCCAAAATTTAGGAATGAATTTCCTAAGAAATTTATCTTTCCAAAGAAATAATGGAGGGCCTTCTTATGAGTTATAAAGGAGAGAAAATGATGGTAGAGATTATTTTAGGATCAATGGTGATACCATATTTTAAAAGAACATAGCCCAAATTCTTGCCTTGTGGGACTAAAAAAACACATTTATTAGGGTTAAGAGATATCCCAAACTCTTTGCATTCAAAAAAATCTCTGAATGATCCATGTGATGTTGAACATTTTTAGAAAAGACTGATGTCATCCAAATAGACAAGGATGAATTGATTGATGAGTCTACGGAAAGTGATTTCCATCCATATGAAATGTGGCACCTGCATTTGATAAACCAAAGGGCATCTTATGATATGCATATGTTCCCTACTTAGTTGTGAATGTGGTCTTATATTGATCTTCCTCCTTAACTCTGATCTGATTGAAACATGAATAGCCATCAAGCATAAAGAATCTTTCAGCTCCTACTAATATTTGTAAAATTTGTTCTATGGAGGGAAGATGATAATGATCCTTCAAGGATTCCTTGTTAAAGTCCTTGAAATCCATACAAAGTTTTATTTATTTATTTTTATTCCTAACATGGACCAAATGAGCCACCCAAGAGGAATACTTGATGAGGAATATGATTATTTCCTCATTGATATTTGTCAACTCTTTTCTCATAAGGGGCTCAATTATGGGATTGAAAAGCCTTTGCTTTTGTTTGGTCAGCATAACATCGGGATCAATATATATGGTATGTTGAGTAACGTAGGGGTAAAAACCCCTAAGATATTCATGATTCCATGGGAATATGTCGTTATATTTCATACATAAGGATATAAAATATTTATTTTTATCTCGTATCACATACCCTTCCTAGTAATAGCTTCTTGTATTATGTGATGGTGACTAGTTTGCAATCCTCTCTTTCCATGAGTATTGTTGGTAGGAGATATTGAATAAGTATCGATAGAAAAATAATTATGTGTAGGAGTATGCACACACATAAGGAAATAATACCATGCAAGGGACACACATGTAGGTAACAAGGATTAGCGTGTAAGGCTGCATGCATGGATGTAGAGGAAAATGAATTAGCCAATTTTATAGAAAGGCTAAAATAGAAAAGAAGAAGTTGGAGTGTCACCTAAGTTATGATCAAGAAATAAAGAAAATAATGAAGGCTTGGCAACCAAGCAAGGGAAAAGAAAGCACATACAAAGCAAGATGAAACACACATTGATCATGCTAATAATAGGACTAAAGAAAGTATTATATTTATGATAATCTATTATTAGGATAGAATGTAAAAGCATGCAAGCTATTTTGTGAGCACGCATATTAGTAGGAATGTGCATGGCTGGTGAAGGGAAATTCCACACCCCTATATATATTTGATGTATGTATTTGTTAAGGATGACCATGTGTGGAAGAGCAGAGTTATGGTGTTTCAAACATATTTAAGGCTTGTGTTTGCGTGCATGGTCCTACACACCACTTTGTAGTGATTTTTATAAGTATTCAAATTTTGTGATGTAAATAATTTTTGGTTGTAATGAATACTTGTGGTTAGATAATGACATTTGATATATTTAAAGATGGTGTCATGATGATGAAGTAAATCTTAGTTCTTGTTTATATTGATTTATTATATTCTTTATTATATGTGTTTCCAACGCCATGATATAATAGCCTTATGTGTATGGATGGTTCCTTGATTATGAATATGATAATTAATTATGATAAACTTTTGAAAGATAAAGTAAAGGAGGGACTTGGTGGCTATGTGCACTTTTGGTGATTATTTAGATCTATCCGGATGGATGAAGTTCTAGTGTTCATAACAATTGAGTGGGAAAAGGGCTATATTTTGGTTATATTACCGAGACTTATTTTAAATTTTTCTTCCATGATATTACATGCAGATGGTGTATCATCTATCTTTGGAGAGTATTGAAAGTTGGGTGGAAGACAACCAAGACACTTTTGCATAAATATATAACACTGGACCTGATTTTAATGCATGAAAGTGGGTGGAAGATAACCTATATGATTGCTTGTATGAGACGTTCTTCATATTTTTCTAGTAGAGTTATACCAATGGTTAGAAGTTTACACATCAAACAAAATATTCAGCCTAGGAACGAGAGTTTAGACATAGGAAGATGATAAAACTCTCTTTGATTCTATTAAGATGTGGACTAGAGATGTGGATCGTTGGTGGGAAGGTGTATCACGCAACTATACTTTGGAGTACATAATTTCCACATATTATTGTCAAGAGGAAGCCGAGTTCAAGTTTTTACATGATCTTAGAGGATCTTATTTGTGCGTGATACCTTTAGCTATAAATATCTTGATGATAGAATTGGGACTGGAGAGATTTCCTATGGCTATCTGAATCCCCACCACACATAGTGGAAAGAGAAAATGTGGAGAAAGATGTTGGAGGCCCCGGTGGAAAAAAGGAAGAGAGAAGAGAGAAGAATCAAGTATAATGAAGCATGAAAAAGGGAATTTTATGGAGCAATAATATTGAGAGGAATGATGACTGAAAAAAGTGATGAGATCCTTGTGGAAGACAAGGAGACACAATATCATGTCATCCCAATATTAGGAAAGTGCAGTAGAGAGACCCCGTCGGCTTTTGATGAGAGAACATTAGAGGAAATAATGAGAAGTGTGGGCACACATTTGACCCATTCTAGCTACCTAGCCCTTGTGCAAGGTGTTCCGGATCCGAGGTATATGTTGAAGGACATTATAGTGGAGGAAAAGAAGAAGTGTCTCCATGTGGGAAATGAGATAGAAGTAGATATAATTTCATGTTAACTCAGGAAGTGTAGAAGACTAGGTACATGCACATGGCCACACAAAAGGATCCATTGTTTGGGAGTATTTTTGGAGGAGTTTTTATAGGTGTGTCATCAAGATAGAGTGTTTTTACATAGACCATTAGAAGCAATCATATCGGTGCTGTTATGGAAAAAATAGTGGGTGTCCATTTTAACACAACTGGGAAATAAGGAAGTTGATCTTAGAGACTTTTGGCCATGGCACATAGTGTGGGAGGATCAAGAGGTTTAAATCAACCACCACATGAAGGAAATCATAGTGGATACTTAGGATTTGGGTTTGATCCTAACCCAAGGCAAGGCCCATCATAACCACCTCTAAATAAGCCTCGTCAAAAAAACACATCAACAACCACATCGCAGAGACACCTCAAGTCTTCTTTGAGATATCTCTTCACTTTCTAGAGTATAGAGGTGTGGAGGATTCTACTAAGCATGTGCACAAGTGTGAGTTTCTATGGAGAGCTAAGGGCATTAAAAACCCTAATAGAAAGGTAAGCCAGCTTCTATACCACACTTCAAGAGCATACACATCATTGGTATAGAAAGTATGATCCACACCATACTGTAGTGGATTATGATGCTTTGTGCACTATGTTTTTGTTGAATTTCACATGCCATAATTTGACCAAAGAGTATCAATATGCTTAAAGACATCAAGTAGGGTTTATATGTAAGTGTACAAGAGTATGACACATGGTTTAAGACTTTTTTTCCAAATTATCTTATGACATTCACTAGAGCCAACATGAATAGTGGTTTGTTGGAGTATTGTTAACTTTGTTTCGATGGGCCTTGTCACATAAGACATATACTAATCCATGTGAGGCTTTAGAAGCATCCCTACATGTTGAATAAGTAAGGAGTGTAGATACTAGAGTGAGCCCTTTTCTCAGGAATATGTAATAGCTAAGGTGAAATAATTGGAGAAGCTTTCTTCCAATTCAGCACATGAGACACACAATAGGTTATGGTGTACCGATTGTGATGTGAAGGACATACAAAGTATAGTTTTCTATGCAAGAGCATATACACATTGTTACAATATTGTGAGTATTTCTAAGAATCATGATGTCCAAAATTTTCCTCTCTTACAACACGTAACTATTAAGAATGTCTCTATGTATTGTAATATTTGTGATGCAGACACTCATGATACAAAGGATTGTTGGGTGATAGACAGAATTCATAAGGCACATGAGACTAGATTACGATAGACCATTGTGGTAAGAAACTATCAGTGCAAGAATATCAACCCATTGAATGGCGTAGTAATGAAGGTGGATTTTGAGGTGGATATAGGAGTAGAGGTCATGGTGGTATAGGTAGATTCACATGTAGGACTTGCTATACTTGTGGTTTTTCTAGATCATTACCAATGTGAATGTCCCCAAAATTTGGTATGTGCATATTGTAGAAAATAACATAAGGTTGAGGATTTCCCTAAATTTTATGAGCGCATGTGTAAGAACAAGAAGAAGGACAAATGCGTAGGGAAAATCAAGGTACAATGCGCAAAGGCTGAAAATTGGACACCAAAGAAAATGCTTGATCTTGAGTTATAACCTTTGTTTATTACTACTCACATAGAAGCAACATGTGTGTGAGTCTCTTAAATACAAACCACTCATTAGGAGAGAAGAGGTTATGCATGCCAAGTATCCAGATGCTTCTCATTAGAAGGAGGTCTATCAAGAGATAATGGGGGTGATTAGAGAGATATAAGGTGAGATACAATTCATGAAGGAGAAGGTTTGTGAGAGGGAATGCATTAAGAACATTGAGCTCATATAGAAGGATGTAGATGATTTGAAGGAAGTATGCAAGATGTTGAAACAAGAGAATATCATCCCATTGTTAGGAAAGTGGATGTGTGAAAAGTTACCACATATTGGAGTCGAGCGTGAGAATCAGATCTTAAATACAAATGTACTACCACAAAACCATGAGTATGAAAAATAAATCGCATTGGATATAGTGATAGATGGTTGGCTAGTGAGTAATATTTTGATTAAAACACACATTGAAGTGAATGTTTTGAATTTGGATGCATGGAATTAAATGGGAAGACCACCATTATAGCCATCCTATAATGTGATATATATGGTAAATAAGAAAATAGCTATACCTATTGGGGTATTTAAGGATGCTTCAATTAACATTCAAGGAGCCAAGTTTACAAGATATTTTGAAGTATTGAGTCGGCAATGAGGCGTAAAAATTTGTAACACTACTTGGGCATACTTGGTGTTACACGAACAATGCTGACCTACGCTTCAACAAGAGATATATCAATTTTAAGAAAAAGGATGAGGGTTTTATCATACATCTAGATGATGTGAAGGATGCACCTTATACTAAGCTAGTTAGTGAAAAAGAGCTGAATAAGATTTACGCATACACAAAGTGTGTAATCATGATAATGTGAAGCCATATAAGGAAGGCGTAATTTGGTGGGAAGAAAAACATCTAGTTAGTGACACTACCAATGTTTCTTATGATAATTGGTCCCATGACATGTATGATATGGTTAGGTATGAGATGAAGAGGAGAGTGACCAAGATGATCAAGCTACACATGATCGGAACTTGGGAAAAACTCAAGTACCTAGGTATATTGGTGAAGAAAATATTCAGTCATTCATGCACACCATGGAAGAATAGGAAGAATGAGGGTGAAAGAAGGAATATGATGGTTTATAAATTGTATAGAACAAAAACACTTTTGTGGGAAACACATAGATATAACCTATTAGGATGGTAACAAGTGAGAATCACCTTTTCAAAAAAATTTTACTCAAAACAATGTGCCTACACTTATACATGAGTATGATGGGAAGACTCATGCTTTGGTACATGTTTATAACTATGAGAGAAAATGGGTGTAATTCCAGGAATCTTTACAACTATCTCTATGTGTGTGTGTGTGTGTGTGTGATAATTTTTACTCCACCCCTGCATAGATGCATACGTGTGTGATATGTACATGTTGAGCTCAAGAAAGAATCCACAAGTTGGTGTTATATGAATGAAGGTATGGTTCATAATTTTTTTATTTTTCTAATAAACCTCTAGTTCATGAGGATTTTTAGATCATGAAGTGCATCACATTGGGGGATAATGTGAAAGTAGAGGATCTCACACTTTAGGTACTTGGAGAACCTAATCCCAAGGCACACATGGAGACATTGAAGACAAAAGAGATGTAATCTAGTTGCACCTAGAGAGAGAGAAAGAAAAAGGAAAGCTGGTATACCTCATTGATGATGAAGAGGTAGAGAATGTAGATATTATCCATAAAAGGGAACACATGAGGTAATAAACTCTGTAGATGAAAAGACACACATGTACAATGCTCTTATAAATACCAAAAGGTGAATATTGGCATCGAGGATGTGCCTAAGGAAGCTATTATTGGATATTATTGGTTAGAATAAGAGGTAGTAAATATCATTTAGCTATTTTGTGACTTCTAGGATTTATTCCCAGAGGTTACCATGATTTTAAAGGATTTCACCGCTCATTAGGAGAGATTAAGATTAAGTTGAAAGAGGGTGCGTGACCGGTTCGAAAGAGACCTTACATGATGAACCCAAACCTACGTGTAAAGGTGAAATAATTAATTTAAAATATGCTTAAATATGGAATTATTGAACTAATTGAGGAGTCTAAGTGGGTTATCCCTATGGTGATCAACATTAAGAAGGATTGGAGGATCGGGATCTATGTTGATTATAAAGAACTCAATGCTTTGTGTGTCATAGATTTTTTCGTACACCTTTTATAGAAGATATACTTAAGTGAATTGTAGGGCATGATATCTACTATTTCACTAATTATCTTTTAGGGTATCACCATGTGTGAATTTCATGTGAGGACCAAGAAAATACCACCTTTGACACTAAATGGGGAAGCTTTGCATATACTGTAATTCCCTTTGGATTAAAGAATGTACCAACATTATTCTCACACATAGTTGTATATTTTTCTTGCTTAAACCCTATACATGCTGACCCATCACTCAAAAAGGTATGAGCACTCACTCGAAGCATGCAAAGGTACCATGTCCCTATTTTTATACCATATTTTTCAAGGTGTTAGCATGATCACACAAGTATTCCATATCCATGGAAAGTAATTAAAGGTAAAACATAACATGAACTAGATCACAACCATGGTGCATAATGAATCAAACAAGGATTAAGATCAGATTTACCATACAATAACTAGTAATAGAGATATCAACAATCAATATCCATCCACAAAGATCCATTATATTAATCCATCAAAAGACAATAGCTAAATTCAATATAATTACCATCACAAAGTCATGTGCACAAATACACCAACATCATAAATTTGTCTCAATGTAGTGGTAGTATCCTAAACCAACACACACACACACACACACACACACACACACACACACACACACACACACACACACACACACACACACACACACACACACACACACAAATAAGGGGCGGGAACTTTCCCTTCACCACTCATGTACTTTATCAAAATAGGTTGCATGCTCAAAATAGTCATGCACCGCTACAAAATAAACTAAGAAAACATGCAAACTTAACCTAATAATAGATTACCTATAATTAACTCTAGATATAATCCTATTATTAGCTTGAACTTTGCATGACGCTTGATCTTCCACTTGATCCAAAAATAGCCATTGCTTCACCCACAAGTCTTCTATCTTTATCTAATGCATGTTCATCACCCTACATTTAACTCCAACTTGGTCCATGTAAAAAGAGGTTAAGTACCAAACTCTAACTTTCTAGGTGCAAATATTTAGGGCACAATTTTTTTAAACTTTAGCACCTATCCACGTGCTCTCATACTTAGTAAATATTTTTTATAGTCAACATTACCCCACAGTAACTTCATTTTCACCCCTGGCAATGGGTAATCATGCCATTTCCATCCAAGAATAACAAATGAAGTATGACAACCAATTTATAGAAAGAATGAAAAATAATAAGCAACCTCAATAACTAGCGCACTAATCCTCTGAGCAGTAATAATTTAGGGTACTCATTCTTGATGTCTTCTTCTAACTCCTCCCAATCACTAAGTCCCTTCTTGGCTTTAGTAGGGATGTCACCAAGTACAACATCCATTTTTCTAAAGTCATATCATCTCATTTTTCTTTAACACACTAACTACATTCACCAATCCTGATACCATGCCATCCATATAACACGCCATTAATTTACCCAAATCTTTGATCCTATCATCACGGGGTTCTTGGATGCTTTAAGTGCATCGCACTTCTCTGCTATTAATGCCACCTCTCCTCACACCCCAAAGTGTCATTGTTTTTTACCAAAAGGAATGCATTTTATTCCTCCAACGTCCTTGTCTTAATGATAATTTTAGGATCCTCACACATTTTGAATGCCAAATTTTCCATCTTCAATTTATCCCTCAATGTATCAAGAATAACATCATATTTAATATTTTTTGTGTTATTTGTGATTTTATTCTATCTCTTGAAAATGCAACAACTTTCTCTTTCATCACCGTCACCTCTTCTTCTGCACTTGAGCCACGTGCGCTTGTTTCTTCATTCAATAAAAAAGTGCACCAAGGTCTGTAAATAAAGTAATACCAAAATAAAAGTACCATCTCCATGCTCCATATATTGTGGTCATCTTTGTCAAAATTTTATCTCCCATTTCCTCGGCCATCTCGAGGAAATTTTTTTCTTTATTTTGTACCCTTTCCTTCTCCTCCTTCAGTGCTATATTTTTTCGTCCTTATCATTCCTATCCTTCAAAAAAATTCTCATGGTGGCCCCCTTGTCCACATTTTTATGCGTGACCTCTATAACTATATTTATTATGGCATTGCTTACTTGTTCATTAGAGAACACCACAGGCTTGATGGTCACATGCCTAGAATGTGAATACTTATTCATTCTCCTCAAGGCACATGACTCCTTATACACATAAAATTTAGTCTCATCTACATGAGTCTACAAATTTCATGATAACTGTTTCTTGGTGTGTGTGGTTTCCATCTCTAGGTCCATCAGTTCCCATCCATATAACTGTCCTATGACAATAGTTCTCTGGAATGTTTTGTGTATAATATTTTTTGGGTCATCAATGTACCCAAGGTTCGTGTCTACACCATCTCCTATTCCTTATGCTCACTAAAACACCTACCTGTATGCCCTTGAGTTCCAACACCTTCAATCTTTTCCTCTTCATCTTCACCCTCAGGTCCCTTGGTCTTTCACACAACATTATCTTCAATCTTCATATCTCCACCAATGTAGCTTTCTTCTTTAGGCCCATGCATACTTATATTGGGGATGTCTACATCAAACAATGGTTTCTCACCACCTATCTCCTCATCTTCTCACACCTCTAGGCTAGGTGTGGTAACATCCTCATGTGTGCTTTCATGTGAGGACTTATCCTCATCACTATCCTTTATCGGCACATACCTGCACCTTTTATTTCTTTCTCCTTCAACATTTTTAATGGGCATTACATGCACTAATATACTTAGAGGCTAAGAAGTACCCTTTCCCACTTCTGTAGTCTTCTGCCCCCTATGTAGTTTCCTTCTTCCATGATCTAGTGCAATATTGTCCTCCTTTTCTAATTATTATTTAAGAAAATTATCCAATCCTTTATGTTCCTACCTTCCTATTTTGGATATGTAGTTTTAAGCGGCCTCCTCATACCCATAGTCTGTTTACCTTTTGGAGGGATTGGGACTGACTAATCCTAACCTTTAACAATATTTCCTTCCTTATACCCCAACCTTAAATACACATATACGCACGTAGGCTCAATCTTCCCTACAACCATGAAATTTGGAGTGATGTTAATATTTTCAGAATCTATTGTTTCTACATACGCCACCTTGTTGGGGTAGACATATGTCTTACACAGAATGTGGATATCTGCATCTACCT
Source organism: Taxus wallichiana var. yunnanensis (assembly GCA_018340775.1). Lineage (NCBI taxonomy): Eukaryota > Viridiplantae > Streptophyta > Pinopsida > Cupressales > Taxaceae > Taxus > Taxus wallichiana. The sequence continues at coordinate 221,884,546 of CM031236.1, read as the reverse complement.
TATCAACATCAAATTGTAACTTACACGCGTTATGTAACTTGTTCACCGAATCCTTGAAGTAACGAGAAAAAAGGTGAAAGGAAACTTACACCAAGGGATATTTTCACCGGTCTTCATGTAAAAACTTCCCAGGAAGAGGTGCTGATAGGTCACAAACTCTACTTGCTCCTTCATTACACTAGGAAATTCACACAAAGTGTGCCATTATTCTTCAAATGCATTGCACAACCTCTTGGACTACTTCTCCATGTGCTACTTATAAGCTCTGTTATAGTTCCTTGGTACGTGAACCTCACAAACTTCCTTACGGAGGTGAGTTTTTTTCCCCATAATACACACACATCTTATCCCTTGGTCCATTGGGTACACCAATTTCACTAGATATAATTAGCAAAAAAATGGCACCCCAAATTATTTTCTCACCTTTGTTTGCTTAGTCAAGTGCCTCCTCCACTATACCCTCTGCAACATAGCTTGTAATGTTATAATATGTTTTGTTTTCCATTTTGTGTGTTATGTACAACCAACACTTGTTTACTTCCTTCCACCTCTCCGAGGCTCTGAGTTTACAACTAACAAGTTGTGTTGCTACCCTTGTAGCCAAGTCCTCTATTTTCTCGACATTGAAAGCTTGGTCTCCTTTTGATTCTTAAGCATGGAAGTTATTACTTCTACTCCATCATCATCGAGATAGATCTCCGGTAATCTCTCTTCCAAATTTGTGCAACCTCGTAACTTTTTTGATTAATCTCATTGCTATTTGTTTCCTTCTTCCTAAAAATAAAGGAAATCTTCATGAACTCGTGACATAAGCCATTGATACATGCCCTCAAGCTTCCCAAAGAATGGTAACTCAAACAACTGCATAACCCTTACACTTTCAAGTAATTTATAAATCTAGTTGTCCATTACTCACTACCCATCTGTAGTCCACCTGTTTTTCCTCAAAACCATCTCTTTCTGTATGTCCTTCCAAGTGGCCTCTATGTGATGATTAAAATCACTTATTTTACATTTTGTTAGCTGTGATGTCCATGATCTCCCTTCAATAACCTCTTCTGGGTATTACATTTCTATAAACCACTTGTGTGGTGATTCCTTGGTCTCCTTCTCAATGGTTTGATATCTCTTTGGTGTCATTGTTTCTCATAATTTGGTATCATGATATGAAAATTATAATCTTTGCACTATCCTACCTTCATAAGTCTTGATTTCCTCTTCCTTTTCCAATATCCCTTCCTTAGTTACAAATTTGTCTCCATTGAAACTCTAATGGTGTAAACCTTCCTTTATTACACACCCACTACACTCAAACACCCTTCTCCATGAAGTTCATCAATGTCATGTGTCTTTAATCCACCTAGTTCTCTGTCCACACAATCACTCTTTACACTACACTTCGTCATTTTTCGCATATCAAAAATACAAGGATGGAAGGTAAGAATTGAGTCCGCATGCTCCCACTTTATAATGTTTGTGTTCAAATTTTTTTCTATTTTCTTTCATTAATTACTTCTAACTACCACCGTATGTGGCATTAACTCTACCATTTTGCTCTTCCACACATTGCACCATATTATTTTGCACCCCCAATTGTAACCTTTTGGTATGCCCACTAATTATCAACAAAAACATCCTTTTACATTCCTTAATGTGCTGAAGTATAAAACCTCTATGCCTAATACTAATTAGTTTCCCATGCTACTTCCTTCCTTTATGCGTTACACTTCCCATCCATTCACCTACATGTGGTCTTTAATTTGCATAATTTTTCCTTAAACACCTTGATATGAGAACATGTTTCTTTTCTAATGCACGCATAAATTGGTAACATAACACCAATCACTTATTATTTCTAATCCACCCACACTAAAAGTATGCACGGTCCTCTACATATGAATTCAATAGATAGTAATCAAATACTAGCATGCAAACACACTTATTACAACAAAACACTAAACTAAATTAATAAAGCATAATAACAATGTAAGGAAACACATATAAAGGAAATGCATTAAAGGGAAACCTAATCTAAATGGCACTACTACCTTATTAAAAACACCAAGAAGACTTATTTATAGTAGGGCTTCAGCCTAATCCCATTGAAATAACATGGTAACCATGTTCCATCCAATACCTACAACCGACAAGTGCCCGAATCAAGTATATATGTCACCACATACGGTCCTAACCAATAGTTTATCTATATGTTCTTCAAGTTCTTGTTCACCATCTAGTCCTAAGAATGTAATACGCGTGGAGGGTAACATAAATTCCACCAGTAGAATAGCCTCCATGCCAAACACCAACTGAAAGGGTGTGGCTTTATTCAATCTTTTGTAAGTTGTCATGTATGCCCAAAATACAATAAATACTTTATCATCCTAGTATTTTGATCCAACATCACAAATATTTGTCAATGTATGTCCCATAATCTTGTTTAAAGCCTCAACAATACCTTTAGCTTTGTGGATGATAGGGCATTATCTTGTGATGCACCAAAATAAACTCAAAAATAATATCCCGATAGTCTCATTCACAAACCGTGTGCCCCTATCACTTGTCAAGCTCAATGGACATTCATACATGTTGATAATGTTTTCCCATAAGAACCTTACTACTGTAGGTACCGTGTAATCCTTTGTAGGTGCTTCTTCTTTCCACTTGGTCGATAATATGTAAATGTTATAATGTAACATGACCTAGTCCTATGCGTCGGTGGGAAATAGGGCCCAAAAAGTCAATTTCCCATTTCTAAAAAGGTTCTACACTCACTATTGGTCGTAAAGGCATTTCATCCCTATGCCTAGGCTTCCCAAGGCATTGAAAATGATCACATGCCCTGACATACTCTTTACAATCCTTATATCGTGTCTCCCACTAGAGGCTAGCCCAAAAAATTTGTGAGGTGGAATTACTTGCTTAATGTCCTCTTATAATTCCACCATGACTTTCCTCCATTATAGCCTTATACTCATGCTCTAGTAAAAATCGGCATAAAACCTCGTCACAACCTAAATTGTACAAATATTCACCGATTAACATGTAAGGCATGACACGTATGGAAAGTTATTTATTCTCTAAGCTCTTCATTCCTTTAGGCACCACACTAGTATGTAAAAATACAACAATGTCTTCCAAATAAGAGGGTGCGCACGCTTTAATATTAACAATGTATATTTGACATTATTTCCTTAATACTTTGTGCATACTCACCGAGTGAATCGTTGACAAAATGATCTGTCCGAAATTAATCTTCCCTAGATTTACCACAACTATAAAGTCAAATTATTGAAATAAGAGAATCCACTAACATATGTGCCCCTGCAAAATGAGATTATTAACCAAGTACTTAAGTGTCATGTGATCTGTATAAAATATAAAGGGGGTTTCTAGAAATTATTGTCTAAACTTGTGCAATGTGCATAAATCATGGACAATTCTTTGCTCTCTGTAGTTGTATAATTTTACTCATCCGTGTCAACTTCCTACTCACAATAAATAGGATGATTAACAATCACATCACCAGTTGTGCTAAAATTTCTCCAATGGCCATGCAAGAGAAATCAAAGTGTACATGAAATGGTTTATCCCAAGAAGGAATGTAAAGAATGGGTGCGAAGTAATTTTTTCCTTTAATGTCTCAAATTATAGTTGTCACACCTCATTCCAATGGATCTTTCATTTACTTTTCAACAACTCTTCTAAGGGTGTGGAAATCTTAACATAGAATTTAATAAAATTCCTATAGTAACACGTATGTCCTAAGAACCCACGTACCTCACTCCGATCGGTAGCCTCCTCCAAGCCCAAGATGACTACAACCTTAGTAGGATCTACTAATAAACCTTCTTTTCTTGTAATATATCACAAAAAGTGCCAAAGGGTATAGCAAAAATACACTTCTTAATATTCAAGAAGATGCTTAACTTCCCGCACCTCTCAAACATGAGTCTTAAGTTGTCATAGTGATCTTTAACCAACCCTTAAATTGTTCAATCATCTAGATAAACCTGTAAAAATTTATGAATGAAGTCTTGAAATGCTTATACAACAATGTGCAAAAAGACAACATGCAAATTCTTAAACCCAAAATACATTACTATGTATGCAAAACTTCCTTACTCGGTAGTGAAATTTGTATTTTCCGATATTCTTTAGAAATCCACACTTGATGATAGCCGAGAGAATCCATTTGTGAAATAATAAATCTCATACCTTGCAATGCCTTCCAAATATCTTCAATAAATGGGGTGTGGGAAAAGGATCTATAGAACATGCAACATTTAATTCTCTATAGTCCACATAGATCCTTATAATACTATCTTTATTTTTTCTCATCACCATGGGGCTAACCCACTTCGACTCCTCAAAGGGCTCAATGATTTCAAATTTCAAAATCTTATCAATCTCTTCCGAAAAATGGATTTGTGAGAACCGATGTCAAAAAGTGATGCACCAAAATGAAGTTGCACTCGATGGTAACGCCAAGCCAACAAAATACGCAAGATTCAAAAAAATGGAAAGAAGATTGCGTAAGAAGAATGGGTCTTCTCATACTTATAGATTGAAAATAGGAAGTACAAATAGGGGTCTTTGTGTAACCCCATGCCTAAATAGGAAATAACTCAATGACGCCACCGATGCATATGATGTTGACTAACATATGATTCCACTAGAAGAGGAGTTACAATTCCAAATAAGGAATGTAACTCCTATGACGCATGATAACGCAAAATGACAATGTCGATTCTATGACAATCTAATACTTGTCATTTAACTTCCTAAGACCTATGACTCTCGCAAGGTGAGATGACTCACCTAGGTGATGTAGATGATGATAGGATAGTCCCACACACCAACACCCCCTTCATCGAAGCCGAGGAAGAGGTCAAGGTAAGCCAGAACAGAAAAGAAGACTCCCCTAGACAACTAAGAAAGATGTGTCAATGGGCCCCAACAACTAAAGGCTTGATAAGGTGCCCATGTACAAACAACATATTTCTAAAAAGAAGAGAGAGAAGAAGGAGGACTATATAGCTCTGAAGAAGATGGGTGGCTGTAGTAGACCTCACCCCAAGAAGAGACCACAAGTGAAGAAACTTCACCTCAGTGAAGGGCTTGGTGAAAATTTCTACAACCTGATCAACTATCTGAACATACTGTATGTCGATGATGTTTTCATGTATCAGCTCCCATATGAAGTGCATATGAATCTCAATGTGCTTCATCCATTGATGCTGAATGGGATTTCTAAAATTGAGATAGTGCTCATGTTGTCACAGTAGATAATGGTAGGCCGCCGAAAGTGGATGCCAAACTCTATCATAATACCCTGTAACCAAACAGCTTTTGTGGCAGAGTTAACTACTCCTCTGTATTATGATTTTGTCGATGATATGACAATGGTGTTCTATTTCTTGCTAGACCAACTGAAAGAACCTGAACCAAGAGTGAAAATATAGCCTGAGGTAGACTTCCAGATGATCTAGATCATCGCCCAATCTGAGTTTGTAAATCCAACCAAGTCAATCTCAGTCCCTCCTAAGTAATGAATACCATCTATGTGAGTGCCACGAACATAGTGAAGGATCCACTTTGCTGCTTTTAAGTGCATCTCATGAGAATCCTACATAAATCTAGACATGATCTTGATGGCATATGATAGATCTAGCTGAGTGTGAGTAAATTAGATCAAGCTTCTCACCAATTGTCGATAAAGAGTACCACAACCACCAGGGGAAGAGCAATCGAAACCAACTTAATATCGTAAAGAAAAGGAGTAGGTGAGGACTTGCAATCGGACATGTGAAACCGAGCAAGCAAATCAAGAGAGTACTTAGGTGAGATCATAATTCCTGAGTCAGATTGTGAAATTTGGATCCCAAGAAAGTAATGAAGCAATCCTAAGTCAGACATGGAGAACTTGTTGGCCAAGGAGATCTTCACAGAATCAATGATAGAGGAAGAGCTACCCGTGATCAACAAGTCATCAACATAGAGAACAAGAATAAGCATGGAGTCATCTTGTCACATAATATACACATTTGGGTCAGAGTGACACCGAGTGAACCCTGATGCAAGTAAAAAGGAGTCCATCTTGGCATACCAAGCCCGAGGGGCTTGTTTAAGGCCATAGAGAGACTTCTTTAATTTACAAATGAGGGATGGATCATGGACATAACCCGAGGTTGTTCCATATAGATCTCCTCCTCTAGGTCCCCATGAAGGAAGGCACTCTTAACGTCCATCTAGTGGACTTCCCATTTGTTAGTGGCAACGATGGAAAGGGTTATTCGAATGGAAGTCATCTTCGCAACCGGAGAAAATGTTTCTGAGTAATCAACCCCAGCTACCTGGGAGAAACCCTTAGCTACAAGTCGTGCTTTATACTTCTCAACTTCTCCATCAGCTCCATACTTTGTTCGATATACCCACCTACACCGAACGATTTTTCTTCCTTTCAAAAGAAGGGTAAGATCCCAAGTGTCATTCTTTATGAGTGAGGAATACTCCTCATCCATGGTAGAATCCCACTCAGGAATCCCAGAAGCTTCCTAGAAAGATGGTGGATCAGAAGTAGAGGTGAAGAAGGAGTGAGGTCTAATGAAGTTTGAGTGAGTATGTCTCTCATCCAAAGGATCTCCAACTAAATCTCCAGCACTCTGTAAAGTTTTCCTGGCCCAAAGAGGTCCCGACGGCTCAAGCTCAGAGTCAAAAGATTCTTCACTTGAGTGAGAAGGGACATAGTCCTCATCATCACTACTGTCAGAATCAGAAGACTCAGAAGTTTGAGGATCGGGAGGAGTAGGGAGAGGTGGAACTCACTCAACAACATCATCATCTAAGAGTCAGAATCTGAATCAGTGGGCAAAAGGACCTCAGTGGAAGTTGAAGTCAAGGATGACTCATCAAAATTCACACTCCTCTCAATATAAAGCTCACGGGTGGTAGGGTTCAACAATCAATATCCCTTCACACCATCAGGATACCTGACAAAGATACAAGGTTTGGATTGTGGATCCAATGCCTTGTGTTTCTTTTTGGGAATCTGAGCCATAGCCTTGGATCCGAAGACTCAAAAGTGCTCGACATCAGGCTTGTGTCCAAACCAGGCTTCAAAGGGTGTCATCCCTCTTACTACCTTGTGTGGAACATGGTTCTAAATATAACAAGCACAATTCACTGCTTCAACCCAATACTATGGAGGAAGAGATTTCAAGTGAACCATACAAGTAGCCATCTCCTTTAAAGTTCGGTTCTTTCTTTCTATAACTCCATTTTGGGAAGGGCTTGTAAGAAACTGTACGCTGCAAAGCAATCCCCTCAGAAGTGCAAAAATCCTCAAACCTGTTGCTCACATACTCACCTTCATTTTCGGTTCGAAGAACCTTGATAGATCGTTCTTCTTGTTTCTCAGCAAGAGCCTTAAAGTTTTGAAAATTCTCAAAAACTTCAAACTTAAGCTTAAGAAAATATACCCAAGTATAATGTGAAAAGTCATCAATGAAGGTTAGTATATATAGAGCTCTAGTAAAGAAGGAGATGGAAAAGGGCCAGAAATGTCACTATGAACAAGATCCAAAGGACAATTAGCTCTCCAGGATTTTCCCTTGTCAAAGCTTTTTTCAGGTGCCTTCTAAGGGTGACAACCTCACAAATACCCTTAGAAAACTTAACTCGGGTGGCCTATTGACCATTTTTTTTGGCTCAATTGTTCAAGGTAACGATAATTTAGATGCCCAAAACACTCATGCCATAACTTGCTAACCTCATTTGCATGAGTGAGCAAGGCATTGGGTGTCGAATCAGAAGAGAAGTGGGAAAAGGTATACAACCGTGAACGGTGATCTGCCTTTCCCTCAGCCACAGTGTAGTCAGAGTTAAGCTCACGAATAATCACCAAGTTAGGACCAAATTCCACTCGCATTCCTTCACCAAGGTGGGTGATTTGGTAAACCGATAGGAGATTGGTAGAGATTGGGAACACTCAACACTTGGTTAAATGTTCCACCTTCAATCTCTACCGATCCACTACTAGAAACCAACACATGAGTGTCATCACCCAACATGATTTGGGACATGCCACATGGTTCAATGCTAGAGAATTCAACCTTTGAAGAAGCCATGTGGTGTGAGGCACCGAATCGATAATCCAAGTTGATGATGGAGCTGATCTAGCTACGAGGGCCTTACCTTTCTTCTTTTCATTTTTAGTCTCCTTTGCATTAGAAGACTCGCCTTTCTAAGAATTTTGTTTAATGGATTCAGAACACTTATTTTATTCTTCTCAAGTAAATGAGTTAAGTGATCAATTTGTTTCCAAAAACAATGTTGCTTGTCATGGCTAGAATTCTTACAATAGGAGCATTTATACTTTTCCTTCTTCGCTTTAGGCTCAGAAGTCAAAGTATGAGTGATGGGCTTAACTGGGGGTTGGTTGGTCTTGGTTTCTTTCTTAGGTTGGTCCTTAGTTTCTTTCTTCTTTTCATTTTTCTTTCCCTTATTCGCCACAAGGGCATGTGACTTGGATTTTAGAGTCCCCATTTGAATGAGTTTGTCATGTTCTCGAATGAGTTGGGATGAAAAACTATCAAAGGAGGGCATAGTCCAAGTACTACCCAAGGCAACTTTCATGGCATGAAAAGTTGAAACAAAAACAGAGTATTCAGGACCTAACTTAGAAAGAATCGACAAGATCAATTGAGAGTCTTTCTTATCCACTTTACATTCCTTTAGAAGCATTCTAGTGCGGACAAATTTTGAGAAGAAGGCCTGTAGGTTTTCAAAGTCACTAGGATTTAACCCTAGTAGTTCGTTCTCTAACTCATGCGCTCTCATGTCATCTTGCTTCCCAAACATATCATCGAGCATTTTCCATGCTTGATCGGGTGTTGAGGAAGTTTCGATGTGGAAGAGAAAGTCGGGAGAGATGGACATACAGATAATACCTAAGGCTTCATCACAATGGTTGAACCATTTAGATTTTTTGGGTTCATCAGTAGGTTTGGTCTCTAACCCCATGGTAACTTGGTATAACCCTTTACTTTACAAAACCAATATAATTTTAGATTTCCATTCGAAGAAATTAAAAGGTGTGAGCACTGGTACTTTAGAGATATCCATAATGAAGAGATAGAACCAAGGAATGCAGAAGGAAGGAGAGAGATAAGAAACAACCACCCCAGAAAAAAATTACACCCCCCCGAGTTTGGCATTTTATAATTCTGCAGTGCGTTGATTACACCTAGATGCAATCGTGTTCTCGAGAACCGAGTTTTCACTTACCTTGCAATTAGCGTAATAACACAAATGGTGGAGACAAAAATCAAGGTTCGTAGGGCGCAACAGATCGACATGGCAAGCAAGCACAGAAAGAGAGAAGCAAGAGGAGGAAGAAAGAGATTTGTGAGAAACATCATCCCACATCGTACAAAAGAATCCCTTTGTCATAATACTATGGCGGACATGCTCACAAGTCCACAAAAAAAGGAATAGAACAAAGCTCAAGAAAAAATGAGCTGAATTAAGCAATACGAAGACCCCAGAATGTGGCACTTTATAAAATTAGTGTGTTTATAAAGATAATGATCCCATCATCTAGAGTGTGAAAAAACATGCAACTTTGACTAATGAAGTGCTCAAAACGAGTAACGAGTCAAAATTTATAGCAAAAACCAATTCCCGCAATTGATGAGAAAAAGCCAATAAGCCTACAAACGGATTAAAAAATCACCCTAAATGCATGCAAAAGGTGTTGTATGTATGCCCGTTAGAAATGGCATGGAATTTGAGATAGGGTTTGTTTGTATTGCGAGGGGGGATTAGCCACCTGCCAATCCGGACCTCACCCTTCATCTTTGACACTCGACGGAAGGTTAATAAAACAAGCCAAAAAACTTACAATGCCAATAAAATGTAATGTTTTTACCTTATACCTTTTAAAAGTAATGAAACAACACGTTTTTTAGAAGAGTGATAAGGTAAAAAGAATGCAAACATGTTTTTTTAAGAAAAGTGAATAAAAAAACGTATTTTTAGAGAGATATTACCTGGCAGCGGACTGAGAAAGCCACGTGGGGATAAAAGGCAGGTAAAAATAGATAACTGAGTGACTGTCCACTGCGAAAAAATGCCAGTAGGTAGAGAAAATGTAGGAATAGGCAAAAAATAACGCCAACTTAAGGAATATCTCTAGAACAGTGCAAAAAACGCTTGAAACCAGTCCAAAAATGCCAGTAGTGGGAGAGAAAAAACACCTGAGTTTGACCATGGCCAGAGAAGTTGGGAAAATGTAGGAAAGGAGAGAAAATGCTTGAGGACAGTGCAAAAATGCTTGGAAAGTGAGAAAACACTCAGAACAACAAAAAAAATTCCTGGAACAGGTTTGAATGGGGTAACAGTGCAAAAAAGTGAGAGACCAGGCAAAAACATGAGAGTTTTTGCAAAAAACGTGAGAGACCAGGCAAAAACGTGAGTATTTTTACAAAAATGTGAGAGACCAGGCAAAAATGTGAGAGGTTTTCAGCAGGCTCGCAAAAACATTTTGAGACCAGGCAGAGGTAACTTCGAGATAGCAAGGAACCACAATGATGAGGAAAAAGCTCGGAATAGTCTGAGTATACACCAGTGAAGAAAAAAAATGATCCCAACCAGTAATCATAGGTCCACACCAAAAAATGAGCTCTTCTTTTACCCTGCAGACCGAATTTGAACACAACCAAAAGAAAAACACACAACAACCCGAAACAATGACCACAAAGATATAGAAATATCTAAACATGAACTCAAATGATAAGTAAACCAACCAAATACCTTAACTTACAATCACTGAAACCTCAATACGAGGTGAGCAATAATTCTAAAATGATAATCGAAAAAAACTTACACACGAGGAAATGAGAAGAAACTAGAAGTAATAAACAACTGAGAAACGAAGAGTGCACGTTTATCGAAACCATCTCTGATACCATGAAAGAGGGATTTGCGAGAACCGATGTCGAAAAGTGATGCACCAAAATGAAGTTACACTCTGATGGTAACATCAAGCCAACGCAATACACAAGATTTGAAACAATGGAAAGAAGATTGTAAGTAAGAAGAATGGGTCTGCTCATGCTCATAGATCGAAAAATAGGAAGTACAAATAGGGGTGTTGTGTAATCCCCATGCCTAAATAGGAAAGAACACAATGACGCCACCACGCATATGATGTTGGCTGATGCATATGATGCCACTAGAAGAGGAGTTACAATTCCAAATAAGGAATGTAACTCCTATGACGCATTGATGCAAATGACAATGTCAGATTCTATGACAAAATCTGACACTTGTTATTTGACTTCCTAAGACCTATGACTCTCGCAAGGTGAGATGACTCACCTAGGTGATGTGGACGATGACTGGATAGTCACACACACCAACACTTCCTTAATTTTGACATGCATTAGGATTCATCATGTAAGACCTCTTCCTAACCGGGTGCACACCTTCCTGTAACTTGATCCTCATTTGACCCAAAGAGGGATGCACTCCCTTTAATTCATGATAACCTTGTGTAAATAGGTCTGGAAATCACGTAGTAGCTCAATAATATTTTCCACCTCTTGTTCAGACTAATAGTCACCAATAATGGCCTCATTAAGTTCTACATATGTCCAAATTTTTATGTTCTCCATTTTCATAGGTTCATGATAAGTGCACGCCTTCTCATCGGCACTATATAATGCCTCATGTGTACCTATAATGTTTTCAACATTTAGATTATGTAATTCCTCATCATCAATCATGTAAAGTAGTTTACCCTTTTATTTTTCCAACCAGGCATGCCCAATATGCTCTTCATATATTTCTTCTTCTTTAAATACTGCTCTAAATCCGATCCTCCAAACATATCTAACAGATTTCCTCTTAGCCTTTGCACCATCCCCAAGGTAAGGAGCTTCATAATCTATAATGCTTCATTCACCAAAGGTTTAGTAGAAAATTAATCAAAGGTTTGAATCATACTTGAAGTCATCTCCTACTAATTAATTGTTTCTCTTGTTAACTCTGCATGAACATACCATGCACACACGTAACCACTTAGAGTGGCGTAGAACTTATGTACCTAGAGTGATGGTGGAAAGGCCTCCTACCCCTCTATCTAGAGTCTCTCACACTTTTGAACATGATGTGAAGTAAAATCCTTCCCATGGAATTCACATATTTGAGAAGGTACATTGTTCCTAATAAACCTAGTAGAGAAGGTGATTCTCACCTCTCACCACTCAAAAAGTTATCTCTATGTGTAGTCCACCATCGTGTAGCTATCCCATGCAAAGTATAAACTAGAATATTTCTTTGGTCACCCTCATCCTTCCATTGGGATTCCATGGCATGTAGAAAGATAGTAAGATTTCCTTCACTAGTGTACCAACGTACTTGGTTATGACTCAAAAATGAACAACGAGAGACTAGATCACATTAGTGACTATATTCTTGATCTCTCATCTAACCATTTCATATTTTCCATGCACCCAATTGTCATAGGAAAAAATTGGTGTATCACTCATAGAATGAGCATCATCCCATTAAATAACACCTTACTTAGATGGCTCAATAAATTCGGGGTCTCTAACTATACACAGACATATCATGTTCGGATCCTCTTCACTTAAGGGTTCTACATATAGTGCAACTTTCCCATTTGTCAGAGGGATAATCACGTGTTCTTATTTGTTCTAAAAAATGATATAACCTTTGTTAAAGTGTAGATGAACATTATTCGCATGATACCAAGGATGCCCAATAAATATTAAAAAACTATCCACTTCTGCAAGCACCAATACCTCAAATTCACCAAGTAAAATTGGTCCCTTGTATTTTAATATTTGCATATTTCAATATATAATGGGCGTGGCTCTAGTCTTATTCACCATATATAACATGTTTGAAGAGGGATGTAACGGTGGCCTCCCCATATGATTCCATGCATCTAAAGTGATTACATTTACTTCGCACCTGTATCAATTAGTATGTTACTTAACAACCACCCATCAACAATTACATTCAAAGTGATCTCTTTATCATACTTAAGTTTGCGTGACAATATCTGTCTCTCACACTCGATCCAACATGTGGTATCTTCCTCCTCAGCAATTCCCCTAATAAAGGAATGGTATTTTCTTAGAGAAACATGTTACAAAACCTCCTTAAATTCATTAACATCTTTATGAGGAAGCTGAACTATCTTTGCTATTCCATCTTCCTTGAATGCTCCTTAAAGCATTGAATTTAACCTTGTAAATTTTGAATAACCTCCATATTTTCTGATAAACTTCCTTCTAATGGGAAGGATCTCTATATTTCACATTTATCACCTGCTATTTTGAGATAACAAGTTTTTCTTTGGAACTTCCTAGCACGTGCCACCTTAGCACGTGTAGTGATTAACATATGCAACATCTCAAAATTAGGTGCTAACTTTGGTATCCAATGGTCTTTATAACATCCTCATTTTTGTACATTAGAACAAGAATTTTTTATTTATTTTTTTATAAGTGCTTTCTAGTTCTAAATACATAATTTAGAACTCACAGATCATAACAATCATTCTTATAACAGATAACCATATGCAGCTGTAATGACTCGGTGTACCACCGATCTATTCATTCCATGACTCGGTGAACTACCGATCTATTCATGTGTATCATAGAGTTGGTGTTTTCATTAGAACACTTCACTCTTGCGGTTCTCTTCCCTAATCTGGGATTTTAGAATGCTCTATCCAAGGAACCTATCTGAATAATTGTTACCATCATTCATCGGCATCACGTCCCTTAGACTAGGTGACATAGGACAACGCAATCAGTAGCTTGCGATACTTTGGCCAAAGATTTGAAACATACTGTTCATGTCTCTTATTCCTTGATGACATACTCATCAATCTAGAATACGTCCTTCACCCCACTCCAATGTTATATAGAATGTCTTATACTGACTTCTGTCAGTCTCCCCTGTCCCAAGTTTTCACTTAGGAATGGGTTAATATCATACTCACATTATAAGGATGCTCTTGAAGACTAGGGGTAAGCTGACATACTGGGTCACCCACTGTTACCCCCATGTGTCAAGGTACCCCGAGTCTCAAAGGGCTGCCTCATAGCATGTCTATGGTCCTAACCGGTCCCAAAGGAAAATCTTGTTCGAGTTGCAGGTGTAAATCTTAATGATCAATGCAAAAGGGTGTTGCCATAAGTCACCTGCATTGTTGTATCCTCGAGAAGATCCTAATCTTCTCGAAGGTACAACCTTGCAGTTGTCATGTGACAACAACCTACAATACTACCTCGGAAAGATTCACTTAACTTCAAGAAGTTACTTAAGTTGAGTTGATCTTGAATTAAAGGCCCTCCTAACTGGATAGTCCTTTCCCAACCCAGAATTTCACACCCTTGAGTTGCCTTACGTAATTAAGTTCAATTTTTACCGAGAGAAGTTTAATAAGATTTGTGACCTTGTCAAGGTGTCCATCGGTTCCTAATAATCTTATTTCCTCTTAATAGGGCAATAGCCCTAAGTCCTCTCTTAAGGAAGCTAACTAAACCTGAAAGGGTTTATATCAACTCCGAAGACTGAAATATATCTGACTTATTGTTATTAAGACATGGTGATTTAATCCATCAATTACGTTGCCTTGACTTAGATCATTGTTAGGGAGTAATAGAATACTCCTCCTGTTATAGCTACATATCAGGGCATAGTTTAACCTTAACTTCCCTAAAAATGTAGTGGACTAAATTCCAATTTAGCCTTATTCATAATATATAAGAATTACTATTCAAACATGAAGTATTCAGTCACATAATTTTTACAAGGCTTACTTAGGGAATCCAACTAGCTCCCATGGCATATAATAATAAAAATGCACTCTCATTCATTCAGACATAAGAAGTTCAATTCAACAAATAAAAATGCAGCCACATAAGAAACAATTTCCCCATTTCATTTATTTCCAAGCCTTACAATTACAACTTATGCACTTTGGCATATTTTGATACAATAATCAACATCAAAAGAATAACTTTCTTCCTATAGTACAATTAGAGAAATCAAGTTGGAATTCATCATAAAAACCAGATTAAACAATCTGAGCATCATATCAGATCTGCGTGCCTTTACCACTTACGATGACCATCTACAAAAATTGCTAGCATAGTCAGTTCAATGAACTGAGCATGATAAGCACTAATTCTTAAAACAATTTCATTCCACCAATTGTTTCCATTAAACAATCTATTTAAATGAAATCATTTCATCAAATCCATTAACATGAAGCACGCTATTTATCTTTCTACTATTCTAATATGACTTTAAAACATAACTCATATTATAGCTGCCATTTAAACTTAAATCCTTTCGGATGATTCATCTTACACAATAGAATAAGAAGAAACAAAATGAATCTTAAATACCTAGCCATCCAAAACCAAGGGCAGTATCCATCCTAATAAAATTACTTCATTAAAGAAATGAAATCTTACCAACGCATGTAACCAACAGATTTACATTTAAACAATTCAAACAAAGACAAATTATAGCCTCAAGCAAGTTCAACTGATGGATTTTCCTTTATACTTTATGTATAATTTCAAAGACATTGATAAGTATACCAACTATTACTACAATACTACTTTCATACAAGTAGATAACTGAATTATTCAAACAGAGTAATAATATAGCTAAAGATAAGGAAAGAGACTTCTGTCCAGATACAGACACTTGCCACTCTCTCCACGTAACTTTAATAATCTATTCATCTCGTGACCATGCTGAAGGATGCATATAGAAATTCTAAAGAAGGAAGCATTCATAATTTCCAGAAAGGGAGAGAATACTTTCTTATTCCCAAAATCCTATATCAACATATACTTTACAACTAAGAGAAAGAAACAGAGGCATTCAGATCTCCATTCCAAACAAGTTTAGGACTGTACCAACTTCCCAGGAGTAATGCATATACAATCAATCTTGAATTCAATTAGGGAAGAAGAGAAAGCAAGAAAATCAACACCCAAGTTTACCATTAGCTCCAATCTGGTAGAACTGTTTAAAAGGTCGCCCTTAGATCCCTAGGGTCTTGCAATTGCATATTAACAAAATCCACATATTGTTATAACAAAATACATATACGTTCAAATATCAGTCCACAATCCTGATCCAATTAAAATAGTCTACCCTTCACCCAGGACTCGAATCATTTTAGACTACGAGTTAGGGTAACTACTATCATTACTCACCAATAGGTTACACTAACTATTTACATTGGATAATTTGTTATTGCGTTCAAGGATACCAAACAAATAGCACTTCCAGTGTTAATAGATGAATTCTATTGATTTCAAGGTCACTACAGCAACATCAACACAGTCATTCATATTCTAATATAAAAACTAATTTCCATTCGTGCAGACCTAAGATCACCCACAAATTGTTAGGGAACAGGGTTCATCAAGTAAATTTTCACTGGATCACAACTGTGTTCTAATATCCAAGTAAAAATCATCAAAAGAAAACAATAGCTACACCAAATATTTCATCACTTACATAACCCATAATCAATGACCATCCAGACCATTTTCAACAGAGGTATAGGCTTGTATTCAAACATGTTTCTTACGCATGTGACTAAACCAAGCCGAGCTCTATAGAAGGAACTACAGTTTCATCACAATCCAACTATATATTCACCTGAAACTGTCAAGCAATAAAAGAGCTCATACGGCTAAGCAATAATCAATAAACCAACCAAATTAGACCCAACAATTCTTTCCGTGTCATTCTCCAAACACGAAATCATCCAACACAACGTCTAACATGGTACAGTTTGGAAACTCATTACCTCAGTCAAACAAAGAGACATAAAACACGTCTACAGAAGATGATACACATATAGTATTCACAGCAAGGTGAGAAAAACAAAAGAAACAGATTCAACATGATCTACGTATAACCAAGGATTCCCAATTCAACAAGAAAAGAAGAAAACCAATACTTGCTATCAGCCAGGCCGACTGTACAAAAATCATCTAAACAGAGTTGTTCTAATGAAAGCATTTAAAGGAAAGCAAGATTTTTAAAAGTTAGGGCCTATCATGCCTGATAGTGTCACTTAAAAATTTGAAGGAGACCTCTGAATGTGCTCGCACCTTCTCTTCTTCTTCCACGAAAGATTAAACAACAATAAATTGTTACCTCCATGCCTTATATACTTCCCCCGATAGAGAAGGAAGATAGAAACTCTCAAAGTTGCCATACAACACAAAGTAGGCGGTGGTTCATGCGAACCGAGTGCTCAAGTAGAGTGAAAAATGGAATGCATGGAAAACCAAAAACTAAACAATATTCCTCTTGCATGCCTTCCCAAGCAATCCGCACTCGGGAACCAAAGTTCATTAATTACATTAACTTCCATCCTCCCGCCTATTTTCCATTTCCACAGTCCACCAAAATTGGTGATCACCACAAGAAAACAAACAAACATTCCCATCCTTGGTGATACTGCCACGTCAGGTTATATTATCCATTTGTAACCTCCGCCAAACCTGACAGCACTCCAAGTCCTTCAACCTTATCCCCCTCTTAAATGCCATGGAAACCACCACCCATGACTCGTGACCCTTCTTAGTTCCCCCTCCCTTCTTATCATTAGTTAAGATAGGTTAGAAACTTAGGCTAGCTCATAGTTTAGGGTATGACATTAGTCTCACTTCCATAGCGCTAGGTGTAGTTAACCCTTAGGAGCCTTAAGCTCATAGTTTAGGGTTAGGTTAGATTAGCAATTATTTTAACCAATAGTTATAGTTTAGGTTAAGACTATTAACCTTAACGAATCTAGTCTAGGTCCCCAAAATAGGACCAATCAGTGTTAGAGTCCATACCGGATAAACATTCCTGTAAGGAGTCTATTTGGCAACAATAAATTAAGCTTTCGGTATAAACATAAACATCTTACCTGGCTTAAGGTCCAGGCCTTCCTGATGTTACGATATCTGGAACCAAATTCCATTTATCATGATCAGCCTGAGTTAAACTCCGGGATTGATCATTCAAAACTCATTCAGACCTTGTAACTTTCATAAGGTCAATAAATTTTGTTCATCCTTAATAAACTTAAAACATTCCTTGGATCAATGCAACTGATCCAAGGCTGAGTCACAAAGGTGGATAAATCCCCAATTCATCCAGAAATCAGGTTGAGAACTCAAATGCAAGGATGAAAGAAACAAAAGAGTCCAAGCATATTCCGGCTCAGTCGAAGATCTTCAAGAGAAAAGAGGATACAATCCATATCAAGCATGACTTCCCAAAACCAAAGGAACATGTCCTTATATAGAAGAAATCATTTATCAATACTTGAATGCTCTGGAGAAAGTAACAACAGTTCGGGTGTTACATGCTTCCCTCCTAAAAGATTCATCGTCCCGATGATTACATCCCTTGATTTACCTTTAGGTCAATCAATTCATTGGTTCACAAAACAAATTACTATCTTCAACTCGAATAATTCCAGAAATCAATAACATGGTACAATTTATTCAACCTGATAATGTTTGCCCCAAAGCTGGCTTACATAAAGACATGAAATAGATAAATTCATAATAATTTTTTTTTCAGTCAACAGATTCCATTCTGTTCAAAAAGAAAGGGAAAAGAAATTCTCATCTCTTCCAGATTTTCCCAAGTTGCACTTTCTTCATTAAACTGGTCCCACTGGACCTTACATTGCCATATTTCACAATTTCTCAAATGTAATTGGCGAGTTTCCAGCACTCGTGTGGGTTTAACCACGATTATTCCTGGGTCTTGGACCTGTAAGGAATTCCAATTTAAAACATGTGACAAGTCTGAAATGTATTTCTTAAGCAAAGAAATATGGAAAACATCATGCATGCGAGACAAAGCAGGTGGTAATGCTAATCGGTAAGCTACAGGATTGATTACTTTGACAATTTTGAAAGGTCCCACATAACGAGGTGACAACTTGGCAGCCTTGCCAAAAGTTATAGAACTCTTTCTGGGTTTAACACGAAGAAAAACCTTTTCACCAAGTTCAAACTTTCGATCAACCCGCTTTAGGTCAGCATAGCTCTTCTGCCTATTATTTTGCTTTCTTTCAATCATTCACGAATCATTTTAACTTGTTGTTCCATTTCAGTGAGGATTTCTGGTCCAATTACCACTCTATCCTCAATACTATCCCAACTAACAGGGGTTCTGCACTTTCTTCCATAAAGTGCCTCAAAAGGTGCCATTTTAAGAGAAGAGTGATATGTGTTGTTGTATGCAAACTCAACTAATGGGAGATATTCTTCCCATTTATACTATTGATCCATGTAATACATTCGTAACATATCTTCCAACACCTAATTTACTCTCTCAGTTTGTCCATCCGTTTCTAGATGATATGCAGAACTGAAGTTTAGTTTAGTTCCAAGAGTTGTATTAAGCGTTTGCCAAAATCTTGATGTCATTCTAGGATCCCTGTCAGATATAATCAATTCTGGTACTCCATGTAACCTGAAAATTTCATGCACAAATCTTTTGGCTAACACTGGAGAATCATCCTTTAGATTTCTAGCGATGAAATGAGCTACCTTTGTTAGTTTGTCTACAACTACCAAGATAACATCATGTTTATTTCTCGACATAGGCAGCCCTTGTACAAAGTCCATGCTTATTACTTGCCATTTATACTGCGGTATGCTATGGGGATATAATAGACCAGCAAGGTGCATGTGTTCTGCCTTAACTCGCTGACATTCCAGATAATGAGTCACAAAATCAATAACATCCTTTTTCATTCCTTTCCAGAAGTATTGCTGTTTTAGATCAGCAAGCATTTTAGTAATACCCGGGTGTCCAGAAAAGGGTGAATTATGAAATTCAACTAACAATTTCTTTCTCAAATCATTTAGCAAAGGTACGTATACTCTATTTTCATAACGTAAGATTCCTTCTTTATCAAAATGAAAATCTTTATACCTTTCATCTTTTGGTTCTGCAGCAAGTGCTACTTTTACTTGTTGAAAGTATATATCAGATTCTGAGGCACTTTTTACCTCATCTTTAAACTGAGTTCTTAATGTTATAAGAGCAGAAATGTGCTTCCTATGACTTAGAGCATCTGCTACTCTATTCTCTTTTCCTTTTATGTAGCTAATATCAAAATCATATTGAGACAAAAAATCTAACCACCTTCTTGTCTTGCATTTAGATTAGGCTGAGTGAAAATATATTTCAGCCCTAAATGATCAGTTTTCAACTCAAAAGGTTTCCCAAGTAAATAGTGTCTCCAAACTTGAAGCGCATGAACAATTGTAGCAAGCTCTAAATCATGAGGGGCATAATTCAGCTCATGTAACTTAAGTTTTCTACTTTCATATGCTATGACTTGATTATTTTGTAACAAAACACCTCCAAGGCCTTCCCCAGAAGCATCCGTTACAACATTAAAGTCTCCATTAGGGTCCGGTACAACTAATATAGGTGTTGAAGTCAACTGACTTTTCAAACTTTTAAAATCAGTTTCACACTTATCATTCCAAATAAATTTCCTATCCTTCTTCTGTAATGAAGTTATCGGTGCAGCCACTTTAGAAAAATCCTTAACAAATTTTCTATAATAACCAGCAAGGCCCATGAAGCTTCTTACTTCATGTACATTCTTTGGTGCAGGCCACTTGGTTATTACCACTATTTTTGAAGGATCTACTACAATTCCTTCTTTACTAATGACATGACCCAAATAGTGAACTTCAGTATCAAAGAAAGAACATTTGGATAACTTACCGTATAACTTTCTTTTTCTCAAAATTTCCAAAACTATCTTCAAATGCTCATTGTGCTCTTCAACACTTTTAGAATATATGAGAATATCATCTAAGAATACAAGCACAAACTTGTCCAAATATTCTTGAAAGATATTATTCATTAAGTTCATAAAAGTTGCGGGTGCATTAGTTAATCCAAAGGGTAAAACCGTGAATTCATAATGTCCGTACCTGGTTCGGAAAGTTGTTTTATGAATATCTTCTTCCTTAATTCTTAATTGATGGTACCCAGATCGAAGATCTATCTTGGAATAAACCGATGCTCCACACATCTGATCAAATAGATCGTCAATTCTTGGAAGTGGGTATCTATTCTTGATTGTTGCTTTGTTTAACATCCGATAATCAATACACAGTCTAAGTGTTCCATCTTTCTTCTTCACAAATATTACTGGCACTCCCCAAGGTGAAACACTTGGCCTAATCAAACCTTTAGAAAAAAGTTCTTGCAATTGTGCCTTAAGCTCGACTAACTCTATAGTAGTCATCCGATAAGGTGCTTTAGAAATGGGTTCCGTCCCTGGTTTGATTTCAATGGTGAAGTCAAATTCCCTTTTGGGTGGTAAACCTGGTAATTCCTCTAGAAATACATCCTTGAAACTTTGCAACAGTGGGTATCATTTCATGGAATCACCATCTTCTTCTACAAATTCAGATATCTTTACTGCATATAAGGTACATCCTTTGTTTTTAGCCTTTTTAAGTTGCATAGCTAACAGTTTTCTAACTGAAATTTCCCATTTCACACCTTGAATTTCTGTTGTTTTCAACGATCATCTAAACATCTTATATTCTTTTCAAAGCAGTCTACTTTTTCTTTATGATCATCTAACCAATTGACGCGATGACAATGTCATTATAGGATCCCAAAGGTGCAACATAGAGGTCAACTTCCGTGGAAAAGTTAGGTAAGTCAAGGACTACCCCAAAAAGACACATACTCAATGTATGAACAAAGTTATTACCATACTGTACATATCCAAGATTTATCCATTTTTCCATCTTTTCTTTTAAGTTTAGAAGTGAGTTTACTAGAAATAAAACATTCAGTAGCTCTTGTATCAAAAAGAATAGTGACAGGTATGCCAAATAACTTACCCTAACCTCTATAAGTGTCACTTGCTTTTCAGCTTGCTTGCGCTCACTGCGCAAGCATGTATCTTATGCTGCTGATTACGATCATCCTTCTTCAAAGGGCACTGATTTGCATAGTGATCTTTGCCACAATTATAGTAGCCTCCTACAAGTCCCTTTTTAGGCTCAAAATTACTTCCAGCCTTAAAATTATCACGTTGTCCTCCATAGGGCTTCTGCCCATTGTTATAATTCTTGGCAAAACTATCCCTTACATTTCCAGCAGGCTTATTCACTGTCATTTTCTTATTATTATCCACTGGAAACTTACTTTTGTTTCCAAACTTTTTCCATGGCCCCTTCTTGGGTGCAGTGAAGTTGAAGAAGGGTTTGTAACCTTCTTCGCACTTCCTCTTTATGAGCGAAAATAGCCTTTAATTTCTGTTCTTGCCTTATGGATTTTTCAACAACCCCTTCCATAGTGGTTGGGATGAACATCGACCTCTCCTCCTATCACGGGATTTAGTCCCATGATGAATTTTCGTATTCTAAACTTCTCATCGAGTTTGATCTTGCGTATGTACTTGAGAAGTTTCAGTAAACCGCTCCCAAGTATTCGATTCATGCTTAGCTTTCCTTGAACTAAGTTCTGAATTCCGTCATTTTCTGATCATAGAAAAGTTGTGGCAGCCAAAGTTTCCTAAAATAGCCTTTAAATTGATCCCAAGTGATGTTGGTCTCATCAATATTTAGCTCACTTTACGGCTGTCCCACCATGAAGATGCTTCATGGGAAAGTTGTAGGCTCCCCAAATAGCTTTGGTTTCCTCCAAGAAGTTTCTTATTGCAAAGTAATTCTCCATTTCGCCGAGCCGAGCTCTCAGCTCCATCTCCTAATGTGGTGCCATCATATTTAGGTGGACTTATCCTTTTTATATCATTAGTGAGTTCCGCTACCAATCTAGCCTTTTTTTTTATGGTTGGATAGGTACATTTCGTGTTATTACCAACACCCATATCGTTTGTACTCGGAGGTAGCTGATTGTTGTTACCAGCTTCATCATCCTCCTCATTTCCCATTACTTACTTGTTCAAGTACAGCCAAACGATCTCTTGTGTCCAATAGGGCAGCAAGGATCTCATCAAGTTTTTGGGTTGTTGCCACCCCCGCCTCTAGTGGAGCATTATCCAACGTTCCCCTTGTTCTAACCATTTTCTATTACAAGAAAATTTAGGTTTTTATCGCTGGGCACAATAGGTCAAGAGCTATAACCTTCACTCATACCAAGATGTAACATCCTCATTTTTGTACATTAGAACAAGATTTTTTTAATTTTTTTATAAGTGCTTTCTAGTTCTAAATACATAATTTAGAACTCACAGATCATAACAATCATTCTTATAATAGATAACCATATGCATTTAATGAATGGTGTACCACCGATCTATTCATTCCATGACTCGGTGAACTACCGATCTATTCATGTGTATCTTAGAGTTGGCATTTTCATTAGAACACTTCACTCTTGCGGTTCTCTTCCCTAATCTAGGATTTTAGAATGCTCTATCCAAGGAACCTATCGAGTAATTGTTCTATCATTCATCGGCATCACGTCCCTTAGACTAGGTGACATAGGACAACGCAATCAGCAGCTTGCGATACTTTGGCCAAAGATTTGAAACATACTATTCATGTCTCTTATTCCTTGATGACATACTCATCAATCTGGAATACATCCTTCACCCCACTCCAATGTTATATAGAATATCTTATACTGACTTCTGTCAGTCTCCCCTATCCCAAGTTTTCACTTAGGAATAGGTTAATATCATACTCACGTTATAAGGATGCTCTTGAAGACTAGGGGTAAGCTGACATACTGGGTCACCCACTGTTACCCCGTGTGTCAAGGTACCCCGAGTCTCAAAGGGCTGCCTCATAGCATGTCTATGGTCCTAACCGGTCCCAAAGGGAAATCTTGTTCGAGTTGCGCAGTGTAAATCTTAATGATCAATGCAAAAGGGTGTTGCCATAAGTCACCTGCATTGTTGTATCCTTGAGAAGATCCTAATCTTCTCGAAGGTACAACCTTGCGCTTGTCATGTGACAACAACCTACAATATTGCCTCTAAAGATTCACTTAACTTCAAGAAGTTACTTAAGTTGAGTTGATCTTGAATTAAAGGCCCTCCTAACTAGATAGTCCTTTCCCAACCCAAAATTTCACACCCTTGAGTTGCTTTACATAATTAAGTTCAATTTTTACTAAGAGAAGATTAATAAGATTTGTGACCTTGTCAAGGTGTCCATCGGTTCCTAATAATCTTATTTCCTCTTAATAGGACAATAGCCCTAAGTCCTCTCTTAAGGAAGCTAACTAAACCTGAAAGGGTTTATATCAACTCCGAAGACTGAAATATATCTGACTTATTGTTATTAAGACATGGTGATTTAATCCATCAATTACGTTGCCTTGACTTAGATCATTGTTAGGGAGTAATAGAATACTCCTCCTATTATAGCTACATATCAGGGCATAGTTTAACCTTAACTTCCCTAAAAATGCAGTGGACTAAATTCCAATTTAGCCTTATTCATAATATATAAGAATTACTATTCAACATGAAGTATTCAAATCACATAATTTTTACAAGGCTTACTTAGGGAATCCAACTAGCTCCCATGGCATATAATAATAAAAATGCACTCTCATTCATTCAGACATAAGAAGTTCAATTCAACAAATAAAAATGCAGCCACATAAGAAACAATTTCCCCATTTCATTTATTTCCAAGCCTTACAATTACAACTTATGCACTTCGGCATATTTTGATACAATAATCAACATCAAAAGAATAACTTTCTTCCTATAGTACAATTAGAGAAATCAAGTTGGAATTCATCATAAAAACTAGATTAAACAATCTGAGCATCATATCAGATCTGCGTGCCTTTACCACTTACGATGACCATCTGTAAAAATTGCTAGCACAGGTCAGTTCAGTGAACTGAGCATGATAAGCACTAATTCTTAAAACAATTGCATTCCACCAATTGTTTCCATTAAACAATCTGTTTAAATGAAATCATTTCATCAAATCCATTAACATGAAGCACACTATTTATCTTTCTACTATTCTAATATGACTTTAAAACATAACTCATATTATAGCTGCCATTTAAACTTAAATCCTTTCGGATGATTCATCTTACACAATAGAATAAGAAGAAACAAAATGAATCTAAAATACCTAGCCATCCGAAAACCAAGGGCAGTATCCATCCTAATAAAATTACTTCATTAAAGAAATGAAATCTTACCAACGCATGTAACCAACAGATTTGCATTTAAACAATTCAAACAAAGATAGATTATAGCCTCAAGCAAGTTCAACTGATGGATTTTCCTTTATACTTTATGTATAATTTCATAGACATTGATAAGTATACCAACTATTACTACAATACTACTTTCATACAAGTAGATAACTGAATTATTCAAACAGAGTAATAATATAGCTAAAGATAAGGAAAAGAGACTTCTGTCCAGATACAATGCTTTGCCACTCTCTCCACGTAACTTTAATAATCTATTCATCTCGTGACCATGCTGAAGGATGCATATAGAAATTCTAAAGAAGGAAGCATTCATAATTTCCAGAAAGGAGAGAATACTTTCTTATTCCCAAAATCCTATATCAACATATACTTTACAACTAAGAGAAAGAAACAGAGGCATTCAGATCTCCATTCCAAACAAGTTCAGGACTGTACCAACTTCCCAGGAGTAATGCATATACAATCGATCTTGAATTCAATTAGGGAAGAAGAGAAAGCAAGAAAATCAACACCCAAGTTTACCATTAGCTCCAATCTGGTAGAACTATTTAAAAGGTCACCCTTAGATCCCTAGGGTCTTGCAATTGCATATTAACAAAAGCCACAGATTGTTATAATGAAATACATATACGTTCAAATATCAGTCCACAATCCTGATCCAATTAAAACAGTCTACCCTTCACCCAGGACTCGAATCATTTTAGACTACGAGTTAGGGTAATTGCTATCGTTACTCACCAATAGATTACACTAACTATTTACACTGGATAATATGTTATTGCGTTCAAGGATACCAAACAAATAGCACTTCCAGTGTTAATAGATGAATTCTATTGACAGATTTCAAGGTCACTACAGAAACATCAACACAGTCATTCATATTCTAATATAAAAACTAATTTCCATTCGTGCAGACCTAAGATCACCCACAAATTGTTAGGGAATAGGGTTCATCAAGTAAATTTTCACTGGGTCACAACTGTGTTCTAATATCCAAGTAAAAATCGTAAAGAAAACAACAGCTACACCAAATATTTCATCACTTACAGAACCCATAATCAATGACCATCCAGACCCTTTTCAACAGAGGTACAGGCTTGTATTCAAACATATTTCTTACGCATGCGACTAAACCAGTCGAGCTCTATAGAAGGAACTACAGTTTCATCACAATCCAACTATATATTAACCTGAAGCTGTCAAGCAATAAAAGAGCTCATACGGCTAAGCAATAATCAATAAACCAACCAAATTAGACCCAACAATTCTTTCCGTGTCATTCTCCAAACACGAAATCATCCAACACAACGTCTAACATGGTACAGTTTGGAAACTCATTACCTCAGTCAAACAAAGAGACATAAAACACATCTACAAAAGATGATACACATATAGTATTCACAGCAAGGTGAGAAAAACAAAAGAAATAGATTCAACATGATCTACGTATAACCAAGGATTCCCAATTCAACAAGAAAAGAAGAAAACCAATACTTGCTATCAGCCAGGCCGACTGTACAAAAATCATCTGAATAGAGTTGTTCTAATGAAAGCATTTAAAGGAAAGCAAGATTTTTAAAAGTTAGGGCCTATCATGCCTGATAGTGTCGCTTAAAAATTTGAAGGAGACCTCTGAATGTGCTCGCACCTTCTCTTCTTCTTCCACGAAAGATTAAACAACAATAAATTGTTACCTCCATGCCTTATATACTTCCCCCGACAGAGAAGGAAGCTAGAAACTCTCAAAGTTGCCATGCAACATAGAGTAGACGGCTGGTTCGCAGAACCAGTGCTCAAGCAGAAAAAACGGAATGCATGGAAAACCAAACAACCAAACAATATTCCTCTTGCATGCCTTCCCAAGCAATCCACGCTCGGGAACCAAAGTTCATTAATTGCATTAACTTCCATCCTCCCACCTATTTTCCATTGCCACCGACCGCCAAAATTGGTGATCGCCACAAGAAAACAAACAAACATTCCCATCCTTGGTGATACTGCCACGTCAGGTTATATTAGCCATTTGTAACCTCCACCAAACCTAACAGCACTCCAAGTCCTTCAACCTTATCCCCTCTTAAATGCCATGGAAACCACTGCCCATGACTCGCGACCCTTCTTAGTTCCCCCTCCCTTCTTATCATTAGTTAAGATAGGTTAGAAACTTAGGCTAGCTCATAGTTTAGGGTATGACATTAGTCTCACTTCCATAGCGCTAGGTGTAGTTAACCCTTAGGAGCCTTAAGCTCATAGTTTAGGGTTAGGTTAGATTAGCAATTATTTTAACCAATAGTTATAGTTTAGGTTAAGACTATTAACCTTAATGAATCTAGTCTAGGTCCCCAAAATAGGACCAATCAGTGTTAGAGTCCATACCGGATAAACATTCCTGTAAGGAGTCTATTTGGCAACAATAAATTAAGCTTTTGGTATAAACATAAACATCTTACCTGGCTTAAGGTCTAGGCCTTCCTGATGTTATGATATCTGGAACCAAATTCCATTTATCATGATCAGCCTGAGTTAAACTCTGGGATTGATCATTCAAAACTCATTCAGACCTTGTAACTTTCGTAAGGTCAATAAATTTTGTTCATCCTTAATAAACTTAAAACATTCCTTGGATCAATGCAACTGATCCAAGGCTGAGTCATAAAGGTGGATAAATCCCCAATTCATCCAGAAATCAGGTTGAGAACTCAAATGCAAGGATGAAAGAAACAAAAGAGTCCAAGCATATTTTGGCTCAATCGAAGATCTTCAAGAGCAAAGAGGATACAATCCATATCAAGCATGACTTCCCAAAGCCAAAGGAACATGTCCTTATATAAAGAAATCATTTATCAATACTTGAATGCACTCTGAGAAATGTAACAATAGTTCAGGTGTTACGAGTCTTCCAAAAAGCACTATATTATAACCATTCCCACTCCCTTATGATTCTTCTTATAGTTCTTACTCACGTGCTCATATAAATTAAGGCATTCCTCAAACTTATGTTTCTTCCCGCACCATAAGCATACTAATTTTTGAGGGCATTTGCGCCTATAATAATCAGGGGATGTGCATGTAAAATAGGTTTCGTGAGGGAAGTCACCTCTTCCACCACCGCGACCATGACCTCTCGTATCTACCTCGGTAACCTCTACCTCTACCACCTCCATTAAAACACCCTTCATTGTGGTTATGACTATGATGTTGACCTTTCTCTTTAGAGACATTTTCAACACTAGTCGACATACACCACCTCAATAGCCTCATGAATCTGATCAATCAATCTACAATTCTCCGTATCATGAGTGTGGGACTTGAAAATATTATAGTAACAAGAAATTTTATTCTTGATTGCACACTACAACAAGGGGCACCTACTTGAATCATGATCCAAGTGATATATATCATAATCTAGCAACATGACACGTACCAATTTATGAGGGAAGCTATCCTTGGTATGTGCTTCAAGCTCATAATCTATACACCATATTCCACTACACGTCTCATGAGTCGAATTGGCCAAAATATTTTCCAACTATTTCATTATAGATGTAATCTACACCTCTAAGAATGGGATAGCTCTACTATCCACACTCCCAACTACCTCCACATGTAGAGATGCCTCCAAATCTTCATGTGGATCTATAAATATCTTATGAGAGTGTTCCCTTAAAAGGTGTGATCAAATTTCTAAAAACCACTATGCATGATGGCTGGGGTGAATATCACAAGAAAAATTTAAAAGAAAAGTTTGAAAGTGTGCATCATACTCCCGTATGCTCTCGCCATGCCTACTTAGTTTATTTTAGTGCACTGATGCTATTATGTTCAAGATTAGGTATATGAAACTCATCCAAGAAATCATCACGTAACACATTGTAATCTACGGCGGTATATTTTAGGTCATAATTACTATACCATCTATACACGTGTCCTTGTAAAATAGTAGCAAACTAACTTGCCTTATGCTCGGGAGTTTTAATTCCCATAGCGCACCATAGTATTTCACACATATGCACATGCTTTGCTGCATCCTCAATACCCCTGCACTCTAGTAGGTGAAGAGACATATCATAATAAACTTGCTATGGATGGAGTA
Source organism: Taxus wallichiana var. yunnanensis (assembly GCA_018340775.1). Lineage (NCBI taxonomy): Eukaryota > Viridiplantae > Streptophyta > Pinopsida > Cupressales > Taxaceae > Taxus > Taxus wallichiana. Next base: position 221,855,166 of record CM031236.1, on the reverse strand, counting down.
GACCATTCCCACCAAATCTAGAACCTATATTACCTCCAATATTCTGTTGTGGCAAAATCACAAGCACCCAAATCTTGATCGTGTTTCTAAGTTGACCATACTATCATCCAAAGTGTGATTGCATAACATTGAATCCTCTCTCCAAGTGTGGGACTTGTAAAATGAGAGAGGAATCTCAGTTAGAGGCTGATTCCTCCTCCTAAAATACTTGCCACAAGCTATTCCGGTGGCGAGAAAGCTAATCTAAACCTAATCTAACCATGCCAAGGAGACAGAGAGAGAGAGAAAAGGGGAAAAAATAGCAAAAGCCTACACTAAAACGGTAATACACCGAGAGAAGGAGAATGTTGAACATCTATCAAAACCCATGGAATAAGGAGAGGTGAGCAATGGGAGGGATGGATGATGCATCACAAACCCAAGGATAGATTTCACACGAGAAAATGTCCCAAAACTCCATGAACATAGCTCACTGTAATGAACATTAGAACATGCACAAATACCTGCAATGCAAGCAAGGATGGACGGATGCATCACAAAACATGTTTTTTTGTTACTCTAGAAGTTTGCACGAACATCATTTCAATAGTAAAAGGCAAAAATGCCATTACAAAGCGGGGAGGAGGTTCGAACTCCATTTTTTCAACCTTGAGAAGAAAAAGAAGAAGGAGGCAGAGCTGAAAAGATGAACCTCTTGGAAAGAAGCCCCTCACTTACAATTTATAGAAAGAAAAGAGAGGGAGAAGAGAGAAAATTGAAATCTGCCCCAACCACCTTCAGATCGCATTTAATTATCTCATTATGGTGGTAGGTGAGAACCCTAGCGAACCCGTTGGTGAACTGTATTTCGCTTTTTAAAGAATTTTTCTTACCTAATTAAATATATCTAGTTGTAGTTAGATAGAGGACCTTGTAAGCTTTCCGAAAAGTCCAACCTTGCATGAATCTGAGCTCCTAGTCAAAAGTTATGCCCATCCGAATATCTGCCTTATGCTTCAGGGCGCTCAAAATGTTGCACCTCCCGAAGGTGCACCTTGGCGCGCATCCATGTGTGTGTCGACATCCATTGTATTTCACCACTTCTATGCCTTGGGCACACCATTTTCCTGCAAAATCCATTTTCTTGTGCCACTTTTGTGCGCCTTGGGCGCACTTGCTTTGCCTTGTCGACATCCATCATATGCGCCATAATGTGTGCCTTGGGCGCACTGCTTTGCCATGGACATCCATTGTCGTCCACCACTTCTATGCACCTTGGGCGCACCATTTTCCCCGTAACATCCATTGTCGTGTGCTACTTACCCTTGGGCACACCATTTGCCATGTCGACATCCATTGTCGTGCGCCACTACCTCTGTGCCTTGGGCATGTCGAACTCCATTCTCCTGCGCTTGTCTATATCTACCCAGATATTTACAACAATTCCCTCTACCTCTAGAACCCCTAGATCCACTAGACCCTTGACCCCATGATCCTCCTAATCCACCTCTTGTAGTGGGCACTAGACCAAAGGATGAGATACTCTACGTTCAAAATATTGTAATAAATTAAAATCCCATGGTCTAAAAAGTTGTGCTACTTCCACATGTATTTCCAATGTTTATCACACCCAAAATCTATGCAGATGATGTGCCAAAAAGTGTGCCACCTATGTGCATGTGTACTTTTCTTAATGCTAAATCAAATGGAGCAAGAACTACCACCTAAAATAGTTCTACAATTTAGCTAAAACAAAGCATAAACACCATCAAGATAGAGAACTAAGCAAGATCTAAACTAACATTATAACTTTGAAAATATGAGATCAAAACTATGCATGCTATTTTAACATCTCTACTCTCCTAGATTACCAACAAAATGCATGGACCTATTTAGCTCCAATGGCAATCAAAAATTGCTATGTTTGATCTTTAAGGAATGTAAGAATAAGAAGCTTAGCTCTTAACAATGGTGACCTCTCAAGAAGACAAAATGCAAGCTCTTAGTCTCTTTCTTATATGCTTTGCATTTTCTCTCTTAAGAAGTTTAGGTGTAGGTATAAAGGTAGAAGGAGGGCTCCTTATATAGCCCAATGGATAAAGGAAACACTTCATCCCTTTGCATGTGGGATAAAGGTAAAACATGATTAGGAATGGATAAGGTTTCTTTATTAAAGGTAACCTTACTTTAGAAGGGTTTAATTTATGCTTAGTAAGTCATGGGAGTTGGGGGTGCTTTAATTAATCAAAGGTGATTAACTAATAGGTAGATGTAAGCTTATAGAAGCCAATTAGAGGAATATTAGTATGATCTAGGCTATTAGAAGGGGATTAAATCAATTAAATATTGATTTACTAGTTAAATGAAGGGGAAGACTAATTAATTAATAATAATTAATTAATCTAGATAGAAGAGGTGATTTAATTATTGTTGGATAGGTGACTTAATCAATTAGCATATTGTAATAATTAACGACAATAAGAGGGAATATGATCGCTTTTGACCATATGTCAGTCGATTTGCGAGGAAGGGGATAATTAGCGTAATCTAAGTATTTAAATTGCTTGGGTGTAATTATAGGTGTCTACATTTTCCCTCTTTGGGGTGGCGTAAGTGACACCACTTCAAAGATAGTAGACAAAAGAAAAATTTGAAGGGATAGAAGAAAAATTAGTAGGAGGGAGAGATGGCCCCTCGAGTGTCGATGGGGTGATGAAAGAAGCTAATCGAACGATCAAAAAGATGTGAGAGAGGCAGAAGAATGGGAAGAGGTAGGATGCCCCGGTGAGAGATAAGATTAGGGGTGAAAGGGAAGTGATGTAGAAGAAATATGGAGGAGGGGAGGGAAGAGCTTAGCCTTTAGCTGATGTTTTGATGTCATCATATTGCCACAAGAGCTACATCATCGGTCCTTATGAAAAATATAAGCATACGACAAAGGTAGAATGACATGAAAAGCCATACTATGAACAATTGTCCATTGCTGAAAATACCAACTCCACGCAACATACAACAATGCAATGCAATACGAGAAGGAAAAAAGCTCATTTAATAGGAAAATAAGTATGAACGCACATACCCAACCCAACAATGGTCAAGACAGTTGTACAAATGTTTTGTTATCAGTGCTGAAGAGATCCACAAGTTTGTGATTGATGACAAGGGTTAAAAATGATGCCCCGAGGAAGGATACATGCAAGGGAAATGACAATGGACATGGGGTCCATGAAAATGTTTGTGCAACAATGAAATAGCACCAGGCAACAAAAGTGCCCCAGAGTACAGATGAAGCAAACAACTAGCTTTGTGAATGGTTGTGAATCTGGTGATCCACGATTCATATTAATCGGGAAGATGTGAGACAAACCAATAGGATATGGAGAAAATACCATGCAAGACACAAGTTTCAGCCGTAATAAGCAAGTTACCATTTTTGTAGGGTTTTTTACTTTTTAGGATTTTTTTTTGAAAAATTTTTCCCTATTTTTGGATTTTTGACATATATATTGTTTTTATTGTTTTTGCTTTCCAAATTGTGGTGAAACAGTAGAAGAAAATAGAAGAAGAAAGTGAAGGGCCTAGGGGAAAGAAAGTGCCCTAGGTGGAAGAAAGAAGAAACAAGTGACAAATAATGTCCTTGTTTAGTGGAAAAATTAAGAAAAAGTAATTATTTGAAAAATATTTATTTTGAGAGTGGAGAAGAATAAAAATCACCAGGGAGCAATAAAATTGTGTGATGGAGAAGAAGAGGGGGTATCGGATGGCAAAAAAAAAAGCCCCAATACGGTGAAAAATAAGAGAAAAATAATTATTTAATAAAAATAATTATTCCACAGTGAACAGAGGAGAAAACAACAATCGAAATGGGCCTCCTGGCCCTCCTGATGGTGAAAAATGGGTTAATATACCCCACCAGGGGGTAAAAACATCGTGACCAATTCATTTTAACCGAGTTGTTTAGAAATTTTACCGTGAGGCTCTGATACTGACGAGAACCATGGTGATCACACAAGACCGATTGAGGCATGCAGATGTAGTCCGAGGGTACCATGACATGCAAGTAGATGATGGCCCCTTTGTGAGTATCGAACCCTAGCTTAGTAAATTTGGTCATTAATGCACTAAATGAGTCATTTAGCCCTAGGAAGTCACGTTGGTGTGCTGCGCGTAGGCACAGTGCATTCGATAGGGGGTGCGCAGTGTCTTTTTGGGGGCGTTGGCATCTCCTTGGGGGTGCATGCGCCAAAGCACACACTCACATGTGCAGGCATAGAAAGCACACACTCATGCACACACGCACACACAAACACATGTGCACATACGGGGTGCACACATGAAAAGTGGGCACACACACAAAAGGGCAGCATACAAGCGCATAAGCAAAAGTGCAAGCACCAAATGTGTGGTGCACATGCCAAAAAGGGTGTGTAGGCACCCGAAAGAGGGCGCAAGTACCAAAAGACACACACGCGTAAGCGCAAGTGCCAAAAATGAGGTGCACACACCCAAAAGGGCATGCAAGCACCCTAGATAGGTGGAGAAATGATAGGAAAGTGTCAAAAACATGACACTTAGAAGAATTTTTAGGATTTTTGGTTAACCCTAAAAGGGGAGATAGATTTTTAGAAGAAATGTTAGGAACTAACTAGTGCCATGTTATTTTGCAGAGATGATTACTAGTTTTACAGACATGGGAGTGACATACCTGGATAGTAGAGCTAGAGGGTAGTATGCGCTAGTGTGACCGGTGAGCCATGGCGATACTTCTCGAGGTAGTGGGGCTAGGCCCCATGTCTCGAATGCCTTCATCATCATACTAGATCATGGCCTATTGACTGCACTAGCCAAGTGCGATGGCATAGCGAGAGTCAGTGCTTCAGACTTCCCGATAGGAGAGATGACTGTCACCATCGAGGATGTATGGTGGATTCTTCACATGCCGATGATGGGCACCTTGATCGAGTACAACTCTGATGTAGGGCTGATTAGAGTAGCTTGCAGTGCCCTTTTTGGTGTTGATGATATACTACATGATGGGATGACCATAGCATTACAAGTGCATCTCTCGACCCCACATTGCATCGGGGGCCTCTCTACATCATGTCTCTTATCAGTGGGTTCTTACTCACTGATAAGACAGGACCTCATTCTAAGAGGACTATTGCCCTTGGTTCATGGCATCTATAGCGGTGAGAGATATTGCTGGGGGCAGTGCATATTGGCCCACCTATACTAGGATTTACACTTGATCACATACCATGGTCAGAAGACCGTGGGTCCAACCTCCTTATTATAGATATGGTCATGGGATCACATTGCGATCGGATGCCCTATGGGCACTTTACATGTCCGAGATCCTGAGGAGCCATCGTACATGGCATGGGTAGCAGATGGTGGGGATGTACATGGCCATCTTGGCAGCCTATTCAGATATAGGTAAGATTTTGATGAGCTAGTAGAGATAGATGTCATCTGGCAGCCATACAAGCATTTCCAATTGCCAGAGGATGCCACGAGAGGTTGGTGTGTGCCTAATGGAGCATTTTATCATTGATGGACCATGTAGTTATATTATGGAGTTGTATCGAGTAGATAGGTGTCAGCGGTAGCTTGGCTAGGGTAAGGGGTCCCCTAGCCATAATATTTGGCATGCATTCACAGGGATTCGGATAGGAGTAGACCATGGGGCCTCGCATACTAGTGGCTCGAGCTAGGGTGAGTTTCACGCAGGTGGTCCCATAGGTATGGGACCCAGTACGATAGGTGCAAGATCCAGGGACCACAACCGACTATGCAGCTTGGTATGCTACAGTGTTACCTGGCATCTCACCATTCCGAGGAGGCTTGGGCAGCAAGCACTCACCCACCTATAGAGATATGGCATGGTGCAGAGTGTAGGGCGAGGGTAGTGGCACAGGCTGAGACCTAGAGGATCCTTTCGATGGTATGTCACATGATGGGAAAGGTGCCTCACAGGAATAGGGACCGAGGTCGTAGGGCCTAGTACATGCAATAGTGTAACCATCTAGAGGAGGTCCTAGAGTAGGGATAGTCATCTAGAGCACCTCAGGGACTAGTCCCTGAGGCACGATAACCTCCCAAACCAAAGGGGCACAGAGATAGCCATAGTATAGCTGTAGTTACAACAGGTCATAGCCGAGAGAGACGCAGCTAGAGAAAGAGAGATGAGGCTCGAGGCTAGTGTGTGACTACCATAGTAGAGTGTGATGAGGCCCGAGCTCACATTGTTACTTTACTTTTAGAGTGGGATCAGGCTCGGGCCCAAGCTAGCCCAGAGATGATAGAGTGGCATGGCGGAGCTAGATTTCGAGACAACGGCATAGGGGGCTCAGATATTGAGCCTTCTTCATCAGTCCTAGTCACAGGTGTAGATGGTTATTGCATAGAGAGATCATGTATATGCACGATCACAGGCACTCCTTGCATAGAGGGACTAGGCCCGTGCTGAGCTGCAGACTACTACTAGTAGAGAGAGACCGAGAGGCTACTTCCTCCAGATAGGCCGAGGCTGACTTAGGGCCGAGTGATAGGTGAGTGAGATGCTTGATCTTCAGAAACACTTTCCTCCAGAGATGCCAACCTAATATGTGACACCACCAGGCTTGGTGGTGAGGCCTTATTTTATAGGACTGCCTATTATATGGTAGTTCCTCCAGAGCAACGAGTAGCACTACCACGACAGTCAAGGTCGAGCGCATCAGGCTCTTGATCATGGAGATCAAGCCAGTCCACTAGATCAATGAGACAGCCCATACCAGAGTAGCTAGTTGGACCAGTGCCATCTCAGCCTCTAGTGTTTCATCGACCAGATGACAAATCCGGGAGCCCCAGTGAGGGTGAGATCTGTGGTTGATATCTATTTTTTTGTTATATAGATTATTTGTATGTATGCCTCTTATGAAGGCTGATTTTGATGTACAGTCTTGTATACTTGTATTTTGATGATGCCTCATGATGAAGGCTTGATTCTTTCTGATACATGCCCCTTTTTGATGGCATTGTGTATCGATGATGTATTATGTTGAGTACCGATCTGGACAGTGTATACTTGTATAGATATGTGGACATTTTTGATGTAGCATCTTTGTATGCCTCAGCTGAAGGCATTTTTGATATAGAGCACTGATGTGTATCCATTTTTGTCTGATATAGATGTATATGACACACATGTATATATATGAGGATTACTTTTTGGGCTTAGATACACATGTTTATGAGATGATGTACTTTATTGTTTTTGTGTCCTGATGCATGTGACACGAGTGGGATAATTTTATGATGTAAAATACCCTTTTTAGAAATTACTCTATGTTGATTCTCATTGCACGTTGCGTGTTTTGATTCAACACTTATGGATGTGTTATGATGTTATCTGATTTCGATGTTTGATGTATACATGTTTGATGTATACATGTGTTGTGGATGTTAGATGATAGATCCTTAGATGATATCAAATGCATTTCTCATGTGTTATTGTAGATGTATATGGACAAGATGATATGATGATATTGGTGTGGGGGATAGATTTTTTATCATGCGCAACCCCTCTTGCCCCCATTGATGATACAATATGTGATGATTAGCTTAACATACATGCATGATGTAAAACTTAGCATTTTGTTTATATATGATGTATAGATGATGTCAGATGTGATGATAATGATGATAATGTGATGTTAATGATAAAAAACAATGCACATGCAATAAACACAACCAAATGCTAACAAAGAACACCATGAAATGATACAATACACCATGATCCACCATGCTTTATTAACACGTAATAAACACAATCAAATGCCAATAAAGAACAAAATGAAATAACACATTACATCATGATTTCCGAAGACTCATTAGCATGCAAAAAAATACAGCAATATGCACAAGCAAGAATAAATCTAATCTAAGCAAGAAAAGATAAATCCTAACAAAGTATGCCCAAGCAACAAAAACCCAAAAACAAGAATACAAAACATATAAACAAGCAAAAAAAAAAGAAAGAAATAGGATAATGTAAGTAAATGTGTTTTGTAAGATTTATTTTCATGCACCAATTTTCTATTGTTTAGGTTTTTGTGAAACAATTTTCTATTGTTTAGGTTTTTGTGAAACAATTTTCTATTGTTTTTGGTTGTTTTCTAATAGTTTTCCAGAGCTATGTGTAGGTAACCAAGAAAGCGTGGATGCCCCCAGCATTAGATGGGGAATATACAAGGGCAGAAGCCACACGCTTATGAACAAGAAGGTGAAGTCGTTGAATTGCCCCCAGTAAGATGGGAAATAGCAAAAGACCATACCCCTCACAAATGAATAAAAGAAGGAAAAGCCGGATCAAGGCTTGACAGGATGGGGCGCACAGGAATCTCAAAGGTAGAACTAGGGCTAGGCCAAAGAAAACTACCCTCCAGATGTAGGATGCTTGTGAACAACGAATCCTCCCAAGGTGCCAAAATTAGTTTTCACCCAAGGACTTGTCCAAAGTGCCACAATTGTGTGGTTTTCACTAGTGGATGACCTATTTTCTCTTTTTCTTTTTCTAATTTTTGATTTTTTTATATTTTTGATCATTTTTAACCTCCTTGCGCCATGTTTAAGCATAGAACTACTTAAGATGCATGGTGTTCATGGGCTCCTGGAGCTCATCACCATTGGGGTGAGCTAGTTTGTATGCCCCTATGCCATACTTGGTGACTATAACATAGGGTCCCAACCAATGTGGTTCGAACTTCCCTTTCTTTTCTTGTTCTCGCTCTGGTGTTGAACTAGTTCTCCTTCATGACTAAATCACCAACCTCAAACTGACAAGGGATGATTCTCTTGTTGTAGTTTCTGGAGACTCTATGTTGATACACTTTTAGGTGATTAAGAGTGCGAATGCACCTCTCATCTAGGAGCTCTAATTTAGCTAGTCTTGCCACTCGATAATCCTCATCCTTATCCAGATAGTCCCAAAGAGAAATTCTTAGGGACAGAAGTTTGATCTCTAAAGGGATGATAGATTCTATCCCAAACACTAGGGAATATGGTGTCACACCCATAGGAGTGTGAATGGATGTTTGGTAAGCCCAAAGGGATGGATGGATTTGTAGGTGCTAGTTATGACCTATTTTGCTGACCATCTTCTCCATTATCCTTACCAAAGTCTTGTTTGTGGCCTCAGCTTGTCCATTACCCTAAGGGTAATATGGCATGGACCATTTTAACCTGATTTGAACCATTGACAAAGACCTTTCACAGTTTTTTTCTTAAATGACTTCCCATTATCTGTAATAATGGCTGTGGGAATACCATATCGACAAATGATGTGATTCATGATAAATTTAGAAATTTGGGCTCCTGTGACATAGGTTAAAGGGACAGCCTCCACCCATTTTGTAAAGTATTCTATAGCCGTGATGATATGTGTATGACCATCAGATGAGGTTGGAGTAAGTTTTCCTATTAATTCAAGGCCCCACTTGGAGAATGGCCATGGGGTAGTGATAGGTTGCAATGGTTACGATAGAGCATGAATGAAATTTCCATACTTTTGGTAAAGTACACATTTTCTAACATAATTGCAATAATTAGTTTCCATGGTAGGCCAATAGTAACCTACTCTTAACAATTTCTTAGCCAAGACCATTCCGTTTGTATGTGCTCCACACACCCTTCGTGCACTTCTTTGATTTCTTGGATTGACTCCATCACATCTAGACAATGTAATAGATTCCCATCATAGCCATGATGATAAAGTGTACCTCCCAAAAGGGTGTAATAGGCTATTTGGTGAATCAGGCTTTGCTTTTCAGAATGGGAGATATCGGAGGGAACATGTTGTCCTTAAGATATGTAAAGATGGGTTCATACCACGGGAATTGGGACCAACAACATCACAAGCCAGGCAAGATTTTGGCATGTCATATGGGGTCAGCGTAGATTTTCTACAAAGAACAACATGTCATTATTCCCTGGTGGAATACGAAGCATAGAACCCATTATTGCCATGGCATCTACCAATTTGTTCTGCGCTCTTGGGATTTGTTCAAAGGTAATGCACACAAAGTACTCCTTTAGAGTTTCTACTAACTTTTTGTAAGGTATGAGCTTGTCATCCTTAACCTTGTATTCATCATTAACTGTTTGATGATTAACTATGAATCACCTACAACCTTGACATGATGAACATTCCACTTGATGGCTAGCTTCATTCCCTGTAATAAGTGCCTCATATTCTGTAATGTTGTTTTTGTAAGGGAAGCCCAAGTGAAAACCCTGTGGTATAGGATCACCAGAAGGAGTAATAAGGACCACTCCTGCACCTAAACCATGAAATGTAAAGGATCCATCAAAATGTATCTGCCACATGATAAATTCTTCAATGTAGAGTAAGGAGGCATCTGGCAAATCTAGATTCAAAGGTTTTGTGCCTTGCAAAGGTGCTTCCGCTAGCTAGTCCGCAAGTACTTGTCCTTTAACCAATTTTTGATGGAAAAATTTTATGTCAAATTCACTGAGTAGAATGATCTAATTAGCCATTCTACCTATGAGGGTAGGTTTGGACAATAAATACTTGAGTGGGTCAACCTTGGATATTAGCTTGGTTTTAGTATTCAATAGGTAATGGTGAAGTTTTTGAAAAGTAAAAACAATGGCCAAGCAAGCCTTTTCAATTTGAGGATAATTGAGCTCATAGGCGATGAGGGTGTGACTCAAATAATACACTACTTTCTCCTTATGACCAAGGTCATATTGGGCAAGCAACGCACCAATAGAAAATTGTGTAGTGGAAATATAGAGCAAGAGTGGCTCTCCCAGGAGTAGGAGGCATGAGGACATGTGGATTAGCCAAGTATTGTTTAAGAAAAGCAAAGGCTTGTTATTGCTCAGGTCCCTAGATGAAAGTGAAGTATTTTTAAGCAAGTTGGTGAATGAGTGACATTTATTTGTAAGCTAGGAGATGAAGTGGCAAATGGCTTGAATTTTCCTTGTAAGCTACGCAATTGCTTGATATTATCAAGTGGATGCATTTCAATGATAGCAGACACTTTAGCAGGGTCTACCTCAATACCTCATCTTGATACAATGAATCCCAACAGTTTCCCTAATAGCACACCGAAGACACACTTCTTTGGATTCATCTTGACTTTGTATTCACGCAAGCGTTCAAAGATACACCACAAAATGACAGGGTGATCCTCTCTTGTTTTAGAATTTCCCAAGATGTCATCCACATAGTCTTCCATGATATCATGAATCATATCATGAAAAATTACTATCATTTCCGTTGATAAGTAGCTCCTGCATTTTTGAGTCCAAATGGCATTACCTAATAACAAAAGGTTCCCCAAGGATTCGTAAAAGATGTTTTGTGTTGGTATTCTTTAGCTATCTTGATTTGATTATATCCCAAAATCCATCCATGAGTGATAGCATCTCGTACCCTACTATTGAGTCAACAATCATGTCAATGTTTGGCAGTGGAAAATCATCTTTAGGGAAAGCTTTATTGATGTCCCTAAAATCCGTGTAGATTCGATACCGATAGGTTTTTTTGACATGAACAATGTTCGATATCCATTCGAGATAATCAATTGGCACGATGAATTCTACCGCAAGCAATCTTTCTAACTCTTCTTCAACCAACAAGGCCACTCTTGGGTGCATATTTTAGAGCTTCTATTTGATAGGTTTAGCATCCACATGCATGACTAGGTTATGCATGACCAAAGTCTGATCTAAGTCGGGAATGTCTTTGTAAGACCATGCGAACACATCAATAAACTCTCGTAGTAGCATAGTGAATGTATTTTTTTCTCTAGTCGAGAGTGATGCTCCCAATTTTACTATCTTGGGATCCTCTTCTATAACAATATTGACATCAATGGTTTCCTTGACTAGCAATTTTGATAAGTCCTCCATACGCGTAGGATCAGGAGGTAGGTTGAGATCTTCATCCAAGGATGTCTCCACAAGATTTTCATCCTTAGCATGGTCACTTTGTTTATCCTTTGATTTTTTATTTGTTTGTTAGCCAAGATTACCTCAAAGAGGTTTTCACTGTGTGACTTAGAATTTGATTTTTGCCAAGGATTTTCTTTAGAAAATTTTCCCTCGCTTTTCTTTAAGTTTTTCTTGACCATGAAGTTTATCCTCCTCACTGAAGTAGGTGTAGGTATCTAAGTTGATAAAGAAACCTTTCTTGTGATCTTCAATGGAAATTGTATCCCTTATGCCCATGAACTTTGTGATAGCTTCATCATTCTCGAATAAATATAGCGGCATGTGACGTTGTTGGTCCCATTCAACAAGGGAAGGGTATACAAGGTCAAGGGTTGGTTCCATGGGGGTTATGGTTAGGACAACGTTGTTCATGAAAAGGTTTGTGGAGGCTAGATCCTCATATTGGATACAATGGGAATCTATATCACTATCTAGATAGTCAGAGCTATCCTCATGTTCAGAACAAGTAGCATCTTGATCATTGGGGTGTGCTCCATAAGGGTGAATCCCAATGCTGTATCTTTTTGTTTTGAAATGTAGAAGAGGGATTGGTTCTCTTTGTCCTTGTTTGTTTCTCCCACATCCTAGGCCTTTGTAGCCCATGGAGTACATCATTTTACTAGATTTTTCATATTTCGTAGTTTTATAATAGGATGGCTGAGTATCCTCAGGGACCCAAGTTGTAGGTGGATCAAGCAATTTTTCCTCAGCTAACAAGCCTCTAGGTAAGAATGACCCAATAGTGTGTTCCTTTCTAGGTCTTTTGAAGTGGTAGTTAGGTCGACCTCTAGTCTTGGGTGATAATGAGAGGTCTGAAACCAAGAGCGCTTGTTGTACATTATACTCCCCATAGCCATATTCAAGGATTTTCATCTCCCATGAATCAAATGGAGATGTTGAAGTAGACGCACCATGAGTGCAAGAACTAAGAGAATCAAATCCACCCGAGATTCCATGGCCTCAGACTAGAGAGGGACAACTATATCTGCACAGAGGGACATGCATATGTACCCTTTCGTGCAAAGCTATTGAGAGCTCTACAATGAGAAAAGGGCTCTGAATCTCCTTGTATTGTAATGGTATGTCCCTCATGCTTTAACTTAATGCATTGATGAAATGTTGATGGCACGGCCTACATGGCATGAATCCATGGTTGGCCTAGAAGCATGTTATATGGAAGTTCCAAGTCTAGGACATGAAACTTTGTTTGATGGCAAGTGGGACCCACCTCTATGGGTAGCGTGATGGTGCCTACTGACTCCCTTTCCACATTGTCGTATGTAGTGATAGTGATGACTTGGGACTCAAGATCTTCCTCCGTATGTCCTAACTGCTTAACCAACTTGAGTGTGCAAATGTTCAACCTAGATCCATTATCCACAAGTACCCATTTGATCTTCCTGTGGTGACAACTACCTCAATGTATAAGGGAAGATTATGTGTTGGATTCTCAGTAGGGATCTCCCTATGGTTGAAAGAAATATGTTCACTTGGTACGATGTTTTCCACCATGGCTTGAAGGTGTGTAGGATTGACTTCTAAAGGCACTCCCGACCCCTGAAGAGTTTGGTACAGAATGTCTTTATGCACATTAGATATCTTGAGAAGATCTAAGATCGAAATCTTAGCAGACATCTTTTCAAGTTGTTCTAAAAGGTTATATTTACCGATTTGTGGGGTCGACGGAGAAGGTTCTGGAATCACGAGGTGGGCACACCTTGTTACCATAGTGCAGTCCTTTCCCTTGATCCGGATGGTATTGACATGGTCAACAGGAGAGTGAATACATCCAATAAGAAAATCATAATGATTGTTGTCTCTTTTGGTGTACAAGTAATTCACAACTTTATAATTTTGGGATGACTCTCCCGATCCGGCTTTGACTTTTCTGACTTATCATGATTGGGGAATGGTTCTTTATATATCCCCATTTTCTTGTTAGGTGTTTGTGTTTTGCCTGGGTTATCCACCTCTATCTCCCCATTATCAATGAGGTCCTGAATATAATGATGAAGCCACAAACATTTTTCTATCTTATGTCCTTTGACATGATGCATTTCACAATATTCATGCTCCTTATACCATGAAGGTTTTGGAGCATTGTCATCAAATGGTTGCGTTGTAGGATAGGTCATCATGTGGGTCACATCTAATTATTTTAGTATAACTAAAAAGGTTCATTGAGAGAGGTGAACGTTATTCACTTTGGTGGTAGTTGAATTGGGCCCTTGATTAATTTAAAAGGTTGACCAATTTGGACCGTTTGAAAATGTTTGGAATAAGTGATTTCATCTCCCACCACATTCTTGTTTTTGTTAAAGATCTTCACTTTTCATGGGTTTGACATTTTGGTTATCTCTAGATTGGGTTTTGAGGGTTCCTTTGGTAATGAAAACTTTTTCTATCTGAATCCCTTTCTCAATAACCTCCTCAAAAGTATGAACATAATGCATTTGGAGGTGGAAAGCTATATCCGGGTTGAGGTTGGGAATGAAAATACTAACCAGCTATTTTTCAGGGAAAGCACAAGGGAAGTGACTAGCTATCCCTCTCCACCATTGGAGGAAGCTGGAAAAAGTCTCATTAGGGCATTGCTTGGCACCACATAAGTCTGCCATGGTGACATCACTCTCTATGTTATACGAGAAGTGACACACGAACCTTTCTACCAATTCTGGCCAGGTGAAAATTGATCCTCATGGTAAGCGTGTAAACCACTCCAAGGCTTGACCTCTGAGACTCTTGGGGAAAAGTATGATGAGATAATTGTCACTATAAGACACCTCTTGACATGCCATGTAGAAATCTTTAACATGATCCCATGGATCTCCTTTCCCTTTATATTTGTAAACTTTGGCATATCAAATTTCTTTGGAAAGGGTTGAAGGGTCATTGTCTTGTCAAAAGGATAGGGGCATAATTCTTCATATTGATATTTCCTAATGCTCCCTATATTGCTCTCTTGTAGGCTCACGAGCGTCACTTTCATAGACTGCACCTCTTGTGTGAGAAATTGTTCTCTAGTGGGAGAAGCGGGGATGTATACATGATGATACCCTATGTCTTCTTCTCCTTGGTTTTCTTGATGGAGTTCATTGATCTTAACCTTAGGCCTCAACTTTTGAACATTCTTGTTTGCATCTTTTTGTACATGGGAGGTAAGCAAAGCTAGTTGTCAACTTAGGTTACTGATTTGTTGTTGGATTGTGGCTTCTTCTTCTAAAGGTTCCTCCTCCTCGTATTGTGGAGTTTCTTCACCGTCTCATGTTCAACCTTGTTTCTTCGTGGCACTTTGATAAAGGGTATTCTATGCCCCACCACTTTATCATTCCCTATATAAGAGGTAGAAGCATGTCCATTCGTTAAAATATCTTCCATATTGATAAGGGGACGTTCTTCCTCAGTAGCATTATTCACAGGTGGTATTGTTTCATTCTCAATGGGAAATTTGGCCCCTAATTCTATGACCCATGCCAACACTCTATCTTTTGTTTCGAGAAGAAACTTGTCTAGTAAAGTGGGGTCAAAATTGAATCCTTTGTGTGGTGATTCTAATTCATTTCCACTATGATTGACCATCTCTTCTATTTCTTTTTCCACAAAAAATAGTGGTCCTAGATCATGTCCAATGAAGGGGTTTGACCCTTTTCTATTAGAGGTTTCCCAAGCTTGCACTTGTTGTTCCTTGTATGTCTATTTCTTTAATCCTAGTTGTGTTTTAGGAGCCATGTTTTCATGATAGTTTCACTAGGGTAAGTTGTAAATGTGTTCAAAGCTTAGTGACCACCCCTAAGTGAAATGTAAGATGTATTTGTTAAGAGTATGAATAAGTCAACAATGTGAGAATACCAATGTGATAGAGTGATAAATCACCAGTGACACAAGCATTTGGTATCTAAATCATTAAATGAAGTACCTCCTAGACTACATTTCAAAAAGTAGTTTCATGTCGCAAGATGATTAACAAGATGTCTTCACTTATGCCAAGTTCAAGGGAATGAACAAAACATAAGTAAATACAAGAAGTCAATGTAACCTCCTAATCAAGATATACTATGAGTGAGCTCAAACTTGATTAAGACCTATATCTCAAAAAGTGCCAATTACAATTCACGAATGACACAACAATATCACCAAGATATGTTAACCCACTTTACAAGAAAGTAAGGTATTGATATCAAGGTGTTATTGATATAACACGCACAAATGGTAACACCTAGCACTCTTCAAAATCAAGGTAATAATAGAACCAAACTAAAAGCTCAAAGTATAGCTAGGAATAGTTAAAAATGTGTGCAGCGTAACCTTACAATATAGATATTTATGTCGAGTTTACAAGAAACAAGATGTAAATATCAGAAATTGTAGTGATACAATACAAACAAGATAACTCTTCTAAGGAAGTCCACGGTGATGAACCATGCCTAACTACAATGATGATCTTGACATGGGTATCAAGATCACAATGGCTACCAATGATGTGAATACGCCTCCGCACACTTTAGACATTTAACTTACCCAGAAACATGGATGGGCATAAACGGACATAAAAGTGATAGAAACAGTTGATTGGTAACACAAAGGTAGTCACCCTTCTTCTAATCAACAAAGTGTCAAAAGAATGTGAAGGAAGAAAATCAAGAAAAGGATGAAAAATGTTGGCCTCACTTCGGCAGAGATTTCACCTCACCCTAAGGAAAGTAAAAACTAGGGGAAAGTAACGCGTCACACATTTCACAATGAAAATATGGTTCACAACTCAACACTATTTTAGAATGGTCAAAGTGGGCTCCTAGCCAAAGTATATTTTCCTAGGTGGTTCTCTTGTCCTAGGTGCTACAAAGATTATCCACAAGCGGGATAATTTACCCAAAAAATCATACTAACTAGTTTGGGAGTATCTTGACTTTTCCCCCTTCAAGCACAGTGGGCATCAGATGCATCCATCATGTACTTAAAAGGGTCACATAGGGACAACTTGTAACTCTATCTCATAAAGGAATCACTAGTCAAATAAGTAGTACAGAGAGCACTTCTGTTTTGTCCACAAGGTTCCCTCTTGCATGGACTACTTTGGGGTTCCTAGAACCACCCCCATTGTTGTAGCTTAAGGCGTTATGCCAAAGGGGTTATGTTCTAGTTGAGCGAAGAGGGACGTACCCTTTTCTAAAACTTGCAATATAATGTTTTGAATATGTTGTTCTTTTTATCTTGTTTAATTAGGTGTGGTTTTCTTGAAACACCTTTTGGCAACCTGCAGAACAACTGTATTAGTAGTTTTTGACTTTTGTTTTGATTCCTCCGTTCTTTGACAAGCGATGGAATTTTGGTCCTGTATGATGATTTTTAGTAGTTTTCCATCAAAAGAGAAGGCATCATTTCGATTCTCCGAGATCGCACTAAGGGACACGAGGGAAGAGCATACGTGATCTTATTCCTATAAGTAAACATGAAAAGTATTACCTAATCAAATACAAACACGTAAAAATAACCTACAAAGACAAATATATGATTAGATAAACCTGCAAGAATGTTAGCACATCCACACCTTAATTTCAAAAATACAAAAGGAAATCTGTGCCTTTTTTTAAAGACTTTGTGCGCGAGTTAGGCGTATGCACCACTCTACGTTGTTTTGGATCACAGTGCACCTGCACCACCCGAGAGGTGTGTGTGCCACGAAAATAGTATACGCGCCACGAAAATAGTGCATGCGCCACTCTGCAGATTTTTTTGACTTACCATGCACTTGCGCCACTAGAGAGGTGTGTGCACCACAAAAACAACGTATGCACTACCCGTGATAAAAATAGGCAAAAATTTAGACCGAATGCTTACGCCACCAGAAAGATGTGTGCCACCACTTTGTAAAATAGTCCCAGTTTCTAACATAATGTCTACGCCACAAAAAATGTGTCTACACCACTAAAATAACATGTGCACTCTGATTAGGGTGTGTGCGCTGATCCCAGACAGTTTCAAAATGTAGTGAAGGTACAAGATTTAAATGACATCTATGCCCGGTTAATACATCTACGTGTTGTTAGGTGTGTGCACCGGGGTTAGTGCACATGCACCGGGGTCGGAAAAATAGAGTAACAAGTTTTATCAGTACACCTACGCCACTAGAGAGATGTGTGTGCCATGAAAACCATGCTTGCGCCCCTAAAAATGTACCTGCGCAAACCCTGTAACCAAAATACAACAAAAACACAAGAAAACTCACAATATCTCAAATTTTGACAAGTTAGCTTAATAATTGCTATAACCCATTAAAATTATGGCTATGAACATGAGGTTACACATATCAAATTAGCAAAAATTCCAAGAAAATAGACATTAATTACTACATGTGCATATCAAAAGTTAGCCAAAACAATGAAACTTAAACTAAAATGCCATGGGACTAATGGTCCCACCGGGTGTGCCAAATGTGTGCATGTGTACTTTGCTTAATGCTAAATCAAATGGAGCAAGAACTACCACCTAAAATAGTTCTACAATTTAGCTAAAAAAAAGTATAAACACCATCAAGATAGAGAACTAAGCAAGATCTAAACTAACATTATAACTTTGAAAATATGAGATCAAAACTATGCATGCTATTTTAACATCTCTACTCTCCTAGATTACCAACAAAATTCATGGACCTATTTAGCTCCAATGGCAATCAAAAATTGCTATGTTTGATCTTTAAGGAATGCAAGAATAGGAAGCTTAGCTCTTAACAATGGTGACCTCTCAAGAAGACAAAATACAAGATCTTAGTCTCTTTGTTATATGCTTTGCATTTTCTCTCTTAAGAAGTTTAGGTGTAGGTATAAAGGTAGAAGGAGGGCTCCTTATATATCCCAATGGATAAATGAAACACTTCATCCCTTTGCATGTGGGATAAAGGTAAAACATGATTAGGAATGGATAAGGTTGCTTTATTAAAGGTAACCTTACTTTAGAAGGGTTTAATTTATGCTTAGCAAGTCATGGGAGTTGGGGGTGCTTTAATTAATCAAGGGTGATTAACTAATAGGTAGATGTAAGATTATAGAAGTCAATTAGAGGAATATTAGTACGATCTAGGCTATTAGAAGGGGATTAAATCAATTAAATATTGATTTACTAGTTAAATGAAGGAAGAAGAATAATTAATTAATAATTAATTAATTAATCTAGATAAAAGAGGTGATTTAGTTGGATAGGTGACTTAATCAATTAACATATTGTAATTAATTAATGAAAACAAGAGGGAATATGAGTACTTTTGATGATATGTCGTCGATTTGCGAGGAAGGGGATAATTAGTGAAATTTAAGTATTTAAATTGCTTGGGCGTAATTATGGGTGTTTACACCACCAATCAAACCACCAAACAAAGAATATGTCTGTGTAGCCATAGATGAACATGTTGTCTGAAGAACTTTTGTAATCAATGGAAAATGGAATCTACATGTTGCTACTCTATCACCAACACTAGCATTTTTCTCAATAATTATTTTAGGAACTAGAACACTAAGCCCAAGGGCAAGATTGCTAAGTGGGATAAGATGCACACTTGTGGTCCTTAATATTTCTTCATCAAATATGATCTCATCAGAAGGTAGAGGGGATTCTCTACTGTAATTTCCTAAGTGGGAGAATCCTAATGTTTTGGCTCCATTTATTCCATGTGAGCTTCAAATCCTTCACGAGACATCATCCTCCACAACTCCAAAGACTCTTTAATATCATGCTTCACTAATTCCCTCTCCCATGATTTATTATACTTAATCCATATTTCTTCTCTCTACCTTTTTGCCACAAGGCTCGACATCTTTCACCACACCGCTCCTACCCCCATACGGTGGAGGTTTAGCTAGCCATAGGCCATTCTTCCAAATCCAGAGTCACCAACAAGATCTTAATTGCTAAAGGGATAACACATAAATAAGATCCTATGGGTTCACACAAAAATGAAACTCAACAACCTCTAGACATGAATAAGTAGAAAAAACATACTCCAAGGTGTAATTATGTAAAAAAACACTCCATAAATGATCTACCATGCATGTCTAAGTCACATTAGCATCATACAGAGTTTTTAATCTTCTTGTGTCTAAAAAATTGTTCTATACCTCCAATTCCGTTTTGATGCATATGCTACCAACCACTCGTACAAATCTATAGAAAAACAAAAAAAATAATGTCTCATAGAGTTCATGATACAAATGTTATTCAACCCATGTGTGAGCATCAAAATTAGGTCTATTATTATATCTATGAGAAAAATGGTCTTCCAAATCCACAACCCAACTCTCAATGTTTTCCAAAGTCAACCGATATGTCTTCATCATGCAACATCCTTGCAAAATCTTGAAAAGAGGTCCTAAAAATGGAACTAAAATGTAGTTTTTTTCCTACTCAACCACTAAATGCACTTTGGCACATCACTCAAATAGATCTGAGTGCTCACCCGAAGCATGCAAAGGTACCTATATGATTGAAAATCAACAAGTGACCTTCAAAGCACTCAACCTACCAAGGTCATTCTGGGACAACCGATGTGGAATGAATGGATGGATATGTGTAAGGGAATAGAGAGTATATGGGTGAGTATGGAAATTTTTTTGTTAGGTCAGTCTAATGTCCTCTATGGGCACTAAAGGGATCTTCTCATCTAGGGAAATAAAACCGTTTATAACTAACGAGTGTGATGGTATGGTCAAGAATGATACACACACGCAAGATTCTATCAATGTTTATGTGTGAAACTCTCTCAACTAGTTAAAGAATGCATGGAAATTGTCATGCATTTACCTTGTAGAAATTTCCGAACAAGGTCATGGAAATGCTAGAGAAAACAGATGAATAAGGACAAATGAGTGGGCTATGGACACTAGTTCCGCCTAGGATGATTCCGCTAAAAGTTGTAGACTTTGTTGGCTTCTTCGTTAAGAACATGAAATTGTGCAATTGTGATAGGTGGAAGTGGTGAAGATCAAAAGACCATAATCTAGAGGCCCTTATAAATGTATGTCTCAAAATAAATGGCATTCGACTGGGGGAACCAATATACTTCATCTCTTTCTTCTTGAGGTCCCTAAATGGTCATATGGGACATATAGCTATGGAAGATGGGTAGAAATGACCAACAAGTGATCAAGGCAACCTATAACTAGGCTGATTTTCCTAAAATTTGTAATCTCTGTCATCTTTAGTGTTGAAAGTTCTCAATTTTTCAGCAATAGTAGGTGGGTTTGAATTGGTTCATAAGATACGAATCCAAAGACCTTGGTCAATGTCTAATAATGTTATATGTTGATTTGGTTATGGCATTATGGGATCAAAGATGTAATCTCTAGGTTCTCTAGGGCCCAAAATGGTCATAAAAAGTGCATATTTAATAAATCTAATACAAGAAAGTAAACTAATTTAATTAAAGAAAATCTAATCTATGTTTTTGTGCTTTTAAATTTATAAAATAATTACAATAAAAAAACAATCTAATTTAATTAAAGTAATATTTTTGTATTTTCCAAACTTTTTGGAATAAAACATAAGAAATGAATAAATGAAGAATTTTTTTCTAATTTAACTAAAAGAACAAAACAAAAACAAAATGATCTAACTATTTATTTGTGCAAAAGTATATCTAATCTATTCTAATAAAATAAAGCCTTTCCAAAATGTAATTGTGGATGTGAATCCTCTGTTTTACTTGAGAGGCATACTAAGAAATCAAATATTCTCATAATCTTTTCTTCCCTACAACTTTCTTGAAAAAAATTAATTTAGAATCTTTGCAGTTTATTCTAAATTAATGCAGAAGCTTTTCAAAAGAAATGGAAGCTACAATATTGATCTATCTATTTGCAAAAATGGAAATGAAATGATTTGCTACTCTAGTAAGTAATGTGTGTCTATATTCAAAATAAATAATTGAAGAAATAAGAAAATCCAATTATAACCCCAACATGGAATTCACAATTTTGAGAAAAACCAGTTTTGGTTTACTCTTATGTCCCCTCAATTATCTTTTCCAATATTTAATGTTCACGTGAGTCCGGAAGCTAAGAATGTAGAATAAGTAAGGAAGAAGGTGTTAGTGCAATGGTGACTTGCAAGTGGTTTGGCAGCAATGTAGGTAGAAGAAGAACAATGCTTGGTTATGTAGTCTCTAACAAGGTTTCAACAACATGATAATGCTATTAAAAATAAAAATCTTTGGCCATTTGCTTCAAAAGAAGTGTTTATTTTATAGAAAATATGTTTGGAAATGGTTTAAGCCATTTGACAATAATGGAATGCCACATCACAACAAAGAAGGGCGGAGTTAACTCTCAATCAACAATTAAAAGAGGATGAGAAGGTTGGTATGCATATATCAAGCCTACACATGACCAAATTTACTAAGAATTGTGCACAAAATGTTAGTTGGAAGAATTTAACACGCTTCTAAATATTGTTTGGGAAGTCTAAGTTAAAGTGCACACAACCGCAGGCTTGCACAAGGTGGCACTTACGTAACCGACACCCAAGTAGGGTGGTGGTTGCATAACCGCCACCTAAATAGGGTATTGGTTTCATAATCAAGGCCAAAATCTAGAGAAAACCATACAAAAAGCTAAAGGAAAGTAGGAAATGGATAAGTAAGGTTTTCTAGGCTACAAATATAAAATGCAAAGAGAGAAAGGGGCTTGAACACCTTTGGAAAAGATATGAATCATCATTGGGAATTTTGAACCATTTCTGACAATGTAACATGTGTAAATTTGGGTGTATATGTATTTCCCCCTCAAAGAAGCATTTTAGTTGTGAAGAGGCGTAAATCATAGAGTCCGAGTATGACGTTCCCAAAATGGGGAGTTAGAAGTTATATACGACACACCTGCAGTGTTTGAAGTAATGCCATCCAAGCTCCCACTACTTGCAAAATGAAAACAATACTCAAGTGAAGATAGTTATGAAATTGAAAGAAACGTGATAAAAAAAAATGATAAGAGGGATTACCATCTATGCTGGGATATAAGTATACCTACACCAAAGTGCTCCAGTCTTGTAACACACACATACTAAAAATGAAGTTAAAACAATCCAGACATACATATATATATATATATATATATATATATATATATATATATAAACCATTATTTTCAAAATAATTTGCACTCACCCTCATAGAGAATTTGGATCTCTGGATTACTTGTGACCATTTTGAGAGAGAGTACATCCAAATTGAAAAGTGTGATGATGTGATCATCCCCACTGAACGAGAGGAGCAGAAAATATGAAAATATTAGTATTTTGCATTTATTCATTTTAAACTTAAAATGTGAAAAATGTAAAAATCTACACCTAGCAGTAATTTTTACAAATCTTTTAGTTAAAATGTTCCTAGGGAGTAGTCTAAGCGGGTCTAGCTTTTATTTCATCAAAAATTGTCAAAATTTGTCTTTTTTGAGTTTTGTGGGTCATGGGGTGGCTCGTCCATTCTAGACATGACCACCACCTTACGTAGGGTGGCGGTTGTCGCTGCCATGGAAATTACACAACCGCCATTCTGCACAAGGTGGAGGTTTTGTAATTGTCAAGGCGAGAGGTTAGTTTTAGCTAACTTAGGCTATTTTTTTAAATTTTAGGTTGTTTTGTATTGTTTTTTAGGATCTTATCTATTGAATCATGTTGCTAACTTTCTCTTTTCCTTGTTTTGGTGAATGCATAAGGATTCCTACATTTGGTGGAGTCTGGGCTAGAGAGTGTGAGTGGTTTCTAGGGATTATTGATTAGTTGTCCTAGGTAGAGAGGGACTTATTACATAGAGATGGTATATGGAGGATTTCATAGATGACGTTAATAGCGCCAACCAATCATTTACTATGTGACTTACTAAGCTAGTGTGATGCCGATCGGAACACCTTCCAATTTCTTGGTGTTAAAGGAGATTGGACCATCACTCTCGAGGATGTTCACAAGATTTTGGGTGTTCCTGTGACTGGTAGGTGATTGACATTAGACAATTTGAGATCAAATGCCATATCTATGAGTTGGGAAACATATATGGGAGATGATGGGGCACCCAATATGGGCACCAAACAGGCATGTTGTTACTTTTGGTTGCCTCTATACCAATCCCCACCCTATGTAAGGTCATCATCGGTATTTTGATTCACGTTTGGTTGGAGATAAGGTCAAGGACAAGATTTTGTACTATTGGGATCCCATTATTTAGGTTATTGAGCGGATGGGAGGATCTATGCTTGGGGTGTGGACATTCTTGGAGCCACATATCATGACTTATACCATGAAGTTAGGCTATAGGGGAAGTCCCTGAGCCACCCTAAATTAGTTATGAGCTGGGTTTACGAGAGGATCATCCCCTACCATAGGGGAGTTGGCATATCGAATCTAGGGGCTATCAAAGCCATGAGGTAGATAGTCATGACCCCTTTTAGAGGGGTGCATTAGTCAATTACTAAATTGACCACAAATGATTTCATTCCGAGGCCATACCAAGATATGATTGGGTTATGGGGTGATGATATGACCATACCGATTATTTGTGGCGGTGTGACATAGTTAGCAGACAAGATGGACGGGTGGAGAGTCAACCTTGTAAGCAGAGTCTTCCAACAGTTTGAGATTCTATATGATGATGCACTTCCTGTTATTCCCATTATTTATCATGGCATCAGAGAGGCTCATGGAGGTCCTAAGGGCTCAGTATGGCTGGGCATTTTGTACACCCGTGGTACATATCACCGCGAAGCTTATCCCAATTCCTAGAGTACTAGTAGCCCTCATCTAGATTAAGGCCCCACCCACTCACAATGGGAAGGAGGAGGAGGAGGAGGCCCACATAGCTACAGAGAAAATACGAAGGGAAAGGAGAGAGGTGAGGAGGTTGGATAGGAGGGGCATGTTGAGAAGGAGGAAAGTGACACAAATTTGCATGGAACAAAGGATATCTCTATAGAAAGAGAGTAGAACTGGAGATGGAGAAGAAAAATCTTGTTTTGAATGATCCACTTTCTCATGAGGGAGACGACGATGACCCGGTTGTGATGGGCCAACACGTCTCCTCAAGAGAGAGTGAGGCTCTACATGTTCATGCGGTGACTCCACCACCACTAGCTACACCAGTAGAACCTTTCTAGA
Source organism: Taxus wallichiana var. yunnanensis (assembly GCA_018340775.1). Classification (NCBI taxonomy): domain Eukaryota; kingdom Viridiplantae; phylum Streptophyta; class Pinopsida; order Cupressales; family Taxaceae; genus Taxus; species Taxus wallichiana. The sequence goes on along the minus strand of CM031236.1, from coordinate 221,830,053 downwards.
TGCTAGGAGATCTGAGTATGTAGACACTCTTTTCTTGACTCTATTACTTAGAATTGTTAGTGAAGTACACGTTGTGCTTATTTTTTTCATTTTTAATATTTATCTAACTTTTCATTGTTTTCTTTTACTTTTCTACCACTCCTAATGGATGATGAGACTTCATTTACTCGAATCTTGGTTGACACATTGATCATTCCCATGGGGAAGAGTAGAGAGGAGCTGCTTTTAGACATGGGGTAGCATTGTAGGTCATCTACCACCCTTATGTTTTTACACTAGTTTGATGAGCCACAAAGATACTTTTTGAGATGAGGACCAAGCTCACCGTATTCTGGTTAGCCTAGAGAATGGAGAGGTAGAGTCACTCCCGCACCAAGGACATGATTAGATGAAGATCACGTGGTCACTATCATCACTCATTACATGGAGGCTCACATTCATGCCATATGATCTACAACAAGAGTCCTAGCCATGCACCTTCTCGGGGTTCCCGTAGGGAGGGATATGCCATAGGAATTTATTACTTTGATGTCATTTTGTGAGACATATATATATATATATATATATATATATATATATATATATATATATGTGCTCATTGTGAGTGTTTTGACCACACCTAGAGTGTGACAACATTGTATACAGACTTGAATTATTATGGATATATATACAAATACTTCTTTTTGTTTCAATCATTCTTGCATAAGAGTTGACTCATTGATGGTTTATTTCACTTGTGTACTCTTAGACACTAAGAACTTCCAATTTTTGTATGATTTTTGGATGCATGCTATGGATGATGATATGTTAATAGAATGATTTATTTTTTTTTTTTGTTTTATATGATGCTAATGCAAACACAATGTAATGTCAAAACTTTGGTTTTTCAAGCAATATTCAATACCTCTAATTTAGTTGGCAAATTATGGTGAATGTGATATGATAAGAAAATGAACCCACTCCACTTATAACTCCATGTAACTAGTAAGATGCAAGGGATCAATATTGAGATCTAGAAGGGATGTGAGTTGATGATTTTGATGAATGGAAGTGATGAGAGAAAGATAATATTTTGACAGTAAATCCAATTAGGAACCTACAATATAACTCTACACATAGTTTAGTAGATAGTATAGAATGTGATTTTCTTGCAAGCTTATCTAAAATTAGATTTGTAGATTGCCACTCGATTGAAAAAAACTGGTTTTAAGGTTTTAACTATTTTGGAACATACACATCTAATTAATTTTTTTGGGATTTAAGATTTCAAATAACTTTTTATTGAATGAATTGCTTACAACTTACTAACTTATTTGAAGAGACCCCCTATACCTTGCCCCATGTTACCAGTAAGAAGCATGGGTTCATCACCGAGGAAAATATATAGGTGAGTAAAGGAACTTCCCCCTTTCCCAACCTCATGCTACTAATAAGAAGTGTGGGATCATCACCAAAGATTGGTGGGGAAAGGAAGTGTAGTTTTATTTGTAAATGAAATATTTTTGCATTTATTTGATTTGACTTGTTCATTTTTATTTTTATTTTTAACCTCAAGTCATGCTTTTGGGAGAGATATATTTCCCCTAGCCTCAACCCCACATAACTAGTAAGATGCATGGTCTCAACACCGAAGGCTGAGGTAGGTGAACAAGTGATCCTAGGTAAAATGTTTAGAATGATTTTGTTACCAAAGATATTTTTGGGAAAGATGTGACATCAAGAAGCTTCTAGAATAGACTATGGGAAAAGACACCTAGGGTAGAAGAAGCTACAAGAAAAAACCATGTATGTAGGCCTTAGTAGGATCAATGTAAAAAAGTATGTCTTAACCTATCAAATTGATGAAATGATCAAATGTTAATGATAATACGATGAATATTTGAATAAGTATGATCCAATGTTTTTCTAACATTTTTAAAAGTTTTGGAAAGTTTATTGAAAGATAATTTCTTTGATTACAAATTTACAAAATGATCTCGGTAGATGAATATGCATTACGGATGCAATAATGTACATGTGGAAATGTAGATGGATCATGTGTAGTAATCTTTCAAGTGAAGTGAGTTGATGGATTCAAAAATTATTCACCCTCTTATGTACACAAATAATATGCCCCATTCATGTAGTCCTCCATGAATCGATATGGGCCTAATCACTTGGCCTCAATTTCCTTCCTTCACCAATTTTCTTATCTATCTCGGTTATTAAGTCTCAATACTATATATCCTACTAATATCTCACACTCTTACACCTTTTTGTTGCATTTTCATCTCATCTAGTCAAAGATAGAAACTATGTTGTTGCTCAACTTTGATACAATATTCATTGAGGGTTTTTAGCTCAATGAGTCATGCCTCACGATATCCTTCTTCACCTAAGGTTCCTTGTAGTAACATTCGAAGACCACGTATATCAACTTTGAGCCGTAAGACTACTTTAGATATGAACACTAAGGAATATGGTGTTTCCCCCGTAGGCATTCTTACCGAAGTTTTGTTGGCCCATAAGGCCAGAAATAGCTTCAAATTCCAATCATGTTTATTCTCCTTGACCATTTTTAAGAGAATGGATTTTAATGGCTTGTTCATAGCCTTAGACTATCCATTGGTTGGAGGATAGTATAAAGAGGTTGTGTGGTGGTTTATTTTGAACTTTGGGCATAACTCACACACCTCTTTGTTCTTAAAATACATGTCATTATATGAGATAATGACCTATGGGATCCCATACCTACAAATGATCTGATCGAAGATGAACTTTGTGATCACAAACCTAGGAATGGTGGTAAGAGGCATGGCCTCAATTAACTTTGTGAAATATTGTATGGCCGTAATTATGAAGTTATGGCCATCTGTTGATGAGGTATAAAAATTCCATATCAAATATAAACCCCATTTGGAAAAGGGCTAGGCTGTTGTAATAGGTTATAGATCCTGGTAGGTATATGAATATCATGAGATAATTTCGACATTTTTGCACTGCACATACTCCACAACATCATGCTATAAGGTGGGCCAAAAATAACCCATCTAGTGTATCTTGTGAGCAATAGCATGCACTCCAAATTGACCCTCACAAACTCCATTGTGGGGCTTCGAAAATAATATTTTTGAATCTTCCTCATTAACACACCTTAGAAATATTCCATCAAAGGCTCTGCAATAAATCACTTGTTCTATAATCACATATTTTGTGACTATGATGTGTATCCATCTTCTCTATTGTGAGGTTTCCCCCTCAGGGTATGCATGGTCCATAATGAAATTGAAAATTTCTGAATACCATGGACACGTGGCAACGCGACGCCTAGCTTGTATGTAATACATGCACTCATAAGGGAAATCCAAGTATACTAGATATCCACCATCTAATGGATTATCTTCCAATAAATTTGCAATGATTTTTATTGGAAGGACTTTTGATTGACAAAATTTAACTCAAATTCACCCATTAGGGTCATAAAGCATCCAACTTTCTTAGACAAGGAACCTTATGTTAGAAATGTTCAAAGATGACATGTCTTGATAATTACCCATGTTTCTTGGTTAAGCATATAGTGTCTTAACCATTTCATTAAAACACTATAGCAAGGCATTAATTTTCTTCCTACTTACAACACGTCTCATAATCTAGCAAGGTGTGACTAATGAAGTAAACTACATGTTCACATTTATCATCATCTTCTTGTGCTAACATGCAAGCTAGAGAGACATATGTAGCTTGAGAATATGGGATGAGGGCACAATCTGTCTTAGGTGGCATGAGTTTGGGTTGAGATACTATGAAATGATTGATCGATTCAAATGCCTCATGACACTCAGTTGTATAGATGTTACAACAATCGTTATTTAACAAATTATTGATCAGATGAATAACACAAGTTAAATTAGGTATAAACTTGCAGATTGCTCTGAGCTTTCCAAGAAAGGACATGATGCCTAAATCATTTGTAGGTAGAGTCATCTTTAAGAATACCTAAATTTTTTCTAGATTTGCATTAATCCCTAGTGAAGACATGATATAACCTAAAAAAATTTCCTCCGTCACTTCAAATACAAACTTCTCTAGATTTAATGTGACACCGTATTCAATGAGATGAGATAGGATGATGTGAAGCACCTCGGGGTGATTGTGGTAATTCTTTTACTTTTCCGTAAGATTTCCAACGTACATGTCTAACATGGGTTTGACCTTTTATTTTCTTGATTGTTTCAAGGGGGCAATAACCAAGCTTGACCTCAATATGGTGGTGTTTCTAGGATACTCGGAATGTTTATTGTGTATGTTTACGCATTTTTTAAAAACAATGGATCAAAAGCTTCTTTACCTATAAATAATTTCCTATAAACAAAGCTACAAATCATATCAAGATAATGTTATGGCTTAGGAAAACACTTGATCTTTTATTAGTACTTATGATTGTGCTTACAAAGTGATATGATAAGAATGTGATTATCACTTATTTAGTTAGATACATATATGATTAACATAAATCATGATTTACATCCATAAATCAAATTCCTGATCTGTATATAGATTCTCAGATATGTTAGAGGCTATAGAACCAATTGTCTCCTCCTCTTCCTTAGTAAGGTTAGAATTAGGGACAAAGATGTAATATTCAGCGAAGAAGTTAGAATCTTCCTCCTCAAAGTGTCATAAAGGTTAGATAATGTTGATTCAAAGTGTTGGATATGTTGTTGTGGCTATTGGAATCAAACTTCAAGTAGTGCGGTAGTCTTCTTCTAGGTGTTCAAGACTGGTCTCATAACAATGCTTCTACTAAATAAGGTCTTCTTGGGGTGTGATATATGCATCATAAGCCTTTGATTATCAAGTTTTATATGATGCCGAGAGAGATGGTTTTCCATAGATGACTATGATGATGTTAGGCATCTCATGTTTTGCACTGCCAGATTCAAGAGGTGGGAGATTCCCATGGATGATGACAGGGGTAGTTATGGAGATGATGGAGCATTACATGGTATTTGAGTGGGATGCTACATTATTGGAACATAATTATAGAGAGTTGTCGACTTGGACAAACCACAAGCCATATGGTATTGATGTTGGCTTTCTACTACAAGTTTAGTCTCATGAGCACATCTATATTGCTCATCCATTGGGATTGTCCGGTTTTATTGAAGTGAGGCACTCAGGTTTTATGAGATGGAGTTTCGGTCTTGATAGGGTGAGGAATGCCAAGGGCATACCTATTATACTAATTTGATATCGGGTTATAGGTCGGTGATGTGATCTAGCGGTAGTATGTGGGTTTCCATGCTTGGCCTGAGTTTCCTTAGGACTTATTGGGTTTATAGTAGGATATATGGGTCTAGGGTCGAGATCAGGGAGGATGAGCTACTGCACTTTATCCAATTTGGAGGAATTTTGGCTTAATTCAAAGTATCCTGTGGATCTAGTTGTGTATAGGAAGGAGGATGGGAATACAAATACCCCACAAAGCTGTTATAGTGAGGCCTATAGTTGTTTAGGATCATCCAAGTGCCATGGGTCTAAATGAGGATGGAAAAATGTTCCACATTGATGATAAAAGAGTGTATTTGGATTTTGGTGCTTGTTGGGCCCTTTCTTTGAGGGATTTTGAGAGTACTAGGGAACCAAGAGAGCTGCATAGGGAGTTATACATGTGCAGGATCGAGTGGAGGGAGAAGCCTAGGAGCCCGAGGTAGAGGAGGAAAGAGTGGAGGGTGATGATGTTGTGGATATAATATTTGTGGCCGTGACAACCGAGAGGGATGCCACTCGGAGAGAGTGAGATTATTTGGTGGGGATTCAAGACATGCTCATCACTGAGCATGATGGTTTGATTACGGAGCATGATGGTTTATAGGCTCAACTTATACTTGTCTCTAATGATCGGGAAAAGTACAAGAGTACGAGGGATACACTGTGGAAGGCCTTAGGGATTATTGGGCCTTCCATATCCAATGTAGAGTTATCATCCATGGCTTGACAGAGAGGGCCATCCTCAAAGCACCATGTATGATTTCCATGGCACATTATGAGACTATGTGCATAGAGCATGATTACTATATGGACATGGTCATCAAGAAGTACCCTAGTGCTAATATTTACATTGATCACTTAGCCACCGAGAGGGGTGCCACTATAGCAACTAGGCTAGGTGATAGTACAGTGAGTGTGGGTCATCCACCTCGGAGGCCATAGAGAGAGGAGGAGGTGATGATAGAGGAGGTGCAGGAGGAGGCACTCCTGCCCCTAGAGGAGAGGCAGGTGCCAGTACTATTTTAGGAGATGTAGATTTTACGATGTGATATTGTAGGCTCATAGAATCCCTTTTGATTTTACATGGATGATATGATCATTTATATACATGATTTTATCTATGATGATGATGATGATGTGTATTTATTTTTAGTTTCTCTTGATATCTATATGTGTTGGATGTATACTTCATGATTTTTGATGCCTAATTATGATTTGGAAAAATTGTGACCATGCTAAGTGTGTAAAAATATGAAATGTAACCAAATAAAAATGAAGTAAAAGTGGAAAGAACACCCCACTGATTTTTTTAGTGTATATTAGGGGTTTTGATAGCATTTACACTTGTAGCCTTTCAAAATGTTAAATGAGATTATCATTGGACAGTTTATACAAGTTATAATGGATTTGGATAAAAAGTATTCTTGTGACCATAAATGGAACAAAAGGGGCATATGGATGTATGCCTTTGTAGGGGAGGAAGGTTCTCCTTTTTGATGAATTTATAGGGAATCAATGCCCCAACTTTTATAATAAGGTTGTTGAAGCAAACTAATCAGTGCGGGAAGTTTTCTCATGGGAAAGTTGATCAATGTGGGAAGCTTTCCTAGATGCTTTGTATTTTGAAGGTTGATCAATGTGGGAAGCCTTATATATATAAGTAGCCATCCTTCGAGGGTATGGTCTAGATTTTTTATTTGAATTGAATGGTTGTCCTTTGTGGGATTGGTCCATGATTTTTCTAGGTAGATGTCCTTTGTGGGATTAGTCTACTTTTCTTTTCATTTTTAACAGTATGATATTTGAATAACTGTCCTTTGAGGGATCAGTCTATCTCTCTTTGACTGTAATAAGAATAATCCATATGTGTATACTTTATTTTTTTGAGTTGAGGGAAAGACCCTAATAAACCATTTATTGAGGAGGGGATAACTATATAGGAGACCTACATCCATATTCCCCATGTAATAATGATAGGAAAAAATGATGGAATGGATTTTGAGCTTGTGTGACAAAGGGTAATGTTTGATCAAAAATTGTTGTCATGATAATCAATCATTTAACAATAGAAAGGTCATAAGTGTAAAGCATTTAAGGGTTTTGCTTCAGGTTCCCCATCAAGAGAAGTAAGACGATACACTCTTGACCCATACTTATGGGTAATAATATATGGACCAATCTAGTTGGGGGAAAACTTTCCATGTTTACTCCATTCTAATGTAGTTACGTTTTGATTTTCCTTAAGTAAAAGGTCACCAATTTTAAATTCACACTCCTTGACATGCTTGTTATATGCTCTACTAATGCATTGTTGATAAACTTGGTGATGTTCAAGAGATGTTAAATGCTTTTCATCTAATAACTCAAGTTGTGCTAGGTGATTTTGGTGGTACTCTTCATCGAATGAATTCAGTAAAGATACGTGGAGTGATGGTATTTGGAATTCTAAAGGCACAATGGCTTCATAGCCATAAATGAGTGAAAAAGACATGGTGCCAATAGGTGTACAAATCTGGTTCGATAAGCCCAAAGTGAAAACAAAATTTGAATGTGCCAATTTATATGTACGTCATTTATGGTTTTCATAAGAATTTTGTTGGAAGCCTCAACTCGTCCATTTTCTTGGGGCGCGTATGGTGATGAAAATCTAAGTTTAATGTTGAATGTGTTATAGAGCTTTTTAACTTCCTTATTCTTGAAGGATTTTCCATTTTCTGTGATGAGCTTATGTGGGATGCCAAAATGACAAATGATATTTTGATATATGAAGTTAACGATAGGCCTAGATTTTGTCGAGGTCAAAGGAATAGCTTCAACCCATTTAGTGAAGTATTTGGTTGCGGTGATGATTGAATGATGTTGTTGAGATGATTTTGGATTGATTGCACTAATGAGGTCTAATCCCCATTGAGAGAAAGGCCATAAGTCCTGAGCAGGTTACAATGCTTGACTGGGAATGTGGATAAGATCATAATGGAGTTAGCATTTGACGTAATTATTTATGTGCACACAACAAAATTTGGTTATTACAGAAGCAGGTAGTACCCTAGGCAGTATGATACACTTGGTGATAGAATTACCAAATTGAAATGACCACCACAAATATAATCATGTACTTATTCAATTTCTTTGATTGATTCATGTGATTTAAGACAACATAATAGTATAATGTTATCCCAAATTTTCCCCTAGAAGATTTAGTCAAACATGACCTTGTGCAAGAAGAAATTCAAGAAACCGATCTATCAAGAAAATCCATACTTCAAATCCAGAGATAAGTTACAAAGTGGGCTCATAAATGGAATAGCAGGGTCAGGGAGAAGAAACAGTGTCAAAGAACCAGAGGCTCAAAGGAAAAGAAATGACGAAGGCTCGAAGTCTTCGGGCTCTGCAAATGACTCAGAATGATCCCAAAATTATTTCTAAGTATGGAGGAGACAAGGGAGTTTCCAAGTTTCTAAATGGCGCACCTCTAAATATTAAATCCAAAGGGGTAGACCTAAATGATTTCTAAGCTTCCATGCATCCAGAGCAATAAAAATTAGCACCGGCCGTTGAAAATTCTTTGACTCAATAGAGGGTGCCAAGTGTCTTAACGACGCACATTCAAAAGTGGGATCCAGGCCGGAGACTCAAACTTGCGCCATCCCTCCACGTAGAAAATGGTCAACAGAGGTCAAAGGAGAGTGGGCCAAAAACAAAAAAGTATAGATTGAAGGCAGAAGGAACCATGTGTCTTAACAACGCTCCCTCAAGGGTAAAATCCTAAGCGGGGTTTTCAAATGAGCGTGAGCCTTCCACATGTCTCAGAGTCCAAAAGGGACAGAGTCGGGTTGAATAGTCAAAGCATTGAGACAAGCCATGGAAGAATCCATGTGTCAACCCGACACAACATCAAAATAAAAATACAAAGGCTGCCCTCAGACATGTGCTAGCCCTCCATGTATCCAATTTCAAAAGGGGGCCCATTTTGGTAGCTGGTTCCCGCCATTTTGTACGGACCTAATTCAAATTTCAAAAGGGCATATATTTTGACTTAGTGCTCAAAATATGAAAAATTTGGCACCATTGGAAAGAGCTCGATCTCATCTATGCCATGGAGATCTGAAACTTTAATTTTGGAGAGGTTAGGTGGGGAGAAAATGAAGAAACATCTTCGTGCCATTAATATAGGATCTATTTTCCCCAACAACCAGATCGATTCGATATGATCCACCGTTCTTCCTCCTTTGAGGCACCGAACAAGTAATTGATGTAGACATGATAGTTTTGGGGTGGAATTGCAGGCATTGAATGCTTCCTATTGGTGGTTGTGTTTCAAATTTAGGTTTTCCCTCCTTTTTCCTTCTTCCTCCATGGATTCATCTATAAATGTAAGAGCAAGGCTCATTTATTATGTTGGACACTCTGGATCCTTACACATGTTGCTAAGGACTCCATATTTTCTATATTTTGAGTTATAGACCTCCATGTTTGGCTCTTGCAAGTGGATATTGGCCTCCTTATCATTGTAATAGTTCTTTACATTTTTGGAAGTAATAGAAGCATCATTTGTGACTATTCTCTATCCTAACGTGTTTGCATTCCTTCTTCTTTCCTCTTCTCTTGCATTATGTATTTTGTGCTATTTCAAGTCCCCTGCAGTTCCATACTTGGTTGTGTTCCATGAGAACGATCTGGTGAATGCATATTTTGTTGTGCTACTCGTGCCTAGCCTCCTTTCATGCATTCCCTATCATTCTCACTCAAAAAATATAGTGTTCACCCTTCTTTTCTTGTGTTATCACCTTTTAGTGTAGTTTACTTCATGTTATCCTTCTTTCCTGGTCCCTTGGCATTCTTAGCTTAGTTTCCCCTTTCAACACTAGGAGTAGCAATAGTAGTATAAATATATAGAGGAATAAACCTTCTCCGGAGATCTTCTTACACTCGCAATGTCCCACAACTTGGGGATGGTTTCGTTGTTGTCTCGGATACCTCGGTCCTTCGGATCCGAGATGTAGGTGTAAATTTGAGAAACCAATAGTTTCTAGCACACCTGGTGGGTCCAACATTGAAATCTCAAATTTCATATCTCGAAGTTTTGGTGTGTGAACTTAGTGTTTCAACCTTTGAAGGCTCATTTCAAACACATCTAATAACTCCCAATATTTTAAAATCTCTGTTTTAGCAGTCCTGAGCACATTTCATGAGAAGATTACACACAAGAAGAAGTGCAACAGATGAAGATTCTTTTGAATACTCTAGCTTTCCCTGAGAAGAGTTCATCCAAGAAAACCCGTGTGCACATATCTCTATCTCTAGTGCACCGCACCCATTCAACTCCTCAAAACACACAACTTGTGCACCCTGCAATGGTGAATAAGCAACCTCCTCCATTAAGAATCTTTACAAACTTTGATGGAGGGAGTCCCTTACTCCTGGCCGTGCAACATGATATGCCAAATGACACACTCAAGAGTATTCCTTACTTTACTTGGTGAGAATCAAGTCACCCCTCAGGAGCATATCTAGGATGTAGCTAATGTGTGTTCACTCTATCTAATCACACATAATGATGTAGTAGTCAGGCTGCTTGTAGCCTCTTTCAAAGGTAAAGCACTTCAGTGGTATAGAGGCTTGAGACTTGGATCTATTAGCACCTAGGATGAGCTGGGAACAACTCTATGCAATTATTTTGAAGACAAGTCAGATCACCTATCTTTGGTGGAGCAATTGACAACAACAAGGAGGGTGCCCAATGAGTAGATGACTAATTTCAACATTAGATTTTAGAAGACTTAGGATATAATCCCTCTTGTGGTAAGACCTACATGCCCAACATGCTTTCCTTTATTATCTAAAGGTGCTCAATAATGATATTTTAGTTATGATACAATCTATGGGAGGTAGAACCTTACCGGCTGCTTATAGTATTGCAGTAAGGGTAGAAAATAGTCTTATTTAGGTGGGAAAATTAGCTCCCAGACCTATGCCCTTGTTCCCAGAAATGTCACAAGCACCCTAGCCTTCTATAGCCTCTATTCCTACTCCTAAGCAGAGCACACAACCAGTTACCTCAACATCCTATTCTCCATCACAACAAAAGGAAGATGAAGAATTGAAGGTCTTGATCAAAAATTTATCAAACAAGGTCATATCATTAGAAAAGCAGGCGCAAGCGTATAGAGGCAATTCTAATCAGGCACATGGACAAGGCAATCAACCTTGGCGAATCAATACGAAAATCAAAGATACACACCCAACCAATAGAATGATAGATGGAATCCTAATGCACATCTACCCTTACAAGTTGTCCCTCTCACACCTTCTCTCCCAACACCCAATGTGAGCCAAGCACTTGTTCCAGTTCAGAACAACTTGGCACAAGAGTCAGAATGGTGCTTCCCTTGCAAAATGCCTCATAGTTAGTACCATTGTGCTAATGTTATGTGTGCCCAAGTGTTCATGATCCAAAATGCTTCATCCTATGAGCCCTCAACAAGTGCCCATGAAGCAGATAATCTAGAAGGACCAGAAGTTCCTCTAAATCCAATTTGATGTTCTTTGCACGAGAGGACTTCTGTGTAATCAACCAAGTTGTAGAAGATACAAATAGATGTGCCCAAGTTGCAGACAACACGAGATACAAGAAGAGAATTATAGAGTCGAGGTGTGCAGCGTTATCCTCCTAGAAATGCAAGCGAGAACCTTAGAAGAAGAAAGAATCGACAAAGGCATTATGCAGTAAAAACATTCAAATCCCTGATAAGGAGACCCCTCGTAAAGTTCCATCTGAAACAACATGCACTCCTCATTTGGTAGGCCAAGCCTTAGCCCTAGCTAAAATTCAGGCTTCGCACTTGAATAGTCAAGAAGGGATGTTGTTCCCCAAATGCACAAGGTGGGGGCTTCCATTTAGCATTGTTGACTAGATGAAGAAAACAAACATAAACGTCACAATGTGGGATGCCCTGACCATTCCATCTCAGTGGGATCTATTACATGAAGCTTTGGAGAAACTTCCACATGTTAACCTAGTTATACGAAATCCACGTGCTTTTGTTAGAATCTTCCAAGAAGAGGAGAAAAAGTAAGTAAAGTTTCTAAAACCCCACCCTTCTATATGTCCTTTATTATAGGCAAACACCTAGTGCATAACTGCTTGATTGACTCAAGTGCTAGTACTTTTGTTATGCCTAAGAAGATAGTTGATGTCTTAGGTCTAAAATATATCCCTTTGTCTAAAGGATTCCTATAACTTGATGGCTCAATTGTAACCACCTTAGGAGTCATCAAGGATCTTGAGTTAACCCTCCATGCATGTCCAAGCCTAACAATTACTTAAGATGTGTCAATTATTGACCTACCTCCTTTGTTTGCCCTATGTCTATCAAGAGAATTTACTTGCTAAGGTGGGTGGTTACTTGTCTTCTGATTGGTCTCATATGTTACTCAAGACAAGGTATGGTACCCGGTTTACCATACAAGCTGAGCCTATATTTTCTTATCATGTAGAGCCATATGTCTCATCCCCTCTCCAAGCCAATTGTCTTATCCAGAAGAACAAGTTTCAGTTCCTAAAGAGCAATCTCTTCCACCCTCTGTTCCAAACCTAATACTTGATGAATGGGCAGAAAGGCATCACAAATTTGATCCCTATGCTGAAGAACTAGAAGCCTATGAAACTAGGCTTGGTACTTATTACATTCTATAAGAAGACATCATGCTTCCACACACGCTCATGGGAGACAAAATTCAAACTGGTCTATGGAAGTTGTACTTTGATGGATCTAGAAGCAAAAATAAGCATAGGAGCAGGAGTGGTTCTCATTTCCCCTAAGGATGAGAAATTATTCTTCATGCATAGGCTACAGTTGCATGCTCTAATAATGTGGCAGAATATGAAGCGTTGGTGCATGGCTTGCTTATTACTGAAAAGAAGAAAATTAAAGCACTGCAGATCTTTGGGGACACAAAATTGGTCATCCACCAAGTCACCAACAAATTCTAGACAAATAATAAGCTTCTTAAAGCTTATAAACATAGAGTTTGGGACCTACTTGAGAGCTTTGATGCCCTTAATCTATAGGTAGTCCCACACAGAATGAACAAAGAGGTTGACCAAATGGTCATGCTCGGTTCATAGTTTTCTCTTGCTGAGGACATTTTCAAAGGAAACACTCAACACATTAAGATGGTGATTAGACCATCCATTCTAGATAACAACACCAGCTGGAAAGTGTTTGACAGTGATGCGCAGATCATCTAGTTTATCTAGAATGAAGCTGAATTTTCATCAAGTATGCAAGCTGATCTCCATGACAGCTATGGTGACCAAGTAATACAATTGAAGACAAATAGGTTTCCTAAAGGATTGGTCACCTTAGAGAAAATTTTCAGCCCTGATGATGAGTTCAAGGGTGAAGAAAGATACATGCACGCCACGTAGGAGGACTACTCCTCCATCACTATTACACGCGGAAAAGAGTTGTTACTCAACAGAACTTGTGTGCATGAAGAAAAATAGGCCTTTATCTCTCTGTCGAAATACATCGATATTTTCTCATGGGAGTATGAATACCTCAAAGGTTTTAATCCAAGTGTTTCTCAACACTCTATCGACCTTTATCCTGGTATCAAGCTCGTCGACAAAAAGTAACGACCAATCAATCCAAAGATAGAACCCCTCATGAGAAAGGAACTATCAAAACTCATTAAGGCAAAAATTATCTTTCCTATCAAATACTCTACTTGGGTTACAAATATGGTTCTAGTACGCAAGAAGAATGGTGAAATCAGACTTTGTGTTGATTTCAGAGATTTGAATAAGGAATCTCTAAAGGATCATTATCCTTTTCCTTCAATGGAGCAGATTTTGTAGACTGTGGCTGGCTGCGTAAAGGTTCTCCATGTTGGATGGGTACTCGGTTTCAACCAAATCCTGGTCAAGGAAGAGGATCAATTCAAAACAACATTTACAACCAAGTGGGGAACATATGCATATCAGAAAATTCCCTTTGGTCTGTCAAATGCGGGTGTAAAATTTCAGCGCCATGGATATTGCCTTCAAAGGTTACATCAATGAGTTCATCTTGGTTTACTGGATGATATAATTGTCTTCTCAAAGCAAGGTGTGGATCACATGGCACACTTGGAAAAGGTCTTTGAGAGATGTAGAGAATTTGGGTGTCTCTTAACCCCAAGAAGTGCAATTTTGTGGTGGCTCAGGGAAATCTCTTGGGTCATGTGGTTTTGAAAGATGGTATCACGATTGATCCTGAGTGCATTTCAGCCATCCTAGCCCTTTCCCTACCGGCACAAAAAAGGCCTTACAGTCCTTCCTTGGAAAGATTAAATTTGTTAGGTGTTTTATCCCTAACTTTGTGGGACTGGTTCGGCCCATCACCCTCATGCTCAAAAAGGACATAGCCTTCAGATGGACAATAGAAGGAAGAGAAAGCTTCAACAAGATCAAGAAAGAGATTGCTTGTGCACCAACACTCATCAATCCAGATTACTCAAAGGATTTCATCCTTTATGCTTATGGTGTTGATGCAAGCATTGTTGTTGTCCTAACATAGGAAAATGAACAAGGGATGGAATAACCAGTGGCCTTCTTCAGCTAGACATTGAAGGATTATGAATTGAAATACAGTCACATAGAGAAGTAGGTCTTTTCCATCATGCGTGCGTGCTCAAGAAATATAAAAGTATGCTCTCCAAAAATCATATCAAGGTGTTATTCTCCCACTCATCTTTCAGAGACTTCATCATGGGAGCAAAATTAGTGAGAAGAGAGAATGATGGGTGATAAAAATCATGGAATATGATGTGATTATTAAGGCCACAAAGCTGGTAAGAGGTAGTGCACTCTGCAAGAAGATTGCTGAGGATGCGTAGAGTGAACCTAAGGCTTCATTATTTCTAGATGAAGACCTCCCGTGTGTAGAACATGAATAGAATATAGACCCCAACGTGTGTGACTAGATGAAGGACATGATCACATTCCTTTCTGAGGGTGCGTACCCTCCTAGTTTGAACAAGGAAAAGAGAAGAATCTGAGGTTACAATCTATCCCTTATGTTTTGATTGATGGACTTCTCTTCAAAATAAATCTAGATGGTGTGTTGTTAAGATGTATCAATGGCATGCAGAATGAGAAAGTGTTAGCAGAATTTCACAATGGATTCTCTGGTGGACACTTCTTTTCCAAAACTACAACAATGAAAATCATAATGGCAGGTATCTTTTTACCTACCTTGTTTGTAGATGCACATAGGTGGGTCATAAAATGTAAGGAGTGCACTTTCTTTATAGGAAATAAAATATTGGCAACACTTCCCCTCTAACCAATCCAAGTGGATCAGCCTTTTGGCGCATGGGGTCTTGAATTCATAGGCATGATCAATCCTCCTTCAAGTGTTGGACATAAATGGGTGCTGATAACTACATATTACTTCACCAAATGGATAGAAGTTGTCATGCTTAAGGAATCAACTGAGGTAGTCATCCTTGACTTTCTCGAAGGTTTAGTCACAAGGTTTGGCATTCCTCAAACCATTATCTCTGATAATGCAAAGGCCTTCCTTGGTGCTAAAATCACTTGATTGGGCTCTAAGTTTGGGCATTTACCTGAAAACCTCTTCCAACTATTACCCTCAGGGAAACGGTCTGGTAGAATCAAAAAATAAGAACCTGATCAGAATCATGAAGCACACAATGAACATCAGCCAAAGATAGTGGCATACAAAGGTCCTACGCACACTGGGAAGATAGAATCATAGTCAAAAAGGCAAAAGGAACTTTGCCTTACAAACTTTCTATAGGAAGGAGGCTACCCTTCCTTTGACACTAAAACTAAATTCATTAGAGATTTCCCAGCAGCTTGAATTTGAGAGTGTGGATCAGAGAGAAATCAGGATGGAAGAGTTGGTTCATCTTGAAGAGCTCAGAAAATATGCCATGATCAAGCTAGAACAACATCAATAAGCAACAAAGAAATGGTTTGATAGAAAGGCTAGGCCTCAAGCTTTCAAAATTAGGGACGTTGTCCTAAAATGGGATCTTGCCGAGAGCTAAGCTAGGGTGCCATTCAAATTTTGACACACTTTGGAGTGGCCCATACATCATCAAGTCATGCAAGGAAGCTAACTCTTTTGATTTAACTCATCTGGATGGAAGCGCATTGCAAATCCCTAGTAAACAGGATCTATCTCAAACCCTTCCATTAGGTTTATTACATCATGTTGTATATATTAGAGTAGTTTTAATTCCTCCAAGTGTGCTCCATGCACATTTTTTTTGTACATAGTTCTTTCCTCTCATGTGCTTCTTGTGTGTACTCTTTTGTTACTTCCAGAGTGCAGAAATGATTCTCAAAGTGATCACAGGGGCATTTCATAATTGAACAAATAAACTCCATGCCCAATGGATGCTTCAAGCATACTAATCTCCTTCATCTAGTAGGTAGATGTCCTCGTGAGTCACCAAATTGTTATCCCAAATTTTCCCACAACATATTTGGTCAAACATGACCCTATGTAAGAAAAAATCAAAGAAACATCTCTATCGAGTGAATCCATGCTTCAAATCTAGCAGACAAGTTACAGGCGGGCTCGAAATGGAATAGTAGGGTCGGGGAGAAGAATAGTGTCAAAGAACTAGAGGCTCAAAGGAAAAGAAATGATGAAGGCTCAAAGTCTTTGGGCTCTGCAAATGACTCAGAATGAGCCCAAAATTGGCTAAGTATGGAGGAGACAATGGAAGCCAAGTGTCCAAATGGCACACCTCTAAAGATTAAATCCAAAGGGGAAGACCCAAATGAGTGCCAAGCTTCCACACATCCAGAGCCCCAAAATTTACATCGCCGTTGAAAAGTCTTTGAATCAATAGAGGGTGCCAAGTGTCTTAACGACGCACATTCAAAAGTGGGATCCAGGCCGGAGACTCAAACTTGTGCCAGCCCTCCACGTAGAAAATGGTCAACAAAGGTCAAAGGAGAGTGGGCCCAAAACAAATAAGTATAGAATACAGGTCAAAAGATGCCACATGTCTTAACGATGCTCCCTCAAGGGTAAAATCCTGAGCGGGTTTTCAAATGAGTGTGGGTGTCTCAAAGTCCAAAAGGGACAGAGTCGGGTTGAATAGTCAAAGCATTGAGACAAGCCATGGAAGAAGCCACATGTCATCCCGATGTAACTTCAAAAGAAAAATACAAAGGCTACCCTTAGACATGCACCAACCCTCCATGTATCTGGTTTCAAAAGGGGCCCCATTTTGGTAGCTGGTTCCTGCCATTTTGTATGGACCTGATTCAAATTTCAAAAGGGCATATCTTTTGACTCAGTGCTCAAAATATGAAAAATTTGGCACCATTGGAAAGAGCTCAATCTTCTACGCCATGGAGATCGAAACTTTAATTTTGGAGAGGTTAGGTGGGGAGAAAATGAAGAAACATCTTCATGCCATTAATATAGGATCTATTTTCCCCAACAACTAGATTGGATTCAATATGATCTATTATTCTTCCTCCTTTGAGGTGCCGAACAAGTAATTGATGTAGACATGATAGTTTTGGGGCAGAATTACAGGCATTGAATGCTTCTTGTTGGTGGTTGTGTTTCAAATTTAGGTTTTCCCTCCTTTTTCCTTCTTCCTCCATGGATTCATCTATAAATGTAAGAGCAAGGATCATTTATTATGTTGGACACTCTAGATCCTTACGCATGTTGCTAAGGACTCCATATTTTCTGTATTTTGAGTTGCAGACCTCCATGTTTGGCTCTTGCAAGTGGATATCGGCCTCCTTATCATTGTAATAGTTCTATGCATTTTTGGAAGTAATAGAAGCATTATTTGTGACTATTCTCTATCCTAACATGTTTTCATTCCTTCTTCTTGCCTCTTCTCTTGCATTGTGTATTATTGTGCTATTTCAAGTCCCCTGTAGTTCCATACTTGGTTGTGTTCCATGAGAACGATCTGGTGAATGCGTATTTCACTGTGCTACTTGTGCCTAGCCTCCTTTCATGCATTCCCTATCATTCTTACTCAGAACAGATAGTGTTCACCCCTCTTTTCTAGTGCTATCACCTTTTAGTGTAGTTTACTTCATGTTATCCTTCTTTCCTAGTCCCTTGGCATTCTTAGCTTAGTTTCCCCTTTCAAAGACTTGGAGTAGTAGTAGGAGTATAAATAGATAGAGGAACCGGCCTTCTCTGGGAGATCCATCCTAAGGTCGCAAGGTCCCACAACTTGGGGACTATTGCATTGTGTTCTCGAACACCTTGATCCTTCTCGATCTAAGATGCGGGTGCACATTTGAGAAATGAACATATACCATCAAAGATATGTTTATAGAGGATACCTCTTATGATAACGAAGTGAGTGACATGTTGAAGAAAATAGCATTTAGTGCCTTGTAATAAGTCTAGGGGATTTTAGATTCTGTGAGGTAATCAAATATTTGAGTGTACCATAGATCTAATGGATTTGCATCAATGTTGTGGATGGAAGGTAGCTCATTTTGATGTGAAGGATGATCCAAGCATTGAATGACTACAGACATCTTAGTTTTATCTTTTGATTTTTCCATCTCAAAAGGTACAAGAGATCCTAAAGAAGCCATAGTGTCTACAAACTTGTTAGAAGATCATGGGATGGCTTGAATGGTATAACGATCAAACACGCCAAGGAGAAAATCAACAACAAATTTATATTTTTTAAGTATTTCATTTTTACATTGGAATTCTCCTTTGACCTAACTGATGATGAGTTGTGAATCTCCATATATTTCCAAGACATAGACACCTAAGAGAATAGTGGTTTGCAAACCCATAATTAAAGCTTCATATTCTACCATGTTATTAGTACACTCAAAATTGAGTTTGAATGATAATGGGATGGGAATGTTCCAGGGTGGTATGATGACAATGCCTCGCACCTCCACCTTCTTGACATTTAGAACCGTAAAAGAAGAGGTTCATTTTTAATGGGATGAATTTTGATTCGTAACCATCAAATTCATCAATGTTATTAATGGATTCATTGGGAAAGTATTCATGAGGTGGTTTGTTATTAGGAAGGGGTGCTTCAACAATTTGAGATACAATGTCTTGACCTTTAATGGAATTTTGTGGTATAATTTCCAAGTCAAATTTATTCATTAACATGAGCCATCAAGTTATGCAATCATTATGATATGGTTTATCATGCATGGCCTTAAGTGGGTTGAAACTAGTGACGATGTATGTTTTGTGATTTAGAAGATAGTGTCATAGCTTGGAGGTGGAAAAATACAATGTGCAAACATAGTTTTTCAGCCTCTGTATAACGTGTCTCATATTCATGAAGTGTGTGACTAATGTAATATACGACATGCTAGTGACCTTGGTTATAATGGTGGGAAATCATAATTCTAGGGTATGCTCTGAATCGATATGTATAAGTAGAATGGCTCCCCTTCGTGCAATAGGTTGAGGACAAGTGGTTACAAAAATACTTTTTGCTTAATTTGATCAAAGGCATTTTGGAAACTAGCATCCCAATAAAACTCAACATTTTTGTGGAGCAGGTGATGAAAGGGTTGGCAATGGTTGGAGAGTTGTGATATAAATTGTTGAATGGACTACAATTTTCCTTGAAGGAAACACAATTGCTTAATATTGAAAGGTGGAGTCATTTCAATGATTTCCTAACTTTACAAGATCAAATTCAATTCCATAGATAGATATGATAAATCCCAAAAATTTCTAGTGAGAACACCAAAAACACACTTTGCAGGATTAAGATGAAGGAAAAATTGAATAAGGCGAGTGAAGATCGATTCTAGGACTTCAAGATGGTTTTTTCAAGATTTAGATTTTCCAAGGATATCATCAACATAATATTCAACAATTTTGTGGATAAGGTCATAAAAATATATGTCATAGTGCGTTGATATGTTGCCCCTATGTTTTTAAGCCCAAAAGGCATGACATGGTAGAAAAAGGTTCCCCAAGGGGTGATAAAATATGTTTTGTGTTGGTCATCAGGTGTAATGATGATTTGATTATAACTTGAAAAACCATCCATAAGGGAGAGAATTTCATGGCCTGTTGTTAGGTCGATAAGTTGGTCTATGTTTGGAAGAGGGAAATCATCTTTTGGAAAAACAAGATTGAGATCCCTGAAATCCATGCAAATGTAGATTTTTCCTGAGGCTTTGGTTATGGGAACAACATTGGAAACCCATTGAGGATAGTCAATAGGTATGATAAAATTAACAGTTAAGAGATGCTACAATTCTTCTTTAACAAGGAGAGCTATGTGAGGGTGCATCTTACGGAGTTTTTGTTTGACTGGATTGGCATCAAGATATGTGACTATGTTATGTACAAAAATTTTGGGGTCGATCATGGGCATATCACTATATGACCAGGTAAATGCTTGATGATAATTTATCAGGAATGCTATGAAATCATGCAATTCTTGTGGATTGAGACTTTGAACAATTTTGACTATGCGGGGATCTTGCGGGGTTCCTATGTTAATATCGAGTGTTGATTTGTTGAGAAGAGTTAAGTTTCGGATGGTATGGATATTCAGAGAAAATGATCCTCATCTCCCATGTGAGAGAGAATATATTGGTCATCCTGACACTAAAGGATATCTATCGTGGGTGAATCTTCTTCAATCATTTCTAAAGAAAACAATTGGTAATGATTTAGTGGAGTGAACTAATCAATAGGTGAGTGGTCCTAAGGATATAGTATTGATTAAATTTTTTTGGATGGGATAGGCATAATATCATCTGTATCCATGGAATCCTCGGCTTGGTATATGGTAACGATTCAGAATGGGAGTATTTTTTCACATGTAGTGGCTCCAGTTACTTTTGGAGTGGATTTTCTATAGCCCAAACCATTTTTCTCATATGGTTTGAGAGTGGGCAAGGCAGGTTGGTCATGTGCTCCTTGTTCGTAATGTCTAAGGCCAAAACCTTTCCATATGTAGCAATAAAGATAAATACTTGGTGAATTTGGGGTTATCAAGGGATTTAAAATTTGATGTAGACGGACTTGTATGATGTGAATTAGTTGAATTGGATGATGGATTATCTAGTCCGCCATAAATAAGATTAATTTTAAGATACCCTACTCCATAAGAGATAACATCTCCTACATTAGTGTTGGTGAGAAAATTTGTCGTGGAAAAACTTATGGATTTCTTGACAACACTCTAGGAATATAAGTCCCTCTACTCAACTGGTGTAGCTACCATATATGCATGCACATGAAAAGGTGGATTTCTATGGTGTCCTTTCAATCGGGGATCTAACAGGGACACTCCACTTGACCATGTGGCAAATCTTGTAGATACCTCTAAGAGAGGAATTTATTTGTAGAGAGGGAAAGGTGAGAGATAAATTAGATAGGAGAACTAATGTTGTACGGTAGAAAATTAGATTCATGTATACATGAATTAGAAGTTTTATCACATGCATAAAAATTAGGAGGAAATTGTTGGTGCAAATATTCACTTTACACACTTTTCCCTAATTTTCTATATCCTTTTTGCCCAATTTGTCAAGAAACGTCCATTTGTTCTAATTGGTGACCTGAAATTCGTATTTTCCAATTGAATGCCTTTGAATTTCTCACATTGTCATGATTTTGCCCTAAATTGAAACAAATTTCCAAGTTCCCCTCTTTTGTGCCCTTACTTCTTCATTTTTCAGGTTGTGTTGTTTTACTTGCCCAAATCGTGAAAGAACTCAAAATTGATCAAATCCTAAATTCATGCAAGTATTTCCCCAATCCCAAGGTCGCAAATGATGTCAAAAAATGATTCAGTTGGTTTGAGATGAAGAAATCTGCCCTCCTTGTCAAAATTTTTGATTTCTAGGGAATCTTATGCATTTTTGACGTCGATCGGCAGGTCATGCGGGCGTATTATACCCGTTAAATTTGTCATCACAATATATTACTAATGTGGTAGGCTCCTATTGGCCTAGGATGTGCAGGAAAATGTTATAACTTGTCACTTTTTGCATTTTTGCAAAGGAAAATTTTTCTCTGTGGCCCCATTTTGCTATGTGATGTGCCTATATGGCATGATTTGATTGTTGGAGGATCGATGGGTGGCGGGGGTCACTTAGAACATTTTCTTCCATTTTGGAAAATTTCTCGAAGTCACTTTTTGGTCCGAAGGCCCACATCTAATGGGAAGCGGACATGTGGTGGGGGAGTTGGAGAAAAAAATTGATTGGGGATTTGTGGGAAAATTTTGACCCAAGGGCCCACATCCAATAAGATGTGGACACATGTCTAGGAAAGTCAGCATGGAGGGGCGGAGTTTGTGAATTTTTTTGAAATTTTTAACTTCAAAATGTCAAAGTTAAAATTTTTCCCGAGGGCCTACCTCCAATCAAAGGAAGACATGTGTCCAGGAGGTGAGATGGATGAAGGGGCCGAAGGAAAAGTTTATGAATTTTTGCCTTTATGTTTATAGGGTAAAAATTGAAAAATGGGCCCACACCCAATAGGAGGAGGACACATGTCCTGGATTTGGTAGAAATTTGGAGCATGGAGAGAAAGTGGAAAAGTTTGCAAAATTTTGGTGAAGAATCTCAAAGTGAAAAATTGATCCGTGGAAAATTTGGAGGTGTTCCCCCGTAGCCAATCGGGGGAGACATGTGGCACGCCTCAAAGTTAAAAGGGGAAATCGGGCCCACGTGAGGATTTTGTGCTCACAGAGGAATGAAGGAAAAAAGGAGGGGTTGGCTCCGCAAAGCAAATGGGAGACCGCCATGTGGTAGAGGAAGCAGCGGGCGTTCGGGCCCGTGGAGGTTTTTGAGGAAATTTTCCTTTTCTCAAAAAAGGAGCAAAATTTGTTATTTTGGCCCGTGATTTTTGTGGGGTCCACCTAGGGACACGTGGCATGTCCAGGGGGCATGCGGGGAAAATTTTCAAAATTTTCCCGAGGTCAAAAAAGGTTCAAAATGCATTTTTAAGGTTGGATGCCTAGTCCAATGGTATTTGGACACGTGTCCACCTTATCCAGAATTCAAAGAAGATATTTTTGAGCCTGCATGTCGAATCTCATCAAGACATGTGGAGGGGAAATTTAAAGTTGATTTTAAATCAACGGTTGTTGAGTGTTTTCATTTCTTACCGCCATTGGAGCTCCAAGATGCTTGGAATCATCATTTTTACACCAAATTGCATGAAATTTTATATGAAATTGCATCCCCTTGACCTTCTGGATGTAATGACATCATTCATTTGAGCTATTTTGGTGCCCTATAGTGATTTTCATGAAATATTTTTCTTGGCCCGTGTAAAAACGTGAAAAGTGAAAAATTAAAGTTGTAGAGTTAAAAATAATGAGGGAAAAGGGTGGAAAATGATTGCAAATGCATGCTGGCATGGTGGAATGACAAAACATGACCCTAGGATGGATAAGGATCTAAATCCATGTAATATTTTAAAATATTTGTGCATCTCTGGCATTTTGCGAGCTGTTTTATAGTTTTATATCATTTTTCATCAAATGGATAGGGTTTTGTAACAAATTTGATCCCTTTGCATATTATTTGCTTGGGATGCAAGGATCCAAGCTGGAATAGGGTATATTATGTAATTTGGAGGCATTTTGTAGGTTTTGTTGAGAATTTTGGAAAAAGAGAGAAGAATTTTCACGAGGAAAACTGTAAGAAGTCCATTTTCTTTTGGAGAAACTGCCTGAGAGCCATTTTGATTCCTATTTACATCAAATGTTCATCATGTTGAGTTGGTTTCAGCTGTAAAGCATCAAAAGATTTTATATTGTCTAAATAACATTCCTTGCTGATATATTTGATCAAATTCTTGGATTAATCTGGTTTTATCTCTTGGAAAAGCTTGCATACACTTGTATTTTAGTATGTTTTCAATTTGTGTTTCATGTTCATGTTGCAATCTTGTGTTTGGGATCTTTATTGGTCATACATGGTCTCATTTCTTGTAGAAGGTTTGAAGGCATCTGCAATCTTCCATCTAGAAGAGCATTCATTTGAGTGAAGATAAACATATTTAAATTCATCTTACCTTCCTTGTAAATTGAGGGTGTTTGTAAACCTTTGGGTGTACCTTAGGTCATGATCTAACAAGGATTTCTAAATGCTTCATTGATATTTTTCTTCAAGCCTTTGTGGTAGGTTATCAAAGTTTGTATGGAATAGTGCAGATTTGGGCATCCATGTGTGCACACATCCTGGTTGAAAGAGCACTTCAAATTCATTGAAACATCTATGTTGTTTAGGTGTTGTAATTCATTTGCAAAGCTTCCCAAAGAAGGTGATGATTTCTAGCTACTCTTTTCCCAACATCTCTCATCATAATTTCATTTTAAACTAACTCATCCTACCTATAATACCCCTACATCTGCATTGTGTGTCCACAAAAGAATTCAATCCTTTCACTAAAATGCACAAAGTTGATCAGGGTTTTATCATGTCTTTAGCAGCTCTAGCTTTGTTTTGAAAACATTTCCATCATTTAGTAGTGACAACTCCTTTGAGTTTGGATAATGGATACTTGATCATGTTTTCACAAAGCCTCTTCCATATCATATGCAAAACACAAGGATATCTCCATCTCCTTACCATATAAGGGCTGCAATATAGGTTCTCTTGCCTTGGTTGATAGGCACAACCTAAAATAGTGAGGGTTAGATCAAAACCCTCTTGAAGGTGTTATCCACTCCCTCAATTCTTGAATGTAAACAAGTAGATAGGTGTGCTTCCCTGGCTACAAATGACATACAAAACATCTATCTATCCTTGAGTGTCTTGTGCAAATTTATGATGTTGTTCAAGTTGTGAAGGAGAGTAAAATTGGATACCAACACCCGAGTGGTGCCATTACGGGGAATTTCTTTGATTTCTTTGTGGTTTTGAGGTGTTTGAAAGGTTTGAGAATTTGTGTGATCAAGTATTTGAGTTGTTACATTCTTGAGATATCATTTCATACTTCAGATCTACATGTTTTGGGTAAAAAGATTTCAAACTCAGCCTACTCTTCTCATGCATTATTTTTGGTTGAATCAAGAAGAAGAACATCTGATTTGTAAATCCTTTCAAAGTTTTCAGTCATAGCATACATTTGATAGAATATTTTAGTGCTTTCTTACACAACTAAGGTGGAAATCCTTAGTGGCGACTCCATGTTGTTTGGATCTTGAAATACCAGTTGTCTTACACATTTCTATCATTTGAAACTTGTTTAAATCATTAAGCTGGAGGGAAGGAGATCCCTCTTCATCAAGGACTCTTCTAAGAAGTTGCTCACCGAATCAAGAAGCTCAGAACTAGAAGGAAGAAGAGTGTGGAAAGTGGTTGGTGATTTGGTTGCAAGGAAAGAGATCCCCATAGTTGAATTTGAAGGAGAGCATCCTATTATTGAAGATTATAATTCCTCTTCAAGTAGATCTGATTCAGGAAATCTTCTTGCTGATTTTAATTCTCCATCAGGTGAGGGACCTTCTTGTGTATTTAAAAACTTTCTCCTAAATCTACTCCTGTGGTTTCTAAGTTTGCTAAAGTTTATCAAGAGAGAGAGCCTTTGGGGGGTTGTCATTTTAAAGATCACTCATCTATTCCAATCAGACCCATTACTACTCCTCACCAGATTGTTTCACCTCCAAGATCACCCCCACAAAAAAATATGGCTCAGCCTAGAACTCCATTTTTGTTAACACCTTTGGTCCTATAAATTTTGGAGGAATAGATGGTTATCCAAATGTTTTCCCATAAGATGTGAGAAATAGGTTACCAAAATTCCAAGGTAACAATGTCATTACGGTGATCAGCATCTCAAACTGTTTGATAATATGATGGAAGATTCGAGATAGAATTTGAGTATGTGTATATCAAGTTGTTTATCCATACACTTGAGGAAGATGCTAGGATTGGTACAAGGCTCTACCTGATAACTCTATTGATTCATGGATTGAGATAAAAAATGCATTTAGATTGCAGTATGGTGATAGGATTGATCCTAGATTTCTTTTGTCCGAATTTGAAAATATCAAGAAGAACCCGAATGAGACAGTCCATGACTTCAATACAAGATTTAATAAAACATTGAGAAGGTTTCTTGTCATTTTGAGGCCTTGTGATGAATCTTTCTTGATCAAATATGCAGATGCATTTGATAAAAAGGTAGCCTATTACTTGAGAGACAAAAATCCTACAAACTTGAGGCAAGCTTTCACCATGGCACTTCAAATTGAAAATAATATTAAATCTATTAGTAAACCACTTAAGAGGGATGGTGTGAAGCTGATAAACCTTGAGAAGCCTCAAGCTAGCAAGGGTGCTGATTTAGAAGATGTTGTCAAGACTTTGGTAGGGGTTGTCAAAGAAATTTCTTACAAATTAGCCCAGCCGAGAAAGGAATTGGGAAAAGTTCACAAGGATAGCAAAGAACTCAAAACCATGATATATTTGGCAATCATCCTAGGGGTGATCAAAGACAAGATGATAGAGGTAAAGGGCCTATTGGATTTGTAAATAGACAACCCCAAGCATGTGAAAATAGAGTGGTGCTTGACCCTCTAACTGTAAGAGTTGTTGTTTAAGAAATTTCTGATATGGATTGGTGTGATAGATGTTTTCTTCCTCATCCTCCATGTGAAATGGACCAGCAAGATATTGATGATGATAATGAGAATGAAATGGATGATGAAATTTGTATGATGGGTAGCTCTTCAGGCTCACAACAAGCAATAACATCAACAGATGTGATAAGTGCAAGGACTACTGTAACCTTTTGGGATTGCATAAAGAGGGTACCATTTCTTTCTCTTCCTCAAACTCATGATGTAGATGTAGTTTAGGCCTTTGAAATTCCTAATAATGACTTTGAATATCTAAGGGCTTTAATGATCAAGAAGTATGATGGTGGTATTCCTTTGGAGGAAGATAGAAAATTGTTAATGAATGTTGTGGTTGGTTAAAAGAAAGAGTACAATACTAGAAGTAAAGTTGTTAGAGGATCTGGTCCTCAAGCCAAGCCAAATACACCCTTTCTCACAAGCATTCCCAAAGAAAATCCTAGAAAATAAACAATTGCCAAGAACCCTACTCGTCCTATGCAAAATAGCAGTCCTCTTCATGCCCAGCCGCTGCAAGAATACTTCTCCATCTGATGAACCTTCTTGTCTCCCTTCCAATGCTATCTTACCAAAGAATGTTCCATATGATATAGCCTAGGTTTTGAGCCAAATTAAAGTGAGTGTTCCAATTATTGAATTGCTTAGAATTCCTGAGCATAAGAAGAGAGCATTCGAGTACTTGGGATTGAAAGAAGAAAAGATTACCCCAAGCAGAAATGTAAATGTTGTTGAGAATCCTCTTCAAAGAATTACTGGCCTTGGAACACCATCACCAATGGAATATTTTGGAGAGGCACCTGAAGTATATTTGGGGACATCCTTGGTTGATTCCCAATTGAATGTTGATCCATTCTTCACAACTTTGCTCATAAAAGATAGGTTGCTTCACAATTACATGTTTGATTCCAGTGCATCATGTAATGTCATGCCTCTAGAAGTCATGAATGAGTTGGATATCAAGGTGATAGTAGCATATGGGAAGTGTACAGCCATGGATTCAAGGGAAGTGCCGGTTGTTGGTTGTGTGAAGGGTTTAGTAGTGCAACTTGCAGCCTATCCGGGTAAGAATTTAAAACTTGATGTTGTAATTGTTGATTGCCCTACCAAATGGGGTATGCTTTTGTCAAGAAAGTGGGCTACGAGTGTTGGTGGTAGTGTTCAAATGGACATGTATTTCACCACCATTCCCATTGAGGGCAGCCTTGTCAAACTCTATGGTGAAAAGAAGATGTTACACTTGATTGAAGATCCCAACAATGCTTCTTATGAAGTGTTGTTTGCTGATGTAGATGTTGAAAACTTCATTGGTTTTGCTGATGGAAAAGAGAATAAGATGGAAAAATTAGAGTGCCTTGGTATGGTAGGTTCTCCATGGACATTACTATTTGATGGAGCTTGCTCCAAGTTTGGGAATGGTGTTGGTATAGTGTTGGTTTCTCCAAGTTTAGAAGAGTTTCCTTTTTCCTTCAAGCTCAATTTTGAATGCACTAACAATATAGCTGAATATGAAGCATTGTTGTTAGGATTAAGGATTGCATGGAAATATGGAGTGAAGGATATTGTTGCTAAAGGAGATTCAGAGCTGGTGGTCAAGCAAGTAAGAAAATTGTATGCTACAAAAAATTAGTTTATGAAACAATATAAGCATGCTATTTGGGACTTGACTAAAATGTTTGATTCCTTTAACATTGTTTACCATGATAGAAGTCTTAATGCTACTACTGATAAGCTAGGTGTCCTTGGTTCTAGATTTGACAATTGCACCATTTCACCTTTTTGTGAATATGACATTGAAGTGCTAACAAGGCCAGCTTATCCCCGGATAATGTGAAACATTGGCAAGTTTTTGATAATGATGCCCAAGTGTTGAGATTCTTACAATGCCAAGATGAGTTTACTGGTCAAAACATTGATTAGGAACTAATGGTATGTATGAATGAAGGTAGAGAAACCTTGTTTGACAAGGATATAATACAATTGAAAACAAATACCATTCCTAAAGGTCTTGTTGCACTTGAATCCAATTTTAACAATGTTGATTGTATCATTAATAGAAACTTGTTTGCTTCAAGGGATGTGGAAGAGAACAACTTGGGAACCAAGGACAAACCAAGGAATATTTGGTTGGGCAGCCATCTCAACAAAGAAGAAAAATAGTCCTATGCCCAACTTTTAAAGAAGTATCAAGACGCCTTGCTTGCCTGGTCTTATTCGAGTGAAGGCATATAGAGAAGATTTGTTCCAACATGAGATTCCTCTTAAGGAAAAAGCTATGCCATTTAGACAAAAAAAAAGGCCTATTAACCCACTACTTTCCATGAAAATGCAAGAAGATTTGAAAAATTGAGAGATGGTGGCATCATTCAACCTACTAGATACTCGTCTTGGGTGGAAAACCTTGTGCCAATTAGGAAAAAGAATGGTGATATCAGACTTTGTGTGGATTTTAGGAATCTAAACAAATCATCTATGAAGGACAACTACCCATTTCCAAACATGGATAATATGCTACAGCTTGTAACAGGGTCAGAGATGCTTTCTACCTTGGATGGTTTCTCCGATATAACCAAGTAGTTGTCAAAGAATCAGAATGATTAAAGACAGACTTCACTACTCCTTCGGGGACTTATGTTTTTGTGAGGATGCCCTTTGGATTGATGAATTCTGGTGTCACTTTTCAAAGGGTGATGGATGTTTCCTTTGCTAGTTATATCAATGAATTCATAGCAGTTTACCAAGATGATGTGACTATTTTTTCAAGGCAGCGAGGAGATCATTTGCAACACCTAGAAAAAATGCTGATCAGATGTAGAGAGTATGGCATTTCCCTTAACCCAAAGAAGTGTCATTTTGGTGTGAAAATACCAAGTTTCTGGGACATATTGTGTCCAAAGAAGGTGTTATGATAGACCCGAGAGAGTGGAAGCAATCAGCAAAGTGCCCATTCCAAGAACCAAGAAAGGTATTCAATCTTTCTTTGGCCAAATCAATTTCATTAGAAGGTTTGTTTCCAATTTTTCTGAGCTAACTCTTCCAATCACAAGCATGCTAAGAAAGGATCAAGTTATTAAGTGGGAAGAGGCTGCCATCCAAGATTTTGAAGGAATAAAGGATGCACTCAAGCATGCACCTATTTTGGCAGCTCCAAACTATAAGATGCCTTTCCAAATCTTCTCTTTTGCATCTGAATTTACTATTGCTTCAGTTTTGTTACAAAAGGATGAAAATGGAGCTAAGAGGCCTATTTCTTTCTTTAGCAAGGCTTTACAAGCAGCTGAGTTGAAGTATACAATCATGGAAAAATAGGCATTTGCATTGGTAAAAGCAACAAAGATTTTTAGGCCCTATATACTTGAGTTCAAAAGTTGTTGCTTATGTTCCCCACACCATGGTTAAAGACATCTTATCAGACATGGAGATATCAAGCAAGAGATGTAGATGGGTCAAAAATTACAAGAATATGATATAGATATCCAAACAACAAAGCTAGTAAGAGGTTTGGGTCTTGCCAAGCTCATGGCTGAGAGCAATTTGCAAAATGTAGAAGTAAATCAGCTAGAGGAAGAAAGGGAAGATCTTCTTGACAAATTGATGAGGTCTGAGTGGTACAAAGATGTGATTTTCTACCTTAGACACCTATGCTGTCCTAGTCACTTGAATAAAAATCAGAAAAGAGCCCTCAAGCTAGCTTCTCAAAAATATATCATAACAGACCTTGGGCTAGCTTGGAAGAACCCTGAAGGTGTCCTCTTGAAATGCATAACTGAAGATCAAGCTCCCAATTTGATTGCTGATTTCCATGGGGGAGTTTGTGGAGGAAATTTTGCTAGTAGAGTGATAGCACACAAGATTTTAAGAGCTGGTTATTGGTGGCCAACTCTTTTTAAAGATGCAAACCAGCTAGTTAGAAGATGTGATAGTTGCCAACGTTTCTCAGGAAGATTGAAGGCTTCAGGCTCCCTTCCTTTACAGCCTATATCAGTTGAAGCCCCTTTCAAACAATGGGGAATGGACTTTATAGGTGAGATCTCAGATCCTTCTAGTGCTAGTCACAAGTGGATCCTTGTTGCAACTAGATTACTTCACAAAATGGGTTGAAGCCATTCCATCTAGAAAAGCCACACCAAGTGGTGATGGATTTCTTGCTGAATCATATCATATGCAGATTTAGAGTTCCAGTTAAGATTGTATCTGATAATGCCATGTGTTTTAGATCCAATCCTTTGATGGCAATGTGCAATGAATATGGGATAAATCTGACTTATGCTTCAAATTACAATCCATAAGGGAATGGGCAAGCTGAATCAAGTAACAAGAACTTGCTCAAGATTATTAGAAGGACCTTGGAAATAAACAAGAAGAAGTGGGGAGAGTAATTGAAATTTGTAGTTTGGGATGATAGAATAACTCCAAAAAGAGCAACTGGTAAAAGTCCATTTGAATTGGTGTATGGAACTCAAGCATTGCTGCCCTTACACTTGCAATTATCCACTTTTCAGTTTTCCCAACAGTTGGAAGATCAAGAACATGGCCCATATGAATCAAGGATCAATCAAATCATTGAGTTGGATGAAGAAAGAAGAGCCTCTCATCAAAGACATGTCAGATTTAAGGAGAAGTTGAAGAAGTTGTTTGACAAGAAGGTCAATCCTAGAGCCTTCAATGTTGGAGATTTGGTCTTGCTATGGGATAGTAGGCATGAAGATAAGGGAAAGCATGGAAAGTTTGATGCCCTATGGATGGGCCCTTATGCCATTGACATCAGAATTAGAGAGCATACATTATTTCTCAAGGATTTGGATGGGGATTTGTTGGAGCTACCTGTTAATGGCAGACATTTAAAACACTTTTTGGATTAAATCCCCAAAGGAGGTATGCACAAGTTGTAAATTTTGTATAGCCCTTGTTTTTTTTTTGTCTTTGCTTTGTTCTTGCTGTTGTTGGCTTGTGGTTTTCCCTTTTGTCCTTGGCAACCTTTGTTGGTCTAGTTTTCTCGGTCCTTTTTGGTGAAAATTCTAGTTTTTGGGCTGCTCTACATTTTTATACTCCTTACCCAATGGATTTTTGGCACTTGGTCTACGTTGTGATCTTGTGGCACTCACTGGGAGTGCCCATCCCCAAG
Organism: Taxus wallichiana var. yunnanensis; assembly: GCA_018340775.1. Taxonomy (NCBI): domain Eukaryota; kingdom Viridiplantae; phylum Streptophyta; class Pinopsida; order Cupressales; family Taxaceae; genus Taxus; species Taxus wallichiana. The sequence continues at coordinate 221,798,063 of CM031236.1, read as the reverse complement.
CAAGAGCCAATGTTGGTGCAAATATTCACTTTACACACTTTTCCCTAATTTTCTATATCCATTTTTGTCCAATTTGTCAAGAAACGCCCATTTGTTCTAATTGGTGACCTGCAATTCATATTTTCCAATTGAATGCCTTTGAATTGCTCACATTGTCATGATTTTTCCCTAAATTGAAACAAATTTCTAAGTTCCCCTCTTTTGTGCCCTTACTTCATTTTTTTCAAGTTGTGTTGTTTTCTCGCTTGCCCAAATCATGAAAGAACTCGAAATTGATAAAATCCTCGAATTTGTGCAAGTATTTCTCCAATCCCAAGGTCGCAAATGATGTCAAAAAATGATTCAGTTGGTTTGAGATGAAGAAATCTTCCTCCTTGTCAAAAATTTTGATTTCTAGGGCATCTTATGTATTTTTGACATATCGATAGTCATACGGGCATATTATACACCCACAAATTTGTCATCACAATATATTACTAATGTGGTAGGCTCCTATTGGCCTAGGATGTGCAGGAAAATGTTATAAGTTGTTACTTTTTGAATTTTGGCAAAGGAAAATTTTTCTCCGCGGCCCCGCATTTGCTATAGTGATGTGCCTATGTGGCATGATTTGATTGGTTGGAGGATCGGTAGTGGCGGGGGTCACTTAGAACATTTTCTTCCATTTTGGAAAATTTCTCAAAGTCACTTTTTGGTCCAAAGGCCCATGTCTAATGGGAAGTGGACACGTGGCGGGGAGTTGGAGAAAAAAATTTGATTCAGGGATTTGTGGGAAAATTTTGACCCAAGGCCCGCATCCAATAAGATGTGGACACGTGTCTAAGAAAGTCAGCATGGAGGGGCAGAATTTGTGATTTTTTTGAAATTTTTAACTTCAAAATGTCAAAGTTAAAATTTAGCCTGAGGGCCCGCCTCCAATCAGAGGAAGACACATGTCCAGGAGGTGAGATGGATGAAGGGGCTGAAGGAAAAGTTTATGAATTTTTGCCTTCATGTTTAAGGGGTAAAAATTGAAAAATGGGCCTGCACCCAATAGGAGGAGGACACATGTCCTGGATTTGGCAAAAATTTGGAGCACAGAGAGAAAGTGGAAAAGTTTGAAAAATTTTGGCAAAGAATCTCGAAGTGAAAAATTGATCCATGGAAAATTTGGAGGTGTTCCCCACATCCAATCACGAGGAGACATGTGGCACTAGTTCAAATTTAAAAGGGGAACTCGGGCCCACAGGAGGATTTTTGGCTTGCAGATGAATGAAGGAAAAAGGAGGGGTTGGCTCCATAGCAAAATGGGAGACCGCCATGTGGCAGAGGAAGCAGTGGGCATTCGGGCCCGTGGAGGTTTTTGAGGAAATTTTCCTTTTTCTCAAAAAAGGAGTAAAATTTTTATTTTGGCTCGTAATTTTTGTGGAGTCCACCTAGGGACACGTGGCATGTCCAGGGGCATGCGGGGAAAATTTTCAAAAATTTTCCCGAGGTCAGAAAAGGTTCGAAATGCATTTTTAAGGTTGGATGCCCAGTCCAATGGTATTTGGACACGTGTCCACCTTATCCAAAAGTCAAAGAAGATATTTTTGAGCTTGTTTTCAATCTCATCAAGACACGTGGAGGGCAGAAATTTAAAGTTGATTTTAAATCAACGGTTGCTGAGTGTTTTCGTTTCTTGCCGCCATTGGAGCTCCAAGATGCTTGGAATCATCATTTTTGCACCAAATTGCATGAAATTTTATATGAAATCACATCCCCTTGACCTTCTGGATGTAATGGCATCATTCATTTGAGCTATTTTGGTGCCCTATAGTGATTTTCATGAAATATTTTTCTCGGCCCGTGTAAAAACGTGAAAAGTGAAAAATTAAAGTTGCAGAGTTAAAAATAATGAGGGAAAAGGGTGGAAAATGATTACAAATGCATGCTGGCATGGTGGAATGAAAAAAATGTGACCTTGGGATGGATAAGGATCCAAATCCATGTAATATTTTAAAATATTTGTGCATCTCTGGCATTTTACGAGTTGTTTTACAATTTTATATCATTTTTCATCAAATGGATAGGGTTTTGTAAAAAATTTGATCCCTTTGGCATATTATTTTCTTGGGATGTAAGGATCTAAGCTGGCATAGGGTATATTATGTAATTTGGAGGCATTTTGTAGGTTCTATTGAGAATTTTGGAAAAAGAGAGAAGAATTTTCACAAGGAAAACTGGAAGAAGTCCATTTTCTTTTGAGAAACTACCTGAGAGCCATTTTGATTCTTGTTTGCATCAAATGTTCATCATGTTGAGTTGGTTTCAGTTGTAAATCCATCAACAAGCTTTCAGATTGTCTAAATAACATTCCCTTGTTGATATATTTGATCAAATTCTTGGATTAACTGGTTTTATCTCTTGGCAAAGCTTGCATACACTTGTATTTCAGTATGTTTTCAATTTGTGTTTCATGCTCATGTTGCAATCTTGTGTTTGGGATCTTTATTGGTCATACATGGTCTCATTTCTTGTAGAGGGTTTGAAGGCATCTGTAATCTTCCATCCGTAAGAGCATTGCTTTGAGTGAAGATAAACATATTTAAATTCATCTTACCTTCCTTGTAAATTGAGGGTGTTTGTAAACCTTTGGGTGTACCTTAGGTCATGATCTAACAAGGATTTCTAAATGCTTCATTGATATTTTGCTTCAAGCCTTTGTGGTAGGTTATCAAAGTTTGTATGGAATAGTGTAGATTTGGGCATCCATATGTGCACACATCCTGGTTGAAAGAGCACCTCAAATTTGTTGAAACATCTCTGATATTTAGGTGTGGTAATTCATTTACAAAGCTTCCCAAAGAGGGTGATGATTTCTAGCTACTCTTGTCCCAAAATCTCTCATCATAATTTCATTTTAAACTAACTCATCCTACCTATAATACCCCTACATCTGCATTGTGTGTCCACAAAAGAATTCAATCCTTTCACTAAAATGCACAAAGTTGATCATGGTTTTATCATGTCTTTAGCAGCTCTAGCTTTATTTTGAAAAAATTTCCATCATTTAGTAGTGACAACTCCTTTGAGTTTGGATAATGGATACTTGATCATGTTTTCACAAAGCCTCTTCCATATCATATGCAAAACACAAGGATATCTCCATCTCCTTACCATATAAGGGCTGCAATATAGGTTCTCTTGCCTTGGTTGATAGGCACAACCTAAAATAGTGAGGGTTAGATAAAAACCCTCTTGAAGGTGCTATCCACTCCCTCAATTCTTGAATGTAAACAAGCAGATAGGTGTGCTTCCCCAACTACAAATGACATACAAAACATCTATCTATCCTTGAGTGTCTTGTGCAAATTTATGATGTTGTTCAAGTTGTGAAGGAGAGTAAAATTGATACCAATAGAAATAATCTATGCATAGCAACAAGACCAAATGTAATTTATGATTAAAAAAGTCTCAATAAACCCCTTAGTCAAAAAAGGCTCAAAACTCATTCTTCTTGTATTGATTTCTTAAACCAAGTTGTACATAGTATGAGAATGGAGGAAAAATAGAGAGTGGGGGAAAGGAAGAATTTGGCTATCTCCTTTGTTCTCTCAAGGTAGAATGCACTCTTGAGCTTACAAAATTAATGACCAACCCTTTGAGATGGGAATGGCTTTATAATTTATAGAATAGACTCAACTCCTCATCTTCTCATGACCCTCCATATGCCTTATTTCTAACTTTAGACTATTCATATTCCTACAAAATATTTAAGTCCCTTTTATAAAATCAAGGTGAATTAATTTACATTATGTTTCTAAATTCACTTTTAGGTGACTTAAAGGCATATCAAAAAGTGTAAACCCCAATGAATAATTAGAACATTTGAAGGGAGAGAAATTTGGGGGAGAGGGAAGAGAGAGAAGAGGAGAAGATGTTTCCCTTGATGAAGTCTAATGATCCTCATTGATGGAAAGATCTGATGCGACGAAGTTCTAAATGTCCCATTGTGCCAAAACTGCTCTTTGAGTGTGACTTACTATTTTTAGTAAATGCCCAGATGGGATACTTACTATTTTTAGTAAGAGGTGATTCTTGCTTCTTCTTGATCATCCTGATGTGATGAAAATATTCATTCAATCCTTTGCACATTGTCTTGGATTTGACCACTTCTTGGTGTGACTTACTATTTTTAGTAAGCATCCATATAGGGAACTTACTATTTTTAGTAAGTGGTCATTTTCACTTTTTTCTGCTTTGAACACTCATATTGGCTTCCTTATGATCTTCAATGCCCACTGCCTTTATCTCAACTACTTTTGATGATGACTTTCCAAACATAACAAGTATGTATAAGAAAAATTACTATTTTTAGAAAGTGTGTTTCTAGTGCTTGATTTGTGGCAGAACATATTTTTGGACTCATCTTGTTGTTACAATCAAACCATCTGAATTTCACATAGTTTTGCCTACTAGAATGTCCGGAAATAATTTTCAACTTTTCACTTGGCAAAGGCTTTGAGCATGGAGCTACCATGGCAGCCATTAATGGAACAAAAAAATGTCTGGTTTTGTCTCTATTTGTAACAAAAACAACTCCATTGTGATAGGTTTTTCATTTGGAGCTCGTGTGCAAGTTTTTAGCTCGTTTCCATTGCTGAATGATGGGAAATCTAATGAATGTGAGCGGTGCATGAAGTGAGGAATTTGTTGGAAAAAATAATTTAGAGGACCATTTGACCTCCCATTTTTACATCGTGATCATCTTGAATTTTTTTGAAGTCTTTAGAAGATGGAAACTCAATCCGACTTGTATCTTTTGAGATATGAATATTTCTCGATCAGGTGACTTCACGGTTATCTAGAAAAAAACCTTCATTTTCTTCCTGTTCTTCATTTCTTTAGCACTTTTTTCTTTGATATTGTTGTGTTTTCATGGTGTGGAGATTTTGGTGACCATGAAGGATCTGGTTTGGATTAGTAATGGTGGACCGAGTGTTTGGAAAAGCAAGAACAAGGCCATGGCATGGTGAGAAGCTATGAAGGAGAAATGAGGGGGAAGAAATGACTAAGTGCCGGATTTGAATATTCAAAAATACTCATGCAAGGGTGGGGTAAATTTTTTCATGTCTGATTTCCTTGACCTTAGGGACATGAGGGACATCAAATTCCATGGTGAGCAAGAGGATGACACGTGTCCTCGATTCGACGATAAGGGATTTTCTTGAAAAAACACTAGAAGCACTGGGGGCTAAAAGTCGATCACGTGGATGACCAAAGGAATCCCCATAGGGGCTGTGTGAATTTTTACATGTGTAATGTCCCTAAACTTAGGTACGTGAGGGAAATAAAATTCCACAATGGTCCTGAAGCTGACACGGGTCTTCGATCTCACGGTAGGGAATTTGAGCTCCAAAAATGGACTTGGGGGTTGAACTGTCAAGTTTGAAGGTCACATGAGGGTCCCAAAGGTCACAAGGGGGCTGGGTGAATTTTTTCAAGGTTGGTTTACCTAACCTTAGCGATCTTGGGAAATAAAATCCCACCACGCTCCTACTACTGACACGTGTCCTCCTAAAAATTGACTAACTCCTGAATTGTCTCCAAGAGGGTAACTTGGAATGATGATAAATTGAACTCCTAGTGGAATTTATTAGTGAAATTTTATATGATCCTGACTATAAATTTCCTTTTGAATCCAATGGTATGGGTATCATATCCTGATTCATCCATTTGATCCTTGAAAAATAAGAATTGTGATTTAGTACTCCACCTGTGCCTAAGAAAAACTTCCTGCAGACCTAATGCACCAAAGTGTTGTGAAAAATATGATTTCACCATCATTTAGGTCTTAGAATTATATTTCTATTGATGTTTTTTTAACTCCTATATCCATCCGAGCTTCCAAAATCATCTTCTCGAAGCTCGACGTTGTTTTAGGCCTATGTCTCGCCTAAGCTTGTGAACCCTACTCCAAGTATTTAAAAACTTCCCCAAACCTTAAAAATAATTTCCATGATGTTCTAAGGTATTAAATTCACCTCCATGTTTAATTTTTCCCTTTCATTCCACTCTAAGGGGGTTGATCTAGTCCTAGGAAGGCCAACGATAGCCCTTCCTAATCCTGCTAAAAGATAACATCTTTTCAAAACTTCCTAAAATAACCTAGGGGATTAAATTGACTTTTGTAAATCACCTAAGGGACCAATTTTACATCAAATAGGGGTGACCAAACTAATAGATTTGACTTGGGATGCCTAGGAATGATAAAACATGAAAATTTCAACACGTATGTATAATTATCATGCTCCTGAATTGCCAATTTCTATGTTACACATTTACACAACAACAATTAGGTTCATACATGGGTTTCTTGACATGGTGACCATATTTTTGGTGATATAATGTAATTGAGCATAAGAAGGTGATATTCCCTAAAGGTAAGATGTTTCATGACCTCAGTAACAAAGGAATCATCTAGAAGTTTGGAAGAAGGTATTGATATGAAAATGGACGCTTGATCAAAAGTCTCAGATATGAATTTAGGTACCAATACATCATTTAGATGGCACATCATATAATAATCAGCAAATGGATTTAGGTCAGTGGGGACCGTGTGAGTTTTCCCTTCATGTTCATACTTAAGAAAATGATGGAGAGTGGAGGGAACACAATGCATGGTGCATATCCAAGGGTGTCCTAATAAAATATTATACTGGAACTCACCTTCTATGATGTAGAAGAGTTATGGTAGGGTTTTGACACCAACTTTGAGTGGTAAGATGATAGTGCCTAGTGTGGGTGTGATTATGTCATTAAAGGAGCGTAGCGAATGAGTGTAACTTAATTTGTTCAAAATCAAGGGAAGATATAATGTTGATGGCAACACCACTATCAATCATGACTCTTTTGATAGAGATATCATTGATTTGAGCAGTGATGAAAAGTGGTAAGTCATGATCTTTGGGTCTAAGAGCAGGTATTTCAGATGATTCGAATGAGATAGTGGTAGATGCTTTTAGAGTACCTAAAAATTTTGTAAAAGAAGTTGGATCATTAGCTATGATAGTAATGGATTGGAGTGCTTCTAACATGGCTTGTTTGTAAGTTGGTGATGTCTGAACGAGTTCATAGAGTGAAATTTTGATGAGAGATTGATGTAATTGTTTAACAACCACTTTCTGTAATGTGGTGAGAGGAAGAGTAACAGTATTTATTAAACTTTGGCTTTAGATGATGATGATTGATTAGGATCTTCAGGGGTTAATGATATTGAGACTTTAGGTTTATTAGATGGTGTTGACAATTCTAGTGGTGGGGGTATATAGATAAATTCCTTATCTTATTTGGATTCAAGGGTTTGTCATCATAATTTTGTGAGTGCATCGTGGTAATATGAACGATGTTAACTTGGTGATTAGATGCTTTAGGTATAGATTCATTTAATGGTATTGGTGTTGATGTTGATGCTGAATGAGAGGGAAGAAAGAGTGAACTACTAATCTTATGAAATTTTTGATGAAAGGACCTCTGAATCTTCTATGGCATGGCCTTATGTTTTTTGGTAATCATAGAAGGAATCAAATTCACACTAGGAAGGCTTCAACCCCTGATGGTTTGATTTCTAAGGAGGTGGTAACATGATGAGTGATTCTTGTAACAAATTTTCCAAGATGATGGCATATCATCATTTCGGTCCAAATGTAACTAGGCATTAGTTTCTCTTAGAGGTAGGTGAAAAAGGTCTTTTGACAATGGTTGATTTACTTAGTGGTCATAGATGTCTTATAGTCATTCCAAACAAAGGGTGACGAGGACCTGTATGGGTGGCAATGCAGAGGGTAATCGGATTGTGTGGGAGTGAATAGGAAAGGATTGAATGTGGCTGTCCATTGTGGAATGGGAGACATAGTATAAGGAATGACAATAGGAATGTGAATAATGGGGTTTTCCCTTGTAATAATGGGGTGATTAACCAGTATGATGAAGGAGGGATCGTACGAGGGATCTTGATTAGGATTTTGAATGATATTTTGTTTAGGGGACCCCGTGGGCCTTGGATTTGGTATAACAAGGGGTTCCCAAAAGAAGGCATGCCCCTTAGATGAAGAGGAGAATGAAAAGGTGGAGGACCATGGAAATAATAAGTTTCATCATAATGAGGAATTTTAAAGACCTAAACAACGCCCTATTTATTTGGTCCCTTTGAAGTCTTAGAAGTCTTGGATGAGCTTGGTGTATTTATTGAAGTTGATGTTAATGAAGGAAGAGGGGTTTGAATAATGTGGTTGATATAGTCCACATGATTTTTGGATTATTAATTTTTATAGGTTGTTGATGACTAAGATCCTTACTTGGTTTGGGTGGGGGTGGTTGAGCTAAGAATGTCTCAAGTGGTACCATGGTTATGTTTACAAACTGGGTGTAGGTGTAGGTGTAGTTGTACTTGTAGAGGTGGGCATGGATTCTAGAATAGTGTTACGTGAAGGTGTGGAAATGGGTTTAGTGGTAAGTAGTGGTTTGACAATTATGAACTTATCAAGTTCAAATATTGATTCTATAGATGTTGAGTCACTAAGCGATGAGGGTGCAGGACTAGTTTATACGTCTGTTTGAGAAAGGAAAGGTTTTGTAGTTACAATCTCAGGTTTGTTGGCCTTTGGTGTTGACTCTGTGGACTTTGTTTCACTAGGAAATAAAGTGGATTGAAGAATATGTTCAAATTTTGTTATTGTATTAATGGTATGGACAACATTTTCTTGTGGTGATTCAAAAGATGAGGGATGATTCAGAAAGGTTGTTTAAATATGTCAAGATTCTAGTTTGGAGGCATGTTTGGATTATCTAAGTGGAGGTCACCCTTATCAATTAAGTCCTGAAGGACATTATGGAATGTGTAACACCTTTCTATGTCATGACCATTAACCCTATGGAATTTGCAATAATCATTATCACGGTACCAAATGGGTTTGGATACCGATATGTCAATAGGTCAAATGGGTGGAAGTGATATGATGTTGGAAGCAAGTAGCTTGTCAAAAACCACACCATAAGTTTCTACTATAGGTGTGTAATTACGTTGTTGACGAACACGTTCAAGAATAATGATATTTTATTTAGGAATGGATTTGACCATGATGGCATTGGCGATCATTTTAGATTTATTTGGATTGATGTTGATTTATATGGGAACTCCATTTTTGTTTTTTAGGGTGAAGCTTCACCCAGCCATCTTCTAGAGCTCATAATTCCAACTTATAGGCCATTATAAAGGCCTCATCAAGGTGTGGAATGATTGAATTTTTAGGGTAGATGAAATGTGTTTAGCACAAGCATAATAGAAAATATTGATCAATTCTATCTATGGCAATGTGAAAGATAACTTATTAGTGACACCCCTCCAATGGGTGAAAAAATCAGTGACGGATTTATCTTCAAATTATCTAACTGGTGTATAAATCATTAATGGTGATTTTATGAGCTACGTTTATGGAGAAATGGTCTAGAAAGAGTGGGTGAGCTGCAAGAAGGAAAATAAGGAATGTTGTGGAATACTATTATACCAGTCTAAGGCTAGACCAGCGAGGACATGGGAAATGTTCTCAACATTAAATCTTGGTCATGAGATATCAGATAGCATGCATGGTGAAAATCGTGAATATATTGTTGAGGGTCTTATTTTCTATTGAAATTTATAAACTTAAGAAGCTCCCAAGGTGTGGGATATGATTTGTAATCTGAAAGGATGAATGGGTTTGTTGCAATTTTTTTGTATGAGAGATTAGTTTTGGATGAGGATGAGGAAGATTCTAAACTGGATATATGGCTTAGAAGAGCCTAGAGAGGGTCTTCCTGAGCCTGTTGGTTCAAGGATGAGCTAGGTTGATATGAAGATTGGGGTGAGTATGCTTGATATTGTTGTGGAATGTTTTGTTGGTAGGGAGTGTTTGGTTGGGGGATATTTTTCTGATAGGAGAGATTATGTTAGTAGGGGTGATTTTGTTATGGAATGTTCTATTGTGGGGTATTGTATTGAGGAATGTTCTATTGAGGTACATACTATTGATGGATATGTTGTTGATGTGGGATGTTTTGTTGAGAGGGGAAACCCTATTATGAGGTAATAGATTGCGGGGTTTGGATGTACTAGTATTGTAATGGGGCTGATGTTTGTGTGAGATACTATGAATATGTAGGTTTCTATTGGGAAGGTGTATAAGAATAGAAAAAGGATGGTGTCTTGTTGTGGGATATGGTATTGTGAAATGATTTGTAGAGGTATGGATTATGGCACATAAATTAATGGTTGCGAGGGTTGTGGCATGTATTGCAAAATAGGATGTGTACTAGCAATGGCATTGGTGTTGTTGAAGGAATAGACATGGTAATGTTTTGGATGGGGATAATAGTCTATTGAGATGATACAAAAATAAGAAAGATGGACGAAGCTCAATGAAAATGTTAGTACTGTATGAGGAGACTGAGAGAGTTGACATGTGGAAGCGATGGTACTATTTGGGGGTGTGGATCTTATAGAAGATGACTTATTGAGGGGACATGTTTTGTGATGAGATCATGTGAAGATCATAAATAGATGCTTTGAGGAGACATTAGATGATTTGGATTGACTTGCAAAGGTTTCCACTCCAGTGAGTCAAATGGGTTAGTAGAGTTACTTGGTGTTCGGGATTGACTAATGTTTGTGTTTTGGATTGAACTAAAGTGCTAAGAAACAACTATTGGACAACATGTTCTTGGTTCTAATCAATGAGTTGTGTAATGGCGGGTAAAGGGTTGTGAATATGTGCAACAGATTGTGGTGTGAATGGTTGCATTTGAACATTTCTGGTTGTTAGGTATGCATTGAGAGCAATAGGATTTGAATCTAACATATCTTCAAAAACAAGATCACCCCCATTATAGAATGGGAGCTCGAGATGCAATGGGATAAAATGAATGTTTTAATTGGGTGTGTAGAGAATATTTCCATGGTACTATTGTGGAGAGTGAAAATATTATTGTCTAGTTTCATTTTTATGGAAAGCCCTATTTCATTCCATGTTTGTGTGTCAAAAAGGGATTGGATGTGCTTGTTTGATAAAGAAACACTTGTGGTTACATAGGACAAGGAATTGTTATTGGAAGTGGTGTAGTGTAAAGTGGGGCTTAAAGTTGTAATTTAGGGGTGAGGTAGATATATTTTCAAATATTTGATTACGTGTTTGTTGTCTAGTGAGTACCATAATAAGAAAAAACACACAAAACAAATAGTAAAATGATTAATGACTAAATGTGTTGATTAACAAACAACAAGAAAAGGTAAGTAAGGTGTTATTTTATTCTTATTTTTCTTAATTATAAAAGGTGAAATGTGTAAAATGGTCAATGAGGGTCCTAAGAAGTGGCTATCTAAAGCTAGTTTCAGTGTGTTTAAGGGCGGATTCCTTGATATACCCAAAGGTACGTGAGGCACAACTCTGTAATATTATCGGTATGGGTGTATATATTGGGACCTACCCACTCACTTCATATTCCTGCTTTGTGATAAGGGAGTTGGGTCTTTGAGCCAAAATATATCGAAAAATAAGTGTTTATACTTGGCCGAACATCGATTTGGTTTCTTGTTAGGTGATGAAATCCCAATTAGTTTCACCTAGGTAGGAGATTTTTGAGTGCGTTTTTATTTTGACATGGTTTGGTTGTGTGTGAGGGAGAATGAGTGAATGCAACAATTTTTACCTTCCTAATTAAACTATGTGAAGCAAGAAGAATGAAAATGTTTTGTTTTAAGGTCCTGAAATGAAGTGTTGATTTCAATGAAAACAAACAACCAAGAATGAAAAATAGAAATTTAAAGAGATGGATTTAAAACTTACCATGAAAGCTCTCCTTGTTTCTTTTAATTTCCTTTTTTAAATTTTTTTTGGAAATTATAAAAAAAAAAAATCTTAAAAATTCCAAAGGGTACAGTTTCTTGGGAAAAAGAGCCTCAAGTCGCATTAGAAGAAGTAGGAAATAGAAAAAAAGGATATTATAGATTGATAATAATATGTTAAGAGAACAATACAGGAAAATAGCCAGTGATTCGGAGAAATTGTAGGCATTCAAGCCAATTGCTAGCGATTGATAGTTAGTAAAACCAATGAAAATAATGATAAAAATGATAAAATTAAATATGGATTAGTTGTCCCATCGGGCATGCCAAAATGTCTAGCATGGTTTTTAAATTTTTTTTCTTTATTATTTCAAGGGGGAAATAACCAAGCTTGACCTCAATATGGTGGGCTTTCTAGGATATCCACAAAGGTGTTGATTGTGTATTTTTGCGCACCATTTAAAACAATGGATCAAAATATTCTTTACTTGTCTCACCATTTTATTTACATTATGAATGTGATGAAACAAATAATGTTATGGGATGGGGAGGAATACCTGTTATGATGGTTGGTTTGAAGGTTGTGCACACATTCTGACTTCTCGATCCGATGCTGAATATGAGAGCTTCCTTTTGGCTAGGAGGAACTACTTGAAATAGAAAATAAGACAACCAAAGAAGATTTAAATAGTATATGACTATGCACTTTACCTAGCGTATGCTATATCCGAGAAGAGTGATACTTCCTAGATGGATGTCAATCCACTATTTTTATAAAATAAATATGAAATAATTGAAATATGTACATAAAAAAATATAGATCTAGTATTCTGATTTGGGTACCTCATATCACTATCAATGTTGATCCAATTAAATACTAAAACTATGTGGGTTAAGGTCTTCGTGTCGGGTTGCAAGTTGTTCAAGTAGTCTATAGGTCACGAGACATGGGTCTTAGCAGGTTAGGTTGTTTTGGTAGGTAGTTTGGTTGTTGGTTTACACAGTGTTGGCAGGATAGATACCAGCGTCGGTATGGCTGACCATGGTTAGGAAGAACCGACGACGGTTATGGGTAACCAACATTGATAGAGGCGAGATGATAAAACTCAATAAGATTTGGTTGTGGGGTTTGAGTTGAGGTTAGGAAAAGATGACAGAGGGCATGACAAGGTATATGGGGATCTTAGGAACACTCAGAGATATGTAGAGGTCGGTATAGGTGGTTTTATGATGTGGGTGGAGGAATGGTTGAGTTTATAGAAAGAGGAATAGTGGGGAAAAGGGAATGCAAGTAGAAAATGACAACAGAGATGACAAAAACCTTTAAAATAGGACAAGGATGAAATAACACAAGTGATAAATGTACTTACTAGTGTTGCAAGTCTAATGGCTATGTGGTGGTGATGATTGATCGGTGGGATGGAGCTTGGTGCCATAGTGGTGCTTCCTGGAATGCTACCATGAGAGAAATACCTCTGGATCTATCTCGATGCTTTGGCTATGGCTGCTTGGATGTGTAAAGATATTTGGTTCTTGTTTGCATGTAGATATCCTTTTGCTCCCAAAATTTGAGAATGTGGCCAACCTCTCAAAAAAGGTTACCAAAGTGAATAAATGGTAATCGATGATGGTTCCTAGTTGACTAGCGTTGGTTTAGGGATGACCAATGTCGTCGTTCAGGAGGGATTCCCTAGGTTTACTAAAAATGATAGATCTTGCAATCATTTAGGCCAGTCTCTGTCCCTTTTCTTGCAGATCATAATGGATGTTATATTTTTATGAGTAGGAAGGTGGTTAGAGGAATAATAGGCATTGATTTTTAGGGTTGAACTAAGTCTTATTCATTTATGGAAACATGCTATGAATAGGTCTATGGTGAGGTGTCTAGGTGAGGTGTGCATCCATTTAATTAAAGTAACTAAATTAAATTAATAAATGGGGTGAGGATGGGTAATAATTTAATTGTAAATAATTAAATTAATTTTAATGTCGGGTATAAGGTTCATGGTTAGGTGAATGTGAATAAGTTGGTTATTCGAAAGAGGACTAAGGGGATTATGACCCAATTTTTGTGTCGACATCACCTACAAAAAAATCCCGTAAAAAGCTACAAATCATATCAAGATAATGTTATGGTTCAGAAAACACTTGAGCTTTTATTAGTACTTATGATTGTGCTTACAAAGTGATATGATAAGAATGTGATTATCACTTATTTAGTTAGATACATATATGATTAACATAATTATGATTTACATATATAAATCAAATTTATAATATGTATATAGATTCTCGAATATGTCGAGGCTATAGAACCAATTGTCTCCTCCTCTTCCTCAATAAGGTTAGAATCAGGGAAAAAGATGTAATCTTTAGTGAAGAAGTCAGAATCTTCCTCTTGAGTGTCGTAAAGGTGAGAAAATGTTGAGTTAGTGTTGGATATGTTGATGTGGCTATTGGAATCAAAATCTGAAGCAGTGCGGTAGTCTTCTTCTAGGTGTTCAAGGCTAGTCTCGTAACAATGATCTTGTATTGAACAAGGTCTTCTTAGAGTCTCAACGCTTCATCATACGCCTCCCAAAAAGCATCGGTGGCTTCTCAAATATGCTGAGTGGAGGTAAAAATAGCCTCTAAGTGATCAAATGGAGTTTCTTGGATTACACAGAGTTCAAGATCATGGAGCAAATTGTATTGTTCCCAGTATAGTGGATGATGGACTACGGGGAAGGAATCAATGTGGGAAAGTTAGAACCTCCTAATGCCATCTAAAAACATCATGCTAGATAGAGGATTAGTAGATAACAAGAAAAAACTAAACATTTTGGTTAGATTTAGCAGAAAATGGTGAAAAAGCATAAAAATATAGTAATCACTAATGCGATATTGAGAAATCACTGATGATTGGCATAATCGCTAGTGATTACTTGTGAAATCTAACAAATTCTTAAACAAAGTTAAAATTGATTGATTAAGTCACCAATTTAATGAAAATAGAGTGCTATTTGACATGTAAATGGTGTATAAGAAAGAACATACCTGCTCCTAGTGTCTAAAATGAATCAAAACAAGTGATTTACCTTGCCGAATAGATCAATGTGACAGATGAATGGAATAAGGTGGTTGGGGGAAGAACAAGTAATCCGGTGATGAATTTCACATTCCTCGATAAGTGTGATGTTAAGTAGAGGTTATATGAAGTAATTGGATGCTTGATGATCTAGGATTGTTATAAAGTGTACGTGCAAAGCTTGAGAATTCGTTCCTTCTAAATGAGGTCTACAAAAAGTATTTATAGATAACCAACGATTGGGAAAATCATCGATGATTTCAGGGAAATATAGTTTGGTTAGAAAATCAAATGATTTGCTTCCATTTTGAGCTCAAAATGGTGGATTTTGAAGTTGTTAGTATGAGGAGTGGTTAAAAAATCATGAACTAACTCATTTGGATGGGGGAAGTTAGCTTTTTGGAAGATTTAGTTAGAGGAGGTTAGAGATTTTTAGAAGGTTAACTAGTTTAGTGATTTTAGAAGGTAGTTAGGTGGTTTAAGTAGTTAGTGAGGTGTCTTAGTTAACTCACCGAGGTGTGTGGGTGAGGTGTGAGGGGATAATAATCATTTTATATATTTTCAATTAATTAAATAAATATTTTAGACTTTAGAGATGTAGTGGTTGTAAATATATTAATTGAAAGTGGTTTTAAGAAGGATCATATAGTGAAGTGTTATAAACAAGTCACCTTTGGTCATGAATATGTTTGAGCTTGGGGGATGTAAATTTTTGGTGTCTACATTACAATTCCAAAATCTTGTGAATAAGATCATGGAATATATAGGTCATTTCCCGTTGATAGGTAACACCCACATTCTTAAGACCAAACAACATGACCGCGTAGCAATAGGTACCCCAAGGAGTAGTGAAAGTGGTATTTTTCTGATCCTCCTTAGAGATCCTAATCTGATTGTAACCCGAGAAACCATCCATGAGTGACAATATCTCGTATCCAGCTTATTACATCCATGATAACATCGATGGAAGGTAATGGGAAATCATCCTTGGGACACACTTTGTTTATGTCTTGAAAATCAATGTATAGTTGAATTTTCCTATTCTTATTGAGAACGGGATTATGTTTGATACCCAGATTGAATAATCTATAGATTCAATGAATCCCACTTGTAGAAGTTTCATAACCTCTTCTTTGACTATCATAACCACTTTTCACTTCATAGGTCTCAAATTTTTATTGATGGTCTTGGCATTAGGTTTGGTCATGAGATTGTGTACTGCAATGTTGGAAGCAAATACTATCATCTCTTTGTAGCTGAATGTGAAGGATTTTGAATTTTCCTTGAGAATCTTCGTATGAATTTCCACTTATTCCAGAGTTAAAAAAGAACCAAGTTTTAATATACTAGGATCTTCCTCCATCCCAATATTTATATCGATAGTCTCTTTGATTAAAGAGGAATTACCTTCTTCAAACTTGAGTGGGGGCTGAGGTAGTTCTAATTCTCCTTTCTCCTCTACTTCATTGATGTAGTATTTTTTATACCCTAGAAAAATAGTCTAATCGCATGCATGACGAGAAATAACCGATTGGTCTTTGGGTTCTTACCCAAGGAACGCGTGGGTGTTGAGCCCTCCTTTATGTGAGTCTTGTGAGAATACATCCCTTATTAATAAAATATTAGATGCAAGAAGGAAAGAACCATGTGTTCATTCTAAGAGCTTAGGATGAGTTATCATATCAATGCATCCATTCAGATAACAAAAGAGAAGTATCAAATAGAATACAAAAACTGATTCATAACACAAAGGAAATGCACTAGGGTTTATACTCATGAACAACATATATTATTTAGAACAAAACCTTATATTCATGTTAACAAGTTCAATAACCACATTACATTCATTAAGGCCATAACAGGCCAATATAACAATGTAGATCAGAGTCATGCATTAGGAACCTGAACTATGCACATTACAAAACTGGTTACAAACCCATCCCTCTAAATATGCCATCACTCCTATGGTTCTAATCCCAACCCAAAGGATCCTTCATTATTCTTGTAGAGCTTTTCCTATCCAACACTATATGATGTCGCTCTTGGTGTCCCCTTTCTTCTACCCAAGAATATCTATATATAGCTTTAGTCTTCACTGTCATGCCTTCTTGAGATAAGAGATCGGTTTCCAAGTGTCCATGGGGTCCTCCAATAGAGCATGCTTCCTTTGATCCAATCTTTCCACTCTTTGCAATGATGTCTTTCTAGATCCTTCCATCACATGCATAGAATATTCCTTTCTTGACCATATAGCTTCCAGGTTGGCACCTTATCCACTCCACATGCTAGATGGGTCACACTTTTCTCATGTGCTTCCTGAACACCAAATATGGCTAAGTCCCAAAACCCCTGTTTTTCCTTCCATGTGTTCCTTGGGTTCTACTAAACCCTTCTAAAACCTTTCATGTGCACTTTCACACCGCGTGCTCTTCTTCAAATAGGTTCCACGTGCCCATGTGCTTTCTTGTAATTAGCCAATATTTTGGGGTCCAACATCACCCCACACTACTCATGTTCTCCATCCTTGGAAACACTTCTCTTTAATGAATAAAGAATGACGGGATCTAAATAGTGGGAAAAAGAATGAAGGAATAAAGAATTGGGAGAAATAATGAAATAATGGGAAATGAAAGAGAACAATGCTTATTTTTTAAGGAGGAGAGGGAAATCCTTCCCTATTGCTGCCTCTAGTTTGTCACAGTGTTAACCTTCCTCTGTGCTTCGATAGAGGTCTCCGACTAGGCGCTCACCCCCTCAAAAATTATTTCCTCCCCTTTGCACTCATTGTCTCAACAATACTCTCTAATTGTTTTTCCAAGTCATCAAGTGTGTCCATCATATGTTTGATTTGGGGGTATAATTCTTTTAGCCAAATTTTGATTGAGCCTCGCAAGGTATCGATAGCTTCTGACTTATTTTCTACCTCAGCTAGGATTTTATCCCTTTCTTCTATTTTCCCCTTATTCTTCCTTTGAAACCCCTTGAGTTTTATTTCATGTGTAGTGACCAAGACATTTGCCACTCTATCTCTATCAATATAATTTTCATATACAACTTCAACAACTTATGCGATAGCCTTTACCTCTGTAAGGAGTTTGGTATATCAAGTAATGATCTCAAAACCTTCAACTTCTCTTCCTTTTCTTGGCATGCCAACACCTCTTCTACAGATGTGATTCAAATCCTACAAACACCGCAAGCTTGAATCATATTTTTTCTCGGTTAGCGCTAGGTTAGGATGCTTTAAAATAATAACATCTGTAATCATTTCAATTTTCTTGTGTAATCCGTGCACCCTTTCCTTTTCCTCTTTCAATTCATGCCTTAACTACACTAATCAGTTCTTCTTATTTCAGGTCCTTGATTTTCTCGAGAAGCTCCTTCTCCTCCTTCTCTAACTCCACCTCTAGGAATCTCACCCTATCATTCCTCCCAAAAATTTGGCCTCAATCTCAACTAAAACTTTGTTGAGTGCATTGCAGAACTTGCTCATTTGAAAATTATTGAGAATTCACTAAGGGATTTACTCCTTTCATCTCTAACACCTTCATTATATCTCTCGACTTACTTCAAAGTTAGGTTCATCCACTTGGGACTCAAATGCCGAAGATATCATCTTTCTAGTTTGTGGATATGTGGCTTCTTCATCAAGAAAAGTCATAGCCATGAGTTGTTCTATTGGTACAAAGTGCTCTGGAAGCACATGCATAACACCTTTCTTAGATCATTAATATAGCCCATCCCTTTCCCCTATGGTTCCATTACGCCCTTCCCACTGTTCACATAGCCCTTGGGAAGCTTACCGCCAAATTGGGATTACCACCCATGCTGCCATATTCTTTCCCAATGCTCTCTTCTTCTATTTCCTTCAAAATTTCATCTACACTTCACTCCAACTCCTACTCCACCAAGTCCTTAATGATGCTGCTACTTCTCTTTTTGTGGCTTCTTCCACTTATTCCTTGGTGAGGCTTGGGGTTCTCTTATTTTTGGTGCTTACCTCTTTGCTCGCTCCATTTCCTTGATCATCTGCTTCCTCCTCAAATTTATGTACATTATATATTAAATGGCCTTGAGCTCCCTCAGGCTCATCATCATCCTTGTCACCAATGTAGGCCTCTAGGCTCTCTTTTTCCTCCGAGTCTTTCTTTTCTGCCACCTTTTGCTTCTTCCTAACTAGTGATTCCAATATAGGAGATTCTTCCTTCTCTTTCTCCTTAATAGGTGTCATATTCCTTAGTGATTCTTCATGTGTGAGGGGCCCTTCAAGATCTAATGCCTCTTATTCTAGGGTATTTTCCTTAACTAGGGACTTCTTCCTGTGCACGTATGTGCTAGGATTAGTGCTTACTTCCGATGTGCCCACAGATTGTGTTGTTTGCACACTTGGTGCCTTCTTCTCCTACACCTCTTCTCTTTCCCTCTTCTTTGGTGCAGCCTTTTTCCTCCCTATGGGGTCTTCTAGAATGGAGAAATCACTCTCTAGATAGGTGTCTTTCTCAAAATTAGGCCTTATGCATAGATATACCCTTGCTGTAGCCTTCCAAATGATCGACGATGTTATCATCTTCATCATCCGTACTTCGTAGGAGACATAATTCACATATTTCTTAGGGTATATGAGCTTCCAAAGGCAGCTCGTAGTTCTTGGTCTACCTCATTAAGGTCGAACCTTAGCCTTTTAGCCTCCTTGAATCCTGGTTGACCCCTGCTTGGAAGTATTGTGCGGTGAAGGAGAAAGGTAGCTTGCACCATGGACTCTTAGTCCCATCTGTCAATGTAAACCTGCCTATGCGAAATAATGATATGATGAAAACTCTACTTCTCCATCCATGAGAGTGGGAAACTACTCACGAGATCGTCCATTCTTACCTAAATGCGTAACGCATTCACTTGTACAACTTTTCTTGGCATGCCTTGTGAGCGGCCATCATGGTCTCACATGTATACTTCTCAAACCTTTTCGCGGGTGAGGGATCCTCTTCTAGATACTCCCAAATGAACTTCTCTGTCCCATCAAGCACTCCAATCTTTGTGAACATGATGGTGAGGAGAATGTTTCGAATAGTATCTTTTCTCCTTCCTACACGTTGTTTATGATCTCATCCATCATAAAGGTGGACAAGTTATAGATGGTCCCTTCTGATATCTTCTGACATACATTTAACCATACCTTTTTTACTTATCCATATTTCTTGATCATTAAGCTTGGTGAATAAGCATGTGGCCATCCTCATAACAAGGTTGGGTATTTTTGTGATGTTAAAGTATCATGAACCCTTTTTGCATTCATAATCCTCTACCATTTTATTGATGGCTTCCTTATCCTCCAAGTCTTCACCTATGGATTCTCCTTCATAATTAAGGCTAGTGAACTTGGATATAAGCCAAGGGGTTATGAGTATCTTGCGGCTTATAAGATAAAAGTGTCTTCATGTATGCATGACATCAACCATTGATATAGCCACTTGGGCTTGCAAAAATAAGGAAACTCATATAGTTGCAACAACCCTACCTTCTCCAACTTTACCTTTACTTCATCACTATATATTGGCATTCCATCTGGTGTCCTCTTGTTAGTTAGATGAACCAGTTCTAATGCCATTTCTTTCTTAGTAGTTATTGTGTAATGGTTGTAATCTCTCACCATTTTTCTCAAGTGTGACACCCAATCTTTCCCCAACAATACTCCATTTGGGTACTACATTTCTACATACCATTCTTCATTAGAGCTAACGATGGCAACAATTTGCTTTCCTTTTCCCTTTCCCTTCTATTTCTTTGGTTTCTTTGGTGCCATGTTTTCTTAATGGGACACAACCTAAATACCTCCTTCTTGCTCTGATCTACTACTCTTCTCCACTCTAAGGCTCCACTCTGTGAATAATCCTCCTTCTTCCATGCCCTAGCTGCCAAACCCTAACTAGGAAAAACTTCTTCCATAAGACATCATATTCTAAAAAGAACTTCTCCCCACACTCTTTCCCTCTAGTTCATAGTACTCTAGTTATGCACTTTGTGATTCTTCTTCCTCCACACAAATATCTCTGGATGCCCTAGTTCGAAAGATCTCTAACTTTGCAAAAGTAAGGTAAATAATAACATGCTCGACTTCATACTTATATTTTTTTACTCCTCTTCAACAATAAATGATATACAACCTACTAAAGTACTTAGCATTAAATGCATATTTTTCCACTAGGCCGACCTTAAGCACCCTTACCCACACACCCAATCCGACACAAAAAACCTTCTACAACCTTTTGACGTGAAAAAATCCAATCTAACCAAAGACTCTTACTCACGCATCCGTGTGTAGCAATGAAGGCTCTTCTTCTATCCTTTACTTTATTTTTATCATAACCTACCTCATGTTGTTCTCGTAATCTTCATCCTTTGTATGTGGTCTTTGTTACATCCTTATTGACACCACAATTCATTATCCATCATTTCCCCATGCACTTTCTCAACCTTATGCACTTCCTTCTACTGGGTCATTCAACTTTTACTATTGGCTTATACTTTACTTTGCACTACTCCACCCCACACTAAAATAGATGTGTGGTCCTCTGTGCATACACAACCTTGGAAAATAATGTGGTTATTGGTGCACAAGGCATAAAACAAAACAAAAAGAAAGGAACAAGCAACGAGAAAGGGAAACATAAGAAAATAAAAAGCATAAAGGGAAATCCTAAGCTAACTAGCAATACTGCCTTATTTACAAACACCAAGAAGACTTATTTATAGTAGGGCTTTAGCCTAGTCCCATTGAAATGGCTTGGTAATCTCATCCCATATAGCACTTATAACTGAAAAGCACCTTAATTAAAGGATGTACAAGATAATGTATGTTCCTAGCCAATGGAATTTCAATTTCTTAGGATGGTGCAAAAACTTGGAATCATATAACAAAACCCTCTGCCCAACCTTAAACTATTTGTTCTTGATATGACGATCATGCCAGACCTTTTGTGTTGTCTTTTTCAATCTTCTAACTCCATCTAACAAGTGATTTCCTTTTTCTAACTACATCAATTTATCAATCCTCTCTTCTAGTGCTTGTTCATTATCTAATCATCTGCGTGCGCTATATGCGGCGATGGTAACATGAATTAAACTAGTAAAAATCTTCCATCCAAACACTAATTGAAATGGTGTATCCTTGTTCAATATATTATAGGTTGTCCTATATGTCCGTAGAAACGAATGATACTTTTTCATCTTAATCCTCTCTTTCAACGTCACGGATCTTGGTCAACGTGTGACTTAGTATTTTTTTAAATGCCTTAGTGAATCTGTTTTCTTGTGGATGGTAAGGGGTGGTCTTTTGATGGGCCACCATAAACTTTGTTAGTATAATCTTGACCGTTTAATTGAGAAAATGTGTACCCCTATCACTAGTTAAGCTCAAAGGACATCCATACCTATTGATTATGTTCTCCCATAAAAATCTAGAAGATTTTTCTGTAATGTAATCCTTTGTAGGTGCTACTTTTTCCCATCTTGTCAAGTAATTAGTGCAAGTAATGATATACATGAACCAGTCCTTCACACAAAAGGTGAAATTAGACCTATAAAGTCAATTACACATTTTTCAAAGGGTTCAATCACTGGTTATTGGTTGTAAAGGAATTTCATCCCTCTTTCTAGGTTTTCCAAGGCACTAGCAATGGTCATAGGCCTTGCAAAACTCAATACAATCCTAGTAGATGGTTTCCCACCAAAGCCCTGCCATTAGAATCTTCCACGCGGTAGCATTTCCTACATAGTGTCCTCTTGCAATCCCACCATGCACTTCCTCCATAATTTCCATGCACTCATGTTCTAATACTATATTCCAAGTTTGATCAATACACTAAATATTTCTCCGACATGGTATCACTAATGGTTTGTGTGTGTAGTAGAAACCTAGTTTGATCAAACACTATTATTTCTAATGGTGCACTAATGCTTCTTCCTTTTGCAAATTGATGGCACACCGATTAGGCCTATCTAACTCCCTTCCTACGACACCCTTTTGGTCATTTTTCCTCTTATAAACCATTTAAATAGGCAATTATAGCCTTGTTCTAACTACATTAGCTTCTTATTCTCTTCTAGCTTGCTTCTATTAGCTCCCGAAGATCAATCCACTTCGTTGGATTGATTAAGCCCTTCAGAACCCTTCCAGAACCCTAATTACTCTCTAAGAGAGATTAATTAGTCTAACCTAGGTTAATTACCCTATAACATAGTCAAATCACACTTTGACTTGCTAAAGTGCTTTTGGACTTTAGCCTTTGTCCCACATACACCCAAATCTCCCTTTTCTTCCAAACCAAAAACTATAAATAGGGCTATACCCCCTCCCTCATTTCCTAAGAATTCTCTCTTCTTCCTAGCATAAATTATAGCAATTTATTAGGCTTTAGTTTGTGTTTCATCTTCTTCCATTTGAGCTAAAAGCATTTAATCTTATATTCCATAGCATTAACATGGAGTAAAAGGAAGATCCATTGGCCTTGAAGCCATTAATGGGAGATCTCTTTCTCTTAACACATAAAATGAATGCTTAGATCCTCTTAGGTTCATTATTTCAAGCTTTCAAAGAATAGAGATTAACTTCATTTGCTTAGTTTGCATGTTTATTTCAAATTAATGTATGCAAAGAAGAGAACCTTGCTCATTTCTTATCACATGGTCCATTGATCATGATTGTTAAAAGCCTTTGGGGTTTCTTTAGAGATTCTTACCCCAAATCCATGGCTTTTACAACTTTTCATTGAACACATTTGGCATGCCCAGTGGGACACTTATGTCCACCCTCCATTAATGGAGGTCTTTTAGGTTTTCAAAGCTCATTTTCAAGTTTTTTTCTCAAATCACTTGTTATTTCCTCATTTTTATTTCTAACCCTAGATAAATGACCTTCATTTATATACATTTTATGGGTTTGATATAGAAATAGGACACTTTGACTAACAACTAACCTATTTGCTCTTGAAAATTTAAAATCTATGTTTTTTGCAGAGTTTTTCACAAGGTGTGCGTAGGTGTCCAACAAGGGGTGCGTACACATCGAAACCCTAGCATACCCATCATATAAGGCATGTACCTATTAAAAGGTCCTCATCATTTGCAAATTTTACCTTTACAAGGATTTGCATGTGTCTCCATCATCTGGGGCACGTATCTCGCCTCTCTGGCCGTGTAGGTGTAAAATGCTAGATTGTGTAAAAAAGTAAAAAAAATCTGAAAACCTTTACATGGATGCACACGCATCTCCATCATCTGGGTGCATATCCACCTCTCTAGCCATGTAGGTGTAAAAGGTCTGACTGTGTAAGAAATTTTACAGTTCTCTGTTTTAGGCTTAAGCGCGTACACATCGTAACCTGAGCATCCATGTCAATATAGGCACGTCTCTATCATATTGTGAGTGTCTGTGTTTACTTCATTAGGTTTTATTAATTTTTGACTACAGGTGTACTTGTTATGTGGGGTGCATAGCCATCAGCTAGAAAGTGTTGGTGTCAGTATAGGTGTGCAGTGTTTGTGGTAAAATTGAAAATTTCTACAGTCTACAAAATTTTTCTTCTAATCCATCACTGCAGGTTTTTAGGACTAACAATTGGAAAAACAGGGTCCTTTCTTAAACATTTCAGTTTGCATAGATTAAAAGTGTTTTGTTTTTGACTTAGAAGTAGTTTTTGTAGAAGTGTGTATGCTCTCTCCTTGCATCTTCCAAGGTGATCTTGGAGATCAAAAACACCAATACAAAACTCATATAAATTGTTCAAAAAACACTTGCTTTATAACGATTGAAGTAAAACTTTCATTTCAGTAGAGTTTTTCATGATTGCGTATGCTCTTCCTTCACACCTTTTTGGTGATCTTAGGAATCAAAAGAAAAGTGGGAAACTCTCTTTCTTGACATCAACCTATGAATTGGAAAATTACTAAAACTTGTTGTCTACAAGACCTATCGCTTGTCAAAGAAAGGTGTCAAAAACAAAAAACACAAACCTTCTAATACATGTGCTCTTATAGGTTGCCAAATGGTGTGCCACTTTCAAACCACACTAAGATAAAAGATAAAAATACACCATATTCAAAACACTATATTATAGGTTTTAAAAAGGGTACGTCCCTATCCACTCAATCTGAACATAACCCATTTGCATAAACGCCTTAAGCTATAACAATGGGGGTGGTACTAGGAACCCTAAAGTAGTCCACCATTGTGTAACCTCGTGGATGAAATAGGAAGCACTCCGCTTACCCACTTGACTAGTACGCCATGTGAGTTAGAGCTGCAAGTTGTCTGTATCATGACCTTAGTAAAACTACACGATGGATGCATTCATTTCCCACTGTACTTGAAAGGGGACAAAGCCGAGATACTCCCAAACTAGTCATTGCAACTTTTTGGGTAAATCACACCTCGCTCTTAGACAACCTTGTAACACCTAGTTGAGAGAACTTGTTAAGGAAGCCATTTTGTCAAGGAGCCCACTTTACTAGTCCTTGTTGCGTCAAGCCATCACAAAGTGATGGCTCATCTAGAATCTAAACCTTGTTTGTTAAAACAAGGAAAAGAACCCTCATGAGTTTGAACTAAGTGTCTTTTCATCATGGAACTAAGCTACGTCCCACTTTTGCTTAGTTTTATTCTTGTCTTCGATGAGGGGAAAGCTCTGCCTAAGTGTTGCTTAGCTTGTGTCCATCTTTTGATCAGTACCCTTGCATTCTCACCGCCCATTGTTCGGGTGAGAAAGGTGCATACATCACGTGTTTTTATCAGAGATAGTACTTGTCACTTTTTTGTCCGTTTACACCCATCCATGTTTGTGGCTGGGTTGTTAAACGTCTAAAGTGCATGGGTACACTTTTCGTATCTTTGATAAAAGTCCTTCCATCTTGATTTCAAGATCATCTTCACCACTGTGTATTTAGTTCATCTTTTGTCTCTTCTTGAGTTGATAGTCTTGTTCGCATCCTAGACATATAATCTCGGTACTTACATCATATTCTCATTTTGTGAGGAGATGGTATAAGTCCCCTTATTACAGGTTACGATGCTCACATGATTAAAAACTCCTTGTTATACTTATTACTTGGTTTCAGTTTTGACGTCATTTGAGTCTTCTTGAAAAGTGTTGATAACACTTTACATATATCATAATAAAGTTATCATGGTACTAACACCTTACTTTCTCGGTTAATGTATCATGGTGACGTTATTACGCTATATCTATTCGTGACTTCCATTTTTCAGAAGGTTTGGCTTTCATCGAATTCAAACTAGTCTTAAGTCTACCTTGTCAGGGGACTATGACAGCATCACGTCAGTGCTTAGACCTTGTTGGGGTTCTAACTTGACTTACATATTGATACATCTTTGTCGTTATCTATCTTAGGGCATAGGCTTGGTCAATAACAAATTGAGTAAATCATAAATGTGCATATAAGTGTTTCTTGATAAAAATGATTGCATAAAACTACATCTATGATACACTATGGTATAATTCCAACATCCCCTTAATGGCTTGTAGAAAACCATACACTTAGGGGTTACACTAGCTACATACAGACGTCCGCTAGTGATGCCTAAAATCATAAAAATGGTCAGCCAAATCAAATGAGTAGGATATGGGAGAAAACCATTTCGACAACTTCCCATTCAGTGGTCATAATTTAGGACCTCTCTTCTCTCAATTAAAAGATATGGAGATGTTAATAAATCATAGTGGAGAAGAGTCAGACTCTTTGGGAGAACAACAAAGGTTAGACCTAAATAGATTTGATGAGCTCTTATATTATAACAAAGATCAAGTACTCGCAAGAGTCTTGGCATTAGGAGCTAAAATTCCACATGAGCGCAAAGAAGAAACAAAGGTCATTAACCCTAACTTAAGAGAGCAAAGATTCATCTTAGACACGAGATAATCCTTTTGATGTGGGGTATGCTTCCACTTCTGGGCAACATAAGGCCACTGTCGAAGGTGAAACATCACGTAAACCTCACTTTAAGGCTTTGCATAAAGTGAAAACTAAGTGGAAGGCCTCCCCTCCTCTGAAATTCAATGAAGAAGAGGATCCCCTAGTTGAGGAGGAGATCCTCCAAAAATAGATCTTGAAGTTGAGTCAGAAATTAGCAAACCTAGGCTCTTCAAAAGAAACATGTGCAAAGACAAAGACAAAAACAAACTTAACAAGTTTCAATCTGATCTCGCATATGGACTATACATTTAAGGAAACTCAGGCTCAAAGGTTAATATCACCTACTAAAGAGTAACTCATTTAGGATGAATTGAAATCTATGAAGATACGCTCATGACATTACAACAGGGGAAGTGTAGGCCAAAACAAAAAATATTCATATGAAGAACTATGTTTTTACCCCTTTGATAAGGACATGCTACAACAACCTTTCCCAAAACATTTCACTGTTCCCAAGTTTGATAAGTATAAGTGTAAAAGTGATCCTCATGATCATATAAAAGACTTTTACATGGCTTGCCAAGAGGTCACATATAGCGATAATTTCCTATACGACTTTTTCCTTGTAACCTAGGAGCCATGGGATTGGAATGGTTTTATAACATACCTAAGGGCTCCATTACAACATGGCCCATATTAGTAGAGAAGTTTGTAAGGCATTACTCCTATAATATGAAGAGTAACATCATGATGAATGATCTATGCAACACAAAACAAAAACCCAATGAGACATTTGCAGGATTTCTACAACGATGGTGTGGGTTAGCTAATCGCTTTCCTTGTGCCTTACCTAAAAAATAGTTAGTGAGCATATTCATTCCTAACTTGAACCCAGAAATATCTTTTCACTTACAAATGCATTATGGCTCAAACTTTAAAGAAGTCATAGAGAAAGGTAGTCAAATTGAGAAAGCGCTCATTGCCAAAGGAATGCTTAAACCTATTACTAAAAACAAACATGAAGCCAAATCCACAGACAAACCTAAATTCTTCAATAAAAATAAACATGTTGTTGGTGATGGCATTACAGACTCCAAGAGATTCCAAGCCATATAGACAAGCCCACTCTTAAAGCTTTCACAAGGGCCTCATCCCAAAGTGCCTACAAAACATACATTCACATCTTTGACAGAATCCTTATCTACCATCCTAAAACAATTAGATGGTGTAAAGATGGTAGAATATCCAACTACAACAATGCCCTACCCGGAAGACGCTCCAAACTGGTTTAGTTCAAAGACAATGAATATTGCGACTTCCACCATGTCAAAGGACACAAAACGGATAGATGTTTGAGATTACGCCATTATATCCAAGACCTCATAGAGGAAGGAAAGATTGCTGTAGAATCTCCCCAAGACCGGTAAAAGTTCAAATGGAAAAATGGGTATTTATAAGGAACCATTTCCCGACCATGCGATAAAAAGAAAAAGAGGAAAATTCAAGGGAAAACTTCCAACGACTATAGGATTGTTGCCTATGTGTACCCTACAAATGATAGTCCTTATGATTCCCTCATTAGATGTATTAACTCATCTAATGAATAGATTAACACCATTCGGATCTTAGAAAAGAGTTGTAAAGTTAGGACAAGATGTGCCCACTTAATCATAATAGATTTTGTGCCTACCCCTGAGGAAAGTCAGTATAACTTGATAGAACAATTAGAAAAAACATTTGCTAAGATATCTATCCTCAATCTCCTAAATATCTCCAATGCCCATAAGAACATACTATTCAAAACTTTGCAAAATTTAGGGGTTTCCACAGAAATAGATCCCACGAACCTTCAAGCCATGATTGCATGCTTAGACACCAATGATCATATTACTTTTGATCATACTGCAATCCCGCATAATAACCTAGAGCATAACTTACCATTATATCTAGAAGTGGTGGTTACCTATCACAAAATCAAAGAGTACTTGTAGATGGGGGATCTGGTCTAAATATTTGCACCTTAAAGTTGGTAAAGAAGCTAGGCCATTCAAAAACAAAGCTGGGTGCTAAAACTATCACAATCACAACATATGACAATGAAGAAAGAGAGTCATTAGGGACTATAGTGGTCCCCATGGAAGTAGTACTCACATGTCACGACACAACATTCCATGTCCTCGATTGGACCTTCCATACAACATGCTCTTGGGATGCCCATGGATCCACGCCATGCAAGTTGTTCCATTTCAACTTTTCATCAATGTATCAAGTTATGTCATGAAGGGTGGGTGGTTACCATTTTTGGTGACCCGAACCTTTCACAAAGTTTTTCTCATGTAGCTTATGAATTTCCTTTTATGGATGTTGTTGTCCCTTTACAAATGGAGGCCATGAAGAACTAAGTAGATTCAGAGTCTCTCATGCCTTTCAATCAAGATTTTCCCTCATTGGTCAATCCATTTGCTTCATGGGAGGCCACATCAGCAAAATATGGCCCAAGTAGGCCATTCACTCTTGAGCAGACAATCGTTGATATCGAGACTTATCAGTATCCCCCTAGGATAAGAGGTAAGCCTTATTTTTAGTTCAAGAGAACCCGTGAGCAATGTCCTAAACCTTTAGAGAAATTTGTCCATAGTGGCCTCCTGTCTGAGGAGAAAATGTTAGAATACCCTACCAGTAGAAAGTACCGAAGGCATCATGGCTTCATGAAATCAAGAGCCTCGACATCAAAGGCCCTTCCATGATGTTTGTCATGGGCTATAGTGGGTTTAGATGTGGCATTAATACACAAGGCCATTGGAGCCTATCCCTATCCCTTGTTTCAAAAATGATAAAGATTTCCTTGGAATAAGGCCCCATGATGCTCTACCTTCTGAGAATGATGCCACTTCTTCTAAATATGAGGACATTTCATCTCATTCTGATAGTGACGTAGATTCCCAATGTAGCCTTTACGAAGATCTTGCCTTCACGAACCTATTCCCGATTCTTCGGTCCTTACCTTATTTAAATCCACTCCCCCTATATAAACTTCCAATAGCCCTTGTATATCCTAAGCTTATAGATTGGGATCAACAACTTCATATGCCATTGGATTTATTTGAAAATGATGAGGCATTCACAGAGTTCATGGGACTCAGGGACTTTATTCCAGCTAGAGACCACAAGAAAGGATTTAAAATTCAACTAGATGCCTACACCTATTTTGGGGAAGAAGCAAAGATGTGCGGATGGTTAAATAAAAAGGTTGTAACTAAAGGTATACCTACTTCTGAGAAACCAAGAAAGAAGGCTCGACGGAAATCCCATAGTGACAAACTCTTTGATGAGCTCATAGACAAACAAAATGAAGAGTCTAAAGATGAAGTGATTTATCCATTTAAATATGAATCTTACTATTCCCCATGATCCTACACAGATGGAAGATGCTTATAAAATGCTTATTGAGGAACATCAACGGCTTAACATTGGCTCAGAGGAGCAACCCAGAATAGTCAATCTGGGAGCTTCACTCTCATCTCAGGAACAAAATACCTTTATAGAGCTCTTAAAAGAATATGTGGACATATTCACATGGACATATGTAGATATGCCTGGTTTGGACCCTGAGCTAGTTGTGCAAAACCTCGTTGTACATCCAGATGCCAAGCCAATCAAACAGAAGTTGAGAAAGATGCATCCTAAGGTGGTGCTCTTGGTCAAAGAAGAGTTTGAAAAATTGTTAGCTATTGATTTCATTAAACCTATTGACTATTTAGAATGGATCTCTAACATAGTCCCAGTACAGAAAAAACCTGTTGGCATAAGGATCTACATGGATTTCCATGACATCAACAAAGCATGTCCAAAAGATGATTTTCCCCTACCTAACATCAACATGATAGTCGACTCAACCATTGTCTATGAAATGTTGTATTTGATGAATGGTTTTTTAGGTTATAACCAGATATAAATTATGGAGGAAGATCAACATAAGACAACATTCATCACCCCTTGGGAACATTACTGCTACAAATTCTTGCCCTTTGGGCTTAAGAATGTTGGAGCTACTTTTCAGTGGGCCATGACCATTATTTTCCATGATATGATAAGTGACATCATGGAGGATTATGTTGATGATATCCTAGCAAAATCCAAAAGTAGAAAAGAACACCATGAAGTGTTGAGGCATATCTTTCAACATCTAAGAGACTATAAGGTTCGTTTGAACCCTAAGAAATGTGTCTTTGGTGTTTTATCAGGAAAACTCCTAGGGTTCATTGTCTCACAAAGAGGGATTGAAGTAGATCTTGCAAAGGTTACGACTATCATAGAGATGTTGCCCACTTACCACTTTCAAGCGCTGAAGGAGTCTACAAGGAAGATTTAGGCAATCCGTTGCTTTATCTCACAACTTACGGATAAGTGCCACCCCTTTACTCATTTGCTCAAGAAAGATGTCACATTCAATTGGGGACCTTATTGTCAAAAATCTTTTACGCTACTCAAATAGTACTTGTCCAGCCCACCTGTACTAATGCCACCCACCCCTGGTGAACCTCTCCTCTTATACATTTCCGCTAACTAGTTTTCCATTGGTGCATTACTTGCCCAATATGACTTAGCCCATAAAGAGAGAGCAAGTTTACTATCTTAGCCACACCTTGATCACATACAAGTTGAATTATCCCCAAATAGAAAAGGCCTCGCTGGCAGTTTGTCTTCACATTTTAAAAGCTTCACCATTATCTCCTGAATAATAAAACCAAGCTCATATCCAAAGTTGACCCTCTTAAGTACCTTTTATCCAAACCCCCTCACAGGCCGAATGGCTAATTTGATCATTCTCTTGAGTGAGTTTGAAATTGAGTTTGTAAATTAGAAATCTTTAAAAGGACAGGTATTGTCTGATCAGTTGGTAGAAGCTCCTCTCCTAGGAATGGAACCTTTATTCTTAGATTTACTAGATGCATCTATGATGTATATTGAAGAATCCATAGAATGGCAGGTTCATTTTGATGGATCTTTTACTTCCATGGATTTGGAGCAAGAGCGGTCCTCATCACTCCAAATGGTGATGTCATACCATGAACGTTATGGTTGGGATTCCTATGTACAAATAACATTGCAGAGTATGAAGCACTCATCGCCACCTCGGGCTAGCTATTACATGGAATATCAGACAACTGCGAGTCATTGGGGACTCTCAACTTTTCATAAAATAGGTTAATGATGAGTACAAGGTTAAAGATGAGAAACTTATTCCATATAAGAAAATGGTTGAAACTTTGAAGGAATATTTCACACAAGTCATATTTGAACAAAAACCAAGGTTGCATAATAGATCTGTGGATGTTATGGCTACTATTGGGTCTCTCTTATGCATAGCACCTAAAGAAAGCAAGATGCCTTTCTTCGTGGAACATCTACAGGTACCTACATATGATATGCCAGACTCATGTTTGACATCTGAAGTTGTTAGTCCTTTATCCCCTTACTACGACCCCATCTTCCAATACCTATAAGATGGCACCCTTCCCCCTGACATCACCCATTCTAAAAAGAAATCCCTCATTTTCTGCATATCCCGTTATACACTCCTAGGAGGCACCCTTTATCATCATGGCTATGATGGGAATCTGCTTCATTGTTTGGATGTTACTTGATTTTATCCACACAATTAAGGAGGTACATAGTGGTATTTATGGATCACATACTAGTGGCATGGTCTTAGCCAAAAGCTATTGAGAGTAGGCTATTATTGGCCTCTCATTGTCCACTCAAAATTCCCTGCTCTCAAGAAAGTGAATTTTCAAAAATTTTGAGTTTAAGTGTCTTCTCTGTTATACTTAAAATGTTAAAAATCGTGAAATTGAGACAATCTGCATTTTTGGGTCATTTTGTATGTTTTTCGGGCCTGTCGGACATTTTTGTCCCACATGTCCCAAGTTCAAAAGTGCGCTGTGTTCCCCAATCGGCCGATTTCCCGAAGTTTTTCTTTTTCGGGCCTCTGTCGGAACTTTTGTCCCAAATGTCCCAAGTCAAATTGTGCAAGTTCCATTTTCGGATGAATCACACAGAACCGCGTACTTCGCACTTTCTTGTCCCAAGTGTCCCAAGTTCAATCGGGCAAGTTGTTCCATTTTCGACCAAATCACCCGAACCGCGTACTTCACGTTTTCGCATCCCAAATGTCCCAAACTCTTCCTAACCCATTGTCACCTTTTTTGCCCGAACCGGTTGAGTCATGTGTTTCGCGCATTCGTGTCCCACGTGTCCCAAAAGGCATTTGTGCATCTTTTCCCCGCTTCACCCGAATCGGCCGAGCCGTGTGTTTCACGCATTCGCGTCTCACATGTCCCAAATGAACCAAGTGCCATTCGTGCTTATTTTTCCCACTCTACCCGAATATCATGCTTATTCAAATTGGTAGGTATGTATTAAATGCACATTCATTGTCTTTCTCTCTCCTAATCAGCTATATAATGAGCAAACCCCCTTTGCATTTTTCACACTGCTTCCATGCTATCCTTTGCTCGAACCCTTGCAATCTAAAAACCTGCGCGTGTATCCCTTTCCTCTGTATTTCCTTCCCGAGTCTAGTTTGTGTCTCTGTCCTCCGAGTTACTATCAATATGAAGATCAAATTTCAGGGACAGGAACAAATCTCGCCACTAGAATCTTCGTTTCCAATGTTGGGGACAGTGAAGCTCGTCATCTTGATTTCGGTGATTTTTGGGCAAGGATGGTAGATGCAAACCCTACACCAATGGCGCAGATGATTCACGACAGCGGTTTGGCTTTTGCTGGAGGTTTCCCAATCTTAGTACAGTGTGCTGATACAGTGCTTTCATGCGGAGCTCACTTCGACCCTGATTCGAGCGAATTAACCAATGTACACGGGGAACTCATCGCCAAGCTGGATGCTACCACCATTAGCACTGCACTGAGGATCCCAGAGATGGATAATGCCATAGTTGTTTCCCGGGATCAAGCACAGGCCCTGTTTAATCAAGACAGTGACAAATACAAGGCGCGGGTGGCAAAGTCATGGCTTAAAAACCCTAGGAAGGGAGCATCTCATATATCCAAGACTCTCTTTCGAGTAGATTTCAACGAAGAGTTTTCAGATTTCATAATCCTACTGGCTCGGGTTATGGGCTTACCTTCTACTAACGAGTTCCATTTCTGGATGTGCCCGCTCATCAGCATGGTGTGTGAGGGAACCCAAAATATCAACTGGGTGGAAATCATCAGCATGAATTTGGTGGAGTAGTTTATCCAATGTACAAAAGAAATAAAGAAGTTCTACATGACTTCATACCTGATGTATACTCTGGTGGCATCAAGGCAATGGTTTGGTTTTTCTTACATTGATGCCCACAAAGATGATCCTGTATACGCCTACTGCCCGCAGTTCACCCTAGAGACCAGCAATCACAATTTCAGAAGGGTAAATGATGCTTTCACCATGTACGTGGTCAGGCTGCTTGAAGGTGATACTACTAGAAGGTTTTCTGATGAAGCCATGAACCTGATATCGCACTACGGTGCCTATTTTATTCAATTCAAAAAATTCTCCTATATCAGGCTTGCTGGCTATGAGAGCACCCCTTTGAGGCTTCCCATGTTCTGCAGTGATAAGATGGCTTTGATTGAAGTATGCAGGCAATTAGACAAATTGCACAGAACCTGCAGAGACAAGAAGATTTCTGGTTTGCACTTTCCCATCTCTTTGGGAAACTACACTTGTAAAATAGCCCTAGACGCACAGAACATAGAAAGAGCCCTGGTTCCTATCACTGTTCATTTCTTCAAGCCAAGAACTTGCTTTGACTTGAAGAATTTCATTGAACAGAACATCAAGATAATCTATCATCATAGGGCAGATACAGAAGACTACTGGGCTGACTGTGCGGATGATTTTGAAGCTAGAAGGAGGCACTATGGTAGGTTCTCTCTGCAATTGATCCAAGAACTCGGCTTGTACCAAGTTCCTGAAGGACTCCAGGATGACAATTCTGATCTATACTCATATGAGTATGACAATGTGGTTAAGCACACTCCCTTGGAGGACTTGGATTGGAACAGGAAAGAGAAAGATGATCTAGCCGAGATCCTTGCTCCAGTCTTAGTCAGGACTAAGGTCTGGTTTGACAGGAAAGTTTGAGAGCTCAGAAGGCACTCAGGAGAATCCTCTTCCAAGGATGTTTCAACACCAAGGAGGGAAGCATCGACTCCCATATCAGACACACCTGTGCAAACCCCTCCTGCCTCATCAACGCAAGGACCTGCAGCTTCCACTCCTTCATCCACTCAAGTGTACCAGAAGAAACTCAAAGAGGTTAAGAAGGAGCCTGTGGAAAAATATCCTCAAAGAAAGCAGGTAGAAGTGCCTTTGGGACCAGAGAACATCATTATTCTCGGTGAAAGTGAAGAGAGTGAAGTGTCGGCCCCGCAAATGCTCCCGAAGATCCAACCAGATAAAGATAAGGAAGTCCAGAGCACTAAACTTCCAAGTTCTATTGATTCCTCTGCAACAATTGTTTCCAGCGCCCCACTCACATCTCAACTTGAGACCACAGCTGTGCAAAACCTTGAGCATCATGAGCTCTATGTCTCTTGGTCCTCTTGCCCCTCTTGTTGCTTCCACTTCCTCTTTTGCATGGGTTCAACCTTTTTTTGACAAAGTAGAAAGAGGAAATCTTCCTCTCGAAGCTCAGGGCCAAATTTTGATGTCTGTGCAGCCATGTTGGGCACTACTCCTTCTCGTGCCAAGAAAGCCAAAATCACCTCCAGAATAGTGTCTGATGCTCAAGGTCAGCAATTCCTAGAGATTGCTAAGCCTACAGTGGACAAATTAGAGCAGGACTTGTAGGCATCTGACTTAGAGCTCTCAAGAATTCCAATGGGAGAGTCTACTCCTGAAGGTGAGATCCACAACCTCCAGGAAACGGTCACAAGAGTCATTGGGAGGGTAGAGAAAGGGTAGAAAACTATTGAACAGTTGGAGGAACAAGCCCAGATTCTCACAGGTTTCATCAAATCTCTTTTGTCTAAGGACAAAGTTTTGGACCCTACCCCATTGACTACTCTTCCACCACCTGTAATTTTGAGCCAAGATGAAGTACAGAGTATCAAAGACATGCACAAGTATTTTGTCTATGGCAGAGCTATGGAGGCCATGGTGGAAGATATGCTTGTTGCAGGATTGAACTTCATCGATGAAGCTTTCAAACTCCATGGAAAGGTAATAAACTTGCAATGTAAATTTCTCCTCCACTATCGGAGTCATAGATAAAGAGCTCAAACTCGAGAGCCAGATAGTAGACCTCCGTCTCATGGGATAGATAGATGAGAACATTTTATTGGAAAATAAGGTTTTTGATGATGCAAAGGATAATCTGTCAAAGTCCTAGGTTTACAGCGTGGAGTGGAAGATCAAAGTCTTGGAGGAGGCTTTGGGAGAGCTGAAGAATAGCTGGCAGAAGGGTGAAGCTTTCAAGACACTGGTTGTATCAGCTTTCAAAGATATACATTGTCATCTTCAGGATGAAACTTCTGGTGTGCCCCTTTCCTTGCAAGAAATCAAAGCTCAATTCAGAGCTTTTGTCAAAGATAATCTATTCAAGGAAAGCTCCATCTCCAAAGAGAAAATGAAGGAGATCTGCTCTCTTCAATCTACCATTGAAGAAGAAAATAAAGATTATCATACTCATGTCGAGTTTGATAAAGAAATGGAGAAGTGTCTCGGATTTTGGGGTCGGGCCACACCAACACGTCGGGTCCCTCATGGCGAGATACATAGCCGAGGCATTGAAGAGATTTAGGTAGTGAATTTTGAAGTCGGTGGGTCCCTCCCACCGTAACCACACTGTCTTCTTCTCCATTTTCTTCTTTTATTTTCTAATTCATTTTCTCGAATTCATTGTAATTAGTTGAGGTATTGCGATTGGCAATCCTTAACTAATCTTTAGTTAAAAGAAGTAGTTACAAAGAGTAACTGATTTGTAAGCTATATAATGGCCTCTCCACGCCATTTTGAAGGAGGAAGAACTTGGTTTATTTTCTGAAAGTGTAAATAGATCATAAAGAAATCAATACAGAAGGGCTTTCCATTCTTTGTCTATCTGATCTCTGTTATCCCTAAGCTTTCATTTAATTTTTGTGAAGATCATTTGTCTCTAGTTTGTTAGTCTTGCCGATTGCATACTCTCCAACTTTGCAAGCATGGTGATCTTGTATAACCAAGAAGGAACTTTGTGTCCTTGATTAATGAATCTGTAGAACTTTGTGTCTTTAAATTCCATCTTATTTATATGATACAAATGATCTTGTTTCAATTCACTGTAACTTCGCATACATAAAGAATTACTCATTATCTATAATTCTCGCATTTTGCCTTTCTCGCTCATTCTCATATTCTCATTCCTTAGTCCTTTTGTAATTGATGATCTTTATAGAAAACACTTTCGTAATATCCAAGTTCAACCAGAAAATCATGTTTTGTATATTTGTAAATAGGTTCATTTCTGAATAAGGGAACCTCTCCCATTAAAGAGGAGGGACTTCTTGTCCCCTGATTGTTGCTCTTCGTAAAGTCCTATTTGACGACCAACAGTTTTTGGCGACTCCGGGGAAAATCATATTCCAGTTCTGTAATTTTTGATCATCCTTTGATCTGGCAACTTCACGTTTTACTCAAGGGAGAAGGGCCCTTGGTATTGAAGATTCTCAGTTTCAGCTTTTGGAGCAGCAGGGTTTTCCTTTCCCTTCAACAAGAAATAGAAGGACTCGTTCAACAAGCACTCCACCTATTCAAGATAGAATTCCTACGGGTGGTATTCCTTCAGAGCCAGCTAGTCCTAATCTTCGAGCTTTGATTCTTGCTTTAGTGTTGCGCCTTTCCAAGCCGTTTTTCCAAGAATGGTGGTACCATTGCCCTGGGGTCATCGTGTTGGGCCCCTTGCTCTTCCTCAGCCTTTGCATGAGTTACCCAGAGGTAACCGGAAGAACTTCCCTAAATTCAAAGGTGATGGCAAAGTGCATCCTGATGAACACATCGCAGCCTTCATAGTTGCATGTGGAGTTCTGGGAGTTGAACATGAAGACGTCTCCATGAGACTATTCGTTGAGACTTTACAAGATAATGCTGCTGATTGGTTCTATCACCTTCCGGCTGGTGCTATCACTAGCTGGGACACCATGAGAACTAGGTTTGAAAACTGTTTCAAACCAGCAGAAGATGTGCATGCCTTGCTAGCCCAAATCTCTCAGATAAAGAAAGATTCACCAGAGCCCATGAGAGAATTTGTGGCCCGATTCAACAGATTGATCAATAAAATTCCGGTAAATACTCGACCTGTTGATCAAATCCAAAAATGTTTCTTCCTAAATGCCCAATCACCTGAAGTTAGTTATGCGCTGAGAAGGGCTAATCTCACAACATTGGTTGAGGATCAAACTCTTGCTGTTAGTGTTGAGGATGATTTGATCATGTCAGGGAAGTTGAGGAGAGACCCTTCCAAATCTAAGTCCTTGCTTCCTCCTCTTCCACTCCTAGACCTAATATTGATCCATTAGTTCAAAAACTTGTGAATGATCTCATTTCTATAAAGAAACAATTGGCTCAAAGATGCTCCTTTGCAGAGACATTCCAAGGAGGAATTTCCAGCCCGAAATTGTTTGCCTCGCTTCTCAAACAAGATTAGCGCTTGAAGGACCTCCCCAAAGGTTCCCGCTGTCAATGCAACCTGTGAAGTCGAGGAACCAGAGGATGATGAGGATAATGAAGCTTGCGAGGAATTTGTGGAAGAAGTTGATGATGAAGCAGATGAACTTGAGGGATCTCGAGTTAATTTCTTCACCACTGAGGGCATTGATGATGGAGATGATTATGATGAAGTGGTAGCAGACATGAATAGCGAATCATTTGCTGTCATGACTCGAGAGCAGACAAATCAGAGGGAGAAAGTGACGCAGCCCCCCAAGAAATCTAAGGAGCAGCCGGCAACTATCCCTGTAATTGCAAAAAGAGGATCTCCTATCCCCACTTCATCTACACCAAAGGTGAGTCCTGTCAATCCTACTAGTAAAGTTACTTCTTTTTCTCCTAAAGTTGATAAACCTAGGATCTCAAGTGATGATGGCCCGTCCACTTCTGGGTCTTTTGATATTATTGATCATCTGAAAAAGACTAAGGTTCAAATTTCAGAGGCTGAGTATTATCAAACCCATCCCAAAGCTTTTGCCAAAATGATTCAATTTGTCAATTCCCATTCTAAAACCACCTCTAAAGGCCTTTTACCTACTCCTACTTCGCACTGACACTAGTCCGGTAGCTTCACACCTCACCTAATGACAAAATTAAACCATTTTATGTAACACTTCTTATAGCTGGTCATAGGCTCAGTAATTGTGTCATTGACTCAGGAGCCTCAGACAATGTGATGCCTGCTAAAGTAGCTCATGCTTTAGGCTTGACCCTCACACGCACTTATGGATCTTGTTACTCCATGGAGAGTAAGGAAGTGCCCCTGGTCGGAAGAATTAAAGATGCACAAGTGGCTTTTGCTGCTTTGCCTGAAAAGAGAGTTTTGGCTACCATCTTAGTAGCAGATATTCCTCCTTCATACGGGATGTTGCTAAGTAGGAACTTCTGTAAGGATGTGGGTGGAGAAATTCAAATGGATTGGTCACATGCACTCGTACCTGTTAATGGAAAAATGAAGAAGTTGATGCCTGAGAAGCAATCTGAGTATATTGTACAAAAACGGATGATCCTAAAGCACAAATACTCTATGAGGATATGGGTCATGGCAACTACATGATTATGTCCCCTGATGAAATCCAACTCCCCAAAGTGTCACCTAAAGATCCTAATGGTGTTTGGATTTTAGAGTTTGATGGAAGTTGTTCCTCAGCTGGTTCTGGAGCTGGTGTCCTACTGGTGTCACCTGAAGGAAGCCTACATCCTTTTTCATTTAAGTTGCAGTTCAAAAATACTAATAATACAACAGAGTATGAGGCTCTCATTCTTGGACTGCAAGTGGCCAAAGAACAAGGTGTAAAGAATCTTCTGGCTCGTGGTGATGCAGAATTGATTGTAAAGCAAGTCAGAAGCCTTTTTCAAGTAAAAAATGGAAGGTTGAAACATTACCGGAATCAGGTTTGGGATTCCATTGAATTTCTTGATGCTTTCTCCATCGAAGCAATACCTAGGGAGAAGAACAACAGGGCTGATTCACTAGCAGTCTCAGGGTCACTACTGATTCCTCATCCTGACTTCTCTCAGGATAAGTTCACCATTGAGATGGTCCATCGACCTAGTGTACCTGATAATACCAATAACTGGAAAGTTTTCAATGATGATCAACACTTGCTTTCTTTCCTTGAACTCAAGGGTAATTTCGAATAGCTGTATTTTGAAGGAAGTGACAACCTGCCTCGTGAAAGTGTGCCCTTTGACAAAGTAGTCACCCAAGGAGAAGAAACGGATCAGGATGGATGCATCAATCTCAAAGGAAACAAGATTCCTAAAGGATTGGTGAGTTTAGAGGAACTATTTGATAAACATGACAGGTATGTGAAGTCTAGAGCTTCCACTGGACCTCAACAATCAGCTGAGTATGACAAGATTGATATTGGGAGTTCTACTGATCCTAAGCTCGTGAACATTGGAAAATGTTGCACAGCAGATGAAAGGAAGAAAGCAATTGATCTTTTAAAGAGGTATAAGGATGTTCTTGCTTACTCTTATGAAGATTTGAAAGCTTTCAAACCAAAAGATATGCAACATTTTATTCCACTCAAGCCTGGAATCAAGCCTTTTAAGCAGAAACAGAGGCAATACAACCCCAAAATAGCTGACACCATCTTTCAGGAAATTCAGAAGTTGTTGAAGGCCAAAATCATTTTTCCCATTCACCATTCAACATGGATTGCAAATATTGTGCCTGTTAGGAAGAAAAATGGTGAGATCCGCATCTGTGTTGATTTCAGGAACCTAAATCAGGCTTCCTTGAAAGATAATTATCCTTTGCCCATGATGGATCAGGTCTTGCAAGCAGTAACAGGATCTGAAATGTTATCTATGCTTGATGGATTCTCGGGATATAATCAGGTAGAGGTTGATACTGCAGATCAACACAAAACAACTTTCACTACTCCTTGGGGTACCTTTGCTTACAAGAGAATGCCTTTTGGGCTCATTAATGCTGGTGCCACTTTTCAGAGAGCTATGGATCTGGATTTTGGAAGTTTGAAAGGGAAGTGTATTGTCATATACCTTGACGACTTGACAGTGTTTTCTAAAACAAGGGCGGATCATTTTGACCACCTGAAACAGTTCTGCTAAGATGCAGAGAACATGGGATTTCTTTGAATCCTAAAAAATCTGTCTTTTGTGTCACCGAGGGGAAATTATTAGGGCACATCATTTCCAAAGATGGTATTAAGATTGATCCTGAATGAGTACAAGCTATCCAGCAAATTCCTCTCCCAACCAGCAAAAAGGGCATGCACTCTTTCTTTGGTAAGATCAATTTTTTAAGAAGATTCATCCCTGATTTTGCAGAGTTAACTTTGAATATTTCTCAAATGATGAAAGGGAAACAAACATTTGGTTGGTCTTCTGAAGGAAAGGAATCCTTTGAAGGTATCAAGAGAGCTATCGCTAAAACTCCTATTTTAGCCTGTCCTGATTTCAGCAAAGATTTTATTATCTATTGCTATGCCACAGATAATACCTTAGCTGCTGTTTTGACTCAAGAAGACTCTAACGAGCATGAGCTCCCAATTGCGTTCATGAGCTATATCCTAAAAGATCATGAGTTAAAATACACCATGATGGAGAAACATGCTTTTGCAGTGGTCAAAGTTGTTAAGCAGTTTCGTTTTTACATCCTCAATTCTCATTCCATGGTGTTGGTTCCAGATACAACTGTTAAGTCAATTCTCACACAACAAGAATTTGGATCCAAGAGAGGGAACTGGGTTGCTAAGGTCCAAGAATATGA
Source organism: Taxus wallichiana var. yunnanensis (assembly GCA_018340775.1). Lineage (NCBI taxonomy): Eukaryota > Viridiplantae > Streptophyta > Pinopsida > Cupressales > Taxaceae > Taxus > Taxus wallichiana. The sequence goes on along the minus strand of CM031236.1, from coordinate 221,756,233 downwards.
CATTGACATCAAACCGACCAAGCTGGTTCGTGGAAAAGGTCTTTGTGAGCTCATTGCTGAAGGAGCTAAGCATGAATTACTGGAGAACAAAGTTGGCCTTCCTACCGTTCTGTTCCTTAGCTCAGTTGATGAATGGTATGTTGACATTGCTCATTTTCTCACCTATGGGGAATGCCCCTCTCATTTAACTGCCAAAGAAAATAGGACTGTTAAATTGAGGTCAGTGCAATATGTGTTGTGGGAAAACACCTTGTTCAAACGTGGATTAGATGGAAGATTTTTGAAATGTGTGGACAAGGAACAACAGAGAAAGTTGCTCTCAACTTTTCATGATCAGGCATGTGGAGGGAACTATTCATCAACGGTCACTACTCACAAGATACTTCGTGGAGGATATTACTGGCCTTCCTTGTTCAGAGATGCATCCAAGTGGGTTGATAAATGTGAGGCTTGTCAGACCTTCGTGGGAAGACCCAAATTGGCCTCTTTGCCTCTTAAGCCAGTTGTAATTGAAGAACCTTTTCAACAGTGGGGTTTGGACTTCATTGGAACACTTAATCCTGCTTCTAGTGCTGGTCATACTCATGTACTAACTGCCATGGACTATTTCACCAAATGGGTGGAAGCTATTCCAGTTAAGAGTACTACTTCTGAAGTGGTATGCAGCTTCATCAAAGAGAACATCTTGGTAAGGTATGGTGTACCTAACAAGATTGTAACAGATAATGCTTTGAATTTCTCTTCAACTGAGATAATGGATTTTTGCTATGGGTATGGCATTTCTTTGGCTCACTCCTCAGATTACTATCCTCAAGGAAATGGGCAAGCAGAATCCACTAATAAAAATTTGGTGACTATTATAAGGAAATTAGTCAATGAGTCTCAACGAAACTGGCACAAGAAGCTCTATGATGCTCTTTGGGCAGACATGATTACACCAAAGAGAGCTATTGGAATGTCTCCTTTTCAAGTGGTATATGGAGTAGAAGCTCAATTGCTAGTAACAGTGGAACTGCCAGCCTTGCATCTAATGAAGGCCATTGAAGATACTAGTTTCAGTGATGCTTTGGATAAGAGAATTATGTACCTTCACAAACTGAATGAGGACAGATTGGAGGTTGCTGATAGGATATCTGTTCACCAGCAGAAGGTAAAGGTCCTGTTTGACAAGAAAGCTAGGTTCAGAGATTTCCAAGTTGGAGACACTGTGTTGTTATGGGATAAAAGGCATGAACCTCGTGGCGGCCCAAGGCAAGTTCGATTCCCTTTGGCTCAGACCTTTCAAGATCAGACACTTTTCTAGTAAGAATTCCTTTTACCTTGATTACATGGATGTTTCTCCTCTCCCACTTCCTTATAGTGGGCAGTACCTTAAGTTTTTCAAGTCTTAGGTGATTAAGGAGTCCTTTGTATATTTCAGTATAGTGTTTTTGTTTTTCTTTCTTTTTTGTTTTGGTGTGTTGTCCTCTGTATTGGTTTGCTTTTTGACTCCGTGGCCCAATGGATAAGGTAATGGTCTACTTCCCCGAGTTTGTCTAAGTTCTTACGTTGTCCCATTCCTTGAATTTATGCCAAGTCATCCCCGGAAGGAGCCACCGGTTGTCCACTCAAAATTCCTGCTCTCGAAAGTGAATTTTCAAAAAAATTTGAGTTTAAGTGTCTTCTCTCGTTATACTTAAAATGTTAAAAATCGTGAAATTGAGACAATCTGCATTTTTGGGTCATTTTGTTTGATTTTCGGGCTGTCGGACATTTTTTTCCCGCGTGTCCCAAGTTTGAAAGTGCGCTCTTCTGTTCCCCGATCGGCCGATTTCCCCAAGTTTTTCTTTTTCGGGCTGTCGGAACTTTTTGTCCCAAATGTCCCAAGTCAAATTGTGCAAGTTGTTCCATTTTTGGCCAAATCACCCGAACCACGTACTTCGCACTTTCTTGTCCCAAGTGTCCCGGTTCAATCAGTGTTGTTCCATTTTCGGCCGAATCACCCAAACCGCGTACTTCACGTTTCTGCGTCCCAAATGTCCCAAACTCTTCCGGACCCATTGTCACCTTTTCGCCCGAACCGGCCGAGTTGCGTGTTTCACGCATTCGTTTCCCGCGTGTCCCAAAAGGCATTTGTGCATCCTTTCCCCGCTTCGCCCGAATCGGCCGAGCCACGTGTTTCGCGCATTCGTGTCTCACATGTCCTAAATGAACCAAGTGCCATTCGTGTTTATTTTTCCCACTCTACCCGAATATCATGCTTATTCAATTTGGTAGGTATGTATTAAATGCACATTCATTGTATTTCTCTCTCCTAATTGGCTATATAATGAGCAAACCCCCTTGCATTTTTCACACTTTGCTTCCATGCTATCCTTTTCTCAAACCCTCGCAATCGAGAAAACTCCTCGCACGTGTATCCCTTTCCTCTGTATTTCCTTCCCGAGTCTAGTTTGTGTCTCTGTCCTCCGAGTTACTATCAATATGAAGATCAAATTTCAAGAACAGGAGAAAATCTCGCCACTAGAATCTGTCGTTTCCAATGTTGGGGATAGTGAAGCTCGTCATCTTGATTTCGGTGATTTTGGGCAAGGATGGCAGATGCAAACCCTACACCAATGGTGCAGATGATTCACGATAGTGGTTTGGATTTATTTGGAGGTTTCCCAATTTCGATGCAGGTGTGCTGATATAGTGCTTTCATGCGGAGCTCACTTCGACCCTGATTCGAGTGAATTAACCAATATACATGGGGAACTCATCGCCAAGCTGGATGCTGCCGCCATTAACTGCTTTGTGAGGATCCCAGAGATGGATAATGCCATAGTTGTTTCCCGGGATCAAGCACAGGCCCTGTTTAATCAAGACAACGACAAATACAAGGCGCGGGTGGCAAAGTCATGGCTTAAAAACCCTAGGAAGGGAGCGTCTCGTCTATCCAAGACTCTCTTTCGAGCAGATTTGAATGAAAAGTTGTCAGATTTCATAATCCTATTGGCTCGGGTTATGGAATTACCTTCTACTAACGAGTTCCATTTCTGGATGTGCCCGCTCATCAGCATGGTGTGCGAGGGAACCCAAAATATCAACTGGGTGGAAATTATCAGCATGAATTTGGCGGAGCAGCTGTCCAATGTACAAAGAAATAAAGAAGTTCTACATGACTTCATACTCCGATGTATACTCTGTCGGCATCAAGGCAATGGTTTGGTTTTTCTTACATTAATTCCCACAAGGATGATCTTGTATCGCCTCTTGTCCGTAGTTCACCCTAAAGACCAGCAATTGCAATTTGAAGGGTAAATGATATCGCACTACGGTGCCTATTTTATTCAATTCAAAAAATTCTCCTATATCAAAGCTTGCTAATATAGAGTACCCCTTTGAGGCTTCCCATGTTCTGCAGTGATAAGATGGCTTTGATAGAAGTATGCAGGCAATTAGACAAATTACAGAACCTGCAGAGACAAGAAGATTTCTGGTTTGCACTTTCCCATCTCTTTGGGAAACTACACTTGTAAAACAACCCTGGACGCACAGAACATAGAAAGAGCCCTGGTTCCTATCACTGTTCATTTCTTCAAGCCAAGAACTTGCTTCGACTTGAAGAAGTTCATTGAACAGAACATCAAGATAATCTATCATCATAGGGTAGATACAGAAGACTACTGGGCTGACTGTGCAGATGATTTTGAAGCTAGAAGGAGGCACTATGGCAGGTTCTCTCTGCAATTGATCCAAGAACTCGGCTTGTACCAAGTTCCTGAAGGACTCCAGGATGAAAATTCTGATCTATACTCATATGAGTATGACAATGTGGTTAAGCACACTCCCTTGGAGGACTTGGATTGGAATAGGAAAGAGAAAGATGATCTGGCCGAGATCCTTGCTCCAGTCTTAGTCAGGACTAAGGTCTGGTTTGACAGGAAAGTTTGAGAGCTCAGAAGGCACTCAGGAGAATCCTCTTCCAAGGATGTTTCAACACCAAGGAGGGAAGCATCGACTCCCATATCAGACACACCTGTGCAAACCCCTCCTGCCTCATCAACACAAGGACCTATAGCTTCCACTCCTTCTTCATCCACTCAAGTGTACCAGAAGAAACTCAAAGAGGTTAAGAAGGAGCCTGTGGAAAAAGATCCTCAAAGAAAGTAGGTAGAAGTGCCTTTGGGACTAGAGAACATCATTGTTCTCAGTGAAAGTGAAGAGAGTGAAGTGCCAGCCCCTGCAAATGCTCCTGAAGATCCAACAGATAAAGATAAGGAAGTCCAGAGCACTGAACTTCCAAGTGCTATTGATTCCTCTGCAGTGATTGTCTCCAGCGACCCCACTCACATCTCAACTTGAGACCACAACCGTGTAAACCTTGAGTGTCATGAGCTCTATGTCTCTTGGTCCTCTTGCCCCTCCTGCTGCTTCCTCTTCCTCTTTTGCATGGGTTCAACCTTTTGTTGACAGTAGAAAGAGGAAATCTTCCTCTCGGAGCTCAGGGCCAAATTTTGATGCTGTGGCAGCCATGTTGGGCACTACTCCTTCTCGCGCCAAGAAATCCAAAATCACCTCCAGAATAGTGTCTGATGCTCAAGGTCAGCAATTCCTGGAGATTGCTAAGCCTACAAAGTGGACAAATCAGAGCAGACTTGTAGGCATCTGACTTAGAGCTCTAAAGAATTCCAATGGGAGAGTCTACTCCTGAAGGTGAGATCCACAACCTCCGTGGAAATGGTCACAAGAGTCATTGGGAGGGTATAGAAAGGGCAACAAACTATTGAACAGTTGGAGGAACAGGCCCAGATTCTCACAGGTTTCATCAAATCTCTTTTGTCTAAGGACAAAGTTTTGGACCCTACCCCATTGACTACTCTTCCACCACCTGTAATTTTGAGCCAAGATGAAGTACAGAGTATCAAAGACATGCACAAGTATTCTATCTATGGCAGAGCTATGGAGGCCATGGTGGAAGATATGCTTGTTGCAGGATTGAACTTCATCGATGAAGCTTTCAAACTCCATGGAAAGGTAATAAACTTGCAACAGAAGTTCTCCTCCACTATCGGGGTCATAGATAAAGAGCTCAAACTCTGGAGCAGTTGCATAGTAGACCTCCGTCTCATGGGATAGACAGATGAGAACATTTTATTGGAAAATAAGGTTTTTGATGATGCAAAGGATAATCATCAAAGTCCTGGGTTTACAGCGTGGAGTGGAAGATCAAAGTCTTGGAGGAGGCTTTGGGAGAGCTAAAGAATAGCTGGCAGAAGGGTGAAGCTTTCAAGACACTGGTTGTATCAGCTTTCAAAGATATACATTGTCATCTTCAGGATGAAACTTCTGTGTGCCCTTTCCTTTTGCAAGAAATCAAAGCTCAATTCGTAGCTTTTGTCAAAGATAATATATTTAAGGAAAGATCCATCTCCAAAGAGAAAATGAAGGAGATCTCGCTCTCTTCAATCTACCATTGAAGAAGAAAATAAAGATTATCATACCCATGTCGATTTTGATAAAGAAATGGAGAAGTGTCTCGGATTTTGGGGTCGACTACACCAACACGTCAGTCCCTATGGCCTTATGAGATACATAGCCGAGGCATTGAAGAAATTTAGGCGGTGAATTTTGAAGTCGGTGGGTCCCTCCCAATTAGTAACCACCGTCTTCTTCTCCATTTTCTTCTTTTATTTTCTAATTCTTTTCTCGAATTCATTGTAATTAGTTGAGGTATTGCGATTGGCAATCCTTAACTAATCTTTATTTAAAATAAGTAGTTACAAAGAGTAACTGATTTGTAAGCTATAAAATGGACTCTCCACGCCATTTTGAGGGAGGAAGAACTTGGTTTATTTTCTGAAAAAGTGTAAATAGATCATAAAGAAATCAATACAGAAGGGCTTTCCATTCTTTGTCTATCTGATCTCTGTTATCCCTAAGCTTTCATTTTAATTTTTGTGAAGATCATTTGTCTCTAGTTTGTTAGTCTTGCCGATTGCATACTCTCCAACTTTGCAAGCATGGTGATCTTGTATAACCAAGAAGGAACTTTGTGTCCTTGATTAATGAATCTGTGTTATGTTAAGAAACTTTGTGTTCTAGCAGATGTTATTTACAGAACTTTGTGTCTTTAAATTCCATCTTATTTATACGATACAAGTGATCTTGTTTCAATTCACTGTAACTTCGCATACATAAAGAATTACTCTGTTATCTATAATTCTGCATGTTGCCTTTCTGCTCATTCTCATATTCTCATTCCTCAGTCCTTTTGTAATTGATGATCTTTATAGAAAACACTTTCGTAATATCCAAGTTCAACTAGAAAATCATGTTTTGTATATTTGTAAATAGGTTCGTTTCTGAATAAGGGAACCTCTCCCATTAAAGAGGAGGGACTTCTTGTCCCCTGACTGTTGCTCTTCGTAAAGTCCTATTTGACGACCAACACCTACCATGGAATCAGATTGTTGCAACTTCATAAAGAAGTGTGAACTATGCCAGAAGTATGGAAATTTAATACATGCGCCAATATGAGCAAGCCTTACAGACCTATTACAATGCCTTGGCCATTCTCTAAATGGGGCTTGGATCTCATAGGGAAGCTCCATCCTTCTTCTTCAAATGGTCATACTCATATCATCACCACCACTGAATACTTTACCAAATGGGTAGAGGATGTCCCTCTTACCTATGTCATTGGTGTATAGATTTCAAAATTAATCATGAACCATATCATATGCCATTATGGGATCCCTCACCATTATCACCGATAATGGTAAATCATTAAAAATAAAATGGTTAAAACATTGTGTTAGTGCTTCCATATCTAACTTAAGTGGTGTACCCCTTATTACCCTTCGTAATGGACAGGAGAAGCCACCAATAAAACCCTTGTGTAAATTATGGAGAACATGGTCGAGTAAAACTAGCCGTAATTATCATCTACGATACATCCCACCCTCTTGGCCTATCGTACTTCCATCTCGCACTCCTACCGGTGTGACCCCTATTCACTTATCTATGGCACCAAGCCATCATACCATTGGAATTGGAGCTTCCTCCCCGAGAATATCTCTCGGGGACTATCTTGATAAGGATGAAGACTACGAGTTTCTCTCTAGCGAGTTAGAACTATTAGATGAAAAGTGTATCGAGTACTCAATCACCTAAAAGTCTATCACAACAGGGTATCCAGGGAATATAAAAAATGCATCATTCATTAGGAATTTGATTTAGGAGATCTAGTTCTCAAATAAAATCAGAAGAACACCATTAAAGATAGAGAAAAGAAAGGAAAGTTTGAGGCTAACTGGTTAGGTCCTTATGTTGTAATTGTAAAATATGGATCAGGGGCCTACAAACTTGCATATTCAGACGGTGAAGAGCTTCCAAAACCTATGAACAACATGCACTTAAAGTGGTTCTACATTTATGCATGACGATAATATCAAAATAAGACCTAATAATTAGAAAACAAAGAAAAAAAAAAGCAAAAAAAATGGGAAAATGAGAAAATAGTAAAGAAAAAGCAGGTTGTCCTCATGTGAAAACCACACAATTGTGGCATAGTGGGCAAGTCTTTAATTGAAAACTAGTTTTTGGAACTCAAAGAAGATTCACCGGACACAAGTTACTCTTACGGAAGGATGGGTAATCGTTACCACTTTTTAGATACAAATTTTTCTGCTAGGTCTAGGAACCCTACTAGGGTCACCTTTTCCTTGCCATGATATGGTTTGTTTGCTCTTATATCTACATGAAGGACATTACCTTTGTATATGCCCATCTAACGCTGAGCATAAAAGTACCATTTCCAATGTTCTTGCACATACGTGCGTGGCATTCTACGCTTTGTATATTCCTGCATCCCGATGGGGGCATCCACACTTCTTTGTTCTTGTACATTACTTTCAAAACATGACCTTGAAAAATACAAAAACATTCGAAAAACAATACACAAAACATGTAAACATTTGGAAAATTTCCCTTTCAGGGGATAAAGATACATTCATATCACAACGTTATCTTTGGAAACCTATACAAACAAAGGATAAATGTAGTTGCAAAAACTTATCTTCTTAGATAAACCCAAAACATTACAAAATATAGCAATGTTGTTCCATAAAATCAAAGTAGTGATTTAATTACCTTTATTTGTTGGTTTGTATAGTTTTGGTGTACTTAGTCCATTGAATTGTTAGTTCTTTAAATGGATCATTTATTTATCAAATTTTGAATCTTTTTTTATTTAAATTATGTATTACATTACATACATTTGAAGGCTCTCATGCTTGTAAATAACTCTTGCGATTTCTTTGATTAGACATGTACATCCTTTTAGGGTTCATTTTTACTTGCTTAGCTTAGATCTCATTTTATCTCTTGTTAAGGGTTTGTGCATGTGTTTGTTTAGTAGTAGTATGTGTATATTTGTTTAGTTTTGTTAACTTTTGCTTGTGTGTTTTTACACAGTTGTTTGTTATCACATCTATCATCTATCATCTCATCACATTTATAACATCATCCACTACATCATATATATACAAAAATGATAAGTATTACATCATGCATGTATGCTAAGCTAATCATCAAATATTGTATCATCAATGGGGGCAAGAGGGGTTGCGCATAATCACAAATCTATCCCCCCCACACCAATATCATCTAGTATCATCCCAAATGCTAGAATACAAACTCAGAGATAAATCATGAATCTAAAAACATGTGGCGCCATCTATAGATACATCATCAAATATGAAAGAAGGAAATACATACATTTCTAAATCTAAGATATGCCACATACATGAAAGAAAGAACAAACATACATCATAAATCCATCATATAAATGATACATCAAAATGTCCATATATATACATGTATAACTGTCCAGGTCAATACTCAAAATAATACATCATCGATACAATGTGCCATAAAAATGGGCATGCATCAAAAGAATTGAGCCTTCATCATGAGGCATCATCAAAATAATGGTATATAAAGCTATACATCGAAATCAGCCTTCATAAGAGGCATGTATACAAAATATTTGTACAACAAAAGAATGTAGAGCTCAACCACAACTCTCACCCTCGCCAGGGCTCCTAGGTCTGTCACCTGGTCAATGGAATAAGGGTGGCTGGGATGGACCTACACTAGGTGTACCACCAAACTATCTAGATGGCCCCTGTCTAGCTAGCTGCTCTGGCATAGGCTGCCTAACTGATCTTGATGAATGGATTGATCTCTGTGATCTAGAACCTATTGTGTTCGTCTCTAACTGTCGAGACAGTACTCAATCACTACTCTGGGGAACTATCCACGAAGTAGGTAGTCCTGTAAAATAAAGCCTCACCACCAAGCCTCGTAGCATCACGGATCAAGTCAGCATCTCCAGAGGTGAGGGATACCTAAAGGGAAACATCGTGCTCACCTGTCACTCTGCCTAAATTAGCCTCATCCTGTCTCAAGGAGGTAGCCTCTCGATCTCTCTCTGCGGTAATAGTCTGCACCTGGGCTTGTGCCTCATCCCTCTATGCAAGAAAGCCCTGTGATCCTATGTATACATGATCCCTTTGGGCAACAACCATCCGCACCTGAGTCTGGGACTAGTGTAGGAAGATCAATATCCCAGAGCCCCCTGTGCCACCATTTCTCACACTTGACTCTGCCATGTAACATTATCACTACCCTAAGTAGCATGTGCCTAAGCTCGATCTCTTTCTACTATCAAAATTTGTAACTAGATGAGTTCTTGATCTTACTCTAATGTGAGGGCATGTACACGAGTCCTCGTTATATCTCTCTTGCCAACCACATGTAACTCGTACATCGATGGCTACCTATAACTACTACTAAAGAGAAACTTGCTGATCACCGGCTACTACTCTCCAGGATATCAAAAAGTGGTCATTTCTCTGGTAATACCTAATGAAAAGGGGTATAAATCCCTATTAAATGCCCACTAGGGACAACTCTATATCAAAGGCCCTATATACTGTCTCGGCTGGGCTTAGGGGCATGTCCTGTGGCTGCCGTGTGTACAGGACCCTGTCCCCTACCTTTGACATGCTAGTGCGCATCGAGGCTCACCCTCGGCATGGTCATCATCACTGTCATCTCTTCCCTCACCACCGCTAGGAGGCCCCACTAGAGGAGGCCTCAAGTCGGCATCGTATGCTACTCTAGATATGCTCAAACAGTGTGGGAATATAGTGTGGTACTATGGCCCATACTCCAAAGCATAGTGCCTTGATTTTGATCTCTCTAAACAACACCCAAATAATAGGCACCACCTATCAAAAGCTAGTCAGTGCTCTATCATGGGCAATTTATGGTCCCATATCAAAAAGCTCTCTGGCTCTACGAGCATACCATCTATCTGGCCTAGAAACATCCTAGGTAACGCCAAACTGCCACTGGCATCGATCTACTCAGATAACTCCCGTATATAGCTATAGCTACCTAAGATAAAATGCTTAATGTTAGTAGTCTTTGAGCTCTAGACCATCCTCTCGGCCATTGAAAATGTCTATAAGGCCTTTATGCAATAGAAGCGACACATCTCATCTAACTCACACCTGTAGCGGTATGTAACTCCCATGAAGGGTCACACATCATCCCCTGTTGGGACCCAACCCATCGTAGAAGGCTCACCGGGAGCTCGACCTCTCAGCACACCTGGGGGTGACCAATGGCAATGTGGTCCCATGCCTAAATCTATAACAAATGGGCAGGTCCTACTGTCTTCTAATGGTAGTAAGTGATCAAATGGAGATCCTAGTACAAGTGTGCTAATATGCACCCTTGAACCCTAGCAGTAGGTTTGTCCCTCCACCAAGCCAAGAATCACTCCTAGGAGTCCAGCGGAAATGAAGCACCAGTCTTGTCAGGGAGTAGAACTCCACTAACAAGAGCCATCATATAGACCACTACATGGTCTAACTCTAGATCATCTATACATTAGGATAGTCTGATGGACATCCCGCACCATGGTATGGTAGGAACACTGAACAAATGTGTGATATGATGCTGAATGTCACTCCAATGGCTCGTTGTCGATAAGTTGTCCCTGAATCGGGACATGTATGATGTGCCATACATCCTCTAAGGTAATAGTCATCTCCCTAGTCGAGAGGCAAAAACACTGGCTCTCACTATGCCACCACTCTACTATGGCTGTCAAAAGGCCATGATCTAAAGTAATTTGTGGCATCTCTACCACATGGGATAGTCATGTCATGTGCAAAGGCTCACAGGGTCACTTTATCATCCTCATCAAATTATACCTCTATCACATTGCTAAGTAGGCATAATTCTCATGAGTCGAAGAATGGGTAACATACGCTACAAAATCAACACAAGTGTTAGGCATATAACATTTCTATAATATTTTTCTAATGAAAAATAACTACTTTTAACACATCTAATTTACTAACTATTCTTTTCTTTTGAAATAATCTCGTCTTTGTTCTTCTATACTTGGCTATTTTCTAGTCGAGTTGTCTTTTTTATGAACTTCTAGTGCATACATGCCTCCTTTGCACCTACACACCATAACTAATGCATACATGCCATTTCGGATGCATACGCGCACATCCCCTTCTTCTCTTTTTTTTTTGTGCTTGCCATACAAGATGCATACGCACCCTCTTTGACACACACGCGCGTTTGCGTGTCTATTCAAAATTTAATTGATGCTTACGTGCCCCCTCAAGTCTTTTCCATAGGTACATGTGCGCGTACCTTCCTTTCCTAATGGATAAACATGCGTGTATCCATTTCTTCTAGATAGGGATGTGTGTGCATTCTTGTCCCTCGTAAATGGTTACGTGTGCACATCTGTGTTTGTTTTGACACATGTGTGTGCACATAACCATCAGCCGACGCATACGCCTACGTGCATGTGTCAAAATTTCTCCTACCTACTCTAGAAAACCCTAAAAATGGCATTAAATGCGTAATTAATAGGGGGTTAGGGTACTCACGAATGGTCCATCTACTAGGTCCCACATGTACTCCCAGATGTGATCCGCGTGCCTCGTCCTCCTCGGTATCCTTTCCATCTCACTCCAGGGCTCTCACTTTCACTCATGGTAAAAATTTGTAGAGGCTCTAGTTGAAATGAATTGGTTGTGATTGTTTCTTGACCTCGGTGAGTATATTAACCTACCTCATTGCCCTTGGGGCATCTTTTCTCTTTGTGATCATTCTAACCTTCTTCTATCCGTTGTGATAATTATTTTTGTATTAAAATGATTATTTTTACTAATTTTCACATGTTGGGGCACTTCATGCTGTCCAACGGTCACTTCTTCATCGCACTGAGATAATTTACGAACCTTTCAAGTGCCTTTTCCTAACTTTTCCTCTATTTTTCCCCCGTCGTGAAAATTATTTAATAATTTATTTTAAAATAAATTATTCCCAACCCATCTTTCTTCTTGTGGGTGTATATTCCGAGCTTTTTGTGACTTTACATTCATCCTATCACCCTCGCACATATTTTTAAGAGATCTTTGATCTTTTGAAATTCTTTTGACTGATTAAAAAACCTAAAAAAAATTCACAAAAATATTTTAAAAACCGCAAAAATATTAGAAATTATCAAAATAGCTTAAAATTGATTAAACCAATAATCTACAGCTGAAATTATTATCTATTACATGGCACTCATCGCAGATCTTATTGAAATTCTCAAAATCATTTGAAACAATGACTAGCACATCACCAAAATCTTCAATCACCTACACAAGCTATGTTTCTTACTTCATCTGTACTCTGGGGCACTATCAATTTCTTGGTACTATTTTTGTTGTGCATATTGCTTTTTCATAGGAAAAAGTGTCCTCCATCTTCTCCCTTGCATAATACACCATGCTTGGGGCACCATTCTTCACCTTATTCATTTATAAGAACATTTGGGACTTCATCTCGATAAATAAATATTTGTGCAACTACCTTAAACGTTGTTGGTTTAAGTGTGTGTGATTGTACTTATTTCCTGTCGGGTGATTCTGTTTATTTCTCTTCTCACAAATCAACGACATATCATCAAAAGAACTCATTTTCCCTCATATCATCATTAATTAATTACACTAAGCTAATTAATTAAGTTTCTATCCAACAAATACCTAATTAACGACCTTAGTTAATAAATCACCCCTTCTACCTAGACTAATTAATTATTATTAATTAATTAGTTTTCCCTTCCATTTAACCAATAAATCAATATTTAATTGATTTAATCCCCTTATAATAGCCTAAATCGCACTAATATTCTTCTAATTGGCTTCTATAAGCTTACACCTACCTATTAATTAATCACCTTTGATTAATTAAAATACCCCCCAACTCCCATGACTTGCTAAACATGTATTAAACCCTTCTAAAGTAAGGTTACCTTTAATAAAACAACCTTATCCATTCCTAATCATGTTTTACCTTTATCCCACATTCATGAGAATGTGTTGAATCCTTTATCCTTTGGGCTATATAAAGAGCCCTCCACCTACCTTTTTACTTACACCTAAACTCCTAAGAGAGCAAATGCAAAGCATATAGCAAAGAGACTAAGAGCTTGCACCTTGCCCTTTTGAGAGTTCATCATCTTGAAGAGTTAAGCCTCTTTCTTAAGTGCTTAGGTCATATGGGAGGTGTCAAAGGGGTCTTGTAGCCCAACTTTGATAGGCCCTCATTCCTAGGTTACTTGGCATACTAAGGACAACTATTTTGATAGCCATGGAGCTTACTTAGGTCCATTCATTTATTTGTTGTTAGAGAATAGAGGAGTTTAGATATTTAGCATTGTTAGTTTCAAAGTTTGTATTGATGAATGCTAGCATCTAACCCTTGTTTAATTCTTATCTTGATGGTGTTTAGTTTGTTGTTCAATTCTTGCTAAGTTAAGGCTATTTAGGTGTTAGTCTTTACTCATATTAGCATTATTTTGAAAACAAACACATGCACACATTTGGCACACCCGGTGGGACATACTCCATTGTCCTTTGCACTTAATTTCAAGTTTTTGTAGTTAAGTTTCATTTTTGGTTACTAACCCTCTTTTACACATGTTGATCTAACTTGTTTTTTTAACTTGTTTTGTTGAGTTTGCATGTGTTGGGTCTTCCTTGTAGGTATGAAGGAGGTGAAGTGCTGTCAAAATTGGAATTGATGGGAAAATTTCAAGATTTCTCCATGTTTTCATTTTTAGAGCTTACTTTTTTAACATTCTACATGCTAGTTTTGTCAATTTCTTGAAAATTTTAAATTCTTGAGCATGTAGGTTAGTGTTTGATAGTGCTTGAGTCTTCTATTTACATATTAATGTGGTGGGTTGCTGTCAAAATTTAATCTTGGTGAGAAAATTTCAAGATTTCATCATGTTTTCATTTTTAGAGCTTACTTTTTCATCATTCTACATGCTAGTTTTGTCAATTTCTTGAAAATCTTAAATTCTTGAGCATGTATGTTAATGTTTGATAGCGTTGAGTCTTCTATTCATATATTAATGTGATGGGTTGTTGTCAAAATTGAATCTTGGTTGGAAAAATTTGCCCATTTTGCAGATTAAGGGACGTTTTTTTGACATTTTTGAGTGCATGTCAAGTGCATACCCGTGAGCATAAGAGCATATGCGTAACCCATCTTCCGAAGGCCATAACTTTTGCTCCCGAACTCAAAATGACTCCATTTTTTTGCGTTGGAAAGGTATTGAAGTTAACTATGCAATGAAAACATAAATTTAGGATTTATACTTACAAAATTTAGGTTTTTTTATTTAGTTTAAAACTGGTCATTTTCTAACATGTCTAATGTTTTGATGAATGTTGTATTTCCATGCTTACTCGATTTAGACCAAAGCGTGTGTATGCTCTTCTCTTGCACCTTTTGGTGATCTTGAGAATCAAAAAACAACTTTGATCTATATCTTTTTAACATTGGGATTAAACTTGGAAATTTGATTATTCATTTTGCTTAAGGGAATGAACCTTTTACAAAGCATTTTTCAATGGTCCTTTGATTTGAAGTTTTCCATTTCTATATAGTTGGGATAAAGTTTGTGTATGCTCTTCTCTTGCACCTTAGGGTGATCTTGAGAATCAAAAGCAACTTTAGTCTTCATTTTATAACATTTGGTAAATTGGAAACTTCATCTTTCACTTTTGGTTTAAGGGAATGAACCTTTTACAAAGCATTTTTCAATAGTCCTTTGATTTGAAGTTTTCCATTTCTATATAGTTGGGATAAAGTTTGTGTATGCTCTTCTCTTGCACCTTAGGGTGATCTTGAGAATCAAAAACAACTTTAGTCTTCATTTTATAACATTTGGTAAATTGGAAACTTCATCTTTCACTTTTGGTTTAGGGGAATGAACATTTATCAAGAATTTTGTATGGTTCATTGATTGAAAAGATTTTCTTTACTTTTTAGTTGGATTATTTGTTGTGTATGCTCTTCTCTTGCATCCTTGGATGATCTTGAGAATCAAAAGCAACTCTTAATCCTCTTTTAAATAATGTGATTTTCTTGGAGAACTACTAACGCTTGAGTGCAGGACCTAAAAATGCTTGTCAAAGAAAGGAGGAATCAAAACAAAAATCAAAAACTACTAATACAGTTGTTATACAGGTTGCCAAAAGGTGTTCAAGAAAACCACACCTAATTAAACAAGATAAAAAGAACAACATATTCAAAACACTTATATTGGGTTTGAAAAAGGTACGTCCCTCTCCGCTCAATGGAACATAACCCCTTTGGCATAACGCCTTAAGCTACAACAATGGGGGTGGTTCCAGGAACCCCAAAGTAGTCCACGCAAGAGGGAACCTTGTGGATGAAATGGGAAGTGCTCCGCACTACCTACTTGACTAGTGATTCCTTTGTGAGATAGCGTTATAGGTTGTCCATTGTGGCGACCCCAGTGATAGTACACGTAGACGCACTAGTTGCCTACTATTCTTGAAGGGGGTAAAGTAAAGCCGAGATACTCCCAAACTAGTCAGTGTGACTTTTTGGGTAAATCACGCTCGCTCGTGGCAACTTTGTAACACCTAGGGTGAGAGAACCACCTAGGAGAATATACTTTGGCTAGGAGCCCACTTTGACCATTTTAAAATAGTGTTGAGTTGTGAACCTTCTTTTTGAGAAACGTGTGACGTATTACTTTCGCCTAGTTTTTACTTGCCTTAGGGCGAGGTGAAACTCTGTTGCCAGTGAGGCTAGCATTTTTGTCATTTTTCTTGATTTATTTCCTTCATATTCTTTTGACACTTTGTTGATCAAAAGAGGTGTGATTACCTTTGTGTTTCCATTCGACTGTTTCTCTCACTTTTATGTCCATTTACACCCATCCATGTTTGCGGTTGGGTTAGTTAAACGTCTAAAGTGAGCGGAGGCATTTTCACGTCATTTGGTAGCCATTGTGATCTTGATACCCACGTCAAGATCGTCATTGTAGTTAGGCATGGTTCATCACCGCAGACTTCCATAGAGGAGTTAGCTTGTTTGTCTCGTATCATTACAATTTTGATATTTACGTCTTGTTTCTTGTAAACTCGACATAAATACCTATATTGTATGGTTACGCTGCACACATTCTTAACTATTCCTAGCTATACTTTGAGATTTTTTTTGTTTGGTTTTATTATTACCTCGATTTCAAAAGGTGCTAGGCACTACCATTTGTGCGTGTTATATCAATAACACCTCGATATCAATACTTCACTTTCTTGCAAAGTGGGTTAACATATCTTGGTGATATTGTTGTGTCATTCACAAATCGTAATTGGCACTTTTTGAGATATAGGTCTTAATCAGACTTGAGCTTGCTCATCGTATATCTTGATTGGGAGATCGCATTTAACTTCATGTATTTACTTACATCTTGTTCATTCCTTTGAACTTGGCATAAGTGGAGACATCTTGTTAATCATCTGGCATGTCATAAATTACTTTGAAACGTAGTCTAGGAAGTACTTCATTTGATTAAGTTTTGGTACCAAATGATTGTTTCATTGGTGACTTTATCATTCTATCACATTGGTATTCTCACATTGTTAATTTACTCTTAACACATACATCTTGTGTTTCACTTAGGGGTAGTCATTGAATTTTGAACAAATCTACAACTTACCTTAGTGAAACTTATCACGAAAACATGGCTCCCAAGACGCGTCTAGGTTTAAAGAAACAAACATATGAGGAACAACAGGCGCAAGCTTGGGAAACCTCTAACAGACAAGGGTCAAACCCATTTATCGGACACGATCTAGGACCACTATTTTCTACAGAAAAGGAAACAGAAGAAATGGTCGACCATAGTGGAAATGAATTAGAGTCACCACATGCGTGGACTTTGATTTTGACCCTACTCTACTAGATGAGTTTCTCCTTAGAAACAAAGATAGAGTTTTGGCATGGGTCGTGGAATTAGGGGCCAAATTTCCCACCGAGAATGAACCAATATTACCTACAAATGACACTACTAAGGAAGAATGCCCCCTTATCAATATGGAAGATATTTTAATAGGTGGGCATGCTTCCACTTCTTACGTAGAAAATGATAAAGTGGTAGGGCATAGAATACCCCTCATCAAAGTGCCACGAAGAAACAAGATAGAACATGAGACGGGGAAGAACCTCCACAATACGAAGAGGAAGAACCTTTAGAAGAAGAAGACACAAACCAAGTCACAATCCAACAACAACTCATAACCTAAGCCTAAGCAACTAGCTTTGCTTACTTTCCAGTACAGAAAGACACAAACAAGAACGTTCAAAAGTCAAGGCCTAAGTTTAGGATCCACGAACTCCATCGAGAAAACCAAGGAGAAGAAGACACGGGGTATCATCATGTACACGTCCCCTTCTCCCACTAGAGAACAATTGCTCACACAAGAAGTGCAATCTATGAAAGCAACACTTGCGAGCATACAAGAAAGCAATATAGGGAGTATTAGGAAATACCAATACGAAGAACTATGCCCCTATCCTTTTGACAAGACAATGACCCTTCAACCCTTTCCAAAGAAATTTGATATGCCAAAGTTTGAAAATACAAAGGAAAGGGAGACCCAAGGGATCATGTTAAATATTTCTACATGGCATGTCAAGAGGTGTCTTATAGTGATAATTACCTCATCAGACTTTTTCCTAAGAGTCTCGGAGGTCAAGCATTGGAATGGTTTACGCACTTACCACGAGGATCAATTTTCACTGGCCAGAATTGGCGGAAAGATTCGTGCGTCATTTCTCGTATAACATAGAGAGTGACATCACCATGGCAGACTTGTGTGGCACAAAACAATGCGCCCAAATGAGACCTTCACCAGCTTCCTCCAATGATGGAGAGGGATAGCTAGTCGCTTCCCTTGTGCTTTCCTTGAGAAGCAGCTGGTTAGTATTTTCATCCCTAATCTCAACCTAGATATAGCTTTCCACCTCCAAATGCATTGTGTCCACACCTTTGAGGAGGTTATCGAGAAAGGGATTCAAATAGAAAAGGCTCTCATTGCCAAAGGCACCCTCAAAACCCAATCTAAAGACAACCAAAGTGTCAAACCCATTGAAAAGCCAAAGATCTTTAACAAAAACAAAAATGTGGTGGGAGATGGAATCACTGATTCCAAACGTGTTCAAATGGTCCAAACTAGTCAACCTTTTAAACTAACCAAGGGCCCAATTCAACCACCACCAAAGTGACAAACATTCACCTCCCTCAATGAACCATTTGTCCATCATACTAAAATAGTTGGATGCGGCCCACATGATGACCTATCCTACAATGCAACCATTTGATGACAACACTCCTAAACCTTCATGGTATAAGGAGCATGAATACTTGTGAAAATGCATCGCGTTAAAGGTCATAAGATAGACAAATGTCTGTGGCTTCACCACTATATTCAGACCTCATTGATAATGGGGAGATAGAGGTGGATAACCCTGGAAAAACACAAACACCTAACGAGAAAATGGGGATTTATAAGGAACCATTCCCTAAGCATGATAAGTCGAAAAAGACAAAGCCGGATCGGGAGACTCATCCCAAACCTATAAAGCTGTGAATTACTTGTATACCAAAAGAGATAACAATCATTACGATTCACTTATCGGATGTATTCACTCCCCTGCTGACCATGTCAATACCATCTGGATCAAGGGAAAGGACTTGTGCTTGCGTAAGGCATGCCCACCTCGTGATTCCAGGAACCCTCTCTGTTGACCCCACAAACTAGTAAATATAACCTTTTAGAACAACTTGAGAGGACACCTGCTAAGATCTCGATCTTAGATCTTCTCAAGATATCCAATGTGCATAAGGACATTTTGTATCAAACTCTTCAGGGGTCGGGAGTGCCTTTAGAAGTTGATCTTGCGTACCTTCAAGCCACGGTGGCAAATATTGCACCCAGTGAGCATCTCACTTTCAACCATAGGGAGGTCCCTACCGAGAATCCTAAACATAATCTTCCCTTATACATTGAGGTAGTTGTCACCCGCAGGAAAATCAAATGGGTGCTTGTGGATAACGGATCTGGATTGAACATCTGCACACTTAAATTAGTCAAACAATTGGGACATACGGAGGCAGATCTTGAGTCCCATATCATCACTATCACCGCATACGACAACGCGGAAAGAGAGTCAGCAGGCACCATTACGCTGCCCATGGAGGTGGGCCCCACTTGCCATCAGACAAGTTTCACGTCCTAGACTTGGAACTTCCATATAATATGCTTCTAGGCCGACCATGGATTCATGCCATGCAGGTCAGTGCCATCAACATTTCATCAATGCATCAAGTTGAAGCATGAGGGACATACGATTACAATACCAGGAGATTCAGAGCCCTTTGCTCATTGTAGAGCTCTTAATAGCTTTGCACGAAAGGGTACATACGCATGTCCCTCCACGATATAGTTCCCTCTTCATTATGAGGCCATGGAATCTCGAGTAGATTCAAATTCTCTTAGTTCTTGCACTCATGGGGCATCTACTTCAACATCTCCATTTAATTCATGGGAGATGAAAATCTGGAATATGGTTGTGGGGAGTATAATGTACAACAAGCACTCTTGGTTTCTGACCTCTCCTTGTCACCCAAGACTAGAGGTCGACCCAACTACCACTTCAGAGACCTAGAGAGGAACACACTATTGGGTCATTCTTACCTAGAGGCTTGTTAGCTGAGGAAAAATTGCTTGATCCACCTACTACTTGGGTCCCTGAGGACACTCAGCCATCTTGTTATCAAACCCCGAGAATATGAAAAATCTAGCAGAATGATGTACTCCATGGGCTACAAAGGCCTAGGATGTGGTAAGAATGAACAAGGACAAAGGGAACCAGTCCCTCTCCCCCATTTCAAAACTGAAAAGATATGGCATCGGGATTCACCCTTATGGGGCACACCCTAACGATCAAGATGTGACTTGTTCAGAGCGTGAGGATGGCTCCGATTATCTAGACAAGTGATACGGATTCCTGTTGTAGCCAATATGAGGATCTGGCCTCCACGAACCTTTTCATGAATAATGTTGTCTTGACCATAACCCCCATTGAACCAATCCTTGACCTTGTGTACCCTTCCCTTGTTGAATGGGACCAACAACGTCACGTGCCACTAGATTTATTCAAGAATGATGAGGCTATTGCAGAGTTCATGGGCATAAGGGATACAATTCCCATTGGAGATCACAAGAAGGGTTTCTTTATTGACTTAGACACCTACGCCTACTTTGGCGAGGAGGCTGAACTTCGTGGTCAACAAAATTTAAAGAAAAGCGAGGGCAAGAGTTCTAAAGAAAAGCCTCGGCAAAAATTCAAGTCCAAGTCACACAGTGAAAACCTCTTTGAGGCAGGTGACAAACAAACAAATAAGAAAATCAAAGGACAAACAAAGTGACCACGCCAAGGATGAAAATCTCGTAGAGACATCCTTGGATGAAGATCTCAACCTACCTCCCGATCCTACGCGTATGGAGGATTTATCAAAATTGTTAGTTGAAGAAACCATTGATGTCAATATTGGTACTGAAGAAGATCCCAAGATAGTAAAATTGGGAGCATCACTCTCGGCCAGAGAACAAAAGACGTTCACTATATCTCTTTGCGAGAGTTTATTGATGTGTTCGCATGGTCTTACAAAGACATGCCGGCTTAGATCCACTTTGGTCATGCCACACCTAGTTGTGCATGCAGAATACTAAGCCTATCAAACAGAAGCTCAAAAAGATGCACCCAAGTGGCCTTGTTAGTTAAAGAAGAGTTGGAAAGGTTGCTTGCAGTAGGATTCATCAGGCCAATTGATTATTCTGAATGGATATCGAACATTGTTCCTGTCCAGAAGAAACCTATCGGTATCCGAATCTGCACAGATTTTAGGGACATCAATAAAGCTTTCCCTAAAGATGACTTTCCATTGCCCAACATTGACATGATTGTTGACTCAACCACAGGGTATGAAATGCTATCACTCATGGATGGCTTTTGGGTTATAATCAAATTAAGATCGTTGAGGAAGACCAACACAAAACAACTTTCACAACTCCTTGGGGCACCTTCTATTATCAGGTGATGCCATTTGGCCTTAAGAATGTGGGAGCAACTTATCAGCGGGCCATGACAGTAATATTTCATGATATGATTCATGACATCATGGAAGACTACGTAGATGACATCCTGGGAAAGTCCAAAACAAGAGAGGATCATCCTATCATTTTGCGGCGTATCTTTGAACGCCTGCGTGAATACAAAGTCAGGATGAATCCAAAGAAGTGTGTCTTCGGTGTGCTATCTGGAAACTATTAGGCTTCATCGTCAAGATGAGGTATTGAGGTAGACCCTGCTAAAGTGTCTGCCATCACAAAAATGCCTCCACCTGAGAATATCAAGCAACTGCGTAGCTTGCAGGGGAAAATTCAAGCCATTCACCACTTTATCTCCCAGCTTGCAGATAAATGTCACTCATTCACTCATTTTCTTAAGAAGGATGTCACTTTCATCTAGGGACCCGAGCAACAACAAGCCTTTGCTTTGCTTAAATAGTACCTGGCTAATCCACCTGTCCTCATGCCTCCCACTCAGGAGAACCACTTTTGCTCTATATTTCCACTACGTAATATGCTATTGGTGCACTGCTCACCCAATATGACCTTAGCCATAAAGAGAAAGTAGTGTACTATCTGAGTCACACCCTCATCACCTATGAACTTAATTATCCTCAGATTGAAAAGGCTTGCTTGGCCATTGTTTTTACCTTTCAGAAACTTCACCATTACCTGCTAAATACTAAGACCAAGCTCATATCCAAGGTCGACCCACTCAAGTATTTGTTGTCCAAACCCACCCTCACAGGTAGAATGGCTAATTGGATCATTCTACTCAGTGAGTTTGATATAGAATTTGTCCATCAAAAATCAGTTAAAGGACAAGTACTTGCCGACCAGCTAGCGGAAGCACCTTTGCAAAGCACAGAACCTTTGAGTCTGGATCTGCCAGATGCATCTTTGCTCTACATTGAAGAATCTGTCATATGGCAGATACATTTTGATGGATCTTTTACGTTTCATGGTTCAGGTGCAGGAGTGGTCCTTATTACTCCTTCGGGTGATCCTATACCATGCAGGCTTTCCACCTGGCCTTCCCTTGCACGAACAACATTGCGGAATATGAAGCACTCATTGCAGGGATGAAGCTAGCCATCAAGTGGAATATTCAACATGTTAAGGTTGTAGGTGATTCACAGCTAATCATCAAACAGGTTAATGATGAGTATAAAGTTAAGGATGACAAGCTCATACCTTACAAGAAGTTGGTGGAAAACTCGAAGGAGTATTTTGTGTGCATTACCTTTGAGCAGATCCCAAGAGCGCAAAACAGATCGGTAGATGCTATGGCAACGGTGGGATCTATGCTTCGTATTCCCCGGGAACAATGATATGCCATTTTTCGTAGAAAATCTACACCAGCCCGCGTATGACGTGCCAGAATCTTGCCTAGCTTGTGAGGTTGTTGGTCCCTATTCCCCATGGTACGAACCCATTTTCACCTATCTTAAGGACAATACTTTCCCTCCCAATATCTCCCATTCTGAAAAGCAAAGCCTGATTCACCAGATAGCCCATTACACCCTTTTAGGAGGTACACTTTATCATCGTGGCTACGATGGGAATCTGTTACGTTGTCTGGATGTGATGAGTCAATCCAGGCAATTAAAGAAGTACACGAAGGAGTATGCGGAGCACATACAAATGGAATGGTCTTGGCTAAGAAACTGTTAAGAGTAGGTTACTATTGGCCCACCATGGAAACTGATTGTTGTAATTATGTTAGAAAATGTGTGCTTTGCCAAAAGTATGGAAATTTCATCCATGCTCCATCATGACCATTACTGACCAATCACTACCCCATGGCCATTCTCCAAGTGGGGACTTGATCTAATAGGGAAGCTTACTCCTACCTCATCTGATGGTCATACACATATCATCACAGGCTACAAATACTTTACAAAATGGGTGGAGGTTGTCCCTTTAACCTATGTCACAGGAGCACAGATTTCTAAATTCATCATGAATCACATTATTTGCCGATATGGTATCCTGCTGACCATTGTCACAGATAATGGGAAGTCATTTAAGAACAAAAATGTGAAAGGTCTTTGCCAACGGTTCCAAATCAGATTGAAATGGTCCACGCCATATTACCCTCAGGGTAATGGACAAGTTGAGGCAACAAACAAGACTTTGGTAAGGATAATGGAGAAGATGGTTAGCAAAACCGGTCAAAACTGGCACCTACAAATCCACCCAGCCCTCTGGGCCTACCGAACATCAATTCACACTCCTACGGGTGCGACGCCATATTCCCTAGTGTTCGGGACAAAATCTATCATCCCTTTAGAGATTGAACTCCCATCCCTGTGAATTTCTCTTCGGGACTATTTGGATAAGGATGAAGATTATCGAGTGGCAAGATTGGTTGAGTTAGAGCTCTGGATGAGAGGCACATTCGCGCTCTTAATCACCTGAAGGTATATCAACACATAGAATCTCCCACAACTACAACAAGAGAATCATCCCTCGCTAGTTTGAGGTGGGTGATTTAGTTATGAAGGAGAACCAGTTCAACACCAGAGCAGAGCGAGAAAAGAAAGGGAAGTTTGAACCACACTGGTTAGGACCCTATGTCATAGTTGCCAAGTACGGCACCGGGCATACAAACTGGCTCACCCCAATGGTGATGAGCTCCGAGAGCCAATGAATGCCATGCATCTTAAGAAGTTCTATGCTTGAACATGGCACAAAAATTAAAAAAATACAAAAACAAAAAAAAAAAATCAGAAAAAGAAAAAGAGAAAACAGGTCATCCACTAGTGAAAACCACGCAATTGTGGCACTTTGGACAAGTCCTTGGGTGAAAACCGGTTTCGGCGCCTCGGGAGGATTCGTTGTTCACAAGCATTCTATATTAGAAGGGTAGTTGTCTTTGTCCTGGACTTGGTTCTGCCTTCGAGTTTCCTTGTGCACACCATCTAGTCCAGCCTTGATCCGGCTTTGCCTTCTTCTATTCATCTGTAAGGGACATGGTCTTTCGTTATTTCCCATCTTACATTGGGGGCAACTCAATGACTTCACCTTCTTGTTCATAAGTGCGTGGCTTCTGCCCTTGTATATTCCCCACCTAACACTGGGGGCATCCATGCTTTCTTGGTTACCTACACATAGCTTTGGAAAACTGTTAAAAACACAAAAACAATAGAAAATTGTTTGAGAAAATTGTTTTGAAAAACAAAAACAATAGAAAATTGTTTTGAGAAAAACACAAAAACAATAGAAACATTGTTGTTTGAGAAAACACAAAAACAATAGAAAATTGAGAAAAACAAAAACAATAGAAAATTGTTTTGAGAAAAAACAAAAACAATAGAACATTGTTTTGAGAAAACACAATAGAACATTGTTTTGAGAAAAAAAACAATAGAAAATTGTTTCGAGAAAACACAAAAACAATAGAACATTGTTTTGAGAAAACACAAAAACAATAGAAAATTGTTTCACAAAACACAAAAACAATATAAAATTGTTTCACAAAAACCTAAACAATAGAAAATCGGTTTATGAAAACATATCTTACAAAAACATTTACTTGCATTGTCTTGTTTTCTTGCTTTGCTTGTTGCTTGTATAGTGTTTTGCGTGCTTACTTTTGAGTTGTTTGTTGCTTGGGTGTACTTTGTCATAGTTTATCTTTTCTTGCTTAGAATAGATTCATTCTTGCTTGTGCATATTGTAGTGGGTTTCGACATGCTAGTGTGTTAATTCTTTATTTCTTTCTTAATGCATTTGGTTGTGTTTTGTTACTTGTTAATAAGGCATGGTGATTCATGGTGTATTGCATTAATTCCTGGTGTTCTTTGTAGCATTTGGTTGTGTTTCTTGCATGTGCTCTATTTTGTTATCATTCACATCACATTACCATCACTATCATCATCATCATCATCATACATCATATATAAACAAAAATGCTAAGTTTTACATCATGCATGCGCTTAAGCTAATCATCACATATCATATCATCAATGGGGGCAAGAGGGGTTGCATAATCAAAAATCTATCCCCCACACCAATATCATCATATCATCCCATCCATATACATCAAAATAACACTTGAAAACAACATTTGATATTGTCTACAGATCTATCATCTATAATCTACATAGCACGCCTCAAATGATCATGTGCGATCACCATCTCTCCCAGTGTCGAGCCTCATGGTAAGTTTTCTAAAGTTGAGTGGTTAAAATGAACTGATTGCGATGTTTTTACCCCCAGGGGTATATTAACCTATTTTTCACCGATCGGACAGTCGGGACACCCATTTAGCTCACCATTTTCTCCTCATTATTTGTGGAATAATTATTTTTAATTAAATATTTTTCTCTTATTTTCACCGTATTGGGGCATTTTTGTCAATACCCTTTCTTCTCCCTCGGACAATTTTATTGCTCCCTGGCGATTTTTATTCTTCTTCACACCCTCGTAAATAATTATTTTTCAAATAATTATTTTTTCTTAATTTTTCCACTAAACAAGGACATTATTTGTCGTTTGTTTCTCTTTTCTTCCACCTAGGGCACTTTCTGTTGCCCCTAGGCCCTTCTTTTTCTTCTTCTCCTTTCTTCTATTGTTTATCATGGTTTAAAAAGCCAAAACAATACAAACATTTACTATATCAAAAAAATCCAAAAACAAGGCAAAATTTTTTTAAAAAAATTCCTAAAAAGTAAAACACCCTACAAAATGGTAACTTGCTTCTTACGGCTGAAACTTGTGTCTTGCGCATGGTATTTTCTCCATATCTTGTTGGTTTGTCTCACATCTTCCCGATTAATATGACTCATGGATCACTGGATTCACAACCATTCACAAAAGCTAGTTGCTTGCTTCATCTGTACTCTGGGGCACTTTTGGTTGCCTGGTGTTGTTTCGTTGCACCTGAAATGCTTTTCATGGACCCCATGTCCATTTTCATTTCCCCTTGCATGTATCCTTGCTTGGGGCATCATTTTTAACCCTTGTCATCAATCACAACTTGTGGATCTCTTCAGCACTGATAACAAAACATTTGTACAACTATCTTGACCATTGTTGGGTTGGATATGTGCGTTCGTACTTGTTTTCCCTGTTATATGAGCTTGTTTCCTTCTCGTATTGCATTGCATTATTGTATGTTGCGTGGAGTTGGTACTTTCAGCAATGGAAAATTGTTCGTAGTATGGCTTTTCATGTCATTCTACCTTTGTCGTATGCTTATATTTTTCATAAGGACCGATGATGTAGTTCCTATGGCAATATGATGACATCAAATTTGTTCCAAACAAATAAGCGGCTAGAGGTTAAGCTCTTCTCTCCCCTCATCCATATTTCTTCTACACCACTTCCCTTTCACCCCTAATTCTCCCTCTCCTCGGGGCATCCTGCCTCGTCCCCATTCTTCTGCCTACTTCTCATCTTTTTTGATCGTCGATCGAAACTTCTTCCTTCATCACCCCATCGACACTCGAGGGCATCTCTCCCTCTACTAATTTTTCTTCTATCCCTTCAAAATCTCTTCTTCTACTATCTTTGAAGTGGCATCACTTACGCCACCCCAAAGAGGGGAAAATGTAGACACCTATAATTACACCCAAGCAATTTAAATACTTAAATTGCGCTAATTATCCCTTTCTCACAAATCAATGACATATCGTCAAAAGCACTCATTTTCCCTCATATCATCATTAATTAATTACACTAAGCTAATTAATTAAGTTTCCTATCCAACAAATACCTAATTAACGACCTTCCATTAATAAATCACCCCTTCTACCTAGACTAATTAATTATTATTAATTAATTAGCTTTCCCTTCCATTTAACCAATAAATCAATATTTAATTGATTTAATCCCTTTAATAGCCTAAATCGTACTAATATTCTTCTAATTGGATTCTATAAGCTTACACCTACCTATTAATTAATCACCTTTGATTAATTAAAATACCCCAACTCCCATGACTTGCTAAACATGTATTAAACCCTTCTAAAGTAAGGTTACCTTTAATAAAGCAACCTTATCCATTCCTAATCATGTTTTACCTTTATCCCACATTCATGAGAATGTGTTGAATCCTTTATCCTTTGGGCTATATAAAGAGCCCTCCACCTACCTTTTTACTTACACCTAAACTCCTTAAGAGAGCAAATGCAAAGCATATAGCAAAGAGACTAAGAGCTTGCACCTTGCCCTTTTGAGAGTTCATCATCTTGAAGAGTTAAGCCTCTTTCTTAAGTGCTTAGGTCATATGGGAGGTGTCAAAGGGGTCTTGTAGCCCAACTTTGATAGGCCCTCATTCCTAGGTTACTTGGCATACTAAGGACAACTATTTTGATAGCCATGGAGCTTACTAGAGTCCATTCATTTATTTATTGTCCATTCATTTATTTTAGTTGTTAGAGAATAGAGGAGTTTAGATATTTAGCATTGTTAGTTTCAAAGTTTGTATTGATGAATGCTTCAGCATCTAACCCTTGTTTAATTCTTATCTTGATGGTGTTTAGTTTGTTGTTACAATTCTTGCTAAGTTAAGGCTATTTAGGTGTTAGTCTTTACTCATATTAGCATTTAACAATTTATTTAGGCTTTAGTTTGTGTTTCATCTTCTTGCATTTGAGCTGAAAGCATTTAATCTTGTATTTCATAGCATTAACATGGAGTAAAAGGGAAGATCCATTGGCCTTGAATCCATTAATGGGGAGATCTCTTTCTCTTAACACATAAACTAAATGCTTAGATCCTATTAGGTTCATTATTTCAAGCTTTCAAATAATAGAGATTAACTTCATTTTCTTAGTTTGCATGTTTAATTCACATTAATGTATGCAAAGAAGAGAACCTTTGTCATTTCTTATCACATGGTCATTTCTTATCACATGGTGTATTGATCAGATTGTAAAAATCCTTTGGGGTTTCTTTAGAGATTCTTACTCCAAATCCATGGCTTTTACAACTTTTCATTGAACACAATCGTCCTCCCTAAGTCCATCCTTGATAAATGGTCAAGCCACCCGAATTGTTCTTCCCTAGTTTTACAAGCACTATGAACTCAAAATCTTAGAATAATAGGACTCAATGACATATGTGCCCCTATAAAACAGGATTTTTCACCAAATATTTCAACACCATGTGAACTATGTAGAATATAAAAGGTGTTGCCAAAAAATATTGTGAGAACTTATGCAGTGTGTAGACCATTAACAGTGCCTCTTGCTGAGTAGTGGTATAATTCTATTTTTGTTGGTGTCAACTTCCTTCTTGCAAAACACAACGGGTGATCAATAAACCCTCACCAGGATGTGCTAGTAGTGCTCCCATGGTTGTTCTTGAGGCATCAACATGTACATGGAAATACTTATCCCAAGAAGGAAAACTTAGTATGAGTATAGTGTTAAGTCTATCCTTTAAAGTGTCAAACACCTTCACATTGTGCCTCTCCCCCGATGAAAGGAACTCTTATGCTTTAGTAATTCTTCCAAGGGTGTGGTGATATTAGCATATCCTTTGATGAACTTCCTGTAGTACCCCATATTCCCAAGAAATCTGTGCACTACACTTTGACTAGTAGGCTCCCCCAATCCCACAATAACTACAACTTTGGTGGGATCCACTAGTAAGCCTTCCTTACATATAATATGCCCTAATAGGGTCCCAAATGGAGTAGCAAAGAAACATTTCTTAATGTTGAGGGATATCCTTAACTTATGAGATCTCTCAAATATCAAACTCAAATTGTCACAATGGTATTTTAACAGCCCATACATCATCCATTCATCTAGGCTGACTTGAAGAAGCTTATGGATGAAGTCTGAAATGCTTGTACCATGATGCGCCGTAACACGGTAGGCACATTATTTAATCAAAGGCATGACAGTGTAGGAAAATATTCCCCACTCACTAGAGAAATTTATCTTTCTCTGGGTCTTCCTTTGCAATCCTCACTTGGTGATACCCCGAGAAACCATCCATGAAAGAGTAGACCTTGAGCCCAGTACTCCCACCGAATTTCTTCAATAAAGGGGGTTGGGAAAGTATCGATGACACATACTACATTCAAGTCCCCGTAGTCCATGAGATCCTTATTCTTCCATCCTTCTTGATACTAATGAACATTGGGCTTATCCATTTTGATATGTGATTTCTTGTAAAAGGATGTGTTCCTCGATTGTTCCTCGAGAAATCATGCTTGATATGTACTGTATTTCTTTGTAGATCTTTGGCTGAGTCAGAATATGATTAGACTCTTTTATCTATTTCATTTTGTATCTGAGTTTAATCTGATCTCGGAATAAATTATAGAGTTATCCATCTATAAGATCTAGTCTTGGATCAGTGGAATTGATCCAAGTAATGCTTTAAGTTTGTTCATGATGATTTAAAATCACAGACCTTGAACAGGTTGCAAGGTTTAGCAGCATTGAATAAGCTAGTCAGGAGTATGACTCAGGCTGATCAAGTGAAATGGATTGGTTCCCGATATCGAAGAATATCTGGAAGGTCTCGATCGTGGACCAGGTAATAATTCGTTTACATACGATTCTGCAGCAGAACAGGAGCTAACCCTGTTCAAGAAGGTAAGAGGTAGGTCTTTTCTGAGTGTACAGAATGTAGACCTAACTGGAATTATTAAATGATTAGTAACCTAAGACTAAACCTAACCTAGGGGTTAGATTAGTGTTAATCTAACCTAGACCTAGGCTATGTGTTAATGTCCTAAGTTAGTATCTATGTGTAATATGGTTAGAATGAGTATTATCCTAAATTCTAACCTAAGATACTAACCTAACTATGAGCAAGAGTATAAAGGGGCCTATGGAGGGGTGCGAACCATGGGCGGCGTTTTCTATGTTATTAAATGCATGGGATAAGGATGAGGGACAGGTCTTGGCGGAGGTTTTGGGGCCAGGCTGTCTGTGCCGGCGTGGCGAGTCACCAAAGCGAAATGAACTTGGGATTTTGTTTGACTATCGCCGATTCTGGCGGTCGGTGGAAGTGGAGTTTTAGCGGGAAAGTTGGTTTAATTGCATTCAATATTCTCGGTAGTCGAGCTCGGAACTCGCGAGAAGGCATGCAAACAGGAAGTTTGTTGGTTTGTTTGGCTTGTCACGATTTTCGGGTTTCTCTCTGCCTGTTCACTGGTTCTTCGCACCAGTCTTCTCTGTGTTGCATGGCAAGTATGAACTTATCTAGCTCTTTTCTCTGTCAAGGAGGATATATATGTGATGGAGATAGCAAAATTTTGTTGGTCGCTCTAACTTGGAAAAGGAAAAGAAAGTCTGAGCTCTTCCAGTGGTCTGCTTCGGAAATTTGAGCAAAAATCCAGGCATGTTAGGCCCTAACCTTTAAAAATCTTACTGTCTTTCAAGTGATTTCATTAGAACAACTCTGTTCAAATGTTTTGAGAAAATAGATGATTTTCTATGAAGGTCTTGTTTGATTTTGGTACTGTATCTCTTCTGGTTCGAAATTTTCATTTATCCTTTGATGGGTGTTTATTAAATTCGAACTGTAGCATTAATTACTTGTGTTTGCATTCTGGCTTAATTATGTGAGAAATATGTGAAATGTAAGATTGCTCGGCATGTTCGGCGTGAGCCCATGAATCGTTCTGTGATGGTATAGGCCATTGATTATGTGTCGATTTTTGGTGGTTGATTCTTGTTTTGAAACGATCGGAAGAAATATTGATGGATGCTGTTTGTTTGTTGATATTATGAAATCATTGTAAGCTCTGTCATTGGGTTTTAATGATAGTGGCTAATGATACTTTTTAGGTTTCGTTACGTCTTTTAAAATTGTTTAGGAGCAGTAACTATTGTTTGATTTTCCTTTCGACTCGGTGGTAGTTGTTTTTCCTTGTTATTTTGGTAATGGGATCTAACCCGTTGACGATTATGCAGATATGGATATATGTATTTTATTCGGACGACTCTGTTGAGTCCATTGAATGATTCATATTGTGGACCACTGTTGAACTTCGTTTGAATATCTATTTGGATACTGGTAATTCGATTTTGTACTCGAAGAGTAACGGGTATCACGACCTTTGTTATTTTACCTTTGTGTTGCAAGAATTTGTGGTTTAAACTCTTTGGATGAAATTCTCGTTTCTTTCTGTGCCATCTTGTGCGAAATGTTGGTAAAGGGTACCATTGGATTCCTTGTTTTGGAATTTCAGATATTCTGGTTCGTTTTTGCCTGATTATAATGTTGCCATTGTTGGCACGGATGGATTTATCATCTTACATTATTTTGGTTACTGTTGTTAGGACTCAGTTGAATTCTTGACAGATGGACAGTGTAACTGTTTCAATTAGGACTGTTGGGTTTATTCTGCTGTTTGACCCTGTGGAGGGTATCTTGTTTCTTTTGGCTTCTGTATAAGCCTGAGATTGAACTCGTGATGTTTATTTGGCCTTGATGGATTTCTGTGAATAGTTTGACATCTTGTATATCGGCTTTATGATATAGGTCATGGATAATAACCCGTAACAGTATGCAATTGTTTGACTTGTTACCACTGTTGGAATCATTTGAATTCTTGGATGGTAACTTGTATTTCTGTCTCTTATTGAACCTAATACTTGGACACTGTCGTTTGTCACTGTTTGAATTCCTTGAGTATGGATAATTATTTCGTGTTCTGGCTCTGTTGAGGTGAGTCGCGAATACCATACTTTAGACTTGCATGCGCCAAGGTAAGAATAGATTGGTTGTATTCCTTTCCGTTTACTCCTGTCTGAGTGAGACTGAGCATGTTTCGGTATTACTGTGTGGTCGTCTTGGCATAGTCTTTAGGAAACCTCAAATTGCTTAATGCAATGATGAAGTCACATTGTTCTGACTTTATGCTTTAAAGTTCCTTGATTTCAACTTGTGTTGAAAAGCCATACTGTGTATAAAAGGAACCAGTGTTGGGCTTAAGGTTGATATATGGGATTGTTGATGTGTTAGCTGCTGTACAGGAGTTTTGTTGTGTTTTATTTCTTGATTTAAAACAGCGATCCTTCTTGTGGCTTGTCGGACTTGTTCATATACATACTGGGTGAATGTTTTTCATATGTGTAGACATTACAGTAATGAACTTATGTGAAAGGAAGTATGAATGATTTGGTTCTTTCTCTTCTTTTATTTTAATATTTGTTGATATCTGTCTAACAGTGGGAATTGTTTTGTAACATATTGGTGGAATTACGAACTGTTATGATATTTTCCTTTTTGGATGAATGAAGCGATCGCCCATGTTGTGATTTTGGATTGAATGATTGTTTGTATACATTCATCCCTTGATTCTTAATATTCGATGAAATATTTGAGAAGTGTTTAGGACTATTCTGTAACGGTGATAGAGTTACATAATCGTAGTCATTTTGGATTACAAAGGAATAGTCTGAATCATGTTTACTTGTTTGGATTATTGATATCATTTAAACGGGGTGTTTAATGAAAACAATTGATGGATTGCAATTGTTTTAAAAGTTAGTGCTTATCATGCTCGAGTTCATTAAGTGACTCATGTTGACTATTTTGCGAGATGGTTGCCGTAAGTGGTAAAAGCAATGCGGATCGGCGGGATGATCGAGATTATTTAATTTGTTTCATAATGAATTACTGACTTGATTATATAAATGTCTTGTATGTGGAAAGATGTTTCTTTTCCGTTAAGCATTGTATCAAGTATGCTTTGCTTGCATAAAATGTAATTGTATAATTTTGAAAGGAATGGAAATAAGTGTTTGATACTTATGTATTGTATTCTATTTACGATAGTTGACCTTCTTCGGTTTATATACCGGAATGGCAATGATATCTTTGTAAAATTTTGGATGCTTTTGGGATTAACTATGAAAGCTTACAAGAAAATGTGGTTGAATTCATATGAGTGTTTAGCGAGATCTTATTGTTCTAGCGAAAGCAATATTGAATTTAAATAATTGTCTTTCTAAAAGATAGGTTAAAAATGAACCTAAGCGAGAACGCTAAACAAGGCTGGATTAAATTACTAATCCTAGTCACAGTATGACAGGACAATATTAAATTGGATTCTTAATCATTTATATCCTTATACTAATAAGTATGATATAAATTCGATTAAGAGAAGCTGATATAAATCAAATGAAGTTCGGATGGCAATCTCATGTGAAGGTATGAGATATTGTCCAGTTACATTGTTTAGAAACAGTGTATTCTAATGACTCCTTGATGAGAGTTTGACCTTAATACCTCTACCATGTAATGGGTTTTATAGAGGAGGGTCGTCTTAAGACGAAGAATCCAGGGATCGGGAAAGGCTAACCTTAGGGAAAAGTCTTTAAAGTAATTTAAACTCAAGTGCGTAACGCATGTTGTTAAGTAGATCTTTTCGAGGCGGATTTAAAGGTTGACGACACAAGTCAACTGCAGGGTTGTACCTCCGAGAAGATTAGGATCTTCTCGAGTTCTGACAATGCGAGAGACTTATGGCGACACCCTTTGCATTGATCGCTAAGATTTACACTTTGTTCTCGCACGAGTTACTCAGGGTCCGATTATGAACGTGGTCATGTTATAAGGCTGCCTAGGAGATTCGGGGTATCATGACACACTGGTTGAACTGCAAGGTTGAACCAGTATGTCACCATATCCCTAATCCTCGTGGGCATCCATATAACATTATCACCTTGATAATCTGCCTCCGAGTGATTCGTTTGTGAAAGGAAGGACTGACAGTAGTCAGTGTAAGACATTCTATATAACATAAGAATGGGGTGAAGGGCGTATTCCAGATTGACGAGTATGCCGTTAAGGAATACGAGACATAAACAGTATGTTTCAAATCTTTGGCCAAAGTATCGCAAGCTGCTGATTGCGTTGTCCTAATTCACCTAGTCTAAGGGATGAGATGCCGATGAATAATGGTAACAATTATTCAGTTAGGTTCCTTGAGACGAGCATTACGAATCCCGAATAGGGAAGAGAACCACAAGAGTGAAGGGTTAAGTAATAACGCCAACTCTTATTACTCATGAATAGATCGGTAGATTACCGAGTCATGGAATGAATAGATCGGAAGTAATCCGAGTCATTACAGCTGCATATGGTTGTCTGTTATATGAATGGTTATTTGATTTGTGAGTTCTAAATTATGTATTTAGAACCAGAATGCATTTATCAAAAAAAAAAAAAAAAATCGACTTGTTCTATTGTCTAAAATGAGGATGTTACATCTTGGTATCAGAGCTGAAGGTTGCAGCTCTTGGACCTATTGAGTCCATAATCTGATAAAAACCTAAATTTTTCTTGTAACAGAAAATGGTTAGAACAAGGGGGAACGTTGCGGGTAATGCTCCACCTGAAGGAGGAGCGGCAACAACCCAGAAACTTGATGAGATCCTTGCTGCCCTGTTGGACACAAGAGATCGCTTAGCTGTATTGGAACAGCAGGTGATGGGAAATGAGGAGGATGAAGAAGCTGATAATAATAATCAGCCACCTCCTGAGGACAACCCCAATATGGGTGTTGATGTTAATCTTGTGAATGCACACATGTCGACGAGAAAACAAAAGGCCCAGATTAGCGTGAGAACTCACTAATGATATAAAAGGATAAGTCCACCTAAGTATGATGGCACCACATTAGGAGATGGAGCGAGAATCGGCTCAGTGAAATGGAGAAGTACTTTGCAATAAGGAACTTCTCGGAGAGAGAAACCAAAGCTATTTGGGGAGCCTATCGGCTTTCACGAAGCATCTTCGTGGTGGGATATATAAAGTGAACTAAACATTGATGAGACCAATATTACTTGGGATCAATTTAAAGGCTATTTTAGGCAACGTTGGCTGCCACAACTTTTCTATGATCGAGAAAATGACGAGAATTTCAGAACTTAGCTCAAGGAAGCTAACAGTGGCCCAGAATCTTTGGGAGCGGTTTACAAAACTCCTCAAGTATGTACATGATATCAAACGACGAAAAGTTCGGGATATGGAAATTCATCATGGGATTGAATCTGTGATAGGGGAGAGGTCGATGTTCACGGTCCAACCACTATGGAAGGAGTTGTTGAAAAGGCCATAAGGCAAGAACAGAAATTAAAGGCTATTTCTGCCCATAAGGAGGAAGTGCGGAAGAAGACTGCAAACCCTTCTTCAACCTCTCTTGCACCCAGAAAAGGACCGTGGAAAAAGTTTGGAAACAAGAGTAAGTTTCCAGGGGATAACAATAAGAAAGCAGCAGTAAATAAGCCTGCTGGAAATGTAAGGGATAATTTTGTTAAAAATTATAACAATGGGCAGAAGCCCTATGGAGGACAGCGTGACAATTACAAGGCTGGAGGTAATTCTGAGCCTAAGAAGGGACCTGTAGGAGGCTGCTACAATTGTGGCAAAGACCACTATGCTAATCAATGCCCTTTGAAGAAGGATGATCGTAATCAGCAGCATAAGATACATCTGCGCCGTGTGCAGACAAACAAGCAAGTGAAAAGCAAGTAACTCCTATAGAAGTTAAGGTAAGTTATTCGGCATACTGTCACAATTCTTTTGATACGGAGCTCTTGAATGTTTTATTTCTAATAAACTTGCTTCTAAACTTAAAAGAAAAGCTGGAAAAATGGATAAATCTTGGGTAGAGTATGGTAATAACTGCTCTGTTCATACGGTGAGTGAGTGTCTTTTTGGGGCGATCCTTGATTTACCTAACTTCTCCACGGAAGTTGATCTCTATGTTACACCTTTAGGATCATATGACATTATTATTGGTGTCAATTGGTTAGCTGACCATAAGGCAAAGGTAGATTGCTATGAAAAGAACATAAAATGTTTAGATGATCAGTGGAATCAGCGAGATTCAAGGGTGAAGCGGGAAATTTCGAGTTAGAAAACTGTCAGCTATGCAGCTTAAAAAGGCTAAAAATAAAGGATGTACCCTTTATGCGGTAAAGATATCTGAATCTTCTGAAGAAGATGATGATTTCATGAAACAATTCCCTCTTTTACAAGGTTTCAGGGATGTTTTTCCTGAGGAATTACCAGGGTTACCACCCAAGAGAGAATTTGACTTTACCATTGAAATCAAGCACAGAGCGGAACCTATTTCCAAAGCACCTTATCGGATGACTACTACTTTGAGTTAGTCGAGCTTAAGGCACCGATTCATGAACTTTTGACAAAAGGCTTGATTAGACCAAGTGTTTCACCTTGGGAGCACTGTGATATTTGTGAAAAGAAGGATGGAACACTAAGGCATGTGTATTGATTATCGGATGTTGAACAAAGCAACAATCAAGAACCGATATCCACTTCCAGGATCGATGACTCTGTTTGATCAGATGTGTGGAGCAGCAGTTTATTCTAAGATAGACCTTCGATCTGGTTATCATCAGTTAAGGATTAAAGAAGAAGACATTCATAAAACAGCTTTCCGAACAAGGTACGGACATTATGAATTCACAGTTCTACCCTTCGGGTTAACTAATGCACCCGCAGCCTTTATGAATTTAATGAACAATATTTTTCAAGAATACCTGGACAAGTTTGTACTTGTATTCTTGGACGATATTCTCATTTATTCTAAAAGCGTTGAGGAGCACAATGAGCATTTGAAGATAGTTTTGGGAATTTTGAGAAAGAGGAAGTTGTATGGTAAGTTATCCAAATGTTCTTTCTTTGATTCAGAAGTTCACTATTTGGGTCATGTCATAAGTAAAGAAGGAATTGCTGTAGATCCTTCAAAAATAGTGGCAATAACTGAATGGCCTGCGCCAAAGAATGTACATGAAGTAAGAAGCTTCATGGGTCTTGCAGGTTACTATAGAAAATTTGTAAAGGATTTTTCTAAAATAGCTGCACCAATAACTTCTTTACAAAAGAAGGATAAGAAATTCATATGGAATGATAAGTGCGAAGCGGCTTTCAAAAGTCTGAAGGACCAGTTGACTTCTGCACCTATTTTAGCTGTACCAGACCCTAATGGGAATTTTACTGTTGTAACGGATGCTTCTGGGGAAGGCCTTGGAGGTGTTTTGCTACAAAATGATCAAGTCATTGCTTATGAAAGTAGAAAACTTAAGATACATGAGCTGAATTATGCCCCTCATGATTTGGAACTTGCTGCCATTGTTCATGCACTTCAAGTCTGGAGACACTACTTACTTGGGAAACCTTTTGAGTTGAAAACTGATCACTTGGGACTGAAATATATTTTTACTCATTGCCAATCAATGCCGAGACAGAGAAGGTGGTTAGAATTTTTATCACAATATGACTTTGATATAAGCTATATCAAAGGGAAGGAGAATAGAGTAGCTGATGCTCTAAGTCGTAGGAGGCACATTTCTGCTCTTATAACATTAAGAACTCAGTTTAAAGATGAGGTAAAAAGTGCTTCAGAA
Source organism: Taxus wallichiana var. yunnanensis (assembly GCA_018340775.1). Lineage (NCBI taxonomy): Eukaryota > Viridiplantae > Streptophyta > Pinopsida > Cupressales > Taxaceae > Taxus > Taxus wallichiana. The sequence continues at coordinate 221,718,300 of CM031236.1, read as the reverse complement.
TCAGATGCATACTTTCAGCAAGTAAAAGCAGCGCTTGCTGCAGAACCTAAGGATATAAGGTATAAAGGTTTTCATTTTGATAATGAAGGAATCTTGCGTTATGAAAACAGGGTATATGTACCTATGCTGAACGATTTGAGAAAGAAGTTGTTAGTTGAATTTCACAATTCACCTTTCTCTGGACACCCAGGTATCACAAAAATGCTTGCTGATTTGAAACAGCAATACTTCTGGAAAGGTATGAAAAAGGATGTGATTAATTTTGTGACTCATTGTCTGGAATGTCAGCGGGTGAAGGCGAAACATATGCACCTTCTTTGGCTGCTATATCCTCATAGCATACCACGGTACAAATGGCAAGTAATAACCATGGATTTTGTACAAGGACTACCTATGTCCAGGAATAAACATGATGTTATCTGGTAGTTGTAGATAAAGCCCGACCAAGGTAGCTCATTTCATCGCTGGAAATATAAAGGATGATTCACGGTCTTTGGCCAAGAGATTCGTGCACGAAATTTTCAGATTACATGGTTTACGTGCAGACTGATTATATCGGCGGGGATCCTAGAATGACGTCGAGGTTTTGGGCGCGCTTAACGCAGCTCTTGGAACGAAACTAAACTTCAGTTCGCATATCATCCGGAAACGGATGGACAAACCGAGAGGGTAAATCAAGTGTTGGAGGACATGTTACGAATGTATTGCATGGATCAACAGTATAAATGGGAAGAGTATCTTCCATTAGTTGAGTTCGCATACAACAACACTTATCATTCATCTCTTAAGATGGCACCATTTGAAGCACTTTACGGAAGAAAGTGGAGAACCCTGTTAGTTGGGGCAGGTGTTGAGGATAGAGTGGTAATTGGACCGAGAGATTCTCACGAAATGGAACAATGAAGTTAATCGATTCGTGAAAGATTAAAGGAAGCACGGATAGAAAGCGAGAAGAGCTATCTTTGACCTTAAGCGGGTTGATAGAAAGTTTGAGCTTGGTGATAAGGTTTTTCTTCGTGTTAAACCCAGAAAGAGTTCTATAACTTTTGGCAAGGCTGCCAAGTTGTCACCTCGATTTGTGGGACCTTTTGAAATTGTCGAAATAATCAATCCTGTAGCTTATCGTTTAGCTTTGCCACCTGCTTTATCTCACATGCATGATGTTTTCCATATTTCTTTGCTTAAGAAATACGTTTCAGATCTATCACATGTTTTAAATTGGAATTCCTTGCAGGTCCAAGACCCAGGAATAATCATGGTTAAACCCACACGAGTGCTGGAAACTCGCCAATTGCATTTAAGAAATCGTGATATTCAGCAATGTAAGGTCCAGTGGGACCAGTTTAGCGAAGAAAGTGCAACTTGGGAAAATCTGGAAGAGATGAAAATTGCTTTTCCTTCTCTTTTTCAACAGAATGAAATCTGTTGACAAAACATACTTTTATGAACTGATTGTTTTTAAGTATTTATGAAAGCCAGATGAAGGCAGACTTTATTCAGGTTGAATAAAATGTGTTGTGACATTGATTTTGGAACTATTTAATATGGAAGTAGTCACATTGTTTGTGTACTAATAAATTGATTGACCTGAAGGTTAATTTAATATGTAATTCATCGGGACGATGAATCTTTTTAGGAGGGAAGCATGTAACACCCTGAACTGTTGTTACTTTCTCCTGAGCATACAAGTGTTGATATGTGATTTCTTGTAAAAGGATGTGTTCCTCGATTGAGAAATCATGCTTGATATGTACTGTATTTCTTTGCAGATCTTTGACTGAGTCAGAATATGATTAGACTCTTTTATCTATTTCATTTTGTATCTGAGTTTAATCTGATCTCGGAATAAATTATAGAGTTATCCATCTATAAGATCTAGTCTTGGATCAGTGGAATTGATCCAAGTAATGCTTTAAGTTTGTTCATGATGATTTAAAATCACAGACCTTGAACAGGTTGCAAGGTTTAGCAGCATTGAATAAGCTAGTCGGGTATATGACTCAGCCGATCAAGTGAAATGGATTGGTTCCCGATATCGAAGAATATCTGGAAGGTCTCGATCGTGGACCGTAATAATTCGTTTATATACAATTACTGCGCGAACAGAGCTAACCCCTGTTCAAGGTAAGAGGTAGGTCTTTTCTCAGTGTACGAGAATGTAGACTGTTGGTCGTCAAATAGGACTTTTAGAAGAGCAACAAATCGGGGGACAAGAAGTCCCTCCTCTTTAATGGGAGAGGTTCCCTTATTCGAGAACGAACTTATTTACAAATGTACGAGAACATTGTTTTATGGTCAAACTTGGATTTTACGAAAGTGTTTTCCACAAGGATCATCAATTACACAAGGAGGCGAGGAAAGGGAATAAAAGATGAGCGAGAATAGTAACATTCGAATTATAGATAGTAGAATAATTCTTCGTGTATGCTGAAGCTTCAGAGAATTTAAAACAAGATCATTTGCGTTGGCTGAATGAGATTAAATTTAAAGACACAAAGTTCCATAAATAACCTTCTTCAGATTTATTAATCAAGGACACAAAGTTCCTTCTTGGTTGTACAAGATCACTGTATTTGCAAAACCGAATTAAAGATGCAATCAGAGAGACTAACGAGTTAAGAACAAAATGATCTCCACAATATTAAAGGAAAACACAGAGATAACAAGAATTAGATAGACAAAGAATGGAAAGCCCTTTTGTATTGATTTCTTTAAGATCTATTTACACTTTCAAAGAAATATCCAAGCTCTTCCTCCCTTTTTTTTTTTTTAAAATGGCGCAGAAGGCCATTATGTAGTTCTATTCGGTTACTCTCGTAAATGTAGTTTCTTTTAACTAGAGAATAGTTAAGACTGTTAATTGCAATGCCTTAACTAATTACATGGAATACGAAAGGAGTGGGAAGAAGAAAGAAGGATGGAGAAGGGGACAGGTGGCCAGTTCTGAGAGGGACCCACTGTCTTCAGAAACCGCTGCTTGAATCTTTCTAACGTCTCAGCTCTGTATTTGCCACGAGGGACACACCAGACGTTTCATCTTGAGGATGACAATGAGTGTCTTTGAAAACCCGATGCTGACCGTCTTGAGAGCTTCGTCCTTCCACCAGCTGTCCTTGAAATTTGATCTTCGGATTGATAGCATCAGAGCCGCAACTTAAATTCATATTTTGAAAAACAGCATATTCGGGTCGAGCGGGAAAAACTAAGTATGAATTGCCTTAGGTTCACTTGGGACATGTGAGACGCGAATGCGCGAAACACGAGGCTCGGCCGATTCGGGCGAAACGGGGAGAAGACGCACAAATGAATTTGGGACAATTGGGACAAAAATGTGCGAAGTGCGCGACTCGGGCGGTTCGGCCGAAATTGGAACAGTTTGCATTTTTGGCTTCGGGACACTTGGGACAAAAATGTGCGAAGCGCGCGACTCGGGCGGTTCGGCCGAAATTGGAACAGAGAGCAATTTGGAACTCGGGACAGTTGGGACAAAATCGGGCGAATCGGCCGAAAATGGAACAACAGGTCCGTTTGAACTTGGGACATCTGGGACAAAAAGTTCCGGAGTACGCGGTTCGGGTGGTTCGGCCGATCGGGGAACAGAGCGCACTTTGAGTTTTGGGACACTTGGGACAAAAACATCCGACGGGCCCGAAAATGGGACAATTTCGGGGATTTCGGCCGGTCGGAGAACAGAAAGCACTTTCGTACTTGGGACAGGTGGGACAAAAACTTCCGACAGGCCCGAAATACATACAAAATGACCCAAAACACAGATTTTCTCAATTTTCACGGCTTAGGCACTTCAGAGAAAACACTCATAACTCAAAATTTTGAAATTTTACTTCTATCAGAACAGGGAATTTTGAGTGAACAACAAGACCTAACTGGAATTATTAAATGATTAGTAACCTAAGACTAAACCTAACCTAGGGGTTAGATTAGTGTTAATCTAACCTAGACCTAGGCTATGTGTTAATGTCCTAAGTTAGTATCTATGTGTAATATGGTTAGAATGAGTATTATCCTAAATTCTAACCTAAGATACTAACCTAACTATGAGCAAGAGTATAAAGGGGCCTATGGAGGGGTGCGAACCATGGGCGGCGTTTTCTATGTTATTAAATGCATGGGATAAGGATGAGGGACAGGTCTTGGCGGAGGTTTTGGGGACGGCTAATCTGTGCCGACGTGGCAGTCGCCAAAATTGGAAATGAACTTGGGATTTTGTTTGACTATCGCCAATTCTGGCGGTCGGTGGAAGTGGAGTTTTAGCGGGAAAGTTGGTTTAATTGCATTCAATATTCTCGGTAGTCGAGCTCGGAACTCGCGAGAAGGCATGCAAATAGGAAGTTTGTTGGTTTGTTTGGCTTGTCGCGATTTTGGGTTTCTCTCTGCCTGTTCACTGGTTCTTCGCACCAGTCTTCTCTGTGTTGCATGGCAAGTATGAACTTATCTAGCTCTTTTCTCTGTCAAGGAGGATATATATGTGATGGAGATAGCAAAATTTTGTTGGTCGCTCTAACTTGGAAAAGGAAAAGAAAGTCTGAGCTCTTCCAGTGGTCTGCTTCGGAAATTTGAGCAAAAATCCAGGCATGTTAGGCCCTAACCTTTAAAAATCTTGTTGTCTTTCAAGTGATTTCATTAGAACAACTCTGTTCAAATGTTTTGAGAAAATAGATGATTTTCTATGGAGGTCTTGTTTGATTTTTGGTACTGTATCTCTTCTGGTTCGATTTTTCAATTTCCCCTTGATGGGTGTTTATTAAATTCGAATTGTGGCTCTATTTCTTTGTGTATTCATTCTGGCTTAAATATGTGAGATATATATATATATATAAAGTATGAATGCTCGGCCTGTTCGGCGAGAGCCCATAGAATATACCTGTGTTAGGTATAGGCCACTGTTATGTTGTCGATTTTGGTCGCCGTTTCTTGTTGTGGAAACTGTATGAAGGGATACTGATGGATATTGTATGATTGATCAGTTATATTGATCCTTTGGAAGCTCTGTCGTGGTTTTTGGTGACAGTGGCTAATGATACTTTTTGGGTTTCGTTTTGTCTTTTAAATTGTTTGGGAACAGGTAACTATTGTGTTACAGTTTTCCTTTCGACTCGGTGGTAGTTGTTTTTCCTTGTTATTTTGGTAACGGGATCTAACCCGTTGACAGTGTACAGTATGGATATATGTATTTTATTCGGATGACTCTGTTGAGTCCATTGAATGATTCATATTGTGGACCACTGTTGAACTTCGTTTGAATATCTATTTGGATACTGGTAATTCGATTTTGTACTCGAAGAGTAACGGGTAGCACGACCTTTGTTATTTTACCTTTGTGTTGCAAGAATTTGTGGTTTAAACTCTTTGGATGAAATTCTACGTTTCTTTCCTGTGCCATCTTGTGCGAAATGTTGGTAAGGGTACCGTTGGATTCCTTGTTTTGGAATTTCAGTATTCTGGTTCGTTTTTTCCTGATTATAATGTTGCCATTGTTGGCACGGATGGATTTATCATCTTACATTATTTTGGTTACTGTTGTTAGGACTCAGTTGAATTCTTGACAGATGGACAGTGTAACTGTTTCAATTAGGACTGTTGGGTTTATTCTGCTGTTTGACCCTGTGGAGGGTATCTTGTTTCTTTTGGCTTCTGTATAAGCCTGAGATTGAACTCGTGATGTTTATTTGGCCTTGATGGATTTCTGTGAATAGTTTGACATCTTGTATATCGGCTTTATGATATAGGCCATGGATAATAACCCGTAATAGTATGCAATTGTTTGACTTGTTACCACTGTTGGAATCATTTGAATTCTTGGATGGTAACTTGTATTTCTGTCTCTTATTGAACCTAATACTTGGACACCGCCGCGTTGTCATCGTTTGAATTCCTTGAGTATGGATAATTATTTCGTGTTCTGGCTCTGTTGAGGTGAGTCGCGAATACCATACTTTAGACTTGCATGCACCAAGGTAAGAATAGATTGGTTGTATTCCTTTCCGTTTACTCCTGTCTGAGTGAGACTGAGCATGTTTCGGTATTACTGTGTGGTCGTCTTGGCATAGTCTTTAGGAAACCTCAAATTGCTTAATGCAATGAAGTCTGTTGTTTACTGCGTTATGCTAAAAGTTCCTTGATTTCAACTTGTGTTGAAAAGCCATACTGTGTATAAAAGGAACCAGTGTTGGGCTTAAGGTTGATATATGGGATTGTTGATGTGTTAGCTGCTGTACAGGAGTTTTGTTGTGTTTTATTTCTTGATTTAAAACAGCGATCCTTCTTGTGGCTTGTCGGACTTGTTCATATACATACTGGGTGAATGTTTTTCATATGTGTAGACAGAACAGTAATGAACTTATGTGAAAGGAAGTATGAATGATTTGGTTCTTTCTCTTCTTTTATTTTAATATTTGTTGATATCTGCGTCTCTACAGTAGTGGGAATTGTTTTGTAACATATTGGTGGAATTACGAACTGTTATGATATTTTCCTTTTTGGATGAATGAAACGATCTGCCCAATGTTGTGATTTTGGATTCAATGATTGTTTGTATACATTCGTCCCTTGATTCTTAATATTCGATGAAATATTTGAGAAGTGTTTAGGACTATTCTGTAACGGTGATAGAGTTACATAATCGTAGTCATTTTGGATTACAAAGGAATAGTCTGAATCATGTTTACTTGTTTGGATTATTGATATCATTTAAACAGGGTGTTTAATGAAAACAATTGATGGATTGCAATTGTTTTAAAAGTTAGTGCTTATCATGCTCAGTTCATCGAACTGACTCATGTTGACTATTTTTGCAGATGGTTGCCGTAAGTGGTAAAAGCAATGCAGATCTGACAGGATGATCAGATTATTTAATTTGTTTCATAATGAATTACAGCTTGATTATATAAATGTACTTATGTGAAAGATGTTTCTTTTCCATTAAGCATTGTGATCAAGTATGCTGCTTGCATAAAATGTAATTGTATAATTTTGAAAGGAATGGAAATAAGTGTTTGATACTTATGTGTTGTATTCTATTTCTGATAGTTGACCTTCTTCGGTTTATATACCAGAATGGCAATGATATCTTTGTAAAATTTTGGATGCTTTTGGGATTAACTATGAAAGCTTACAAGAAAATGTGGTTGAATTCATATGAGTGTTTAGCAGATCTTATTGTTCTAGCGAAAGCAATATTGAATTTAAATAATTGTCTTTCTAAAAGATAGGTTAAAAATGAACCTAAGCAGAACGCTAAACAAGCTGGATTAAATTACTAATCCCTAGTCCTGAGTATGACAGGACAATATTAAATTGGATTCTTAATCATTTATATCCTTATACTGATAAGTATGATATAAATTCAGTTAAGAGAACTGATATAAATCAAATGAAGTTCGGATGGCAATCTCATGTGAAGGTTATGAGATATTGTCCAATTCTGTTGTTTAGAAACAGGTGTATTCTAATGACTCCTTGATGAGAGTTTGACCTTAATACCTCTACCATGTAATGGGTTTTATAGAGGAGGGTCGTCTTAAGATGAAGAATCCAGGGATCGGGAAAGGCTAACCTTAGGGAAAAGTCTTTAAAGTAATTTAAACTCAAGTGCGTAACGCATGTTGTTAAGTAGATCTTTTCGAGGCGGATTTAAAGGTTGACGACACAAGTCAACTGCAGGGTTGTACCTCCGAGAAGATTAGGATCTTCTCGAAGTTACAACAATGCAGGAGACTTCTGGCGACACCCTTTGCATTGATCGCTAAGATTTACACTTTGTTCTCGCACGAGTTACTCAGGGTCCGATTATGAACGTGGTCATGTTATAAGGCTGCCTAGGAGATTCGGGGTATCATGACACACTGGTTGAACTGCAAGGTTGAACCAGTATGTCACCATATCCCTAATCCTCGTGGGCATCCATATAACATTATCACCTTGATAATCTACCTCCGAGCGATTCGTTTGTGAAAGGAAGGACTGACAGTAGTCAGTGTAAGACATTCTATATAACATAAGAATGGGGTGAAGGACGTATTCCAGATTGACGAGTATGCCGTTAAGGAATACGAGACATAAACAGTATGTTTCAAATCTTTGGCCAAAGTATCGCAGGTTGCTGATTGCGTTGTCCTAATTCACCTAGTCTAAGGGATGAGATGCCGATGAATAATGGTAACAATTATTCAGTTAGGTTCCTTGGACAGAGCATTCTGAATCCCAGAATAGGGAAGAGAACCACAAGAGTGAAGGGTTAAGTAATAACGCCAACTCTTATTACTCATGAATAGATCGGTAGATTACCGAGTCATGGAATGAATAGATCGGAAGTAATCCGAGTCATTACAGCTGCATATGGTTGTCTGTTATATGAATGGTTATTTGATTTGTGAGTTCTAAATTATGTATTTAGAACCAGAATGCATTTATCAAAAAAAAAAAATCGACTTGTTCTATTGTCTAAAATGAGGATGTTACACCGATGCTATCATCTTGTCTATTTCCTCCTTGACTTGTATGCAACTTCCTTCAACTTGATCCTCATCTCCCCCAAGGAATGGTGGATTCCTTTGAGTTCATGGTACCCGCGAGAGAACAAATATTGGAACTCACACAACAGATCAATGACCTTTGAAACTTCTTTTTCCGACCAATAGTCCCCAATGGTAGCTTCCTTGGTTTACATCCTTTGTCCCAATTTTAACCTTATTTGTTTTCAAGGGCTCATGGTAGGCGTGTGCTCACTCATCGAGAACTATCTATGACTTTGTGCATGCCTTCAAAATGGATAACCTCCAAACTTTCCATTTCCTCACTATCTACTATAGAGACCATTTTTCATTTTTCATTTTCAATGCACAAGTGCTCAAGCTATATTTCTTCTTATTCTTCTTCATTGAGACGCATCTCCAAACAAGGATCACCTAGAAACTCCAAGAGCCTATCTTCTACCATAACACAATCTCCCATGTAAGGCACTTGAAAAATTGCAACCTCTAGGGTCCCTCTCTCTTTGAATGCATCTATCCAAACACTCACCAAAGAAAAATTCTACTCCTACACACACCCTAACATATTACACACCTCAGCACACTCAAACCAGGGGTAGGGAATGTCGGTACACCTTCCAAGAAGGAAGAATGATCTCATCTTCCAAGTTGTTCCTCAAAAGCCTAGCTTCTAGGCTTGTAGCCCTTCTCTCTCGAGACTATCGGTCCACTTCTTCCCATTCCATGATCTCCTGACTGTTATGATTGATTTGAAAGCCCATTTTAATCCTCTTTTACTGTATGGAACTTGGGGTAAGTGGGTTGTTACGGACTGTTCCGGATTTGCTTGGAAAAAGGAGGAAATTAAGTCTCTTTAGAGGACTGTCATGGGACAGCAGGGCCTAAATGGATGAATTGGGTCTTCAAACTTATGGAGGAGGTTCATGTGGACTCCAAAACACTTCCAAGGTGTTACTTCACCTACCCTACCTTGGAAACACTCAGATCAACAAAAAAACTCAAAACTGTCACACTCTCTTAAGGGAAAATAGAGCAGCATTGGAAAAGTGGTTTGCACGTGTGATGGGGGGCTGAAATTTTGTGTGGAGTTCTATCTAGGCATGAGAAGCATGCATACCAAATTTTAGAATTTTACCATGGCTAGATTCCAAGTTATCACTAGCCCTAGTTAATAGGCAAATGAGGGAAAATTGCATCTACAGGGTATACGGAGGTTTCAAGACCCAAAAAAAATATGCATGAGTAGGTTTTCACCTCCCCTACCTCATCAAATCATAACAATCCACTTTATAAGCTGCTGTCATGACTGTCCTTCTTTTTGCTCTCGGCCTGTGTAGGAAAATGCATGGAAAAACAAGCAAAAAACTGTCAAAAACCTGTTCTCACGTGTCAAGAAGCTTAGAACAGTTTCACCACCAAAAAATATTGACTTTCTCCTTCATTCCTTCACACCTTTTTGAACAATAGGTTCCTTCCATACAAAAGAGCCAATTTAGGCTTCCTAAACTAACTCCTACAACAACTCCAACTTCTTCCAATCTTGGAAAAAGCTTATTTTGGAAGAATCCACTCTAATTTGACTTACTCCAATCAAGGAGGGGACTTGGGGATCTTCTCCTTGAGGGATAAGATCCTCAAGTCTATTACAATATTTACTTTATTTGCCTTTTCTCATTTTTAGGCTTTATTGGCTCAAATTGAGCAACATACAAAAACAACAACAACATGAAGCAAAAATCAAACACCCTTAATTTAATTTGAAATATTGTCCTATCCTAAGATGCTCCTGCATCATACTACCCATGAGAGAAAAGTCTTCCTCATAGTTTGTTTGTCTTCACTAGTTCTTCTAGTTTGGCTCCAATTTTGAGAAGGTCATTCTCAGTCATCCATGTTGCATCTTCAGCTGGTAAGTCCTTCCACTTGATCAGGTACTGATAGTACTCCTTATCTCTGGTCTTCTTAGTCACCTTCTTGTCCAAGACTATCTCTATCTCCTTTGGCTTTGCTTTTGGCATTTGTTCTTTCCAAGGAACTTCTTGCTGTCCCGTTTCAAGTTCATCTTCAGTTTGGTCTTCTCCCTTGTACTCATACAGATCTGCAATATTGAATATGGGAGATATTCCAATCCCTTTTGGAAGTTCTAACTCATATGCATTATTAGAAAACTTCCTCAAGATCTTACATGGACCAATCTTCTTGACTTTCAGCTTGTTGTACTCTCTCTTAGGAAATCTTTCCTTTCTCAAGTGTGCTAAGACATCATCACCAACTTCAAAACTTACCTCTCTCCTTTTTTGATCTGCCCTCTGTTTGTATTTGACTGCACTCTCTTCAAGTTTCATCTTCACTTGCTCATGAAGCTCTTGCATGGCTCTTGCAAACTCTTCTGCATCTGCACTTCTAGTCTCCACATTGCTCAAGTCTCTCAACTCATACACTCCTCTTGGATGCTGTCCATACATGATCTGAAATGGACTCATACCTGTACTTCTATTAGGAGAATCATTATATGCAAACTCAGCTTGTGCAAGTGCTAGATCCCACTGTTTGGGTTGCATACTCACTAGACTCCTCAAGATGTTTCCAAGGCTCCTGTTGACTACCTCAGTCTGACCATCGGTTTGTGGATGGTAGGCTGAGCTGAAGCTCAAATGTGTTCCCAACTTCTTCCAAAGAGTCCTCCAAAAATGTCCAACAAATTTAGTATCCCTGTCTGAAACAATGCTTCTTGGCAATCCATGCAATCTCACAATTTCCGAAAAAAACAAGTTAGCTATGTTTGTAGCATCACTGGTTTTTGTACACGGAATGAAATGAGCCATCTTTGTGAATCTATCTACCACCAAAATATTGAATCATGGCCCTTTTGAGTCCTAGGTAGGCCAAGTATAAAATCCATGCTAATACAATCCCAAGGTCTACTCGGAATAGGTAGTGGCTGATACAAACCTGCATTCTGACTGGTTCCTTTGCTATACTGGCATACCTTACACTTCTCCACAAAATTCTTAACATCTTGGCTCATTCTTGGCCAATAGTAATGTGTACTTAGCTGGGCTAGTGTTTTGTTTTGCCCAAAGTGTCCAGACAAGCTTCCACTGTGCTTCTCTCTGATCAAGTTCTCTCTCATTGAACTTCTGGGTATGCATAGCTGGCTGCCCTTGAACAACAGACCTCCTTGCAGCATGTAGTCCAGCCAAGGACTCCTATCCACAATGGTTGGTTGTTTGCAAGCTTGATAAGCTTCTTTGAAATCATCATCTTCTTCATATTGTTCTCCTAGGTTCTCAAAACCCATGATGTTCACCTGTGACTCCTGCAAAATGAGAACTCTTCTACTCAAGGCATCAACAACCTTATTAGACTGTCCTTTCTTATGTTTAATGGTGAAAGTAAAACTTTGCAAATACTCTACCCATTTCACATGCCTCTGATTTAGCTTATGTTGATTATTCACAAACTGCAGTGCAAAATTATCAGTGAACAAGAAAAATTCTTTAGGCAAAAGATAATGCCTCCATTTCTTTAATGCCTGTACCAATGCATAAAACTCCTGATCATATGAGGAATATTTCCTTTTGCATCACTCAATTTCTCACTAAAGAAAGCAACCGGTTTTCCTCTTGACTCAAAACTAGCCCCTATTGCTAACCCACTAGCATCACACTCAACTTGAAAGAGTTTGCCAAAATCAGGAAGGGTTAGGATGGGCTCTTCAGTTACCTTTTTCTTCAGAAATCTGAAACCTCTATCAGCTGCCTCATCCATTTAAAATCTTTCTTATCTCCCTTTATAGTCTCAATCATGGGAGCTACAATTCCACTGAAGTTTCTTATGAATTTTCTATAAAAACTAGCTAATCCATGGAAACTTCTTACCTCATGTACACTCCTTGGTGTTGGCCATTCAAGTATGGCTCTGATTTTCTCTTTGTCCATCTTCAATCCCTCTTTGGAAAGGACAAAACCAAGATATACCAACTCTGCTTGAAGGAAACTGCACTTTTTCACATTTATTAGTAACTTCTCCTGATGCAATTTTTCTAACACCATTCTTAAGTGCTGCAAATGCTCTTCCTTACTTTGACTGAATATCAAAATGTCATCCAAATAAACAATCACAAATTTACCTGTGAAGTTCTTGAGCACTTCATTCATTAACCTCATGAAAGTGCTAGGAGCATTGGTTAATCCAAAAGGCATGACTAACCATTCATACAAACCATCATTAGTCTTAAAAGCTGTCTTCCATTCATCCCCTTCTCTGATCCTAATATGATGGTATCCACTTTTCAAATCTATCTTAGAGAAATATGCAGCTCCACTCAAACAATCAAGCAAATCATCTATTCTAGGTAATGGAAATCTATACCTGATGGTTATCTTGTTTATAGCTCTGAGTCTGTACACATCCTCCAAGTACCATCCTTCTTTGGACTCAACACTGTAGGGACTGCACAAGGGCTTAAACTCTCTCTTACCAGCCCTTTGTCCAACAACTCTTGGACTTGTTGCTTGATCTCTTCATTCTCTTTGGGTGTCATCCTGTAGGCTACCTTGTTTGGCAAGTTTGCTCCTAGAATCAAATCAATATGATGGCTGATCCTTCTCACTGGTGGTAAATCATTCGGCAACTCATCCACAACAATATCAACATACTCATTCAACATATCTTGTATCTCAAGAGGAAAATCAATGAACTGAGTACTAGTCACTACACTTTTTAGTTTACCAATCACAGCAAAATTTACCTCTTCTTTCTTCATAGTTTGTAAGAATTCCTTACCGCTTATCATCATTACCTTGGAACTTGATTCAGCTTCATCATGGTCTTCTTTCAATGGTATGAGTATGTGTTCCACTCCATTCTTCTTGAAGGTATAAGTGTTCTTCCTTCCATCATGTATTGCCTTGTTGTCAAACTGCCAAGGCCTTCCAAGAAAATATGACAAACGTCCATGGGCATGATATCACACATTACCTGATCTTTGTAAGCACCAATCTGAAAATCCACCTTGCATTGTTCATTAACCAACAACTGATGTCCTTTTTGCAGCCAAGATACCTTGTAGGGAGTTGGATGTGGTTCTCTCTTCAAGCCTAGTTTCTCAACCATCTCAACAGACACCAAATTGTCTGTACTTCCACTATCTATCACAACCTTGCAACATTTACCTTTGCTCTTGCATCTAGTTCTGAATAAGCTCTTCCTCTGTTGAGGTTCCATCACCTCTTTGTTTGGCTTCAACAAAATCCTCTTCATCAACAAGGATTCACCATCCTCTGGAATGTCTTCCTGTCTAGTTGCTACTTCTAGCTCCTCATCTTGTTCTTCACTCTGAGCTACATACACACCCTTTCCATGGCTGTTTGAAGGATTATCAGTACACTCATAAGACCTATGTCCAGCATACTTATTGCATTTGAAACACTTACCCAAAAATCTGCCCCTACCTCTTTGGTATCCTTGATAGGGTCTCCTTCCTCTAGATGGGTAACTACCTCTTCCACTTGATGAACTGTTATAGCTGCTCCCTTCATCAGCAAATGTCTGCAGCTACCTCCTATCATTTGGAGTGCCTCTTCCTCTAAAGGATCTGCCTCTACCTCTAAAGACAGAATTGTGTTTCCTTGCTATCTTCTCTTCTGCTTTCAAAGCAATTTGATAAGCCTCTTCAATTGTCCTAGGAACAAGAAGACTTATCTCATCTTGGATGCCAAATCTCAATCCATTCACATATCTGGCTACCTTCTCTAGATCTCCTTCAACATGTCCTGATCTTATAGTAAGCCTATAAAACTCTTCAGTATACTCTTTAACTGACATTTCCTTTTGTCTCAAATTCTATAATTGCTTGAAAAGATTAACTTCATAGTCTCTAGGAATGAATTTACCTTTCAGTTTGGCTACCATTCTATCCCAGCTCCTGATCTTTGGTTTGCCTTTTCTCTTCCTCTCTTCTTGTACTCCATCCCACCATAGGGCTGCATGCTTGTGCAATCTTGTCATGGCATATTTTACCTTCCTCTCATCTTCTGTAATTCCTTCATAATCAAAGTACTTGTCTAATGTTTTGATCCAATCAACTAGCTCCTCTACATTCAGGTTACCTGCATAAATGGGAACATCCATCTTTGGCCTGGTGTTCACCTTCATGATGGCTCGTAGCAATCTCTCTTCAGAGGTCTCTGCCTCTATCTCTGCAGTTAGCTCCTCCTCTAGTGGCTCTTGTTCACCATCACTAACTTCTGCCATCTCCACTCCTCTTCTCTGTGCCATCTCTAGGTCTCTTAACCTAGCTGTCAGGTTCCTAATCTCCTCAGCTAAGGCAAGCTGAGCTGCTTGAGCTACTTGGACTGCTCTTCTTGGTGGCATGTTGTCTTGTCTCTTTGGACTTCCTTTGTGCTTCTTGATTCTTTTCTTGATTCTTTTCACTCTGATACCACAAATGGTGTGGTCCAATCCACACCTCAGGATCTACTTACTCAACCAACAACAATTGAATGCACACACACCAAACTCTGTCTTATTCAATCCCTCTAGGGTACTCTTTGAATGCATCTATCCAAACACTCACCAAAGCAAAATTCTACTCCTACACACACCCTAACATATTACACACCTCAGCACACTCAAACCATGGTAGGGAATGTCAGGTACACCTTCCAAGAAGGAAGAATGATCTCATCTTCCAAGTTGTTCCTCAGAAGCCTGCTTCTAGGCTTGTAGCCCTTCTCTCTGAGACTATCAGGTCCAACTTCTTCCCATTCCATGATCTCTTGACTGTTATGATTGATTTGAAAGCCCATTTTAATCCTCTTTTACTGTATGGAACTTGGGGTAAGTGGGTTGTTATGATTGCTCGGATTTGCTTGGAAAAAGGAGGAAATTAAGTCTCTTTAGAGGACTGTCATGGGACAGCAGGGCCTAAATGGATGAATTGGGTCTTCAAACTTATGGAGGAGGTTCATGTGGACTCCAACAACACTTCCAAGGTGTTACTTCACCTACCTTACCTTGGAAACACTCAGATCAACAAAAAAACTCAAAACTGTCACACTCTCTTAAGGGAAAATAGAGCAGCGTTGGAAAAGTGGTTTGCACGTGTGATGGGGGGCTGAAATTTTGTGTGGAGTTCTTTCTAGGCATGAGAAGCATGCATACCAAATTTTAGAATTTTACCATGGCTAGATTCCAAGTTATCACTAGCCCTAGTTAATAGGCAGCGAGGGGAAAATTGCATCTACAGGGCTGTACGGAGGGTTTCAAGACCCAAAAAAAATATGCATGAGTAGGTTTTCACCTCCCCTACCTCATAAAATCATAACAGTCCACTTTATAAGCTGCTGTCATGACTGTCCTTCTTTTTGCTCTCGGCCTGTGTAGGAAAATGCATGGAAAAACAAGCAAAAACTGTCAAAACCCTGTTCTCACGTGTCAAGAAGCTTAGAATAGTTTCACCACCAAAAATATTGACTTTCTCCTTCATTCCTTCACACCTTTTTTGAACAATAGGTTCCTTCCATACAAAAGAGCCAATTTAGGCTTCCTAAACTAACTCCTACAACAACTCCAACTTCTTCCAATCTTGGAAAAAGCTTATTTTGGAAGAATCCACTCTAATTTGACTTACTCCAATCAAGGAGGGGACTTGGGGATCTTCTCCTTGAGGGATAAGATCCTCAAGTCTATTACAATATTTACTTTATTTGCCTTTTCTCATTTTTAGGCTTTATTGGCTCAAATTGAGCAACATACAAAAACAACAACAACATGAAGCAAAAAATCAAACACCCTTAATTTAATTTGAAATATTGTCCTATATACCCCTTGTTAGACCTCAAGTCAACATTGTTCTTGTAACACCAAGGGCACCCAAGTAATGTTGGGAAATTATCCACCTTAGTAAGTGCCAAGAATTCAATGTCCCCAGTGAACTTGGCCCCTTGAATAGTGATAGCTACATCTTTCAAGACTCCAATGGGCATTGCCTTTGTCTTGATTGCCATATATAACAAATTTGAAGATGGATGTAATGCAAGCCTTCCCATTTGATGCCATACATCTAAAGTGAGAACATTTCCCTCCACTCCTATGTCGATGAGGATATTTCTTAGAATCCACCCATCAACAACTACATTCAATGTAATCTCTTTATCATACTAAAGGCTATGAGGAGGAAGGTTTACATGCAAAAATTTCCTTTCGTGCTCTACTCGGCATGCGGTACCTTCTCCCGCACAGCCATTCTCCTAGCAAGGGAATAATGTTATCCTGCCTTAACATTTAACACACTTCCCTAACCTCATACATATCCTTTTGCAGAGCTTCAACATTCTTCCTTTGCTCCAGTTGCCTTGATCGCTCCTTTAGACATTAGATTTCCCAGTAAACTCCAAATCACATCCATAGTCTCTTGATATACTTCCTTCTAATGATTAGGGTCTAGATACTTCCCATGTACCACTTATTCCCTAACAACCAGTTTCTGTCTTGGCATCACCTTGGCACATGAATCATCTTCCTACATCGTCACCGGTATAGTTCTAATCGACTCATGCACCACTCTCTACACCCACTATGGGTCGGCCTTCTTTATACCAACCATCCCAGCACCTTTTTCTTTTCAAAGGTGTTTTATCTCATGTGCTCAAACAATTCAAGGAAATCCTCATACTTACGTTTCTTTCCACACCATGAGCAATGTAATAGATCAGGACACTCATGCTTATAATGCTCTGTAGACCCATAATTATAACAAGTTCTTTGTAGGAACTCACTTCTTCCTCCATTGTAGTTACTACAACCATAGAAACCTCGTCCACACGCTCCTCCATCTGTGCACCCTTTATAGCGGCAATCATCATCCTTGGAACTAATTTATAGGCTATTCTGTGCCACACCAAGATCAATAGCATCATCAATCTAGTCAATCAGTCTATAATCCTTTGAATCATGGGTTGTAGAGGTACATATCTTATAGTAACATGACACGTTCTTATAGATTACACACTGTAGTAGAGGACATATACTTGCATCATGGTCCCCATGGAAAATATCACATTCTATCGCCATTGCATGTACCAAATTTTGAGGGAAACTATCCTTTACATTCCCTTCCAATTCATAGTCTATGCACCAAATTCCACTAAAACCTCATGCATACACCGAGTTTGCATATAGCTTCTCTAATTAATTAACCATTGCAGAAATTTAAGCCTCTAGAAAAGGGCTAACACCAGGATCGATGATCCCAATAGCCTCGGTGCACAAGGTAGCTTCGAGGCCTCACACAACTCTCGTGGAAGTCTTGTGTGATAGTTCCCTTCTAAATGGTGTTATCAATCCTCCAACAAACCATTGAGCATGTTGAGAAGGGTAAATTTCATAGCATATTTTTTACAAGAGAGTCTTGAAACACGTGTCATACTCCCACACACTCTTTCCATTCCTTATGGATCTCCTTCAAAGCGTTGATGCTCTTCTACTCAAATTCAGGGATATGGAACTCTGCTAGGAAGGAATTCTTCAATGCAAAGTACTTTACCACCATACATACATACATCTATAAAATATGCATGTGCCCTTTCAGTAACATCATTGTAAACTAACTTGCCTTCCACTTTGGGGTAGTGATCCATTTCATGCACCATAGTAATTCACACTTGTGGACATGCTCTGTAGTATCTTCAATACCCTTGTAGTCTGGTAAGTGTAAAGACATCTCAAAAATACTTGTGGAGGTGGCTGTGGCCCTTGTCCTCCTGATCTAGAGCCTTAGTTCCTCTCTGATGTTTCCTCCTCCACCAGATCCATTAGGTCTTGGTCTTCCTCTGAAACACTTGATACTCTAGATTTTCTAGGTCCACCAAGTCCTCAAGCTTCTATACCGCCTGATCCACCTTCCGTAGCTAGTAAATGGTCTAAAGTGGTTATCCATAGTGTTCCCAATGTCCCACTGCACTGTGTTCCAATGGTTTTGATATTATCCCACTATCAATTGTGTGTCATGTGCCACTTCTAGATGTGATACCCAAACCTTTTGTATTTTCACCTTGTCCAAAAATTTCCCCAAATATGTGAATGGTTTGCACAACTATAGATGTCTCGAATGAGAAATTATATCTCCTAGATGTAGATTGGTTACTCCCACTAATACCAAATGGGTTAAAAATACTTCTCCCTTGATCTAAAAACCAAGTGTCGGGGTTGGTCCCTAGGTGGGTTCAATATGTACTCGATGTCTCTCCTTTCTCCACACGATGAACTCTCATCAGAAGTTGAAGGGGCTTCTTCCCACCCTTTCCAAGATGGGGTAACATAGACTACTCAGGTTCCACATCCTTTGCATGAACTTTAACTCCTTCCCATAACACCTACCTCCATAGATCCATCACACCTACAACCTTGTGTTTTCTATCCATCTCCCTTTCACAAGATTCAATATATTTGAGTCATCTCTCTTCTCTTTATTTTTCAGCCACAATCTCCACCATCTTCCACCACCTTAGCTTCCTCACCTAATACTTAGAGAAGCTTAGTGGACATAGGAAATGCCTCTAAACTTAGGGTAATGATCAAGATCTTCATAGCCAAAGGGATAACATGTAAAAATGATCCTCTAGGCTCCCTCAAAACTCAAACTCAACAACCTCTAGGCAAGAATACGTAGAAATGGCATATTCTAAAGTATAACTAGTCGGACTCCTTTCCACCAGTGATCAACAACATGCATCCAAGTCAGATCTACATCCTGCAGCCTCTGGTAATCATCTTGGGTCCATACACATGATCTATAGTACCATCTCAATTTGGATGCATATGTTGAAAGCCATTCATATAGTTCTACTAGAAGACAACATAAGAATGTCTCATACAACTCATGGTATAGGTTCTCTTCCATCTATCTACATGCATTGAACTCAGGTCCAATGTTGAATCTTTGAGTGAATTCATCCTCCATGCTCTTGAACCATGCTTCAAAAATTTCCAAGGTCAAGCACTTTGTCATCATATATCACAGAACCAAAATGCATATTATTTCTCATAGCAACATTGAAAAGAGGTCTTGAAAAAATGGAACCAAGATGTAATCATTTTTATACCCTAGAACAATAGTCTAATCCCATGCACATTGGCCTATCACCCAGTGGGTGTTGGGTGTTCATAAAGGCACACACGAGTGCCAAACCCTTCCTTTATGTGAGTCTTGTGAGAATACATCCCCTACTAATAGAAGCTTAGATGTAAGAAGGGAAAGAACCATGCGTTCATTCTAAGATCTTAGGATGAGTTATCATATCAATGCATCCATTCAAATAACAAAAGAGAAGTATCAAACAAAATACATAATTGATTCATAACACAAAGGAAATGCACTAGGGTTTATACTCATAAACAACATACATTATTTAGAACAAAACCTTATATTCATGTTAACAAGCTCAATCACCATAATAAATTCATTAAGGCCACAATAGGCCAATATAACAATGCAGACCAAAGTCATGCATTAGGAACCTGAACTATGTACATTACAAAACTGGTTACAGACCCATCCCTCTAAATATGCCATCACTCCTACAGTTATCCTAATCCCAACCCAAAGGATCCTTCATTATTTTTGTAGAGCTTTGCCTATCCAACACTATATGATGCCACTCATGGTGTCCCCTTTCTTCTATCCAAGTATCTCTATAAATATTTTTAGTCTCCTCTACCATGCCTTCCTAAGATAATAGATCGGTTGCCAAGTGTCCATGTGGTCCTCCAATGGAGCATGCTTCCTTTGATTTAAGATCTCCACTCTTTGCAATGATGTCTTTATGGATCCTTCCATCGCATGCATGGAATATTCCTTTCTTGACCATACAACTATCAGGCTAGCACCTTATCCACTCCGCATGCTAGACGGGTCACATTTTTCTCATGTGCTTCTTAGAATGTTGAATATGGCTAAGTCCCAAAACCCTATGTTTCCTTGTGTGCGCACCTTGGGTTATGCTAAACCCTTATAAAACCATGTCTTCCGTGATTTCACCCCACACGCCCTTCTTCGAATAGGTTCCTTCTTGTACTTATCCAATATTATGGGACCCAAAAATAGATCTCAAGGCCTTCCGATGATGAAGGACCCATCATACGATCTCAAAAATACAAGGAAGAGTGAGGTACAAGAGTGAAGCCCCTCTTGTGATGCATAGGATGAAATTCAATATATGAATTAATGTAACTTAGTATAGCCTCATCATTGTATGCATAATCTAAAGTGGCATATTTCTTTTCAATCTGATTGTATGTTAGAACCTGGAATGGTAGGCATTTCTTGAACTAGGGGTTCGGTTCGGATTGAAACCGTGAATTTGGTATCTTTGAAATCTCCACTTGAACAAAAGTGAGAAGTGGAAGTAGCCATTGAATAAGCTAAAAGGTTATGTTCACATGGGATAAATTCAATGGATATGAAGGCAAAACCTTTGTTTAGGTTAAGTATGATAGTCTTATAGAGCTACAGGTGCTCTGCTCTAGTCTTGTAAACTTTTGAAACTTGGTTCGTGATCATCCTGGGAGTCACCCAAAACTATAATATTAAAAGTACCCATTCTTTTTCTACAATAAGACTAAGAAGAATATCCTCATACTCAAAGCACCATTGTTTATACATTCAAAATTGAGCTTAAAGGGAAAAGGAATAACGTTCCCTTTTGGGGAAATGAGGATCAATCCTACCCCATAACTAAAATGACACTTCGCTCCATCATAGTTGAGCATCCAACATTTTCTAGGAAGATTGATGTTTAATCATTTCTAGTATCTTCTTCCTCCACTTCTAAGACCTCAACCATGCAAATCTCTTTGGCTGGAAGAGAGATAAGTCCTAGAGCATGTCCTATACCCAAGGAGTCAAAAGGGAGGAGAATAGGAAAATCATTCTCCAACAACTTGAAAATCTTAGCCGTGGTTTCCATTTATACTATCTCAACAATAACAATTTCATATTTAGTTGTGACAACCCACTTAATTAAAGTGGAGGTTTAAAATTCCATTGTGGGAATAAATTTAGGTTTATTCTCTTGAATTTTAGGGAGTTTAAACTTGGCATGGACCTTGAGTTTCTTCTTTAAGTTGGCTAGGTGGATATTGAAAGGATTTGGGTCACCCTGAGTAATGAAGAATTTCCCCAAATGTAGGAATTTGACTTCCTAGAAAAACGTAAAAGGGATTTCCTTCATCCGATGGCTCCAAGGTCATCAAATAATCATATTATAGTTGTTTTACCTATTTATAATATAAAACTTAGTTAGAACCATCTTGGTCTAGAAGTAACCAGAGCACTATGGTCCCTATGGATGTTGCTTTGAGACTTTCGTAGCCTCTTAATGTATTTCTAGTTAAGGAACAATTGGTTTCCCCGTAGCCTAAATTTTAGAGGAATGAAAAGGGGAAAATATTAATAGCTACCCCATCATCAATCATTACATGTTTAACATAATTATTATAGATCTATATCTATAAATACAACACTTTGGTCACCTCGACATTGATGGGCATCTTACTAATGTTGAAGATGAATCCAACATCTCTTTCAGGCTGCCCAAGAGGATAGACATCAAATTCTATGTGGTTGATTTGTGCCTCTAGTGGAGGGGTAACATTAATGAAGTAACCAAGACCTAACACTTCTAAGAAAATGGCACAATGATGACATGAGAGTTCTTAAAAAATCCAAGAAGGAGATGTGAAGATAAGGTCTTGGTTAAATCGTAATTAGATCATATGCCCTCGCCGGCCTCGAAGTATTGGAGTGTCATTCTACATAGATTAGTATGTGGGAATAGGTTGTGTTAATTAATCACATGTTCTTATAGTTGTGTTAATTTGAGGTTCAATCTATAATTTGACAAGGCCCATGAGTTTAGTTTGTTTATGACTATCCAATGGAGGTGCTACCAGTGGGTTTGAAGAAGTGGAAGCTTTGTGGTCATTTTTTCCCACTTGGGTTACCCTTTTTTTCATTATGAAGGTTTAATTTTCCATTATTAGGATGTGTAGGAAGAGGGTCGCTAAATATCCTAAGAGTTTTTTGAGTGGAAACATGCCCCATGCTAGCATTCTGCGTTGGCGCCATAGGATTTTCAAAAAAAATCTTGATGAAGAGTTTCCTTTGGTCTTTTATTAGGCACCATATAAACTTATTATAGTCATAAAAATTTCTAGCATCATGCCCTCAGACCCTATGGAATCCACAATAAAAGTTGGGATCATAATCCTAATGTCTTTTATTTGTGTTTTTTTTGCGGTCCAAATTTCTAGTTGTTATTCAATTGTTGATTGTTATAGTTAAAGTTTGGAGGCCTCTCCGCCTTGGTTTTGATATTGAATTTGTTACTTGTTTGGGTATTATTAGGGCCTTGGGCTTGAAATTTTGTGAAAGTGGAGGATGTTTAAATTCCCTTCATTGATGGATGGAGTGAAATTCCTACTCCTTTGATGATTGTTATTCACCTTGTTATTGACATTATATGCACTTGAAGTGTTAACAACATTCAACTTCTTGGATTGATTAGTTACATCGTCTGTTGTAACACTAAAGTATTATTGAGGGCCTTAGGTCCTTGATTATTGTTGAGTTATTAGGTTAATTTGAATTACCTTACAAGGGAGTGATTAGTCTCCCATTTGAATTATGGGTCTTTCGACTACTATCTATTGCCACATGATCAATGCTAAGAGTACCCTATAATACCTCTTTGTAGATCCTAAAGGGAAATTTTGGAATTCTTCCTTTTTTTCCTGGTTAAGGGAATGAAGGAATAAATTTCAAATCTCTTTCTGGTCCATATTAGGAGAACTCACCGAAGAGTAGAGGACCTTCCACCACCTATGAATGAAATGGGCATCATATTATTTATTCTCTTGTTTTATGTGAAATAATTCCTTGATTCCTATGCTTAATAATTTTTTCATGTCAAAAACCTTTATGAACTCAGACATGAGTTTCTTAAAGGAGTGTATGGAGGCTTTAGGTATCCTGTAATACTAATTGAGAGAAATCCCCTCAAGGGTCTTGGGGAAGATCTTAGGTACAACCGCATCCCATGGTAGTAGATCTCGGACGGTAGTTACATACACTTTAATAAGGGAATTTGGGTCTCTCTCCCATATAAAATTTGGTAAGTCGGGAAGAGGTCATGGATAATTACACTTCGGATGGTAAAATCAAGGGGCTCCTTAAGATATTCAACATATGTGCCCAATGTATAGGATTCCAAAATACACAACCCTATATAGGAGGAGGAGGAGGCATAGGAGGCTAATATGGCATAGTGTAAACATTTTTAGGGGTGTAAGGAATCCCCTTAGGTTGAGCATATTAACCATGAAAAGAATACATGTCCACCTTTGGTGATTTGGAATACATATGAAAATATGGGAATATTATTCTAGTACATAGTTGTAGGAAAAAACTAGAGAATGTCACATTTCCTGTTGGGACAACATTTGATAATGCACTTCGCTAGTGCTTGTTGAGGGTATTCGGATGAAGTGTGAGGGGGCATGCCTAACATGCCCGATCCAAGAGGAAGATCTCTAGGGCTAGGAACACCCACCTCAATTGGAGGAGGAGATGGTGCTAGAAGAACATAACCTAGATTTTGAGCATGGTAAGGGATCTTGCCTTTCCCAAAAAAAGATGAAACATGAGATGATTGGGAAAGTTCTAACTCCATAACTTTATCTACTGGTGTAGAAATTACATCATCTAAAGATGGTGTTGTATATTGTTTGGGTGTATTTTGTGCTTTGTTAGAAGGAATAGGTATGTGATGTCCTTCTATAAATTGTTCTCTTGGAGGACACATCTCTTTAGGTATATTTTTTTTTGCATGGGGAGGGGTAGAAATATTGTTTTGAAGTAGAGAATCAACATAATCTTGCATCCTTTCTAAGGACTAGTCCATGGAATTGAAACTATCTTGGCTTGGAAAAATGTGCCATGATTTATTCATGAGAAGAGAGGTAGGAAGTGAAGGGATCGAACTACATGTTGACACAGGGTCTAAAAACCTGAGGATAGAATCCTTGTTCTCCAGTAAGTGTCATATCATTTGAGTTAGAGAACTCGGTTAATTGATCTCTTCAATCCTACTAGATGAACCATTTTGGTAGCTTTAGGAGGAGGAGTGTAAGGTGAAGGTAACTTGGAATAATAATTTTCATCCC
Source organism: Taxus wallichiana var. yunnanensis (assembly GCA_018340775.1). Classification (NCBI taxonomy): domain Eukaryota; kingdom Viridiplantae; phylum Streptophyta; class Pinopsida; order Cupressales; family Taxaceae; genus Taxus; species Taxus wallichiana. The sequence continues at coordinate 221,693,563 of CM031236.1, read as the reverse complement.
ACCCTGATAATGAGGGTGACTATGGTATGCCGATTTGGTGGTAATATGCCTCAAGACCTAAAATAGGTTTTCTATAATATTTACCTCGACATATTCGGGGTATATGAATACTGAAGAATAATAGGAGAGGAAAAGAATGGTTGAAAGAAATGAACGAAATCAGAAATGAGAAATAACTATTTGTTCACTTTGGGTTCACCAATTTTACAACTAAAAATCAACATGTGACCTTCAAGCACACTCAATCTCCCAAGGTCGTGTTGGGATAGCTAATGTGATATGAATGGATGGCTATGTGTAATGGAATAGAGTGAATATGGGTGAGTATGGACAACAGGTTATCAGGGAAATATAATGTCCTCTATGGGCACTAAAGGGATCTGATCATCTAGGGAAATAAAATCCTCTCTAACTTGAATGGGTGTGATGGTATGGTCAAGAAGGATACACACACGTAAGATTCTATCAATGTCTGTGTGTGAAAATATCTCAAATAGTTGTGGAATGCATGGAAATTTTCCTTTGTTCACCTCATAGAAATTTCTAGACAAGGTCATGGAAATGCTAGAGAAAATGGATGAATAAGGACAAATGAGTGGGCTATGGGCACTAGTTCCACCCATGATGGTTCCACAAAAAGTCATAAAATTTGTCATATTTTTCATTAAGAACATGTAATTGTGTGATGGTGATAGGTGGAAGTGGTGAAGATTAAAATACCATATTAATACGGAGACCCATATAAATTTTAGTCTCAAAATAAGTGGCATTCGCCTAGGGGACCTAGGGATCATATACTTCATCTCTTGTTTGTTGAGGTCCTGAATGGTCATTTGGGACGGATGGATATGGTAGATAGATGTAAATGACCAACAAGTGATCAAGGTAGCCTATAACCAGGATGATTTTCCCAAAATTTGTAAACTCTGTCATCTTCACATTTAAAGTTCTCAATTTTTAAGTGATAGTAGGCGGATTTGAAGTGGTTCGGAAGATATGAATTTGAAGACCTTAGTCAATGTCTGATAATGTTGTATGTTGATTTAGTTATAGCACTAAGGGATCAAATATGTAATCTCTAGGTTCTCTTCACCTTGAAATGGTCATGTGAAATGTGTATTTAATTAATCTAATACAAGAAAGTAAACAAATTTAAACAAAGGAAATCTAATCTATGATTTTTTTTTCAATTTTATAAAAGAAATACAATAATAAACAACAATCTAATTTAATTGAACTTTTTTTTTTTTTTTGAAAATTTTGGAATAAAACAGAAGAATGAAGAAATTTCTTCTAATTTAACTAAAAGATCCGAAAAAAAATAAACAGTTGGATGTAACTATTTATATATGCAGCAGTATATCTAATCTATCGTAATAAAATAATAAAGTATTTTCAAAATGTAATTTTGGATGTGAATCCTCTATTTTTCCTTAGAGGCATGGGAATAAATCAAAGCTTCTCATAAGATTTTCTTCTCCTAAAACTTCCCAATAAAATTAAAGAAGGATTCGATGGAAGTTTTATGATTGAAAAGATATTGTAGTTGATTCTAAATTAATGCAGAAGATTTCCTCCTGAGAAACTTCCCTTACAAATCCATAGGGATAGGCAAGGAAGTAATCTATCACTAGAATATTTTCAAAAGAAATGGAAGCCACAATATTGATCTATGTATTTGCAACAATGGAAATGGAAATGATTTACTACTCTAGTAAGTAATGTGCGTATAAATTCAAAATAAAGAATTGAATAAATAAGGAAATCCAATTACAACCCCACTGAATTCACAAAGTGTTGAGGAAAATCGATTATGGTTTACTCTTATGTGCCCTCAGTTATATTTTCTAATATTTAATGTTTAGGTGAGTCCAGGAAGCTAGGAATATAGAAGAAACAAGGAAGAAGGTGTTGGAGCATTGGTGGCTTGTAAGTGGTCTGGTAGGAATACAGGTAGAAGAAGAACATTGCCAGAGAACAATGCTTGGTTGTGTAGTCTCTAGAAATATTTCAACAACATAATAATGTAATTCACAATAAAAATGTATAACCATTTTCTTTAGAAAAACATTTATTTTATAGAACATAGGCTAGGAAATTGTCTAAGCCATTTGGTAGCATGGATGCCACATCAAAACAAAGAGGGGAAATTAACTCTCAATATACAATTAAAAGAGGAAGAAAAGGTTGTACACTTCTATCAAGCCTAAAAACAACCAAATTGACAAAAAAATGTGTAAAAATGTGAGTTGGAATAAGACAGATACGTCTAACTCATGCTTGGAAGTCTCAATCAAAGCGCATAGAACCGATGGTCTCCACATGGTGGTGGTTATGCAACCACTGGGTAAGTGGGTTGGCGATAGCGTAACCTCCGCAAAAGTAGGGTGGAGGTTATATAACCACCACCTAAATAGGGTGGTGGTTGCGTAACTAAAGGCCAAAATCTAAGGAAAAACCACACGAAAGATAAAGGAAAGTAGAGAATGGCTAAGTAAGGTTTTCTAAGCTACAAATATAATCTACAAAGAGAGAAAGGGGCTTGAACTCCTTTGGAAAAGATATGAATCATCATTGGGGAATTTTGAACCATTTTTGACAATGTAGCACATGCAAATTTGGGTGCATATAGTACTAGGTCCCTCTTTTTATACCATCTTTATTAAGGAGTTAGAATGATCACACAACTATTCCATATCATGATGATTAATTAAAAGTAAATCATAACATGAAATAGATCACAACCATGGCATAGAATAAATCAAACAAGGATTAAGATCAGATTTACCATACAATAACTAGTAACAAAGATATTAACAAAAATATCCATCCACAAAGATCCATTATATTAATCTATTAAAAGAGAATAGTGAATACAAGATACAATTACCATCACAAATTCATGCACACAAATATACTAGTAAAATAACTTTGTCTCAATCTAGTGGTAGTATCCTAAACACACACACACACACACACACACACGGGAAAATTTCCCTTCACCACCCATGCACTTCTCAAAGTATCATGCATGCTCAAAATAGCCATGCGCCACTACAAAATCGACTAAGGAAGCATGCAAGATTTTTGTAATAAGATATTACCCATAATTAAATCTAGATATAATCCTATTATTGGCTCAAAAATTCGTATAAAACTTGATATTTCACTTGCTCCAAAAATAACCATTGCCTTTCCCACAAGTCTTTTATCTTTATCCAATATGTGTTCATCACCCTACGTTTAACTTTAGCTTGATCCTTACAAAAAGAGGTTAAGTACCAAACTCTTCCTTTCTAGGCACAAATATTTAGGTGCAACTCTGTCAAACTTAAATGCCTATCCATGTGCCCTCTCATACTTGTGCAGGGAATTTCATGATTTCATCCATAAGTTCTTGTAGGTTTATTTGGATGACTGAACTGTTTATGAGCTTGAAAAATATCAATGTGACAATTTGAGGCTCATGTTTGAGATATGTAGATAGTTAAGTCCTTCCCTTAATATCAAGAATTGTATCTTTACTACACCTTTTGGTACTTTTCTTGGGCACATCATTTGTAAGGATGGATTATTGGTAGACCCAACTAAGATTGTAGTAATTTTTGGATTAGAAGAGCCTACCAATAAAAGTGAAGTGTGTGGTTTCTTGGGAATACAAATTATAACAGGAATTTTATCAAGGGATATGTAAATATTGATGTGACCACTGGAGGTTTTTCTCAAGGCCAAAGGAAAATCTTATTGGGCTGATGCACATCAACCTTCATTTGAAACATTGAAGGAAAGCTTACCACTATATCAACCTTGCACCTCCCTTATTAGAATAAACCTTTCCATGTATATGTTGATGCCTCTAGTATGGAAATTATCACAACTGAAGAGGGTAATGTGGATCATCCCATATGTTTCGTAAGAAGAAATTTGACACCGATGAGAATAATTATACTACAACAAGCACAAGCCATTTTCCATGATCTACGCACTTCATAAATTTCAACAATATTTGTTTTCCACCCCATTCATCTTTTATATATATATATATCATATGGCATTGAAATACTTAATCAAAAACTTGTTTTATAAGCATGCATCTATCGCTGGATAATCCCTTTTTCAGAAATTGATTTCATAGTTGCAGTGTCAAGAAAAAGAAATTTGGGGCCTGATCACCGATCGAAGATTATTTTTGGGAGATGACACGTAGAGTATTGAAAACACTATTCTTGATCCATAGTTTTTCATGATGAATCACATTCTAGTTTATTTGGAAGATGTTGCGGTATTTTTACGCAAAAGAATTACACCATAAAGGATGAAAATATTAGAGATTGTGCAACTTGTTATACACGCAATGCCTTATCAAATCATTGGAGGAGACTTGTATAAGATGGGCCATGATGAGGTTTTGGACAATTTTGTTCTAGAGCATGAGCCCGAAGCCATCATAGAGGAAGCTCATAGAGGAATTGTAGGAGGACATTATACAGAGATGTGACTATGTGCAAGATCCTTTTAGGTGGATTATGGTGAGAGACATTTTACAAGGATACTAAGGATTTTTTTAAAGCATGTGATCATTTTCAGTGACTTGAAAAGACTAGAAGTAGAGATGAGATTACTTTGTAGCCTATAAAAAGTGTTATGTCGAAAAAGTAGCACCCTAGGATTTTCACATTACCAAACCCTACTTTTGACTAACATGGGATTGTCTCAAGGTGTGTGACCCTTATGATTGAGACAAAAATCTAGAGAAGGATGGTTCCTTACCTATTATAATGCTAACCTAATCATAAAATATGAATTCCAAGGGACTAGAGAGAAAGAAATACATAAAATGTAAATCCTAAACTAAGGGAGCGATAACACTAAGAAAAAGGGGTGGAGATATTCTTAGTGAGTGAAAAATGGAAGGAAATGAGGTAGAAGAGGGTATAAAAAGTTCCACAGTCCAAAGAACACATTAAAACCTCCAATTTTATGGAGCACAACAAATTTAGATCCTACAAAAGAATATAACATGCAAAATATACCTAAAAATGCAATGAAAGGAAAATGACATAATACAACTTGAGCTATGGCAATAAAAGCCATAAAACACTAATTTTATTGCTTAAAATGATGCAAAATCCATTACAATATAAGCATAAGGTAATAATCCTTTACAAAATGCATAAATTCGAGGCATGCACGACTCACAAAAGGTGCTAGAACAATTTTGGTAGAGTTCCTTTACAATTTTGAAATATCTCCCAAGAAATGAGGGGTCGAATACATTATATAACAAATTTGTATCACCTACCGATAGCCCTCATTAATTTCATGTATGAAGGTATGGAAACCATACCATCTCACTTTATAATGGTACTTTTCTTGCACTACGAACATGGGTGCCATACCTCATTGAACCAGTTGTTGAGCTACCCTATACAGTGTCGTTAATGCCTAAAAATATCTAAAACTCCTTGTTGTCACCTAATACAAACCACTATCATACACCCAAAAGAATAGGAAGAGTCTCCACTAATGAGGAGTGATTTTTGCATGACAAGAAGAAATGTTGTCACGCGATAGTGAGGGAGGTTGATGCACGTCAACAAAAGGTGGTTGATGTGTGACAAGAAGAAATGCTATCATGTAATGAGAAGGCAAAGGTGGTGATGGGGATGGTAGAATAATGCATGAAAAGGAGAGGATTTTCACGTGAAAAACAAGTATGTTGTCACATGACAAGAGGAAAGTGGTGATGCATGTCAAGAAGAAACATATGATGCACGTTAGGCAAGAAGAATTTGGCCTTGCACGCTAAGAAGGAAGGTTTTCATGCAATAGGAAGAAATATTGTCAAGTGTCAGAAAATAAAGTTATCACGTGACATAAAGAAAGGTTGTCATACGTCATCATGAAGTTTTTGACGTGCGATAGAAGACAACGGGGGCACATGGTTGTGAGTGTCGGAAAAGTGTGGCTAATGCATGTCATGAAGAGGGGCATTAACATGTGACAAAGAGGTGAAAATTCATACATTTTTATAGCTTCACCATTAAAACAAACCCAGCTCCAAACCTTCACCATGGCTTGTAAGCTCACCATGAGATACCCTATAAATTTTTCCCATTCACTATCACTGCCTATACCTATAGGTTGATCCATTTTTCAAGGGGGAATATGGATAAAAATTTGGTGTCTTTCTAGGTGATCTACCTACTTGGATTTGAAAGACCAATAATTTTTCATCTATCGGGCATGGAGTCATTCAAATTGTTGTAATGGATTTGATGCCTAAAACATTTTGAACTCTCAAACACTGTTGGGACATTATTTCATCACTAGACCTTTCCTGAAACTAGAAAGTGCAATAACAACAAAGAACAACTATGTACAAATAAAAAAATCATACATATCCCAAATGGAACATGCAGAGAGTGCACAAACACTTATCTGAAAGAAAACCTAACTACAATAGAACAATGTGCTACAAACACTTAGAGGAATTAAGAACCTAAACTAGTATGTACATAAATGAGATTCATCCTTGACAACAATGCTTTAAGTAGATCCCATTGACTAGAATCTACAATTCTTATTCATCCAACTTTGAAAATTAGAAAGCATTGTTTTCTTTACATCCTAAGATCAGGTAAGGGCCACTCCATATTACATCAAACTTGGAGTGCCTTCTTGGTTTTGATCTATCTGCATCCCATTTAAAAACTAAGTCTCCTTCTTGGAAAGTTATGTTTTTGGATTTTCTATCAAATCTCATCTTGATTTGAGCTTGGTCCTTCTCCATTGTTTTCATGGCCTAGTTTCTTAGCTCTTCCAGCTCCATGATATTTTCATACATGACTTCCATAGCTAGAAACTCAAACAAATCTAGCTACTTTATAAGCTCCAAGGCTGGTAATTCAATGGATATTGATAGCCTTACTTCCCTTCCATAAACTAACTTGAAAGGGGAATAACTAGTTGACTTATTAGGAGTGATTCTATCATCCCACAAGGTTGATTTCAATTTGGTATACCAAGTCCTCTGATTCTCATCTAGGGTTCATCTTATAATCCTAAGAATATTTTTTTGGTGGACTCTGCTTTGTAACCCTAGGGGTAGTAGTTAGAAGAAGTGCTCAAATAGATGTCATTTATAATAGCCCAATTAGATATCTTTTCTCCAATGAAAGCTAAGGCATTATCTGATATTATAGTGGAAGGAACACCAAACCTTGTTGCAATACCTTCGTAGAAATCTAGAATGTTGGCTTCATTTGCTTCCTTAAGTGTAACTACTTTTGTCCACTTAGTGAAGTAGTTTGTGGTTATAAGAATCCATTTGTGACCTAGGTTGGAACTTGGATTGATCACCCCAATAAAATCCATCCCCCATTGCATGAAAGGTTGTTTAACTAGATAGGATGGAGTGGGAGGGATGTTATCTTCTCTTTACCTATGAAGAAGGCACACTTCTTGCATTTCTTGATCCATGAGTAATAATCATTGAAAATATTAGGCCAATAATAACCATCCCTCATGATTCTAATAGTTGTTTCTTTTGGGGGAAAATGACCACCTACCTCTCCATCATGAAACTCGTGTAATACCCTCTCTATCTAATATGTCTTGATGCACCTTAGGAGGACACCATTCACATCCCTTTTGAACAAAATATTATCTACAAGCACATATGGGATGTAATGAAATCTGAAATACATCCTTTTGGACTTAATAAATCCTTGAGGACTTTGAACCATTTGAAGAAAATATACAATATCCCGAGTCCAACAAGGAATGGGTATTCCAATGATCTTGTTCTTGATTATCTTGCAACACCATAACAACTTCTGCCTCCTCTCTTGATTCAACATGTTGGTTAGAAGCTAGCTTCTCACACAACCCTTTCCCCCTAACTAATTTGGTCACATTTATATCAATATCATACTCCATGACCTTGGTTATCTAACCAACTCTCTTTTCATTAAGGTCCTTGTTTAAAATAAAATATTTTACACCAGTATGTGAAACTAATAGATGAATTATGTTGTTTGACACTAGATGCCTGAATTTATTTAAAATTATAATCACAACAAGGACATGCTTCTCAATGAATGAATATCTCACCTCATAATCTTAAAGACCTTGACTAAAGAATGCAATAGGCTGCTCTAGTCCTTCTTGATTTGGTTGTACCAGTATGGAAGATATTGCATCTGTGCCTCCAAAAGTGTATAAAATGAAGTCCTTTGAGAAATCTAGATTAATGAGGGTTGGATCCTCGCATAATGTCCTGCTTTATGGCTTCAAAGCTTTCTTTTCCTTTAGTAGTCCATTTGAAAACCATGTTCTTTTTTAGCATCAATGTGAGTGGCTTGACAAGATGGGAAAAGTTAGGAACAAACCTCCTAACAAAATTAATTTTCCCTAAAAACTTTGGAGATCCTTCTTATGACTTAGTAATGACAATGCTTAAATAACTTCAACTCATTCTAGATCAATTTCCAACCCTTCCTTAGACACGATGTGGCCTAAGAGCTTACCTTCATGAGATAAGAATATGCACTTTTTGGATTCAAAGACACTCTAATATACTACATCTTTAGAATACTTGTTTAAGGTGAAATAGGTGACTTGTTGCGTTATTGGAGAATACAGTAATGTCATCTAGATACACATGAACTTTCTCATTGATCAGTCCATTAAATGCCATATCCATTTCCCTTTGGAAAGTGGCTCCAACATTTGACAGTCCAAATGGCATCTTCCTATAAGCATATGTGCCCCACTTCATAGTGAAGGTTGTCTTGAATTGGTCTTCCTCTTTCACCATGATTTGATTGTAGCCCGAGTAGCCATCTAAAAGTGAAAACCTTTCTAATCTAGCTACTACTTGTAAGATTTTCTCCATGGAAGGAAGTGGATAGTGGTATTTGAGAGAGGCCCTATTTAAGTCTCAAAATCCACACATAACTTGATTTCCCCATTTTCTTCCTAACCAAAACTAGATTCGCTACCCATGAAGAGTGCTTGATCAAGAAGATGATGCTTGCCTCTATGAGCTTGTTCAGTTCCTTCTTCATGAGAGGCTCAATGTGAGGGTTTACCGATCTTTGATTTTGTCTAATGGGCTTGGATTCCAGATCTAGCTCAATGGTGTGTTGTGCCAATTTTGGATTAAACCCTCTCAGATCCTCGTAGCTCCAAGAAAATATGTCCAGAACTCTTGAAAAAGTTGTATGAATTCAGATTTTTCTTGATTCGTGCTCACCTTTCCAACTTGGATAATTTTACCCTCTTTAACCAAAATGGATTTTGAATCTTCCCTTTTTACTTGAATTTTGGTCTTTTCTCTCCGAAATTGATCATTGGGATTGAATATTGACTCTATAGTTACTAAAGCACTTAGAAATTTGTTTATCTGTAGTTGTACCACTTAATCCCCATACTGCTGCTCCAATTTCTCTTGATTTTTAACCGAGAACTCAACCTCCTATAAGAAATTAATGATTTGTTGATCATTCTCAAATACCTGCCAGCTCATGTTATTGTCTAGTACAACTGGCCTCATAATTACATGAATATGTGGCTACGCTTTATCTCTTTTAATATTTTCCACCACATCAAATGTTGCTCCAATTGTTGCAATCCTATCTACAACCTCATTATTCTTCCTTGGTATGGCTTGAATATTGAATGCTTAAAATCATAAATTTGATCCCATACCCGATGCCTGTAGGCTTTGATTAGATCATTCTTAACAAAGCATGTTTTCCCCTAACCTGGTTGACAATTAACTCACTATCCCCAAACACTTGAAAGTTTTGTATACCCCTCTTTCTTTCCCAATTCAATCCATGCATCAAAGATTCATACTCGATGTATTGTTTGAACAAGTAAACTGAAAATGGAAAGATGAGTAGTACTTCATACCTTGTGGTGAAAAATCATTTCTCCTCCTCCAACGCCTTTCCTACTCCTTGATCCATCAAATAATAGCTGGCATACTTCAATATCACCCTTATTATATGGTTTGGTGAGGCTAAGAAGAGGTGTGTTTTCCTCGTGCAAATAATAAACTCCCAATTTAGCCTCCTCTATTTCCTTGTATGGATCATATCCATGTATTTTGTTTTCCGATTCATCAAGAGTCAAATCTGGGATGCCCCCAACTTTGGTATCAACTTCCTGAGTGTTTGGGCAATCCTCTTTATCAAAGGCTGAGAAATTTACATTGATTAGGATTGGTACATGAGGCTCAATATGGAAATTTGGAATAGGTTTATACCTTATTGTAGCCTTAGCTCCATACCTTTTCTAAAGAGAATATGTGACCAATCAGCTGATAAGTAGCCTCCAATTTTGGCAGTGAAGTCTCTTGACAAACACAATGTAAATAGTGGTGGCAAGTCAATCACTGATATATCCTACTAAACTGTGACATTAGGACATGCATGTAATGTGAGGTTTAAACCTTTTATGATCCCAATATTACCCATTGTAGTCCCATCTAACTATACCATTCCTTTGGAAATCAAGTTGTATTTCAGGCTCAACTGATATGCAATCTATTTCAGTATTACCGAACTACTAGCCCTTGAGTCAATCATGCAATTGTGTAGAGGGATGTTCCCAATAATCAAAGATATATAGAATGAAGGAGGATTTATGTTTTTACCTTGCTAACCTTTTTGAACACCTTTTGGAGTTGCATTAGTGAGAACCTTCTCTTGATTCTTGGACAACTCATTTGATGTTGACCAATTTGCCATGGCTTCTTGTAACAAATCCCATTGGCCTAGATTTTTCAATGATTCCCACATATAAATGCTTACATTTTTAATCTTAATTTTCTCAATAATGTTAAAAGGGGATGGATTCTCCTTCTGCTACCCCTTACTTAGCTTGAATTTCTCCTAGACATGGGCTCTTTAATGTAGTACCTGAGTTGGCTTAGAAGGTAGTTTGGGCTGATTTTGAACGTTTGGGGTTACACTTGGATTGTTAATACCCCAAAGTGTGATATAAGGTTGAGAAGTAATTGGATTAGATGACTTCCCTTCCTCTATATTCCTCTTCTTAGACCTCATGTTGGCTGCCAAACTTTGAGAAGGGGACTTATATATTCCATAGAAATCCTCAACTTACTAGTTCATAATTGTCATTTCGTTTAGAGGTGCTTTCGATTAGCTACCTACTACTTAATTTCTTATTGGTTTGATTCTTGAGGAGAACTGCCATAGTCACCATCAATGCTTGATTTAAAGCACCATTAAAGTAGGTTTCTTGATTGTGTGGCTGATTGCATGGGAAACACCATTCATATTCTTTTTTATGTTGTTTTGAGTTGGAACCCAGGCCCTAGATGTTGAAACTTCATTAGGGTTATATGCTTGGAATGGATTAGCTACTTAGGGGTTTTCCTTGGTTCGGGTTAGTAGCTTGAAAAGGTGGCCTATCTCACTGATATGGAGGTTTATTGGGTTGGAACTGAGGCTGATAAGGTCTATAATTTTGAGCTTGTTTCTTATTAACCATTTAACCTACCTTGAAGGAAATGTGTTAGACATTTTTTAGAAATTCCTTATACAATGAAATTTTCCAAGGCTGAAATCTGAAATTTTCAATCTTCGTACTTCGGATATTTTCTCTTTCAAAGTTTTATTGCTTGGATTTGGGGTTGCTTTTTTTTGACTCTCTCAAGTCTGAAACCCAAAAAGTCTAAAATTTGGAATTTCAGGATTTTAGGTTTCAAAACTTTTGGCCCCATTTTGTTTAAATCTCTCTCAGACTTCGAAAGTCCAAAATTCTGAAAGTCCAAATTTTCAGACTTTCGAGCTTTTAGGTTTTGGAATTCTCCAAGTCATTTTTAGGATTTTTACTTTAAAACTTTTGAATTTTGAAATTCATAATTTTCCATTGCCAATTCATTTTTTCGTCTCCCAATCTCTGAAGTCTAAAATTATGAAATTTAGGCTTTTGGGTTTCAGACTTTCGGAGGTCCTCTGCGCACTTAATTTTTCACCTAGCTCCATACAGATTGGATTTCTACCATTAATATCGAGTTTTCTATTTAAACTTGATTTTTTACTCGTCATTTTTACATGACACATTTTCTATGACATTTAGTTTCTTGTACTTTACGACGTCTTTTTCAAGTTATGGTGATTTATTTATTTATTTTTTGGTGTAAGATCCTTTTCTTTGTCTCCCTCTAATTTTGTTTTCTCTTTGGTCTTCCTTTATGTATTTTTCAATGACGCTCCCTTTGTTCACCATGTTTTACATTTTGAGTTTCTTCAGGTATTCGAGTTGTTTGAAGGATATTCTCGAGTCTCTTGTTATTCTTCTCAATTCTCATTTCTCAGAATTTGGGAGTTAGTGATTGTTTAGAAAATCCTTTTCCCTTTTTTTAGGTTTTCAAAACTATTTTCGAGAGAAACTTGATCGGAGATATTGTTTGGGAGGTTTTTCCTTTGGGTTTTTGAAATTTCGACTTTGGAGAAACTCTTTTGGAACTTCCTATTTTAGAGAAACTCTTTCAAAACTTATTCGGAGAAAAATTATTGGGAGAAAAATTATTTCGAAATTTATTTTAAAAAATTTTGGTTTTGGATATTCTCAGTTCGAGAATTTTTTTGGAGATTTCAGTTCAGTGTTTCCTTTTGAAAATTTTTAGTTCAGAATTTTGGAAGTTTTTCTTTCAGGTTTTCAGAATTTCTACAACTTGACTTCTAAAACACAGGGCTTGATGTCTACTTCCACTTCAAAGGGAAAAGAGAAGATGAAATACTCATTTCTTGGAGTTTATCCTCACTCCTGCCTATCCTCCGACTTATGGAATATTGGGGACACTGATCTAGGACAAATTGATTTTCCATATTTCAGGAAAGATTAAAGGCTCCAAACAAGAAACCATGGATGTAGGCCATCTACAACAGTGGGCTTGCCCTTACCACTGTTTTCCCACATCCATGCATTGCCCAAAATTTGTTTTAGCTATAGCAGCCCACTTTGACAAAGACTCCATGTTAGTCAGAGATAGTGATGATAAGGTGGTAATCCATTTGGACCCATACTTCTTCGAAGATTTTCTTAAACTTCCCGACGTTCAAGATTACACCACAATTTCACCAAAGATAGTAGTGGAACATTGGGATAAGAAAGAGGAAGTATGCTAAAAAATCATGATGAAATCTTATCTAGCCAAGAACTTCACCAAATTACCCAAGACTATGCATCGGTCAAATTTTATTCAGGAAGTCAATGATCTTATTGTGTTGTTAAGAAGAGTTTTAGGTCTTCCTTCTGCAAAGGAATTCCAGGAATGGATGTTTTTGTACATCACAACCATCAAGAAGAACAATGAGTTTATCCGATGGGGGGAGCATATTAGTAGCTCCATTTTCTATCAATTGGGTAGAGTTTCATATATGAAGACTTTTATATAGACACCCATAATTACGCTTTGAGTAATTTACATACTTAAATTGTACTAATTATCTCCCTTCCTACAAATCGGCATATACCGTCAAAAGCACTCACCTTCTCTCTCCGATCGTCATTAATTAATTACACTACTCTAGTTAATTAAGTCACCTATCCAACAAGTACCATAATTAATAACCTTCCATTAATAAATCCCCCTTACATCTAGAATAATTAATTATTATTAATTAATTAGCTTCCCCTTTCATTTAAACAAGAGATCAATATTTAATTGATTTAATCCTCTATAGTCTAAATCATGCTAATATTCCTCTAAAAAGATTTTATAAGCTTGCATATCTATTAATTAAATCATCTTGATTAATTAATAGGCCCCCTTTATCCACATGGGTCACTAAAGGACAAGTTAAACCCTCCTAAAGTTAACTCAACCCTATCTAAATGCCCCTCATCCATAACTAACTCAACATCTCTATTATCCCACATGCAAAATGATGTAGAGATTTCTTTATCCATTGGGCAATATAAAGATCCCTCCTCCTACCTTTACATTTACACCTAAATTTCTTTAGAAGACAAAAGCAAAGCACATAACAAATAGACTAAGCTTTTCCTTTCTTACTCTTGGGAATTCACCATTTGAAGAGCTAAGCCTCCTTCCTTGCATTTTTCCAAGTACTTGGGTCATATGAGAATAGTAAAAGGTCTTATAGCCAAGCTTTGATGAGCTCCCATTACTAGGTTCTTGAAGATCAAAACAATCAATTTGATTTCCATGGAGTCTACATAGGTCCATTTACATTTTTGTTGGTAATCTAGAGAAGTAGAGGTTTTAATACTTTAGCATGTTAATTCAAAGTTAATGCATTATGCTTAGTATTAATCTTTTTAGATCTCATCTTTGATGGTTTTTATATTTTGTCTTAGCTTTGTTATAGAACTATTTAGGTGGTAGTTCTTATTCATCTAACTTAGCTTAAACACAAATATATGCACACACTTTCTATATGACATCCTTCCTAGTGTATGCAGCTACTGATATGGGAGATTTTTCTGGTTTGAATACCAGGGGTGTTCACAACACCTCCCAAATATATGAATTTTATCCCCAACTCACTTTGGATGAGGGAAGCAGGCATTTCCATAGAGTCAATGACACTTTCTTCATGTCATCCTCTATCATTTTGACAAAGAACTATATAATCAGAGGATTTCGATGAGGCTTTCCAAGAAGTGTGAGAATGGGGAGAAATCTACTTTCAGTTTCCTACATTCACCTACATCTAGATTCCGGGTTTCATAGGTGCCCCAAGAAAATTTCCAAGGTGCCCCACTGATAAATGGATTCTATTGGAATTAGTTCGGTAGTTGTTGGATTATCATTGAATCCAAAATAAGTGTCACAAAGTGGGAATGCATTTCCCTATTTTGATTGGCAGGTACTCTTGCCCAAATATTCACAAGGAAAAAAATGTTGATGCAGAAATGGCCAAGGTAACCTGCAGACCTTTCATCCACTGGACTAATTTTGATTATTGGGGTAAGTTTGGGGAAACAGTCAGTCCAAAGGCCCACATGCCCCAATTGGAAGATATCTAGATTCATTTTCAGGACGAATACATCATATGACAAAGGGATTATGAAAGATTAACCCTTGACAAGATTTGACAATTTGGTTTGGCGGTGTGCCAAAGAACATGCAAGAAAATGATGAGGTTTTGGATTTATCATATAACGATGATAATGTTGCCAATCAACCACTTCCATGGATTGATTGGTATGTGGAAGAATGTAGTAATACAAAGGAGATGGCGCAAAGTACCCATTTTAAAGAGAACTTTTAGTTGATTAGCTACCTTGGGAATCTCACTTAAAGGGTAAAATCAACCTATAAATAAAGGGATTATACAAGAAATAATCCAACCAACACCCACTAAGGGGAAAAGGTCAACTCAAAAGGCTCCTACAATCCCAAAGAATATTTCATTTGTTGTTGGTGGCTCATCTCTATCCAAAGATTTTACTCCCAAGATCACATCTCCCGTAGTGCCCTGGTGATGAAAGTGGTTGAAGTCAATGACTCTCCTAGTATCATCCAAGATCCATCACACCTTCTTCTTCCTCCATTATCACTTCCAATATCAGTTCCTTCCACTTCCACAATCATTTCTTCCTTCCCATCCCCTTATATGGCCCAAGTATTCTCATCACTTCTAGTTCTATCAAATGGGGAAAATATTGGGTCACCCATTTCCTCTTCATTTTATTTAACACTTCCATTTTCTTCAATCACAACCCCCAACATTGTTCTTTCAATTCCTATGGTTGTTCCTACATCCACACCTTCCATCATTGCTACCTCTTCTCAAATACTAACTGGTATTTCTAGTGATCTTGCTTTAACCAATGTTTCAGGTATTGGATCTGCAACCCCATCTTCATCAGCTCTAGCCATACTAGAATGGTCTGTTTAGGCAAACTCCCAAGAAAAAGAAGAAGGTTCCTCTGGGAGATGTCATAGATCTTAGCATATTGGAGCATATGCCCAAGAGACAAGCCAAGATACTAAGAACCATGTCAAGTCTAACAATTAACCCATTTGGAGAACGTGTGATAGAGGTTGCCACCCCCATTGAGGGGAAAACTAAAGAAACTATCATAGTTGTGGATTACCAGATTTCAAAATTCTCATTGGGGAAGGATACTCATGAAGGATCCAAGCAAGATGTGCACACTACTCTTGGGGCCCTTTTAGAGAAATATGACAAAGATAAGGCCACCAAGGATGAACTCAAAGCCAAGGTCGAGTAGCTCACTGCACTACTATGCAAAGTAACCCAACCCACTCCATCCACTAAAGTCTCAACTACTATGGCTATGACAATTTCATCTACAATCGATGATATTTCTTATCATGAGCTCAAGAAGCTAGGCCAGAAAGGGAGATCAATGAGTGGATGGATGGAGAGAATTTTGTAGGAATCCAATCCTTTAATCAAGGAAGCAGTTGAGATATATAATGATCTGCAGGTTGCAAAACCACACTTTCCACAATGGATGAGGCATTCTCTGAAAATAATAATAATCTAAAATTAAATTTGGCAACATGGAGTGACATCAGAGAAGAGGATCCTGACTTTCTTCTTTAGGAAGAGGTGATCAATGATGTCTCTAAATTATTTGAATATCAAAAGGCCATGGAATTATGGTGTCAAGTATTGTAGGATCTGATTAAGAAATTGGAGGAGAAACAAGTGGAGATCACAAATGCCTTGAATGACATCTTAGAAGAGTTTGATATTGCCAATTGCAAATTCTTCAATGAAAATATTGATGCTCTTCCTGAGGATCAAATTAAGGGAAATTTCAAAGATTTGGTGAAGCGTGATGATGAGGTCACCAAGAATTTCAATAGTGACTCCATTGACCGATTGGTCTTATGTCAAAATTTCATAGGGAGACTAAAGAAAGTTACGAATAAACTTTGAATATTTCCAACCAGGATCACAAAAGAGATCAAGACAACAAATGTAGTGAATCACTATGCATGTGGGCCTGGAGATGAAGAAATTCAGGGGATTATCAAGCACTTCATTGAGTACAAACACCGAATGGTTGTGTGGGAAGAAGGATAGCAAAAACTTGCAGGTGAGGGAGGTGTAGCTGAACCAGGCCAAAGCTGAGTGGCCATGAAAGGACAAGTCCAAGCTCTAGATTGGTCAAAGTTGTAGGGTTGACTAAGTCAAACCCTTGCAAAAAATTTTCTATTTTCATGGGAGCATGTTCCCTTAATATTAATGACATTTCTATTTTTAGTTAAATGTTAGTTAAGGGCCCAGCTGTAATGGCTCAGCCTAAGAACTTATAAATAGTTGAAGCTTCTAGTTAGTAGAGATAGATTATTTTTGAGAGGAGTTTCTCTTCAAGCTTGGAAGAGTGCTTCTAAGATTCTAAGATACCTTTTAATTATATTCAGAGTTACACCTTCTGTTGAAAATATGATTTATTGTGTTGAATGGTTAATCAATGTTTACTTTGTGAATTTACAATTCCTTAGTGAGAGTGATTATCCTACCTTTATTTTAGAATATTTATT
Source organism: Taxus wallichiana var. yunnanensis (assembly GCA_018340775.1). Classification (NCBI taxonomy): domain Eukaryota; kingdom Viridiplantae; phylum Streptophyta; class Pinopsida; order Cupressales; family Taxaceae; genus Taxus; species Taxus wallichiana. The sequence goes on along the minus strand of CM031236.1, from coordinate 221,676,030 downwards.
TCATGTTGTGAAGGAATAATACTACTATCTTTTATGTCAGTTGTGGAAATCTTATTTTCCTTCTACATTAATTTTATGTCATTATTATCCCTGGTTATAGAAATAGATGTTTGATATATGCATGTGTGGTTTCCTTATGATGAATTAATTGTGTGTTGAATCTGATTTGATCTACCCTTATGAACACTCAAGTTTAACAGAGGAATGTCTGCATTGGTTTGTGGTATTTTGTGCCCTTTCTAGTTGTGATAGGTGAAGGTGGTCAGTGATGCAAGCATACCTCCCACATTAACCCTTCTAGATGTTGAACATCCCTTAATTTGGTGCATCACCACTTCTAGTATAGGTTTTATTTCCTTGTAAATATCTTTCCCTAATCCCATGAAATGTTAGCATAGGACTAGATAACCCTTTTATCTTGCATTAGAAGTAGTGTTGTGTTTAGTTAGGAAGAGAAATCGGCCTTCTCTCGGAGGTTCACCTTGAGCCCAAGTCTCACAGATTGAGAGATGATACCATGTGTCCCAATCACACCAAACATCATGTTCACATTCTGGCCATTCGGAGGGTGTAGTGATTTGGTGACAACAGTTTTTGGCATGCCCGGTGGGACTAAGTTGGTACTTCTCTTCTCATTCCATTAACTTAAAAGTACCTAACGACTCCATCTCTCTAGATTTCAAAGTTTAGTACATCAACTTATGTGAAGAATTCACACTAGAGTTTCTTCACGAAGGGAAAATTATAAGCATACAGATATTTCCTTGTCTCCCCCAAGGAGAAGGGGAAGAAGTCTTTTAGCACCACCAGCCACCGCTTTACCTCATAGAGGACATTCAACTCCTCCTGAGGGACGTTTTCCTCCACCAAGATATAACCAAATTTTAAACATCATGGAAGAAAATTCTTGTCCTCCTTTCGACGCCTTGAAGTCCTTTGCTATTAGCACAAAGAGACACCATACCAGTAGCTGCCTTAAAAGTTTACAATTTTACACTGGGAGACTAATGTTTCACCTCGGGAGCACATACTAGATGTAGCTAGCATTTGTGTGGTACATAGTATTACAGAAGACAACGTGGCAGTTCAAATCCTTGTAACTTCATTCAAAGGTAGAGCACTTCAATGGTTCTAGAGTTTAACTATTGGATCTGTTACCACTTGGAATGAGTTAGGCACGAAACTTTGTAAGTAGTTTGAGGACAAAAGTGATAATCTCTCGCTTGTGGAACAATTCCACACTATCAAGCGGTCCCCTCAAGAGTATATGAGTGACTTCAACCTCCATTTTGACAAGACTTGGAAATGAATCCCGAACTCGTAAGGCCATCTCCAGAGAGTGCATTTCTATATTACTTATGGGCATTGAATAGTGATGTCACCATCATGATTCAATCTATGGGGGGTACCATTATCCCTGATGCTTATGAAATATCTGTAAGAGTAGAAAATTACTTGATTCAAGTAGGTAAAATTTCTCCTAGACCTCCCATACCTATATTTACAGAGCTTGTAGGAAAACAACCAATCATTTCCCAGTTCTGGAAGCTTCTAGTCCAATGGCTATACATGCGTCTAATTCCTCAAATGATCTAGTTGAGGTAAAATCATTGTTACAAAATTTCAGGAATGAAATCATAGCAATGAAGAGGCAATAGTCCCAGTATGTTTGCCCCTTTCAACCCCAATATCATATGATCTGTCCTCCATTCCAAGGAAATAGTCACTCCACAAAATCGGCCACAAGACAAGCAAGAATGTAAAACCTTTGAACTTTCAGAATCCTTTTGTTATCAGCTCTTCCAGAGCTATAGTCCCATTCTAGAACAACCTTATCCAAGACTATGAATGGTGCTACCCTTGTTCTCAGCCCCATAACTAGAATCTCTTCCCAAATGGATTTTTAAGTCAATCCCTTATGGTCCAAAGCATATCCACTCTACTTGAATCATCTGCTAAACCATCCACTCCCGAAAGTCAAGACTAACCTCCTGATGAAACCACACTACTAAATTGGAAAGTAGAAGACTTTTTGTGGTTTGAATACGATGCCTCTACTATAGCATCCAACACATGTTCCAAGAAAAGGGCAATAGATCCATAGTCTTCCAATACTGATTAGAATCTACTTCTCATCCCCCAACACAAATACCGGATGATAAAGGCATGAAAAGAAATCATCAGAAGTATCCATAGAGTAGTCTACAAAGAAGGGGGACTCCAAGTGTCACAATGCCCAATAGGAATTTTCCAAAAGAGGACCCCAATGCCCCAAAAGGCATTAGCAAAGTGGGAGAAATTTTGTTCAGCATCATGGAGCAAATGAAGAAGACCAATTTGAGTGTCACAATGTGGGATGCACTCTCTATTCCTTCTTAGAGGAACTTTCTACAAGAGGCTTTGAACAACTTTAGCACTACTAATAGATCATTAGGTCAAGAAGTAGCGGTGGCAACTAGCTTATGCCAACCCAAAACAAAAATATATGCTAAGCCCAACAAACCTCCACCATTCTATATCTCGCTGATTATCAGTGACCATTTGGTACACAATTGTATGATCAATTCTAGAGCCAGCAGCCTGGAATGCCCAAGTAGGTTATAAATGTACTACAAATTCCATATACTCTGATTTCAAGATGGGTTGTTCAACTTGATGGTACCACAATCCAAATTGTGGGGGTCATTAAGGGGCTTCAGCTTACTATCCACGCATGTCCTAGCTTGACATTCACATAGGACATATTTTTCATTGATCTTCCTCCCTCTTTTTGCATTTTCTTATCATGGGATTTCACCATAAAAATGGGTGGTTATTTTTCATCAGAATGGTCACATATGATCCTAAGGACCCAATATGGGACTAAGGTAACTATAAGGGAAGAACCAATCATCACAATCACATGGAACCTTACACAGCCAAACCCATAAATGGTAACTACGCCATTTGTGACCCCAAAGATGAGGATGTAGATCATGAGCCAACTACTCTCATAGAAGAGGTTCCGGATATAATTCTCAATGAGGTGAGTATAGATCATCAATATGACCCTTATGCTGATTTATTGGCAAATGAAGAATCTAGTCTATTGTTTTTGGAAGAGACTGGATTAGGTACATATTGCATTCATGAAGAAGATGCCATCGTACCTCAACTTGTTAAGGCATCAAGCGATACAAATGGATTGTGGTAGATGTTCTTTGATGGTTCACAAAGTAAAAATGGATCTGGTGTAGGGGTTATGTTAATTTCTCTAGAAGGAAACAAATATTTCTCTTCCTTTGCACTAATAATGTTGCTGAATATGAAGCTCTTATAATAGGAATTCAGTTGGCCCAAAGAAGAGGAATCCAAACCTTGACAAAGATTGGCAATAACAAATTGGTTATGCACCAAATTACAACCCGTAGTGCATCCAAAAATGATCTACTGCGGTCATACAAAAATTAGGTTTGGGATCTGATAGAAGATTTTGAGGCTTTCGAGAATTCATGTAATTCCCAGGAAGAAAAATCAAGATGCTGACAGGCTAGCTACTATTGGTTCTCAATACGATGTACCTATGGACATCATGAAAGAAGAGTAGTAGATAGTCAAAATGGTGGTCCGTCCTATGGTACCAGATAATGTGAGTAGTTGGCAGGTGTTTGATAGTGATCAATAGATTGTTCTCTTCCTATAGCAAGAAGCAGAGTTCACTGCCAAACATCAAGATAAACTCCAAAATTCTTATGGTGATCAAATTATACAGCTGAAAGGAAACAAGTTACCAAAAGGCCTGGTTACATTGGAATCTATCTTTAATTCGGATGATCAAGCCAAGCAGAGCACTAATATGGTGGTCAAGGAGGAGGATTTTGAAGAGGTCGAGGTGGCAAGTGAAAAGGTTCTAAAAATTGGTAAGGTATGCATTGCTCATGAAAATAAAGCTTTCATCGAATTATGTTAGGAATATCATGATATCTTCATGTGGAGCTACAAGGACTTGTGTGGTTTCGATCCTAGCTTAGCTCAACATACTATTGAACTAGATCCAAACTCTAAGCCAAATCATCAAAAACAAGAGGCCAATCAATCCCAAAATTGAGCCTTTGATGAGGAAAGAGATAACCAAGCTTATCGATGCTTGCATAATTTTTCCCATCAAGCATTCTTCATGGGTTTCCAATCTTTGCTCGTAAGGAAAAAGAACTGTGAAATCCGATTGTGTGTAGATTTTAGGGATCTAAACCGAGCCTTGTTGAAGGATCACTACCCTCTCCCTTCAATGGAGAAAATCCTCTAAATAGTGGTAGGGGCTCAAATATTTTCTTTGCTTGATGGATATTCAGGATATAATTAGATTCTTGGTTCAAGAATATGATCAATTCAAAATGGCTTTCACCACCAAATGGGGCACATACACTTACAACAAGATGCCCTTTGGATTATCTAATGCAAGGGCTACCTTTCAGAGAGCCATGGATATGGTGTTTAAAGGACTCATCAATGACATGATCTTGGTTTACCTTGACGACATCACTATCTACTCCAAACATGTTGAGGATCATATCACTCATCTAAGGAAAGTTTTTCAAAGGTGTAGAGAATTTGGTGTCTCACTGAACCCTAAGAAGTGCATTTTTGTAGTGCAGGAAGGAAAGTTGTTGGGGCATATTGTTTCAGCAGAGGGGCTATCTATCAACCTAGCTAGGATTCAGTCAATTATGTCCTTATCCCTCCCAAGTCATAAAAAAGGTCTCCAAAGTTTTTTAGGAACTATAAATTTTGTTCAGAGATTCATTCCTCAGTTTGCAACGTTGGAAAAACCATTGATGGCCATGCTTAAAAAGAATATCCCATTTTCATGGATGAAGGAGGGAAGAGAAAGTTTTGAAGCCATCAAGACAACTATTTCCCACTCTGACATTGGTAAATCCCAGTTTGACAGGGACTTCATTCTCTATGCTTTTGCAGGTCAGGGAAGTATTTCAAGAATCCTCACCCAACATAATGATGACCTGATGGAGCAACCCATTTCCTTTTTTCAATCAGTCTCTTAAGGAATACAAACTCAAATATTCCTTCATCGAAAAGTAGGTCTTTGTAGTCATTCGAGCCCTAAAGAATTTTAGGCATATGTTGTCTAACAAAAAATCCATTTAATGGTTTCTCATCCTAGTGTCAAAGAATTTTTGTTGAATAAAGAGATGAATGAGAAACGCGTGCTAGGTGGATTATGAAAGTAATGGAGTATGACATACACATCAAGGTCACTAATCTTATTAGGGGCAAAGGGTTATGTCGTAGTTGTCCACGGACATGGAGACCAAAGATATGGAAGATGTCATGCTTCTAAATGTTGATGAAGGAAATGATCAGATTGATTGGTCAACTAAGATGCAAAACTTCCTTCTTTCAGGGATATATCCTCCAAACATGGATAAAGTCCAAAGATGTACTTTCCATATTTAGTCTATTCTGTATGTCATGATAGATAATGTTTTCTTCCAAAAGAATCTAAATGGTGTTCTCCTACACTGCATCAAGTCGAGCAATGTGAATAAGGTATTAGAGGAATTCCATAATAACCTTTATCTAGAGGACATTACTTTGCACAAACAACCACCACCAAGATCATGCGAGATGGTTATTATTGGCTAGACTTGTTCAAAGAATCTCATATCTGGGTGAGGAAATGTAAGGAGTGTGCTCTTTTCACATAGGCAAATAGAGACTGATAACTCTCCCATTACGCCCCATTTAGGTGGATCAACCCTTCGTTCAATGGGGATTATATTTCATTAGGATGATCAATCCTCCATCTAGTGAGGGGCATAAATGGGTCCTTACTACAATAGATTATTTCACTCACTAGATAAAGGTAGTGGCCCTAAAGGAAAGTAATGAAAAGGTTGTTCGGATTTTCTAGAAAATTTGATGACAAGGTTTGGTGTTCCTTTTACTATTATCTTAGACAATGCTATGGCTTTCCTCGAGATGAAGATAAGTGAATGGGCCATCAAGAATGGAGTCTATCTCAAGAATTTATCTAACTATTACCCACAAGGGAATGGATTGGATGAATCCAAAGTAACAAGAATCTCATAAGAATCATCAAACACATAATGGAGGCCAATAAAAGAACCTGGCATACACAACTCAAGATCGCCCTATGGGCTGATCGGATAACACCTAAAAAGGCCATCGGGGTTTCTCCTTTCATGCTTGTATATGGAAGGGAAGTGAAACTTCCACTTTCCTTGAGATACCTTCCCGAACTTGGCTTATCGGCTTGAGGTTATGGAGGATGATGCCTTAACAGTGAGGTTTTTTGAACTCATGGAGCTGGAGGAAATTTGAAACACCACCATGAATACGTTGACAAAACATCAGGCTCAAGTTAAGAAATCCTTCAACAAGAAATCCTATGATAGGTTGTTTAGGGAGGGAGATTTGGTTCTAAAATGGGACGAAGATCATGCCAAACCCAACAGGCACGCCAAGTTCGATGCTCTCTGGAGCGGGCCCTATGTTATTACAAGCTACAAAGAGGTGAATTCATTTTTCCTATCCAAACTCAATGGAGAATAATTTCCCATTCATGTGAATGGGATACACCTCAAATATTGCTTTTGAGGATGTTCCACCTTATACAGTGTTTTGTCTTTTCCTCCAAGTTCTTTGCACATCGTTTTGTTTTCTTTTCTTTTTCTTGTGTGTTTTCTATTTTAGTTTTTAGTTTTTTAGACTCCTTTGCCCAATGTTTTTCTTAAGGCTACTGGTCTGAAAGCTTAGTAGGAAAGCATTCCTTAGGTCACCAAAAATGTTAACCATTTAACCTACCTTGAAGGAAATGTGTCAGACATTTTTTTAGAAATTCCTCGTATGATGAAATTCTCCAAGGCCAAAATCTGAAATTTTTAATCTTCGAACTTCGATATTTTATCTTTCGAGTTTTATTGCTCAGATTTGGGGTTTCTTTTTTGACTCTTTGAAGTCCAAAACCCCGAAATTCTGAAAATTCAGACTTTTAGGCTTTCGGGTTTCGAACTTTTGGCCCCATTTTGTTTAAATCCCTCTCGAGACTTCCGAAGTCCTAAATTCCGAAAGTTTGAATTTTCAGACTTTCGGGCTTTCAGATTTTGGAATTCTCTGAGTTGTTTTTAGGATTTTTACTTTAAAACTTCAAAAGTTTGAAAGTCCAAAATTCTGAATTTTCAGACTTTCGGGTTTTTGGGTTTCAGAATTTTCCATTGCCAATTTGTTTTTTTGTCTCCCAATCTCTGAAGTCCAAAACCCCAAAATTTTGAATTTCGGGCTTTCGGGTTTCAAACTTTTGGAGGTCCTCCGCGCAATTAATTTTTCACCTACCTCCGTATGGATCAGATTTCTACCATTAATATCGGGTTTTCTATTTAAACTCGGTTTTTTACTTGTCATTTTTACCTAACACATTTGCTCTAACATTTCGTTTCTTGTACTTTGCGACGTCTTTTTCAAGGTATGGTAATTTGTTTATTTTATTTTTGGTTTAAGATCCTTTTCTTTATTTCCCTCTCATTTTTTTTCTTTGGTCTTCCTCTGTGTATTTTTCAATGTCGCTCCCTTTGTTCACCATGTTTTACATTTTGAGTTTCTTCAGGTATTCAGAGTTGTTCGAAGGATCTTCTCGAGTCTCTTATTCTTCTTCTCAATTCTCATTTCTCAGAATTTGGGAGTTAGTGATTTTTTGGCAAAGTCCTTTTCCCTTTCTTTTAGGTTTTTGGAACTCTTTTCGAGAAACTTGTTTGGAGATATTTTTCAAGATGTTTTTCCTTTGGGTTTTGAAACTTCCGACTTCGAGAAACTCTTTCGGAAACTTCTTTTTCAGAAATTTCTTTCAGGAAAATTGTTCGGAGAAATTTTTTTGGAAAAATTATTTAGAGATTTCCTTCGAACTTTTGGTTTCATAGATTCTAGTTTAGAGAAAATTTTCAGAGATTTCAGCTCGGAAACTTTTTTAGAGATTTTAGTTCGGTGTTTCCTTTTGAACTTTTCAGTTCAAAATTTTGGAAGTTTTTCTTTCAAGTTTTTAAAATTTCTATAACTTCGGCTTTTGAAACACAAGGCTTGATGTCTGCTTCCACTTCAAAGGGAAAAGAGAAGATGAAATACTCATTTCTTGGAGTTGCTCCTCACTCCTACCTATCCTCCGACTTAGGGAATATTGGGGACACTGATCTAGGAAAAATTGATTTTCTAGATTTCTGGGAAAGATTAAAGGCTCCAAACAAGAAACCATGGATGCAGGACATCTATGACATTGGGCTTGCCCTTTTGCGCTAGTTTTCCCACATCCATGCATTTCCTATAATTTTTTTTAGCTACAAAGAACCCACTTTGACAAAGACTCCATGTCAGTTAGAGATAGTGATGATAAGGTGGTAATTGTTTGGACCCATACTTCTTCAAAGATCTTCTTAAAATTCCTAACATTCAAGATTATGCCACAATTTCACTAGAGATATCAGTGGAACATTGGGATAAGAAAGAGGAAGTATGCTCAAAAATCATGAAGAAATCTTATCTAGCCAAGAACTTCACCAAATTACCCAAGACTATAGATCGGTCATATTTTATTCAAGAATTCAATGATCTTATTGTGTTGTAAAGAATATTTTCCAGTCTTCCTTTTGTAAAGGAATTCTAAGAATGGATGTTTTTGTACATCGTGACCATCAAGAAGAATGATGAGTTTATCCGATGGGGGAGCATATTAGTAGCTCCATTTGCTATCAATTGGGTAGAGTGTCAGATACGAAGACTTTCTACATGACATCCTTCCCGGTGTATGCGGCTACTACTATGGGAGATTTTACTTGGTTTGAATACCGGGGTGTTCATGCAGACTCCCAAATATATGACTTTTATCCCCAACTCACTCTGGATGAGGGAAGCAGGCATTTCCAATGAGTCAATGACGCTTTCTTCGCTATCATCCTCTATTGTTTTTACAAAGAACTATGTAATCGGAGGATTTATAATGAGGATTTTCAAGAAGTGTGAGAATGGGGAGCAAACTACTTAGAGTTTCCTACATTCACCTACATCTAGATTCTAGGTTTCATAGATGCCCCATTGAAAAATGGATTCTATTTGAATTAGTTTTGTAGTTGTTGGATTATCATCGAATCCAAAATAAGCGTGACAAAGTGGGAATGCATTTGCCTATTTCAATTGGTAGGTACTCTTTCCCAAATATTCATAAGGTAAAAATGTTGATGCAGAAATGGCCGAGGTAACCCTGTGGACCTTTCATCCGTGGACTAATTTTGATTATTAGGGTAAGTTTGGGGAAACAAGTTGGTCCAGTGCCCATGTGCCCCAATTGGAAGATATCTAGATTCATTATCGGGATGAATACATCATGTGACAAAGGGATTATGAAATACTAACCCTTGATGAGATTCAACAATTTGGTTTGGTGATGTGCTCGTTATCCAAAATGTGCCCCTGCTCATTTTGTGGCTAACTCCTTTCATTCTTCCCTCTCTTGAGCCTCGGGCATAATATTTTGATTTTTAGGCACTCAAAACCTTCTTGAAATGAAACCATTGGATAGAGATCTCTCTCATCTTTCCAGAAGGTAAAGTTTTCCTCCTAACTCCCTATATTTTTGAAGTTATGGCTCGGCGGAGTTTTTGTGGGAAAATTTCCCCTAGAAGGCCCGCAGCCAATGAGATGATGCCACATGTCCAAGAAGTGGCGGGGTCGGAGGAAAACTTGGTTTTTTACCAAGTGTTTTGGTAAAATTTCAAAGGAATATTTTCTCCCCGCAGGCCCGCCGGTGAATCAGGTGATGCCACGTGTCCAGGGGAGGAATTTACAAAATTTGGCTAAGTGTTGGCGTATGGAAAATTTTTGGAGGGAGGCCCGCGTCCAGTAATATTGCGCCACGTGTCCTATGGCATGGGAGTTTCAGAGGGCAGAGGAGAAGTTGGATTTTTGGCAAAAGTGTTTTGCCAAATTTTAAGGAATGAGTTTTGGCCCGCTGCCCCATCGACGAATCAGATCAGGCCACGTGTCACCGGAACCTGGAAGGGCGGAGCGCGGGAGGAAATTGGGATTTTTTCCCAAAGTGTTTACGTAAAAGTAAAAATTATTGCAAGGTCCCACGACCAATGATATGCTGCCATGTGTCCCTGAACGGCGGAGGGCGGGGAGAATTTGGGAATTTTCCCAAAGGAAAATGAAGGAATTTTTCAAAGGGAAAAGCCCGCCCCCAAAATGTGACCCAATGAGACACTGCCACGTGTCCAGGTCAAAAATGGTCAAAGGAGCCTACACCCAATAAAAATGTGCCACGTGGCACCCCAATGAATGACAGAGCATAGGGATTTTTGGGAAATTTTCCTAAATGCAAAAAAAGGTGAAAAATTCAAAATTTTTGCCCGCCAATCCGATTTGACCTGTTTTGCCCTAAATTTTCAAATGGCCATAAATTTCGATCTAAAGCTTGGTTTTTTGTTCTTTATATCAATGGAAATATGGTGAAATTATCTACAAGATTCTGGGGTCATTTTTGCATTTTGATGGAGTTTGGAGAGATAAAATCAAAAAATGCCTCTGGCACGTGGTCATGGACAAAAATGACGTTTCAACCACCGCTTTTAATGAAGAATGGCTCGCATTCCCTCCCCAAAGATGGTTAAAATTGTCAGGGAATGGGTTTGTAAGGATGCCCATGCTATTTTAAGTGCATTCTGGTCAATGGTTGAATCTCTTACATGTTTTCCCATGTTTCTCTCTCCTAGGCTTGTCCCTCAGCACCGTAAAAAGCCGATTTGGCTCATTTTCAAAGGGTTGAACATTTTTGTGTATTGCAGACTCCCTCTTTCACCCTGAAAGTGATTTTGTGGAGAAATCAGACCTTTTTTCAAGACTGCAACCTATTTTTTCCTTTCAGGTGTTGTAATGCAAGTGATTTTTGATGTTAAAATAACAATACAGGTCCTGTGATTGAGTTTCCATCCTCTGCTTGTGTTGTTTGACTAATTTCTAAATCCTCCATTACAATTATCAGTTTGTGCATGAATTTTTGTTGCATTTTAATGAACTCGTGTCAATTTGCGAAGTAAAAATTTTCACCACTCCTTTGGTGCATCACCTATTAGTATTAGTTTTAACTTTTTTACATTCTCTATCCTTGTCCCTTTGGAATTTAGAGTAGAAATTAGGAGTTTAAACCTCTGCAATTGTATAAGTGATAAATCTGATCGAAGAGTTGAGGAACCAACCTCTAATATGGATATTCCTTTCCCATTTAGCAAGTCCCACACTTGGGGAGAGGATTCAATGTTGTGCAATCACATTGGATGTCTAAAGTATCAAACTAGAAATCTAATCAACATCCAGGGGTGCTGCTGATTTGCAACAACAGTTTTGGCATGCCTGGTGGGACCTTAGAGGTCTTCATCTTCTTTGCAACAAAATTGATGTGCATTTGTTGCAAGTTTCTTGTTTAAAGAGCCCTAAATTGCACATCTGGAGACTCCAAGGAAGAAGAATCAACTGGTTTTAGCAGTGCAGACCTGAAAACTCATGAGAAGAATCACTACAAGGTCAAGAGTTGGAGAAGAAGAGGTGTTGTTTGAATATCTACAATTATCTCCAAGAAGAAGGCAAAGTGGGAGGAGAATCCAAAGGTCTCCATCTCCACCAAACAAAACTCTCTCAACTCCTCCACCTGGTAGGCCTTTCATTCAATCAACAAGAGTTCTAAGGCCAATCAGAATGGCACAAAACAACCCCTATGTCAATTTCACTTTGATAGCATCCCACTTTCTCTCAATGCATAAAATCAATCCCGATTGCAGCATTAAAGAACATTCCATACTTCACTGGAGAAAATCAGACCTCACCTGGTGATCATGTCAAGGATATTGCTAACATTTGTGTAATCCATGAGATCAATGAGATGCAAGTTGTTGTCAAATTATTGGCATCTTCATTCAAAGGGAAAGCTTTGCAATGGTTCAGGAGTCTTGCCTCAGGATCTATTCAAAATTGGAATCAGCTATGTATAGCCCTCCATGAGCAGTTTGGAGAAAAGGGAGACAACTTGTCTCTTTTGGAACAACTGACAACCATCAAGAGAGCTCCCAATGAGCAATTGACTGACTTCAACTTCAGATTTCAAAGGACTTGGGAGAGAATTCTAGTGGCAGTCAAGCCAACAATAGAAGGTGCTTTCCTTTATTACCTTAAAGCTTTAAATTCTGATATTTCTATGTTAATTCAGTCCATGGGAGGCACAACTATCCCCATTGCTTATAGCATTGCCATTAGAGCTGAAAATTGTTTGATTCAAGCTGGCAAGCTAGCTCCTAGACCTCCAATGCCATTATTTCCAAGTTTAGAGAGCCCAAGTACTAGCCAAGTGCCTAATTTAGCTCCTATTCCCACTCCTAGAAATCAAAATTCAAGTGAAGCTTCCACTTCATCTTCTAGTGCCTCAAATGAACTTCAAGAAGTCATGAAGTAATTGTAAAATCTAGGTAATGAGCTGGTTACACTCAAAAGGCAGCAAGCCCAAGGTTTTAGACCTTCCTTCCAGCCTCAAGCTCAGCCTAACAGGAAGCCATATCAACCCCAAAGACCACCCAATCCAGCTGTAAATTTAAACCAAGCAAGGCCTCCTACCAATAGACCATTTCAGCCCTATAATCCCAATGCTACATCTGCATCTAAAGCATTAGTGCTAGTACAAAACAATATGGCTCAAGAGTATGATTGGTGTTTCCCATGCAATGAACCTCATAACCAGTCCATGTGCTTCAATGGTGCCTTGAATCAAGCATTAATGGTGACAACAACTGGTGTGGAGGGTGAAGGTAGTCAAAGAAATGACCAGCAACAAGAAACATTCCAGCAGCAATCAGCTCCAAATGATACCACGCTTGTAAACTGGCACACAGAAGATTTTTGTGGCATGAATCAAACGGTTTCCCAAAGTGTTGCAGCCAACACAAGATCAAAAAGGAGAAATTTGGGTGAAGAACAACCATTGGCTCTAAGTAATTCACAACCTCCTGTCACTCCACAAACTATTGGCAAGCAAAATGTAATCCCAAGCACGCAAGGATTGCCTAAAACAGCCCATACCAACTAGGAATGAATGTGTAGGCTAAGGGATAGTAGAGGGATACTTCATCTCCATTCAAAGATCATTGATCGATGAAGAAAACAAATGTGAACATATCAATGTGGGAATCACTATCTATCCCGTGCCAAAGAGATTTGCTACAGGGCTGCCATGAAGGACTCGGTCAACTTCAAACTAGCAAGTCCAAATGTAAGAGAAGGTGCTCACAAATGCTGCCCAACAGAGGGGAATCATGGAGGACAACAAGGTAAAATGTTGAAGCCCTCCATTCTATGTCTCATTGATCATTGGAAATCAATTAGTACACAATTGCATGATTGATTCCGGGGCAAGTAGTTCAGTAATGCCCAAGCAAATAGCTGATTAGTTGGGAATTTAGTATGAAGTTATATCCAAAGGGGTAGTTTAATTGGATGGGATAAAGAACAATAGTTGGAGTGATAAAAACTTAAGTCTCACTTTGCATGCATGTCCCAACGTTGTTGTTTTACAAGATGTCTCAAATGAATAGACCTTCCACCACTCTTTTCCCTATGTTTTCAAGGGATTTCATAGCTAATAAGATGGAGGTTACTTATCTGCTGATTGGTCACACATGTTGTTCAAACAAGATATGGAACCAAGGCCACAATCAGATCTAAACCTATTTAAAACTTTCACATTGAGCCTTACACTCCTAGCGAATCAATATAAATTGTTCAACGTTTGATCAAGAAGATTATCCAAACACCGATGAAGCTGACACCAAGGTAGGAAGTATCCCAAATCTAACTCTTGATGAATGGGAAAACAAGGTGCATGCTTTTGATCCTTATCAAGAAATAGAAGAATTTGAATTAGGAGTCTATCATGCATGAAGAAAATCAGCCTATTCCTAGCACCACCAAGCCGGACCACAAGGATGAAAATGAGGTATGGCAGGTTGTTTTTGATGGATCAAGAAGTAGACAAGGTGTAGGAGGGGAGCTATGCTAGTTTCACCTCAAGGAGTCAAGTATTACTCATTGTTTAGATTTTATTTGCATGCTCTAATAACACTGCTGAATATGAAGCTTTGGTGCAAGGACTGCATTGGTCAATCAAGAGAGGATAAAGAACTTGCAAGTCTTTGGTGACAGTGAGTTGATTGTCAACCAAGTTAAGGGGAAGCATGCTATCAAGAATGATCTACTCAAATGCTAAAAGAACAGGGTGTGGGACCTCATTGAATATTTTGAGGGATTTAGCATAAAATCCATTCCTAGGAAAGAGAACCAAGTTGCTGATAGGCTTGCAGCAGTTGGGGCAGAATTTGACATTTTTGAAAGCATTCAAAAGGACAAGGTACAACCAAACATCCATGTGATTGTGAGGCCTTCAGTGCCGGAAAACAATGTAAGTTGGCAAGTATTTGAAAATGATCAACAAATCATTCATTTCTTGCAAGAAGAGGCTAAGTTCTTAGCTAAAAATCAGGAAAAGTTGGAGCAGCAGTATGGTGACCAAGTGGTACAGCTGAGAACCAACAAACTACCAAAGGGACTTATTACTTTGGAGTCCATTTTAAATCCTAATGACCAGTTTAGGAAGGAGAAAGCAAACATCCAAGTGAAGGGAGAAGATTCAGTGTCCATCTCGGTGGAAGGAGGCAAATCACTCCAAATTGGTAAGATGACAACTGAGCAAGAAAGGTATGAGTTCATACAACTTTGTCAAGAATTCCCTGATGTGTTTGCTTGGAGCTATGAAGATTTGAAAGGTTTCAATCCCGAGTTAGCTCAACACACCATTGAATTGGACCCAAGTACTAAGCCCATCAGGAAAAAACAAAGACCAGTCAATCCACACATGGAGCCTCTCATGAGAAAATAATTGAATAAGTTGATAGAATCAAGAATCATATTCCCTATCAAGCATTCTAGTTGGGTTTCCAACTTGGTTCCAGTTAGAAAGAAGAGTGGGGAAATCAGATTGTGTGTTGATTTCAGGATTTGAATAGAGCATCTCTCAAGGACCATTATCCACTTCCTTCCATGGAGCAGATTTTACAAGTTGTTGCTGGCTCCGAGAGATTTTCATTACTTGATGGCTATTCAGGATACAATCAGATTATGGTGAAGGAAGAAGATCAGTTCAAGACAGCCTTTACAACTAAATGGGGAACTTATGCATACAGGAAAATGCCATTTGGGTTGTCCAACGCTGGAGCTACCTTCCAAAGAGCAATGGACATGGTGTTCAAAGGTTTGATTAACAACATTGTACTGATATATCTTGATGATATCACTATTTTTTCAAAAAATGCAGCAGACCACCTCTTTCATTTGAGACAAGTGTTCCAAAGGTGTAGAAGATTTGGAGTCTCCTTGAATCCTAAAAAGTGTATTTTTTTAGCACATGAAGGAAAGCTCCTTGGCCACATTGTCTCCAAAGAAGGATTAGCAATTGATCCAGAAAGAGTTGAATCCATAAGAGCACTACCATTGCCAAGCCACAAGAAGGCCCTTAAAATTTTCTTAGGGAGAATAAATTTTGTCCGGAGGTTTGTCCCAAATTTTACAGCCCTAGTCAAGCCTATCACCAAGATGTTAAAGAAAAGCATGGCTTTTAAATGGACAACAGAAGGCAAGGAAAGTTTTGAAGCAATCAAAGAAGCCATCTCTCAAGCCCCAACTCTCATCAACCCGGATTTCTCCAAGGATTTCATCCTCTATGCATTTGGAGGTGATGATACTATTTCTGCAATTTTGGTACAGCAGAACAAAGAAAATGATGAGTAGCCAATTGCTTTCTTCAGCCAAAGCCTGGAGGACTATGAGGTGAGATATTCTTTCATTGAGAAGCATGTTCTTACAGTAATCAAGAGCTTGAAGAAATTCAAGCATCTAGTTTCAAACAATAAGGTCCAATTGTTTGTTTCTCATGTGGGAGTTAAAGACTTCCTCCTCAACAAAGACTTGAATGAAAAGAGGGCAAGTTGGATTACTCATGTCATGGAGTATGACATTGAGATTAAAGTCACCAAGTTGGTTAGAGGGAAAGGATTGTGTGAGCAGCTGACTTTGAGCAAACAAGAGGAAGCATGCAAGGAAAAGGAGGTTGTTTTGGTGTTGCAAGACAGCCATGAAAAAAGGAGCACTCAAGAAGAAGATAATGGTGCCCCCATTCCTTGCTGGACCCAAGACATAATGCACTTCCTAAGCACAGGTCTATGCCCTCCGAGAAATGAATAGGACCAAGAGAAGACACTTCAGATTATAGGCTGTCCCATATGCCCTTGTTGATGGTGTTTTGTTCAAGAGAGATGTGAATGGATTACTACTGAGATGCATCGGTACAAATCAGATTTATAGGGTGTTGGAAGAGTTCCATGGTGGACCAGCTGGTGGTCATTTTGCACCAAGAGTGACAGCTCTAAAGATCATGAGGGTTGGCTATTATTGGCCCAAGATTTTCAATGATTGTTATGCATGGATTAAGAGGTGCAAGAATTGTGCATTCTTCACAGGTAAAGAGAGACTAGCTGCCCTTCCATTGCATCCAATTTTAGTTGACCAGCCATTCATGTAATGGGGTTTGGACTTCATTGGAGTCATTAATCCCAATTCAAGCCAAGGGTACAAATGGATTTTAACAGCCACATATTACTTCACCAAGTGGACTGAAGCAGTAGCACTCAAGGAAGCAAATGAATCTAGTATCCTAGACTTCTATGAGGGAATAGCAACCAAGTTTGGCATACTAGCTACACAATAATATCGTATAATGCATTGGCATTCATTGGATCCAAGGTGACTGAATGGGCTGTCAAGAACAAGATCTACCTAAGTACTTCATCAAACTATTACCCCGTGGTAATGGCCAGGCTGAATCTACAAACAAGAACTTGTTGAGGATCATTAGGAGGACTCTTGATGAGAATCAGAGGTCTTGGCATACCAAATTGAAATCAGCCTTATGGGCTAATAGGATAACTCCTAAAAGATCTACAGGTAACTCTCCATTTAAGCTTGTTTATGGGAGAGAGGCAATTTTGCCCATGTCACTTGAGTTGCCAACATTGGAACTCATGAAACAGTTGGAGTTGTTGGAGTTTGAGCCCATGGAGGTTAGATATGTAGAATTGATGGAGCTCCAAGAAATCAGAAATCAGGCATCCCAAGCAATGGAGAAGGATCAGCTTTGATAAAGAAGACCTTTGATAGAAAGGATAAGAATAGATCCTTCCAAGTTGGAGATCTAGTGTTAAAATGGGATGCGACAGAGAGTAAAACCGGAAGGCATTCAAAATTTGATGCCATTTGGAGTGGCCCATACATGATCACAAAGTGTAAGGACAGCAATGCCTTCCAATTGTCTTCATTGGATGGCGAAGAACTGCAGATTCCAGTTAATGGAATCCATCTAAAGCATTGCTACTAAAGGGAAATTCTCCACCTTGTAAATATTAGCTTAGGTTTTCATTCCTCCAAGTGCTTGTGCACATTGTTTTGTTGTAGATTAGTTTTTCTTTCCCTAAGTGCTTTGGCACAAGCTTGTTGTTCCTGGGAATGTGTTTGCAGGCCTTGCTCCATCAGGTGATATTCCATCTTCCTCCTTGCAGTGTTCTAGTCAGTTGGGGTATCAAATAGAGAATTCAATGACTCCATGCCCAATGGATTGCTTTAGGCAACTGGTAACTTCATCCAGCAGGTAGATGACCCCTCTGAGTCACCAAAATTGTTATCCAAAATGTGCCCCCTGCTCATTTTGTGGCTAACTCCTTTCATTCTTCCCTCTCTTGTGCCTCAGTCATAATATTTTGATTTTTAGGCACTAAAAACCTTCTGGAAATGACACCATTGGATAGAGCTCTCTCTCATCTTTCCAGAAAGGTAAAGTTTTCCTCCTAACTCCTTGTTTTTTTAAGTTATGGCTCGTGGAGTTTTTGTGGGAAATTTTCCCCTAGAAGGCCCGCAGCCAATGAGATGATGCCACGTGTCCAAGAAGTGGCGGGGGTCGGAGGAAAACTTGGTTTTTTACCAAGTGTTTTGGATGAAATTTCAAAGGAAGATTTTCTCCCCGCAGCCCACCGGTGAATCGTGGTGATGCCACGTGTCCAGGGGAGGAAATTGTAAAATTTGGCTAAGTGTTGGCGTATGGAAAATTTTTGGAGGGAGGCCTACGTCCCATTAATATTGTGCCACGTGTCCTATAGCATGGGAGTTTCAGAGGGTGGAGGAGAAGTTGGATTTTTGGTGAAAGTGTTTTGCCAAATTTCAAGGAATCGAGTTTTGGCCCACTATCCCATCGACGAATCGGATCAAGCCACGTGTCACCGGACCCGGAAGGGCGGATCGTGGGAGGAAATTGGGATCTTTTCCCAAAGTGTTTATGCAAAAAATAAAATTGCTTTCGAAGGTCCCACAACCAATGATATGCTACCACGTGTCCCCGGAACCAGCGGAGGGTGGGGAGAATTTGGGAATTTTCCCAAAGGAAAAATGAAGGAATTTTTCAAAGGGAAAAGCCCGCCCCCAAAATGTGACCCAATGAGACACCACGCGCCACGTGTCCAAGTTGAAAATTGTCAAAAGAGGGCCCACACCCAATAAAAACATGCCACGTGGCACCGGAATGGTAGAGTGTGGGGATTTCTTGGGAAATTTTCCTAAATGTAAAAAGGTGAAAAATTCAAAATTTTTGCTCGCCAATCCGATTTGACCTGTTTTTTCCTAAATTTTCAAATGGCCATAACATTCGATCCAAGCTCAATTTTTTTGCTTTCTTTATATCAATGGAAAGATGGTGAAATTATCTACAAGATTTTAGGGTCAATTTTGCATTTTGATGGAGTTTGGAGAGAGAAAATCAAAAAATGCCTCTGGCACGTGGTCATGGACAGAAATGACATTTCAACCACCATTTTTTAATGAAGAATGGCTCGCATTCCCTCCTAGCATGGTTAAAACTGTCGTGGAATGGGTCTGTAAGGATGCTCATGCTATTTTAAGTGCATTTTGTTCAATGGTTGAATCTCTTACATGTTTTCCCATGTTTCTCTCTCCTGGGCTCATCCTCAGACCGTAAAAGCCGATTTGGCTCATTTTCAAAGGTTGAACATTTTTGTGTATTGCGAGAATCCTCTTTCACCCAAAAAGTGATTTTGTGGAGAAATCATACCTTTTTTTTAAGACTGCAACCTATTTTTGCCTTTCAGGTGTTGTAATGCAAGTGATTTTTGATGTTAAAATAACAATACAGTCCTGTGATTGAGTTTCCATCCTCTACTTGTGTTGTTTGACTAATTTCTAAATCGTCCATTATAATTATCAGTTTGTGCATGAAGTTTTATTGTATTTTAATGAATTGTGTCAATCTGCAGAAGTAAAAAATGTTCACCACTCCTTTGGTGCATCACCTATTAGTATTAGTTTTAACTTTTTTGCATTCTCTATCCTTGTCCCTTTGGAATTTAGAGTAGAAATTAGGAGTTTAAACCTCTGTAAATTTGTGCAAGTGATAAATTTGATCAAAAGAGTTGAGGAACCAGCCTCTAATATGGAGATTCCTTTCCCATTTAGCAAGTCCCACACTTGGGGAGAGGATTCAATGTTGTGCAATCACATTGGATGTCTAAAGTATCAAACTAGAAATATGATCAACATCTAGGGTGCTTTGCTGATTTGCAACAATAGTGCCAAAGGACATGAAAGACAATGATGAGGTTTTGGATTCATCATACAAGGATGATAATGTTTCCAATCAATCGATTTCATGGATTGATTGGTATGTGGAATAATGCATTAATATAAATGAGAGGGTGGGACCCATTTTAAAGAGGAATTTTAGTTGGTTGGCCACCTTGGGAATCTCACCCAAAGGGGAAAATCAACCTATAAATACAGGGGCTATACTAGTAATAAGCCAACCAACACCCACTAAGGGGAAAAGGTCGACTCAAAAGGCTCCTACAATCCCAAAGAATATTTCATTTGTTGTTGGTGGCTCATCTCTCTCCAAGGATTCTACTCCCAAGATCACATCTCCTGTAGTGCCTATGACAGAAGTGGTTGAAGTCAGTGACTCTCCTAGTATCATCCAAGATCCATCACACCTTCTTCTTCCTCCATTATCACTTCCAATATTAGTTCCTTCCACTTCCACAATCATTTCTTCCTTCCCATCCCCTTCTATGGCCCAAGTATTCTCATCACTTCCAGTTCTATCAGCTGGGGAAAATATTGGGTCACCCATTTCCTCTTCATTTTCTTTAACACTTCCATTTTCTTCAATCACAACCCCCAACATTGTTCTATCAATTCCTATGGTTGTTCCTACATCCACGCCTTCCATCATTGCTACCTCTACTCAAATACTAGTTGGTATTTCTAGTGATCTTTCTTTAACCAATGTTTCAAGTATTGGATCTGCAACCCCATCTTCATCAGCTCTAGCCATACCAGAATGGATGTTTAGGAAAACTCCCAAGAAAAAGAAGAAGGTTCCTCTAGGAGATGTCATAGATCTCAGCATATTGGAGCATATGCCCAAGAGATAGGCCAAGAGACGAGAACCGTGTCAAGTCTGATGGTTAACCCATCTGGAGAACGTGTGATAGAGGTTTCCACCCCATTGAGGGGAAAAATAAAGAAACTATCATAGCTGTGGATTACCAAATTTCAAAATTCTCATTAGGGAAGGCTACTCATGAAGGAGCCAAGCAAGATGTGCACACTACTCTTAGGGCCCTTTTGGAGAAATATGACAAAGATAAGGCCACCAAGGATGAGCTCAAAGCCAAGGTCGAGCAGCTCATTACACTGCTATGCAAAGTAACCCAACCCACTCCATCCAATGAAGTATCAACTACTACAAATATGACAATTTCATCTATAATTGATGATATTTATTATCACGAGATCGAGAATCTAGGTTAGAAAGGGAGATCAGTGAGTGGATGGATGGAGAGAATTCTACAAGAAGTCAATCCTTTAATCAAGGAAGTAGTTGAGATATATAATGATCTGCAGGTTGCAAAAACCACCATTTCCAAGATGGATGAGGCCTTCTCTGAAGATAATAATAATCTAAATTTAAATTTGGCAACATGGAGTGACATCAGAGAAGAGGATCCTGACTTGCTTCTTCAGGAAGAGGTGATCGATGATGTCTCTAAATTATTTGAATATCAAAAGGCCATGGAATTTTGGTGTCAAGTATTGTAGGATCTGATTAAGAAATTGGAGGAGAAACAAGTGGAGATCACAGATGCCCTAAATGACATCTTAGAGGAGTTTGATATCGCCAATTGCAAATTCTTCAATGAAAATATCGATGCTCTTCCTGAGGATCAGATTAAGGGAAATTTCAAAGATTTGGTGAAGCGTGACGATGAGGTCACCAAGACTTTCAATAGTGACTCCATTGACTGATTGGTCTTATGTCAAAATTTCATAAGGAGACTACATAAATTTACAAATAAACTTCGAAGATTGCCACCAGATCACAAAAGAGATCGAGATAGCAGATGTAGTGAATCACTACACATGTGGGCCTAGAGATGAAGAAATTTAGGGGATTATCAAGCACTTCATTGAGTATAAACACTAAATGGCTGTATGCGAAGAAGGACAACATAAAATTTCAGGTGAGGGAGGTGTAGTTGAACCAAACCAAAGCTGAGCGGCCATGAAAGGAAAAGTCCAAGCTCTGGATCGGTCAAAGTTGTAGGGTTGATTGAGTCAAACCCTTGCAAAAAATTTGCTATTTTCATGGGAGCATGTTCCCTTAATATTAATGACATTTCTATTTTTAGTTAAATGTTAGTTAAGGGCCCAACTATAATGGCTCAGCCTAAGAACTTATAAATAGTTGAATGCTTCCAGTTAGTAGAGAATAGATTATTTTTTAGAGGAGTTTCTCTTCAAGCTTGGAAGAGTGCTTCTGAGATTCTAAGATACCTTTTAATTATATTTAGAGTTACACCTTGCTGTTGAAAATTTGATTTATTGTGTTGAATGGTTAATCGTGTTTACTTTGTGAATTTACAATTCCTTAGTGAGAGTGATTATCCTACCTTTATTTCAAAATATTTATTTCATGTTGTGAAGGAATAATACTACTATATTTTATGTCAGTTGTGGAAATCTTATTTTCCTTCTGTGTTAATTTTATGTCATTATTATCCTTGGTTGCAGAAATAGATGTTTGATATATGCATGTGTGGTTTCCTTATGATGAATTAATTGTGTGTCGAATCTGATTTGATCTACCCTTATGAACACTCAAGTTTAATAGAGGAACGTCCTTGGTGTGTGGTATTTTGTGCCCTTTCTAGTTGCGATAGGTGAAGGTGATGTAAGCATACCTCCCACATTAACCCTTCCATATGTAAAACATCCATTAATTTGAGGCATCACTAGTTCTAGTATAGTTTTTATTTCCTTGCAAATATCTTTCCCTAATCCCATGAAATGTTAGCATAGGAGTAGATAACCCTTTTATCTTGCATTAAAAGTAGTATTGTGTTTAATTAGGAAGAGGAAGTCAGCCTTCTCCGGAGGTTCACCTCGAGCCCAAGTCCCACAACTTGAGAGGTGATCCCATGTGTCCCAATCACATCGAACGTTTTGTTCACATTATGGCATTCGAGGGTGCGGTGATTTGGTGAAAAATTTCCTCTTAAGAGTTACCAACTCATTTCCTAATTTTTGTAATTGTTTCATAACCTCTCGATTTTATTTGAAGGGATAAAAGAAGAAGTGGAAGATTCATTTGAACTTTGATTTCTTGGAGCAGGGATGGGGGCTATTGTAGGTGTTTGATTAGGATGAATATTCCCCATATTTGGATAGAGAGGCATAGGTGGCCTAGGTGCAATTTTACTAGCTTGAATTAGGAAATTCTCAGCTCTAATGGATATGGCATAGGCATTTAGTAGGGTTATTCCTCCCATAGATTGTATCATAATAGATATATCATAATTTAGAGCTTTAAGAAAATAGATAAATGCACCTTCAACTATTTGTATGAATGCAATTGGGATCCTCTCCCATGTTCTTTGGAATATGGAATTGAATTTTTTCATTTGCTCATTAGTACCCTTTTAATTGTAGTCATCTGCTCTAAAAGGGATAAGTTGTCAGCCCTTTCCCCAAACTAGCCATAAAGAGCTATGCACAATTGATCCCAATTTTGAATTGATCCTACTCCCAAGCCTTTGAACCATTGCAACAATTTTCCTTTGAAAGAGGAGGCCAACAACTTGACCATAACATCCATCTCAACAATCTCATGTATGGCACAAATATTTGTAATTTCTTGAATATGGTCGATGGGAGTTATGTGATTTTCTCCAGTAAAGTATGGGATATTCTTTAATGTTGATATCAGGACTAGATTTTGTGCATTAAGGGTGAGTGGACTGTTGCCCATGAAATTTGCATAGGGGTTTAGAGGTGGTGGATTTGGTGGTTGTTGATGGGCCATCTTGAGTGGCCTAAGAACCCTATTTAATTGAAGAAAGGGTCTATCAAGTGGAGTTTTGGATAATGTACTCTTCTTCCTCTCCTTCCTCTTCCTAGAGATAAATGTAAGTATTCAAAGATACCTTCTTCTCTTGCTCTAGACTGGGTTTGCACTCTTCTCATGAACTTGATAATGTTTGGATGCTAAAACCACTAGATTTGAATGAAGGAGTCACCAAATGTGTTGCTGAAAAGCCTCTAAAGGTTGGAAATTCCCAAGAACAACACCAACCTTGATAAAAATGAAAATATTGACTTTTGTCCCACCAGTGTGCCAAAACTATTATGTCCAAAAATTAGCACCCTAGGATTTACACATTACCAAACCCTATTTTTGACTAACATGGGATTTTCTAAAGGTGTGGACCCTTGTAATTAAGACAAACCTCTAGAGAAGGTTGGTTCATGACCTATTCTAATGCTAACCTACTCCTAAATTATCAATTCCAAGGATCAAAGAGAGAGAAATACTTAAAATATAAAAATCCTAAACTAAGGGAGGTGATAACACCAAGAAAAGGGGATGGATATATTCTTAGTGAGTGAAAAATGGAAGGAAATGAGGTAGAAAAGGGGAGAAAAAGTGCCAAAGTCCAAAGAAAACAATCAAACCTCTAATTTCAAGGAGCACAATGAATTTAGATCTTGCGAAAAGAATATAGGATGCACAATATAAATAAAAATGCAATGAAATTAAAATGATGCAATAAAACTCAAGCCGGGGCAATAAAAGACACAAAACACTAATATTATTGCTTAAAATGATGCACAATCCATTACAATATAAGCATAAGGAAATAATCCTTTACCAAATACATAAATTCTAGGCTTACAACACACAAAAGGTGCTAGAACAATTTTGGTAGAGTTCCTTTACAATTTTGAAATCTTTCCCCAGCATATGAGGGGGTCAAATACATTATATAACAAATTTGTCTCACCTACTTATAGACCTCATTAATTTCATGTACGAAGGTATGGGCAACCGTATTGGTTCACTTTCTAATGGTACTTTGCTTACACGATGAACATGGGTGCCATACCTCATTAATCTGGTTGTTGAGCTACCATGTACGGTGCCATTAATGCCTTGACATATCTGAAAATAATTTTGTCACCCGAAAGGAACCACCAGCTAACACCCGACAAGAATAGGAATATTCACCACCGATGAGGGAATGATTGTCGCATGACAAGAAGAAATGACGATGCACGATAGTGATGGGAGGTTGGCACACATCAACAAAAGGTGGTTGACACGTGAGAGGAAGAAAGGTTGTCACATAATGAGAAGGTGGTGATGATGGGGAAGGTATAACTACATGAAAAAGGAGGGGAGTTGTCACTTGAAAAAAAAAAATACATTATCACTAAACAAGAGGAAAGTGGTGACACATGTTAATAAGAAACGATCGACGTGCATCAAAAAAAGAAGCGGTTGACATGTGTCAAGAAGGAAGGTTGTCACATGATAGAAAGAAAGGTTATCAGGTGTCGAAATAATGTTTTCGCATGACATGAAGAAAGATTGTCACGCGTTAGCATGAATTTGTTGATGCATGATAGGATACGGCAGCTAATGCATGGTTGACGTGTGTCAAAAAAGTGTAGTTGACACGTGACGAAGAGGGGTGTTGAAAAAAAACAAAGAGGTGACAATCTATACATTTTTTCAGCTTAACCATTAGGTAAGTGCACCAAGTTGGGGGACAATTAAGTGGACATCAAATCCTGAATTTTACATTAAAAACAACAAAACATCAAATTTAGTCTTCCACGGACTTGAACCATGCCGAAAAGTAAAAACTATGTCATAAAAATGGTACCTTGCGTAGGGGGAGACTATTAGCTTTGTAGAAATACTAATTTTAAAGTGAATAGAAGAGGATAAATATCATTTTATAATTTTTTACTAATAGTAGGTCTTTAAGACACTTTTTCCTATGAATGTTTATGTCTACGTTTAAGACTGCAAAATTTGTTTCACTTATCAGAATGTGATAAAACTTATACCATCCCAACCATGGTGAAATTATATACATGTTCAAAAAAAAAAATTGATTTCAATGTTTTTGATGAAGTTATGGCGGGCAAACAGAAAGTGCTCTATTTTCTTTATGTTTTCATACCACTTTCACGGAAAAATCATAAAAAATAAAATATTACTCAAAAAAATACAAAATAAAATCCATCCCAAGATAGATAGTGGCATATAACTTCTCACCAAAGGAAAAAAATATATATCAATTTTTGGTCATCCAAATTGTGGGCAAACGGACTATAATCTTATCGGCGTTTTAAAAAAAAAAACCAAGTCATTGAATTTTGAGTGTTTAATATAGCTAATCTTGTCCATTTTTTACAAAAATTAGTATTTTAGAAACTAGATTCCAGATGCTACGATTCATATTAATATAATTTTGTCTAATTTTGAGTGTATGTATTGCTAATAATCCCTACAAGTTGATATTATGTTGTTATTTGCAATATGATGTCCACGGATGACCCTATATTTGTCCATCATCTTCCTGCACTTACCCATTAAAACAAACCCAGCTCTAAACCTTTTTAGCAGCTCGCAAGCTTGCTGCAAGATACCCTATAAACTATTCCCATTCACTACCAATGCCAAGACCTATAGGTTGATCCATTTGCAATGGGAGAAAAATATGGATATTATCAAGCACATAACCTTTAGAGAAGTGGGTTGATGATTTTTAGGACCTATTGCACCACCCGGTGAAGGAATGTGGCATGCTACATTATCACATGTACTGATTACTTGACCATGTGGGCAAAGGCTCTACCTAGAAAGGATTATACAACAACTATGGTAGCAAGGTTCCTTTGGAATAATATTATCAGTAGGTATGGATGCTCTTTTATCTTGACCAATGATAGAGGAACTCATTTCTTAAATGAGATGATTATAATTCTATTGGAATAGTTTATGGTGGTGCACCATAAGACTACCCATTATCACCCTCAATAAAATGGAATTGCCAAGGATTTCAACAAGATATTGGGACAAACTATGACGAAGATATGTGATGTTGTAAGAAAGGATTGGGATTATAAGGTATCATCTATTATGTGGGAATATCAAACAACCTATAAATGGTTGAAGAAGGGCACACGTTTTTTAGTTGGTGTTTAACACAAAATTTATACTGCAAGTTGAGTTTTATTACCATCCCTATGTATTATGTGCACAAGTGGATTTTCTAATGAGATAGGCTGTGTAGGATGACATTGAGAAATTGATTCAATTACATGAGTCACGCATCATTGCACATTGGAGAAAGAAGATAGAGAAGGCAAGATAGAACATTTTTCATGATAGGCACATTAAGAAAAATTCCTTTGCATTCGGGAAATTGGAATTTCTATATGACTCCAAGTTTAAGAATCATCTAGGAAAGTTTAAGGTCCACTGTTGGTTGGAACTCTTTGTGGTGTCCAAGATAATAGAATTAGTTACATGTAAGTTGCAAGTGCTAGATGGGACTATGTTTCCCAATTAATTCAATGGGAGTAGGTTGAAGCCCTACTATAAATAATATTCTATGTGTGTTTGTAATAAGGCAATATTTCCACTTAGATTAGATTTCCTTTTAAGTTTTGTTTGTTTTTTTGCAATAAGTGTGTTCACACCCAGGAGCTAATTACTATCTATTGAGTTGATGCGCACAGGACCACACATACTTTTAGTGTGGGGTGGAAGCATGTGTGAATGTTGAACAAAAATATTGGATGTTAGTGGATTTGTGCATAGGTGAATGCATCAATCTAGAGAACATATGTTCAATGAATGTGGGTTAAAGGTGCATGAAATAAAAAGAAAAAAGGTGTTACAGGTGTTTAGGAATAATTGTATGTTTGAAATTAATTGTTCGGATTGGAAGTCACATGAGAAAGGGACACATGGTGGTACATGAGGGAGGAAACAACAAAATGGACTACTTGGTATATGACACATAGGAATATGGGTATGGTGCAATAGAGTGCATGAAAATATGACTACAACCTAGGAAGTAGCAACACACCAAAAGGTTACGACTACCATGCAAAAATAAATTAAAAAAGCACGAAAAAGAAAAAAAGAACATTTAATGCTTGGAATGGTGGTAGGTGAGGAGAAATTAATGTGGAAAATCATGGAAAACTATAAAAGGTGTACAGGGTGAGTTCATTCTTACCTTGCATGTCAAAGTGTTTTGAGCCATTGAAGAACAACTTAAGTGTGAACTATTGTGAAGAGCTTGTGTAAAGAAAATTTGGATGAACCATAGAGAATTTGTCGTGGCCTACGGTGGAGCTCCTTAAGAGGAAGTGTGAGAAAAAAAAGGGGCATGTGGATAGAAGGATACAAGGTTCAAAGGTTAAATTGTAGAGCTAGGGTTTGGAGAAACAAAATTCACAAAATATCCCAATTCAGATCTAGGGCACATGGGTTTGAAGGAAAACCAGAATATGAGGAGAATAAAAGAGTGAAGAGATTTAGAGAGAAATGAATGCTCAACAAAGAAGCACGAAATATAAGTAAGAAGATCTAAGTACCTAGAGCACACCATAGCCAAACAAGGTTTAGATTTTGAAATTTGAAGCTTGAAGTTGTAATTAGAAAAATTCACCTAAGAAAGAAACCACCACATCACCTAAAAACAAGGGTAAAGGAAAAAAGTCCATCAAAAAAGAAGTGCCAAGAATTGTTTTTAGAAATGCAGTATGTAAGAGATGTGGTCATTAGGAAAACATGGGAATCACACTTGACTAAGTGCAAATTGTTGACTTCAACCATAGATCATATGCAAATGAGCATGAAATAGAGAACGGGGTAATACAAAAGATGGATGAGAGGGCCCCCGATGACAAATTGGTCTATAGTGAAAAGGTTTAAAACTACCTGGAGATCGCGGTGGTCTAGCAAATATATGAGCTACCTTACTCTAGTAATCATGAGTGCTTATATAAGTTATTGATATCATGCGTCCATGAGGATTACTTCTACTTTTTAGGTATAAGGATGTCCATTACTTACACTTGATCAAGAGAGTCACATATTTGTGAAGCTTAAGTGAGGAGATATATCTAGACTTAGAGGATGATGTGGGGGTAGAGGCTATTGTTATTGCACTTAACTACTAGTGAGGAGGCTACTCAATGGATATTGTGAAAATAAATGAACCAAATGTAAGGGTTGTTGTGCGCTTGGTGAGATGCAAGTTGGGCACATTAGAACGATGGACCCAAGTTAATAAGAAGTGGCTCCACATCACACAAAATATGGTTGATAAAGCCATGTACAACATTTCCTCCTTTATTACTGAAGGAATTATTGAGGAAGATCATAGAGGTGAGAAGATAACTTGGGGTGCTATCCTCCTCATAATTATATTTTCATAGATTGGGGTTCCAGATGGGCTAAATGACAATGTATGAAAGTATCCTATAGAAAGAAAGTCCCCGCAAAGAGGTTTCTTTGAGTATAATTACAACAAGATAACTAACATGTAAAAACTTAGGGTGAATATATAGTATGAGTGGATGCACGAGGAATTTGAACATGAATGGTGAGTACCATGAGAGTTTCTTTTGGTTAAGGATGGCCAAGCCAAGTTTGCGTATATCAACATTTCTACTTGGATAGGTTTTTGATGAAGTCTGGTGATAATAGACATTGGTGTAAATTTATGTTCACCTTCACAACAAGATACTTCCAAGCCTCGATAGACAAGCTGTATGACACATGTAAGCTTAAATTTGATGCAAATAAGGTAGATACGAGACCACACACATTGCAAAATAATTATGTGTATCCAGTAGGATGACATATGTGAAAACAATGGAATTCGATGACATAGAACTTACACCATAGATTTCAGCGGTGGGCAAGAAGGAAGTGAAAAGGGTGTATATCTACTTAAATCCTAGTATAGTCAAGGGGAAGTATGTTGATGAATAGGACATGCCACTTCCACCACCACCAAAAGGAAAATAGATTTTGGGAATCAAGATATTGCGGAAGGCTAATCCTCCTAGATAAGAGGAAGAAAAGAATAAAGATGAGGAGGAGGAAGCAAAATAATAAAGGAGAAAATGTTGTAGTTGAGTAGAGCCATAAGAGAAATTTGTGAAGAATACACAAGGAAAATAAAGTGACACAAGAACCTCAGAGCCTATGAGGAAATCACCAAGGGTCACTCCACCCAAGCCAAGTGTAGAGAAGAAGACCCCTCCAGTAAGGAGGAGGCGAAGTTAGTTACCCCAGAGGACGGTGATGAAGAGAAGTTCAAAGAAAAGGGTGTGCACAAAAAGAAACTCCAATCATTCATGATGTAGAGGATGATGAGAAGATCCTAAGGATGATAATGTATAACATGATGAAGAGGAACATGAAGTGCAAAAAGGATAATCGAGGAAGTAGAGGAATGTGAAGGTGATGGTGAGCCAATGGAAGGTGCAAAAGCTTTAGGAAGATATGGAAGTAGTGCGTGCACAAGTACAAAAAATCAAGTGCCAACGGGAAGGAACATTGGAGGACGAAGGAAGAAGGAAGAGATATTACACACACCAAAGGTAAGCTATATTGATGATCAATCCAAGGTGTTATGTATGATATTTCAAAGCACATTACTAATTGAGAAACTCTATGGTTGAGAGATGATTAACCCTAAAGGTGTAACCATGCATACAAAGAAGATGCTTTATTGGAGTAGGTAGACACACATGGAGGAGCCAAAATTGTATATTAGTGATGAATCATGTATAAGGTGTAAGATGAAGGAAGCACCAAATACAAAACATGTGAGTGTAAATAAGACTAAGTTAACCGATGAACAGGTTTAGTAATGCCTTGAACAAGATGGTAAAAGAAGTGGCTTAGAAGAATTTGGATAAAGGGGGCACTACAAGAGGTTTTGATTGAAGATAATAAGGATAAAGAACAAGAGATCAAAAAAATTATGAAGGCATGGGATAAAGTAGAAAAGCACATGAATTATACATTCAAGTAAGGATGAACATATTTCATATTCAATTACTATAGTGCACCCAGACCTAGAAGAAAGGGATAAAGATGAATATCCAACAACACTACACTATTTGGAGGATCTGGTGGGAATGTTATGTCAAGATAAAAAGTATGTACAAAGGCCATTAGAGGAATATTTGGCTGCAATATAGGAGAAGAATAAGGAAATAGTTACGTGCAAGATAGTAGAATATGAGGCACTGAGAACTACAATGAAGGATGAATTGAAGAAGGAAGGATGGATATTAGAAAATTGCCAAGAATTTAACCAAATACTTATGGCATATAAATTTAGGGAAGAGAATGACGTGAAGCGAGCTGTAAGCAACGAAGAAGGATGAGAAGGTTAGACAAGATTAAATCTTGGTTGAGCTTACAAATAAATGTGATGCACCCAAAATAATTAGAGAAGCCTTTGATATAAGGCTTAGGAGATTGTTCATTGGTTACGTGAAGGATGGATGCCTTTGAAGGAGTTATCTCGGGCTTTGCTAGGATTATCAAAGAATTAAAGGATAAGGGTGAAAATATGGACTACACGTAGGTGTCATAGATTGCGGGAGCAGCGGATGTAGCTATTAGATAGAATTGATAGATGACATAAGCTATAGAGCATTCTTATTGTCAAATTTCTTGAACTACTACAACTAACCTAGGAGTAAAATCAAGTTAATGCTTGAGCATTCTTTTATTCAATGGGTGTATGCATCGTATTCTTTCACTTGCATTATATTTATTCTTTTCTTAAGGGATATTCTTTGATTTATTCATTCTTTTGAGAGATAAGTTGGAAAACATATTGCCAAGGATGGACAATATCTCTAGTGTGGGATAATGCTAGTCAGAGAAATCAACTAAGTATTAGAAATAACAAAGACTTACGTGTAGGAGTATTCACGTGCATAAGGAAAGGATAATGCGTAAGGGGCATATATGGAGGTTGTTGGGGTGATAATGTCAAGTGGGATATCTACCATTGCTTTACACCCCATATTATTTTAAATTTTATTCATCAAAATTTATTATGATGGTCTTCCACATTTAAGAGTGAAGTGGCATGACCAATTCACCCACCCTATATTGATTAGGGTGATCCCTCTCGAGATTGGCTATGAGAAATGTTTACATTGGTACTAGAAAGATATCAATACAAGCTCGATTGGAAAGATCATTCATGATAGAGGCAATGGTATGAGATTATATTTTTAATGATTGACTATAAGAAATAACTCTACATTTTTATGTGAGACCAAGGAGTGAAGTGGAAGTGCTAGGTAAAATTTGTATATGAAATTCTTAATACAGGTATTGCTTTATTACAATGGGTTTTTTCCTTTGGGTTTCCCCACTATAAATCTAGTGTTACCATCTTCTTACTTGTCTGATTATTTTCTTTCAACTCTTATTATTACATTATGTAATCTACACATCATAATCTATAATCTTCAAAATTTATATTGTGGATTTATAATTATTTTATTATATCTTCCTTATAAATCTTGACATGGTATTAAAGTTGGCGTTTATGCATGTGCATGATCGATTTGGAAGCTTTTGATTTTCTAGAGTGAATAATCGTGAAGTTTATTTATGGATCTACAAATCTCTAATTATTTCACATTTGTCTTCAAGCTAACTAAGTTTACAATTCCAATTCCCGTCAAAATATATTTGAAATATTGGTTAAATGGTTGTTTAGATCTTGTTTGAGAAATTACGTGCTTAGATCTATGTTTTTGCATCTTTCTTCATTCGTTTACGGTGAATCTATTGTCTACAAGTTTATTTTAAGTTTTTCACACCTTTATAGTTGCTTTAGTTATTTCTTAGTTGTGGATCAAAGCATCCTTTAGATCCAGTTTTTTTCCGAATCTGGACTTCCAAGTCCATTCCAAAAATAAATAGCATTATTGTTTACTAGATTTGTTTTTGTAAATCTCGGACCAATCATAAAGTGCCAAGTGGCTTCGCTGAGTCATTTTTTGTTTAGATATTTTTGTTACATAGAAAGTTTTTCTTCACTCTTTTGTGAATCTCGAGAATCTTTTTTTTTTCTTAGGAGACAATCATTTTTTTCTATCTAGCTTTAGGTTGTCGGATTTTCGATCTTTTTGTCTTTGTAAAGCTTTAGCCTTTCATAAATATCCATGTAGCTTTACTTTGTAATATTCTTTGATCTTTTTGTTAGATGCGAAGTACGAGAAAACAAGGGCATTTCACATTTTTTCATGTTGTCAAACTTGTGTTAATCAATCTTTCTTTAATCGCTATCACTTACGAAATCATATCCAATAGATTTTATCCAAGTCACTTCTTTTTTCATTGTCATTTTCTAAAGTGATCGAGTGAATTTTTTTTTTCCATGACACTTACGAAAGCCAAGCTAGTAAGAGTTCTCCAAGTATTTTGCATTTTCAATCTTTTGGTTTCCTTCATTTGATGCCTATGAAAGTTGATCCAATAGGATTACTCCAAGTAGCTTCGTATTTCACTATTCCAGAGTCTTGTGTTTGATTACTTGATATATACAAAGTTTGATCTAATAGAAAATAATTGATTCTTTTCTATTTCACATTTTCACTCTTTTGTTTGCTTGCTTTGCTTTATACTATGTGAAAGTTGAGCTAATAGGATTACTCCAAGTAGCTCCATATTTTTCATTTACATCTTTTGTTTTCTCCTCTGGCATTTACAAAATTTGAGCCAATATATTTGTTGTAAGTTTCTTCACATTTCACAATTTTTCAGTTTTTTGTTCGTGGTAGTGGTTATCCAATTAGAATTAGCCACCTTTTCACATTTGTGAGTCTTTTTCAGATTTGCAAAAAGCAAGCCATTAAGAAGGCTTCATGTCTGTTTAATTTTTCTTTAGTCATTTAGGTAGCATTGCAAAGTGCAAACCAATTGTATTTGGCCACGTGTATTTTCTTTTTGTAGTGTTAGTCTTCACAAGTGTCATAATATGTCTTTCTAGGTGTCAATCTCTTCTTTATCTTAGCCACTAAGATTGTGACACTTGTCTTTTGATTTTGGACCCAATTGTTTTTTAAAATTTTGGCTTATTCCAAGCACTTTAAGTCTACTCAAAGCCATTTCTTTCAATTTTGGCAAAACATGCCAAGTATCCTCTTTTAGTCGATAGATTTTTCTCAAGTGGCATCATTTGACTAAGTCTCTACTTTCACATATTGTTTATAATTTTTCATAACCGTGTCGAGTGTGAAAAATTTACCCAATAAATTAACAACATGTATGCATCGGTTTGCAATCTATTAATTGGTCTTCCGACATGTTGTTACAAAATGACGTGAAGTGTAAACTAATAGAAAAGTTACACGTGTATTTAGATTTTTCACATTGTCACGATTTTATATCTTGTGTTGTGTATTTATTTATTTTTTCATCACGCTTAACCCTATTGTGGACCCGATAAGGAACTTATTTTATTT
Source organism: Taxus wallichiana var. yunnanensis (assembly GCA_018340775.1). Lineage (NCBI taxonomy): Eukaryota > Viridiplantae > Streptophyta > Pinopsida > Cupressales > Taxaceae > Taxus > Taxus wallichiana. The sequence continues at coordinate 221,641,935 of CM031236.1, read as the reverse complement.
AATTTTATTTTACATACACGAGAGGATCTGTAATATTTAAAAAATATATCTTTAACCCGTTAATTAAGTAGTTAATCAATCTTTCTTTAATCGAGTCTAAGCTCTCTTCACTTGTTTTTAAAACTAAATCAAAGCAAGTTATTTTTAATAAATTCATCCAACTTGTTTGCATTCGTAAATTGAATAAGAAATTATATAGATTTTTTTCTATATTTGTTGTTGGAATTTTGTCATTATCATATTTGTTGTCATTGATGTCAAACTACATTAATGGAAAAAGTATTTAATGTCAAGTGGCATTGATGGCAAAAAGGGTTAATTGGTAAAGTGATCAAGTGAGAAAGTGAATGGTGATTGGTAGTGTCACTCACGAGAGGCTTTAGGATAATCAAGGATAGGTTCTAAGGAACTTAATCAAATTTTGAGCATGCCACTGATATAAGGAGTTAGCTTCCAAAGTCTTGAAGTAGTCGTTGAAGTCTATAGGGAGCCACGGAACTCTTGAAAATTCCATAGAACTTTAGAAGGAGACACTAAATCTTAGTGAAGGTTGTAGGTAAAGGAATTAAGCCACCCAAGTAAAAGGAGACAAAGGAAAAACCATGAGTGAGATGATGAAGCCATGGATGTCAAGGAAGAACCACGCAAGCAAGGATGGAATGAAGATGAAACTATAGAATAAAGGGAAATTTGGAGAAATCCACGTATAAAGAGAAACGATGTGAAGGACTAGAGAAGAGTCATAAAAACTATAGAAGTCACACATGGAAGAAAATGGACATGAGCTTGAACAAAGCCGTGAAGGAAGTAATGGACAAGGAGGAAAGTCGTGAAGCATTGAAAATCGCAAGAAGTAGAACAAAGTCATGGATAACTAAAAATCCACCAAGAAAGATGAGATGCCACAAACCAAAGGATATTTCCACGATACAAATGAAAATGTCAAAGTAGCTAAGGAAAGCTGTGAATTGAGAAAATATGGACTAGACAAGGCTCAAGGAGAATTAAATGATTCAAACATGGACAAGTGATATTTTGTTCTCCAAAATTGATGGTGATTCGATCATCTGGTGATTATGGCTAAGATATACTTGAGCTCCACAAAGAATGAAGAAATATACTATTCCAACTGTTTACATTTAATGCTCATTAACTTTGTGGAAATACAATTACAGTTCTCTTTGGGGTTCCTGATTTCAAGGTAGAATTAAATATCAAAGAAGAAAAATGGCTCACTCATCTTGATCACATTGAAATCCTAGGAAAATGAAAAATCTATTTTAGGCATCGGCTAATTAATGTTTTCTGGTAAAAGGTGAAATCAAGCTAAAAATAGAAGAAGAAAATATGGAGATAGGTGCATGCATTTAATAAACCAAATCCTCATCCAACGAAGAAGCAAAAAAATTATACGACACACAAAAAGAAGTGATGGAATGGGTCGATTTGTCAATATAGAGAGTGCTTGAAGCCAATTTTGAAGTAGTTGAGAAATGAGATGATGTTATCATGTTGAGAGAGAGCGACAGAAGTTAAGTTGCTCAAGTAAGAAGATGATGCAATCGAGCTAAGGAAGAGTGATAGAAAGAAATAAGAGGAAGAGGAGAGTAGAAATGACAATGTAGTAAATAATTAGATGAGAAGAGCATCAATGTGGCATATGTGTTGAGAAAAAATATATCCAATCAGATGAACATAAGAGAGTGAAAGAGAGAACAATATAGACAGATACAAAAAGGTGATCATAATCTATTGTGTAAGCAATATTGTAACTAGATCAAAAATTGAATGTAAAATAAGTCTTTAGCATAGTTTGGGGGTTATAGGGGTGGGTTCCTGCAAAATATCATTTGTAGCTGATTAAAGTAGGGGTTGGAGCTCCTTGGTTGGCTTGCTTATAAGTTAGAGGCTTTCTAAAATTCACTGAGTGGGTTTTATGCTTCATAGGTTGAATGGGTTCTCAACCGAAACTAGTGTAATCTTTGGAATTGGTGTTCCTAATAAAGCCATGGTTTTAAGTTGGGTTTTCTCCCAAAAATGGTTTCCCACTATAAATTCTATGTGTTCAGTGTTCTTCTATCTTGCATGTACATGTTTTAATGCTTATGATCTATTGTTGCACTTATTAAGAAATTCTAAATCACCATTATTAAAGTAGAAATTTTAATTTGCACTGATTCATCCCCCCTCTTAGTGCTTGTGAATCTCTAACAATTGGTATCATAGTGACATCCTTCTAGTAGAAGCTTAACATCTTCAAGGAGATCCTCTTTTCACAAGCATGGAAGAAAATCGGCACAAGGTGGTTTATCACTGTCAAGATCACCTCTCTTCACTGGAATGAATTATGCATTTTGGAGAATAAGGATGAAAACATATCTGATGTCACTTGGTTTTGATATCTAGGAATGTGTTGAGAAAGGATATAATCCTCATCCACGCCAATCACTTCTTCAACAGAAAAAGTAGAATATGAATGTAACTCAAGAGCCATGAATGTTTTCTATGTGGCTAACTGAAACAAAGTTTGTAAAATTTATGCACTACATACACAAAGGAGATATGGACCAAACTTTAAAGTATTTATGAAGGAGATGAAAAATTCAAGCTAGAAAAGTTGCAGACCTATAGAGCTCAGTTTGAGAATCTGAAGATGAAGGATGATGAGAGCATAACGACCTACATGAAAAGAATAGATGAAGTAATAAACATGATCAGAGGTCTAGGTAGAAACTAGAATAATATAGTTAAAATATTATGAGATCTCTGAATGGAAAATATGATGCAAAATTTTCAGCTATAGAAGAATCCAAAGATATGAATACTCTCACTATGGATGAATTATAGAGCATTCTTTCAGCATATGAGATGAGGACTATTGGATCTAAGACTACCAAGAAAGAAGTAACATTTAAGGTCAAGAAAGAAACCCAATCCAAGAAAAGAAGAAGAAGAATAATTAATGAATTAGATGATGAAAATATTGAAGCAATGTTCACAAGAATGAAAAGAGGTTCAGGTAAGTATAAAGGAAAAATCCCTTTCAAATTCTTCACATGTGGACAAGTAGGTCATTTTTCTATTAAATTTCCAAAAAAATAAAGAAGCTCAGTCTAACATGAAGAGGATAATCATAAAAACAACAAGAGAGAAACTGGATATAAAAGATAAATAGCAAGAAGAAGTTCTTTAAGAACAAAATGAACTTATATTCAAAAATATTCAATAAAGTGAATCTGATTCAAGCAACTCAAAACTCTAAAAATGAAAATGATGAAGATCAATCTAAATGTTGTTTATGGCCATGGATGCCCCTGAAGAATGTATCTCAAAGGAAAGAATACAATTGAATTTGAAGACTCTAATGAAGAAGAAGCTAAAGTAAATATTGAAGCTGAATTAGTATGTTCTCTTGAAAATGAAACTATACAAAAAGAATTAAAAAATTAGAAGTACATTAAAAACATTGATAATCACATCTTTGAGAAAAGACATACCCTTAGGGAAGAAGAAGAGGCCAATGAACTCAAGGAGCTTTAAAAAATAGCTGGAAAATATCTCAAAATCTTACAAATCAAAGGAGGATGAATGCACAAAATTGAACTCATAACTGAAGAAACTAAAATTTGAGATGGAAAAAATGAGCAACAAGTTGATTATGTATGAAAAACTAGAGAAGAGTTCAAATGTTTTGACTGGTATACTAAGCGGTCAATGTGATACAAATGATAAGTCTGGGATTGGTTTCAAGGAAGAAAGTAAGGAAAAGGATCCTACAAAGAATAAAGGAAACAAGACTACATCAACTCCAAGCACATCTTCTATTGTAAATAAAGAGTTCAACAAATCTACCAAGAGAAGGACTATTGCTCCTAGAATCACCTATGCAATGAGGTACACACATTCTTTCTATGGTTATTTTTATTCATGTAATCAGTTTGGACATAAGGTTGCTAAGTGTAGAAAATTCTCTAGAGGCTATAAAATAAATTTTGGCCCATCTTACACTAGAGATAAATAACTATAATGATGTCCACTATAATTATTACAAGAAAAAAATGAGGCATCATCAAGTAAACAAGAAAATCTAAACAAAATAAATGGGTGTATGTTGTAAAGAAAGATGACAACAATAGGGAGAGTCTTTCTCAATAGTGCAAACCACATTCCATGTGTAAAATGAAGATAAAATATAGTATCTGGATAGTGGATGCTCTAGCCATATGATAGGTGACAAAAGTAAATTCATTTCTTTGTCAAACAATGCATCGGTGTTGTGATATTTGGTGATAACAACTTTAGCCAATATAGTTGGAAAAGGAACCTTGAGTCTAGATAATGGAAAGACCATAACTGAAAATGTTCTATATGTTGAAGGTCTCAAGCACAATTTGTTAAGTGTGAGTCAAATGTGCAAAAGGGGATACAATATGATCTTTCATGACAAAGGATGTGATATCATAAATGGAAAAATAGGAAAGAAATTTGTAAAATCCAAAAGGACAAAGAACAACATGTATGTGCTAAATGAAATAAACAATGAAAATGTTTCACAAGTAAGGTTGATCACAGTTGGTTATGACACAAAAGACTTGGACACATGAGCTTTGAGAATTTGGTAAAACTTAGTGCTAAAGGGTGTGTAAAACATATGCCAAAAATTGTAAAACCAATAGATACACTTTGTAAAGCATGCCTACATGGTAAACAAACAAGAAGATCATTCAAGTTGAAGGAATACTCTACAACAAACCTCTAGAGTTGATTCATACATATCTTTGTAGTCCCACTAGAACTAAAAGTATACAAGGTGAAGTGTATTTCATGTTGTTAATAGATGATTACACCTAGAATGACATGGGTAGCATGTTTAAAGAAAAATTTAGAAGCCTTAGACAAATTCAATAAATTCAAGGCACTGGTAGAGAATGAGAAGAACAAAAATATCAAATGCCTAAGATCAGAAAAAGGTGAAGAGAATTCTGGTCTAATGAATTTGATGAGTTTTGTGAAGAACATGGAATTAGGAGACAATTCTTAGCCACTAGAACACCTCAGCAAAATGGATTTTTTGAAAGGAAGAATGACTATGCAAGAAATGGCAAGAACCATGTTGAATGAATCTAAATTTTCTAGATAGATATTGGAGTGAAGTGGTATACACCATGGTGTACATTTTAAACAGAGCTCAATTAAGAGTAAATAGTGATAAGACACCTTACGAACTATGGAAGAAAATGCCTGCAAATGTAAAACATATAATATTTTTAAGAAAATGCTACATCAAAAGAGATGAAGATAAAACTTGGGTAAATTTGACTCTAGGTGTGATGAAGGCATATTCCTTGGATACTCAATAGCTCAACACAACTTACATGTGTTATATCAAAAGGTTACGAAAATTGTTGAAAGCACAAATGTTAAGGTAGATGAATCTCCCAATTCCAACACTCAACAAAAAAATCATGAAGAACAAGAATATGATGAAGATATGGAAAGTATGAGAAGAAGTAAGATGAAGAGGAAGAAAGACCAGACACTAAGGCACCCTCCAGGAAAGTTAAAAGAGATCATCTAAAAATCAAATTATTGGAAACAAATAAGGTGACATTCTCACAAGAAGAAGACTAAGGAGAGTAAAAATCATGAAGACATAACACTCTTATCCATGGTAGAACCCAAAAATTTTGCGAAGTAAGTAAAGATCAACATTGGGTAAATTGATGAATGAGGAACTTGATCAGATTGAAAATAATGAAACTTGGGAGTTAGTACCAAGACTGTGGGACAAAATGTGATTGGAACCAAATGGGTATTCATAAATAAACTGAATGAGAAAGGAGAAGTGAAAAGGAACAAGGAAAGACTTAGTGTACAAAGCTATGTGTAAATGGAAGGAATTGACTTTGATGAAACATTTTCACCAGTGAAAGGATGGAAGCAATAATATTGTTCTGCATATACATAGCGGATTATAAGAAGATCAGAGTGTTCCAAATGGATGTGAAATCAGCTTTCCTAAATGGTCTTTTTGAATGAAGAGGTATACATCAAACAACCTGATGGATTTTCACTAATTGAAGATAAAGATTATGTGTGTAAGTTGAAAAAGTCATTGTATGGACTCAAACAAGCTCCTAGGGCTTGGTATAGTAGAGTGGATTCATACCTCATTAAGAAGGGTTTCAAAAAAGGTGTTGTTGATAGTAATATCTACATCAAAGAAGAAGGGGATCATCTATTAATTGTCATTGTGTATGTAGATGATATCATATTTGGAGGAGATTATGATAAAATGACATATGAGTTTTTGATATGATGAAAGAAGAATTTGAAATGTCTATGCTTGGGGACCTCTCATTCTTTTTGGGATTACAAATCAGTCAATCAGACCAAGGAATTTTTATATCCCAAACTAAGTATATTAAGATATGTTGAAAATATTCAGATGGAAGAATGTAAACCTATTGGGACACCAATGGAAGTTGGATGCAAGCTAAAGAGATGATGACACACCAAAAGTAGACAAAACATTATACAGATCCATGATATGAAGTCTACTTTACTCCACAACATCAAGACTAGATATCATGCAAGTAGTAGGCCTTTTGGAAGATTCTAAGAAGATCCAAATGGAAAACACACTCAAGGAAATAAATATAATATTAAGATATCTCATGGGAACATTTGATTATGGAATTTAGGTACCCAAAATTAGTGATTTCAACATCAAATCATATACAAATGTTGATTGGGCAAGGAAGTGTTGATGATAGAAAGAGTACCAGTGGTAGAGCATTCTTTGTTGGAAATTATCTAGTATCATAGTTGAGAAAAAAGAAATCATTAGTGGCCCTCTCAACATGTGAAGTAGAGTATATAGTTTCCATAATGTGTTACACTCAATTCTCTAGATGAAGCAGACATTGGAAGATTACAAGGTAAAATTATGAAAATCCAATTCCTTTGTTATGTGATAGTAATAAGTGAAATAAGTGTCTCCAAAAAAACATGTTCCACTCAAAGACCAAACATATTCCAATTAGATATCATTTCTTGAGGGAAAAGTGAATGAAAAGAAAATTAGTCTAGAATATGTGAGCACTAAAGAAGAAATTGTAGATATAATGACCAAGCCACTACCAAAAGCAACATTTGAGCACTTAAGGAATGAATTGGGGGTCATTCCTGATCCCACCAACAACTAGAAGGTGTGCGAGAAAAAGGTGAGGATCATTCTCAAGAATTATGCTCTAATTCATGTCCAAATAACATTTTGTGGGAGAGCTAGTATGCTAGCTTATTTTAACATTTGGTATCATCATCTCGGGGTAGTGCATCACTTAATCAGAATGCGTGGAAAAATTAGGACATATGGATTAAGAACAAATATGAGCATAGGGGGAGCTTATTGAGGTAAAAACACAAATTATCTAACTTACCAATAATTTCATCTTTATGTGACATAGTTGGCCCTTTGTCATTGTTGTCAAAGGGAGAGAAGTGTCAAATAAAGTGGGAAAAGCCAACTATAAAATAACAAAATGTAGAGATCTAAGAAATATGAAAGTGGAAAAATCTTCCAAAAGTCAAAAAATATTTTTCCATCAAAAGGGTGTAGGTTTCTTCCATACAAAAATGAGGTGTTTCCATAAATGAAAAAGGGGATATTGGTTTCTAGAACTTTGTTGTTGCCATATTACAAAGGGAGATTGATTGTCATTATCAAATTTTTCATGATGTCAAAGCTATATTGATGGAAAAATTATTTAATGTCAAGTGACATTGATGGCAAAAATGGTGAATTGGTAAAGTGAGCAAGTGAGAAAGATGAAGGTTGATTGGTAGTGTCATCTCACAAAGGCTTAATGATAATCAAGGATAATTTATAAGGGAATTAATCAACTTTTGTGAATGCCAACGATATAAGGAGTTAGTCACCAAGTATTTAAGTAGCCACCGAAGTCTGTAGGGAGCCGTAAAACTATTGAAAATGCCACGAAAATCTGAAGGAGCTAAGCTTAGTGAAGGCCATGGGTAAAGGAATGAAGTCCCAAGTAAAAGGAGACAAAGGATAAGATGTGAGTGAGGATGGTGAAGCCGCGGATGTGAAGGAAGAATCATGTAAACAAGGATGGAATGTAGGAAAATACACGGAATAAAGGGAACTGAATGGAGAAAGCCTATGTATAAGGAAAAAAAGTAAAGTTGGAGAAGAGCCGTAAAAACTATATAAATATGCAATAGAATAAAATGAATTGGACTTGGAATAAAATGCATGGAAGGTCATCGGACAAGGAGGAAATCCACAAAGCATTGAAAATATGCAAGAAGTAGAAAAAATATGTGGATAACTAAAAAGATGCCAAGAAAGATGAGATGCCACAAACCAAAGGATATTTCTCCAGATATAAAGGAAAATGTCAAAGTAGCTAAGAAAATCCATGAATTGAGAAAATATGGACTGGAAAAGGATCGAGGAGAATTAAATGATTCAAACATGGACAAGTGATATTTTTTCTACAAAATTGATGGTGATTCGATCATCTGGTGATTATGGCATAGTATATGACTTGAGCTCCATGAAGAACAAATAAATCTATTATTTTAGCTATCTACATTTAATGCTCATTGACTTTGTGGAAATATGGTTGCAATTCTCTATGGGGTTCCTAATTTCAAGGAATAATTAAATATCAAAGAAGAAAAATGGATCACTCATCTTGATCACATTGGAAATCCTAGGAAAATGAAAAATCTATTTTAGGCATTAGCTTAATTAATGTTTTATGGTAAAAGGAGAAATCAAGCTAAAAATAGAAGAAGAAAATATGGAGATAGGTGCATTCATTTAATAAACCAAATCCTCAGATGATGAAGAAAAAAATTTACATGACACACAAAGCAAAGTGATGGAATGGGTTAATTTTCAATATAGGAGAACTCAAATCTACTTTTGAAAGTGTTTAGAAATGAGATAATGGTATCATGCTGAGAGAGAGAGCAAAAAGTTAATATACTCAAGTAAGAAGATGATGTAATCAAGCTAAGGAAGAATGATAGAAAGAAAGAAGAGGAAGAGGAGAAGTAGAAATGATGTAGTGAAGAATCAGATGAGAAGAGCATCAGTGTAGTAGATGTGTTGAGAAAAATAGATCAAATCAGATGAACAGAAGAGAGTGAAAGAGAGAACACAAACATATACAAAAGGTGATCATAATCTATTGTGCAAGCAATATTGTAACTAGATGATCAAAATTTGAATGTAAAATAAGTCTAAGTTGTATCTTAGCATATTCAGGGGGTTGTAGCCTCCTTATGGGTGGGTGCCTACAAAATATCAGTTTTAGCATATTTAAATTAGGGATTGGACACTCCTTGCAAGTTGGTGCTTGCTAAAATTCACTGAGTGGGTGCTCAAAAAATCTTTGAGTGGGTGCTTGAATTTGTGAAGTGGGTGCTTCATAGGTTGAGTGGGTGCTCAACTAAACTAGTGTAATCTTTGGAATTGGTGTTCCTAATAAATCCATGGTTTTAAGTGGTTTTTTTCTCCCGAAGAGGTTTCCCAATATAAATTCGGTGTTCAATGTTCTTCTATATCTTGCATGTGCATGTTTTAATACTTATGATCTATTGTTGAACTTATTAAGAAATTATAAATATACTTTTTTATTACCATTTGAGCATTTAAAAATGGCTATTCCTATAAGTTTTTCGATGGATAAGTCTCAACTATTAAATGGAACTAATTATAGTATTTAGAGAGTTTTATTAAATTACCACTTTATGGCAAAGAAAGATATAGGATCTAGTAATTAGTGTGGAAACACGACCCATTGGAAGACAAACAACTCCTGAAAACCTTAGCTCCTTTTCTCAAAGATCTCAGGAAGCTCTATCAATCCTATTGCAGAGCATAAAGGATGAATTTATACTACATATAGGTCATATGGATTCTCTTGCAGATGCATGGAAACAATTAGAAACCATGCATGAAGGCAATCGTCTATCAAAAATAATTAAGCTAATTATGGAATTGTTTACAACTCCCATGAAGGGGGATGAAAAAATTGTTAATTATCTAGCTAAAATTAAAAACATTAAAGCTCAGTTAGATGGATGTAACTATGAACTATTTCAAGATAAACTTCTATATTTTATCATTCAGATAAATATTTATGAAAAATTTAGAAATTATATCTCCATCCTTAACTCTAAATATCGTAATGAGACTGATCAACCTAATTTACATACTTTGTCTTCTCTATTAATTCAAGAAGAGCATGTAATGGAGAATTTTGATTCAAAATATCTGCTACTCAAACATTGTTCTCTCGAGAATCATAAATCCTCTCATGAGAGAAATAATATCAATCCTAATATTAGATCTAAATTTAAACCTAATCCTAAATTCAATTATGTTAAGAACATCGGAAGTTTAAAGTGAAATTCAATGGCACATGTAACAAATGTGAAAATTTTGGTCATAAAGATTCTCGACTATTGTGTAAAAGCCAAAAAATTTTTGTTAAAAATACTAAAAAAATAAATTTGACAATCAAAAGAAAGATCAATATCAAAACCAAAATAATAACCATGTTAATAATGTTGAGCATTTTATTGCCCTTTTACTACTCTTTTAGCTTCAAATGATAATGAATGGATCCTAGATAGTGGTGCCACTAGGCACATAACTTGTATTCATGGTATCCTCTCAGATGTTTTTAAATGTGAGGAAAACATATATCTTGGAGATAATTCCATCATTAGATCTGAAGGTCGTGGGAATGTTAAATTGAAAAATCGAATAATTAGGAATTTCTTGTATATTCCTCAGTTGAAAAATAATCTTTTGTCTTTCTCTCAGTTAACTAAATAAAAATGTAAAGTTGTTTTTCTACAAGAAAAGTGGTATGTGAAATATAATCTCAGTAATGTTATTGCTTCTGGTATTCAAAAAAATGGTTTATATATTTTTGATGGTTTTTTTTCTAAATCTTGCTTTTCTTCCTTTTCTAGGAATGATATTAAGCTTTAACATGAAATATTAGGTCATGTGAATTTAAAACGTTTGTATGAAATGTCTAGACTAAATCTTTTTGTTGGCCTTCCTAAGATGAATTATGATCATGCGACATGTGAAAGTTGCTTGCGTGGTAAGGAAAATGTTGAACCATTTCACAAACATCATGATCCCAATTCTTCTCAGTTATTAGAACTGATTCACAGTGATGTTAGAGGTCCACTTAAAGTTCCTTCTCTCGGTGGAGCTTTGCATGTTGTATGCTTTATCGATGATTTTTCTAGGATGACCTGGTCTTAGTTCATTAAGAAAAATTATGATGTCTTGTCTAAATTTCAATAATTTAAAGCTTTAGATGAAAATGATTCTAATCTAAAAATAAAAATAATTAGGAATGATAAGGGAGGTGACCATGTTAAAAAAAAAGTTTGATGATTTCTATGTGTCATGTGGGATACAGAGAGAGTTTACCACTCCCTATTCCCCACAACAAAATGGAATTGTAGATAGGAAAAATAGGACTATTTTAAAAATGGTTAGGACTATGATTCATGCATCTAATGTGCCTAAATTTTTATGGACAAAATATATGAATATTGTCTATATCCTCAATAGATTTCCTTCTAAATATCTTCATTAAGCTACTCCTCATGAAGTATGGAAAAGAAAAAACCATATATCTCTCACTTAAGAATATTTGGTAGTCCTGCCTCTATCTTCATTCCAAAATTTAAAAGGAAGAAGATTGATATAACTTATTATTATTTTATTTTATTTTGTTATTGTTGTAAAACTAAAGGATTGAGAGTTTATGACCCTTTCAAGCATGACATAATTGAAAATAGGAATGTTCATGTCTTAGAGAAAACATTTTGTGATGCTTCTTATGAACCCTCCTCTGTTTCTCCTAAAATAGAGCATGATAATCCTTATCCTAACGATATTGAAATTTTTTAAGAGAATGATTATCGTGATCTAGATATGATGGAGATTGAGGGGATTCATTGTAGACACCAAATTTGGGTCACACTCCCCTTGGCCCCATTTAATTAATTTACACAACATATTCACCTAACCATGACCCCTTACCCCACATTCATATTAATTTAATTACTTACAATTGAATTAATGTTCATCCTCACATTATTAATTAACTTAATTACTTTAATTAAGTTAATTTACACCTCATCTAGCTACATCACCTAGACAACTCACCATGGACTTATTCCTAGCCTATTAATTAACTAAGATTGAGTCTCTACTTATCTTAAACAATTGGGACTCTTTCAAACCCTAAAATTAAAGTCATATTCCTTCTCCAACAACACTCCCACTTATCTAAGTGTCAACCCTCACTTGAGACCCAGATTAGCAATCAAGATCATGTCAAACATAGTAAATATTAGGCTATTTTTGGTAACTTTGACTAATTCACCCAACCGACATCGGTTTATCCTCACCCGACATCGGTCACCTAAACTTCCATCGATTCATTTATATATAATTTTACAACTCTTAACATGGGTTAGTAATTCAATTTTGGGATTTATATTGCAATAAATTGAGGATCTCGAGCCTTTCCTTCATCAAATGATGACGACACACCACCAGAGTGCAACACAAGCAATAGGTTCTCTTCCGGGGCGTTAGAGTCTCCACGGGAACACCGAGGTCGCACCGCCATAACAATGAACCAAAAATCACCTCACCTATCAACCACAATCCACCTTTTTCATGAGATCTTCATAACAATAAGTAAGTAACATTTTTTCATCATCTGTGATTACTTTACTATAGATCTTTTACTTCTTTCAGTATTTCCATTTACTGCTATCACCCGGATATCTCCATCTTCCCACAAATATGTAACATTCCCATTTTAAGACTTTAGAATCAAGAGATTTTTTTCATTTAATAATGTTCACTATTATAAATAAAGAAATATTTAGAACAAGCATTCCATGCCAATCAAATTCAATGGATAAACATATGTAACTATAATGACTCGGTGATTCACTGATCTATTCATTCCATAACTCGGTAAGCTACCAATCTATTTATGTTATCTTATGTATTGAATATATATTGTATACTTCATATAATTTGTCATCATACCCTACATCGGGTACTAAGTGATCTGTTTAAAGAACATATCTGAAGATTTGTTACCAATATTCATCTAATATCACGTTATTTTAAACTTGGTGACATAGGACAACGTAACCAACAGTTTGCGATACTTTGGCCAAAATTTATAACATATTGTGTATGTCACTATTCCTAGATGACATACTCATCATTTTAGAATACTTCCTTCACCTCACTCTTCTATTATCATGATTGGTATTTTACGACTACCGTCAGTCCACTTGTTCTAGGTTTTACCCTATCCCTAGATAGAAACATAACCTAATATAGGAATACGCTCATAAAGGCTTAGGGTAGATGGGCATACTCATTTGACCTAATTCATCCGAATATGCAAGCATACCCTAAGCCTTTAGAAGCTAATTCCTATCCTAAATATGTTCCTATCTAGACCTAGAGAGAAACTAGGTTCAATTGAGTTCTAGATGTGTGTATATATAGATGATCAATGCGGAAGGGTGATGCCACATGTCAACTACAACATTATATTCTCGAGAAGGCCTAAGCCTTCCTAAAATTACAGCCTATGGTTGACGTGTGCCAACATCCTATAGAAACTACCTCATCAAGATGTACATACCCCAAGGAGATTGTTAATACATTATTAGTTTGGATTAAAACCTAATTACAGCAACCCTGCCAAACCCTAATCCAACGCTCAATAAGTTCTTCCTAAATTTTCTTCATTTATCCCACTAAGAACTTCATTATTTTCATAGTCACTTTTAATAATTGATCACATAGTTAAACTGTCAATTAACCGTAACTATGCAGCATTATAATATGTCTTATTTAAAAAGTACAATAAATTTTTAGAAAGTTCAATTCCGCTTGAAAATATATATCCAATACAAGGTAGACTTCATACAAATGAAGTCTAATAAATTGTATTGATACTTGCAAACCTTTATGGTTTATATTCCATTAAGAAAGAGAAGAGTCTTTCTACATGTTATGTGTTAGGGTTTATCCTACCCAATGTCCACATTTTATTAATGTATGTTCATCACACGTTACATTACTATGTTATATAATTTAGATATCAAATATCATATTCTACAACTTAATAGGCTACATCACAAGTAGGAAATTGAACTAAATCCCTCTATCGAACTAATGAAAAGATAACCAATTAACATAAAAATAATATAAATAATATCAATAAGATAGAATCCATCTCATTCATACGAGTACCGGATAATTTACACAACCTATACAAGTAAATTCTCAGTTTCAATTAATCTTTATAACTTATACATTTGCAAGCCTTATGCATTTAGGTATGTTGCATAACAACCGTCTTCATTATAGAAGAATACTACATTTCATTTTTCAATACAATCTCAAGAATGAATTAGAATTCTTCACAAGGAATCATATTTAATTCAGCCAATGCATCATATAAGTTTTGCCTTATTTTATCACTTATGAAGTTCATCTACAAAAATTGTTAGCTGGTTTAGTTCAATGAACTGAGCATGATAAGCACTAAGCCTTAAAATGAGGTGCATTCCAATAATTGTTCCATTAAAAAAATCTTCTTTAATGAGATAATTATTACATCATAAATATCAATATAAGTAATAACAAATGGAAAAGAAGTGCATTTAACCAATTGAATTTACTTCCAAGAGATGAACAGAATATAATCTACTATATCTCCCTTACAAAATTTAAGTTTAATTGATCTTATCAATTATCTTTAAGAAAAAAACAAAGCATATCATCTCATTGTTCCCAATTCTATCATAATAGAATACAACAATTATCTTTGATTTAACCAAAATAAGGGTTTAAAGCATAGTTCTCATTAGGATGATTCATCTAACTCCTAAGTAAAATAAAAATAAGAACCATTACAAACTATGCCCAAACACAAGACATCCGAAAAATTGAAACAAATATATAACATGAATTAACGGTTTCATTTAAAGGACAATTACCTTTAAATTCAACATTAGGATATTCATCGAGCACGAAATACCATTTCAATCCAAGAAGGAATAGAAATCAAACAGTCTACCTACAAGTCTAAATCTACCTCCACATGTTAGAAGTTAACATTTTAAGATTGGAAACCAATGTTCACAAATCAAGGTAGACTTATACAAGAGTTAATCTCCACTCGAGTCCATCCAAGGAGGATCCATAAAAAGGATAGAGTGCGAGAGAAAAAATTACTCATCACAAATCAAACAAATCAAAGCCTTGTAAAACTAACAGGTTTGCCAAACAAACTTACTTTTTTAGTTCAATAAAAACTGAATAATATGATCTCTTCCTACTTCATTTCTACAAATGATTTAGACAAGGAAGACCAAACAACTCAAGAAGAAATCTTCTTTTCATAAGAGAATCAAAACAAAAAGTTTAACAATAAACTTATCCCAATAGAAAGAAAGGAATCTTAACTAGAAAATGATCCAATCAATAATTCATTATATTGTACTAATGAATGAATTTCCACTTTTAATTCAAACATACAAATTCATAAACTAGTTTCCGGAGAGAACAAAATCAACTAGTTGTAAGATGAAAGCACACTGCCATTTTCTTTATAATCCTTTACCTTCAATAAACATGAATTTCAGTTCCAATATCAAATGAAATACACATATGATCCTAATAACAACATTTTGTTCCAAAGGATTCACATTCCTTTCTTTTAAAAAGATACAAGGTTTATTTACTATATCCAACAAGAATTAGAAAAAAAAGGCGATCGATAAGCTATACATGTTCGAGTAACAATGAACTCAAGACTAAAATCCCATTGTCGGGTTTCAATGTTGCATTGCAAAAGAGTAATTAGTTCTCAATTCAATAAGCACTAAATACAAAAACAATCTGAATATAGACAAAGTAATCCCACGATAACAATTTATAGCTCTAAGTTATAAACTCTTCTTTCAAATGAAACCCGAGCTTATTTAAAAGAACTAAGAGGAAGGTTTCCACAAAAGCAGAGGGGAAAATAATAACCCCGATAAAATGCCATTGCATCTCAGAAAAGATGAAACATTTCTCAAAAAGGAATTTAACAAATCCATTCATCAAACAAAGACATTTTCAGTTAACATCTCAAGAGTTTACCCAACAACTCAGTCAACTATTCTCCCGAGTTTCTTTGAGAAATAGTTTGACAAAGGAGTTTTAAGTTTTAAAACTTTTAATACAAGTAAAACCCAACTCAAATACCTAAACAGAGTCGAACATGAAGTCTCAAAAAATTTCAGAGCTACACAAGTCTCTAATGACAGGTTCAAGGCAACATGAAGTTCCCATTCAAGTTTATATTTTAAACAAGAAGCCCTAATACCAGCTCAAAATGAAACACGAGCTTCAACAAGATTTCAGAGCTATGTAAGTCTCTAATGATAGGTTCGCAACATGAATTTCCCATTCAAGTTTATATTTTAAACAAGAAGCCCTAATACCAACTCAAAATGAAACACGAGCTTCAACAAGAGTTCATACCTATATAGGTAAAAAAATACGAGTACGGTGTAAAACACAAACCTCTAATAATAGTTAAGAGAAACACAAGAATAAAACATGGGTACAGAGCCTCATACGGGCTTCAACAATAGTCCCGAGTTACCCAAGATTCCCAAACACAAGTTCAGAACAAGAAGAAGCTCTAACACAAGTTCATATCAAAACATGAGCTCTAATACAAGCTCAAATGGAACTCAAGGTTCCCATAAAGTTCAAAATTCTCTTATTGCAACAAAGGTCAGTTCCAACACAACAACCTTGAATACAAATTCCAGTAATGGAAAGAAAAGCTACTAAAACAAGCTTCACATGCATGTTTCAATATTAAACTATCACAAAGAAAGTTTCTAATACTAACATTATTCTTGCCAGAGGATTCATATCCAAGATGACGAAATTATCAAACCCAACAAAAAGTGTAACCGGGTAAAATATCCAAGCCAAGAATCCCAAAAGAAGAGACTTGTTTTAATGAAACATTTAGAGAAAAGCAAGAGATATTAAAGATTAGAGCCTATCATGCCTAATAGTGCTTCTACCAAATCGAAGGAGATCTCTAGCCGAGCTCACAACTTCTCCCCTTCTCTACGAAAGATCAAACAACCATATTCTTTTTCACACTATCTCTTATACATCCCACGAACTGAAAATAGGTCTAAGACTTCAAAAATAGCCATTAAGTGCAATTCAATCTGCTAGTTCAAAAATAAGAGAGCATGTAGAGCGAAAATCGTGAAACATGCAAAGTGAAACAACCCCAGACAAACCAGGTTATATGCCTTCCAAGATGGTTTGTTCACGAAAAATGAAAATAATAAATTTCATTTATTCCAATTTTCCCACCTATCCTTCCTTGCCACTACCTTCCAAGTCTAGAGATTGCCAAATCAAATCTAACATGAAATTCCATTTTAGTGATACTTCCACATAAGCCTCCGCCAAGTCACTATCCCCCGCCAAAACCGATAGTACTCTATGCATTATAAACCTTATCAAATAACATAAATGACATAGGAACCGTCACCCTTAATGCATGCGACCACCTAATTCCCCTTTCATACCAATTATTTTTAGGGTAGATAAAATTTCTTAGGTTAGATCTTAGGTAGTTTATAATACACACCTTAGGATATAATCCTAACAAAAATTTCCACCATAGGTCTTAACACATAGCCTAAGGTAGTTTCCAAATAGGTTAGATTAATTCACATCATAATAGTATCGGACATTAGGTTAGATCATCATAAAAACCTTATAGTATTAAGTTCTAGGTTAATTTTAATATCCTAGTAACCTTTCCTTATCTTTTAGCACAAAGCTTAGTTTAGGATGCCAATTAACCAACAAAGTAGAATAGGAAGCTTTAGGTTAGAATAAGAATTATATTAAATGACATAGCTTAGGTAGCGTATATTCTTACCTAGCTTAGGATTCCATAGGATAGTCCTTTTTAGGATCCTGAATCCTTCCTATGCCATGAACATGTTGTATTTTCATGTTCGTCAGTAATGTCCTGCCATGATCGATCTCTAAGGACCCAAACACAACATTCGGATGAATGGAAATACGTTCACACAAAAATCAAAGAAATTGTAACAACAAAGTTCAGTCAATATGTCTCTTAATTCATGGAATGTCAATTTACCATTCGTTCATAGAGAAAATTTAAAACATTCCTTGGATCACTAAAATTGATCCAAGGATGAGTCAAATTAATAGTTAAGTTTACAACTCTTAAACCAAATCTCAATTCATCTAAAAGAAGTGAAAAATGGATTCAAGGAAGCCATTCCGATTCATTCAAAGGATCTTAAGAAAAAAATGATTTGTCCATATCAAGCATGATCTCTAATAATCAAAAGAACATATCTTTATAAGGAAAATCACATGTCAACACTTGAAATGCAAAGGAGGAAAATAACAACTATCAAGGGTGTTACATGCTTCCCTCCTAAAAGAATCATCATCCCAATGATTACCTCTTTTAACAATTTACACCAAGGACAATCAATTCATTCACTTCTCTTATCCTAAGTCAAATATACCAAAATCTTATAGTTCCAAAATCAGCATTAAATAGTTGTTTATTCAAATCAAATAAATATCTGCGCTAAAATCGCATACTTATTGTCATATAAATATAAAATCATAAATTTTATCAATCAATAGATTCAATTCTGTTCAAATAGATATGGAAAAGTAGTTTTCATATCCTCTAGATTTTCCCAAGTTGCACTCTCTTCATTAAACTGGTCCCACTGGACCTTACATTGACTTATTTCTTGATTTCTTAAATACAACTGGCGAGTTTCAAGCACTCGTATGGGTTTAACCACAATTATTCCTTGGTCTTAGACTTGCAAGGAATTCCAATTTAACACATTTGATAAATTTAAAATGTATTTCTTAAGCAAAGAAATATGGAAAACATCATGCATTCGTGACAAAGCAGGTGGTAATGCTAAATGATAAGCTATAGGGTTGATTACTTCAACTATTTCAAAAGGTCCCACATAACATGGTGATAACTTGGCAGCCTTGCCAAAAGTTATAGAACTCTTTTTCAGTTTAACCCAAAGAAAAACCTTCTCACTAAGTTCAAATTTCCTGTCAACCTACTTCAAGTCAGCATAACTCTTTTGCCTATCTGCTACTTCTTTCAAGTGTTCATGAATCATTTTAACTTGTTGTTCCATTTCCGTAAGGATTTTAGGTCCAATTACCTCTCTATCTTCTATGCTATCCCAACTAACAGGGGTTCTGCATTTTCTTCCGTATAATGCCTCAAAGGTGCCATCTTAAGAGAAGCATGATATGTATTATTATATGTGAATTTAACTAATGGAAGATACTCTTCCCACTTATACTATTGATCCATGCAATACATTCGTAACATATCTTCTAAAACTTGATTTACTCTTTCAATATGCCCATCTATTTCCGGATGATACATAGAACTAAATTTAGCTTAATTCCTAGAACTACATTAAGTGTTTTCCAAAATTTTGATGTCATTCTAGGATCTCTATCTGAAATTATTAACTCAGGTACTCCATGTAATATGAAAATTTTGTGTAAAAATCTTCTTGCCAAAATAGGAGAATCATCCTTCAAATTTCTAGCAATAAAATGTGCTACCTTTGTTAGTTTATCAACAACTACTAAGATAACATCATGCTTATTTCTCAACATAGGTAACCCTTGTACAAAATCCATGCTTATTACTGCCATTTCTTTGTGGTATGCTTTGTGAGGATCAACAAACCAGTGGGTGCATATGTTCCACTTTAACACATTGACATTCAAGGCAATGTGTCACAAAATCAATAACATCCTTTTTCATTCCTTTCCAAAAATATTGTTGTTTTATATCAGCAAGCATCTTAGTAATGTCGGGTGTCGGAAAAAGGTGAATTATGAAATTCGATTAACAATTTCCTTCTCAAATCATTAAGCAAAGGTACATAGACTTTGTTTTCAAATCGTAAGATTCCTTCCTTATCACCCTTTATAACATTCACCTAGCCATGACCCCCTTCACC
Organism: Taxus wallichiana var. yunnanensis; assembly: GCA_018340775.1. Classification (NCBI taxonomy): domain Eukaryota; kingdom Viridiplantae; phylum Streptophyta; class Pinopsida; order Cupressales; family Taxaceae; genus Taxus; species Taxus wallichiana. The sequence goes on along the minus strand of CM031236.1, from coordinate 221,621,724 downwards.
CCACTAATATTAATTTAATTAAATTAATGCATTATCCTCACTATATTTATTATTTGAATATTTTATTTAAATAATATCCACACATACACTTCACTTAGACACCTCATCAAACCAACTCAACCTAAGACCTATTCTTAGTAAGTTGCCATAACTAACTAAGACTTACCCAAACCCTAAAAATCAATGCCTACATTCCCTCTAACCACATTCCCACATGCTCACAAGAGGTTCTCAGTCTAATCCACAGGATAACAGCATGAGATCCAAGGAAATCAGGAGGATCTCCCTAGTTTAGTAAACCTAGGAAATCCCACCTTGACCAATGCTAGTTACCCCTAACCATTGTCGGTTAAGCGGAACCACTGTCGGTTACCCTTTTAACCCCTAAACTACCTTATTCTCAAGGTTGGAAAACATTGGGAGAAATTTGATGAAAAGAACACATCTCAGAGAGATAACACATCTTTAGAGAGCAAATTCTAGTGAAAACTCACATGTAAGGAAGGAGATTGAGCATCTTCTCTTACACAGCCATCCCAACCATGATCTGATCTATCCAAGCAAAGAGGAGTGTACATGCAGCCCATGCAAAAGCTTTTCTTCAATTGGTGATCACTTGCAACCTTCAAACCCATCATCAACACCTCCATCCCTCACACACAGGCATTCAGGAATGGAATCCAAGTAAGTATAACATCATACTTTCTTGGTTTATTTCATTTCATCATCATTTTATCATCCATTGTTTATCTTGCCCCCTATTGACCTTCTCTAACATTTTCACCTCCATATACCCATTAAAACCTCACAAAAGTCCTACTCCAGTCACCCAATACCTCATCTTGACCCACCAAAGTCCTTTGTGCAATCACAAAGGAGACCAAAACTTGTTCTGTGACATTTCCAGATCTCACGATGGCGGCACCGATTTACACCTAACTATATCGTCGGTCACCCCTGACCAACACCGGTCTCTGTATTTTCCCACACATCCTAGAATAGAGACCTACCCACCTAATTTCATCTCACCCCATTCACCTGTGATCTACCCGAGACCTCTATCAAACCTGCAGAGACCCAGAACCAATCATTTGACCTTTGGATTCTATTCTAGCTTAGCTTGTTAGATTAGATCTATTTCTTATTGTGTTTTTAAGTGAGATACCTAAATCATTTTAAAATAACAATAGGATTTACTTTGTTTACAGCATTAAATTGTTTAAAATAGTGGACTGACAACCATCTAGGAAGTATCATACTTCTGGATCTAGCATATGCTAGGCAGTTCACTGCCCATATTGTTTAATTCCTTAGTGGTCTTGTTTTCATTACAGGTAGTTCCTCCTAGCCAAAAGGAAGCTCTCACGATCAGCTGTGGATTTGGAAGTCATACGTGTGCAAACAACCCATCAACCAACATTTGAACAAGTATTCCTCCTACACCGTTACCCTATCTGTTTTGATCAACACTTCAAAGAAATGATCTAAGAATCAGGTGAAACATTTTGGCATGCCCGGTGGGACCCATCCGGGGTTCCTTGCATTTCATTCATTCCTAGGAAAAAAATTGTGTGTTTGTTTCCCTTCTAAAAGTGTACACACTAATTTTCTTCCTTGGTAACCCACCTCTTCTTTCTATTTGCTCTAAAGGAAACTTTTCTTTTGGTGTAATTAAAAAGAACCATTTCTTCATGTTTTTTTGCATTGTAGTGAAAGAGCATCCCTCTTCCTCTTCATCTTATTGTGTCATCCAATTTCACATTTTTGATTTGGGTTTAAAAATAAGTGCATTCCATTCTGATTTATTGCATTAGCTCACATTAATTGAGGGTAACCTATATCGTTGGAAGTCATGCCCAGCTGATGGTTGACAAATGAATCATAGAAAATCACTTCTATCCTTTTCTCTTTCTCTGAGTCTTACCAAACCACACAAAAATTCAAAATACATACATTCTTAAACAACATCCTACCTGGAAGAAGTTGTAGGTGATCACATGATCATGACACAGTGGGCACCCAGCTTGCTCGTTGCTCTGTCGAGTCATACTTCAGAGAAGCCCGCCCCACCATAACATACTTGAAACCTCACCTTTTAGATCTCCTTCTTTGTAGGAAGCCATCCTCACCAAAAACTCTATTTCACAATTCATGTGTCAGTCCTAAATAGCATAAGCTAAACAAACATAATAGAAAGGGCACTCCTAGGATCACATTTTCTTAGTGTTTTTGCTTGGCTTGCATTTTGAGGTGAGAGATCACGTTCATCACTTTTTTTGTTCATCCTTGCACACTCCTCATCATAGCTGGTGTATTCGCTTCACTTGAGTGTGCTGGGCCATATCATCATCATTCTCAGAATTATGGGTCTGATTCTACATCATATTTTAATTCACAACCACTTTCTTTCATCATTGTTTCAATTTCATAGTAACCATCATCGGTTACCTCTGACCACGCCATCATCGGTTATACCCAACCGACATCGGTTCCAAGTCCTTTTGCTAACCTACTCAAAAGGACATTTTACTTTCACTTTCTTCCACTTTTCACAGTTCCTTGTCACTGTCATTATTCCCATTGATTTTAAACATCCTCAGATTTGGCATACCTATCAGATTTTACCTTCTACCTCATTGTTTACTCACTTTGTCCATTTTCTACGATGTACCAGCGTGATTACCTCTCGACCGGCATTAGTTTTCCCTAACTGACATCGGTTATCTATTTCACATTCCAGCCACCATTTGGTACTTAATCTACTTTTTGTCACTAGATTCACCTGTTATTCTTGTTGTTCTCTGTGTCATTTATAGAGAAGCACCCTACTGATCGATATTGGTTCACATGGTGTTGACCGAAGACAAGAAAGCACACTCGTATTTCACACCAGTTGTCAACCACTCCCACCTAGTCCTTCACCACCTTCTATTTTATCACCAGCCATGGATCCCATCCAGCCTATTACTATCACTAGAGAGATGAGGAGTTCACACGACTCCTTGACCAAAACCCTGCCACCTTGCAGTTTTACCTTTCCCACTCATCCACTCGAGATGCCTCGGGTCAGTTGATATATGGCATGCCCATATCTATCCCCCCGACTCTCACACCCACTCCCACATCAGCCCCATCTGGCTCCATGTTTCCCGCATCCACCTTACCCCGAGTCATTTCGTAGTTAGGTCCTATACCCATTTACCCTGTTTGCCATGTTCTGCTACCTCTGTGGCCCTCATTACATCCACCATACCCTCGATGACTACCCCAAACACAACCTCATCCACCCCTAATGTCTCACACATACCTGTAGCTACATTACCACCTCCAGTGTCGGTGACCCCTACCCCATTTCAGAATGTGGTTCTTTCCATTCCACAATCATTAGCCCTATTGCCACTAGGGTTACCACGACCCTTCCACCCCCATATACATACTACCAACAACCTCTGTTTCATCCATTATTCATTCAAGGTACATACCCCTATTTCACTGCCTTCTTCTCCACCACCTACATGGCAGCCCCATACACTGGAGTGCCACCCCATTATATGCCCAAAACCAACCTTCTCACTGCTACGGGAGGCATCCAATCATCACAACCCACCAACGACCTAATTAAATTGATGTTGGACAAGATGCAGACATTGGAGGCATCGGTTTCGCTCCCATAACACTCTCACCTATGACAAGATTTGTAACGAGCCTATTCACCCATCCATTCCTATCCATTCATACCACTGTGCATTGGGAAATGCCTAAATTCAATCATTTCAATAGCAAAGAAGACCCACAATAACATTTGTGGTCATTCAAACATGGGTGTTATCTGATCACTCATGATGATGCCTTGCTTTTGAGAACCTTTCCCATGTCCCTCACTGGACCTGCATTAGATTGGTATAGTGGGTTACCTAAACACTCTATATTCTCATTCAATCAGGTAGCCCAAGCCTTCTTGGATCATTTCTCTATCAATATCATCAAGAAGGTTACCATGACCGATCTATATTCCACACGTCAGTATGAGGATGAATCTATCATAGATTTTGTCACTCATTGGCACAGCCTGATCAATCAACTTACCTTCCAACTACCACAAACTAAACTCATCGAGCTCTTCACATGGGCTTGCGCTAGACATATCTCACCAACCTTGCAGTCCAAACCTTCCAAACATTTGATGAGGCATTCACTATGGCACGAAAGTTAGAGATTCGGGCCATCGAAGAGAAGAAAATCCAATTACACAATAAGAATTTGGCATTCAAGTTGAATGATACCTCTTCTTCTTCCAAACCACAAACCAATTATTCAAAAGCTAAGGGCACCACTAACACAATGGTACTCAAGGCTGGCCCAGCTCATCCATCAAATCAGGCTACACCCTCATCTAATCTCTCACATGTCCAGACTTTTCAATTTAGATGAGAGTAGTAAAAATATACCCCAATTGGGGAACCTTACTCTTCTATCTTAGAAAATCTTATCAAATTTGGAGCCATCACCCTTCCACCTATAAAACCACACACTGGTTTTTGACCTACTCACCCCATGCCCACATGGTATAAAGAACATGATTTCTGTAACTATCATCGAGTAAAGGGTCATAGTGATGCGGCAACTACATCACTTTTCAAAAATATTGTCCAAGAAATGCTCGAGAAAGGTGAGTTAATTGTGGATAATCCCAATGCCACCCCCAACCAAAATCTACAAATCTTCAAAAAACCATTTCCCAACCATGCCCCTTCATCCAATCAAACCGGTGAGACATCAACTCACGATACCCATACCCGCGAGGTTCACACTATCTTTAACGAGGTACTGTTGCCTCTCCAATTACCCCATATTCCTTCCATAGAGGAGATCCTAGCCAAAATCCTCCTTCCACATTGGAACCAACCTCCCCTGTTCCTTCACCAATAGAGGAACACCTTTCATCTCCTTCATCACCAATGGAGGGGTCTTCCACTAACATTGAGCCCATCTCACCCCTAGCTTCACCACTTAGAGAACCTTTACCTACAGTACCTCCTCCACCCATAGAGGAGCTCCCATTATCTCCTCCACCCATAGAGGAGCACCCATTACCTCCTCCACCCACAGAGGAGCACCCATCCATTTCCTCCACTTATAGAGGAGCTCCCATCATCTCCTCCACCTATCATCGACCCAGTTGAGATACCTTTGCCTCTTGGTGAGCATTCTCCATCAGCTACCAAAATCCCTGCCAACCTACTTTCGGCTCTCTTACCCACGGAAGCTAAAGCTAGCCAATTCCCCATCTCTAAGACACATTTTATGGGAATTTCCATTAGGTCCTCACCAACTCCACCCACAGACATGTCGTTCTCACGTTTGGCCGATCACTTAGATTATGTGGATAGGGCTTTACTATGGGGGCACCTCTTACTCCCCATCTCAACACAGATGCAGAGATCCCTCATTGATACCTCCACTATCTACCCAAACACATTTTGACCAATCAAACCAAATACAACCACCTCTATCATAACCCCTTCCATGATACCTATTAGCACTCAAACCACACCCTTACCCATAACCCAACCTACATCTAAACCCAAACCCACACCTACAACATTTGCCTCAACTAAACCTATTACCACTTTAGGGGTCACCCGACCACCAGCCTTACTCATCCACCTATTAAATTGGATTTAGCTACATCCTCCAACATCAATACCACACCTACTCTGACACCCAAACCAAAGAAACAAACTCATCGACCTCATACCCAATTACCACACCAATCACACCCACACTTGTCCCATCTATCTTAAGACCTCAGCTGCCCAACATGGTCAAGCAACCTTCACCCATCCATAAACCAATAACACAACAACCCATTCCTTCCTCACAAACCTCTAACCTACCCAGGCACACAACATGACTTACACCCACACTGCAGTCTTTTTACCACCAATACCTCCAATACCCTCAGCTATTGCTTCACTACCCACTACACTTCAGTCATTGTCCCTCACACCCCAAGTACGACCCACGTCATCTACCTTCACAGCACCCCATTATCCCCATGGGTAACTCACCCTCTTCCTCCATCTTCTTTTCCTTCTAGACCTCGTACACCCACATCACCTTTACCCAAGAAAGTGCAACCCAAAAACAAAACCCCACTACCCCACAATAAGGTAGTCAAAACAACCACACACCCTCCTACCCATTCATCTATTGTACCCCTACCCAAACAAACATGACCGATACCTAAAACCACACCGGCACCTAAACCCATAGCTCGACCCATTCCTCCTCTTCCAAAAATAGTTCCTCGACAATCAACCACACCTACACCCAAACCCATGTTCACTTCCCATTGTGATCCACTAGCAGGATCCTATGCCCAAATTTTAACCAACCTCCTCGAGACCTCTGTTATCACATTACCACCACTCCACCTTACGACCCCCTCAAACCCAAGCCAAAAGGGTTTGATGATACTAAAATTTATGCATACCATCATGTGCCAGGGCATGATGTGGAGAACTATAAGGCCTTGAAAACCATCCTTATCTAATTGTGTCCACCAAAAACCAACTTTGATGATGATGACCTTCTTGACTGAGGGATCCTTCTTCACCAACACCCATTCCCACACTACCCACTCAACAACCACAACCTCCACCCTCACAGCTCCTAGAGCCACTCCCAAGATTTGAAATTAACATGGTTCGCATCAGAGAACTTGCCATGCCACCACCCCAATGTCATTGCGCCTAGCTCACCTCACAAGGCTTTTCTCCTCCAGTAGGTTTTTTCCCTTCATGTCATTATACCACTCATCCTACACCTTCTCCATTTTCCAACTCCCCTCAAATCAACATGATACACATCACTACACATGTGCACAAAAGGGAAAAGAAAAGGTAATTGACCTACCAACCAATCCTATACCCAACATACCATCTACACCCATACCTAAAATAACTATCCATGGACCCCACATACCCCATTTCTAATGGTGTCACACATCACACCATGCTCAAACAATTACACCAATCTCCCTCAAAATGTCCTTATATGACCTCATCCAAACCTCAAAATCCCATCATCAAGCCCTCATGGAGGTTCTTCAATCTATTGAGGTTTTACCCAATGACCCTACACCCATAGCCTCCATTATCACACCCCATCATGTAGCCTCTCTCACCAAATTACCACCTTCATCTTCACCCCATCTTGTTCACCAAGTGGCCTCCCTTAGCTTCTCAGAGGAAGAGATCATGCCCACACCAAAATGATGACCCGGACCCAGCCCTCTTCATCTCCATCCACATTGATGACATATGGGTATGCCATGTGATGATTGATGGAGGTGCTAGCATTAACATCATTTCATCCCATGCATTTTCTCAAATGTGCATACCTGAAAATTACATGCATAAACATCTGGTCATGTTGTGTTCATTCAATGATGCTATCACCTCCACACTAAACCTGTCATCCTTCATGTTCGTGTGGCCCCCCTTTATTCCAGAATTGTTTTATGTTTTGGAGGGGGAATTCTAATATAACTTGTTTCTTGGTAGACCACTGGATCCATGTCATGGGTTGTGTTCCTTCCACTTTGCATCATTGTGTAAAGTTTGAACACGAAGGACACACTTATACCATTCTAGCTGACCCATCACCTTTCAAAACATGCAACATGCTTTACTGACCTAATGATGTGCTCATACCTATCAAGCCATCTACCTCCATAACCAATACCACTTCACCTACACCTCCACCTACCTATATACCATTGCTTTCTTTCACCGCACATACCTCCTCCATTCCTACCATTTATAACCTCCACAATGACCCATTAGCTTCCCATCTATTAACTCCACCTCTGCATCGACCTCATTCACATCATCCATTCCATTCTAGCTACCTACATACCAACCAACCCTTGACCCCTTGGAAGGTGTTTTCAATGCCTCACTCTGGGGAGTACTACCTATATAGTGTCAACACATTCCTTACTCTGCATGAGTATGGAAGCCTTCACCAACACCCTCGCTATGATCACCATATAGGAGAACACCTCCTTTATGGTCCTCCTCATCTTCATACTAGTCTCACCTATGGGGGACTTGATACTACCACTTACACACCTGAACCACCATCACAAACCCACCCATTTTCCTGTTGACTTCCAATCACTTACCAATCACCATTTCACCCACACCTTCCTGCACTTTATGTGTGGAAGGGTTTTGGTTTTGGATTTTACGAGCAAGGCCACCATACTATTATTCCATGTACCACCCAAAAACATAACGACCATAGTAGTGGTATCGGCTTCCCTGAACCTCCTACCAAATAGGCCCACATTGAACTCATTGAGGACCCTAGCCCTTCTCCACCTTCATCTTCATCACCACCTTCACCCGCTCCACCTTCATCACCACCCTCACTGATGGAGTCGATGGATCTGAATCTATCCCCCTAACTTTTTTTTTTTTCATAAACACCATTTCCTTGGGCCTTTGACTTATCAACGCAAAGGCGAGGCCCCTTCCACTCTTCCATTCCTATATCCTGAAATGATCGATGATGACACACCTATAATTAACATCATTCAATGTCAGGATGATGAATCCATACTCACCTACCTTGGTGTAAGACTCATATATTCATCGGTCATTACCCTCTGAGACGTAAACCATGTTGAATGAATCGACTATCGAGATCAACATTCATACTCAGGATGACCCACATCCTAAAGATCGGACAATCTTTAGATGTTGCTGAAACAGGAAGCCATCACTTCTTTTCTCTAAGATCATAACCACGCTTTCACTTGGTCTTACGTAGACATGCCCGGTATTGACCCCACCATAGTGGTCCACAATATCATAACCATTCCCGATGCCAAACCTATCAAACAAAAGCTGAGGAAAATGCACCCTCGCATTGCTCTTCTCGTCAAAGAAGAACTTTAGTGCCTTCTTTCCATTTCCTTCATCTTACCCATTGATTATCCTCATTGGATTTCTAACATTGTCCCTATTACTAAAGCAACAGGGGGACTCCACATTTACACAGACTTCCATGACCTCAACCTAGCTTTGCCCAAAAAGATGACTTTCCCTTGCCCGGTATTGATCAACTGGTTGACCTCACCACTGGTCATGAGATGCTCTCACTCATGGATGGCTTCTCGGGTTATAACCAAATTTTTCTTGCCCCAAGATCAACACAAGACCACATTCATCACCCCTTGGGGAACCTTTTGCTATCGAGTCATGCCTTTTGGCCTTAAAAATGCTGGTGCTACATATCAGCGTGCTATGACTTACATCTTCCATGATATCATGCATCACATATTGGAAGATTATGTGGATGATCTCTTGGCCAAATCTAAATGTCGCTCCGAGCACCTCACCATCCTCAAAACCATCTTTGACCACCTCATTAAATATTACGTCTACCTTCAGCCTAAAAAGTGTGTCTTCGTGGTTCTCTCAGGAAAGCTCTTGGGATTTATTGTTTCCCTCCATGGTATAGAAGTTGACCTGCTAAAGTCAAGGCCATTCTGGAAATGCCTCCACCCACTAACCTTAAACAACTCCATAGCCTTGCAAGGTAAATTGCAGTCCATTCACCATTTCATTTCACAATTATCGATCGGTGTCAACCATTTCATCATCTACTTAGGAAGGATGTCTCCTTTAAATGGGATGATGACTGTCACAAAGCTTTTGAGGCCCTAAAACAATACCTTCTCCAACCACCCATACTCATTCCACCTAAAGATGATCAACCTTTTTACCTATACATATCAGCTACTGATCATTCCTTGGGAGCCATGCTCACTCATCGCGATGAACAACATAGGGAGCAGGTGGTTTATTACATAAGCCATACTCTTTTGGACTATGAAACCCAATACAACCATCTAGAAAAACTTTTCTTAGCCTTAGTTTTCATTGCCACCAAACTCCGCCATTACCTACTCAACCACAAAACCTATGTCGTGACCAACACCGATCCCTTACACTTCATGTACACCAAACCTTATCAAAATCAGCATGTCGCGCGATGGCTTATGCTTTTAGCTGATCTTGACCTCAAATTCATTCATCAAAAGTCCATCAAGGGCCAAGCTATCACCGACCAACTAGCCAACGCACCTATTTTCGGGGATCAACCCTCTAATTTTGACTTTCCCAGATGAGTCAATTGCTACTCTTTCCTTAGACAAACCCCCTTACCAAATGACATTGTTCTTTGATGGTTCCAAGTGTCAGCATGGGGGAAGGGGGCTGGTATTATCCTCATTCCTCTAGATGGAGAACCCATGCCTTTGTCTTTCAAACTAGACTTTGAATGCACCAACAATATTGCTAAGTACGAAGCACTCGTACTAGGTCTCCAAGCCGCATATGCCCTAGATGTCAAATCAATCCACATCTTTGGTGATTCACAATTGGTCATCAACCAAGTCAATGGTATGTACCAATGTTGTAACAAGAGATACTTCAAAAGTATAAACATCATGTAGACATACTTTTGACCACCTTTGATCATTACACCCTTCAAACCATCCCACGTTCAACCAACAAATTTTCGATACCATGGCCTGCTTAGCTTCCCAAATACCCACTTCCCTATCGATTCCAAAATATTTGTCACCATACAACACCTCCATTCACCTTCTTATTTACCTCATGATGTTTACTCAATCAGAACTGACACCCCTGACCAGTGACCTTTGGTATAAATAGTACTCTGACTACCTTTCTCTCTCCATCTTACCTCTTGATCTCACCTGTAACAACGCACTTCCCTTCCTTAAAAGGTCTCTCATTTTGTCATTAGGGGGACTCCTCTATAAACATGGCTTTGATGGTATTCTCTTATAATGCCTCACAAGTTCTGAAATTCCTTATACCATTAAGGAGGTTCATGATGGCATATGTGGAGGTCACTTTAGTGGCCTTGCTGTTGCTAAGCATATTCTTCACCTAGGCTATTATTGGCTGACCCTTAACCATGATTGTTGTGACTATGTCAAATGTTGTGTAAAATGTCAACAACATTCCAACCTTCATCATACACCCAGTCATGCCTTACAGGTCACTCATGACCTTTGGCCCTTCTCTCAATGGGGTTTGGATCTTGTCGGAGAAATCAATCCTCATTCTTCCCAATGCCATCAATGGATCATAATTGCTACTGAATACTACAAAAAATGGGTGGAAGCCATACCACTCATCTCCATAAAATTTGAGAAGATATGTGAGTTCATTAACCATCACATCATTTGTCACTTTGGTGTTCCTCATCACCTCATCATGATGGAAAACAATTCAAAAACAAAACATTACAAAAATTTGTGATGCCTTTGGCATTCAAGCTTAGTTTCTCATCACCTTATTACCCACAAACCAATGGCCAAGCTGAATCCACTAACAAAACCCTCAAAAAAATTCTCATGAAAGTGGTTGATGATACTGGGAAGGATTGGCATACACACATTCCTTTTTCCCTATGGGCATACCACACTAGTATTCACACTTCCACTTGACCACACCCTTTTTTTGGTCTACGATACAGAGGTTGTTCTACCTCTTAAAGTCTAGATCCCCTCACTCTGCATTTCTCTCCATGACATGCTTACTGATGATGACTTTCATTAGGACCACTTAGCACAACTAGAGTTATTAGATGAATGTCATCTTAATGCTCTGGATCACCTTCAAGTTTACCAACAATGTATCAAATGTGCTTATGAAAAACATGTTCATGAATGAACCTTCTAAGTCGGTGACCTTGTCTTGAAAGAAAATCAACACGTAACCAAAGTAGAAAAAAGTAAATGGGGAAAATTTTCTCCTAATTGGCTTGGACCATACATCATAACTCATACCTATGGATCAGGTGCCTATCATTTATCCTCACTTGATGGTAAACCCGAACCTGAGCCCCTTAATGCATTACATCTTCGACCATTCTATTGTTGACTTGTTGTCCTACCTCACCCTTTGTCTCTTTACAGGCTCATCCCTTGAGTGCTATCCACTCCATACACCTCCCCAATGATTAAACAAGAATCATGTGAGTACTCATCACTTGTTATCTTCTCTTGAATATGTGTACCATGACACTGCACATAGACATGATTCTCATGGATACTTTTCATCTACCTTTAGATGAGATCCCATGGTCATTCCACCTTGCCTTTTGAACAAGAGTCCTATCCTCCACCTTGGTCTTGTCCATGACTTCAACGACCTCACATGGGACCAAACTCCTTGAGTCAAACTTCTAATAAAAGATGACTCCCTCAAAAGGACATCTTCCTCTCAACAAAATTACTGTTATAAATAGACTTGCTCCCTCGAAGGACAACTATGTGAAGCTTTTACAAAAAAAAAAATAAAAATGAGAGAAACTAAAGCTTCCTGCATCGATCAACTTCACGAAGACCTCAAGGAGTACCATATTCATTATCCCATATAGACTTCCCGCATCGATCAGTCTATCAAAAAAAAATTTTTAGTCATGGACTTGCCCATTATGACCTAGGACCCCTTGCCCAAGGGCCCTGTCACTCAAAACATATAAAATTAGCTACCTTTCACCCACCTTACCATTTCCACTCTCATTTCCTCAATTACCTCAAGGGACATCTTGGAATTTAGACATTTGGTGATCCTGTGACTACCTTCATCATAGAACATGTCAATCATGTAATGTCTTTAGGGTCTTATGTTCCTCACCTCCTCCAAGGTATGATCTACTCGGTATGATCCTACCCAATCAGGTGGCTTTATTGCCCCCTCTTATCTTTTAACCATCTTTGTTTATGTTTTGATTACCTTATACAGGACTTGGTCCTCGATGCTTACCTTTGAGGTAATCCTCCCCTTTCACCATAATCACCTTCACCTACATCCTTTTACCTATAATCTACCCACACCTATTAAACCTAAACCCACAACATGCCCAAAAACCTACCAACTCATTTTCATATTCTTCCCTAGCTCATGGGAGAACTACATCGGCTTGAGGTCCCTTTTCATCGGGACTATGTAGGTAGCACTCTGAGGGCATGGGGCCCTTGGAGGTTAGCTCGACCATTCTCTACCCTAAAACAATTCATCAACCATGCCTAACTCACCATTTACATCACATTTCACTTAGTTCCCCTTTTCTAACAAAATTGGAAATTAAGCCACATACATAACAAGTTGCTTACCACAACATACATTTATTACACCTACCATCCCTCTATCATCACTATGCATAGATTATACAACATTTCACATATGACCCATAGTATCATTCATTGCAAAAATAATGAATCATAACTAAACCTACTTTCAACTCAATCATGCCTATAACCTGACTCAATCATGCCTATAACTCGATCCATGCCTAACCACAACCTAACTCGACCATGCCTATAACCTAACTCGATCCATGCCTATAACCTGACTCAATCCATGCCTAACCAACCTAACTCGATCCATGCCTAAACTAACCTAACTCCATCATGCCTAACTCACCTAATTTCAAACCACATTAAAGTAACAAATCCATATCTCATCTAATACAAGCCATAAACCAATGTCTCATACACACATCAACAAATCACGAAATACCATGAATCTCATCATACAAATCAATAAATGTGTATCTCAATATACATGTCTATCTCATCCTGTCCATCATCTCAAAAATGTGGCACAAGCCATATATATATATATAAAAAATGTCATCGGCACACAGTCGGTCTCATATATACAAAAAGAATGAATGAATCAATACAAAATATCTTTAGCACACAGGCCAGTATATGCTCAAAATATACAAAAATCACTTGTACATCCTCACTGTCTTTGGCACATAGGCCAGTATGTGATCAAAAATACAACTACCTTTGGCATGCAGGCCGAGCATATATATCCAAAAATCACTAGTATACATCAAAAATCAGGTGACCACATCTCAGGCATCTCACCGGATGTCCTCCATCTCTGTGTCACCTATACCCTTGGTCTCTTATGTCCCTACTAGCACATCACCTAGCTCTGTCACCATGCATTGGTGGCCTCTCCTGATTGGGCCTTGGAGCTCGCTGACCTCCTATGCTCTCCACACTATGTGTGTCGGGATCTCGTCCTCTCACTAGATGCACTGTTGTGCTCTGTACTCTCTGTAGGATAGGAAGTCTATCCCAGCCACCATGAGCTGATCCTAATAATATCTCACCTCACCTAGGGCATCCCATAACCTAGATACAGGCATGGTCTGTGGTGGTCCCATAGGTCTCGGCCCTATACCTACCTGCAGTGACCTACCCTACACCGCCGTATGAACTCGGACTAGCTCCCTATGCCTATGGTGGTGCCTTATGTCCCTCTGCATGTATCTAGGCCTGTAAGGCCCTAATCTATGCCTGGGATGTGGCCAACTGGCCACCTAGTAAACTATCCACCTAGCCGAGTAAGGCTCCACCTACCACTTGACCATCTCTATCTCCATCTCCTCCATCTCCTCCACCCTCTCCCTCTGCCATCTGGGCCTGTGGGGCCCTACCTATACTCGTAGCTCTACTACCTCTATCTCTGACCCTCCAGTTGTGTCTACAATATACCTATCTGGGTGATCAACATCTTACCTACCCCTATAGGGCATCTCTCTATCTTTGTAATGGTAGCTAAGTTAGGCTGCCTCGGTCTTGGTGGTATGGCACATAACTGAGCCACCCACCACTTCCTATACTATGTCTATACATCCGGCGTCATCTATCCACCGATCCACTGGCTCCTCCTCCTCCCCTGTAGGCACTGTAGGCTATGGTAGAGGTAGAGGTAGGCCTCTCCACGTCATTTCTCTCACATCTTTGGGAAGGATAGAGGAATATCTGTAAAATCCCGAAACTATCATCATATCCTGTCTATCTATCATCTCATCCTCCCGGCACGGTGACCTGTATCCACCTCTCTCTAGCTAGAGCTCAGCTAGCTCCTCATGCATGTGCCTATATGAGGGGAATCCCACATATGGCCTCTAGATAATGTCCACTCTAAATAACCCCTCCAACAACTACCAAAAATGGGCCACATCATATGTCGGCCTATCTGATCTCCACTCTCCTACAACTAGCACCCATCTCCTGTATCCCACCCACACACATCTCGCGGGAAATGCATCTACTCGGGCATCCCTATAGGTCAAACATAGACTATGTGCTCATAGGCCCAGTAGTGTAGTATAAATGTACAACATAGGCTAAACTTGCACCCCCATATGCCCACAGCTCTCGGTATAGCTTGCACCAAGAATGCTGGTGCCCAGGAAAAGTGTGTCTCATGCACCATCATATCATGGAGCACCCCATCAGTGATAAGGGAAAAGTGTCCACCCTCTACATCTAGTAGTACATAGTAGCACACTACCTCCATCAATAGAACCACTAGCCTCATCTCATCCGGACGGGCTAGGTACATCTCACCATAGCTCAAACTGGCACTATGAAATCTCATATCTGCCACCACCTTACCAAAAACTATCCCGATCATCTCCTCTGAGGCCTCGGAGGAGATAGAGTAAACTTGGGCACCCAATATGGGTAACCAAAAATTTAGAACATGTCCTCTAGGGTGATAGTCATCTCACCCGTCGGAAGGTGGAATGTGTTGGTCACGGAGTCCCATCTATCGATGAGCGTGACCATCAAGTTGGGCTCCAAACAACATGTTGGTAGCGCTGAATCCCACTCAAGCCCACTACCTCCACATGTTATAGCTCCAAAGGGTCACTAAGCCTCATAATGTCACCCAGACCGCGACCCTCACCACTATCCTTACGCATGTGTAGCCCCACCTCTCCTCTACATCCAATCCAAACATGACATTAATCCTATTTACCTCGCTGACCATATTCACCTCCTTACTCATTCCCCTCCACCCTATTTTTACCCTACCCATCTCAACACCTAACCTACATCACTTTTGCACCCTTGTGCCCAAAATCCTGACCTGACTTGGTTTATTCTAACCATTATCATGACTTTGGTCACCTTTAAACCGGCATCAATCACCTGTTTGGTGACCAATACCTTCTATGTTTACCGACGCGCCAAGCTTGACTACCATATCCTTATATCATGGAAAATTTTGTGACTTTCCCAAACCCCCTTTTCTATAAACCTCCCCCTGCCCCTTTTACCACACCTACAATGACCTAAACTCCGTGTGTTTGACCCCTACCCACCCCACCTATACAATTTACCACCATAAAATCTCCATTAGGATCTTGCCTTTTCCTCATAGGTACCTTTTATCAAACCACTTACCACTTTAGTTTCTTCAAGGTTTTTTGAAATGCGATTTCACATTTGGGGCTCCAAAAAAACTTTTTTTCTTTCTTACCAATAAGGAATTTATTGGGCAAAATGTAGACACTAAAATTAGGTCACACTCCCCTTTGGTCCCTCGACATATAAGCACCCTTTATAACATTCACCTAGCCATGACCCCCTTCACCCCACTAATATTAATTTAATTAAATTAATGCATTATCCTCACTATATTTATTATTTGAATATTTTATTTAAATAATATCCACACATACACTTCACTTAGACACCTCATCAAACCAACTCAACCTAAGACCTATTCTTAGTAAGTTGCCATAACTAACTAAGACTTACCCAAACCCTAAAAATTAATGCCTACATTCCCTCTAACCACATTCTCGCATGCTCATAAGAGGCTCTCAGTCTAATCCATGGGATAATGGCACGAGATCCAAGGAAATCAGGAGGATCTCCCTAGTTTAGTAAACCTAGGAAATCCCACCTTGATCAACGTTGGTTACCCCTAACCATCATCACCGGTTAAGCCGGAACCACCGTCGGTTACCCTTTTAACCCCTAAACTACCTTATTCTCAAGGTTGGAAAACATTGGGAGAAAGTTGATGAGAAAGAACACATCTCAGAGAGATAACACATCTTGAGAGAAAATTCCAATGAAAACTCACATGCAAGGAAGGAGATTGAGCATCTTCTCCTACATAGCCATCCCATCCATGATCTAATCTATCCAAGTAAAGAGGAGTGTACATGCAGCCCATGTAGAAGCTTTTCTTCAGTTGGTGATCACTTGCAACCTTCAAACCCATCATCAGCACCTCCATCCCTCACACACAGGCATTCAGAATGGAATCCAAGTAAGTATAACATCATACTTTCCTAGTTTATTTCATTTCATCATCATTTTATCATCCATTGTTTATCTTGCCCCCTATTGACCTTTTCTGACATTGTTACCTCCATATACGCATTAAAACCTCACAAAAGGATACTCCAGTCACCCAACACTTCATATTGGCCAACCAAATTCCTTTGCGCAATCACAAAGGAGACCAAAATCTTGTTTTATGACATTTCCAGATCTTACGATAACCACGGTTACACCTAACCACCATTCGATCACCCCTGACCGACACCGGTCTCTATATTTTCCCACACATCCTAGAACAACGACCTACCCACCTAATTTCATCTCACCCTCATTCACCTATGATCTACCCAGATATCTATCAAACTTGCAGAGACCCAAACCAATCATTTGACCTTTGGATTCTATTCTAGCTTAGCTTGTTAGATTAGATCTATTTTTCTTATTGTGTTTTTAAGTGAGATACCTAAATCATTTTAAAATAACAATAGGATTTAATTTGTTTACAACATTAAATTGTTTAAAATAGTGGATTGATAACCATCTAGGAAGTATCATACTTCCCAATCTAGCATATCGCTAGGCAGTTCACTGCCCATATTGTTTAATTCCTTCTGGTGGTCTTGTTTTCATTACAGGTAGTTCCTCCTAGCCAAAAGGAAGATCTCATGATTAGCTATGGATTTAGAAGTCATACACGCACAACAACCCATCAACCAACATTTGAATAGGTATTCCTCCTATGCCCATTACCCTATCTGTTTCGTCAAAACTTCAAAGAAACGATCTAAGAAAAAGGTGAAACAATTGGTGCAGCTATCTTAGAAAAGTCTTTTACAAATTTCCTATAGTAGCCAGCAAGTCCCATGAATCTTCTAACTTCATGTACATTCTTTGGTGTAGGCCATTCCATTATAGCTATAATTTTTGAAGGATCTACAAAAATTCCATCTTTACTAATTACATGACCCAAATAGTGCACTTCTATGTCATAAAAGGAACATTTGGATAACTTACCAAACAACCGTCTCTTTCTTAGAAATTCCAAAACTATTTTCAAATGCTCATGATCCTCCTCAACACTTTTAGAATATATGAGAATGTCATCCAAGAATATGAGCACAAATTTATCCAAGTATTCTTGAAATATATTATTCATTAAATTCATAAATGTCGCAGGTGCATTAGTTAATCCAAAAGGTAAAACCGTAAACTCATAATGTCCATAACTTGTTCTGAAAGTTGTTTTATGAATATCCTCATCCTTAATTCACATTTTATGATATCTAGATCGAAGATCTATCTTGGAGTATATCGATGCTCCACGCATCTGATCAAATAAATCATTAATCCTAGGGAGTGGATATCTATTCTTGATTGTTGCCTTGTTTAACATTTTATAATCAATGCACAATCTAAGTGTTCCATCTTTCTTTTTCACAAAAATTATGGGTGCTCCCCAAGGTGAAACACTTGGTCTAATCAAACCCTTAGACAAAAGTTCTTGCAATTGAGCCTTAAGCTCTACTAATTCTATAGTAGTCATTCGATAAGGTGCCTTAGAAATAGGTTCAGTACCTCGTTTGATTTCAATCATGAAGTCAAAGTCTCTTTTGGGTTGTAGACCTAGAAATTCTTTCGAAATACATCAATGAAGTCTCGTAACAATGGATGTCATTCCATAATATTGCTGCTTTCTTCTGTTGATTTAGTAATTTTTACATCATATAAGAAACATCCTTTATTTTTGGCCTTTTTAAAGTTGCATAGATGACAATTTTCTAACAGAAATCTCACATTTCACACCCTGAATCTCTGTTGTTTTCTGCAGTCATCCAAACAACTAATGTGTTTTTCAAAACAATTCCACTTTAGCCTTATGTTCTTCTAACCAATTAACACCTATTATTACATCATAATACCCTAAAGGTGCAACATAAATATCAACCTCTGTGGAAAAGTTAGGTAGATCAAGGACTTCTCCAAAAAGACACATACTAACCATATGAATAGCATTATTACCATATTGTATACGACCCATGTTTTATCCATGTTTTCAGCTTTTATTTTCAATTTTGATGCTAATTTACTAGAAATAAAACATTTAGTAGCTCTGGTATCAAAAAGAATAGGTATTGGTAAACCAAATAACTTACCCAGAACTTCTATGGGTGTGGCCTATTTCTCAGCCTATTTGTCAGCTACTGCAACATGTATCTTGTGATACTGATTGCAATCATCCTTCTTCAAAGGACATTGATTTGCATAATGATCTTTTCCACACTTATAACAGCCTCCTACAGGTCCCTTCCTAGGCTCGGGTTTAATTCCAGCCTTAGAGTTATCATTCTGACCAATATAGGACTTATGTCCATTATTATTGTTCTTGGAAAAGTTGTTCCATGTATTACCAGTAAACTTGTTTATTACTACTTTCTTATTAGTATCAAATGAAATCTTACTTTTCATTCCAAATTTCTTCCATGGTCCTTTCTTAGGTGTAAGAGATGATGAAGAGGAGTTGGGATTTTTCTTCCTTACTTCCTCCTTATGAGCAGAAATTGCCTTTAATTTCTGTTCCTGCCTTATGGCTTTTTCAACAACCCCTTCCATTGTGGTTGGGCTATGAACATCCACCTCTCCTCCTATAACGGGATTTAATCCCATAATGAATTTATGTATCCTAAACTTCTCATCAGTTTGGTACTGAGGCACATACTTAAGGAGTTTTGTAAATCACTCCCAATACTCAGTTACAATTAGCTTTCCTTGAGCTAAGTTCTGAAATTTAGTCATTTTCTTATCATAATAAAGTTGTGGCATCCAACGTTGCCTAAAATAACTTTTAAATTGATCACAGGTGATGTTAGTTTCATCAATATTTAACTCAACCTTGTGGCTATCCCACCATGTAGATGCTTCATGTGAAATTTGATATGCTTCCCATATCGCCTTTATTTCCTCTTAGAAATTTCTTATTGAAAAGTATTTCTCCATTTCACTGAGCTAGTTCTCAGCTTCATCTCCTAATGTGGTTCCATCAACCTTTGGTGGACTTATCCTTTTATGTCATTAGTGATTTTTGCTGCTAGCCTAGCCTTTTTGTTCTCAGGATGAACAGGTATGTTAACATTGTTATTATCAACACCCACATTGGTGTTGTCCCCTGGAGGTGGCTGATTATTGTTATCAGCTTCTTCTTCCTCCTCATTACCCATTACTTGTTGTTCCAAAGCATGGAAAATGATCTCTTGTGTCCAACAGGGGTAAGGATCTAATTGAGTTTCTATGTAGTTCTTTACTCCTTCCTCGGGAGGAGGGTTATTTACTGAATGTTTCCTCTTGTTCTCACCATTTTCTATTACAAGAAAATTTAAGTTTCATCAAATTTTTGACACAATAGATCCAAGAGCTACAACCTTCACTTTCGATACCAAAATGTGACATTCCCATTTTAAGACTTTAGAATCAAGATTTTTTTATTTTTGCATTTAATAATGTTGACTATTCTAAATAAAGCAATATTTAGAACAAACATTCCATGCCAATAAAATTCAATGGATAAACATTTGCAGCTATAATGACTTGGTGATTCACCGATCTATTCATTACATAACTCGGTAAGCTACCAATCTATTTATGTTATCTTATGTATTGAATACATATTGTATACTTCATATACTTTGTCATCCTACCCTACATCCGGTACTTGAGTGATCTATTTAAAGAATATATCTAAATATCTCATTACCAATATTCATCTAATATCACGCTATTTTAAACTTGGTGACATAGGACAACGTAACAATAGTTTGTGATACTTTGGCCAAAGATTTATATCATATTGTGTATGTCACTATTCCTAGATGACATACTCATCATTTAGAATACGTCCTTCACCTCACTCTTCTATTATCATGATTGGTCTTTTCGACTACCGTCACCCCACATGTTCCGAGTTTTACCCCTAGCCCTAGATAGAAACATAACCTAATATAGGAAGATGCTCACAAAGGCTTAGTGTAGATGGGCATACTCATTTGACCTAAGTCATCTCGAATGTGTAAACATACCCTAAGCCTTTGGAAGATAATTCCTATCCTAAATATTTTCCTATCCAGACCTAGAGAGAAACTAGGTTCAAGTCTAAGTTTCTAGATGTGAGTAGATCTAAATGATCATCATGCGAAGGGTGATGCCACATGTCAACTACAATGTTTTATTCTCGAGAAGAACTAAGCCTTCCTAAAAGTACAGCCATACGATTGACATGTGCCAACATCCTATAGAAACTGCCTCATCGAGATGTACATACCCCCAAGGAGATTGTTAATACATTATTAGTTTGGATTAAAACCTAATTACAGTAACCCTACCAAACCCTAATCCAATGCTCAATTAGTTATTCCTAAATTTTCTTCATTTAGCCCACTAAGAACTTCATTATTTCATAGTTGCTTTTAATAATTGATCACATAGTTAATCTGTCAATTAACCGTAACAGTGCAACATTATAATATGTCTTATTTAAAAGGTATAATAACTTTTTAGAAAGTTCAACGCTTAATATATATCCAATACAAGGTATAATTGATACAAATGAAGTCTAATAAATTGTATTCATACTTGCAAACCTTTATGGTTTATATTCCATTAAGAAAGAGAAAGAGTCTTTCTCTACATGTTATGTGTTAGGGTTTATCCTACCCAATGTCCACATTTTCTTAATGTATGTTCATCACACGTTACATTACTATGTTATATAGTTTAGATATCGAATATCATAGTATGCAACTTAACAGCTGCATCACAAGTAGGAAATTGAACTAAATCCCTCTATCCAACTTATGAAAAGATAACCAATTAACATAAAAATAATATAAATAATATCAACAAGATAGAATCCATCTCATTCATAAGAGTACCAAATAATTTACACAACCTATATAAGTAAATTATCAGCTTTCAATTCATCTTTATAACTTATACATTTACGAGCCTTATGCATTTAGGTATGCTGCATAACAACCATCTTCATTATAGAAGAGTACTACATTTCCTTTTTCAAAACAATCTTAAGAATGAATCAAAATTCTTCACAAGGAATCATATTTAATTCAGCCAATGCATCATATAAGTTTTTCCTTCTTTTATCACTTACAAAGTCCATCTACAAAAATTTCTAGTAGGGTCAGTCAACAAAATGGGCATGATAAGCGAAGCCTTAAAACAAGGTGCATTCCAATAATTGTTCCATTAAGACAACTCTTCTTTAATGAGACAATTATTACATCATAAATATCAATATAAGTAATAAGAAATGGAAAATAAGTACATTTAAGCAATTGAATTTACTTCCAAGAGATGAACGAAATATAATCTACTATATCTTCCTTACAAAATTTAAGTTTAATTGATCCTATCAATTATCTTTAAGAAAAAAACAAAACATATCATCTCATTGTTCCCAATTCTATCATAATAGAATACAACAATTATCTTTGCTTTAACCAAAAGAAGGGTTTAAAGCATGGTTCTCATTAGGATGATTCATATAACTCCTAAGTAAAAGAAAAAGAAGAACCATTACAAACTATACCCAAACACAAGACATCCAAAAACTAAAACAAATTCATAACATGAATTAACGGTTTCATTCAAAGGACAACTACCTTTAAATTCAACATTAGGATATTCATTAGAACAGAATACCATTTCAATCCAACAAGGAATAGAGAATCAAACAATCTACCCGCAAGTCTAAATCTACCTCCACATGTAACATCCTCATTTTTATATATTAGAACAAGTAATTTTTTTTTTTTTGATAAATGCTTCCCCGGTTCTAAATACATAATTTAGATCTCACAAATCAAAACAACCATTCTTATAACAGATAACCATATGCAGCTGTAATGACTTGGAGTACCTCCGATCTATTCATTCCATGACTTGGTAATCTACCGATCTATTCATGAGTATTAAGAGTTGGCGTTTTCACTTTAACACAATACTCTTGCGGTTCTCTTCCCTAATATGGGATTTAGAATGCTCTGTCCAAGGAACCTATCTGAATAATTGTTACCATTATTCATCGACATCTCATCCCTTAGACTAGGTGACTTAGGACAACGCAATCAGCAGCTTGCGATACTTTGGCCAAAGATTTGAAACATACTGCTTATGTCTCGTATTCCTTAACGGCATACTCGTCAATCTGGAATACGTCCTTCACCCCATTCCTATGTTATGTAGAATGTCTTATACTGACTTCTGTCAGTCCCTCCTATCCCAAGTTATTCACTCGAAAACGGATTAGTAAGGTGACAACGTTATATGGATGCTCCCGAGGACTAGGGATACGATGACATACCGGGTCAACCCTAGTTAAACCAAAGGTGTCAAGATACCCCAGTCTCCTAGGCAGCCTTATAACGTGACCACATTCCTAATCGGTCCCGAGTAACTTGTTCGAGTTTAAGGTGTAAATCTTAATGATCAATGCAAAGGGTGTCGCCATAAGTCACTGCATTGTTGTATCTTCGAGAAGATCCTAATCTTCTCGAAGGTACAACCCTATGATTGACTTGTGCCGTCCAACCTTTAAATCCGCCGAAAAGATCTACTTATTAAAAAGTGTTACATATGTTGAGTTAAATTATACCATAAGACGCTCCCTTTAAGGGTAGTCTTTCCCAATCCCCGGGTTCCTCACCTTAGAATGACCTTTCTTAATAAAACCCAATAAACAAGAGAAGTTATTAAGACTAGAGGTCCCATCAAGGAGTTCATAGAATATACATAATTCTAAATCAACGAAATTGGACAATAACCCATAATCTTCACATGTGATTGCCAATCGAACCCTTTTTAGATTTATTTCAGTTCTCATAAATGAATTTATATCTTACTTATTAGTATCGAGATATAGTGATTAAGAATCCAATTAAACATTGTCCTGGCTTAATCAAGACTGGGAATTAATAATTCAATTCAGCTTGTTTAGTGTCCTTCTTAGGTTTATTTTAACGCTAGCTTCCAGGAAGACAAAGTTGATCTAAATTTCAATTTAGCTTTAGATGGAACATACTTTTGGAACTGCTAAACAATCATAAGTATTCAACATATTCTTGCAAGCTTACATTGATAATCACAAAAGTCTCCAAATTATACAATAATAACAATGCTCTTAAGATCATTTGAACAGAAGAAGGTCAAACTATCAAGATACGAATACAAACATATAAGTATCAAATATCTATTTCCATTCCTTTCAGAACTAATCAAATACATTTTATGCATTCAACATACTTGATACAATACTCAACGGAAAAAGAACATCTTTCCTCATATAGTACATTTAGAGAATCAAGTTGTAATTCATCATAAAACCAAATTAAACAATCTGAACATCCTATCAGATCTGCATGCTTTTACCACTTACGGCAACCATCTGCAAAAATTGTCAACATGGGTCAGTTCGATGAACTGAGCATGATAAGCACTAACTCTTAAAACAATTGCAATCCACCAACTGTTTTCATTAAACACCCTATTTAAATGAAATCACTTCACCAAACAAGTAAACATATTTCAGACTATGCTCTTGAAATACAACAAACTATACACGCGTAACTCACATTATAGTCACTAAATAGTCCTAGATACCTTTCAAATATTTCATCAAAAAGTTAGTGACCAAGAAGAAAAATGCATCTAAACAACTATCCATCTGAATCCCAAGGACAACAACATCAGACGGACTAATATATTCAACATAATAAATGAATATCATAACCTTTCATGATTCCATCAGCATGTTAGAACAATTCCAAAAGTTAGATAAAAATATATCAACATATACTCTACAACTAGAAGAGAAATAAAATGAATCATACATATTTCCCTTAGAACAAGCTCATGACTGTACCATCTCTCCAAGAGCAAAGCATTCACCTTAAACACATGCAAATAAATCAGACGAGACCACCAGAAGCATCACAGTTTGGTTAATATTTAAATTAAACAATATCCCCGTAGCTTACTAACAAGATCTGAGAGCTCTCGCGCCAAGGCGGTGATGAGTATTTTATCCTAAATAGACTCCACATAACCTTCCATATTATTATAGGAACGAGAAAATAGTAATCGCTTGTCAAGGCACAACTGTTAACTCTTTATCTCGGTCCAAACACAAGACAAGAAAACCTCAACAACAAAGACGTAATCATGCACAAACACGAAAACAATCCCTCTCAAAGAACATACATCTGACTCATTCTAATCCCTACTAACACCGTAAGGCTTTAGATCCAAGGTTGAAATCAAAAGAACTTCTCTTTAATCGCAATCAACAAGACACTCATTATCATTAAAGCAAATGATGTTTCCCTATGACTATGCAGAGATATTCATACGAAATCCACGCAACATGCATGGCCTCGTTTAACTCGGAATTATTTAGAAAGGAAACATAACATACCGTATTCACATCCGAACTCATTCGGAGGGTTGAAAAGTATGGTATTCACGACCCACTTCTAGAGAGGCCAAGATACATGATATCTATATATAAATTAAGGAATCCAACAGAGCCAAAAATAATAAGTGTTCGAAATCAAGCTTATATAGAAGCGTAAAACACTGGTTACCTATCAAGGATTCCAATGAATCTAAACAACAAAGATTCACGATAAAGATTCTCTGACAGAAACTGATGTACAAGATATATTAAGTTAAGGATTCCAACCGTGCCAACAATGGTAAATATTCATAATCGGGCTTAAAGAAGGTAAATACTGATTTCGTAACCGGGAATCCAACCGAGCCTCCACAATAATATTCGATCAAGCTTACACAGATAGGAAATGTAAAAAAGTACACCAACTAAGTCTCGTACAAAGTTTCATTGCTAAACGAAGGTATTCATTACAAGATAACAGAAGTCGTAATACTAGTTACCCCTCCGGACTCTGCAGGAATCAAACTACAAAGATTCACATACATGGCTTCTATAGTAGTCCTTAATATAGGTACCATTCTATGGACTCCACAGAGTCATTTTTATATAAATAAAAATATTGCAAACTATCAACGGGTTGAATCCCATAATCGCAACACAAGGGGGAAACAACTTCTACAAGGTCGCATTGAAATCATCAGAAACACAACAAGTTATCCGCTCACAAATAACTTTAAGTATCATAGCGAAACCCAACAAGATTCAAGAACCACCACCTCTAATAACCATGACAAAACTTACAAAGAAGTCGAATTATACTTGAACATTCAAACAAAATCCAATAGTATCCTTTCCGACAAGTATCAAAAAAGTATCAATCGTGGCTCTGAACCCAACAAGGAAACCATTCATGGGCTCTCAAAGAGCAGGTTTAGTATACCTTCTTGCATGCATTTCACAAACTTTAATTGGAATGTAAAACACAATGAGATAGTGCAATAGTTCGAAACACAATACACACCCATCAAGGGTTAAATTGAAAAAATCGAACCAGCAAGAAGATACAGTAATAAAATCACACAAAGCTACCATAAAAATCATCTAAACCCAAAAATCATCTGAACAGAGTTGTTATAATGAAATAATTTGAAAGAGAGCAAGATTTTTAAAGGTTAGGGCCTAACATGCCTGGTTATTTGCTTAAAAATCCGAAGAAGACCACTTGAAAGAGCTCAAGCCTTCTCCTCTTTTTCCAAGTTAGACCAACAAAAATTTGTTATTTCCATGAATTATAAATTTTCCTTGCCGAGAAAAGAGCGAGTTACACTCATATTTTCCATGCAACTCCAAGAAGACTGGTGCGAAGAACCAGTGATCAGACAGAGGGAAAACCAGAGTGCATGAAAAACCAAACAAACTACTAGTTTTCCATTTTGCATGCCTTCCCGTGAAACCCGAGCTCGAAGACCGAGCTCATTAATTGCATTTACTCCAAATTTCCCACTCAATCTCCATTGCCACCGACCGCCATAGTTGGCGATGGATAAAAATAGTTCAAAGACCATTTCTAACTTTGGCAACTTGCCACGTCGACTCTTGCTAGCCATTAAAACTTCTACCAAATCATCTGTCCTTCATGCTTATCTACCTATTTAATGCCATAGAAACTACCGCCCATGGCTCGCACCCTTCCATAGGTCCCCTTTCTTCCTTGTTCATTAGTTAGGTTAGTAACATAGGTTAGGATTTAAGATGCGACTTAGTCTAACCTCCATAACACAAAGTTACTAACTTAGAACATTTAGCTTATAGCTTAGGCCTAGGTTAGATTAACACTAATCTAACCCATAGATCATAGTTTAGTTTTAGGTTACTAACCTTAATAAATCCAGTTTAGGTCTAACATTTCAAATGCTCAGAAAAAGAACCTACAACATACATTCATGAAAGAACCTACAACATACATTCATGAGCAGGATTCACTCCTGCACTGCCAATAGGCTAGTGAAATAAATGTATCTGAATTTATTACCTGGTCCATGATCAAGACCTTCCTGATATTACGATATCGGGAACCAATTCATTTAACACGATCAGCCTGAGTTAGACTCCTAATGCAGCTTATTCAATGCATTCGACCTTACTGCAACCCGCAAAAGGTCTATAATTTTAGTTCATCCTGAATAAACTTAAAGCATTACTTGGATCAATGCCACTGATCCAAGGCTGGGTCTTATAGATGGATAAATCCACAATTCATTCCGAGATCAGATTAAACTCAGGTGTAAAATGAAAGAAACAAAAGAGTCCAATTATATTTCAACTCAATCAAAGATCTGTAATTTCAAAGAAGATACAGTCCATATCAAGCATGACTTCTCAATCAAAGGAACACATCCTTTTTACAAAAGAAATCACATATCAACACTTGTATGCTCAGGAGGAAGTAACAATAGTTCGGGTGTTACACCACATGTTATAAGTTAACATTTAAAGATCGAAACCAATGTTCACAAATCAAGGTAGACTTATACATGAGTTAATCTCCACTCAAGTCCATCCAAGGAGGATCCATAAAAAGGATAGAGTGCAAGAGACAAAACTTACTCATCAAAAATCAAACAAAGCAAAGCCTTGTCAAACTAACAGTCTGCCAAACAAACTTACTTTTTTAGTTCAATAAAAACCAAATAATCTAATCTCTTCCTACTTCATTTCTACAAATGATTTGGACAAGGAAGACCAAACAACTCAAAAAGAAATCTCCTTTTCATAAGAGAATCAAAACATAAAAGTTCAACCAATGAACTTATCCCAGCAATAGAAAGAAAGGGATCTTAATTAGAAAATGATCCAATCAATAATTCATTATATTGTACTAACAAATGAATTTCCACTTTTAATTCAAACATAGAAATTCATAAGCTAGTTTCCAGGAGAGAGAACAAAATCGACTAACTATAAGATGAAAGCACACTGCCATTTTCCTTACAATCCTTTACCTTTAATAAACATGAGTTTCAATTCCAATCTCAGAATGAAATATGCATAACAGTCCTAATAACAACATTCTGTTCCAAAGGATTCACATTCCTTTCTTTTAAAAAGATACAAGGTTTATTTACTATATCCAACAAGAAATAGAAAAACAAACCGATCAGTAAGCTATACATGTTCAGAGTAAAAATGAACTCAAGACTGAAATCCCATTGTTAGGTTTCAATGTTGCATTACAAAAGAGTAATTAGTTCTCAATTTAGTAAGCACTAAATACAAAAACAATCTGAATATAGACAAAGTAATCCCACGATAACAATTCATAGCTATGAATTAATAAACTCTTCTTTCAAATGAAACCCAAAGCTTATTTAAAAACAACTAAAGATGCGGGTTTCCAAAATGAGGGGAAAAGAATTCCCCAATAAAACACCATTACAACTTAGAAAAGATGAAACATTTCTTAAAAAGGAATTTGACAAATCCATTCATTAAACAAAGACATTTTTAATTAAGATCTCAAGAGTTTACCCAACAACCTCAGCCAACTATTCTCCCAGCTTTTCTTTAAGAAATAGTTTGACAAAGGAATTTTAAGTTTTAAAACTTGTAATACAATTAAACCCAACTCAAATACCTGAATAGAGTCAAACACGAAGTCTCAACAAAAGTTCAGAGCTACACAAGTCTCTAATGACAGGTTCAGGGTAACATGAAGTTCCCATTCAAGTTTATATTTTAAACAAGAAGCCCTAATACCATTTTAAAAGGAAACACAAGCTTCAACAAGAGTTCGAGCTACACAAGTCTCTAATGACAGTTCGTGGCAACATGAAGTTCCCATTCAAGTTTATATTTCAAACAATAAGCCCTAATACTATCTCAAAATGAAACACAAGCTTCAACAAGAGATCAGAGCTATACAAGTAAAAAAATATGAGTACGGTGTAAAACACGAACCTCTAATAATAGTTTAGTGAAACACAAGAATAAAACATGGGTACAGAGCATCATATGGGCTTCAACATAATCTGAGTTACCCAAGATTGCCAAACAAAGGTTCAAAACAAGAATAAGCTCCAACATAAGTTCATATCAAAACACGAGCTCTAATACAAGCTCAAATGGAACTCAAGGTTCCCATAAAGTTCAAATTATCTTATTGCAATGAAGGTAATTTCCAACACAACAACCTTGAATACAAATTCCACTAATGGAAAGCGAGCTACTAAAACAAGCTTCGCATGTATGTTTCAATATTAAACTATCACGTAAAAGGTTTCCACTACTAACATTATTCTTGCCATGGATTCATATCCAAGATAACAAAAATTATCAAACCCAACAAACAAGTAACCAGGTAAAACATGCAAGCCAAGAATCCCAAAAGAGCAGACTTGTTTTAATGAAACATTTAGAGAAAAGCAAGAGATCTTAAAGATTAGAGCCTATCATGCCTGATAGTACTTCTACCAAATCGAAGGATATCTCCACTCGAGGAGCTCACAACTTCTCCTCTTCTCCATGAAAGATCAAACAACCATATTCTTTTTCCACAATGCCTCTTATACATCCCACGAACCGAAAATAGGTCTAAGACTTCAAAAATAGCCATTAAGTGTAGTTCAATCTACTGGTTTGAAAAACTAGAGAGCATGCAGAGTGAAAATCGTGAAACATGCAAAGTGAAACAACCCTAGACAAACCTGTTTGCATGTCTTCCAAGATGGTTTGTGCATGAATATTGAAAAATAATAAATTTCATTTATTCCAATTTTCTTGCCTATCCTTCCTTTCCACCACCTTCCATGTCCGGTGATTACCAAATCAGATCTAACATGAAATTCCATTTTAGTGATACTTCCACATAACCTCCACCAAGTCACTATACCACCTGCCAAAACTAGCAAAGACTCTATGCATTAAAAACCTTATCAAATAACAAAATGCCATAGAACTGTCACCATTAATGCATGCAACCATCTAATTCCCCTTTCATACTCATTATTTTAGGGTAGATCAAATTGCTTTGGCTAGATCTTAGGTAGTTTATAATACATACCTTAGGATATAACCCTAACAACAAATTTCCACCATAAGTCTTAACACATAGCCTAAGGTAGTTTCCAAATAGGTTAGATTAATTCACATCATAATAGTTCTAGGAATTAGGTTAGATCATCATAAAACCTTATAGTATTAGGTTCTAGGTTAATTTTAATAGCCTAGTAACCTTTCCTTATCCTTTAGCACATAGCTTAGTTTAGGATGCCAATCAACCAACAAAGTAGAATAGGAAGCTTTAAGTTAGAATAAGAATTCTATTAAATGACATAGCTTAGGTAGAGAATATTCTTACCTAGTCATATCCAAATTTCACCCCCAGAGTTAATTTGATAACATGCATCGAGTTTTTAGTTCCAAGCAAGTAGATTAATTCAGAGAAAATCGTAAAATTAGCTAAGTCTCTCGCTCAAGACCACCTTTGGGACAATGCTTGGAACAATTATACGCGGAAGGCGCGGATCGGCGAAAAGCCTCGAGTGGCCCAAATAGAAAAGCGACAAATGGACACGAAATGCCCGAATCGGCTTGAAAGAAAGAAAATTTGTCCAAGTCCTTTCATCGGGAACAAGCGGGACAAGAGTGCGTGGAGGACGCGAACTCGAGGCGAATCCAAGTAACGACCCGAAGAATTTGTCCCCAGAGATAGCAAGACGGGACATTTGGGAAAAATGGACATGAAGGACGTGAACCGCCGGATCAGCGAAACATGAAACTTCAAAGCACAAGGACATGTGGGACAAAGGGACGCGCGGGATGCGGATAGCCGAAGGAGCCGAAAGCCAATCAGATCACGCCACGTGTCACCAACAGAAAAGGGACATGGAAGCCCATTTCGGGCGGATCGGAGGATTCTGTCCCATGAAGCACTGGGACATCCAGGACAAAAGGATGCGGTGGACGTGAAAATCTGGCAGGCCCGTAGACAAATCACAACATGACACGTGTCGCCAAGGAAAAAGGTCCAAAAAGTCAAAGGGGCGAGTTTTCGAGCACTGATCCGAACCAATGAAATAGTGCCACGTGTCCAAGTTTAAGGGGCCCACAAGAAAAGCCCACGAAAAGGTGGAGAGAGGGAATTACTCGGTGAATCGTGGTCTGCCACATGTCATCCAGATGATGGCAGAGCGCGGGAAAAGATTTTAAAACCTCGTTTGCTCACAGCTTTGTGCCTAGATCTTCGCACCTTCGTATCTTTCGATCCAGAGCTCGATTTACACGTTCTTTATATCAACGGAAAGATGTTGAAATTCTCTACATGATTCTGGGATCAATATTGCATTTTGGTGTAGTTTAGAGGGAGAAAATTAAGAAAACATCTCTGACGTGTGGTGATAGACAGAAGTAATGCTTCAACAACCAACTTTAATGCGGCGAGACACCTGCTCTCTGTTAGACACCCATTTGTTTGCTAGGATCCACCACTTCTATCATAATGAGATGATTTTAAATGCTACCAAGAAGTGGTTGGGGTAGATTCTGGATTTCCTCTCTCTCCCCTCTCATTTCTTGATATATATTGTAAAGAGGAGCTTTTTAAGGGGTCGACATTTTTGTTTTGCATCCTCCCTTATTCCCTCGCTTGCCAGAGAATTTGTGGAGCTTTCAAACCTCCCATATGGGTTGTAATGCTAGTCTTTTTGCCTCTTGGCCACTGCAATGTACTGTATCGACTCTTGAGCAATAATATATGTGTTGTGATTGACTCTCAACCCTCTCATGTATTCATTGCTATCATTTTGATCTCTTATTGCAGTTTGGTTACCTGTGCATGGTGTTTGTATTGCATCTATGTGGTCTATGTTAAATTTGCAAAACGAGTGTCTAACATTCCTCGGTGCATCACCTTTGTAGTTTAGGTTTTATTCTATGCATTTCCTTACCCTGTCTCCTTGGCAAGTTAGATTAGGTTTTAGCAAACCCTCTGCATTTTTTGTGTGCATCTGAACAGAGGAATAGGAACCAACCTTCTCTGGAGAATCTTTTCTCATCTTTACAAGTCCCACACTTGGAGAAAAGATTCCATGTTGTGCAATCACACTGGATGCCTGAACATCAACCTAGAAGCCTGATTTGCATCCAGGGGTGTTGTGAGTCTGCAACAACAGAATGCTCACGGTGGGACACTAGAGGTCTCATTTTTATTGCAGCAAAGTTGATATGCATCTGCTTGCTACGCTTTTCTTGCTTATAAGAGCTATTATCTCGCATATCCGCAATTCCAATGGGAAGAATCAACTAGTTTCAGCAAAGGCAGGCCTAAAAATCATGAGAAGAATCACCAAAAGGTCAAGAGTTGAGAAGAATAAGTGCTTGTTTTAATACCTACGCTTATCTCCAAGAAGAAGGCAAAGAGGAAGAAGGATTCAAAGGTCTCCATCTCCACCAAATAGAACTCTCTCAACTCCTCCACCTGATAGGCCTTTCATTCAGTATACAAGGGTTTTAATACCGATTAGAATGGCTCGTAACAATCCCTACATCAACTTCACAGCAAAGCAGCCCACTTGCTCTCAATGCACAAAGATCCAGTTCCTATTGTAGCCTTGAAGAACATTCCCTACTTCACCAGAGAAAATCGACTACTCTAGGTGATCATGTTAAAGATATTGCTAACCTTTGCGTAATCCATGAAATCAATGAAATGCAAGTGGTCACAAGTTACTCGGCATCTTCCTTCAAGGGTAAAGCATTACAATGGTTTAGGAGCCTCGAGCTGGTTCTATCACAAACTGGAATTAGCCGTGTGTTGCACTTCATGAGCAATTTGGAGAGAAGGGAGACAACTTGTCTCTTTTAGCAGCCGACAACTATCAAGAGAGCCCCCAATGAGCAAACACTAACTTCAACTTCAGATTTCAAAGGTCTTGGGATAGGATTCCAGCTGGCAAAGCCAAAGCAATGAAGGTGCTTTTCTATATTACCTTAAAGCTTTGAATTCTGATATTTCTATGTTAATTCAGTCCATGGGAGGCACAATGATAATCCCTATGGCTTATAGCATTGCCATTAGAGCCGAAAACCGCCTTATTCAAGCTAGTAAACTGGCTCCTAGGCCTCCCATGCCTTTGTATCCAAAATTAGAAAATCCAAGCACTAGTAAAGCACCCACTTTGGCTCCTGTTCCCACTCCTAGAAATTAGAGTTCAAGTGAAGCTTCCACTTCATCTCCAAGTGCTTCGAATGAACTCCAAGAGGTCATGAAACAGTTACAAAATTTGGGAAATGAGTTGGTTACTATTAAGAGGCAACAAGCCCAAGGTTTCAGACCTTCCTATCAACCTCAAGCTCAGCCTAATAGGCAGCCATACCAACCACAAAGACCACCTAATCCAGTTGCAAATGTGAATCAAACAAGGCCTCCCTCTAATAGACCATTCCAGCCCTATAATCCAAATGCTATATCTGCCTCTAAGGCATTAGTGCCAACACAGAACAACATTGCTCAGGAATATGACTGGTGCTTTCCATGCAACGAGCCTCATAACCAATCCATGTGTTTCAATGGTGCTCTCAATCAAGCACTGATGGTGACAACTACTGGTGTGGAGGGCGAGGGCAGTCAAGGAAACAGTCAACAACAAGAAACATTCCAATAGCAATCAGCCCCAAATGACACCACGTTGGTGAACTGGCAAGCAGAAGATTTCTGTGGCATGAATCAAGTAGTTTCTCAAGGTGTCATAGCCAACACAAGGTCAAAGAGGAGAAATTTGGGTGAAGAATAGCCATTAGCCCCAGCCAATCCACCACCTTCCACAGCTCCACAAATGATTGGCAAGCAGAGTCCAGTTTCAAATACACAAGGG
This sequence comes from Taxus wallichiana var. yunnanensis, assembly GCA_018340775.1. Lineage (NCBI taxonomy): Eukaryota > Viridiplantae > Streptophyta > Pinopsida > Cupressales > Taxaceae > Taxus > Taxus wallichiana. The sequence goes on along the minus strand of CM031236.1, from coordinate 221,587,169 downwards.
CAGCCAAGAACAGCCCCTAGGCCAACTCAAATGCCACTGCTTGCTGCCCACGTACAAGGAGTAAGTGTACAAACCAAGGGACAACAAAAGGATACTTCATCCCCATTCAGTATCATTGAACAGATGAAGAAGACTAACGTCAATATATCAATGTGGGAATCCCTATCCATCCCAGGACAAAGAGATCTGCTACAAGCTGCCATGAAGGATTGGACAACTTCGAATCAACAGGTTCAGATGCAAGACAAAGTGCTTACAAATGCTGCCCAGCCTGAAGGAAGCCATGGAGGGAAACAAGGTAAAATGTTGAAGCCCCCTCCTTTCTATGTTTCATTAATCATTGGGGATAAACTAGTACACAATTGCATGATTGATTCCGGGGCAAGTAGCTCAGTGATGCCCAAGCAAATAGCTGATCAGCTGGGTCTCCAATATGAAGTAATATCTAAAGGGGTAGTGCAATTGGATGGGACAGCAATAGCAATAGTTGGAGTGATTAAAAACTTGAGTCTTACCTTGCATGCATGTCCAAATGTTGTTGTCTTACAAGATATATCAATCATAGACCTTCCACCACTCTTTGCCCTTTGCTTGTCAAGGGACTTCACAGCCAAGATTGGGGGGTATTTGTCTGCTGATTGGTCTCACATGCTGTTTAGAACAAGGTATGGAACTAAGGCTACAATTAGGTCTGAACCTATTGCAAACTTCCATATTGAGCCTTACACTCCTAGTCAGATTAATGCCAATTGCTCAGCATTTGATCAAGAAGATCACCCTAGTACTGATGAGGCTGACACCAAGGTTGGAAGTATCCCGACCTAACTCTCGATGAATGGGAAAACAAGATACATGCTTTTGATCCCTATCAAGAAGTAGAAGAATCTGAGCTGGGAGTCTATTGTATACACGAAGAAAATCAACCTGTTCCTAGCATCACCAAGCCAAGCCATAATGATGACAATGAGGTATGGCGGCTGTTTTTTGATGGATCAAGGAGTAGGCAAGGTGCAGGAGGTGGAGCCATGCTTGTTTCACCTCAAGGCATCAAATATTATTCAGCTTTTCATTTCCAGTTTTCTTGTTCAAACAACACAGCTGAATATGAGGCCTTGATTCATGGACTTCATTGGGCTAGGAAAAAAGGGATAAATAACTTGCAGGTGTTCGGGATAGCGAGCTAATCGTCAACCAAGTTAGAGGACAACATGCTACAAAGAACGACTTGCTGAGGAGCTACAAGAATAGGGTATGGGACCTCATTGAGGATTTCGAAGCTTTCAACATTGTGTCCATACCCAGGAAGAAAATGAAGCAAAGTGGATAGGCTCGCAGCAAGAAGCAGAGCAACGTTTGATGTGGTTGACAACATCAAAGGGAAAAACACAACCACATATCCATGCGATTGTGAGGCCAGCAGCCCAGATAATAACACAAGCTGGCAGGTGTTTGAGAACGATCAACAGATCATCAATTTTCTATAGGAAGAGGCTGAATTCTCAGCTAGAAATCAGGACAGATTAGAACAGCAGTATGGGGATCAAGTAGTGTAGCTATGGACAAACAAGCTTCCTAAGGGTTTAGTAACATTGGAGTCTATCTTCAACCCTAACGATTAGTTCCATAAGGAAAAGGCTAACATACGGGTCAAGAGAGAAGATTCAGAGCCAATTCTGGTTGGGGAAGGCAAAACACTTCAAATTGGTAAAGTGGCCACTGAGCAAGAGAAATCAGATTTCATACAGCTTTGCCAAGAATTTCCAGATGTCTTCACTTGGAGCTATGAAGACTTGAGAGGATTCAATCTGAAGTTGGCACAACATACCATAGAATTGGATCCAGATGCTAATCCCATCAAAGCAGAGACCTGCCAACCCTCACATTGAGCCTCTAATGAAGAAAGAGCTAAACAAGCTAATAGAGGCAAGCATTATATTCCCAATCAAGCACTCAAGCTGGGTTGCAAACTTGGTTCCGGTCAGGAAGAAGAAGCAGAGAAATCAGGTTGTGTGTAGATTTCCGGGACCTTAATAGGGCATCTCTCAAAGACCATTACCCACTTCCTTCAATGGAACAAATATTGCAAGTAGTATCCGGTTCAGAGAGATTCTCTCTCCTAGATGGCTACTCGTAGTATAATTAGGTGGTGGTGAAAGAAGATGACCAATTCAAGACAGACTTTCACCACCAAATGGGGGACTGTATCGTACTAAAATTGTAAGGTATCAGACTCTGCAAGCAGTGTAACAAGTGCCCCGATGATGATACAAGTCTCCTCGCAAGGTGTTCGGGATCCGGAAAAGCCCTCGGAGTATGCGTTAACATCCCACATGCCCCGCTTAGCCCCCGCACCCTTTGTTTTCCCCTTTTTCCCTCTTTCCTTGGCCTCTTGACCTTCAGTGATGAAACCGCCGCCCTGTAGGGTGGCGGTCTCGTGACCGCCGCCCTAAACAGCGGGCCGAGGCGGTCCCAGAATCGCACCGCCGGAGAGGAGGTCTGTGCGCGCTTTCCGAATGCTCTTTTGACGCGACTCGCGTGAAATATCACGATTCACCAACTTTTCTTTTCCGACTCAAGCATGCATTTATGTTTTTGGTCCCCTAGAAATGTTGTTTTTCCTTTGTTTATTGTTTAGGAGTTCAATTTGGTTTTGGTTTTTGAGTGTTGGAATTCCTATAAATGCATAGCTTGTGCTGAGGTAAATGGCCACCATTTTTTGGTTAAAGTCTTCTGATTTTCAAAGGTTTGGTCTCATTAGCTTGCTTAGGATTGATAGCATAGTTCATTTCATACTTGGTTAGTATTATTCAGCTGTTGGTAAGCCACAGACCCATCTTGTGCAGGCAGTGTTGTTATCTCATCCCAATCTAGTTAGAAGCTTGCCTCTAAATTTCTCTTTGCTGTAGATTTGTTTTATTGTGTCTTGGAGTTCTTAGTTCAATCCATTATATGCCTGGTTAGCTTTATTCAGCTGTTGGTAAGCCACATATCCAACTTGTGCAAGCAGTGTCTTTATTTTATCCAATCCATTGGAATAGAATAGCTTAGGAAGCCATTAAAGTTACAGGTTTTGCTCTTCGTATAGATTAGTTACAGGTTCTGGTCGCTTCATGTTGCATGACTCGCAAGAAAATCCTCGCTAGGAATCGCATAAGCCAAGCTCTATACTCTTGCGCTATCCCTCTCCTACTCGCATTCTCGGTCTACATTCTGAGTTGTCCTTGTCCCAAAATCTACTCTTATCGGTGCTAGCATTACACGCTTTTCTAGATCCACGTGAACACAAAAGAACGAGGAGATCATACTGAGGGGACGAGATCACATACACCATCGGATTCGCCACTGTTCTGCGGAGTCCAGGTTTTAAATTTCAAAGTTCTAGTCAATCATATCAAATAGAGTAGTTAATCGCTTTATTTCAATAAATTCTATTCTCGATATTGCCAGGGAATCTGTGGGGATTAATAGTTTCTGAGAAACTATGATTCACTCCTCACTTCTGAGGTAGGATCGAGAATCTTGCCGGTAGATTAGACAAACTATTTTATTTAGAGTAATTCTACAAAATCGCACAGAGCAAATAACTACACTCTCAGTTATCTTGTCTGCTTTAAATTATCATTTAGTTATTATTTCTAGATATGCTTAAAATAGTTTTCTTTCCTTAAAATTATTAAAAATTTTCTTAGAAGAATAAAAGTTATACAGTTAGATTTATTTCACATAGTTAGAATTTGCTTCGTTACAGTTAGATTTGCATTTTGTTTCGTATGACAATCACGGGACCTCAAGAGCCCAGGGAATATATATTTGAGCCAATCGTGCCTCAACCAAACCTAGTCACAGCAATAGTTGACATAGACCAAAATCTCAGGATACAAGTATTCCGAACAACCACAGATTTACAACTGATCAGTTCTCAGTTAAGAGGATTAAACATAGAAGACGACCAAGCACATGCATTTTGGTCAAGTCAGCCAAACTACAGATTACCCTAGAAAACATCCACATGACTGTAGAAGGGCTCAAAAGAGAACAAACATTTGGGTGTGATCCTCTAGTTCCACAGCCAGACGCTGGAGACACCCTCGTAGATATAGATACCAGCTTAAGAATCCAGGTTGTGAGAACGCCTGTAAGGTATTCTGAGAAGATTGCACAACTATTGGTTCTAAACATAGAAGCTGAGAAAGCATACGATTACTGGATACTAGGGATTAGAACTTGATCCCGCGTATGACCATAACAGGACCGCAACAACCAAGAGTCTATGGTTGTGATCCACATATCCCACAGCCCAACGAATCCACAAGTCAGTTAGACATAGACACTAGCCTACGCATCTTGGTATTCAGGTCCACTCCACTTCCACCTATCATCATCGAACAACTGTCCTTACTAGATATAGTGGCTAACGAAGCTAGGGAATTCTGGACTAGGCTAGAAAATCGTCCATAGAGTCAATTATATTCATCATCCACTATATGACCTTATCGGAGATATACATGAAAAATCCCAGGTCATTTTCCACGTATTCCACAACCCATAGATCAAATCATGCCGAGCTCGATATTGATTGGAGCCTTCGAACAGTCATCCTTGCGATCAATCTATCACACCACCAAGTTAAAGGGCCTTCTTTGCCTTAGATTCACAAATTCCGCTAGTGCGTGTCGAAGACATTAGACGCTCTAACTATTTTGTCTGCATATTCTACCCCCACCGGTTGTCTCTCACGACCTCGGGAGGTCGGGTACGTGGAAGAGTTACTTGTTGATTCTCACGCTACGCTGTCGCTTTTCCGACGTACAAAATTGGTGAACCCGACGTGAAATTTTTTTGTTTCACCTTCTCTTTGAGAAGTTTTATCTTCTCTCATTCACCTTCGCTCCTTCCCATTATTCTCGGGGTATTCATATACCCCGAATATGTCGGGATTCGATGCATATGGCAAACCCCTCCGGGTCTTGAGGCATACTACACCCAACAGAATAGGCAATCATCAAACTCGCTCTCGGTATGGGGTAAAAACTATTCAACTAATCAGTTGTCAACACAAACCCCAAGAATCGATATAGTTCGTCTTTTCAAACCGAGGAGATAGATCAACCCCCTCGAACCCAACAAACAAAACCTTCGTTCAAACAATATGACGTTCTGGGAGAATGCAGTTCGTCTCCTCAAATGCTACTCAGACCACAAGTTAGTAGGCAATCGGATCCATACCTGGTCTTAGATGATGGACAATCAATACGTTATCCTAGGAGTGAACAACGCTCCCGGGGAATGTACCCACCTGTAGGAGGTTTACAAATACAACCCGAAATCTCTTTTCAAGAAAATACCTCTATGCCACTGCATACAGGAAATATTCTTGGAGAAACTTGGCAAGATAGCGATCAGTTTATGACAGGATATCACGTACCTTTACAACACCAAGGTATACAACCAACGCCGCTCAGAAAAGTACCGTGACTTCACCAAATGAAGTCATTTCAACGTTAGTAGAAAGAGTGAGAGGGTTAGAGCTGGCTCAAGCAAGTCAAAATTCTCCGTTCATACAAACAGGAAGTTCCAATCCTCCATACCACTCTGGCCAAGTAGATCTCCTTACAGGAATAGGCACGTTAGGCATGCCTCCTCAATATCCACAACAAACGCCAACAAGGCCCACCATCTCTAACACTATTCCTCCAGGTCAGTGTCAAACAATCCATTCCTTGACAATACCCCATCCTACTTAAACATATACTCTAAATCACCACAAGGAGATATGTTCTCCTCTCCCGGCATGTTTTCTCAAACGCAGGGACCTCCCTATGCCCCTGCCAACGCATACGCTGCACCGTATCAACAACCTATCCCACCACCACTCCCTCAAAGAAACACCATCAATGGTTGAAAGCTATGCGATAGGGACTTATTCAGAATACCTAAAGGAACCCTTAGATTTCACCATACGAAGCATCATGCTTCCAAGACCCTCCCGATTTGCCCAAGTTCAAGGGTGAGGGAGATCCAAACGCACATATCAAAGCTTACGCTCACGGCCATTCGAGAATTACTCCCATGGGATGGGGTTGTTGCTAAAATATTCCCCAAAATGCTGGAAGGCATTGCTCTCGATTGGTATTACTGCAGAATACCCGAGACTTCCATACATTCATTTAAACAACTCGTGTCGAGTTCATCAAAGCCTTCGACATGAACAAACCGTTAAGAACAGAATCGGGAATTCTTGCATATCAAACAAGAACACAATGAATCATGTGCCCATTTCATCCAGAGAGGTGGTGTACGCTTCTTTATTCATCAACAAGTGCTCCAAACATGGATCGATGGAACTATTCTATTTATTCCTTCATTCTCTCAAAGAAGGGAGGTGAAGGAAGAAGTCCAAGTTCCCACTAAGAACTTACGATGAAGTACTTGAGCGCTCTGTGAATAGATCAAGCAGTGATAGATAGTGGTCGTAAGACATATGGAACAAACGGGAGGTTAATCACCTCCACAAAACACTACAACTACCACAAATGTCAATCAAGGACCCAAAATCCTTAACAAAAATCGTGGGTAACAATGGATGGGGTAACCGAAGCAGCCCAAGAGGGTAAATGTTGTTAATGCTCCGCCACAAACAAACAACCAACGAAACAATAACTTTACCCACGACAATCAATACGGATTTTAACCATCCACAACAACAACAACAACAACGGCGAAATCCCATACAAGGGCTAAGCAAAACACATTTGGTTACCAAAACCAAAGTCAAAACTAAACAACAATTCCAAAACTTTTTTCCTAATAGCAACATAAAGATTTGATCGAATTTTAGGCCACAATACACACCAAACCAACAAAACAGAATTACAACCCCAATTCTTATTGTGGCTTCCATAAAATTCGGGGTCACGATACTAGAACGTGCCATGACTACAATAAATTTATGCAACACTTGCCGGAAGAACAAAGACAGCTTCTTCACTGCACTGTTTTGGCGGATCCCATCTCATCATCACCAAATACTCTCGTAGGGCGCTTTCTCCTCGTAATGCTCCCCTTAAAATCTTTAATGATCTGCTCCCAAATCATGATAGCAATAGGCTGAAGGGTAAGTGCAGGAAGTTGATGGACAAATATAGGGTCATCCGTGGACATCATATTGCAAATAACAACATAATATCAACTTGTAGGGATTATTAGTAATATATACACTCAAAATTAGACAAAATTATATTAATATGAATCATAGAATTCAGAATCTAGTTTCCAAAATACTAATTTTTGTAAAAAATGGACAAGATTAGCTATATTAAACACTCAAAATTCAATGACTTGGTATTTTTTTTTAAAAACGCCGATAAGATTATAGTCCGTTTGCCCACAATTTGGATGACCAAAAATTGATATATATTTTTTTCCTTTGGTGAGAAGTTATATGCCACTATCTATCTTGGGATGGATTTTATTTTGTATTTTTTTTAAGTAATATTTTATTTTTTATGATTTTTTCCGTGAAAGTGGTATGAAAACATAAAGAAAACAGAGCACTTTCCGTTTGCCCGCCATAACTTCATCAAAAAATATTGAAATCAAATAAATTTTTTTTTGAACATGTATATAATTTCACCACGGTTGGGATGGTATAATTTTTATCACATTCTGATAAGTGAAACAAATTTTGTAGTCTTAAACGTAGACATAAACATTCACAGGAAAAAGTGTCTTAAAGACCTACTATTAGTAAAAAATTATAAAATGATATTTATCCTCTTCTATTCACTTTAAAATCAGTATTTCTACAAAGCTAATAGTCTCCCCTATGCAATGGTACCATTTTTATGACATAGTTTTTACTTTTCGGCATGGTTCAAGTCCGTGGAAGACTAAATTTGATGTTTTTCTATTTTTAATGTAAAATTCAGGATTTGATGTCCACTTAATTGTCCCCCAACTTGGTGCACTTACCCTGAATCCAACCGGAACAAACAAAGGTGCAAAGATGGGAAACAATGATCATGAAGCCTCGACTTCATTAAATCCGTCGAGCTTGCACCACGCTTGGGAGCTCAACCGAGACCTAAGATAGTTAGTTTGGTAGAATTAGACGCTGAACTACCTATCGAAGCTATAACAAGAACACGAGAGTATTTCTCTCAACTGAGCCCAAGTCATCTACCAGAGACAGATAAGAGTCATCAAATAGTTGAAAAACCCATCGCCTTTATGATTTAATTAGTGACCTAACAAAGACCTTCTCACACATTTCATTTTTGGACTTACTAAAGAACTCTCCCCCTCACAGAGCTGCTCTTTTAGAAGCATTAGGTCTAGGCCATCTAATTAACATCACTCCACCTCCCGAAACACAAGTAAATCACGTAGATTTTGATATCCACCTCCGGGGCAGCCGGACAAGGATGTTGAATTCATTTTCAAATAAGTAAAACTCCCACGATACCGAGATTGCACGCCGAGGTGACCCAGCCTTACACTTGCAAGTGTGGGTTTATAATAACTATGTAAAACGGGAAATGGTTGACGATGGGGCCGCAGTTAACATAGTCCCTTTCTCTTTCCTCCAAAAACTTGGATATGGAGAAACAAACTGTTCCACTACACGAAATACCTTGAGAGGCTATGATAGCCTTAAAGCCACTTCGATAGGAACTATAATACCGCCAACACCTTAGGGCCCAAAACCATCTTGACCGAGTTTTATATTATAGAACAGAAACTAACTATAATATGATCCTCACCGACCTTGGATACATCGAATGAAGGCAATCCCTTCTACTTTATTTCAAGAAGTAAGATTCTTGCATCTAGGAAAGGTTTTTGTAGCCAAAGGCGATCCAAAACCTTTTGATTTGCACCTAGCTGATTTAAAGAAAAGACCAGGGGTGCACTCAGAATTTGAACTTCCAACAAACCAACTTAATAAACCCTCTGACCCAAAGCCAGAGGAAAATTTGGTACCTACGACGGATCTTGAAACTACCAGTGTAGTCAAAACAATTCCAACCCCTAAAGATAAAACTAAAGAAACAGTATCATTAGGGACTACTGCGAAAATCGTTGAGTTGATAGAACAAGATTCACCAATGTTCTTACCATTCGATTCAGTAGGCATAGGATTTTCCCTAGGTGTTGGTTCCTTGCCAGCAGAAGATCTCTGTATGGTAGAAGTAGAGTGCGCAAACGCAACAGATACCCCAACAACTATACTCCCGGCTAAGTATTGGACTCTCCATTTCGATGGAGCTAAATGTCGTTATGGAGCGGGGGCAGGTATAATTCTTACTTCGCCCGAGGAGAAAGTCCTCCCATTCACTTTTAAATTAAACTTTGAATGTACAAACAACGGCGCTGAGTACGAAGCCCTCCTCCTTGGCCTTACCTTAGCCAAAAGAATTGGTATTGATAACATCAGAGTCCTGGGAGACTCGCAATTAGTGACAAACCAAGTTTCTGAGGTATATGAAACTAAAGCCAAACATTTGCAACTCTACAAAAATGCTGTATTAAATTTAAGCAAGGCGTTTAACTTTATATCCATTGAAGCAATCCCTCGAGAGAAAAATCTTCTCGCCGATTCAATAGCAACCTCAGCATCACGTTTTACTCCAAGCAATGAGCTAGAAGATACTCACTTCACAGTATCCATTCGTGACAAACCATTGATAAAAACAATGACAAATCCTCTTTCAAGCGGAAGTGAGTCTACCATCCTAGACCATGTTGGAAATGATGCGGCTACTTTGGATTACTTAAATGCCTATGCAGCACTACATCTCTCCTATCACATGCTAGATTTATCCCTGATTCCACATTCGTCTTCCTACTGAAATCCATGTGATGATCTTCCCTCACAAATGGAACCTAGCATATACGCAATAGGAAACGGGGATGATCTAGATTTACCTCCAGCACCACCTGAGTTCGAAGAGGGTAACACCTCTTTGATCGAGGAAACAATCGATGTCAACATCGGGACAGAAGAGGAACCAAGAATATTGAAACTAGGTTCTTCGTTAACCCCAGAAGAAGTGGAAATACATACTCAGATCCTCAAAGAACATCAGAAGGCATTTGCATTTAATTACAAGGAGATGACGGGAGTCGCACCCCACATTGCGGTGCACAACCTCGTCACTAGATCAGATGCAAAGCCAATTAAACAAAAATCAAGACCCATGAAGCCCAAAGTAGCTCTCATGGTAAAAGAGGAAGTAATAAAACTCCTTCAGGTAGGATTCATCAAGCCAGTTGACTACTCCCAATGGGTATCTAACATCGTTCCCGTTCTCAAGAAGAACGGAAAGATACGCATTTGCATAGATTTCCGAGACATCAACAAAGCGTGTCCTAAAGACGATTTCCCATTACCATCCATAGACGTTATCGTTGATGCAACAACTGGTTTTGAACTCTTGTCTCTCATGGATGGATTCTCTGGATACAACCAAATCAGAATATCCGAGCAAGATCAAGCTAAAACCACGTTCATAACTCCTTGGGGAACCTATTGCTACGTTGTTATGCCATTCGGCCTCAAGAATGCCGGTGCTACCTACCAGCGAGCTATGACATACATATTTCACGATCTAATTCATAAAATCGTGGAATCTTACGTAGATGACTTATTGGCTAAAAGCCAAGAAGTGTTGTGACCATCCCAAGTACTTTGCGCCATTCTTTCACGTTTAATAGAATATGGAGTCACGCTAAATCTAGAGAAATGCGTCTTTGGTGTAACAGAGGAAAGCTCCTAGGTTACGTCATATCATCACGAGGATTGATGTTGATCCAACCAAAATTCGGGTTGTCCTCGAAATGGTCCCACCTTCGGTGAATCTCGAATCGAGATCATTTCTTGGAAAGCTGGGTGCAATCCAGATTTATCCCGACTTAAGCTTCCTGTTCATCCAATCAACAATCTACTCAAGAAATACTATAGCATTGATTGGACCGAAGATTGCAATGAAGCCTTTGATGCGGTTAAGCGTTTCCTTTTGTCACCACCTACTCTAATGCCACCTAAGTTAGATCACCCGTTAATTCTATATTCACGAGCTGCCGATGTCTCGCTGGCTTGTATGTTGGCCCAAGAGGACGATGACAAGAAGGAATGTGTGATTTATTTCATCGGCTAAACGTTGCTTGACTATGAAACACGCTATACACAAAAGTAATGAGAATGCCTTGCCATAGTTCTTCGCTTACTAAACACCTAAGACATTACATGCTGAATCAAGAAACGAAGGTCATGGTAAAAACGGACCATTTACGAACTTTTCTCACACAAGGTTCCTTATCTAAAAAGGCTGGACGTTTTATAACCTTAATGGGAGAGTTCGAATTAACATTTGTAAATCAGAAATCGGTTAAAGGACAAATCATCGCGGATTGGTTAGCTGACAACCCATTAGACGGAGGTGATCTAGTAGATTTGGATTTTCCAGATGAGTGCGTATACTACATCGAAACTCGACCCGCTATCTCTGAGTGCCCTTGGTACACTGACATCATTAATTATATCATGGACCATACGTACCCGGAGGTAGTTACACCGCAACAAAGAAGGTGGTTGCGCATAATTGTAGCCAAATATGTCATTATAGAGCAGGTGTTCTATCGAAAAGCATTCGATGGAATGTTCTTAAGGTGTGTCGACACAGAAGAGTCCAAGAGGATTCTCCTTGAATCCCACAGCGGTATATGTGGAGGCCACTTCGGTGGCCATGCCACCGCTCGAAAAGACATCGAATGGGCTATTTCTGCCCACTCTAGAATGTGACGCGATAGAGTTTGCACACAGGTGTCATAAGTGCCAAGAATTCTCCCACGAGATCCACATGCCAGCACAAGCTCTGCAACCAATCGCTACTCCATGGCCCTTTTCTACATGGGGTCTAGACTTAATAGGGAAATTCTCTCCCTCATCCATAGACGGCCATAATTTTATAATCACGGCCACTGAATATTTTACCAAATGGGTGGAGGCCATGCCTCTTACTACTGTACCTGGTTCTGTGATCGCCAAGTTCATTTTGAACCAAATCATTTGCAGGTACGGTATCCCGCAGATCATTATCTCCGATAATGGAACTTCTTTTAAGAATGAAGAGGTTCGTGAGTTATGCAATAAATTTAAAATAAGCCATCATACGGCTTCTTTGTATTATCCCCAAGCCAACGGACAGGCTGAAGCGACAAACAAAACACTGAAAGCCATTCTCCTTAAAATGGTGAAAGAAAACAAGAGAGATTGGCATTTGAAGTTATATCCGGCCTTGTGGGCCCACCGAACCTCAATAAGAACACCAATGGGAGCAACTCCTTTCTCACTAGTATTTGGGCGAAGCGCCTTCTCCCGCTTGAGGTCGAAATACCCAGACTCCGCATTTCACTACAAGGGATTCTGGATGAAGACGCTTACAGAGAAGCACGTCTTTCCCAATTAGAAAGCCTAGATGAAACTAGGTTAGACACCGAAATGGCGGATAGAGCTTATGCTTTGACCGAATGTGCCAAAGAAGATAACAATAAGGTCTAAGAACGCGATATATACGAAGGTGATCTAGTTCTAAGACTAGACAAATGGATCGACAAGAAGACCGGCGAAGGAAGGAAATTCCGGCCCAAATGGTTGGGCCCATACCGAGTCATGAAGGACTATGGAAATGGTGCATACCTCTTATGTATGTTAGAAGGTGAGGAGTTTGGTGAAACAGTCAATTCCCTGCACCTCAAATGTTTCTACGCATAAGCAGCTAACGCTACCTATATAACTATCTACATTGCATTTTCATATAGATTAGGATCATTTTGTCCACTTGTTCTTACACAAATTGTGATCAAGGAATCTATTCTCAAAGTAATTCATTACAAACTCATGATGTTGTTGGCATAAAATTTTCTAATCATACCTCTCCATCTTCGTGTATCATCAAATCATCTTGGAATATTTTATCAAATAAAATCAAACATGACGAAGTCTTAACGGTAACCATACCAAGATCTGCAAGTTTGTTCTCGCTTTGATTTCTTCTTAGGATAGGTGTCTTGCCTATGGTCTGTTCTAGAAGCTTCATGGTGTCACATCTATCCCATATACACATCTCTTTGGAAACAAGCATATACTGACATTTTACTCAAAAAGACAAGTCAAAAAGTGATTAAACAAAATTTTATTTTTACACATTGAAGAGCAACGGTCGGGGGACAAAAGTCCCTCCTCTTTAATGGGAGAGGTTCCCTTATTCGAAAGCGAACTTATTTACAAATGTACGAGAACATTGTTTTATGGTCAAACTTGGATTTTACGAAAGTGTTTTCCACAAGGATCATCAATTACACAGGGGAGAAAGGGAATAAGAAGATGAGCGAGAATAGCAACATTGAATTATAGATAGCGAGAATAATTCCTCGTGTATGCGAAGCTTCAAAAGAATTTAAGACAAGATCATTTGCGTTGGCTGAATGAGATTAAATTTAAAGACACAAAGTTCCATAAATAACCTTCTTCAGATTTATTAATCAAGGACACAAAGTTCCTTCTTGGTTGTACAAGATCAACTTTGTATTTGCAAAACTAAGACGTGTATGCGATCGGAGAGACTAACGAGTTAGGAACAAAATGATCTCCACAATATTAAAGGAAAACACAGAGATAACAAGAATTAGATAGACAAAGAATGAAAAGCCCTTTTGTATTGATTTCTTTAAGATCTATTTACACTTTCAGCAAATATTCCAAGTTCTTCCTCCTCCTTTCAAAATGGGCGTGGAAAGGCCATTATATAGCTTACTGAAGTCGAGTTACTCTTAAGTAACCGTTTCTTTTAACTAAAGAATAGTTAAGGACCGCCCATTCTGATACCTTAACTATTACAAAGAATACGAAAAGAAAGGGAAGAAGAGAGAAAGAAAGGAGGAGGCAATTGGCGATTCTTTGGGAGGGACCCACTTGTCTTGAGAATCCATTGCTGAATTTCTTGATGACTCGGCTATATCTACCACGAGGGGTGCGTGTTGGCTGCGAGGCCCGAGTCAAAATCCCGAGACATTTCTCCATCTCTTTATCAAACTCGGCGTGAGTATGATAATCTTTGTTTGCTTCTTGATAGCGGTGAGAAGAGAACAAATTTCCTTCATCTTTTCCTTAGAGATGGAGCTTTCCTTGAATAGATGATCTTTGACAAAAGCTCGGGCCGAGCTTTGATTTCTTGCGAGACAAGGAAGCACGAGTTTTCATCTTGAAGATGACAATGTATATCTTTGAAAGCGGCGGCCGGTGTCTTGTCTTGAAAGCTTCTCCCTTACGCCATTGTTCTTCATTTCTCCCATGACTTCCTCCAGGACTTTGATTTTCCACTCTGGCTGTAGACCCGGGATTTTGATAGATTGTCTTTGGCATCATCGAAAATCTTATTCGCGATAAGATGTTCTCATCATGTCCCCCATGAGGCGAAGGTCTACAATGCAAGCTGCTCCCGAGTTTAAGCTCTTTATCCATAACCCCAATAGTAGAGGATAGCTTACATTTGCAAATTGTCTACCTTTCCATGTAGTTTAAAAGCTTCATCGATGAAGTTTAGCCCAGCAACAAGCATGTCATCCACCATGGCTTGATAGCTCTGCCCATAGACAGAATACTTGTGCATATCTTTAATACTTTGCACTTCATCTTGGCTTAGAATTACGGGAGGCGGTAGAGCGAGTCAAGGGGTAGGGTCCAAAACTTTGTCCTTAGACAAAGTGACTTGATAAAACTTGTGAGAACTTGGGCTTGTTCTTCCAGTTTGTTCATAGTCTGCTTTGCCCTTTCTCTACCCTTCCATGACTCTTGTATTGTTTCACGGAGGTTGTGAATTTCACCTTCGGGAGTAGACTCTCCCATAGGGATCCTTGAAAGCTCTAAGTCGGATGTCGGCAAGTCGATTCTGATTTGTCTCTTTGTAGGCTTAGCAATCTCCAAGAATTGCTGACCTTGGGCATCAGACACAATTCTGGAGGTGGTTCTGGCTTTCTTGGCACGAGAAGGAGTGGTGCCCAACAAGGCTGCTACAGCATCAAAATTTGGTCCCAAGCTTTGAGAGGAGGATTTCCTCTTCCTTTTGTCAACCAGAGGTTGCACCCAAGCAAAAGAGGAAGAAGAATGCTGCGGGAGGGCAAGGGGACCAGAGACGGGGGAGCTCATGACACTCAGGGTCTGCGCAGCTGTTGACTCAAGCTGAGACGTGAGTAGAGCACTGGAGGCAATGGCAGTAGAAGAATCAATAGCACCTGGAAGTTCAGTGCTCTGGACCTCTTTGTCCTTATCTGCTGGATCTTCAGGAACATTTGCAGGAGTTGGCATCTCACTTTCTTCACTTTCACTGAGAACAATGATGTTCTCTGGCCCTATAGGCAACTCTACCTGTTTTCTTGGAGGATCATTCTCTGCAGGTTCCTTCTTTACCTCTTTGAGTTTCTTCTGTATACCTGGGTAGATGGAGAAGGAGTAGATTCTACGAGTCCACAGTGTTGAGGCGGGAGGGGTTTTCACTGGTGTTCCAGACTCTGGAACTGATGCCTCTCTTATGGGTGTCGAATCATCCTTGGAGCTAGATTCTCCTGAGTGCCTCTTGAATTCTCGGATCTTCTTACTGAACCAGACCCTAGTCCTGATTAAGACTGGAGCAAGAATCTCAGCCAGATCATCTCTCTCTTTCCTGTTCCAATCCGAGTCCTCCCGAGAGGGTGTGCTTAATCACATTTTCATACTCATAAGAGTATAGATCAAAATTGTCATCACGGAGACCTTCGGGAACTTGAGTACGGAGGCCGAGTTCTTGGATCAATGCGGGGAGAACCTGCCACATGCCTTCTTACGGCTTCAAAATCATCTGCGCACGATCGGCCCGGTAGTCTTACGTATACCCTATGATGATAGACTATCTTGATGTTACATTGATGAACTTCTTCAAGTCAAAAGCGGTTCTTGGCTTGAAGAAATGAGCGATGATAGGGACGGGGCTCTTTCATGTTACGAGCATCGAGCTGTTTTGCATGTGTAGTTTCCCGAGAGAGATGGGAAAGTGCAAGCCGAGAAATCTTCTTGTCTCTGCAAGTTACGTGCAACTTGTCTAGTTGCTGCATATTTCAATCAAAGCCATTTTGTCATTGCGAGAACATGGGAAGCCGCGAGGAGTGCTTTCATGCAATGTGAGCAAGCTTTGATATAGGAAAATTTCTGAATTGAATGAAATAGGCTCCATCTTTGCGATATCGGGTTCATGGCTTCATCGAAAACCTTCTTGCGGTATCACCTTGAGCAATCTGACCACGTACATGGTGAAAGCATCATTGACCCTTATGAAATTGCGGTTGCTGGTCTCCAGGTGAACTGCGGGCAATAGGCATACACTGGATCATCTTTGTGTGCATCTATATAGGAGAAACCAAACCACTGCCTGGATGCTGCTAGGGTATACATCAGATATGAAGTCATATAGAACTTCTTTGTTTGCTGGACGTTGGATAGCTGCTCAGCCAAATTCATACTGATGATCTCTGCCCAGTTGATATTTTGTGTTCCCTCGCACACCATGCTGATGAGCGGGCACATCCAGAAATGAAACTCATTGGTGGAGGGAAAACCCATAACCCGAGCCGCGAGGATTATGAAGTCGACGCAGTTCTTCGTTGAAATCTGCTCGGAAGAGGGTTTTGGTTAGGCGAGAAGCACCTTTCTTAGGGTTCTTCAACCAAGACTTCGCCACTCGCGCCTTGTATTTGTCACTGTCTTGGTCGAACATAGCTTTGTGCTTGATCCGGAGGCGACTATAGCATTGTCCATCTCCGGAATCCTCGGAGCGCAGCCCAATGGCGGCGCGTCCCGGCTTGTGATGAGTTCCCCATGTACATTTGTCAATTCGCTCGAATCGGGGTCGAAGTGAGCTCCACATGAAAGCACTTGTATCGGCCTGCTTTATCTTGAGATTGGGAATCCTCCGGCAAAAGCTAAACCACTATCATTAATCATCTATGCCATTGGTGTAGGGTTTGCATCTGTCATTCTTGCCCAAAAATCACCGAAGTCGAGATGACGAGCTTCGCTGTCCCCTATATTGCTAACAGCAGACTCTAGCGGAGAAATTTGCTCCTGTCCCTGGAACTTGATCTTCATATTGATAGTCTCGGAGCTGCAACCTAGACTTCTGGAAGGAATTTGCAAATGGAGGGGGAATCGCGCAGGTTTTCAAATGGCGAGGGTTTGAGCAAAAGATAGCATGGAAGCAATGCGAAAATGCAAAGGGGAATGCTCGTTATATAGCCGTTTGGAGAGAGAAATGACTTTAATGCGCATTGAATACACAACCACCAATTTGAAAAGCATCATACTTGGAGTGAGCGGGAAAAACTAAGTGTGAATGACACTAGGTACGCTTGGGACATGTGAGACGCGAATGCGCGAAACACGCGGCTCGGCCGGTTCGGGCGAAGCAGGAGAGGGCACAAATGCATTTGGGACAAATGGGACGAAAATGTGCGAAGTACGCGATTCGGGTGTTTCGGCCGAAATTGGAACAAAGGGCCCGTTTGGACTTGGGACATTCGGGACAAAAGTTCAATAAATGCGCGACTTGACCAAGCTCGGCGAAATTGGGAAAGCTCGCACTTTTTAAAATGGGGCGGTTGGACAAAATTGCGCGAAGGGCGGATTCGGGAAAATCGGCCGAAAATGGGAAAGCTCGCACTTTTTAACTTTGGGACATTTGGGACGGGAAAGTCACGAAATACGGGGGAAGGATGATTCGGCGAAATTGGAACAACATGCAAAATAAGTTTTGGGACACTTGGGACAAAATTTTCCGACGGGCGAAAATGGGGCGGCTTGGGGATTTCGGCGATCGGGAACGCAGTGCATTTTCGTACTTGGGACAGATGGGACAAAAAGTTCCGACAGGCCCGAAAATCACACAAAATGACCCAAAACACAGATTTTTTCAATTTCACGACTTAGGCATTTCCAGAGAAAAACACTTAAACTCAAAATTTTGAAAATTTACTCTTATCAGAGCGGGAAATTTTGAGTAGACAACAGCTGGCTCCTTCTGGGGATGACTTGGTATAAATTCATGGAATGAGACAAGGCAAGAACTTAGATAACTCGGTGAAGCAGACCAGTGCCTTATCCATTGGGCAAAGGAGTCAAAAACAAACCAACACAGAGGGCAACACACACAACAACAGAAGGGGAAACACACAAAGCGAGAAAAAAGCAAAAACAACATTTGTCATGCAGAATATACAAAGGGACTCCCTAGTCACCTAGGACTTGAACAACTTCAAATACTGCCCACTATAAGGAAGTGGGAGGGGGAACCATCCATGTAATCAAGATAGAAAGAGTTCTTACCAGCAAAGTGTCTTATCTTGAATGGTCCGAGCCACAGTGAATCAAATTTTCCATGGCTGCCACGAGGTTCATGTCTTTTGTCCCATAACAGCACGGTATCTCCAACTTGGAACTCTCTGAACCTAGCTTTCTTGTCAAATAGAACCTTTACCTTCTGCTGGTGAGCAGATATCCTGTCAGCAACCTCCAATCTATCCTCGTTCAGTTTGTGCAGGTACATGATTCTTTTATCGAGCATCACTTGAAACTAGTATCTTGATGGCCTTCATCGGTGCAAGGTGGCGGTTCCAACTTGTCACTTTGGCATTGAGCTTCCACTCCATACACCACTTGAAAAGGAGACATTCCAATGGCTCTTTTAGGTGTGATCCTGTCTGCCCAAAGAGCATCATAAAGCTTCTTATGCCAGTTTCGCTGAGACTCATTGACCACTTCCTTATGATAGTCACGATTTTTGTTGGTGGATTACCTTGTCCATTTCCACAGGGGTAATAATCGAAGAATGAGCCGAGAGAGATGCCATACCCATGGCAAAATCCATTATCTCGGTTGAGGAAAAGTTGAAGCATTATGCATTCAATCTTGTTAGGTACACCATACCTTACCAAGATGTTCTCTTTGATGAAGTTGCATCTGACTTGAGTAGTGCTCTTGGTGGAATAGCTTCCACCCATTTGGTGAAGTAGTCGGTGGCGATTAGCACATGCGTGTGACCAGCACTAGAAGCGAGGGTTCGATGCACCAGTGAAGTCTAGACCCCCTTTGCTGAAATGGTTCCTCAATCACAAGCCGGCTTGAGAGGTAAAGATGCCAATTTAGGTCTTCCCACAAAGGTCTGACAAGCTTCACATTTATCCACCCACTTGGATGCATCTCTGAACAAAGAAGGCCAGTAATATCCTCCCCGGAGTATCTTGTGGGCTGTGACTGTTGATGAATAGTGCCCTCACATGCACGATCATGGAAAGCTGAGAGCAACTTTCTCTGCTGCTCCTTGTCCACACACTTCAGAAATCTCCCATCTAAACCACGCTTGAACAAGGCATTTTCCCATAGTACATATTGTGTTGATCTCAATTTAACAGTCCTCTTTTCCTTGGTAGTTAAATGAGAGGGGCATTCCCCATAGGTGAGAAAATGGGCAATGTCAGAATACCATTCATCAACTGAACTAAGGAATAGAACAGTAGGAATGTCAGCTTTCTCCTCCAGCAACTCATGTTTGGCTCCTTCAGCAATGAGCTCACAAAGACCCTTTCCACGAACCAGCTTGGTTGGTTTGATATCAATGTCATACTCCTGGACTTTAGCCACCCAGTTTCCTCTCTTGGACCCAAATTCTTGCTGTGTAAGAATTGACTTAACAGTCGTATCTGGAACCAGCACCATAGAGTGAGAGTTGAGGATATAGAAACGGAACTGCTTGACAGCTTTGACTACTGCAAAAGCATGCTTCTCCATCATGGTGTATTTCAGCTCATGATTCTTCAGGATATAGCTCATGAAGGCAATTGGTAGCTCATGTCCATCAGAGTCTTCTTGGGTTAAGACAGCAGCCAGGGTATTATCTGTAGCATAGCAATAGATGATGAAATCTTTGCTGAAATCAGGACAGGCCAAAACTGGAGTTTTAGCAATAGCTTTCTTGATACCCTCAAAGGATTCCTTTCCTTCAGAAGACCAACCAAATGCTTGCTTCCCTTTCATCATCTGAGAGATGTTCAAAGTTAATTCAGCAAAATCGGGGATGAATCTTCTTAAAAAATTGATCTTACCGAAAAAGGAATGCACGCCTTTTTTACTGGTTGGGAGAGGAATTTGCTGGATGGCTTGAACTCGTTCAGGATCAATCTTAATACCATCCTTGGAGACAATGTGCCCTAATAGTTTTCCTTCTGTAACACAGAAGACAGATTTTTTAGGATTTAAAGAAATCCCATGCTCTCGGCATCTTTGCAGAACTGTTTCCAGGTGGTCGAAGTGATCTGCTCTTGTCTTTGAAAACACTGTCAGATCATCAAGGTATATGACAATACATTTCCCTTTCAAGCTTCCAAAAGCCAAATCCATAGCTCTCTGGAAAGTGGCACCAGCATTAATCAGCCCAAAAGGCATTCTCTTGTAGGCGAAGGTACCCCAAGGAGTGGTGAAGGTTGTCTTGTGTTGATCTGCGATGTCAACCTCTACGATTGTATCCGAGAATCCATCAAGCATAGATAACATTTCAGATCCTGTTACTGCTTGCAATATTTGATCCATCATAGGCGGAGGGTAGTTATCTTTCGAGAGAAGCTTTGATTCGAGTTCTGAAATCAACACGAGATGCGGATCTCACCATTCTTCTTCCTAACGGGCACAATGTTTGCAATCCATGTTGAATGGTGAATGGGAAAAATGATTTTAGCCTTCAACAATTTCTGAATCTCCTGAAATATAGTGTCAGCTATTTTGGGATTATACTGCCTTTGTTTCTGCTTGAAAGGCTTGATTCCTGGTTTGAGAGGGATAGAGTGTTGCATGTCTTTTGGCTTGAAGGCTTTTAGATCCTCATAAGAATATGCAAGAACATCCTTATACTTCCTTAGAAGATCAATTGCTCTTCTCCTCTCATCGGTTGTGCAACATTTCCCAATATTTACCAGCTTGGGATCAGTAGAACTCCCTATATCAATCTTATCATACTCAGCTGATTGCTGAGGTCCAGTAGAAGCTTTAGATTTTACATATCTGTCATGTTTATCAAACAACTCCTCCAAACTCACCAAACCTTTGGGAATCTTGTTTCCTTTGAGTTTAATGCACCCTTCCTGATCTGTTTCTTCTCCTTGGGTGACAGCTTGGTCAGAGGACACACTCTCACGAGGCAGGTTGTCACTTCCCTCAAAATACAGTTGCTCGAAATTCCCCTTGAGTTCCAGGAAGGAAAGCAAATGCTGGTCATCGTTGAAAACTTGCCAGTTATTAGTATTGTCAGGAACACTAGGCCGGTGGACCATTTCAATAGTGAACTTATCCTGAGAGAATTCAGGATGGGGAATCGATAATGACCACAGAGGCGGCCGGTGAATCAGCCTGCTTGTTCTTTTCTCTGGTATTGCTTGATAGAGAAAGCATCGAGGAATTCAATTGAATCCCAAACCTGATTCGGTAATGCTTGACCTCCCATTTTTACCCGAAAAATGCTTCTGACTTGCTTCACAATCAGCTCTGCATCACCACGAGCCAGAAGATTTTTTACACCTCGTTCTTTGGCCACTTGCAGTCCAAGAATGAGAGCCTCATACTCTGCTGTATTGTTAGTGTTTTCGAACTGCAACTTAAATGAAAAAGGGTGTAGGCAGCCTTCAGGTGACACTAGCAGGACACCAGCTCCAGAACCAGCCGAGGAACAACTTCCATCAAATTCTAAAATCCAAACACCATTGGGATCTTTGGGTGATACTTTGGAGGGTTGGATTTCATCAGGGGACAGAATCATGTAATTACCATGACCTATGTCTTCATAGAGTATTTGTGCCTTAGGATCATCTGTTTTCTGCACAATATACTCAGACTGTTTCTCAGGGAGTAACTTCTTCATTTGTCCATTGAGAGGTATGAGGGCGTGTGACCAATCCATTTGAATCTCCCCACCCACATCTTTACAGAAGTTCCTACTTAGCAACATTCCATAAGAAGGAGGAATGTACTTCTTAGGATGGTAGCCAAGACTTTCTTTTCAGGTAAAGCAGCAAAAGCCACTTGTGCATCTTTAATCCTTCCAACCAAAGGCACTTCCTTACTTTCCATGGAGTAGCAAGATCCATAAGTACGAGTAAGGGTCAAGCCTAAAGCATGAGCTACCTTAGCAGGCATCACATTATCTGAGGCTCCGGAATCTATGACACAGTTACTGAGCCTATGGCCAGCTATAAGAAGTGTTACATAAAAAGGCTTGATTTTGTCACCAGGCGAGGTGGCGGCTACTAGACTAGGCTGTGGTATAGAAGGAGGAGTGGGCAAAAGGCCTTTAGAGGTGGTCTTGGAATGGGAATTTACAAATTGGATCATCTTGGCAAAAGCTTTGGGATGGGTTTGGTAGTATTCAGCTTCTGAAATTTGAACCTTGGTCCTTTTTAGGTGATCCACAATATCAAAGGATCCAGAGGTGGATGGGCCATCATCATTTGAAATTCTAGGCTTATCAACCTTAGGAGAAAAAGAAGAAGAAGCAACTTTGGTAGCAGGATTGACAGTACTTACCTTTGGTGCAGATGAGGTAGGGATAGGAGATCCTCTTACGCAATTACGAGGAATAGTTGTTGGCTGCTCCTTAGATTTCTTCATGGGCTGTGTTACTTTCTCCTTACGCGCTGCATGCATTCTCGAGTCATGACAGCAAATGATTCACTGTTCATATCTGCTACCACTTCATCATAGTTATCTCCATCATCAGTGCCTTCGGTGGTAAAGAAATTAACCCGAGATCCTTCGAGTTCTTCCGCCTCATCATCAAATTCCTCCAGGAATTCCTCACGAGCTTCATCGTCCACATCATCATCGGGCTCTTCAACTTCACAGGTTGCATTCACAGGAACTTTGTAGGAGGTCCTTCAAGTGCTAGTCTTGTGTGAGGAGCAGGCAAACGATTTCTGGGCTGAAAATTTCTTCTTGGAACATCTGCGTACGGGGCATGCTGGGCCAATTGTTTCTTTATAGCTACTAGATCATTTGCAAGTTTCTGGACTAATGGATCAGTATTGGGTCCAGAGGTGGAAGAGGAAGAAGCAGCAGATTTAGATTTGGGAGGATCTCTCTTCAACTTCCCTGACATGATCAAGTCATCCTCGACACTAACAGCCAGTTCTTGATCCAGAATTAACGTTCCAAGATTAGCCCTTCTTAGAGCATAACTGACTTTGGGCGTTTGAGCATTTAGAAAGAAACATTTTTGAATTTGATCAACCGGTCGAGTATTTACAGGAATTTTGTTGATCAGTCTATTGAACCGAGCCACAAATTCTCTCATGGGTTCTGATGGATCTTTCTTTATCTGAGAAATTTGGGCAAGCAGGGCATGCACATCTTCTGCCGGCTTGAAACGGCTTTCGAACTGAGTTCTCATTGTATTCCAGTCGGTGATGGCACCAGCCGGAAGGTGATAGAACCAGTCAGCAGCATTATCCTGTAACGTCTCAGCGAAACGGCCTTGCGAGGCGTCTTCATGTTCACTCCCAAGACTCCACATGCAACTATGAAGGCTGCGATGTGTTCATCAGGGTGTACTTTGCCATCTCCTCTAAACTTGGGGAAGTTCTTTCGGTTACCTCTAGGTAACTCATGCAAAGGCTGAGTAAGGGCCAGGGGCCCGACACGTTGACCCCATGGCAATTGTGCCGCCATTCTTGGAAATACGGCTTGGAGGGAACTTTAACACCAGCTAGGATCAAAGCTCGTAGATTGGGACTAGCAAGCTCTGAAGGAATACCACCCGTAGGACTTCTATCTTGAACAGGCGGAGTGCTCGTCGAGCGAGTTCTTATTTGAAGGAAAGGAAAACCTGTTGCTCCAAAAGGGCGAGAATCTTCGATACCAAGGTCCTTCTCCCTCGAGTGAAATGCGCGAGTCGCGAGATCAAAGGATGATCGAAAAATTGCGATCTTGGAATGCGATTTTCCCAGTAGTCGCCAAAAAAACTGTTGGTCGTCGAATAGGACTTTTAGAAGAGCAGCGGTCGGGGGACAAAAGTCCCTCCTCTTTAATGGGAGAGGTTCCCTTATTCGAAAAAGCGAACTTATTTACAAATGTACGAGAACATTGTTTTATGGTCAAACTTGGATTTTACGAAAGTGTTTTCCACAAGGATCATCATTACACAAGGGCGAGGAAGGGAATAAGAAGATGAGCGAGAATAGCAACATTGAAATTATAGATAGCGAGAATAATTCCTCGTGTATGCGAAGCTTCAAAGAATTTAAGACAAGATCATTTGCGTTGGCTGAATGAGATTAAATTTAAAGACACAAAGTTCCATAAATAACCTTCTTCAGATTTATTAATCAAGGACACAAAGTTCCTTCTTGGTTGTACAAGATCAATTTGTATTTGCAAAACTAGACAGTATGCGATCGGAGAGACTAACGAGTTAGGAACAAAATGATCTTCACAATATTAAAGGAAAACACAGAGATAACAAGAATTAGATAGACAAAGAATGAAAAGCCCTTTTGTATTGATTTCTTTAAGATCTATTTACACTTTCAGCAAATATTCCAAGTTCTTCCTCCTCTCAAAATGGCGTGGAAAGGCCATTATATAGCTTCTGAAGTCGATTACTCTTAAGTAACCGTTTCTTTTAACTAAAGAATAGTTAAGGACCGCTTGATTCTGATACCTTAACTAATTACAAAGAATACGAAAAGAAAGGGAAGAAGAGGAAAGAAAGAAGAGAAGGAGGCAATGGCGGTTCTTGGGAGGGACCCACTTGTCTTGAGAATCCATTGCTGAATTTCTTGATGACTCGGCTATATCTACGCCACGAGGGCGAGCGTGTTGGCTGCGGGCCCGAGTCAAAATCCCGACATTTCTCCATCTCTTTATCAAACTCGGCGTGAGTATGATAATCTTTGTTTGCTTCTTGATAGCGGTAGAAGAGAACAAATTTCCTTCATCTTTTCCTTAGAGATGGAGCTTTCCTTGAATAGATGATCTTTGACAAAAGCTCGGGCCCGAGCTTTGATTTCTTGCGAGACAAGGAAGCACGAGTTTTCATCTTGAAGATGACAATGTATATCTTTGAAAGCGGCATTTGCCGGTGTCTTGAAAGCTTCTCCCTTACGCGTTGTTCTTCATTTCTCCCACACTTCCTCAGGGACTTTGATTTTCCACTCTCTGTTGTAGACCCGGGATTTTGATAGATTGTCTTTGGCATCATCGAAAATCTTATTCGCGATAAGATGTTCTCATCATGTCTGTCCCATGAGGCGAGGTCTACAATCTGCTGCCTCTCCGAGTTTAAGCTCTTTATCCATAACCCCATAGTAGAGGATAGCTTACATTGCAAATTGTCTACCTTTCCATGTAGTTTAAAAGCTTCATCGATGAAGTTTAGCCCAGCCAACAAGCATGTCATCCACCATGGCTTGATAGCTCTGCCATAGACGAGAATACTTGTGCATATCTTTAATACTTTGCACTTCATCTTGGCTTAGAATTACGGGAGGCGGTAGAGCGATCAGGGTAGGGTCCAAAACTTTGTCCTTAGACAAGAGTGACTTGATAAAACTTGTGAGAACTTGGGCTTGTTCTTCCAGCTGTTCAATAGTCTGCTGCCCTTTCTCTACCCTTCCAATGACTCTTGTGATTGTTTCCTGGAGGTTGTGAATTTCACCTTCAGGAGTAGACTCTCCCATAGGGATCCTTGAAAGCTCTAAGTCAGATGTCAGCAAGTCTGATTCTGATTTGTCTCTTGTAGGCTTAGCAATCTCCAAGAATTGCTGACCTTGGGCATCAGACACAATTCTGGAGGTGGTTCTGGCTTTCTTGGCACGAGAAGGAGTGGTGCCCAACAAAAGCTTTCTGACATCAAAATTTGGTCCCAAGCTTTGAGAGGAGGATTTCCTCTTCCTTTTGTCAACCAGAGGTTGCACCCAAGCAAAAGAGGAAGAAGAATCTGCGGGAGGGCAAGGGGACCAAGACGAGGAGCTCATGACACTCGAGTGCTGCGCATTGTTGACTCAAGGCTGAGGCGTGAGTAGACCTTTGGAGGCGATGGCGGTAGAAGAATCAATAGCACCGGAAGTTCGGTGCTCTGGACCTCTTTGTCCTTATCTGCTTTGGATCTTCGAGGAACATTTGCGGGAGTTGGCATCTCACTTTCTTCACTTTCACTTTGAGAACAATGATGTTCTCTGGCCTATAGGCAACTCTACTGTTTTCTTGGAGGATCATTCTCTGCGGGTCCTTCTTTACCTCTTTGAGTTTCTTCTTGTATACAGGTAGATGGAGAAGGAGTAGATTCTACGAGTCCACTGAGTTTGTTGAGGCGGGAGGGGTTTTCACTTGGTGTTCCAGGACTCTGGCCCGATGCCTCTCTTATGGGTGTCGAATCATCCTTGGAGCTAGATTCTCTGAGTGCCTCTTGAATTCTCGGATCTTCTTCTTGAACCGGACCTAGTCTGATTAAGGCTGGAGCAAGAATCTCGGCCGAGATCATCTCTCTCTTTCTTGTTCCAATCCGAGTCCTCCCGGAGGGTGTGCTTAATCACATTTTCATACTCATAAGAGTATAGATCAAATTGTCATCTGGAGACCTTGGGGAACTTGAGTACGAGGCCGAGTTCTTGGATCGGTGCGGGGAGAACACTGCCACATGCCTTCTTACGGCTTCAAAATCATCTGCACGTCGGCCCGGTAGTCTTACGTATACGCCTATGATGATAGACTATCTTGATGTTACATTCGATGAACTTCTTCAAGTCAAAACGAGGTTCTTGGCTTGAAGAAATGAAACGATGATAGGGACCGGGGGCTCTTTACATGTTACGAGCATCGAGCTGTTTTTGCATGTGTAGTTTCCCGAGAGAGATGGGAAAGTGCAAGCCGAAAATCTTCTTGTCTCTGCGAGTTACGTGCTGACTTGTCTAGTTGCTGCATATTTCAATCAAAGCCATTTTGTCATTGCGAGAACATGGGAAGCCGCGGAGGAGTGCTTTCATAGCGCAATGGCTTTGATATAGGAAAATTTCTGAAATTGAATGAAATAGGCTCCATCTTTGCGATATCGGGTTCATGGCTTCATCGAAAACCTTCTTGCGATATCACCTTGAGCAATCGACCACGTACATGGTGAAAGCATCATTGACCCTTACGAAATTGCGGTTCTTTGGTCTCGAGGTGAAGCTGCGGGCAATAGGCATACAACTGGATCATCTTTGTGTGCATCTATATAGGAGAAACCAAACCACTTTGCTGGATCTTTGCTAGGGTATACATCAGATATGAAGTCATATAGAACTTCTTTGTTTGCTGGACGTTGGATAGCTGCTCAGCCAAATTCATACTGATGATCTCTGCCCAGTTGATATTTTGTGTTCCCTGGCACACCATGCTGATGAGCGGGCACATCCAGAAATGAAACTCATTGGTGGAGGGCAAACCCATAACCCGAGCCAGCAGGATTATGAAGTCTGACAGTTCTTCGTTGAAATCTGCTCGGAAGAGGGTTTTGGTTAGGCGAGAAGCACCTTTCTTAGGGTTCTTCAACCAAGACTTCGCCACTCGCGCCTTGTATTTGTCACTGTCTTGGTCGAACATAGCCTATGCTTGATCCGGGAGAGCGACTATAGCATTGTCCATCTCCGGAATCCTCAGAGCAGCGCCAATGGCGGCAGCGTCCAGCTTGGCAATGAGTTCCCCATGTACATTTGTCAATTCGCTCGAATCGGGGTCGAAGTGAGCTCCACATGAAAGCAACTTGTGTCGGCCTGCTGTCTTTGAGATTGGGAATCCTCCGGCAAAAGCTAAACCACTATCATTAATCATCTGTGCCATTGGTGTAGGGTTTGCATCTGTCATTCTTGCCCAAAAATCACCGAAGTCGAGATGACGAGCTTAGTTGTCCCCTATATTGCTAACAGCAGACTCAAGCGGAGAAATTTGCTCTGTCCCTGGAACTTGATCTTCATATTGATAGTCTCGGAGCTGCACCTAGACTTACGGAAGGAATTTGCAAATGGAGGGGATTTGCGCGGTTTTCAAATTGCGAGGTTCGAGCAAAAGATAGCATGGAAGCAATGCGAAAACTGCAAGGGAATGCTCGTTATATAGCCGTTTGGAGAGAGAAATGACTTTAATGCGCATTGAATACACAACCACCAATTTGAAAAGCATCATACTCGGAGTGAGCGGGAAAAACTAAGTGTGAATGACACTTGGTACGCTTGGGACATGTGAGACGCGAATGCGCGAAACACGCGGCTCGGCCGGTTCGGGCGAAACAGGGAGAGGACGCACAAATGCATTTGGGACAAATGGGACGAAAATGTGCGAAGTACGCGATTCGGGTGTTTCGGCCGAAATTGGAACAAAGGGCCCGTTTGGACTTGGGACATTCGGGACAAAAAGTTCCGAAGTACGCGACTTGACCGGCTCGGCCGAAATGGGAAAGCTCGCACTTTTTAAAATGGGGCAGTTGGGACAAAATTGCGCGAAGGACGCGGTTCGGGCAAATCGGCCGAAAATGGGAAAGCTCGCACTTTTTAACTTTGGGACATTTGGGACAGGAAAGTGCGAAGTACGCGGGAAGGATGATTCGGCCGAAATTGGAACAACACGCAAAATAAGTTTTGGGACACTTGGGACAAAATTTTCCGACGGGCCCGAAAATGGGACAGCTTCGGGGATTTCGGCCGATCGGGATATGCAGAATGCACTTTCGTACTTGGGACAGATGGGACAAAAAGTTCCGACAGGCCCGAAAATCACACAAAATGACCCAAAACACAGATTTTTCAATTTCACGACTTAGGCATTTCAGAGAAAAACACTTAAACTCAAAATTTTGAAAATTTTACTCTTATCCCGCATGACGGACTCATCCTCTCCACCATGGCCCCAGGAGAGTGGCTCCTCTGAAACTAGGGTCTCTCTCTCGCACTCGCTCGGCCCTCTCGCCTACATAATGTCCCGAGTATCATACCACTTAGGATCACCGTCATCCGTCCGCTCCTCCGATCCTCCTCTCGTAAACTCCTCAGAATCGGAGTCAATATCTATGGGGTTATCGCTGCTGTGAGCAGGGACCCGCAGCAATCTGAAGCAAAGGTGCCCGAGGCACACCAGCTCTCCCTTTTAGCCCGAACTATCCTCCTAGCTGCATGGGAGTCTTAGGAGTAATCATTGTCCAACCATGGCCTCTGGGCCCCCTCTAGCCTCGCGGACCGATCTATGGTAGCGCCATTGGGGAAGCATGCCCGTGTATGGTAGGCCAAACTGCTGAGGAACCTGCCGAAGGATGTGCCTCCACTCATCCCACGCGGTCGATAAGCTGCCCTGTGGTGGAGCAAGAAATCAATGTAAGAGTCTCCTCTCCCCATATCTTGCCATAAGTTGGTACGGTGTCGCCTCCATGTCTCTGCATTGTAGTAAGAGAGGCAATCGGTGGTGAGGTGCTCTAAGCACCGACATATCTCGTCCATATGGCTGCCCTCACGGCCCACGGATCTGCCACCTCCACACCCATGCCATAAGGGATGAAGCACTCGTACACCCAACTCATAACTAGAGTCGGGTGGCTCAATGACTGTCCTGCAAACGGGCCACCCCAGTATAAGTCATGGTAGGTGGTCCCCGAATGTCTGCGCGCCCTAGGTGTATATCCAGCCATGCCCCTCTATCTGCAGATGATGGGGACCCAAAGCATAGTAAAGTATCCCCTCCCTTGTCCCCGATCAGCCTTGAGGCGAGGATCCCCATGATAGCTGTCAAAAATACGGGGATGGGCAAAGAAGGAATGGATCAAATCTCACCCCCTTCTTGAACCCCGTGGAGATGGTCAGTATCCCCTATCTAGCACCTTGCCCACTGTGTAATCTGTCTTAGGGACCTGCCGGCCGTCTCCAGTGTGAGTCTCCTCCCGATAATCGGGACCCCCAGGATATGGTAGACATCCTCTAAAAAAATGGTCCACTCACCACGGACCCCTGGCAGTCGGAAAGTGTTCCGATCTGTGTCCCAATATGAAAACAAGTCACAAAGTATGTGACTGGATGGTGTGACATGGGGCACGCGTGATATACGCAATATGCCGGCCCTCTGTAATGTATCCTCCTCATCCTGAGAAAGGGCATCCAATACCCCCGAAAGCCAATCACACACTCTCTCTCGGCTCCATCTGATATACTCCTCCCTCACCTGCATACACCCAAAAACACACAAAACAGGACAAGTTAGTATCTGAATAATACCAAGAGAATCATAAAAACGCATAGAAGTGCAGGAAAATACAAGTGCAATCTCAAAAATCAAGTTCTTTTGCATTACAGTGAAGCGCCACCCTGAGCAGGGAGGCGGTTTTGTAACCGTTGCCTTAAGGGCGGCGGTCGTGTAACCGCCACCACAACAGGCGGCGGTCATGTAACCACCGCCCTAGCCAGGGCGGCGGTCGCGGTCCGAAAACCCGCGCAGGTTGTTAACCCCAAAAAGCCCAAAATGAGCAAAAATAGACCATTTAAACTAAAAATGGAGCCTACCCAGTAGGCACCCCCCCTAGGTGGACCTTTTGAACCTAACATTTTCAAAAATAACCCCCCCATTATGACGAATTTAGCATTTCAATTTTAAAGGGGGAAAAACACAAAATGGAAGAAAACCAACCTGTGATCACTGAGGTCGGTGTTCCGCTCGTGGAGGCATGATCACGATCTCGCTGCAAACGTTTCGACTCTACTCGCGTGAGAAACCGTCACCGTGGGTCCCAGAGCTCAAAACCAATCAAATCAACTCGCGCAAATGAATAGGAAAATGGGCCCACTTTCATATATATATCATTCTGTTTCGTTTTAAAATGACTTTTTCGTAGGTTTGGAGCGCTGATGGAGGTAAGTTTCTATCCCCGCACGAATGGTACGTTCTCCTTCCCTATTATTTTAGCATTTATCTTCCAAGTTATTGCATCTATCTGCACTTGAGTTCTCTTTTCATTTTGCAGGTAGCGGGAATTTCGATGGCGTCATTTCAACACACGGACGAGTAAGGTATAGCTTCTAACTCCCCATTTCGGGACTGCCATACTCGGACCCAACGTTTTATGCCTCTTCATGGCTAAAACGCTTCTCCGAGGGGGCAATATGTACGTACCCAAAATTGTAAGGTCTTGTCTCACGCGCCGCCGAAGCAGTGTAACAAGTGCCCCGATGATGATACGGCCTCCTCATGAGTGTTCGAGGATTTGGAAAAGCCCTCGGAGTATGCGTTAACATCCCGCATGCCCCGCTTAGCCCCCACGCCCTTTGTTTTCCCCTTTTTCCCTCTTTCCTTGGCCTCTTGACCTTGGTGGCGTGACCGCCTCGACGAACAGGGCGGTCCTGTGCTGCCGCCCCTGCTCGAGTGGTGGTCCTGTGCACGTTTTCCAGAATGCTCTTTTGACGCGACTCACGTGAAATATCATGATTCACCAACTTTTCTTTGCCGACTCAAGCATGCATTTATGTTTTTGGTCCCCTGGAACAGTGTTTTTCCTTTGTTTATTGTTTAGGAGTTCAATTTGGTTTTGGTTTTTGAGTGTTGGAATTCCTATAAATGCATAGCTTGTGCTGAGGCAAATGGCCACCATTTTTTGGTTAGAGTCTTCTGATTTTCAGTGGTTTGGTCTGTTAGCTTGCTTAGGATTGATAGCATAGTTCATTTCATACTTGGTTAGTATTATTCAGCTGTTGGTAAGCCACAGACCCATCTTGTGCAGGCAGTGCTGTTATCTCATCCCAATCCAGTTAGAAGCTTGCCTCTAAATTTCTCTTTGCTGTAGATTTGTTTTATTGTGTCTTGGAGTTCTTAGTTCAATCCATTATATGCCTGGTTAGCTTTATTCAGCTGTTGGTAAGCCACATATCCAACTTGTGCAAGCAGTGTCTTTATTTTATCCAATCCATTGGAACAGAATAGCTTAGGAAGCCATTAAAGTTGTAGGTTTTGCTCTTCGTATAGATTAGTTACGAGGTTACAGGTCACTTCATGTTGCATGACTCGCATGGTAAAATCCTGCTAAGAATCGCATAAGCCAAGCTCGTACTCTTTCGCTATCCCTCTCCTACTCGCATTCTCGCCTAAATTCTGAGTTGTCCTTGTCCCAAAATCTACTCTTATCGGTGCTAGCATTACGATTTTACGGATCCACGTGAAAAAAGAATGAGGAGGTCATGCGAGGGGATGAGATCACATACACCATCAGATTTGCCACACATTACTGCGGAGTCCAGGTTTTAAATTTCAAAGTTCTAGTCAGAATCATATCAAATAGAGTAGTTAATCGCTTTATTTCAATAAATTCTATTCTCGATATTGCCAGGGAAGCTGTGGGGATTGATAGTTTCTAAGAAACTATGATTCACTCCTCACTTCTGAGGTAGGATCGAGAATCTTGCCGATAGATTAGACAAACTATTTTATTTAGAGTAATTCTACAAAATCACACAGGTAAATAACTACACTCGGTTATCTTGTGCATTTTCAAATTCTTGTTTAATTATTATTTCTAGATATGCTTAAAATAGTTTGCTTTCCTTAAAATTATTAAAAGTTTTCTTAGAAGAATAAAAGTTATACAGTTAGATTTATTTCACATAGTTAGAATTTGCTTCATTACAGTTAGATTTGCATTTTGTTTCGTATGACAATCACGGGACCTCAAGAGCCCGGGAATATATATTTGAGCCAATCGTGCCTTAACCAAACCTAGTCACAGCAATAGTTGACATAGACCAAAATCTCAGGATACAAGTATTCCGAACAACCATAGATTTACAACTGATCAGTTCTCAGTTAAGAGGATTAAACATAGAAGACAACCAAGCACATGTGTTTTGGTCAAGTCAGCCAAACTACAGATTACCCTAGAAAACATCCACATGACTGTAGAAGGGCTCGAAAGAGAACAAACATTCGGTGTGATCCTCTAGTTCCACAAATGACCAGATCTTTGGAGACATCCTCGTAGATATAAATACCAACTTAAGAATCCAGTTGCGAGAACGCACCTTGTAAGGTATTCTCGAAAGATTACACAACTATTGGTTCTAAACATAGAAGCCGAGAAAGCATACGATTCTTTGACCTGATACTAGGGATTAGAACTTGATCCCGCGTATGACCATAACAGGACCGCAACAACCAAGAGTCTATGGTTGTGATCCACATATCCCACAGCCCAACGAATCCACAAGTCAGTTAGACATAGACACTAGCCTACGCATCTTGGTATTGAGGTCCACTCCACTTCCACCTATCATCATTGAACAACTAGTCCTTACTAGATATAGTGGCTAACGAAGCTAGGGAATTCTGGACTAGGCCAGAAAATTGTCCATAGAGTCAATTATATTCATCATCCACTATATGACCTTATCGGAGATATACACGAAACAATACCAGGTCATTTTCCACGTATTCCACAACCCATAGATCGAATCACGCCAGAGCTCGATATTGATTGGAGCCTTGAGCAGTCATCCTTGCTGATCGATCTATCACACCAGTCTAAGTTAGAAGGGCCTTCTTTGCCTTAGATTCGCAAATTCCGCTAGTGCGTGTCGAAGACATTAGACTGCCTAACTAGTTTGTCTGCATATTCTACCCCCACCGGCTGTCTCGGCACGACCTCGGGAGGTCGGAGTGCACGCGGAAGAGTTACTTGTTGATTCTCACGCTGCTTTGTCACTTTTCGACGTACGGGGACCTATGCCTACAAGAAGATGCCATTTGGACTATCAAATGCTTTGGAGCCACCTTCCAAAGGGCAATGGACATGGCATTCAAAGGCTTGATCAACAAGATAGTGCTTTGATATATCTAGATGATATCACTGTCTTCTCAAAGAATGCAGCAGACCATCTCTTTCACCTCGAGTGAGTGTTTTAGAGGTGGAGAAAGTTCGGAGTATCTTTGAACCCCAAGAAGTGCATCTTTCTTGCACATGAAGGAAAGCTCCTTGGCCATATTGTTTCAAAGGAAGGGTTGACGATTGACCCAGGACGGGTGGAAGCAATTCAAGCATTGCCATTGCCAAGTCACAAGAAGGATCTCCAAAGCTTCTTGGGAAGGATCAATTTTGTCTGCGGTTTGTTCCAAACTTTGCAGCTCTCGTAAAGCCAATAACGCCGATGTTAAAGAAGAGAATGGCATTTAAGTGGACATCTAAAGGAAAGCAAGTTTTGAGGCAATAAAAGAGGCTATATCTCAAGCCCCAACTCTCGTCAATCCAGGACTTCTCTAAGGACTTCGTCTATATATGCCTTCGATGGTGGAGACACAATTTCTACAATCCAGCAACAACAAAACAAAGAAGGATTAGAACAACCAGTTGCTTTCTTCAGTCAAGGCTTGGAGGAATACGAAACTAGATACTCTTTCATTGAAAAGCATGTACTTGCAGTGATCAGGAGTTTAAAGAAATTCAAGCACCTAGTCTCAAACAACAAGATCTAATTATTGGTCTCTCATGCGGGAGTCAAGGACTTCCTTCTAAACAAGGATCTGAATGAGAAGCATGCAGGGTGGATAACTCATGTCATGGAATATGACATCGAGATCAAGGTCACCAAACTAGTACGTGGAAAGGGACTATGTGAACAGCTAGCCTTGAGTCAACAGGTTGAAGCAGGTGATGAAAAAGAGACTATCTTGCACTACAGATGGCCAAGAACATGAAAATGATGATGTGCCTACTCCTTGTTGGACTCAGAATATGATACACTTCCTACAGACAGGACTATGCCCTCCGGAAATGAGCAAAGCAAAGAGGAGATACTTCAGATTACAAGCCATTCCATATGTGCTTGTTGATGGTGTTTTGTTTAAGAAAGACATCAATGGGGTTCTATTGAGGTGCATTGGGACTGGTCAAATTGAGAGGGTGTTACGAGATTTTCACGATGGAGATTCTGGAGGACATTTTTCCCCACGAGTAACAGCTCTCAAGATAATAAAGGTAGGGTATTATTGGCCCACGGTGTTCAATGACTGCTATACATGGATAAGAAAGTGTAAGAAATGTGCACTCTTCACAGGCAAAAGAAAGACTAGCGCACTTCCATTGCACCCAATCTTGGTTGACCAACCATTTCTGCAATGGGGATTGGAATTCATCGGGGTCATCAACCCAAACTCAAGCCAAGGCCACAAGTGGATTCTCATGGCAACGGACTACTTCACCAAGTGGACTGAAGCAGTAGCGCTCAAAGAGGCAAATGAGTCTAATATACTAGAATTTTATGAAGGAATAGTGACCAGGTTTGGTGTGCCGGCCACTATCATATCAGATAATGCATTGGCATTCGTAGGTTCCAAGATTACAGAATGGGCTGTCAAGAATGGAATCTACTTGAGTGCCTCTTCCAATTATTACCCACAGGGTAATGGACAGGGAGTCCACGAACAAAAATTTGCTAAGAATCATTAGGAGAACTCTTGATGAGAATCGAGGTCTTGGCATACCAAGCTAAAATCAGCCTTATGGTTTGATAGGATCACTCCCAAAAGATCCACAGGTAACTCTCCATTCGGTCACATCTATGGAAGAGAGGCAATCTTGCCCATGTCATTAGAATTGCCTACATTGGAGTTCATGAAGCAGTTGGAGTTGGCTGAGTTCGAACCAATGGAGGCCAGGTATGCAGAGTTGATGGAATTGGAAGAAATTAGAGAACGTGTAGTTCAAACAATTGAGAAAGATCAGGCCTTAGTGAAAAGATGGTTTGATAAGAAAGCAAGAGCAAGGACCTTCCAGGAAGGGGACCTAGTTCTGAAATGGGATGCAGATCGGGAAAAACCAGGAAGACATTCCAAGTTTGATACCATTTGGAGCGGCCCCTACATGGTCACGAAGTGCAAGAGCAGCCATGCTTTCCAATTGGCCTCATTGGATGGTGAAGAACTGCAGATTCCAGTAAATGGAATCTATCTCAAACATTATTCTCTTGAAAATAAGAGGTTCACCCTTGTAAATATTAGCCTAGATTTCAATTCCTCTAAGTGCGTATGCACATTGTCTTGTTGTAGTTAGGTTTCAATTTTCCTAAGTGCTTTGGCACAAGTTTTGTTGCTCCTGGGTTGGTTTTCTATAGTTCAACGATGCTCTCGTGGAGGGAGTTACAGATCGGGTTCATTTCGTGTTATTGCTTATGACTCCATGCCCAATGGATCGCTAAAAGGCCACTGATCTTCTACCTAGCAGGCAGGTGACCCCGAAAAGTCACCAAATTGTTATCCAAATTTCACCCCCAGAGTTAATTTGATAACATGCATCAGAGTTTTTAGTTCCAAGCAAGTAGATTGATTCAGGAGAAAATCGTAAAATTGGCTAAGTCCTGCTCAAGACCGCCTTTGGGACAGTTGGAACAATTATACGTGGAAGGCGCGAGATCGGCCGAAAAGCCTCCAGGTGGCCCAAACAGAAAAGGGACAAATGGACGCGAAATGCCCGAATCGGCCGAAAGAAAGAAAATTTGTCCAAGTCCTTTACCGGGAGCAAGCGGGACAAGAGTGCGCGGAGGACGCGAACCGGCCGAATCGGGCGAACCGGAAGAATTTGTCCCAGACAGCACTGGGACATTTGGGACAAATGGACGCGAAGGACGCGAACCAGCCGGATCAGCCGAAACAAGAAACTTCAGCACAAGGACATGTGGGACAAAGGGACGCGCGGGACGCGGATAGCCGAAGGAGCCGAAAGCCAATCAGATCACGCCACGTGTCACCAACAGAAAAGGGACATGGAAGCCCATTTCGGGTGGATCGGAGGATTCTGTCCCATGAAGCACTGGGACATCTAGGACAAAAGGACGCGGTGGACGTGAAAATTCGGTAGGCCGTAGGCAAAATCACAGCATGACACGTGTCGCCAAGGAAAAAGGTCCAAAAAGTCAAAGGGGCGAGTTTTCGAGCACTGATCTGAACCAATGAAATAGTGCCACGTGTCCAAGTTTAAGGGGCCCACAAGAAAAGCCTGCAAAAAGGTGGAGAGAGGGAATTACTCGGCGAATCGGGTCACGCCATGTCGTCCGGATGATGGGAGCGCGGGAAAAAGATTTTAAAACTCGTTTTGCTTGCTGTTTTGTGCCCTAGATCTTCGGACCTTCGTATCTTTCGATCCAGAGCTCGGATTTGCACGTTCTTTATATCAACGGAAAGCTGTTGAAATTCTCTACATTATTTTGGGATCAATCTCACATTTTGGTGCAGTTTAGAGGGAGAAAATTAAGAAAATGTCTCGAGGCGTGGTGATAGGCGAAGTAATGCTTCAACAACCAACTTTAATGCAGCGAACTGACTTGCCGCTCCTGTTAGACAAATTGTTTTGCTAGGATCCGCCGCTTCTGTCATAATGAGATGATTTTAAATGCTACCAAGAAGTGGTTGGGGTAGATTCTGGATTTCCTCTCTCTCCCCTCTCATTTCTTGATATATATTGTAAAGAGGAGCTTTTTAAGGGGTCGGACATTTTTGTTTTGCATCCTCCCTTATTCCCTCGCTTGCCAGAGAATTTGTGGAGCTTTCAAACCTCCCATATGGGTTGTAATGCCAGTCTTTTTGCCTCTTGGCCACCTTTACAGAATGATATCTTGTATCGACTCGTGAGCAATAATATATGTGTTGTGATTGACTCTCGACCCTCTCATGTATTCATTGTTGTCATTTTGATCTCTTATTGCAGTTTGGTTACCTATGCATGGTGTTTGTATTGCATCTATGTGGTCTGTGTTAAATTTGCAAAACGAGTGTCTAACATTCCTCGGTGCATCACCTTTGTAGTTTAGGTTTTATTCTATGCATTTCCTTACCCTGTCTCCTTGGCAAGTTAGATTAGGTTTTAGCAAACCCTCTGCATTTTTTGTGTGCATCTGAACAGAGGAATAGGAACCAGCCTTCTCTAGAGAATCTTTTCTCATCTTTACAAGTCCCACACTTGGAGAAAAGATTCCATGTTGTGCAATCACATTGGATTCTGAACATCAACCTAGAATCCCGATTTACATCTAGGGGTGTCTTTGTGAGTCTGCTGCAATGACACTAGCTTAGGATTCCGTAGGATAGTCCTTTTTAGGATCCCGAATCCTTCGTATCTGTGAATAGGCTATATTTTCGTGTTCGTCGGTAATGTCTTGCCATGATTGATCTCCAAGGACCCAAGCACAACATTCAACTTGAATGAAAATATGTGCACACAAAAACCAAAGAACTTGTAACAACAAAGTTCGGTCATTATGTCTCTTAATTCATGGAATTTCAATTTACAATTCATTCAACAGAGAAAAATTTACAACACTCCTTGGATCACTGAAATTGAACCAAGGATGAGTCGATTAATATTTAAGTTTACAACTCTTAAACCGAATTGCGGTTCATCTAAAAGAAGTGAAAAATATATTCAAGGAAGCCAATCTAATTCAAATAAAGGATCTTAAGAATAGAAATGATTTTTCCATATCAAGCATGATCTCCAACAATCAAAAGAACATATCTTTATAAGGAAAATCACATGTCAACACTTGAAATGCAAAGGAGGAAAATAACAACTATCAAGGGTGTTACAAAATCCACATACCCAACCGTTTCAAGTATTTCCACCTTTCTTAACCTCTTCCTCTACATTCTCGAGTCTTCTTAGCCATATTTTGAGCCTAACTACACCTTCCTCACTCTTTTTGAAATCAAAGAGAGGCCCAAAAGCCATTTTTATTAAGTTATTTCCCATTTCCCATGCCACTTTATCGGTTTCACCCCTATACTGGTGTCGGTCACTGCCCGATATCGGTCTTTGTGTCATTTTATATCCTCTGACCAGTAAGCCTTTAATTCAACCAAAACCAACCCAGACCTCACCTGATTAGTCCTAGACCCTTTATTAGACCTCTATCAGACCTGCAAAACCTAGAACAACCTACCAAACCTCTAGATCTAATCGTAACTTTTCCTGTTAGATTAGATTTACTTATTGTATTAGCATGAGATACCTAAATCATACAACTACAATAGGATTTCCTTATTTCATGGTATTTGTTGCATTAAATTGTATTTGAAAGTGGATTGATAGCCTTCTAGGAAGCACCTCACTTTCTCGGATCTAACACTCACTAGGTAGTCCACTAACCTATATTATTAATGTTATTTTGTGGTCTTGTTGTGTTTCTTACAGGTCGTTCCTCCTAGCCAAAGGGAATCTCTCCACGATCAACTTGGATCAAAAGTCAACAACGCACACATTCTACCTTCAAACTTAACTTTTATTAGTATTCTCCTAAGCTCTTACCTTATCTATTTTATGAAAATATTTGGTGAAACATTTTTGGCATGCCTCGATGGGACCCATTTTGGTTATTTGTATTGTTCATTATTAGGGAATTATTGTGTGTTTATTTATTTTGGAAAGAGAGTTCACATTAATTCTTCTCCCTCGAAACATTCTTTTCTCCTACTTATCTCGGTGAAACTTGTAGTTTGGATTAAAAAGAATACTTCTTTTTATTTTGTATTGCATTAGTGAAAGACATACTCTTGCCTATTCATTATTGCACTCATTGAATATAATTTGTGCATTTGGGTTTAAAATCTTTGCATCTCATTTAAATTGTGGGAAACCTATATGTTGGAAGTCATGACCAGCTGATGGTTGACAAATTGAACCATAGCTTACATTTGGCTCACTCTCTCTCTATACCAAAACATTGAAAATAAACTACACATTTCTTAAACAACATCTTTCCCAAAAGAAGTTGTACATGATCACACAATCAGAGGATTGACAGTGGGCTCTAGCTAGTTTTCTAGCTAGTCATCATATCAGAGTAGGGCCTCGAGTACTGCAAAGTATATATTAGGGACACCATGCCAAAACTTACTTGAAACCAGCCATAGTTGTCAGTTTCCATAGGGCACCTTCGGTAACCAAAAAATCTATTCTATTCACAAGTCAGTCCTAAATGACATAAGCCACAACATAAAATCTACACCATAGGATTTTGTGTTTGTTATATTTTGCTTGATTTGTGTTTTGAGGTGTGAGTTCATTTTATTCATTTTTTCTCTCCCTACATACTCCATAATCATAGTTGGTGTATTCTAACTATTTTTGAGTGTGTTAGGACTAATCATTGTCATACTCGGTCTCTAAGTTGGTCTTTTTATTTGACCTAAATCACCAAAAATTCACTTTTTCCATTTTTCATAGATTTCACAGTAACCGGTGTTGGTCTAGTGACCACCATCGTTTTAGCATCTCATCATCGTCGATTTTAGGCTATTTTGGTCATTTTTTCCAAAGTAGCATTCAATCTCTATTTCCTTTCTTTCTATGACTTCCTTTTTCACTTTACTATATTTTTGAGTCTTTGATATTACCTTCAGAGCCTAGTTCTACTTTATTTTTATCATTTATTGCCAGATTTACCAATCTTTCATTTCTCTATAGTAACTAACATTGGTCTAGCCGATCGATGGTGATTACCACCAAACTAGTGTCGGTCTCTAAGTTCTGATTTTCAATCAAAACAACAATCAAATCACACCTTTTAGACCCAATTTTCTCCATTAATCCTATGTTTCTACATCATTAGCAGGGCTCGAAATACTCATTATGTTATCAGTCACATGGTTTTGACTCGTAAATAAGCCAACACTCTCGTGTTTCATGTTATCTGCTAGTCTCTTCCACCTAGCCCATCGCCCCCTTCCATCTTATCATCTATGAAACCCAATCAGTCTCTTGCCATACCCACTGATGATGAGGATTTTGTGAGATTCCTTGACCACAACCCCACCGCTTTGTAGTATTATCTTGCTCATTCATCTACTCACAATTCATCAAGAAAGCTTGTATACAACATGCCTATGTCCATTCCCCCTACTCTTGCACCCACTTCGCATCAATTACTAACAATTTGGCCTTACCCTCTTCCACCTTACAACATGTTATTTCCCATCTTAACCCTAAATCATCGATATCTACCACACCTAGGTCATTTGTCACACCTTTCACATTTTTCACTCCTATAATGTGAACTATGCCTTTATCAACCACCTTGAGTGCAAGTTTATATGCACCTTCCACTTCTCATATACCTATTGCATCTCAACCACCATTGGTTTCGATAACCCACACTCCCTTCCAAAATATTGCCCTCTTCATCCTACAATCTTTTCCTCTAATTTCTATGAGAGTATTTACGTCTACCCCACCTACTTATACTTATCACCAATAGCCCCTATTTCATCTAATACTTATTTAGGTAATTTCTCTCTACATCTATTTCAGCCTATGCCCCTTTATCAAAATTTTCATACTTGGCACCACCACATACTGGTATGACATCCACATCATACCCACCTTATCTACCCTCTTATAGTGTAGGGGGTGCCCCATCATCACAACCTACCAATGATCTTATCAAAATTAGGATGGATAAGATGCCGACATTAGAAGCATTTTTCTGCTCTAGCGTAACTCTCGACGTGTGATGAGATTTACAATGATCCCATTCACCCATATGTTCCGATTCATCCATACCCTGTCCATTAGGAAATTCCTAAATTAAACTAATTTAATAGAAAATAATACCTACAACAGCACTTCTGGTCTTTTAAACATGTGTGTTATCTAATCACTCTTGATGACGCTTTGCTCTTTTAGACATTCCTAACATCCTTAAGGGGACCAACTTTAGATTGGTATAGTGCTCTACCAAGGCACTCCATATTTTTATTTAATCAGGTAGCTCAAGATTTTCTAGACCACTTTTATATTAACATTGTCAAAAAGGTCACCATTCACTAACTTGTTTCCACACGCCAAGATGAAGATGAATATATCACATATTTTGTTGGCCATTGGTGAAGCTCGATTAATCAAATCACATTAACATTAAACCAGATGGAGTTAATAGAGTTGTTTACCAAAGCCTGTGCTAGACATGTCTTGCCAACTCTCTAAGTCCAAATCTTCCGTACATTTGACGAGGCATTCACTATGGTCCGAAAACTGAAACTCATTCCATCAAGAGAAGAAGATATAATTGTGTAACAAGAACACTCCATTTAAATCAAATAATACCTATTCTTCTTCTAAACCAAAAATAATTATTCTAAAGAAAAAGGATCTACCAATGCAGTAGTTTTGAAATCCAACCCATCTCATCCATCAAACCAATCAAAACCTTCTTCCAATTTTTCTCCTATTCAGGATTTTCAATTTAAGCGGGAAAAACGAAAATATAATTCCATAGGAGAAACCCACTCTTCAGTTTTAGAAAAACTTCTAAAAATTTTGAGCAATCACTCTTCCACCCATAAAACCACATAATGGTTTTGAACCTTCTCACCCCGTGCCTACATGGTACAAAGAAAATGATTACTATAACTATCATCACATTATAGGTCATAACGACAGTAATGGTATAAATTTTAAAAACATCATCCAAGAAATGTTAGATAATGGAGCTCTTGTCTTGGATAACCCTAATGTACCAAGTAATCAAAACCTTCACATCTTCAATAATTTGTTCCCAAATCACACCCCATCATCTAACCAAACTAGAGAAACTTTGACTAGTGATAGTAACATTCATGAGGTTCATGCCATTTTCAACATCATATCCACTCCTTCTACTCAATTTCCTCCCATTCCATCTATCAATGATATTCTTTCACGAGCTACTTCATCCATGGAGGGACCTATTTTATGTAATCCTCTACCCATAGAGGAGTCCCCTTATCTTCGCATCCACACACAAAGGATTCCACCACATCTACCGATGTATTTTCCCACTCACCTCTCAACCTGCAAGCTTACTCTCATAACCATGGGATATTCATGCTTACCTTCTTCTTTACCAAAAGAAGAACCCATCCATCCACCTTACCTTCTCCCTTACCCATAGAAGATCCATTAGTAGCGCCCCTTCCTATTGGTGAGAATTCTCCACTGGCTTTCAAGGATCCTGTTGATCTTCTCTCGTATCTTCTATCCACAGAGGATGAAGCCAACCATTTCCCTATCTCAAAAACATTTTTTACAAGGATTACTACCAAATCAACATCATCCTCCCCTACATCAGTGTCATTCTCACGTTTTTCCGACTGCTTGGATTATGTTGACAATTCCATGCTTTGGGGATGCCTTCGACTTCTGTCTCAACTCAAATATAGATGTTGTCTGCTGAAACTTCCATAATCTATCCAAAGGTGTTTCAGAAACCAAACCCACCATGCCCATGCAAGTTGTAACTACCCCTTATTCATCACCCTTACCCACACCTAAACCTTTACCATCAAACAAAATTTTCATATGCCTAAAACCTTACCTGCGCATATATCTTCCTCCGTGTCTAGATCCATTACCACATTAGGAGTCACATGATTCTAGTCCATTCTCTGTCAAACTAGATTTAGCCACATCCTCACAAGTCATTGTCAAAAGAATATTCCCCCACCTAAGAGGAATACCCAACCTCTTAGGCCACATATAACAACTTCTCCCACTTTGCCCTA
Source organism: Taxus wallichiana var. yunnanensis (assembly GCA_018340775.1). Taxonomy (NCBI): domain Eukaryota; kingdom Viridiplantae; phylum Streptophyta; class Pinopsida; order Cupressales; family Taxaceae; genus Taxus; species Taxus wallichiana. Next base: position 221,543,524 of record CM031236.1, on the reverse strand, counting down.
TGTCATCTTCACCACTTCCATTTATCCTAGGTCCCCACCCATCAACCTTGGTCAAGAAGCCTCCTACCCAAGGTAAACCAAAAACACAACAGCCTACCTCCTCATCACGATCCTTTGTTCCACCCAAATTACCTACACATCCTACACCTTATCTATTACCTACATCCTTTCTACCTCCTATACCTACACCACTTTTTATATCCTCACCATTACCCATGCCATTCTATTCTCATCAAACAGTCCCTTCCACATTACCACTTATCACCACCTTCACTGCACCTCCATTATTGCCTTGGATAACATGTCCCCTTTCACCACTTTCCTTCCCTTCTACATCAAGCACTCCTTCACCTTTACCTAAGAAGGTGTAACCCAAACCCAAAACCCAAATTTACCTTCCAAAGAGGTAGTTAAACTTACACCGCCTCTAACAACTAGTTCACCTACTACACCTTTACCTAAGAAGGTGTAACCCAAACCCAAAACTGTTCTATTCACTAAATGAGTAGTAAAACTTACTCAACCTCTAATTCCACCTACATTGACGCCTCTCCCACCAAATTCACCCACACTTCCATCCAAACCCACACTTCACATTTTTATCCATTGGTAGGGTCTTATGCCAACATCTTAGCTAACCTTTTAGAAACCTTTTTCATCACATTGCCACCACTTAGACCTTATGACCCACTCAAACCTAAACTAGAAGGGTTTGATGATACCAAAATTTTCTCTTACCATCGTGTGTCAAGGAATGATGTGGAAAATTGTAAGGCTCTTAAGACTATTATTCTCCAACTATGTCCTCTCAAAGAAAACTTTGACGATGATGATATTTTAGATGAGGAACCTATTCCACCTACACCTATCACCACATATCCTCATCCCTTACCTATTCAATGACCTCCATCTCTACCTCCATAACCCTTTTATCCTCCTCCAACATTTGAGATCAATATGGTCTGCATCAGAGAGCTAGCCAAACCTCCACCAAAATGCCAATGCACCGCATTGCTTTCACAAAACCATTATATTCCCTCACCATATTTTTTCCCATCCTGTCACTACACCTTTCACGACTCACCTTCTCCTTCACCATAGATCAATATGGTTCAAGTTACCACTCAATCCTAGAAGGAAAAAGGAAAGGAGAAAATAACTAGCTCATCCACTACTCCTTTACCCAACATTCCATTTGCACCATCACCCAAAATCACCATTTGTGGACCCACATACCCTATTTCTCATGAGGTTTCCCATTGATGCAACCTAGAATTAAGTAATATAAACCCAATAAGACCCTAGATGTGTTGGAACATCACTTATCCTAGACTGAGCACTCACCCAAAGCACAAAGGTACCAGGTCCCTCTTTAGGGTTGTTGTTACAGGATGTTAGCATGATGAAGACTTAATACATGCAATTCCATTACTAACACATCATTCTACAGAGCATACTAGATCTATACCTAAGGGAGAACATAATTAATTATTAACCATGATGAGATCAAAAACATACTAGATTCGAAACACATAGAACTAACACTTAGATTCATCCAATATCCTCCATTATATTAAATGCAATAAGTATACAAAAGCTTCATTACAATAACAGTAGTATGCGCATAACAAATTTAATAACATAATCTCCCTATGTATGCATATATCTATCCCTCTCTACCTTCTTTCTACTACATAGTTTACTACATACTTATAAGGGTGGGGACTTTCCCTTCACCGCTTATCCAATCCAAAAATAGGTCACATGTTATTATTATCCACGCGCCATTACAAAAATAGCCACACATGCAAGTGTGCTAACAATAGACTATTGGTAGTTAACGATAGTAGTAGATCTATTTCTGGCATGAGTCCATGCAAAGTTCTTCATATCTGATCCTCCAAAATAGCCAATGCATGATGTGAAAGTCTCCAATCAGTTTGAGTTCTCCACAAGCTATCTCCAAAAATAGATCCTCGTTGTGAAAATGGCTAAGTCCCTAGTCTGTTTCTATTCTTAGTGTGTGAGCCTTTCCAATACGTCTGTGCCTTTGAATTTTCTTCTCTCCCACGTGAACCTTCTATATTTCCTTTACTAAGTGCTAGGGTCTAACTAATCAACATTACCCCACACTAGTTATATTACTACCCCAAAATGGTTGTCTCCAAAATGAATCAAAGAATAGAAGAATAGAAAGAATTTGGATGAATGAAAGAATGTTTTTAACCTATAGTTTCTTCTTCTACAACTTAAAAATTAATTTAGGATATTCCTCCTTTATCTCGGCCTCCAAGGTCTACCACTCAATGAGTTCTTCCTCTATTTTTTCTAGAATTTCCACAACAATGGACTCTAGTTCATCTTTTACAATTTCTCCTTTCTCATTCTGCAAGACCAACACAATGCTAGACATTACAGTCATCCTTCCCTCTAGCAAATCCATCTTCTGTGTAATGAGTTTCCCAAGCTCCTCTAGCCAATCCTTGTGTGGTTCTTGGGTTGTTGCCAAGGCCTCGCGCTTCTGTTTAACCATTGCTAATCTTTCTGCATGGCCCAATGTGTCATCCTTCATGGCCTTCAAGACCTCATTGTCTTCTAAAATGGTCATGGTCCTTATAATAGCATCTAGGATTGTACAGAGTTTCAAAGCTTGGTCTTCCTTCTTTAGTTCTTCCCGTAGCACTTGTAACAATCCTTCATATGATGCAATCTTCCACATCATTGAAGCCTTTTCTTGTTCTACTTCATTTATTAGATCCTTTGCACTTTGGAATGAGCAAGATGTTCATGTTCAAGCACTAAGTCCACTAATGTACTTACATAGTGTATTACCGAAGGAAATGTCTTTGGTACCTTTGGCTCTAGGTGTGGCCTAGCCTTCATGACATTATCACCAATTTCCTCGAGGCTGATAAATACAACATTCTTCTTCTGCGCTAAGTCTCTTTCCTATGTTAGGTGCACTATCTCCTCATCCTTAGTTTTGATCTCTCCCCTTAACATCCTAATTATGGAAGCTTTGTCCATATTCCGTCATGCCACTTCTGTCAAGACTTTTACCAAAGCATTGCTTACTTGTTCATCGAACATAATAGTAGGCTTTACTGTTATGTGTCTAGCTTGAGGTGTATTTTTCAACCTCCTTGACGTGCATGACTCCTCACACACATAAAAATCTGGTTCCTCCATGTGTGTGTGCATCGACCATGATAATTTCTTTCTTGTGTGCACTATTTCCATATCCTCATCCATTAACTCCAAGCCATACAACTCCTTTTGTGTCATTGTTCTCTGGAAGTAGGTGTAGAATATTTTACTTATGTCCTCGGCATAGCCCATGGCTGGTGGAATGTATTCCCCACTTTTTCTTTTCAACCTAGGCTACTTAGGAACTTGAGCTTCTAGATTTGGGACTTGTGTTTCCATGTCCTGAGTAGTCTCGGTAGTTGTCTCATATGTTCCCTTTTCTTCCTCTTCTCCTTCCTTCATTTCTTCATCTTGTTTTCCTACATTCTTTGGAGGTGTAGGAGAATTTGCGCACTTTCCTCTGACTCTTTTGCTTCCTCATTCAATTTTAGTTTCCTTCTCCTCTTCTTAGTTGTCTCCTTCATGGAGAGATTTGAGGTGATCTACGCACTATTTGTGGAGTAGCACCTTGGGTCCTTGTCCTCCTAAATACTCTCTTGAATCGATGCTCTCCTTGGTCCACACCTAAGTCCTCTTCATCCTCCTCTTGTGGCCGAGGTGGTGTAGTTGTGCATGCTTAGCTTCATCCTTATTTGTAGGATGTCTTCTACCTTTACGTTCCAAACCACACTATCCTCATGCTCCTCCTCTTCATCATTGACTTGAATAGTTTCTGTGGGCTTGGGTGTTGGAATATTTTCCATTGTATGCTTACCCTTTGGTGGCCCTGGGAGTGCGAACTCATCCTCCACATACTTGGTGTTCTCCAACTTGGGTTTGAGTTACGGTACATAACCACTACTCTCCGGTGTCCCCAACTACTAAGATTACAGGCTTCATGCTTATAATATCTGAAATAAGTATTTCAATGTATGCATTGCACCCTGGATATACATACTTCTTCCTTAGAGTGTGGTAGTCATAATCTACCTTGTCCACATTGAAAGTTAAGTGGCACACATCTGAGAACTAATGAAATGATGCTTGGAAATACCTTGTATGAAGGCATATGGCAGTTTGCACCATGGGCTCCAAGCCCCATCCTTCATCACAAACCACGCGATGCAAAAATGTTGGTATATGGAAAATGAATTGTCTTACCCACCACGGATGGTAAATCCTTTGGTATGCACCACTCTTCCTTGAACTCCACACGAGTCTATCGTACCACATCTCTACCCTTTACTTGAATGGTCCACTCATTGATCCATCACACAAGTACTTTCCAAACCTCTCCGCATGTGACTTGTGTTCTATGGGGTACTCCCAAATCTTCTCCTTTGGTCCATCAGGCACCCCAATCTCCATAAATACTAAAGACAATAATACAGTGCCAAAACTTATTATGTCACCTGTCCACACATCTTCAATGATTATCTTTTCTATGTGATCCACAATGTTGTAGAGAACTCCTTGAGACATATTCTTGGTGACGTACAACCACATTGTGTTTACTTATGACCACCTTCCTTGGTTATTTAGCTTTGTCACAAGATGTGTAGCTACCTATACTACTGGGTATTTCTTCAACTTGTCAATTTCCATGCCACACGGGCCCTTGGTCTATCCTAGATCCTTCCTCATCTCCAGGATCATGGAATTATCAGTTAAATCATTATCCAGATCCAACCCTAAGGACCTTAGTCCTGTCACCATTGAAATCAAAGCAGGTTGTGATTCTTACCCTCCGTCTAGTGAAGTAAAAGAAGTCCTCGTGGACTCTTCTCATCAACCATCGATACAATGGCTCATACTTTCCAAATTAATACATCTCATACAACTAGTAGACCTCATTCTGCTTCTATAATTTCTCACTAGTGTCATCGTATACTAGCATATCCTCTGTCATGCGCTTGTTTTTTTCGTTCTCAATAACACATCAAGATCCTTCTTATTATCTAACATTTGATGGTTGTAGTCATTGATTTTACATTGGTGGATATGGGAATCCCATTCTTGTCCCACAATCATGCCCTCTGGATATTGCATTTCTGAGAAATTACTCTCGGGAGCAATTTCTTCTTCCATTTCAACCTTCTTCTTCCCTTTATCTCATGTTTTGGGTGCTTTCTTTGGTGCCATTCAAAAATATCTCTTCCTTCTATAATTGAGCAAGTCAAAACCCTAGTTGAAATCTTCATGCCCTAGTGGAAATCATGTGCCCTAACTCGTTTGTAACACATCTGCTTCTCTCAAACCCTTCTCCTATGGGAACGCAAGCTTCTCCTACGCATAATCCTTTTCTCCATGTCTAGTTTCACACTCTTCACACCTCAACATGATTGCTCGGCTCATTCACACATAACCATTTTCAAATTCTCTCAATTGTAATGGTAAAATTGAACTCGCATCCCATCCTTATATATAATTTCAAAATTTAGTTCATTTATTGCTCCTTCACCTACCTAATGTCCTCTCATTTATTGACCAATTTTGTTCTTTCCATGCATTACATCTTCACCCCAACTATAACCTTCTAGCGTGCCTTCCTACCCTTTGGTAAGACTTCTTCTCTTCAATGTACTTCCTTTCACCCAAGTACATTATCACTGCACCTTCCACTGGTAGTTGTTATGGCCTTTGCTTACCTCACGTTATATTGTCCCTTCATCCATCTCCATCTTTGGTCACTTTTTAGAAGTAATCCTTTGACTTGAATAGCACCCATAATAGTTATTATTTTCACCTTTCAATTCCAACTAGTCTTGTACCTAGATACCAATAATCCACCCCACACTAAAAGTATGTGTAGTTCTCTGCATAGAAATTATTCAAATAGTAATTAGCTTTGGTGCATAAATGTACTTATTACACAACAAACCAACTAAATTAACAAAGCATAGCAATAAAGAAGGAAACACATTAAGGGAATGCATAATTGAAAACCTAATCTAAATGGAAATACTTGCCTTATTACAAACACCAAGAAGACTTATTTATAGTAGGGCTTCAGCCTACTCCCGTTGAAGTAACCGGGTAGCCGTGTTCCATCAAGTGCTTCTAACTAGCAAGCACCTATTTCAAGGATGTAAGTGATAACATACGGCCCCAACCAATGTACCTTAAGTTTTCCTAGATGGCACAAAAACTTAGAATCATAAAGGAGCACCATTTTTCCTATCTCAAGCTTTTTATCCTTGATGTTCCTGTCATTCCATGCTTTCTGATTGGCCTTCTCTTGTTTTTGACTCCAATGTGCTATGGCTCATCACTCATCTAATTGGATTAACTTTTCAATCCACTCTTTTAATGCTTGTTCATCAACAAGACCTCCAACACATGTAATAGGAAAAGAAGGTAACATAAATTCCATAGGAAGAATGAATTCTACGCCAAACACTAACTGAAATGGTGTGGCTTTGTTCAATCTTTTATATATTGTTCGATATGCCCAAAGTACTGTAGAAACTTTATCATCCCAATCCTTTCTTCCAACATCATAGATTTTTGTCAATGTCTAGCTCAAATTTTTTTGAAAGCCTTAGCAGTTCCATTTTCCTAAGGATGATAGGGTGTAGTCTTATGGTGTGTAATCATGAACTCATCCAATAAAATTATGATTGTCTCATTAAAAAAATGTGTGCCCCTATCACTAGTCAAACTTAAAGGACATCCATACCTTGTAATAATATTTTCCCATAAAAAGCTGACTATTTTAGCTATTATACAGTCCTTTGTAGGTGTTGCTTTTTCCCATCTTGTCAGATAATCTATGCATGTTATGATGGAGCGTGATCTAGTTCTACATGCATCTGGTGAAATAGGACTCATTAAATCTATAGCCCATTTCTCAAATAGTTTTGTGTTAGTAATAGGTCTCAGAGGCATTTCATCTTGTTGACCCTTGTTTTCCAAGACGTTGACAATGATCACATGCCTTACAATATTCCTTACAATCTTTATACAGGGTCTCCCACCATAATCCTACGAGTAAAATATTACACGTAGTGGCATCATCGACATAATGGCCACCTGCAATACCACCATGATCCTCTTCCATAATATCTGTGTGCTCATGTTCTAATATAAAATGACACAATACCTCATCTCGGCCTAATTTGTACAATTCATCACTGATTAACATATAAGGTGTAGCATGTATAGCAAGTTGTTTCTTCTCTAATGATTTCATTCCTTCGAGTGTCATCCCTGTTCATAGAAAGACAACAATCTCCTCTAGTTGTGATGGTGCTCGTTATAACTTTGTAAGTTATGCATCGGACATGGTATCTTTAATCACATATGCTTCTTCTCCTGATTGTATTCTTGATAGATGGTCTGGTCTAGAACTACTTTTCCCTGGTTTTACCACAACTTGTGAAATCAAATTCTTGAAATAAAAGTACCCATCTACATATGTGCCCTTGTAAAAAGGTTTTTAACCAAATACTTCAATGCCATGTGATCTGTATAAAATAGAAATGGTGTAGCTAGCATATATTGTAGGAACTTGTGTAATGCATAGATCATCGACAAAGCTTCAAAATATATAGTTGTGTAATTCTACTCTGCAGAAGTCACTTTTCTACTAGAAAAATAGATAGGATGATCTATAATACCTCCTCCAGGTTGAGCTAACACCATGCTAATGGTCATGCCAGAGGCATCCACATGTACATGAAATGGTTTTTCCCACGAAGGAAAATGAATAATAGGCATGTTAGTAAGTTTTTCCTTCAATGTCTCGAATGCACACTATTGTTGTTCTCCCTAATAAAACATACCTTTCCCTTTTAGTAACTCTTCCAATGGTGTGTAACTTTGGTATATCCCTTGATAAACTTTTTGTAATATCCTGTATGACCCAAAAATCTACACACCTCACTTTGACTGATAGGCTCCCTTAGGCTTATAATGATTGCAACCTTTGCTAGATCAACCAATAAACCCTCCTTGCAGCTTATGTGTCCTAAAAGTATTCCAAATGGTGTAGAAAATATGCACTTCTTGATATTCAAAGAGATACTCAACTGTCTACACCATTCAAACATTAAGCGCAAATTGTCACAATGATCCTTAACTAATCCATACACCATCTAGTCATCTAAATAGACTTGTAAGAAGTTGTGAATAAATTCCTTGAATGCTTGAACAACTATGCACGAAAATATAGTGGGTGTATTTTTCAGACCAAAATCCATTATAGTATAGGTAAAGCTACCCCATTCAGTAGTAAATGTAGTCTTTTCCTGATCCTCCCGGCTATTAAAACTTGATGACACCCAAAGAACCCATCTATAAATGAATAGATTTCACACCCTGCAACACCTTCTAGTATTTCCTCAGTCAATGGCATAGGAAATGGATTAGTTACACATGCAGCATTCAGCTCCCTGTAGTCCACGCATATCCTAATCCTTCCATCCTTCTTGATATTGATCACCATTGGAATAACCCATTCTGACTCATCAAGGGGTCTGATAATCCCAAACTTTAACATTTTATCAATATCTTCTTTGAACTTTTCACGCAAGTTGGGGTTCATCCTGTAGGGTCTCTTTCTAACTAGGTGCGCACCTTCTTTAAGCTTTATCTTCATCTCCCCTAATGATTCATACATGCCTTTAAGTTCATGGTACCCCTAGGGAATAAGTCCTGGTAATCCCTTAGTAACTCTATGATTTTTTCCACTTCAAAGTCTGACCAATAGTCTCCAATTATGGCCTCCTTAGGTTCAATATCCGTTCTAATATTCACCTACTTTTTCGTCATAGGTTCATGATAGGCACGCGTGGTCTTATCCACACTATCCAGTACCTCACGCCTCCTTGTTGAATGGTTTGTATCCAAATCTTCTACTTCTTTTTCATCCACTATGTAGACCATTTTTCCTTTCTCTTTCTCAAGGCAAGCATTTTGAAGTAATGTTACATAGTCCTCTAGTTCTTTACACAAGACGCACTCTTGAGTCTTCCTTATCTAATAACTCCCAAAAGAATTCTTCATCCTTGGCACTATCTCCCATAGTTAAGTTCTTTATGACTTTTAATGCTTCTTCCACTAGAGGATTTGTAGAGAAGAAGTCAAATGTCTAGGCCATTTCTGTAATTAAATTTTTCCAATTTCTACTTTCTCTATGAAGTTACATACATATACATACAAAGCACACATGTAGCCTTGTAAAGTGGAATAAAAATTTTGCACCTATAGCGAAGGTGGTAAAGCTTCCTACCCTTCTACCTAGAGTCTCTCACACTTCTGAATGTGGTGCTAAACATGATGATTACCATGATAAATACTTATTTGAGTAGGTAAATTGCTTCTAAAGAACCTAGTAGTAAGAGCAATCCTAATTTCATTCCATCCAACAAGATTATCCTGTGGACCACCCACCAACATGTTATTGTCCCACGTAGTGTATATGCGAGCATATTTCTTCTTTCTAGTGGGTCTATCCATTTTTCTTCCATGGCACACATGAAATACCATGGGATCCCCTTCTCTTGTGTAACAAGGTACGAGTTGTGACCTATCCTCTTGACATAACGTGGTTTTGTGCCTCGAGGAAAGATTATTTTTACTTCGCACCCTACTAACTCATAAGTGTTGTGAGCCCAATTATCATAAGAAACACTTGTAGTATCGCTAATAGACTATGTATCCTCCCACTAAATTAGTCCTTCTTTGGTTAGTTCAATCATCTCTCGATCTTGGATGACACATACATAAATCCCATTCAGATTTTCTTCATTTAAGGGATACACATAGGACACATATTTTCCATCTATTAAAGGGATAATAACTCTCTCCTCCTTGTTTTAAAAACTGATATAGCCCTTGTTGAACCGAATATCATCATTATTTACATAGAACCAAGGACACCCTAATAGAGATCTAGGAAGCTATCTTATTCTATCAAAGCACTAAACTTAAAAGTCTCCAGTGAACTTGGCTCCTTGTATGGTAATGCATGCATCTTTCAAAACTCGATGGGAGTGGCCTTAGTACAATTAGCCATAAAAATGTATTAGAGGATGGCTACATGGGGTTCTTCCCATTTTTACCCATGCATCTAAGGTAAGAACATTGAATTCTACACCTATATCGGTCAGTATATTACTTAATATCCACCCTTCCACAACAACATTTAGATTGATTTCTTTGACATAATCTAGGCTATGGGGGGAAGATTCACATGTAGGATCTTCCATCCAGTCTCAATACTTGTGCACAGTGTATTTCCTTTTATCCAATCCCCTAATAATGGAATGATATTTTCTGGTGCAACATTTTACACACTTCCCTTAAGTCATCTATATCAGTTTGGACTGTCTCTGATACTTTCTTTTGCTCTATCTTCCGTGATTGCTCTTTTAAGTACTGTATCTCTCACCTTTGATGATTCCTTATAACTTTCATGGTTTCTTGATAAACCTCCTTCTGATAGGTAGGATCTGGGTACTGTGCATGAAGAACTTCTTCTTTAGTTTTGGTAGGTTTCTACTGCAATGTATCCATGGCGCTTACCACCTCAATGCGGGTCATGATCTTCACTTGAAACTCTTCGGACTCTACCGCCAACTTGGGCATCCATTGATTTTCCATAACACGTTGTATCCTAACCATCCCTACGCCTTTATTTTCTTGTCTATGTTTCTATTCAAATGCTCATATAAGCTTGGGCACTCCTCATAGCTATGGTTCTTTCCACAAAAAGAACATGTAAGATTCTGAGGACATTTGCACCTATAGCGGTGGTTAAGAGATCCACATGTATAACATGTTCCACAAGGGAACACACTTCTTCCACCAACATGGCCTTGTCCTCTGAATCCACCATGGTATCCTTGACCTCTGCCACGACCGCCTTCAAAACGCCCTTCATTTCGATCATAGCATGCCTGATTGTGATCCCGGTCCTGATGTTCATTCTTTCCCTTAGAGTTATCTGAAACTCCCGTCATCGTACACCAATATTTATAGCATCATGGATCTTTCCAATCAGTCGGCATTCTTACGTATCATGAGTTATGGACATCTAGATTTTACGGTGGCTTGAAACATTCTTTCTTATCACATGTTGTAATAACAGGCATCATCTAGCATCATGGTTTAAATGGCATATTTCACAATCCATCAAGAATAAGCGTAACGTTCTACGAGAAAACCATCCTTTATGTGACCTTCTACTTCACAATTTGTGCACCAAATCCTTGTACACTCTCATATGATGAATTTGCTAATAGTTTCTCTAATTGCTTTTCCATAGCTATGATTTGTGCTTCTAAAAATTGGCTCACTCCAATGTCTATGCTTCCAATTACCTCAACATGTAAAGCTACTTCAAGTGCTTTACGAGATCGATGGATGTCTTATGTGAAAATGCCCTCCTAAATTTGTAATTAGGCCCCTAATGAACCATTGTGCATGTTGGCTAGCGTGTATGTCATAAGAAATCTTAGATAGCAATGTTTTAAACCATGCATCATACTCTCTAACAATTTTGGTAGTTCCTTAATTAATATCCTTGAGCACACTTATACTCTTCTACTCAAATTCAGGGATGTGAAACTCTTTAAGGAATGCATATTTTAAAGTTGTATAGTCTATGCAAGTCGATCAGGTCAAACTTTCTATACCAACTATGTGTGCACCCTTGTAATGTAGTAGCAAATTGGCTTGCCCTACTTTCATAAACCATGATTCCTTTTGTGCGCCACATTATTTCAAAAATATGTACATGTTCATCAGAATATTATATGCCCCTATACTTTGGAAGACAAAGATACATCTCCATGTAAATATTCTGGGGTTGGTGCGGATCCTTACCCACCCGATCTAGAACCTCCTGTGTTTCCCCTACCTCTAGAACCACTAGATCCACCGGAACTTGAGCTACCTATGCCTCCTGATCCTGAACCTATGGTTGGTGTTGAAATAGAAGATGTAGTTCCTTGTGTCTCAATAGTAGAACTGAATTATACCCCGAAAGTCTATGAAACATTACCATTTCCATAAGATAGTCCAAAAAATGGCACACTTGAATTCTACGCCCGATGATACACTAAAAAGTACTCCCACATGATAATGAATTTATTTGCACTTTGCCATTACTATACCTCTTATAATACTCACTCCTACTCTTCCACTACTTTGGAATTAGAGTGCTAACTACTTGTTGTACTAAATGTTGGAAAACCAAGTGCAAGGGCAAGGTTTCTAGGTGGATTTAGATGCGCACCACGGCCCAAGTCATCTTTGCTGGCACGTTCCTATGTGAGGCCGAGGAGGGTTCCCTATCATGTTTTCCCAAATGGGGGAGTTCTTGAGGCTCGGGTTCCATGTCTTCTACGTGAAATTCAACTCCTTCCCAAACTATCTTTCTCCACAACGCCATTTTCTCTACAACCTCTCGCTACTTCTCGATCTCCCTCTCACGTGCCTCATTATACTTAAGCTGACTTTCCTCTCTTTTTCATTTTTTTCCAATAGGTCTACCATCCTTCACCAAACCTGGTCCTACCCCCACACATGGTGAAGTTTAGTTAGCCATCGGTTTAATCTCTAAATTCAAAGTTACCATCAGGATATTGATTTCTGTAGAATTCCTTATAGGTAAGTTCCCCTTGGATATCTGTAAAAACTAGAATTCAGCTACCTCTAGACATGAATAAGTGGAAATTGAGTACTCCAAGATATAACTATTCAAAACACCATGGAACCATGTATCCACAACTCAAGTCCAAATCAAATCAACATCATAAAGGGCCTGAAATTCTTCCTGTGTCCAAACAAGTGCATGATACCTCCAATTCCACTTAGATGCATAAGTAATCAACCACTCGTATAATTCTACTGGAAAAATAGTGAAAAAATCTCATATAAACTGTCATACATGTTCTATTCCACCCATACGCATGTGTTAAACTCAGATCCAGTGTTGAACCATTGTGCATATTCTTCTTCCAAATCATGTATCCACTCTTCAACACTTGCTAAGGTCAATCGGTATGTATTTATTGCGAACTATCCGTAAAATAACTAAAACAGAGGTCCCAAAAATGGAACCAATGATGTAGCCTATAATTCAATAATACAAACCCAATAAGACCCTAGACACACTAACACATCACTCTACCTAGGTGAGTGCTCACCTAAACCACGTGAAGGTACCTGTTCCCTTTTATGGTTGATGTTGCAGGATGTTAGCATGATGAAGACTTAATACATGCAGTTCCATTACTCACACATCATTCTACAGAGCATACCAAATCTATAACTAAGGGAGAAAATAATTAAGTATTAACCATGATGATATAAAAACATACTAAGTTCAAAACACAGAACTAAAACTTAGATTCAGCCAATAGCCTCCATTATATTAAATGAAATAAGTATACAAAATCTTCATTACAATAACAGTAGTATGCGTGTAACAGATTTAACAAAGATAATCTCCCTATGTATGCATATATCTATCCCTCTCTACCTTATTTCTACTACACAATTTACTACATACTTATAAGGGTGGGGAATTTCCCTTCACCGCTTATCCAATCCCAAAATAGGTCGCATGCTATTATTAGCCACACACCATTACAAAAATAGTCACACATACAAGTGCACTAACAATAGACTACCGGTAGGTAATCGATCGTAGTAGATCTATTTCCAGCCTATGTCCATGCAAAGCGCTTCATAGCTGATCCTCCAAAAATAGCCAATGTGTGATGCACAAGTCTCCAATCGGTTTGAGTGCTCTGCACACTATCTCCAAAAATAGATCCTTGTCGTGAAAATGGCTAAGTCCTGAACCTGTTTCTATTCTTCACACGCGAGCCTTTCCGATATGTCCATGCCTTTGAATGTGCTCTTCTCTCCCACACAAACCTTCTATATTTTATTTACTAAGTGCTAGGTTCTGATTGATCAACACCCATCATACAATGCTTAAAAAAATTCACCAATCTCCTCTCAAAATACCTTTGTATGACCTCTTCCAAACCTTTAAGTCTCATAGTTAGGCCCTCATTGATGTCTTACAATTTATTGAGGTTATACCTAATGACCATATGCCTGTTCCATCCATTATTACTCCTCACCACATTGCCACTATCACCACTTCAAACCCTTCCTCTACTCCTGCTACCACTCATCAAGTAGCCACTCTCAATTTCTCTCGATGATAAGATTGTACCTCCCCATTAGATGATCCTAACCCCACCCTATTTATTTATGTCTACATTGATAATATATGCATTTGAAATGTTATGATAGATGGAGGTGCCAATATCAATGTCATTTCCTCCCATGCATATAACCAAATGTGCATGCTCGCGATTACATGTATAATAACCTAGTTATGATACATTCATTCAACAATGCCATGACTTCCACCCTTGGCACCATCATTCTTAAAATTCATGTGGGCCCTTGTACCATTCTTTAATTATTCTATGTCTTAGAGGGGGAATTCTAGTATAACATGTTGCTTGGCTGACCCTGGATTCACACCATGGGTTGTGTTCCTTCAACCTTACATTGTTGTTTAAAATTTGAACATGAAGGACACAACTACACCATCCCAATCGATCCTTCACTATTTAAAACTTGTAACATGTTCTACCACCTAACGATATCCTTAGCCTAGTTAAGGAATCTACTACCACTTCCACTCCTTCTTAAGCTATTATCCTATCTACCACTACTGACGCCTTCTCTCGAATCCGCTACATCATCCACCACTTCTGCCACTACATCTTACACAACTAACTCCTCTATTCCCACTTTTTTGTAGCTTCTACAACTGATACATCAACTAATACATCTACATCTCAAACATCCAATGCTTCTTCTTCCTATCCGTTAAGAGATTCATCCATTCCTACTACCCACATAAAAATATCGATCCCTTAGAAGGTGTTTTTCAACACCTCACTCGGGGAGTACCATGTTTATAACATTGACACATTCCTTACTCCTTAAGAGTATGGTAACCTTCACCAACATCCCCACTATGATCACCACATACAAAAAAATTTCCCCTACAATCCTCCCACCTTTACACCAACTTAACGTATGGGGGACTTGATGCTTCTACCTACTCACCCAAACCACCTTCCCAAACTTGACCATTTTCCTCCAACCTTCAATCTCTCACCAACCACCACTTCACCCACACCTTCCTCCATCGTTGCACTTGGAAGGGCTTTGGATTTGGTTTCTATGAACAAGGCTGCCATACTGTCATTCCTTGCACCACCCGTAAGCATAAAGATCGAAGTGGTATTGGATTTTCCAAACCACCTTAAATAAATCTCGATTCAAACTCATTGAGGATGATAAACCTTCTCCACTCCTTTCACCTACCTCACCACCTTAGCCTATGAAGTCTATGGATCCATAATCAATTCCTCCTACAAAATTTGTGAACACCATTTCCATGGAACCTCGACTTATCAGGATGATGGCAAGGATCCCTCTTCTCTTCCCTTCCTATATCCTGACATGATCGATGATGATACACCTTCTATTAACATCATTTAATGTTAGGACGATGATTCTATTCTTACCTACCTTGGTGTGGAAGATTCTTATATTCACCAGTCATTTCCTTCGAGACGAAAACCATGTTGAATGAATCGACCATCGAAATCAACATTCACACTTAGGATGACCCACACATTCTAAAAATAGGCCAATATTTATATTTTTTAAACAGAAGCTTTCACTTTTTTCCTTCGAGGATTATAGAAATTATTTTTCTTGGTCCGATGTTGATATTCACGGTATTCACCCAAACATTGTGGTCCTAAATATCGTAACCATTCTTGATGCCAAACCTATGAAATAGAATCTATGAAAAATGCATCCTCACATTGCCCTTCTTATCAAAGAATAACTATAACACCTCCTTTCAGTTTCCTTAATTTTACCCATTGATTATCCCCAATGGATCTCTAACATTATTCCTATCACAAAAGCAATAGGGGGACTCTGCATTTGCATGGATTTATGCAACCTTAACTTGGCTTGCCCCAAAGACAAATTTTTTCTACCTAGTATTGACCAACTAGTTATTCTCATCACCGACCATGAGATGCTATCATTCATGGATGGTTTCTTGGGTTATAACCAAATATTACTCACCATGAAAGATCAACACAAAACTACCTTTATCACTCCTTGGGGGCCTTCAGGCTATTGTTTCATGCTCTTTAGCCTTAAAAACTCTAGTGCTACATATCAAGAGGCTATGAATTATATCTTTCATGACATTGTGTATAGCATACTAAAATATTACATCAATGATTTTCTTTCCAAATCCAAAAATTGGGTTGAACACCTTACGCAGATCCTTAAGGTTGTCTTTGTCTGTCATCTCATCAAAAATTGTATCGCCTTCAACCTAAGAAGTGTGTCTTTGTTGTTCTCTCTGGAAAGATCCTTGGTCTTTTATCATTTCTTTGCATGACATTGAAGTTGATCCCACTAAAATCAAGGCTATTCTCGAGATGCCTCCACCTACTAACCTTCTTCAACTTCATAGTTTGCAAGGCAAGTTGCAATCTATTCGTCACTTTATTTCTCAGCTTTCCAATCACTGCCATCCATTTCATCATCTTCTTAAAAGTATGTCTCCTTCAAATGGGATGATGAATGCCATAAATCTTTTGAATCATTAAAGGGATACCTCCTCCAACCACCTGTGCTCATCCCACCAAAATATGACATTCCCTTTTACCTCTACATTTCTGCAATAAACCATTCATTAGTGGTCATGCTCACTCATCAAAATGAGAAACATAGGGAGTAGGTGGTTTATTATATAGGGCATAATATTCTAGACTATGAGACTAGATACACTCATGCTAAAAACTCTTCCTAGCCATAGTCTTTGTCACTACCAAACTTTGCCATTATCTACTCAACCATAATACCTTCATTATCACCATCATTGACCCCTTGCATTACAAGTATTTTAAACCCTACCAAAAGCAATGTGCCACATGTTGGATCATACTTTTGGAAGACCTCGATCTTGATTTCATCCTTAAAAAATCCATCAAAGGATAAAACATTGTTGACAAACTTGCAAGCGTGCCTCTCTCTACCCCTGATGAATCCATTACTACCCTATCCCTAGATGGTATTGTTTATCAAATGAACTTATTATATTATGGTTTCAAATTCCAACATGGGGTGGTTTAGGAGTTTTATTCCTTCCTCTTGATGGTGATCATATTCCATTATGCTTTAAACTAGATTTTGATTGCACCAATAACATCACTGAATATGAAGCACTCGTATTGGGTCTGTAAACTACCATATCCTTAGATGTTAAATCCATTAATATTTTTAGAAATTTTCAATTGGTTATGAACCAATTCAATGGTCTATATAAGTTTCATAATAATATACTTCAAAACTACAAGCATCACATTGACATGCTCTTGACTACCTTTAACCATTATGAACTTCTAACCACCCCGCATTCCACAAATGATTTCATGGATATCATGGCTTGTATTAATTCTCAAATAATAGATTCACCCTCCAAATTGAAAATTTTTATCATAGTACAAAGGTTTCAATCACCTTCTTATCTATTCCGAGATGTTAACTTTGTAGGAAACATTGAAACTAACCCATGTGACCTTTGGTATAAGTAGTTTACTAACTACCTTTCCCTTTCAGATTCTGCCTCTAAATCTTACTCACATGGACAATGATCCTTCCTTAAAATGTCTCTCACTATGTCATCATGGTTGGTCTTATCTATAAATTTTTATTTGACAGGTATCCTCTTATGATGCCTTACAATTTTGAAATCCCATACACTATTAGGGAAGTTCACAACGGGATTTTCAAAGGTCATTTCGAGTGGATTCATTATCACTAAGAGAATCCTTCACCTTGACTATTATTGGCCAACCCTAAACCAATATTGTTGTGACTATGTCAAAGATTGTATGAAATTTCAGCAACATGCTAATCTTCATCACACCCCTAGTCATGCCTTATAGATTGTACGAGACCTTTGGACTTTCTCTCAATGGGGTTTGGATCTTATTGGAGAGATTAACCCTCATTCTTCCCAATATCATCAATGGATTATCACTGCTACTAAATATTACACTAAATTTGTGGAAGTCGTACCTCTCATTTCTAAAAAAATCTAAGAAAATATGTGAATTCATCAACCATCACATCATTTTCTGCTTTAGTGTTCCTCACCACCTCATCACTAATAATGGAAAACAACTCAAAAAAAAAATCCTACGAAACTCTATGATGCCTTCGGCATTCAACTCAATTTTATTCACCTTATTATCCTCAAACAAATGGCCAAGCTGAATCAACTAACAAAACTCTAAAAAAATTCTTATGAAAGTGGTTGACAATACTGGTAAGGATTGGCACAAGCATATTCCTTTTGCGTTATGGGCTTATCGCACTAGTATTCACACTTCAACTTCTTCCACACCTTTCTCTTTGGTCTATGGGATAGAGGTTGTCTTTCCTCTCAAATTCCAAATTCCATCTCTTCATATCTCACTCAAAGATATATTCAACGATGAATATTTTTTCCAAGACCGATTGGCACAACTTGAGTTATTAGATGAACATCATCTAATTGCTCTTGATTACCTTCAAATCTAGCAAAAATGTATATGGAATGCCTACAAACACGTGTCCAAGAATGAACCTTTAAGTTTGGTGACCTTTTCCTAAAGTAAAATCAACATCTAACAAAAGCAAAGAAAAAGTAAATGGGGAAAATTTTCACCTAATTGGCTTGGACCCTATATCGTTAATCATGCCTATGGGTTAGGTGCTTATCATTTATCTTCACTTGAAGGTAAACTTGAACCTGATCCCCTCAATGCCTTGCATATTTGACCATTCTATTGTTGAATTAATTACTAGATCACATTTTCTCTATTACAAACTTGTCCCTTGAGTACCCATCCCTTTCATTTACCTCTTTTGAGGACCAATGACTAAACATGAATTGTGTGATTATCTGTCACCTTTCAACCTTATCTTAAATATGAGTACCATGTCTCTACTCATGACATGGTTCTCATGGATACTTTTCATTCTTGTTAGGATGGAATCCCATGGTTGTTTGTCACTTAAAACACCTCTTGCATAGTTAACCTTTGTGTGTTATGGTTTTGCCTTCATAAAGGAAGCCTATACTCCTCTATAGTCTTGTCCATGACCTAAAAGTCCAAAGACATTCACAAGTAAAATGGGATTGAACTCCTTGAGTTAAACTTCTTGTAACAAGATGATTCCCTCAAAAAGGACATCTATCTCTCTATCTCACTGCTATAAATAGACTGCTCCATCGAAGGACAACTATAAAATTCATCCCTAAAAAAAAGTCTATCTAAAAAGAAGCCTATTCTTGTACAAATGAAAATTAAACATTCTAAATTTTACCACATTGATCAACTTCACGAAGACCTCAAGGATTCATTCTATTCATCCCACATAGAAGTCCCGTATCGATCAATCTATAAAAATTAAAACCAAAAGCAAAAAGAAAATACAAATTTTCATCATGGACATGCCTATTTTGGTTTAGGGTATCTCATCGAAGAGGCATGCTATCTCACAACAAGGTTATGTGAAACAACTCATTTCACCTCATCTTCCTTTCTTTCTTATTTTCTACCTACTCAAGGGACTTTTTGCAAATGTGACATTTTGTGATCATGTAACTTCCTTCACCCTTAGAATAATCAATCATGCATTGCCTTTAGGGTTTTAATTTCATCAACCCATCCTTGGTATGCTCATTATGGTCCTTCCCACTTCTAAAGCATTCCACTTATTTTACCATTCATCTCTTTTCTTACTTATTAATTCTAGTCCACATGACTACACCTTCATATCTACATTCTGGGATTTCTTCCCCTTCAACCTAGACTCAACCATGCCTAACAGATCTACACTCAACCATACCTATTCAAACTAGACTCAACAATGCCTATTCAACCTAGACTCAACCATGCCTAACTGACCTAAACTCACCCATGCCTAACTAACCTACACTCAACCATACCTATTCAACCTAGACTCAATCATGCCTAAACCCTACCAACCCATTCATCTACCTCATCATATTCTTCCCTCGCTTATGGGAGAACTACAACAACATGAGGCCCATTTTCATTGGGGCTTGTGTAGGTAGTAATTATAGGGCATGGGGCCCTTGGAGGTTAGCTCGACCACTTTTACCCCTAACCAATTTTCCCCCTTTACATTCACATCCAAACTTAGTTAGTTTCCATTTACACAATAACTTGGAAATTAATATATCATAAAAACATACATTATTTCATCATACCTACCATTTTATAACCTCAACCATATTCTACCTAAATCATTTAACATTTCCATGATATCAATTACTTGGAAATTTAAACACAACATACATACAACACATTATTTCCATAAAATCAGTAACTTGTAAATTTTATGACTCAACTAGGCATGTACACGACTCAATCATGCCTATATCAACCATACATACACTAATTCACCATGACTATACCATCCATCATGCCTATACCTAACTTCATGCATATACTTGAATCCATGACTATACCTTAATCAATCATGCCTATAAACTCCATCATGCCTAAATGACCTCGACTCAATCATGCCTAACTCACCTAGTTTCCATAATAAACAATAACAATGGAAATTAAACCAAGTACATCATCAGTCCAATAATCATCATCAACTATATAAATGGGAATGTTTTTGTATCAATACATATGTACACAGGGATAAATAATCAAAGTGTCTCAAAACCTCCCATATACAATCTCACAAAATCTTCGGCACACAGGATAGTATATATACCAAAATCAAAATCATCATACAATATCAAATGTCATGATCAATCAACCCCACCTAAGACCCTCCTCTCCACTCTCACTTATCTCCTCCTCTCTCCCTATCAACCACCATGTCAGCATCTCTCCACCCTTTACTAGTCCTTGTCTTCCCCCATATCCTCATCCTTTCTCATAGCTAGACCAAATCTATGAGAGATGGTAACCTCACCCTAACCCTATCTTTGGGGATGAAGACCCCCTATGCTATCGGAGTTGTGAATCTTAGACCTGGTCCTCTCACTAGCTTCCTATTGGGTCATGTGCTTGACATATGATGGAACATCGATGCCCACTATGGCTATATGATCCTGGTAATAGCGGGCCTCATTCATGGCATCCCTGAATCTCACCATCGATATAGTCTCGGGGTGGTGTCATCGCCTAGCTTTCTGAAACCTATGAAATTTTCCATAATAATAAAGGCCCCTGTCCTCCTACCTATCTTATGAGACCCTATCCTAGTTCTTGTGTTAGTACCTATGTTTACATGGTTTCTAATTGACCTTGTAAACTGTAATCTATGCCTATAGTGCTTTGCTACCTATGAACCATCCCATGCGGGTACATGTGTAGGAACTTGTCCCTAGGCTCAAGTTAGTTGCACATATAGAGTGGAAAC
Source organism: Taxus wallichiana var. yunnanensis (assembly GCA_018340775.1). Classification (NCBI taxonomy): domain Eukaryota; kingdom Viridiplantae; phylum Streptophyta; class Pinopsida; order Cupressales; family Taxaceae; genus Taxus; species Taxus wallichiana. The sequence goes on along the minus strand of CM031236.1, from coordinate 221,521,861 downwards.
ATGTGCACATGCGTAATGTCGCTACCTTCCCCCAACACCATCCCCACTATGTGTGGTTTCTATGCTTGTGTTACTTGGACTGTAGGGTCATCACTGTTCTGTAAAGTTGTCACACGTGTATGCAGACCTGTCAGTATCCTCGTAACCCTATAATATTTTCTTGTAAGGTGGCCACACGACCCTGTAGTGCATCTCTCTAAACTATAACAATAGCTAAATCTGGATGCCCCGCCTTAGAGGTGTTACCTATAAGCGGGTTATACACCAATTCTTGTAGTAGTCGGGTACTTGCATCATTGATCCTCCTATCTATTACCCTCTCCTCCTACCCAGCTGGATTTTCTAGATGTGGTGGAGATAATGGTCTCTCCACATCATCCCTGTGGTATAATGGAAAAGGTGGAGGCACATCCTATAGAAGCCTGAACTGTCATCAGACTCAGTCCACGGGGATCATCTCATGCTCACCGAATCTCCATCCCTGTATCCACCTGACTAGATATAAACCATCCAACTTAGTAGTCATACCCCTGTAAGAAGGGAACTTAATATATGGTCTCCACAATATATCTACTATGATATGCCATCTAGTAGTCACCTGTAATATGTAACATCCCTAGTAGCCTTGGATACTCTAGGGTGGGCTCCAATTGGTACCCACCGCAACTCAACTCTAAACACTCCTCCAAACCAATCCTCCTCGATAGTCCAAATGGTCGTAGGCACACCATATTCTCATAGGCCCAAAATGTAAAAGTTAGGTAAAACATACTCTAATTCCACGTATCCACCGATACACCTATATCTCTCTGTACAACTATACCAAAAATTCATGCGCCCATGTAAATTGTACCCAATACTCTACCATATTGATCCAAAGTATTTTTCACTATGTATATCTTCCTTAAACTTCCTAAATCTAGACCATTGTGAAGGGATTCTCAAGACCTTTTCGATGGTATGCTAAATCTGCAAAATAGAGTTCGTATGCAAATTCTATTGTCGGTCAAAGTTAGGGTCTTAAATGGGTCAACCCTAGTCAATAGTCCAATTCAAACGTAACACATGGAAAAGTTGGAAATTGATGAGAAGGAAAAATTAAGGTCGTTTAAAATGGTTTCGGGCCTTCGGTCTTTGACTCATGTTATAGCGTAAAAGAACAAGAGGATCAACTTTTGTAACGGAGGGGAGCCCGCGCCATGAAAGCTATATTATATTTTCCAATGTGGTGGGCTCTCAAACCACCACGTGGACATCAACAATGAATTCTAAGCTTGATTTTGTATTTCGAGTTCAACATTTTACTATGAGTTGATTTTTGCATTGCATGATCATATTATGCATTTTAGGTTGATAACCAACTCAAGCGAGCATTTTTATTAGCTCGGAGGGGTGATCAAATCCCCACCGAGTTGATCACATTACATTCTATGTGGTTATTTATTTCCAAATTACTCAGATTGTATTTAATTCCTTATGGTTTGTGATTTCCTATTACCTTGGTAGTCTAACCATTTCAACAATATAAGGGGATCTATCTTAGCCCACTTACCTCGGCGGATAGCTTGGCCTTTTAAATAGGTAGAGAAATCAAGAACAAATTGTTGCATATATATTTCCATTGGAAAAACATTCAAAGTTTCAGCCCAATAATTAGGCCTATCAAAAAACCAATTGACCTTCCCACCGATCCACCCAATGACTCAGGTAAACTACATGGCATTTTAAATGGCAATGGAAACAATGCACACGGCTCGACCGTAAAACAAGCAAATAGTAAACGAGCAATTCGGCCAAAGTTTGTGGATCCAAAAAAAAGGCTCAGATGTGGATTATGCCATGGGATAATATATTTTCCCATGCCAATTTAAACCCCAACCACCTCTTCATCACCGAGAATGTGGGATTTCCCACTTGAAAGCAAAACCAACCCCGCCAAAAATGCTTGCCACTTGAGTTTTGAATGTGGAACCTTTGGTTCCCAAATAACTCACCCAAACCAGCTCAACTAGGAGCTTAGGCGAGCTAAAGTATGAGCTCGTAGGTATAAAAAGATCTCTTAGCTCTGTGTTTTGGAGTAAAAATAGGGCAACATACTTCAACAAATATTTTGAGGGTTCAAATGGCTAAATTTCTAAATGATGTAAAAAGAAAAGTTTCTCAAAATTTTCTCTAGTTTCTGAATATGTAAACTTTTTTCATATAGGTGTTGTAAATTTTAAGTTGTAAGCATGTTTCGGATGATTTGCATTGCATTGAAACCAATAGGAGAAGCATTATACTAGCCACATATCATTCTTGGGACAATTTCTACTATTTTCCAAAGTTCCTTGGGACATTGATCAACTCATTTACAGGTTATGATATTTTTAGACATTATTGAATGGTTATTATACTTCATTTGTTTTGGAATAGATCAATTCATGATTACGTGGATCCGAGACATATCCTTGGTGAAATCCATTAACAATTTGGTTTTTGTGTGGATTTATTTTAGTTTTTAGAAGCTTTTGATCAGATAAAATAATTCAAATTAGTTTATTTGATTAATTATTAAATCAAGAAATAAATTGGATTAATTGGATTGAATTTTTTTCAGTATCCATAACCCATAATCAGATAGTGAATGCACTTGCAAATTTTGGAATCCGAAATCGGATTGAGTCCATATTTTAATTCAACTTGTGATTATTTTTAATGGATTTGAAATAGATTCAAGTATATTCACTTATGTTGGAAAAAGTAGATTAATTGATCATATTGGAAGAGTTTTAAAATTAGGCTTCAAGACACTCAAAATTGGATAATTGAACTCATGATCAATGTTGAGTCTATTAAATTTTTCATCTAAAAATTTTCTAAGTACTTCAAAAAAATTAAGTACCATTTTTGGATCAATTTGGTATCAGAGATGGTTTAGCTCTTGATTTTCTTCAGTTGATTAGGTTTAGTTTAGTTTTTTCATTTTGTCTTAATCTTTCATTTGCAGTGTGTAGTTTTTGGAAGTACAGGTGTGCAGGAAAACCATGGGAAAGTTATCCAACAGGGAGAAACTTGAGGAACTTGAAGCATGTAATCAACATATACGGGATAAAATGCCTTCTTGAGATGTCAACTATTGACTCTAGAGGAAAAATTGACATGTTGAAAAGAGAGCTAGAATCTAAGGATGAGCTCTTGATGGTGTTGTAAATTGATGGACCTAAGAAGGTATCTAATATTATTGTTGATGCATCCACTATGAGCGAAGATTGCACATTAAAATATTATATGGAAACATCTAATTCCTCTTCCCATACTAATTTTGATTCTAAATTAGTGTATTTTTGGGTGGATTTGAAAAGAAAACTAAAGGTATATGATATAATATTTTAAATGGCATGGGTTTTAATGGAATTAACCTTGGTAAGAATAATCAAGGTATAACTAACCCAATCTTAGTAGAAGAAAGACTTCATTATGCAGATGGGATATTCTAGTGTAGGGAAATGGTGATTGGAGAGAGTCCTAAGTTAGCTAAAGAAGGCAACATTTTGACACCAAGTGTCATCCCCATTAGCTTCAGGTGATTCATCCTCAGCATGAGGATCTGGTAAGAATTCACCATGGAGAGGTATAGAAATCCCTCCACCTTTGGTTTACAATAATCATAAAGGAAAAGGTAAACAAATTGATCCATTGTCTACACTAGAAAAGTTTGGCTATAATATGGAAGAAATTTTGCATAGTTATCCATGCACATTTTGTGGTTTATCTAATCATTGTGTGGCCAAGTGCAGGAACTATAAATCCATATTGGAATAGATAGAGAAAATTCATTCTCTTAAACCTGTCTCTGCTAAGAGCAGATCAAGTAAGGATCCTAAAAATATGGATCCTAAAAAAGTGGATCAGAGATTTTGTGATCATTGTAAAAATAAAGACCATATAATTGACAAATGTTGGCAAATACATCCAAAACAAAAATTAAAATTTGTTAAAAAGGATAGCAGTTTAAAACCAACCATTATGACCCCTTCAGTGGCACAAGTAAAAACTAAGTTGAAATAACTACCTAAACAAGAAAATGTGTTGAAAAAGGTGGGTAAATAGTTTATTAGTTTCATGTTTGCATAGTTTCTTTGTTAAATGGTATGCAAACTAACCAGGTAGTTTTGGAAATTTTATTGATTGTGAAAAGGATAAGTTCCAAATTTATTTATTTGCTTTGGTGTTGGTGAAGTATCCTAAAGAGAAAATAATTAGGTGACATGTTTAAAATACTTGGTGTAATTTTCTTTTTTTTATGGTTTTACAAACTTCATCTTTTAGCAGCATGTACAGTTTTAGTGGGCATGATCTATGGTCGGATGTCTATTTTTAGAAGTTGTATTGAGTATGTTGTTATAGTGCAAGTTGTCTCATGTAGGCATTGTTTGTAAGTGCACAACTTATATAAACTCTTTGTTTGCTATACATGATTTTTGCACATGTGTAATTCTTATTGATAGGCTTAAATATTTATAACTATCAAATATAGTTCAAATAGTATGTACAAGTTTTGCAATGACAAGTCGTGAATGCGGTTAAAATTTTGCATTTTTGTCAGTGGTGAGTGCAAGATCGGGATGTAAAGAGGAATATGGCAGTTGCAGTGTCATATTATTTGTAGTTCAGACCATTGGGTTATGTTACTTTTATTGGCATTTGAATATTACAAAATTTTTGGAAAAAATTACCATGCTATAAATTGGGTTTTGTGTTTGTCATATGCAGAGAACATGTGTACATTTCAACTAGATAAAATTTCCATTTTGAGGTCAAAATGGTCTTACTAGGGAGGAGTGATCTAGAGGATTTTTCACTATGTATATCTTCCCTAAACTTCCCTAAATTTTGATGATGCTAAAGGACTTCTCAAGACCTTTTCGACGGTATGTTGAACTTCATAAATGGGGTCTGTATACAAATTCTATCATCGGTCAAAGCTAAGGTCTTAAACGGGTCAACCCTAGTCAACAGTCCAATCCGGATGTGACACGTGGCAAAGGTGGAAAGTGACGAGAAGGAAAAATGAAGGTTGTTCGATATGGTTTTGGGCCTCTGGTCTTTGACTCGCGTTATGGTGAAAAATAACAAGAGGCTCAAATTTTGTAATGAGGGGATCCCAACCACCATGAGAGCTATATTCTTGTTTTCTCGATGTGGTGGGATCTCAAACCACCATGTGGATGTCAATGTTGAATTCTAAGCTTGATTTTTTATTTTGAGTTCAATTTTGCACTATGAGCTAATTTTTGCATTGTATGATCATATTATGCATCGCAAGTTAATAACTAGCTCAAGTCAGCTATTTTATTAGCTCGATGGGGTGATCAAATCCCCACCGAGTTGATCACATTACATTCTCATGTAGTTATTTATTTCTACATTTCTTGGGATTGGATTAAATTTCTTATGGTTTGTGATTTCCTATTACCTTGGCGGTGTAACCATTGTAATAATGTATGGGGATCTATCTTATCCCACTTACCTCGAATGAATAACTTTTCCTTTTGAATAGGTAGTGAAATAAAACATAGCTCGGTTTTATATATTTCCATTGGCACAACATTCAAACTTTCCAACCAAAAAATTTGGCCTATCAAAAACAAGTCGACCATCCCAACGATCTATCCCAATGACTCGGTAAAACTACATGGCTTTTTCAATGGCGGTGAAAAAATGCACATGGCTCAATAATTAAACAATAAAACAACAAATGACCAGCTCATCCAAGGTTTGTGGAGCCAAAAAAATCTCAAATATGGCTTCGTATTGCAGGTTGATAACCCATGCCAATTTAAACCCCAACAACCTCTTCATCACCGAGAATGTGGGATTTCCCACTTGGAAAACAAAAACAACCCCGCCAAAATGCTTGTCCCTAGTTTTGAATGTGGGACCTCACGCCTCCAAATCACTCACCCTAACCAACTCAACTAGGATCTTAGACGAGCTAAAGGATTATCTTGCAAGTATAAAAAGAGCTCTGAGCTTTGTGTTTTGGAGGATAGAATAGGGAAACAAACTTCAACAAAGAATTTGAGAGATCAAATGGCCAAATTTCTAAATGATGTAAAAATAAAAGTTGCTCATAATTTCCTCTAGTTTCCGAATATATAAACATTTTTCATGTATATATTGTATATTTAAAGTTGTAGTCATTTTTGGACGCATTTTCACAGAAACCAATAGGAGAAGCACTTTAGGAGCCACGGATGGTTCTTGGGACATTGATCAACTCATTTGTAGGTTATGATCTATTTATATATTATTGAATGGTTATTATACTTCATTAGTTATGGAATAAATCAATTCACGATTACATGGATTCAAAGACGTAACCTTTGGGTGAACTTCGTTATCAATCGTGTTTTTGTGTGGATTTATTTTGGTTTTTAGAAAAATTTTGATCAAATAAAATAATTCAAATTAGTTTATTTGATTAATTATTAAATAAAGAAAGAAAATGGATTAATTGGATTAAATTTGTTTCATATCCATAACCCACAATTAGATACTAAATGCACTTGCAAATTTTGGAATCCAAAATTCAAATTAAATGCATATTTTAATTCAACTTGTGATTATTTTTTTATGGATTTGAAATAGATTCAGTATATTCACTTGAGTAGAAAAAATCAGATTAATTAATCATATTGGAAGAGTTTTAAAATTGGGCTTCAAGACACCCAAATTGGATAATTGAACTCATGATCAATGTTGAGTCTATTAAAATTGTTCATCTGAAAATTTTCTAAGTACTTAAAAAAATTAAGTACCATTTTCAGATCACATATCCTCTAGCACACCCATCAAAGCTAAAGGAAAACTCCCTTCCTCTAAATATGGAAGTATAAAACACCTAATCGCAATCATCATCAATACTGCCAAATGTCTCATCAGGATGTGTAAACATACATCTCTCCATATCTGACACTCACACTATGGTATGTCAACTCTACCACAACATCACCAAAAATTGTACCCATAGGCTCCATTGCATCATCAAATCCAATTTGATAGACCTGTGCCCCTATAATGGGCAGCCTCAAAATCTTGTATACGTCCTCTAGGGTGATCGTCATCTCCCCAGTTGGCAAATGGAAGGTATTGGTCATATAATCCCATCTATTAATGAGAGAGACCATCATATTGTGATCTCTAATGATCCACCTATATCACTGAATCAAAATGAGACTAACATATCTGATGTGGTCCCACTCCTCCTCTGTGATGGTGGGCCTAATCTCTACCAATAGTGGTGGTTTTATATCATGCATTGTGAGTTGTTGACATGCCTACATCATTAACCCACATTCATATTTCATTAGTCATCCACCCATGCCCACAAGCTTCATTCTACCCTATGCCTAATCTACATCTATTATTTTCTACCATGCCTTGCTTCTTTTTACCTACCTTTCATTAAACATTTTCACTTATTCAATTACCTTCCTTCCTTCATTGCTTTGACACAACTTGCACCTAAACCACTACCATTTATGACTACATTCAACCCAAACCCACCTAACTTTATCATTTTATTCACTTAGCCATTTACCCCTACCTCATAACTTCACCATTTATCCTACCCCTCCATTCTTCTATATTCTTGTCACCTAAAACTTCATTTTCAGGACTTGGTCACATTTCACAATGGATGACACCGGTTAGCCTAACTGGTGCTTGGTCACACTTTAATTTCACTAATGTCGGCCTAACCTAAACTGATGTTGATCACAATTTCTTCCCTAAGGCCAAAACCCGACACCCTTTTTGCCAAAATCAACCAAAAACAACCTAATTCCTACCTAAAACCCACCCAAATCCCAACCATTTCCATTTTACTACCTATTTAACCTACATTTCACCCTCCCCATCCCAATTTCAATAATTTTTACTCACCATTTCAAATTCCACATTCAAAACCCCCTTTCTTCATTTTTACCTCAAATCTTAATCCAAAACAAACATTGAGAATTGAATCCTACCTATAAATGTGGTCATTATCATGCTGGAATCTCTCCGGATGGGTGCCGGGCCCTCCTGCACCTCCTCCTACCACTACCATGAATCTCTACTATCAGCCAATCACCTCGCTTGTATCGATCTCATGGGCCTGACACAATGAATCCAATCAGCTGATAATTACTCACCAAGTTAGCCAGGTACAATACCTCATCCTTTTCTCCACGTAAAATGCACACACACGCTTTACTCTATCATTTTCACAAATTCGAAAGGTTAAAATGAATCTGTAATATACAGATTTTTACTTTTTACCCTACCCCTGGATTGACCGATGTTAGGTTTACCATGACCGACATCGGTCATGTGCCCTAGTGTACTATGGTTGGTTTCCCTTGACCGACATCGGTTCTCCAAAACCAATATCGGTTAGCCTGATTGACCCCATTGCACCATTTCTCACCACATTTGATTTCCCAAAACCCTTAATGCCTAACCTAAGTTTGAACCCAACCTTACCACTCCACCTACTGACCTTATTACCTACCACCCAACCTCACAATCAGTTGGGGCACATTTTCCCCTAATGTGGCCTTACCTATGGCCTTGCCTAAGTCACCCAACCCAACCTCACCCATTGTAACACTTGAATTCGTGTACTTGTTATACCTTACGATGATGCTACTTGTGTTGTTCAACCTAATGACCTTACCTTTCCTAATGTTGTGGTGTTTATCCCGACCATACCTTTGGTGTTATAAAACAAAACCTATTGTCCATTCCTGCACTTTGCCTAAGTTGTGTTTCTAGACCATATCCTATACCTTGGATACATGAACCACTTCAACCTTCTTTGGATAAACCTATTAACCTTTTACGAAGTTGAGTTTGTAAGCTCTTGAACCTTGACACCTTATCGCAATCTATATGTGTGTGTGCATTAGACTTCCATTACCTATTACCCGACCTGACATTACCCTTACCTACAACCCACCTACCCTTGTTTTCATCATTTACCTATTTATCAAACCACTCACCGACTCAGTTTAACACCTCATCAGTTCTTGGTTTGAGGGGGATCACCTCCACCCATACTTGGGGCAACCTAATCTTCACTCATACCTGAGACAACGACTTCATGTTTTTGTCAGCGTCGCTTATCAATATAAGCTACGCGACAAAAAAAGGGCAAATGTAGACACCAAATTTGGGTCACACTCCCCTTGGTCCCCTTTAATTAATTAACGTAACGTATTCACCTAACCATGACCCCTTACCCCACATTCATATTAATTTAATTACTTATAATTGAATTAATGTTCATCCTCACATTATTAATTAACTTAATTACTTTAATTAAGTTAATTTACACCTCACTTACCCATATTTCCTAAACACCTCACCATGGACTTATTCATATCCTATTAATTAACTAAGATTGAGTCTCTACTTATCTTAAATAATTGGGAATCTTTTAAACCCTAAAATTAAAGTCTTATTCATTCTCCAATAATAATCCCACTTATCTAAGCACCAACCCTCACTTGAGACCCAGATTAGAAATCAAAATCATGCCAAACATAGTAAAGATCAGGCTATTTTTGGTAACTTTGACTAATTCACCCTAACGGATGCCAATTTATCCTCGACCAATGTTGATCACCTAAACCACCATCGGTTCCTTTATATACAATTTTACAACTCTTTACATGGGTTTTTCATTCAGTTTTGGGAATTATATTGCAATCAAGTGAGGATATTAGAGCCATTCTTCATCAAAACAATGATGAAACACCACCAGAGTGTAGCACAAGCAATAGGTTATCTTCTAGAGCATTAGAGTCTCCATAGGGAACACACGGGTTGTCTTGTTGTGGTGCTTGAAGTAACCATCACCTCACCTATCAACCATTAGCCACCTTCATTCATGATATCTTCATAGAAATAAGTAAGTAATGTGGTTTTCATCATCTATACTTATTTTACTATACATATTTTACTTCTTTCAAGATTTCCATCTATCTTTATTACATGGATATCTCCATCTTCCCACCAATGCACTTACCCAACCATTTCAAGTCTTTCCACCTTTTTTAACCTCTTCCTCTACATTCCCAAGTCTTCTTGGCCATATTAAGATCCTAACCACATCTTCCTCACTCTCTTTATAATCAAATAGAGTCTCAAAAGCCATTTTTATTAAGTTATTACCCATTTCCCCTACCGACATTGGTTTACCCTACCACCATTGGTTTCACCCCTATACTAGTGTCGGTCACCTAACTGATATCGGTCTTTGTGTCATTTTATACCCTCTAACTAGAAAGCCTTCAATTCAACCAAAACCAACCCATACCTCACCTGATTAGTCCTAGACCCTTTATCGACCTTTGTCAGACCTGCAAAACCTAGAACAACCTACCAAACCTCTGGATCTAATCATAAATTTTTTTGTTAGATTAGATTTACTTATTATATTAGCACAAGATACCTAAATCGTACAACTACAATAGGATTTCCTTATTTCATGGTATTTGTTGCATTAAATTGTATTTGAAATTGGATTGAAATCCTTCAGAAGCGCCTCGTTTTCTTGATCTAGCACTTCTAAAAATCCCACTAACCTATATTATTAATGTTATTTTGTGGTCTTGTTGTGTTTCTTATAGGTCATTCCTCCTAGCCAAAGGGAATCTCTCCATGATCATCTCGGTTCAAAATTCAATAATGTGTGCATTATAACTTCGGCTTTTAATTTTTACTTTGGTATTCCGCCTAACCTCTTACCTTATCTATTTTACACAAACTATTCTGAAATATTCATCTCAAAATGTGTTGCATCCCAAGACTTCTAAATGGGCTCAAAATATAGTTAATGACTCTCACTATGTTAATATTAGATAGGTAACTCATAGTCAACATTCTTATAATGCCTTGATTTCCCTCTACGAGTTTGAACCACAATATTTTAAAGAATCTGTCAAGATGATAGATGGATTCGGGATATGAAAGATGATTACAATGATTTTATTAAAAATAACACTTGGGAACTAGTCCCTCCTCCTTTTAAGAGAAGCATTGTAGGATCCGGGTGATTGTATAAATAGATGAATTCAAGGCAAGGTGGTAGCTCACAATTTCACTCGAAACCTGGTTTTGACTATGTTGATAATTTTTCTCCCAGTAGATAAAATGAGAACTGTTAGAATTATTCTTGCATCGAATACCCAATACAGTTGGGATATTCACAAAATGGATCTTAAAAATGTTTTTTTAAATGGTGACTTAAAAGAAGAAACCTACATGTGTTAACCTAAAGGTTTTGAAGAACTCGATAAGGAAATTTATGTCTTTAAGATGAAAAAGTATTTGTATGGTCTTAAATAAGCTCCTAGAGCTTGGTATGATAAAATTAATAACTCTGGATTTCACATATAAGAGTACTTTTCCTTTGACACCCATATACAGTTCATCCAATAGTCTTTTCAACCACATAGCTTATTTTTCATCTTCCATAGCACTTATATATTCTACTTCAGTAAAAGAGATAGACACTATTGGTTTCTTCTTTCTACTCTAAGTGATGACACCTACACCTAACTGGAAAACATATCCAAAAGTATACCTTCTATCTGCGATATCACTAGCATGGTTAGAATCACAAAAGCCTAATAACTATTCATCATTAGAAGAGGAATAAAATAGACCATAGTTAATTGTTCCTTTAACATGTTTCAAAATTATTTTTACCATTCTCCATTGATCCTTAAAAATATTGAAACAAATCCTCTTTACATATTACATATCAGGTCTAGTGATAGTCAAATAAGTTAGTCTACCAACTAGTTATCTATATAGAGTAGGATCAAATTTAGAACAAGAAGGTTTAGGATCTAATTTGACACCAACTATTATAGGGATGGAAATAGGTTTACAGTCACTCATGTTGAATCTTCTAATTAAATTCACATCATACTTGAGATTGACATGCAAAAATAGATTTATGATCTTGAAATGTAACCATTCCTAGAAAATGATTTATCAAGCCTAAATTAGTAATATCAAAATACTTTTTTAGCCTTTCTTTGATTCTAGCAATTAAATTTTTACTAGTGATAGTAATTAAGAGATCATCAACATACAAGACAATAATGATAGTATGATTATTTTAAAACTTAACAAATAAATCATTATAAAAACAAAAATTAGAAAAATCAATATCCTAATTTATTTTAGGGTATTGGTTTCTCTAATTGTTGTTTTGATAATGATTTATTTGTTAAGTTTGAATATAATCATACTATCATTATTGTCTTATATGTTGATGATCTTTTAATTACTAGCGATAAAAAAAAAAATTTAATTTCTAGAATCAAAGAAAGGATAAAATAAAACTTTAATATGACTGATTTAGGCTTGTTAAACATTTTTTTCTAGGAATGGTTATGTTTTCATGCAAATGTGCAATAGGAAATTGACAATTTCCAAGCATGACAATGATACCCCAATGTTAATTTTTTCAAGTCTCATCATTCCAAGACACCTCGGGTCTATCCAATCAGTCCAAATGACCTCCTGAATAATGTAATATCATCCCCCTAGGTGATTTTAGGGAGTTCTGAAAAGATACTATCTTCTCGGAAGTATTAGGAAGGGTTATCACCGGCCTTCCCAGATCGGATCAACCACCTGAGAGTGGAATGGAAGGGAAAATCAAACATGGAGGTGAATTGAAGACCTTAGAACATCATGGAAATAATTTTGGAAGGTTTAGGGAAGTTTTGAAATATTTGGAGTAGTCTGAGTGAAAATAGGGTTCACAAGCCTAGGCAGTACATAGGCCTAAAACAACTGTCGAGCTTTAGAAGAAGATTCCAGAGCTCTGGATGGAGTTAGAAGTAAAAAAAACATCACTAGAAAGATGATTTAAATACCTACATTATGGTGAAATAATATTTTTCACAACACCTTGGCACATAGGATTGGCAGGCAATTTTTATCAAATACAAGTGGAGTCTTAAATAACAAATCAAATTTTTAGGGATCGAGATGGTAGAATAAGACATGATAACCCAATAATTGGATTCAAAATGACATTTACAGTTAGTATCATATAAAATTTCACCATGAAATTCCACTAGGAGCTCAAGTTATCTTCATTCCAAGTTACCCTCTTAAAGGCGATTCGGACTTAGTCTTTTTACTAGGAGGACACATGTTAGCACCAGAGCTCCGGGATTTCATGTCCCCGACGTCCCTAAGGTCAGGTACATAAGCCCTTGAAAAATGTTCCCAGCCCCCATGTGACCTCTTGGACCCTCATATGACCTCCAGACTCGACAATTCATCCCCGGGTGCATTTTTAGAGCATCCATTCCTGCAGTTGGATCAGGCGCCACATGTCAGCTCCAAGACCACCATGGAAACTAATGTCCCTTATGTCCCTAAGGTGGGGGACATAAGACATGGAAAAATTTTCCCAGCCCCTATGAGGAGTCATGTGGACACCCACATGACCGAATTTCATCTCCCAGTGCATTTTCACGTAGCATCCATTCTCTGCGCCATTAGATCGGGCACCGCGTGTTAGCTCCAAGAACACGATGGAAACGATGTCCCTTATGTCCTTGAATGTGGGGGAAATAATACATGGAAAAATGTTCCCAGACCCTATGGGGAGTCATTTGGACACCCACATGACCGACTTTCACCCCAGTGCATTTTTCAAGCAAATCCCCTACCGTCGGATCGAGGACACATGGCATCACCTTGACCACCATGGAAATTGATGTCCCTCACATCCCTGAGGTTAGGGAAATCAGGGACACAAAAATGCACCCAGCCCCTCCATGTGCATGTTTTGAAAATTTTAAATCTGGCACTTAGCCATTTCTTCCCCCTCATTTCTCCTTCACAACTTCATACATTGTCATGGCTCCGTGCATGATTGTCCAGACACCTAGTCCACCATTATTTCTCCAAACCAGATCCACCATGGCCACATAAACTCCCCAAACACTAAATCACCTTTCCCATAATTATGTGTAGGTCTCAGAAGGAATTCTCATCAAGCTAAGAAGGAGAAACGAAGAACATAGAAGGAGAAAAAGGAGAAAACTCCATAACCATGAAATGAGAAGTTGAAGAAATATCCCAAACAGATGCATGAAACAACAAGATATATTTTTATTTTCATTCCTATACCCAAGGCCATCAAGAAGACACCTTCAAACCCTCCTCTCATGCAACAGAGCATCCATAGTGAAGAAATCCCACTTCTAGCTCAACGAAGAAAAAATCTAATTTCCCGTCAAACCGTTGGGCGAAATGAAGTAGAATTGCATGTGAAGCATAAAAAAACCATATAAAATATATAATTTTATTTGCAAATGGAGGAGAAAAACAGACCTGTAATTTTGAGGTCCATTAATGGCTACCACATCTAAAAGCACTTGTCAGGTCCAAAATTTAAGACTTTAAAATCTCCTAAACTATTAAGTGGGTGGGCCCGAAATTTTAGAGGGGTGATATTGGGAAAAAACCCATATCAAAAAAATTCATTCCAAATTAATCTGACTCCTAGAAGCCAACTTTCAAAAATACCGGGTTTACTACACGTAAATTACTATTTCGGGAAATTCATCAACAAAAGAACCCGTGAAGGAGACGAAGACATTGGAGGTGCACTACAACTAAGAATTCACCAGAACAGAATTTTTTTACACTTACTAAAAATAGTAAGTGGGCCATTGAGCACCTGCTAAAAATATAAAGTTGATCCAGAAAGAATGAGGAATGTAGGGAGAAAGAGGAAAACTGAGCCACAACTTCTAGTTGAATATCGGGGACTTGATTTCTCAAACTTACTAAAATTATTAAGTTGATTTTATGTAAGGGAGATATAAAGCCAAAGTGGACAAGTTAGAAGCCTTCGAGGATCATGAAGTGGAGAAAATTGAAGAATGGAGCCAAGTCCACTACACTAACTCATCCTTCAACATAATTCTTCTTCTTCTTCTTCTTCCTCTTCTTTCTCTCTCTTCGCTTCTCATACGACACTCTCTCTCTCTCTCTCTTCAATGTTATATTTTTGTGTTGAGGGTTGTACTTTTTAATATGACTTAAGTGAATTTAGAAATATAATGTAAATTAAGTTTCCTTGCTATTATAAAAGGGACTTAAATATTTAAAGTGGAATATGAACAATCTTAAGTCATATTAAGGTATTCGAAAGGTCATGAGGAAGACGAGGAGTCAAGTCTACTCTATAAATTATAAAGCCATTCCCATTTCAAAGGGTTGGTGATTGATCTTGTAAACTCAAGAGTGCATTGTACCTAGAGAAAGCAAAGGAGATAGCCATTTTCTTCCATTTCCCCCTTTTCTAAATTTCCTCCATTCCCACATTATGTACAACATTGATTTGAGCAATCAATACAAGAAGTATTTTATATCTTTCTTTGACTAAGGGGTTTCTTGATAATTTGATCGGTGAATTCTATTTGGTCTTCTTGTTATTCACAGAGTTGTTTCTTCTCATAAATGCATGTGTTGAAGTTTCTAACTAGTGTGTGTGCAGAATCTAATTTTCTACCCGCAGATTAGTTCTACTTATTCTCTCACTCCCCTTTCCAACACTTTAGACAAAGTCATCCCTAGCAAGATATTTCTATCTTTTCCATAGGTCAGTCGATGGAATGCCCCTGTTGGATCCTCAAATCAAAATTCCACCACATAAATCTACATTTTCTCGCGCATGCATATACATATCTGATGCACCGGTTAAGTAAAGGGACTTAGATTCCTAGAGCATTGGCAAGAAATCCACAATTTTTTCCACCCAAAAAAATTCTCGCCAACAGTTTTGGTTCCCACCGTGGGGTAGATTTAGCATTTACACCCAAAATATGACTGTAAGGTCTGAAAATTCAAAAAAATCAAATATTGAAAAAAATTAAAAAAAGGAGTTCATGAAATTCTATTGCCGAAAGATACACTACTGATTTCTACATGTGACTTTTCACATTCCACAATTCCCTTTTTGTTCTGACTACAAAATTTTTCAAGAGCTAGTTTGAAGAAGATACGTCGGGTTGAGCGGGTTGAGAGGTGTTTCGATTCCAATTTCAAGGCTTAGAAAAATCAACAAGAATGAATTAGAGATAATCCATACTTCTTCTCTCAAGCGTCCTCTCCATCTAGAAATTTGATTAGTTCACTTGGAAATCCTATCCAAACTCCTGTTGATACTCCCCCTTCAAATTCTCCCATTTTTCAACCACCATTGAGCTTTGAGCTCCTAGAAGAAGAAGAATTTGTAGAAGCAAGAGCTGAAGTAGAAGCAAAAGAAAAATGGCAAACGAAGAATAAATACCTCAACCTATTATTCCATAGGGAAGGAATTTATGTCTTCTTTCTCTTACACCCCCTCTTCATAATCTACCAACATGTTCCCGCAAGAACTTTCCAAAGTTCATAGGTTATAACACACAACATCCTAAAGAACATAGATGCTTTCACGATATCATGTGTAATTCTTAGTCTCAAACATGAAGATGTTATTGACATATTTTTCATTGATTCCCTCCAAGAAAAAAATAGCGAGAATGGTTCTACCTCTTGCCAGCCCGATCCATCACTGGTTGGAATGACATCAAGACTACATTCGAGGAAAGATTTAAATCAACTGAAGACTTTCAAGACCTCTTAGTGTAATTGGCTCAAATGAGGAAAGGAGAAAATGAAACCATGAGAGAATTTTTGGCTCATTTTGAACGGTTGCTTTGCAAGATACCTGAAGAGGATTTTCCATCTCAAAACAATGTCAAGAGATTCTTCATCAATGCTCAATCATCAGAAGTAGGATTTTTGCTGCGAAGATCCCAACCAAGGAGCATTGTAGAAGCACAAAGGATGGCCATTAAACTTGATGATGATCTCATCCTCTTTGGAAAGATCAAGAATCCATCAAAGGGAAAGGCCCAACATCTTGGAGATGAGAGAACCAATCCATCACTAAAATTTGGTGAATGAGATGGCCTCTTTGAAGAGGGAATTATTTGAATGAGTTTCTTCTCAAAGAAGCAATAGAAATCAGATTATAGGAGCACCCCAAAGACTTACCTTAGAGGCCCCTGATGAGGCCAGAATATGTCTAGTTAATGTATAATATATGATCTCATATTACTCTCCTTTTTATTAAGTTTGATTACATTTTGTGACTTTTAGTTAATCTTATATAAGTTAGGATGTAATTGTCTATTTTTAATTGATTGTGATTCTAATCTTAAAATCTCTAGAATTCCTGATGAAGTGTGTGTTTGAAATTTAGTTTTGTAATAAAGTAGGTCTAATCACCAAGGAAATGAAGTAGGTAGCATTCAATATGTTTTTGTAGCTAATATTCCTACATAGCTTAGTTCTGGAACTTCCGAGCTAGTTCCGAAACTTCTGAGCTAGTTCCAAAACTCCATCACACAGTCATCATTTAGTTCTGAACTTTCATACTTAGTTTCAAAACTCTAGTATTTAGTTCCAGAATTTTCAGACTTAGTTCTAAAACTCCTAGGTATAGCTCAAACTCTCACGGTGTTGAACCTTAATGATTTCCTATGGTTCGAACTTTTTGAAGTTCCGAACTAGGTGGGAGTAATCTATTTTAAACACATCCGGAGATTTTCATCTAAGACCCTTTCATTCATGAAAGGATGAGAAGATTTTTGAATGTAGATCTAGGAAGAGTTATCTTACAGCTATCTAATCAACCACAATCCAACTCAACATCTATTTTAGGAATGATTTGATTTCATCATAATCCTTGAGACAACTGTGATTGTAAAATGTATATAAAATTAGACATGCAGTAGATAGATAGGATATAGAATGTGATATGAGATAGATATAGAACATAGAAGAGAAATATAGAATAACTACATAGATCCAGGTATGTTTTGTAATACTTAATGTTTTATCAATAAAATATCCATTCGATTTGAGATAATTCTGAGTTGTTAAATCCTGATTCGAGGAGGAGGAAGGACCCACTCCCTTAAATACCAGGATATTTTCTTATTTGGTATTTATATTTCTTCAAAGAAATATCTTAGATATGTTAATTCTCTATTGTTTTAATTCTTTCAGTTAAAGTTTGTTGTATACTTGTCCCTATAGGTGTTTAGATAATTCTTATATTTCTTGTAATTTTTTTCAAGCATTCTAAATTAAGTGTGTTTAATTCCAAAATCAAGTTTGTTTACTTTCAGAAGCAAGTGTGTTTATTTCCAATAGCAAGTGTGTTTTCATTTTGCATAGTGTGTTTCCTTTCAGCAAATTTTTTAGTGTGTTTACTTTTAACAAGTTTTCATAGTATGATTTAAATAAGGTTTTACTAAGAATTCCTTAAGACATTGAAGAGATTCCCTAGAAAATACAAAAATAACTGTATCAACTACTAGATTGATTAGATTACTCTTGTTGCATATAGCTTTAGAAACATCCCCTGGTTTGATATGTCATCATCAAGAAGTTGATTAAATGAAGGAATAAAGACACCCATCATGTTTGGCACCATTTCTAGGGACATTAGTTGGAACTTTCTAATTAAATGTTAGAAAGAGAAACAAAACATGCATCTAGTAGTTGAAGGATCTTCCCTGCTATATCAAAAAATATATGAGTAGACTAAGAGACTCACATGGTAGATTCCTCCAGAAAACATCTTCACAAGAATTCATAACATCCTCTAGTAAAAGTAAGGAAATTGATCAAGAATTGGAGGCACCATCATCCCCTATCAGACAAGAAACAAAATTGCCATTTTTGGAATTCTTAGATTAGTCACCTAAAGGAAGTGGAACTTTTAGGAAAAGGCTTATTACTCAAGATCCATTTAGGGTGAGTTTCGATTCTCAATTGAGTATTCAACCTCCTACTCCTGATTTTTCACCTTCCCCAAGGCATACCGCTTACCACATTGATTAGGAGGAAAATTCAAAAATATTTTTAAAATGGCACGAGAAGTTGAGGGAGTACCTGATAGAACCTTTACTTATCCAATCCAATTGGGAGATGATGATACATCAATGAAAAATATCTCAACTACACATTTACCCACATTTAGAGGGATGTCATCTAAAGATCCTGACCAATTTCTATTTGAGTTCAAGGTACTATGTTAGACCTATGATTATAAAATAGATAATCAAAAACTCAAGTTGTTTCCATCCACTTTGAAGGATGCAAAAATGAGGTGGTTCATGGGATTACCATCCAACTCTATTAGCACTTGGGCACAAATGGAGACTACCTTCCTAGATAAATACCAAGATTATTATAGAGGGAGAAATAGGAAGGAATAATTCTTCAAAATCAAGTAGGAGGAAGATGAAAACATAGAAGACTATTTAGACAGATTCCTCTTTATTAGCAAAAGATGTGGATTTGTGCTTTCTGAGGAGTTAAGTAAAACCATTTTTCTTAAAGGTTTGGATGAAAAATCTAGAGAAGATGTTAACTTGATAGAAGTGGAGATATTGTTGGATAAGAATGAATGGAATTAAGGAGATTTGTGAAAGCTATTCCGAACTAGAGGTGGACCTAGAAAAGGAAAATTAGTGAAAAGTCTTAATTTAGATATGAAAAAACTAACAGATGAGTTAGAAAACTTTAAAATTGAGATTTTAGTGTAATTAACCTCTACTATGGATGGATTACAAGCTAAAGCAAATGCCAAAACTGAACTATTGGCTATGTATTGTCCTAGATGGAGGAAGAAGCATGCATTAAGAGTCTGTCCTTTGGATAAAACACAAATGTGTCTTATATGTGAATCTAAAGAACATGATACTGATATTTGTTCTTTACTTCCCATTATTAAGAATCATCTTTAAAAAACTAGTGCCTCATCTACAACAGAAGAATTGAATTTTGTTTAGAGACAACCTAACCAAGGACATTTTATGCCAAGATCGGTCCCTAATCCCCTGGATGATGCTATTGGTTGCTCACCAAGACTACAAAAATTGGGGACAACCACCTTGGGTACCTCAACTAACTTGGAACCCTCAAGATTGGGCAAATCAAGCTTGGTATGCTCAGGGACATCAACAACCATGGGTTGGTCAAGGAAATCCTTATGCTTGGTCACAACCTAGATGGAACCCTAGTAATTATTCTCAAGGAAGAACATATCCAAATTAGAATCAACAGGCCATCATGGGATCTCCTACACAAAATTCACAAAATGAGAATGTATTCCAAACACAAATGCTAGCATAGCCAGTAGAAAATCCAAGAAACAAACAAATAACTCCTGTTTATGGAATAGAACCAGAAAAATCAGTTGATTTACATGCTATGGATTGTAAGGATATTCAAACTAGATATGGGAAAATCATTAACAGTCCACCCCTTATAATCATTGAAATGATAGAAGAAAATGAAATCCCTAGTACTGTTGTTCCAAAAGAGGATATAGAAAGAAAAGAAAAGGATCCAGATAGCAACACTACTGAGACTCCATTTCCAGAGAGATTCAAAGAAGCTATAGAAATCAAGGAGTCTGAATTGGTATAGGAACTAAGGAAATTGAATATTGAAATACCACTATTACAAGTAATTAAAGACATTCCAGAATTGAACAAATTAATCAAAATATTATGTATGAAAAATCTTGGAAGGAAGAAACAATACCCCAAGACTATCAAAGTAGATGGGAAACTTGTTGATTTATTAGCAAGAAAAATTTTACTTCCCAAATACAAAGATCCTAGAAGTCCTGTTATTTCTATCTCTATAGGAAATAAGGA
Organism: Taxus wallichiana var. yunnanensis; assembly: GCA_018340775.1. Classification (NCBI taxonomy): domain Eukaryota; kingdom Viridiplantae; phylum Streptophyta; class Pinopsida; order Cupressales; family Taxaceae; genus Taxus; species Taxus wallichiana. The sequence goes on along the minus strand of CM031236.1, from coordinate 221,501,063 downwards.
TGTACATAATGTTTTGGTAGATTTGGGAGCATCTATCAATGTAATGACAGTGGATACTCTAAAACATTACCATTAATGGGTATACAATCTACTAATACCATATTGCAGATGGCGACTAGTCTGTAGCAACACCAAAAGGAATTATTGAAGACATGGTGGTTATAGTGAAGTCATGGGAATATCTGGTTGACTTCCTTATACTACACCAAAAGGTAAATCATTAGGTTATCCCATTATTTTGGGTAGACCATGGTTAGCTATATTCTTACTTTAATAGATTGTAGGTCGGGTGATATGACAATCTCGAATGGTAAGAACTCTAAAAAATTTCCTTATATCCTTATGCACAACCTTTTACTTGACAATCATAAATAATTGTGAGTTGATTCTCCTTAAACTAATAAGCAAAACTTGTCTTATTTGGCTATGATCACATTGCATGATCATGTAAGAGAAGTAGAAGAGATGATTAATCCACCATTGGATGAGAACTTGTTTTCCTCAAGCAATCAAACATTTCTAGAACTTACGAACTTAGTTACGTAACCCGTGAACTTAGCTCCGGAACCTATGACTTTAGTTTCGGAACCACCACATTTAGTTTCAGAACCAAGACAACATTAGTTCTCTTTGATTGAAAATGATTTTTCTCCAGAGGAATGAGATTTATCATGGGGAGAGGATGAATCAAGTATCTTCAATTTCAAGTACATCAAGAAGTGGTGAAGACTTTTGGAATGTAGCAAGTAATGAATAATTTGGCCTACAAAGAGATAAGTATCATATTTCTCATTACTTTCCTTTTCTAGAATTCTATCTAAAGGAACTTTTAGAGATGTTGTTGTTACAAATCAGCACCACCCCACTGATGCAAATCAGTTTCTAAGTTGATGTTTTAGGCATCCAATGTGATTGCACAACATTGAAACCTCTCTCCAGTGCGGGACTTACAAAATGAGAAAGGAATCTCTAGTTTAGATGTTGTTTCCTTAGCTCCTCTAATCAGCTATTTCACTTGCACAATTGCAGAGGTTTGAATCCTAATCCTACTCTAAATTCCAAGGAGACAGAGATAGAAAGTGCAAAAATTGAAACTAAACTAATAGGTGATACACCAAAGGAGTGGTGAACACTTCTTGTTCATGAAAATTGACACAATTTCATAAAATGCAACATGAAACATCATACATAGGCTGATAAGATGTAATTAGAGGTCTGAAATGAAGCAAGACAATACAAACAAAGGACTAAAAATTGATCACGAGTCTCAGTCACGTCATTTTTCACTATCAAAATCCTTGCATTTGCAACATCAAAGAGGTAGAAACCTGTTACAATCATGAAGAAGGTCTGATACTTACAAAAATCACTTGTTGAAGGTGAAAGAAGAAGCTTGCTATCCAAAAAAATGTTCCCTTAAAAAATGAGCCAAATCTGGCTTTTACAATGCATGGGTCAAGCCTAGGAGAGAGAAAACATGTAAAAATGTGGAAGCCATTCCCATTGAATGAAGATGCATTAAAACAGCATGGGCGTCCTTACAGACCCATGCCCTGACATTTTTGACCATGCTGGGAGAGAATGCGAGCCATTCTTCATTAAAATCGGTGGTTGAAACGTCATTTCTATTCATGACCACGTGCTAGAAGTGTTTTTGATTTTCTCTCTCCAAAATCCACCAAAATGCAAAATTGACCTTGGAATCTTGTAGAGAATTTCACCAGCTTTCCATTGATATAAAGAACGTGAAAAACCGAGCTCTAGATCGAAAGATATGGTGATTTGAAGTTTTAGGTCAAAACAGGACCAAATCGGGTTGGTGGGAATTTTTTTTGAATTTTTACCTTTTTGGTCATTTGGAAAATTTTCCAAAATTTCCCCACACTCTACCACTCTAGGTGCCATGTGGTGGCATCTCATTGGCCATGGGCCTTTCAGGGGAAAATTTTTCCAAAAAACTCCGCCGAGCCATAACTTGAAAAATACATGGAGTTAGGAGGAAAACTTTACCTTTCTGGAAAGCTGAGAAAGAGATCTATCCAATGGTGCCACTTCTAGAAGGTTTTGAGTGCCTAAAAAGCAAAATATTATGTTTGAGGCACAAGAGAAGGAAATATGAAAGGGAGTTAGCCACAAAATGAGCAGGGGCACATTTTGGATAACAATTTTGGCGACTCAGAGGGGTCATCTGCCTGTTGGATGAAGTTACCAGTTTCCTGAAGCATCCATTGGGCATGGAGTCATGAGTTGTAGCCTGCAAACTGATCTGAAACTTTGAAAACCTCCTCTCTGAGCCACTTGGAAACCCACTGAAATGGACTGTGCAAGAGCAAAACCAGCACCACAAAAACTATGTACAAAACTAAAGGTCATACATGCTCCAAAATGGAACATGCAGAGTGTGCACAAGCACTTCTTTTACTGAAAGCAAAACTACCTATCCTACTCTAACTGGAAGCAAAAGTGGGCTAAACAAACCCTGCAACTGGTTGGGAGAAATAGCTTCCCTTTCTCAAAAGTTGCAACCATGCAACTGATTTGGCACTGAACATGGCTGATTGGATGAGTGGAAAATCAACAAGAAGCTAGTATTCTACCCAAATCATCAAGGTGTCAACTGAAAACAAATCCAATACCTCTTTTAGTTGCTCTGCATTTGGATTGAAGAGGTATGACAGCTGATCCTTGGTACTTTGTAGCTCACCCTCATGCTTAGAAGCAAGCATGACTGGTTGTGACTTCTCCTTTGACTCCAATGAAGTCAAATACCTTATTGGGCAAGGTATGATCCATTTGATATGCCCATAGCTCTGATTTTCAACTCCAAAAATGGAGTCTTCTTGTAGACCTTCTTGGGTGGGTGATGTGGAAGCAATGGTAGGAATTTTCTGCCCTTTCTCTTCCTTCATGGCAACATGGAACTCTTCTATAGTGTGCAACTCCTCGTTATTGATTGCAACATCCAATGAAGTTGCTTTTGCATTGTTGTTACCTCGCAATGCATACATTGTTGGCTTTGGCATCAGTAGCTTTTGGAAGATCAAATTCTTCCAGCTTTGATTCAAGAGGCATGTTGCAAACTGGTAGGTGTTGTCCTTGAAATCTTTTGTCCATGGCAGCAAGTTCTTGTTGTTGGAGAACGAATGGTGAAGAAGGAAATATGGTAATTTCAGATAGCTCTTCATCTAAAAATTTTTCTAATTCTCGATGGCAAATCAAACTCTTGAATGTCTTGCTGCAGCAAAGTCTCTCCCTCTTGTATGGTGGCCTCCAAATCTGCATTTTCTTCACCCTGTATAACTTCATTTTCAAACATGAAACTTGTCAATCCAAACTCATCCCAAAAATCAGATTGTTGGAGAGATGAAGTGGGAGAGAAGCATGAAATTTCTTGTGCCTTTTGCTCACAATTTGGACCTGTTTTGTTCACCTCCATAATGGCTTCATCAATCAAATCAGCCCCTTCAAATGAAAGCAAAAATGTATCAATAATGCTTCCTTCTTCTCTTGTTGTAATTTAAATGACTTGACCTCATCCATTTGCTCCTCAAAGATGGGGTTTTGAGATGGTTTTCCTTCCTTCTCGATGGCTGATTTTGCAGTGCAAACTAGATCAGCATTTTCTTTGGGTAAAGTGCCAACATGGACACCCAACTCATCACCAACAAACTATTGTTTTTCTCGCTTCACTACTGTTATAAAATCAGCCTTGTTTTCCACTTGTTCTCCAACTTCAACATCCTCTATTGGTTTCACCATCAAGGGGATTTTTGTAATCCCGAATTTAAGAGCCCAACTCTTCAAACTTTGAATTTCTTCATCCTTGTTTGGCTCTTCTTTCTGCTGTTGTTTTCCTTGATTGGAATTCTAATTTTTATCCTCCCAACATGGATTTGGGAATGCAAGAGGAGAAGTGGATTGTAACTCAATTGATTTTGCAATTTTTTGTGGTGGTGGAGGAGGTAAGAACTCTTGTTTCTTTGGAGGGAATGGTTGTTTGGAAGGGAAAAGGATAGAAGAATTGAGATGGGGTGGAAGACTAGGGAATGGAGAAATGGATTCAACACTTGGGACAGCAGATGGAGAGTTTAAAACTTGACACTGCTGAGATAAAACAGATTGGGAAAGAGGGAGAGAAAAGGCATGAGATGGTGTGCTTACCTGTTGACAAGGTTGTTGAATACTCCTCTCATACACATTTATTCCTTTAGTCCACTTTGTAAGCAATGGTAGTGTTGTAATCATGAAGTCTAGCTTCTCTTGAGGGCTATAATGCCTTGGAAAAGGTCCCACCCATGGACAAGGTGCTCTACAACCGATTCTAAATGCTTTCATTTGTGCTTGAGCCCTGGATTGCACCATGTTTACCTCCATCTTTTGGATTTGTTCCAGCAGATCTGCATTTTCTTCTTGACTTCCCTCACAACCAGCATACCCTTGTGCTTGACATGCTTCATATCCAAACTGACTTTGGCACTGCTGCTCATATGGGTAGACATGCTGATTTTGAATTTGATCAAAATGCTGATTTGGAGGATTTGTAAAACATGTTGGAGGTGTGATATACTACTATTGTAAATGTGAATTCCATGATGGAAATGAAGTCATGATTTCACAACTTCATGGAATGGAAAATAATGAAAATGATGGAAAGAAGAATGGATGGAAATGAATGGAAAAGTGCTCTGAACTTAGAGAATGAGTTGTTTACTGATGGAGTTGCTTTAGATGATGTGCTTTTGAAATTGCCTCCAAAAGGCTGAATCTTTAATAGGAACACACCAACCTGTCAAAGATAAATTGAAAGACCTCTAAGGTCCCACCGGTGTGTGCAAAACTATTGTTGCAAATCAACAACACCCCTAGATGCAAATCAGGTTTCTAAGTTGATTTTTCACGCATCCAGAGTGTGATTGTACAACATTGAAACCTCTCTCCAAGTGTGGGACTTGCAAAATGAGAAAGGAATCTCCAGTTTAGAGGCTGGTTCCTCAAACTCCTCGATCAGCTATTTCACTTGCACAATTGCAGAGGTTTGAATCCTAATCCTACTCTAAATTCCAAGGAGACAGAGATAGAAAGTGCAAAAATTGAAACTAAACTAATAGGTGATACACCAAAGGAGTGGTGAACACTTCTTGTTCATGCAAATTGACATAATTTCATAAAATGCAACATGAAACATCATACACAAGGCTGATAAGATGTAATTAGAGGTCTGAAATGAAGCAAGACAATACAAACAAAGGACTGAAAATTGATCACAGAGTCTGCACTGTCATTTTTCACTGTAAAAATCCTTGCATTTGCAACATCAAAGAGGTAGAAACTTGTTACAATCATGAAGAAAATTTGATACTTGCAAAAATCACTTGTTGAAGGTGAAAGAAGAAGCTTGCTATCCAAAAAAATGTTCCCTTAAAAATGAGCCAAATCTGGCTTTTACAATGCATGGGTCGAGCCCAGGAGAGAGAAAATGTGTAAAAATGTGGAAGCCATTCCCCATTGAATGAAGATGCATTAAAACAGCATGGGTGTCCTTACAGACCCATGCCCTGACATTTTTGGCCATCTTTGGGAGAGAATGCGAGCCATTCTTCATTAAAATCGGTGGTTGAAACGTCATTTCTGTTCATGACCACGTGCCAGAAGCATTTTTGATTTTATCTCTCCAAACTCCACCAAAATGCAAAATTGACCCCGGAATCTTGTAGATAATTTCACCATCTTTCCATTGATATAAAGAACGTGAAAACCGAGCTCTGGATCGAAAGATATGGCGATTTGAAGTTTTAGGTCAAAACAGGACCAAATCGGGTCGGTGGGAATTTTTTTGAATTTTTACCTTTTTGGTCATTTGGAAAATTTTCCAAAATTTCCCCACACTCCACCACTCTAGGTGCCATGTGGTGGCATCTCATTGGCTGCGGGCCTTTCAAGGGAAAAGTTTTCCAAAAACTCCACCGAGCCATAACTTGAAAAATACATGGAGTTAGGAGGAAAACTTTACCTTTCTGGAAAGCTGAGAAAGAGCTCTATCCAATGGTGCCACTTCCAGAAGGTTTTGAGTGCCTGAAAAGCAAAATATTATGTCTGAGGCACAAGAGAAGGAAAGATGAAAGGGAGTTAGCCACAAAATGAGCAGGGGGCACATTTTGGATAACAATTGCTACATACCATATGTTATTACCACATGCATGTCCATTAAATACTTTAATGAAACCCTTCCCAAAATCAGTTTATTACATATTGGAACCAATCATGTTGAAATTCAACCGGTAAAACTTTAAACATTAACAACTAGTTGAAGGATGATGAAGAAGATAAATTGTTTGATGTTCTAAAAAATCATACTAAATATTTTTCTTGGGATTACAAAGACATGAAGGGGATTCATCCAAGTATTTGCACTCATCACATCTATACTGAAAACATTAAACTAGTTAGGCAACCTCAAAGAAGGATTAACCCAGCTTTAAGGGATATAGTCAAACAAGAAATTGAAAAACTATTACAAGTAGGTTTCATCTACCCTATCTCAGATAGCCAGTGGGTATCTCCTCTTGTAATTGTTCCCAAAAATAATGGAAAATGGAGAATATGTGTTGACTATAGGGAACTGAACAAAGCCATAATGAGAGATTATTTTCCCTTACCATTCATAGATCAAGTCCTAGATAACCTTTTAGGTAAACAATACTTTTCTTTCTTGGATGGCTTTAGTGGATACAATTAGATCAAAGTTGTTGCTAAAGATCAAGACAAAACTACATTTACATGTCCATGGGGAACCTTTTCCTATAGGGTGTTACCATTTGGTTTATGCAATGCTCCTGTAACTTTCTAGAGAGTTGTACTTGCAATCTTTGCTGATCTAACAAATGATTGTGTTGAGGTATATATGGATGACTTAACTGTACACGGAGATACATTTAAGGATGTTTTGATAAATTTGGATAGAGTGTTAACAAGATGTGAACAACACAACCTATCTCTTAATGATGAAAAGTGTTTGATGATGGTGGATGAGGGGATTGTATTAGGACGCCATATTTCAAAAAGAGGAATTCAGGTGGATCAAAACAAAATTAGGATATTTCAGATTTACCTATTCCTCAGACCCCCATAGATATCAAATCATTTCTAGGGCATGTTGGGTACTATAGGCACTTTATGAAAGATTTAGTAAAATTAATGCCCCCATGTTTAATTTTCTAACCAAGGACTATGATTTTCTTTGGGATGAAAAGTTCATCATGCTTTTGAAGAAATTAAAGAGAAATTAATCAGTGCCCCAATATTGAGAGGACATAATTGGGAAAATCCATTTCATATCCAAAAAGATGCCTCAAATTATTCCATTGGTGCAGTATTGGGACTAAAATATGAGGAAGGAAAGATGTATGCCATTTATTATCTTAGCAAGAATCTTACTCCCACTGAAAATAATTACACCACCACTAAAAAGAATTTCTTGTTGTGATTTATGCAATCAATAAATTCAAACATTACATTACAGGGTACAAGATATTTATACACACAGATCATTCAACAATTAAGTATTTAATGAAAAACCAGTGGTTGGAGGAAGAATAATTATATGGTTATTACTTTTGCAAGAATTTGATATTACCATTGTGGACAATCTAGGTAAATCTAATGTGGTAGCTGATTTTTTGTCAAGACTAACCACCACAGGGGAGAAAGATCCAGTCAAGGATAACTTTCCAAATGAACAACTATTTGCAATCTCAGCAAGTACACCATGGTTTGCTGATATGGAAAATTATCTTGTAACAAGGAAGTTTCCTCCTTCTTTCACTAAGAAACAAATAAAGAAGTTAATTAAAACTAGTGCACAATTTAAATGGTTAAATGGAATGTTATTTAAGTGTGGTCCTAATTTTGTTTTGTGTAGGTGTGTAAGAGAGGATGAAATATTTGACATCCTCAAAGCATGTCATGATAAACCAAGTGGAGGACACTATTTAGTGAAAAAAAAAAACTCATAAGATACTTGGCACTGGTTATTATTGGTCATCTCTATACAAGTATGTGAAGAGATATATCAAGAGATGTGATCCTTGTCAAAGGATGGGACATCCAACTTTCACCAATGAAATGATTTTCAGCCTCAAGTTGTGGTTGAACCATTTGAGAGATGGGGATTGGATTTTGTTGGTCCCTTTAATCCTCCTTCACAAGGGAGGAATATATTCTTGTGTGTACCGACTATGTGACAAAATGGGCGGTAAGTGCGGCATTGACAAATGCCATCAAGAAGCGATTCTTCGATTTCCTTTGGAATAGAATTATGATAAAGTTTGGAGCACCAAGAGCATAGTTTTAGATCAAGGACCACAATTCATGTCTAATATGATCTAAGGCTTCACAAGGCATTACCAAATCAATCATAGGAAGTAATCTCCTTACCACCCACATTCAAATGGAAAATATGAAGTAAAACACGAGAAATGGAGAACATCCTTACCAAAATAGTTGAAGCTAGGAGAAAAGATTGGGTAAAGAGACTACTTGAAGATTTCTAGGCTTATAATACAACTTGGAAAACTACAATAGGGTTTTAACCATATGAATTAGTCTATGGAAAAAATCCCTTGTTGCCTATAGATTTTGAACTTCAGACATTGAGGACAATAGTAAAGGTGGGAATTGAGTTGAATGTAGCTTAGAAAGAAATAATCCTTCAAATCAATCATTTGGATGAATTAAGGTTGGAAGAACTTCAACAGACAGAGATAATTCAAGAGCAAAGGAAGCAATGACATGACAAACATATCAAGAAAATGCAATTCAAAGTAGGAGACTGGGAATTGCTGTTCGATTCTAAGTACCAACAATTCAAGGGCAAATTAAGAACTAGATGGTTGGGACCCTATCAGATTGAGTAGATATTTGGCAATGGTTTTATTCAATTACTTCCCATTGATGGCAGAAGAAGAACACTCTTGGTAAATGGACATAGGCTGAAACTCTATAGGAAGCCTCCCACTAAGGATGAATTCTTGAGGAAGATTGAAGCAGAAAAAGAATTTGATCATATGGAAGAACCCAGTTCTTCCAAATTGATCAAATAACTAGATGATAGATCCGAATAAAGGGAAGAAGATGAAAACTAGAAAATGGTAGTTTCTTCCCCAAAATTTTTAAATATATATATATAATAAAAATATCTCTCAAAGGTCAATTGAAAACCAGAAAATGGTGGTTGACCTATCCTTTTGTATAGTTAAAATAAAAGGAAATTCTTTTGAATTCCAAATGTCTTATCTAATCATGTTTTGTTCCACTTATAGGAATGACAAGTCATCATAGCAAAAATATTACATCATCAAGGATGGTAATTATATCTTTTAACTTATTTAGGGTTGAATTAAATGTTTACATGTGTGATTTGACTTAATTTAAAAGTAGGTGTGATGAGTCATCTATTTATACATTATGATTACAAGTGTGTAATCATGAAGATGATTTGGATGGAATAAGTGGTGGCATGGTTATCATTAGTAATCATTATTGAAAAACTCAAGTGAAATAAGTTACAAAGATATTTTGAGGAAGGAGCATCGAATTAAGTTTTATTCGTAGCAAAGAATAGAATAGAATTCAATAGCTAAGAACAAATGAGGTTCCATAATTAAGAATAGAGGTTCCACAGCTAAGAACAGAGGTTCCGCAACAAATTTGTCAGTTTCGCAGCTAAGCAAGAGGGCTTGTAACCAATTTACACAAAATCAAAAGAGACAGAATTCAAGATGATATGGGGATTAAGAATAAATCAGAACTAGAGATGATTCCCACTTCTCACAAACAAAGAAGTGGCATCCATCTTTGAGCATGCAAGATGGCTAGAGTTCTTGAAGAAATTTTCAAGGCATAATGACAAATTAGTAAGAGAATTCATCATAAACCTAGAACAATCTAGGACAAAGGTGAGAAATATCTTTATTCATTTTTCTGTAAATATTGTAAGTAACGTGTCTAGAGTACCAATAGTGCATGTCCCATAACCTGCCAAAGGGACTTTGAAAGAACTGGTTGAAGCCTTATTGCAAGAAGGATAAACTAAACCCCAATACATCTACAATACAAAGAAAATCATAAAAGGGGTCAGAAGGGCTAGTTTGCCCAAACCCTTTGACAGGGTAGCATTTTGGATAGTGCAATATTTAACCTGTGATGGTCAATTTAGGTTTGTGGGAAAATAAGTCCTAAAAATGCTCATATATCTGAAGTATGGAGCCACAAAACCTGAGTACATAATAAACCTTCCAAAGTTTCTTTTTTATTCTATCTAGACCATGGATCGAGGTATTCCCGGGTGTTGGGATAATCAAGCATCATGGTCTAATTCATTTAATATGCCAAAGACCATTTTCTATCAAATAAGAATGGAGAAGAAATGTGGGACAAGTTTCTTGGCAAGTTTAAGAAAAACCCTAATATTATCGAAGGACAATTCAAACCCCATTCTCTCCTTACACTAATCTAGAAATTTATGCCCCTACAAAAGGATAGAGGAAAATGGAAAGAGAAAATATACCAAAAGAAGAAGTTCGGTGAGAAAGATCAAAATGGTAGAGCCTTCTGTACCTTTGAAGGAAATTCTTTTTTCTACAGTAGCTTCAGGGGAGCCAATATCTATCTCTGATGGTGATAGCTCACCCATGCAAGAGTAAGAAAGAATAGTAAGAAGAATCTCTAGAAGGAAATCCACCGCTAGGCATGTTGAAATTCCCCAGAGAAGAAAAATTCATAAGAGGTCAAAGGAAACCCCAGAGGGAAAAAGTGAGCAAGAAATGATGGAAAAGGAAGCTGCTGATATTTTGGGCAACATGGCCATGACTCCTCCTAAGCCAAGTCAAGATGAAATGGACAGAGGAGAGGAGAGACTTGAAGAGCAATATTTTTAAGAATTGGCTGAACCATCAACATTTCCACATGAAGAAGAAGAGTTGGCATCCTGGAGAAGAAAAGGAAAATTTCCTTTAATAGAGGAAGAATGCCCAACTCCTCAAGTAATTTCAGAGGAAGAAGAAAGACATCAAGTTAAACAGGATATGTTCTTATCTAGAGTAGAGCTCATTATGAGAGAAAGGATGAGGAATTGGATTTCCTCAAACTCAAATTAGAATAAAGGGAAGTGCTCATTGAGAGCTAAAAACTCATCTTGTAGCCAGGACTGAGGAATTATCAACAACCAAAAAAATAGCTAATAGAAAAAGAGGAAGAATTTTAGACTTCCAAAAAATAGAGTGTTGTGTCCATAGTCTCTACACAAACTGAGTTAACCTATTTACCACTCAAACAACTATGGAATGACACTTGCAGGGAAATCGAGAAAGCCAAAACATCAAATCAAGAAATAAATACCAAGATCAAGAAGATAAGAAAACAAGAAAATAATGGGAAGAAAAGTTTTATAAGGAGGAAGGAAATAAATATAAATGTCTTGCAAAAAATTCAAATGGTATGTATTATGAGTGAAAAATTTCTTTCCCGCAAGAGGCCCTCTCCTACATATAATGTGTTTTTAGAAGAGCAGTTCATTCACTGATAGCTATCAAGGATTGTATGTGGGATTCCACATGAACTAAAAGATGAATCTAAATTCATGGTAGCTTACTCTCTATCCATTCTGAGCAAAAAAATCTTCTCGTGTGAATTTTATCTTTGTAATTTTATGCTAGAGAAAACACAGGATTTATGATCAATTTTTGTGGGGAGAGCTAGCTCAATGCATTTTTCTCTATTCTGCAAAACCAAATTACATGGAAGGAAAGGGAATCTGAATTTTTATTGAAAGCTAGCTCAACATGTCTTTGTATGAGAGATCATTATGGTAAACCTTCTGCCTTCCTCACACATTTCAGAAATCATGCCTTTGATGAGATATTCAAGACACATTATCTTGTCATTCTACAAAAGAGTATTGATGCCTTCACCTCCTATGAGGAGGAAAAGTTTGAAGATATTTATGAAGGATGCTTAAAGAGGTGGGAACTCCTTACTATTTCCTTGAGAAGAAGGGAAGTAATTTCCCTACAAATCTGATCTGGAGTCTAGAAAGGGCAAAAGCGTTATGCACAATAATTCCCCAAGTCAATGAAACCTACGGGAAAATATGGATGGGAATGCGAACAAGGCCCCCTCTACTTCTCACCCCCATGTCTCCTTGGCAAAATAGAGAACCTCAAGATCCTACTAAATTTGAAGAGTGGGAGAGGAAAATAGAAGCAGGAGCAGGGTACAATACATCTAAGTTTAAACATTGGAAAATCCAGTTTCAGCCATTTGATCTGAGCAATCAAATGGAATGCAAAACATATAACCCAAATTTTGAATAATGAAGTTTGTAAAGGGACTTACAAACAAGTAATTTTGGGGAAATGATGAGGCTAGAATATGTCTAATTAATGTATAATATATGATCTCATATTACTCTCTTTTTTATTAAGTTTGATTGCATTTTGTGACTTCTAGTTGATTTGATATAAGTTAGGATGTAATTGTCTATTTTTGACCAATTGTGATTCTAATGTTAAAATCTCTAGAATTCCCGACGAAGTGTGTGTTTGAAATTTAGTTTTGTAATTAAAGCGGTCTATAATCAATAGAGGAAATGAAGTAGGTAGCGTTAAGATGTTTTTGGTAGCATCTGTTCCTACGCTTAGTTCGAAAATTTCAAGATAGTTCTAGAACTCCATCACACAGTCATCATTTAGTTATGAAAATTTCAAACTTAGTTCCGAACTCCAAAGATTTAGTTCCGTGAATTTTCGACTTAGTTCCCGAACTCCCGGTATAGCTCCGAACTCTCACAAAGTTAAACCTTAAGGATTTCCTATGGTTCTGGAACTTCTTTGAAGTTCTGGAACCAATGGGAGTTATCTATTTTAAACACATCTGGAGATTTTTCATCTACGACCCTTTCAATCAGAAAGGATGAGAATATTTCTGAATGTAGATCCAAGGAGAGTTATCTTACAGCTATCTGATCAACCACAATCCAACTCAACATCTATTCTAGGAATGATTCAATTTCATCATAATCATTGAGACAACTGTGATTGTAAAATGTATATAAAATTAGACATGCAATAGATAGATAGGATATAGTATGTGATATGAGATAGATATAGAACATAGAAGAGAAATATAGAATAACTACATAGATCTAGTATGTTTTGTAATACTGAATGTTTTATCAATAAAATATCCATTCGATTTGAGATAATTCGAGTTGTTAAATCCTGATTCGAGGAGGAGAAAGGACCCACTCCCCTAAATACCAAGATATTTGTTTATTTGGTATTTATATTTCTTCAGAAAATATCTTAGATCTGTTAACTTTGTATTGTTTTAATTCTTTCAGTTAAAGTATGTTGTATACTTGTTCCTGTAGGTGTTTAGATAGATTCTTATATTTCTTGCAATTGTTTTCAAGCATTCTAAATTGAGTGTGTTTAATTCCAAAATCAAGTGTGTTTACTTTCAGAAGCAAGTGTGTTTATTTCCAATAGCAAGTGTGTTTTCATTCTTCATAGTGTGTTTCCTTTCAACAAATTTTTTAGTGTGTTTACTTTCAGCAAGTTTTCATAGTATGATTTAAATAAGGTTTTACCAAGAATTCCTTAAGACATTGAAGAGATCCCCTAGAAAATACAAAAATAACTACAGTCAACTACTAGATTGATTAGATTACTCTTGTTACATATAGCTTTAGACACACCCCTGGTTTGATATGACATCAGCAAGAAGTTGATTAAATGAAGGGAATAACGACACCCATGAGCCCCACCCATGAATGTAAATTATAGATTTCAGGAAAGTGAAGAAGATCTTGAACAAGAAGGTGGCGATTTCCTAGAAAATGATGAGTTTGAGAATGATACACAAATTAGATTCTGTGAGTATTCTAGAGATGATGAAGGAGATGAAGAAGATACACCCAATTTCTCATGTGCGGTATTCACTCATTCTCAGTATGAGAAAGGATCCTCTTCCTCCACTGCTACTAAGAAAAATAAGGTTCATGATCCTCCTATGGAGGCTCCACAAAACAAAATAATCAATTGAGGATCCCCACTTCCATCCTCCATGAAGTCTAGCATTGTTAGAGCCTGATCTTGTAGCAAGTAAGAAGGCTCTCTCAATCCCAAGTAAGTCTTCTGATGTCTCTTTCCAAGTCTAAATCTAAATATGCTCTTGTAAAATCTAGTACTTTGAAAGCTCCTAGTGTACCTTTCAAAATATCCTCCATTCCTCAAACATCAAATCCTACTCCTAAGCATGTCCAGACTCCAAAATCAGTCCCTTCACCCCCCTTGTCGATATCTACTCCTTTTGATTTCATAGAATATGTGAAAAAAATTCAAAGTCAAATTACTAAAACTGAATATTTGAGGACTCATCCTAAACAATTTGAGAGGTTTGTCCAATACATCAGAAATGGTAGTCTAACACCCAATGATGTAGCTCATCATCCTAAAGGAGTACTACCAAACCCACCTACACCTTCCTCACAGAACATGCTTTCTCTGAGTGCATCAAAGACTGATAAAGTTGAACCTTTCTATGTCTCCCTACTTTTTAGAGAATATTTACTAAGAAATTTCATAATAGATTTGGGTGCCTTAAATAACATGATGCCTTTAAAGGTTGTTAAATCTCTTAAACTCACCATGGCTCCACCCGATGGCTCTTGTTACTCTTTGGAGTAAAAAAATGTCCCACTTTTAGGGAAGTTCAAAGATACATAGGTCTCTCACCAAATTTCCGAACAAGAAAATTTTAGCGATGATTTTGGTAGCCGATGTCCCAACCTCATTCGGAATGTTATTGAGTAGAAGTTTTTGCCGAGACTTGGGAGGGAAAATTCAGATGAATTGGTCATCTACAACCATACCAGTGAAGGGAGACATGGAGAAATTACTTCCCGAGAAGAAAATGAGGTACACTATACAAAATTCTGGAAGCTTAGAAGCTAACATCTTGTATCAAGGTAGCAGGAAGATGAATCACTTTGTGGCAACCAAGGAGGAAGAGGATATTCCCATCTTGATAGGGCTAGACATGCCTTCCTAGAGAGATTTGGATTTTGAAGAAGCAGTGAGGAGATTCAAGTTACAAGAGGGCAGCCCCAAATTGCTAGATGATGCAAACCATGAAGAAGAGGAGATGGTTCTCGATGAATTTCAAGAAGATAAATCAGCTTATATGCTTTTCCAAGATGAGGAGTTATTCTCATTCCCATTTGGGGATGAAGATGATCTTAGTTAGGCCATCTATGGAGAGACAAAATCAGCTTGCAATGAGACTTTGAAAGGCTTGAAAGAAATCTCCATACAAGGACTGCTAAGATCCACGGAAGAAATAGAAGACCTTGAGATAAGTCTCAAACTCCTGATGCAAGCCATGAATATGCAAGACAAACATGAAGCTAACTTGGAAGCCTCAACCAGTGTGAAGGTTGGCTATGTTGAAACAAAGAAAGATGTGAAATATGATGTCCCTCTTGAACCAATGGTTGATGGATACAATGACAAAATTGAGGTGTTTTCTTTCCCATTTGAAGAAGAAGAACCTTTCCATGATAAAGAAACTAAAGAAAAGATTTTTGAGACCTCTGAAGATGAAGATCTTTTCGATGAAGGATCGGTAGAGTGTAGCGATTCCCAAAATGATGAGGTAATCCCTCTAGATAGTTTCCTTGAGCTACAAGATAAAGATTCTTCAAAGGCGTATAAAGAGGAGCTGCAGGAAATGATGAAGCATAACTCTACAAGAAATATTGGATGCAGTAGAAGTTGCAGAAGATCCCGAGCTGATTCTTGATCTCTTCACTAGTGCCATGGACATACAAGACAAGTATGAGTTTGCATCCAATCCTTCCATCAGTACTCAAGCACCTCACAGTGGAGTGAAGGAAAAGGATAAGTATGAGGTTTCTCATGAAAAGGATGTCAATGAACATAGACTCGGAAAGAAAGTAACTTAGAAGATTCAAGGAATTGGAATGAAAATCAGCTTTGGGGCAATGATGAGATGCTCGATGGTGAATTAGCTATATGATAAACATGGAAGGCAATTGACACTATGAAACTGACTTCAAAGAGCATGAAGGTAGTGGAATTTCCAAGAAAGGACTTAAGCATCAAGAAGCTCACATGGACTCACTCCTACCAAGTACATAGAAAATTGTGAAATCACCTGGCTTCCATAAACAATTGAAGAGGGGAGGCTACTTTTTGGAACTTGTCAACGGCTTCACGTAGAACATCATCATTCGGTGTTGCCTCTTAAAGGGTAACTTTGAGAAATGAAAAGTGCTTAAGTGAAAGTAGGTTATCCCCACCTTATACCATAGGTGATTTATAGGTGTTTTTCCCTTCCTGTTGTGTGTGTGTGTCTTTTTCTTGTTGTGTGTGTGTGTGTGTGTGTGTGTTTCCTTCTTCTCTCCCTCCCTCTTGTGTAAGTTGTACATGACTCTGCAAGGCCCAATGGATAAGGCACTGGTCAACAAACTATATGGTCTAAAATTGAGATTCTAGATTCCCATGTCATGTATTCACTATGCTCAATCCATGTCATGTCCCCAAGCTAGAGCCACTGTTTTCATGCAAATGTGCAACAGGGAAATTGACAATTTCCAAGCACGACAATGATACCCCAGTGTTAATTTTTTCAAGTCTCATCATTCCAAGACACCTCGATCTATCCAATCAGTCCAAATGACCTCCTAAATAATTTAATCTCATCCCCTTAGGTGATTTAGGTAATTCTATTCATTCCCCTTAGGTGATTTTAGGGAGTTCTGAAAAGATACTATCTTCTGGCAGTATTGGGAAGGGTTATTACTAGCCTTCCCAAGACTGGATCAACCACCCTGGAGCAGAATGAAAGGAAAAATTCAACATGGAGGTGAATTGAAGACCTTATAACATCATGGAAATGATTTTGGAAGGTTTAGGGAAGTTTTGAAATATTTGGAGCAGTCTGAGTGAAAATAGGGTTCACAAGCCTAGCAATACATAGGCCTAAAACAACTCTCGGGCTTCAAAAGAATATTTTGGGAGCTCCAGGTGGAGTTATAAGTAAAAAAAACATCACAAAAAGAGGATTTAAATACCTACATTATAGTGAAATAATATTTTTCGTAACACCTTGACCATAGGATTGGCATGAAGTTTTTATCAAGTATAAGTGGAGTCTCAAATAAAAATCTGATTTTTTAGGGATCAAATTGTAGAATAAATACATGATACCCAAATCATTGGATTCAAAATTCCATTTCCAGTTAGGGTCATATAAAATTTGACCAATAAATTCCACCGAGAGCTCAAGCTATCTTCATTCCAAGTTACACTCTCAAAGGCGCTTAAGACTTCGTCATTTTTCGAGAGGACACGTGTCGCACTGTGAGCTTGGCAAGATTTCATGTTCCCGATGTCCCTAAGGTCAGGTACATAAGCCATTGAAATATTTTCCCTCATGTGACCTCTTGACTCTCATATGACCTCCAAATTCGACAGCTTTAGCCCCAGTGCATTTTTGGAGCATCTATTCCCTGTAGCCGTTAGATCTAGCGCCACACGTCAGCTCCAGACCCCGTGGAAACTGATTTCCCTTATGTCACTAAGGTGGGGACAT
The DNA here is from genome assembly GCA_018340775.1 of Taxus wallichiana var. yunnanensis. NCBI lineage: Eukaryota > Viridiplantae > Streptophyta > Pinopsida > Cupressales > Taxaceae > Taxus > Taxus wallichiana. The sequence goes on along the minus strand of CM031236.1, from coordinate 221,483,390 downwards.
TAGAAATGTAAAATTTTCCAAACCCCTATGGGGAGTCATTTGACACCCACGTGACTCGACTTTCAACTCCTGTGTGCATTTTGCAAAGATCCATTCCTTGCCATTAGATCGGGCACCATGTGTCACTCTCAGACCACTATGGAAACTGATGTCCCTTATTTCCCGAGGTGGGGAAATCATACATGGAAAAAAATCTCCCAGACCCTATGGGGATTCATTTTGACACCCACATGACTGACTTTCAGTCCCTAGGTGCATTTTTCAAACAAATCCCCGTCTGTCGGATCGAGGACACATGGCATCACCTTGATCACCATGGAAATTGATGTCCCTCACCTCCCTGAGGTAAAGGAAATAAAGGAAAAAAAAATTCCCATCCCCTCCATTTACATGTTTTGAAAATTTTAAATCCGGCACTTAGTCATTTCTTCCCCCTCATTTCTCCTTCACAACTTCATACATTGCCATGGCTCCATGCATGATTGTCCAGACACCCAGTCCACCATTATTGCTCCAAACCAGCTCCACCATGGCCACATAAACTCCCCAAACACTAAATCACCTTTCCCATAGTGATGTTCAGGTCTCAGAAGGAATTCTCATCAAGCTAAGAAGGAGAAATGAAGAACACAGAAGGAGAAAAAGGAGAAAACTCCATAACCATGAAATGAGAAGTTGAAGAAATATCCCAAACGGATGTGTGAAACAACAAGATATATATTTATGTTCATTCCTCTACCCAATTCCATCAAGAAGACACATTTAAATTCTCCTCTCATGTAACAAAGCATCTATAGAAAAGGAAACCCACTTCTAGCTCAATGAAAAAAATGCAATTTCACAAACTATTGGGCAAACCGAAGAAGAATTGCATGTGAAGGATTGAAACAAAAAAAAATAAATATATAATTTTATTTGCAAATGGAGGAGAAAACCAAACTGTAATTTTGAGGTCCATTAATGGTTGTCGCATCCAAAGCAATATCAAGTCCAAAATTTAAGACTTTAAAATCTCCTTGAATATTAAGCGGTGGGCCCGAATTTTAGAGGGAAGATATTGGGAAAAAACCCATATCAAAAAACATTGTACCACATCAATCTGACTCCTGAAGCCAAATTTCTAAAAATAACAGTCTACTACATAGAGCTACTATTTCAGGAAATTCATCAACAAGAACCTCGCGAAGGAGACAAAGACATTGAGGTGCACTACAAATGAGAATTCACCAAAAGGACATTGTTTGCACTTACTAAAAATAGTAAGTGGGCTCTTGAGTAGGTCTGCTAAAAATAGAAAGTTGATCAAGAAAGAATGAGGAATGTAGGGAGAAAGAGGAAAACTGAGCCGCAACATCTAGTTGAAGAGCGGGGACTTGATTTCTCACACTTACTAAAAATAGTAAGTTTATTTTACCTAAGGGAAATATGAAGCCAAAGTGGATGGGTTAGAAGCCTTCTCAGGATCACGAAGTGGAGAACAGTCAGAGAATGGAGCCAAGTCCACTGCAGTAACTCATCCTTTGACATTCTTCTTCTTCTTCTTCTTCTTCTTCTTCTTTCTTTCTCTCTCTTTCTTCACTCCTCATGACAAACTCTCTCTCTTCAATGTTATATTTTTATGTTGAGGGTTACACTTTTTAATATGACTTAAGTGACTTTAGAAATATAATGTAAATTAAGTCACCTTGCTATTATAAAAGGGACTTAAATATTTAAAGTGGAATATGAACAATCTTAAGTCATATTAAGGTATTCGAAAGGTCATGAGGAAGACAAGGAGTCAAGTCTACTCTATAAATTGTAAATCCATTCCCATTTCAAAGGGTTGGCAATTGATCTTGTAAACTCAAGAGTGCATTGTGTTGGTGTCCATTTTGATCCTCTATTATTTTTCCCTAATTTTCCTTTCACTCTTCATCTCTTGAAACATTTTCTACAGTTTTAATGGGTGAAATGAAGTCTATGCCTCTGTTCCCATGCCTTAGTCCATTTGAAAATCATTTTCCATACCTCATTTGTGAAGAATGCCATATTATGTGCCCTAATTTTTCCAAATCCATGGGCTTTGGTCATTTTTCCCATTTTTTCTGGCTTGTGGAGCTCGAATTTGTTTATTTCATGTATATTTGCCCTCAAATATCTATCCCCATGGTTTAAACTTGCATGAAATCAATTTCCCCTTGTTTTTTGAGAAAAAAATCCCTCACCCATGAAAAAATATCAAATTTAGGCATCTCTGGTAAATTCTACATTTTTTTGACAGTGTGATTTGTGTCATTTACCCTCAAAATTAAGCTCAAAATTCTCCTCCAACATGGTTAGCTTCCTGGTTGACAAGGATCAGCAGGTTTTCTATAAAACTTAACATTTTTGGCCTTTGGAAAATTTCACAATTTTCCCCACAACCCCGTAGGTCCCAGAGGAGGGACACATGTCATGTTCTTGTGCTAGGGTGGAATGGAAGGCCGGCGGAAGACTTAGGAAAAATTTGCCTTTTGGTGAAGGGGAGAAAAGTGGAAGAAAAGCCCATGGGTCCGCAATGAAGTAGGTGGCGGACACGTGGCCGAGTAGGGATAGAGCGGGCCGACGGAGGAAAAAGGGCATTGTTTCCCTTTTGCAAAAAAGGACCTAAGGTAAAATTTTGGAGCGTGGCCCCATGGCCAATCACGGGTGGACACGTGTCCTAAAAATAAAAAAGGGAGGAGCGGGCCGATGGGGGACTTAGAGTTTTTTAGCTCTATTTTCCTAAAGTTTCAAAATCAGTTTCATCCTGCTCCAATCAGAGGAGGACACGTGGCATCAATTTTGGGTAGAGGGATGTGGACAAGGTGGAGGTTTTGAAGTTTTTTTATTTGGAGGTAGAAAAGGTTAAGGTGAAATTTTGGAGCGCCCCGTGGCCAATCACAGGTGGACATGTGTCCATGAAAATTCAGAGGGAAGTGCGGGCTATGGAAGGAAATGGGGAATTTTTCCCTTTTTGGAAAAAGGAGTTAAGGAAAAAAATTGAGCCGCAGGGCCGACGAATGAGCCACAGGGAGACATGTGGCGAAGGTAGAGTGGGTTGGCGAGGCGGCGGAGGCAAAAGGGAAAATTTCCCTTTTGCAAAAAAGAATTAGTATGGAAATTTGAAGCACTAGCCCACGAGCGAATCATCAAGCGACACATGGCAAGGATAAATCGGAGGTGAAGGCCCATGGGAAAAAAATGAAAATTTTGTAAATTTCCAAAAAGGTCAAAATTACGTAGAATTGAAGCGCAATCCCAATAAGACCCACTATATGTCACGTGTCATCACCAAAATTCAAAGGCGGAGGGGCGGAGAAAAAAGTCAATTTTTTCCATTTTTCCAAAAATGTCAAAAAGTCAAAAGGTGAGCCCGAATTGATTCCCAATCATATTTTGACATGTGGAGGGCCCAGATTGAAGGAGAAAGAGTAGATCAAGGGTAACTATACATTTTCATTTTTGGCCACCATTTTTGCTCCAGGAAGCTTGGAGATGTGAATTTTGCATCATTCTTAATCAATTTTTGATGAATTCGTGTCCTTTGTGCCTGTAAGGATCAATGCAAGTGGTTTTAGGGATTAATTTGTAGATTTGAGGTGTTTTGAAACAAATTTTTTCCCTAATCCATCCAAACACGTGAAATGTCAAATTTGAAAGTTGCAGATGTGGTTTTAAAAGGTAAAAAGGTGAAATGATGAGAGGAAAGGCATCTGCATGCCTTGATGATGAAAAATGTGCCTCTAAGAAGGATAATGATCCAAATATTTGTAATGATTTAGTCTTTTTAAAACACCTGGCAACTCTCATTACAACTTTGTTAAATGTCATTTTCAGTGAATCATGAGAAATTATTATAAAAAAATTATTATTAGGCATATTCTTTGCTTTGGAAAGAAGGCTCCAATGTGGCAAGAGATATATAATGCATTTTGGAGAAATGCAAATGGTCGGGAAGTTAAAATCACGAGCAAATTATGAGAGAAAGCTCATTCTCTAAAAAACCCACCAAAGAACCAAGTTAATTTCTTCTATGTTGGATCTTCATGTATGTGAGTTGGTTACAAGTGTATAGCCATCACACATATCTCGAGATTGTTCATGAAACTCTCCCCTGTTGATGAATCTAACAACCTTTTGAGTTAATCTATGTTTTTCTCGGCAATATGATGTCTCATTACCATTTTAAATACCTACAAATAGTTTTCATTGTTCTTATTACAATCTTGCATTGAAAGTATTTAGAAATCACACAAAATATCATCCTTAGTGATAGTTTAGTGGCACTTGCAGCTTTGTTTGTCGAAGATATTTCATCCGGCATTGAAAATAAGTAGTTTAAAATCACTCCACCTTCATTTGTTGATTGGGATTACTTGTAAGCCTTTGGGGTACCTTAGGCATGGTTTGATCAAGGATTTTTGTGTTTAATTGAGTTCTTTACTTCAAGATTTTATGTTGAGTTCTCAAATATTGTGTGAAGAGTGTAACTTGGGCTTCCATTTATGCATCTTCTAGTTGAAAGAACATCCTGATTATTTGAAGTATTTTATCTAATAGTTGTTCAAGTATTGTAGAGGTTGTTAAATATTTGATATATCCAAGTTTGTCTTGTCAATACCCCACCAAAAAATCATCTAAATAACTAATCCTACCCATACTACCCTTGCATTGCATTATGTGTCAAAAAAATCTAACCCATCTACAAAAATGCACAAAGAAAATCAGGATCATACAATGTCTTCAGCAGCCTCAACCTTGTCTTGAAAGCATTTCCATCATTTAGTAGTGACATCTCTGTTGAGTTTGAATAATGGAAAATTGATCATGTTTTCCCAAGGCCATCTCCATAAAATATGCACAATATAAGGATATCTCCACCTCCTTCACAAAAAAGAGGCTGCAATATAGGTTCTCTTACCTTGGTTGAAAGGCACAACCTAAAATAGTGAGGGTTAGATCAAATCCTTTCAAAGTGCCATCCATCTCTCCACAAATCTAAGTTCTAGTTAGATCACATCCTCAGGTACAAAATGACATATGTCAAGATATATCTACCTTCAAGTTTCATTCCATATTTCGATGTCGCTTGATCAAATGGAGAATAAATTTGGGTACTCGTTAGTGAAAAATCACAAAGACCCCGGGATGTTGATCATATTTCTAGGTTGATCATACTAACATCCAAAGTGATTGCATAACATTGAATCCTTTCTCCAAGTGTGGGACTTGAAGAGTGAGAAAGGAATCTCCAGAGAAGGCTGTTCCTATTCCTCTGTTCAGATGCACACGAAATATACAGAGGGTTTTCCTTTTTAAAACCTAATCTAATCTGCCAAGGAGACAAGGTAAGAAAATGCGTAAAAATAAATCTAAACTAATGGAGGTGATGCACCGAGGAATGAAGAACACTTATTTTGCCAATAAACACAGACCACTTGAATGTGATACAAGATCATGCACAAATGACAGAAACTGCAGTAAAAGACCAGGAGGATGCAAAATGAACACAGAGAGGGTTGAGAATCATCCACAGACATGTATTACTTGCTCCAAAGATTGATACAATACACTGCAGAATGCTAAGAGGTAGAATAGTATTACAGTTCAAATGAGAGGTTCGAACTCCACAAATTCGCCTTGTAAAAAAATGTTCCACCTTGAAAAGAAGCTCCTCTTTACAATATATAGAAAGAAAATGAGAGAGGAAAGAGAGGAGGGAAAGCCAAATCTACCCCAACCATCTCTAGGTTGCATTCAATTCGTCCATCATGGCAGAAGCGGCGGATCCTGGCAAAACGGCGGGCTGCCTAACAGAAGCGGCGAACTGTCTGCTGCATTAAAGTTGTTTGTTGAAGCATTACTTCTGCTTGTTATTTCGTGCCAGAGGCGTTTCTCAATTTTCTCCCTCTAGACTACACCAAAATTCGAGAATAACCCCAGAATCATGTAGAGAATTTCATGAGCTTTCCGTTGATATAAAGAACGTGCAAATCCGAGCTCTGGATCGAAAGATATGTCGATCTGAAGATTTAGGGCACGGAACAGTGAAAACGGATTTTGAAATATTTTCCCACGCATTGCCACCTGGACGCCACGTGGCATGCTCTGATTCACTGAATAATTCTCTCTTCTCTACTTTTTGGCGGGCTTTGCTTTGAAATTTCTGTGGGCCCTAGCTGGGACACGTGGCACTATCCCATAGGTTCGGATCGGTGCTCGAAAACTCACCCTTTGACTTTTTTGACCTTTCTCCTTGTGACACATGGCGTGATTTTATTGGTTCTCGGCCCTGCTGGCTCTTTCGCGCCCTTCGCGTCTATTTGGCCCAGATGGCACAAAGGCTCTCAGCTTGATTTCGCGAACTCCGTGGATTCATCCATTTGTCCCAAATGTCCTGGTTTGTTTTGATCATTGGCCTTTCGCCCATTTGGCAAGGTTCGTGCCTTTTGCCTGCTTGTCCCAATCATTTTTGACTCGCTGTGCTCATTTCGCCGACTTTCATTCGGGCCTTTTGGCCCAAACATCCCGAGCAACACTTAGCGAATTTTTCTTCCTCCTTCTACGGATCAGCTTTTCGCGCCCGCCGCGCATTTCTTCTGCCCGATTGTCCCAAATGCAATTTGGGCCGCCTGGAGGCTTTTCGGCCGATCCGTGCCTTGACGTCCCAAATGTCCCAGTTGCTCCCTTGAGCAGGACTTAGCCAATTTTTACACTTTTTCCTGGATCAACCTATTTGCCTTTCTGTAACTTTTTCACATTTTCTCAGAGCTTGCTCCCTCCTTCTTCGGCCTGGGGAGTTAGAAAATTTCCTGAAGGGACCCTAGAAACCTGATTTTTGCTCTGAATCAATCAATTTTCTTGGGATTTGGATATTCTGATGCATGTTATCAAAATTACCCTGGGGGGGTGAATTTTGGATAACAATTTGGCGACTCAGCGGGATCATCTGCCTGCTAGATGAAAAGACCAGTTGCCTGAAGCAATCCATTGGGCATGGAGTCATCAAATATTCTGTTAGAATCCAAACTGACTCAGAATGTGCGAGGAGGAAGATGGAATGTGACCTGATGAAAGCAAAGACATGCTAAACATCTCCATGGACAGCAAGTTGTGCCGAGGCACTTAGGGAAAACAAAACTAACCTACAGCAAAACAATGTGCACAAGCACTTGGAGGAAAGAAAATCTAATCTAGTATTTACAGATGTAGTGAACCTCCCTCTAGAAGCAACGCTTGAGATAGATTCCATTTACTGGAATCTGCAGTTCTTCACCATCCAATGAAGCCAATTGGAAAGCATTGTTGTTCTTGCACTTTGTGACCATGTATGGGCCACTCCAAATGGCATCAAATTTTGAATGCCTTCCTGGTTTTGCTCTGTCCACATCCCATTTCAATACTAGATCTCCTACTTGAAAAGATCTATCTTTGGCCTTCCTATCAAAGGTCTTCTTGATCAAAGCCTGATCCTTTTCCATTGCTTGGAATGCCTGATCTCTGATTTCTTGCAGCTCCATCAATTCTGCATATCTCACCTCCATGGGCCCAAACTCTAGCAACTCCAGCTGTTTCATGAGTTCCAACGTTGGCAACTCAAGTGACATGGGCAAGATTGCCTCTCTTCCGTAGACAAGCCTAAATGGAGAGTTACCTGTGGATCTTTTGGGAGTTATCCTATCAGCCCATAAGGCTGATTTCAGTTTGGTATGCCAAGCTCTCTGAGTCTCATCAAGAGTCCTCCTAATGATCTTCAACAAGTTCTTGTTTGTAGACTCGGCCTGGCCATTACCTTGAGGGTAATAGTTTGATGAAGTGCTCAGGTAAATCCCGTTCTTGACAGCCCACTCAGTCACTTTAGATCCAATGAATGCCAATGCATTATCAGAGACTATTGTAGCAGGTACACCAAATCTGGTAGTTATTCCCTCGTAAAAGTCCAAGATGCTAGACTCATTCACCTCTTTGACTGCTACTGCTTCTGTCCATCTGGTGAAGTAGTCTGTGGCTGTCAAAATCCATTTGTGCCCTTGGCTCGAATTGGGATTGATGACTCCAATGAAGTCCAAACCCCATTGCATGAATGGCTGGTCAACTGAGATTGGATGTAATGGGAGGGCTGCAAGTCTCTCTTTTCCTGTGAAGAATGCACAATTCTTACACCTCTTGATCCATGCATAGCAATCACTGAATATTTTAGGCCAATAATAACCAGCCTTTATGATTTTCAGAGCTGTCACTCTTGGTGCAAAATGGCCACCAGCTGGTTCATCATGAAACTCTTTTAATACCCTTTGGATCTGACCTGTGTTAATGCATCTCAGCAGCACTCCATTCACGTCCTTCTTGAACAAAACTCCATCAATGATGGTATATGGAATAACTCTCCAAGTGTCTTCTTTTTGCTTTGCTCATTTCTAGAGGGCACATGCCCGTCTGTAGGAAATGTATCATATTCTGAGTCCAACAGGGAGTGGACACATCATCATTTTCCTGTTTTTGATCATCTTGTAATAGCAGGACAGCGTCTTCTTCATCTTCTGGGTTGTCTAGTTGTTTGGAAGCGAGCTGCTCACACAAACCTTTGCCTCTTACCAGCTTGGTGATTTTGATCTCAATGTCATACTCCATGACACGGGTGATCCATCCTGCCCTTTTCTCATTCAAATCCTTGTTGAGGAGGAAGTCCTTAACCCCAGCATGTGAGACCAGCAACTGGACCTTGTTGTTTGAGACTAAATGCTTGAATTTCTTCAAGCTCCTGATTACTGCAAGCACATGTTTTTCAATAAAAGAGTACCTCAACTCGCAGTCATTTAGGCTTTGGCTGAAGAAGACAATCAAATCATTATCTTTGTTCTACATTGTACGAATGGCGAAAAATAGTGTCATCACCTCCAAATGCATAGAGGATGAAATCCTTGGAAAAGTCTGGGTTGATGAGAGTGGGTGCCTGGGAGATGGATTCTTTGATTGCTTCAAAGCTCTCCTTGCCTTCTGCCATCCATTTGAAAGCCATGCTTTTTCTTAACATTTTGGTGATGGGCTTGACAAGGGCTGCAAAATTTGGGACAAACCTCCGAACAAAGTTTATCCTTCCCAGGAAACTTTGAAGAGCCTTCTTGTGACTTGGCAATGGTAGAGCCCTTATGGCTTCAACCCTCTCTGGATCAATTGCTAATCCTTCCTTGGAGACAATATGGCCAAGGAGTTTCCCTTCATGTGCAAGAAAGATGCACTTCTTAGGATTCAAAGACACTCCAAACTCTCTACACCTCTGAAACACTTGCCTGAGGTGAAAGAGGTGGTCTGCAGCATTCTTTGAGAAGACAGTGATATCATCTAGGTATATCAGCACTATCTTATTGATTAAGCCTTTGAATGCCATATCCATAGCTCGCTGGAATGTTGCTCCGGCGTTCGACAGTCCAAATGGCATCTTCTTGTAAGCATACGTGCCCCATTTAGTTGTGAAGGCTGTCTTGAACTGGTCTTCCTCCTTCACCATAATTTGATTGAAGCCTGAGTATCCATCAAGTAGTGAAAATCTTTCTGAACCAGCTACGACCTGCAATATTTGCTCCATGGAAGGGAGTGGATAATGGTCCTTAAGAGATGCCCTATTGAGGTCTCGGAAGTCCACACACAACCTGATTTCTCCGCTCTTCTTCCTGACCGGAACCAAGTTCGCAACCCAGCTTGAGTGCTTGATAGGGAATATAATTGCTGACTCAATCAGCTTGTCCAGTTCTTTCCTCATGAGAGGCTCCATGTGTGGATTGACTGGTCTTTGTTTCTGCCTGACAGGCTTAGTATTTGGATCCAACTCGATGGTATGCTGAGCTAAGTTGGGATTGAAACCTTTCAAGTCTTCATAGCTCCAAGCAAACACGTCAGGGAATTCTTGACAAAGCTGTATGAATTCATACCTTTCTTGCTCAGTTGTCATTTTTCCAATTTGCAATGGCTTGTTCTCTTCTACCAAGATGGATACCGAATCTTCCCTCTTGACCTGAATGTTTGCTTTCTCCTTTCTAAACTGATCATTGGGGTTAAAAATGGACTCCAAGGTGATAAGTCCCTTGGGCAGCTTGTCAGTTCTCAGCTGTATCACCTGGTCACCATATTGCTGTTCCAACTTCTCTTGATTCTTAGCTGAGAACTCAGCTTCTTCTTGCAAGAAGTGGATGATTTGCTGGTCATTCTCAAATACTTGCCAACTGACATCGTTATCCGGCACTGAAGGCCTCACAATCACGTGGATGTTTGGCTGTACCTTGTCTTGTTGAATGTTTTCTACAATGTCAAAGGCTGCCCCTCTTTGCTGCAATCCTCACAAGAAGATTCTCTTCCTAGGAATGGCCTTGATGTCGAAACCCTCAAAATCTTCCATGAGGTCCCACACCCTGTTCTTGTAGCATCTGAGTAGATCATTTTTGGCAGCATGTTGTCCCTTGACCTGATTTACAATCAATTCACTGTCCCCAAAAACTTGCAAGTTCTTTATTTATTTTTTGATTGCCCAATGCATCCCCTGCACCAAGGCTTCATATTCAGCAGTGTTATTGGAGCATGCAAATTGAAACCTAAAAGCTGAATAATACTTTACTCCTTGAGGTGAAATAAGCATGGCTCCACCTCCTGCACCTTGTCTACTCCTTGATCCATCAAAAAGCAGCTGCCATACCTCATTGTCATCCTTGTGGTTTGGCTTGGTGATGCTAGGAATAGGTTGACTTTCTTCGTGTATACAATAGACTCCTAGCTCAGATTCTTCTATTCCTTGATAAGGATCAAAAGCATGCACCTTGCTTGCCCATTCATCAAGAGTCAAATCTGGGATACTTCCAACCTTAGTGTCAGCTTCATCAGTGCTAGGGTGATCTTCTTGATCAAATGCCGAGCAATTGGCATTAATCTTACTTGGAGTATAGGGCTCAATGTGGAAGTTTGCAATAGGTTCTGATCTAATTGTGGCCTTAGTTCCATACCTTGTTCTGAATAGCATGTGAGACCAATCAGCGGACAAATATCCCCCAATCTTGGCTGTGAAGTCCCTTGACAAGCATAGGGCAAAGAGTGGTGGAAGGTCTATGACTGATACATCTTGTAAGACAACAACATTTGGACATGCATGCAAGGTAAGACTCAAATTTCTAATCACTCCAATCAATTTCTGTCCCATCCAAATACACTACTCCCTTAGATGTTATTTCATATTGGAGCCCTAACTGATCAGCTATCTGTTTAGGCATTACTGAGCTACTTGCCCCGGAGTCTATCATGCAATTATGCACTAGCTGATTTCCAATGATTAACGAAACATAAAAAGGGGGGGGCTTCAACATTTTACCTTGTTGTGCTCCATGATTTCCTTCAGGCTGGGCAGCATTTGTAAGCACTTTGTCTTGCCTCTGAACCTGCTGATTCAAAGTTGGCTGGCACCATCCTTCATGCGAACTGCAGCAGATCTCTTTGGCCTGGGATGGATAGGGATTCCCACATAGATATATTGATGTTTGTCTTCTTCATCTGATCAATGATACTGAATGGTGATGAAGGATCTCTCTGTTGTCCTTTGGTTTGCACATTTATTCCTTGTATGTGGGCAGCAACAGCTGGCATTTGAGTTGGCCTAGGGGCTGTTCTTGGCTGCCCTTGTGCATTTAGGCCCGGGTTTTGCTTGCCAATCATTTGTGGAGCTGTGGAAGGTTGTGGATTGGCTGGGGCTAATGGCTGTTCTTCACCCAAATTTCTCCTTTTTGACCTTGTGTTGGCTGCAACACCTTGAGAGACTGCCTGATTCATACCACAGAAATCCTCTGCCTGCCAATTTACCAATGTGGTGTCATTTGGGGCAGATTGCTGCTGGAATGTTTCTTGTTGTTGGCCGTTTTCTTGATTGCTTTCACCCTCCACACCAGTAGTTGTTACCATTAAAGCTTGAGTTAAAGCACCATTGTAGCACATGGATTGGTTATGGGGTTCATTACATGGAAAACACCAATCATACTCTTGGGCAATGTTGTTTTGTGCTGGTACTAATGCCTTAGAGGCAGATATGGCATTTGGATTATAGGGCTGGAAAGGTCTATTGACAGGAGGCCTTGTTTGATTCATATTTGTGGCTGGATTAGGTGGTCTTTGAGGCTGGTATGGCTGCCTATTAGGTTGAGCTTGAGGCTGATACGAAGGTCTAAAACCTTGAGCTTGCTGTCTCTTGAGTGTGACCAGCTCATTACCTAAATTTTGCAGTTGCTTCATGACTTCTTGAAGCTCATTTGGGGCACTTGGAGATGAAGTGGAAGCTTCATTTGAACTCTGATTTCTAGGAGTGGGAGAAGGAGCTAAGACAGGTGCCTGACTAGTACTTGGGCTCTCTAAACTTGGATATAATGGCATTGGAGGCCTAGGAGCTAGCTTGCCAGCTTGAATCAGACAATTTTCAGCTCTAATGGCAATACTATAAGCAGCAGGGATAGTTGTGCCTCCCATAGATTGAACCAACATAGAAATATCAGAATTTAAAGCTTTAAGGTAATATAGAAAAGCACCTTCTGCTGTTGGCCTGACTGCTACTGGAATTCTATCCCAAGATCTTTGAAATCTGAAGTTGAAGTCAGTTAGCTGCTCATTGGAAGCTCTCTTGATGGTTGTCAGCTGCTCCAAAAGAGACAAGTTGTCTCCCTTCTCTCCAAATTGATTATGAAGTGCAATACACAGCTGATTCCAGTTCGTGATAGAAGCAGCTTCAAGGCTCCTAAACCATTGCAATGCCTTCCCTTTGAATGAAGATGCCAGCAATTTGACAGCTACTTGCATCTCGTTAATCTCATGGATTGCACAAATGTTAGCAATGTCCTTGACATGATCACCAGGAGTGGTCTGATTTTCTCCAGTAAAGTATGGAATGTTCTTCAGTGCTGCAACTGGGATTGGATTTTGTGCATTGAGAGCAAGTGGGCTGCTGCCTGTGAAGTTGACATAGGGGTTTACTGGTTGCGCCATTCTGATTGGTCTTAAAACCCTTGTATATTGAAAGAAAGGCCTGTCAGGTGGAGGAGTTGAGAGAGTTCTGTTTGGTGGAGATGGAGACCTTTGAATCCTTCTTCCTCTTTGCCTTCTTCTTGGAGATAATTGCAGGTATTCAAACAGCACCTCCTCTTCTCCAACTCTTGACCTTGTGATTCTTCTCATAAGCTTTTAGGCCTGTACTGCTGAAACCAGTTGATTCTTCCCCTTGGAGTCGCCAGATATGCAAATAATAGCTCTTTTTAAGCAAGAAAATTGTAGCAGATGCATATCAACTTTGCTACAATAAAAAATGAGACCTCTAGGTCCCACCGGGCGTGCCAAAACTGTTAGTGCAAAATCACAGCACCCCTGGATGTTGATCAGATTTCTAGGTTGATCATACTAACATCCAGTGTGATTGCATAACATTGAATCCTTTCTCCAAGTGTGGGACTTGAAGAGTGAGAAAGGAATCTCCAGAGAAGGCTGGTTCCTATTCCTCTGTTCAGATGCACACGAAATATACAGAGGGTTTTCTTTTTTTAAAACCTAATCTAATCTGCCAAGGAGACAAGGTAAGAAAATGCGTAAAAATAAATCTAAACTAATGGAGGTGATGCACCGAGGAATGAAGAACACTTATTTTGCCAATAAACACAGACCACTTGAATGTGATACAAGATCATGCACAAATGACAGAAACTGCAGTAAAAGACCAGGAGGATGCAAAATGAACACAGAGAGGGTTGAGAATCATCCACAGACATGTATTACTTGCTCCAAAGATTGATACAATACACTGCAGAATGCTAAGAGGCAGAATAGTATTACAGTTCAAATGAGAGGTTCGAACTCCACAAATTCACCTGAGGAAAAAAAGGGAGAGGCAAAACAGAAAAAATGTTCCACCTTGAAAAGAAGCTCCTCTTTACAATATATAGAAAGAAAATGAGAGAGGAAAGAGAGGAGGGAAAGCCAAATCTACCCCAACCATCTCTAGGTTGCATTCAATTCGTCCATCATGGCAGAAGCGGCGGATCCTGGCAAAATGGCAGGTTTGCCTATGAAGCGGCAATGTCATCGCTACATTAAAGTTGTTTGTTGAAGCATTACTTCTACTTGTTATTTCATGCCAGAGGCATTTCTCAATTTTCTCCCTCCAGACTACACCAAAATTCGAGAATAACCCCAGAATCATGTAGAGAATTTCATGAGCTTTCCGTTGATATAAAGAACGTGCAAATCCGAGCTTGGATCGAAAGATATGTCGATCTGAAGATTTAGGGCACGGAACAGGCGAAAACGGATTTTGAAATATTTTCCCGCGCATTGCCACCTGGACGCCACGTGGCATGCTCTGATTCGCTGAATAATTCTCTCTTCTCTACTTTTCGGCGGGCTTTGCTTTGAAATTTCTGTGGGCCCTAGCTGGGACACGTGGCACTATCCCATAGGTTCGGATCGGTGCTCGAAAACTCACCCTTTGACTTTTTTGACCTTTCTCCTTGTGACACGTGGCGTGATTTTATTGGTTCTCGGCCCTGCCGGCTCTTTCGCGCCCTTCGCGTCTATTTGGCCCAGATGGCACAGTGCTCCTTGTGCTGATTTCGGGTGAACCGGCCGGTTCGCGTCCATTTGTCCCAAATGTCCCAGTTTGTTTCGGACTGCTTGGCCCTTTTTCACCCGGTTCGGCCGGTTCGCGCCTTTTTGGCCTGCTTGTCCCAATCATTTTTGACTGCCTGTGCTCATTTCGGCCGACTCGGCCGGTTCGGGCCTTTTTGGCCCAAACGTCCTGAGCAACACTTAGCCAATTTTTCTTCCTCCTTCGGCCGGATCGGCTTTTCACGCCCCCCGCGTGGCCCGATTGTCCCAAATGCAATTTGGGCCGCCTGGAGGCTTTTCGGCCGATCCGTGCCTTGACGTCCCAAATGTCCCAGTTGCTCCCTTGAGCAGGACTTAGCCAATTTTTACACTTTTTCCTGGATCAACCTATTTGCCTTTCTGCAACTTTTTCGCATTTTCTCAGAGCTTGCTCCCTCCTTCTTCGGCCTGGGGAGTTAGAAAATTTCCTGAAGGGACCCTAGAAACCTGATTTTTGCTCTGAATCAATCAATTTTCTTGGGATTTGGATATTCTGATGCATGTTATCAAAATTACCCTGGGGGGGTGAATTTTGGATAACGTACCAACACCAAATGGCGTTGTTGTTGGGAACTTGTTTTGAAATCCTAGGAAATAATTTACACTGCTATGAGATTGATTTGTTGATTCATTTTCCATTCCATGTCTATTTAGCCTCGTTAACAACACTTAATGGCACTGTTGTTGGGGACATTATTCAGTATTTCAGTATTTCAAATCCTTGGTAATACTTCTTGTGTGATTTATGTGCAATTACAAAATCTAAGTATCATCTTTTGATTAGATTTATAAGATTGGAATGAAGAGTAGAGTTCTAAGTTTGATATTCTTTTAGTTCAATATGATCCATATGCATACATATTTGAGATATTTAAATGCATATCAAACCACGATAAAGTCCCTTGTAAATTCTCGTATGCAAATACATTGTTGAAGCATCATTTTATAATCAAATTTTTAAGGATTGAGTGAAGATATAGGTTACTGCTGCAATTTTGTCGGGTTCTAGAAGTTGTTGCACTTCATTTGCATTTTTGATTGATAAATTCAAAGAAAGGAAGGTCTCGATGTATAAATTTTGGCAAGATTTTTAGTGCTTTGATAGGTGTTTGACAGAGTATTTTAGTGCATTTGCACAACTAGGGTAAAATTCCTTAGTGGCGACTCCATGTTGTTCGATCTTGATAAGTACTAGTGTCTTAACATTTTTGTCATTTTCTCGGTGTTGCTAATCTCTACAAAATGGAAGGAATAAGATCTCTCTTCATTAGAGACTCTCTAAGAAATTGTTTACGATTCAAGAAAATCGAGTTGGAAGGGAGAAGAGTTTTGAAGGTTGTTAAAGGTCGACGTCGGTAAATATATATCCATTGGTGAGATAGATCAGCCTTTGGTAGAGGATTATCACTCTTCTTGATTCCGATTCAAGCAATCCTCTCGTATGTGAAGGTCCTTATGTTGTACTGTAAGTTTCTTCTTCAATTTTCACCTTGGTGTTTCAATTTAAATAAGACTTTCCAAGAAAATCAGCACTTAGAGAATACCAATCTTGTGAATCACATTCTTGAGCCCCAAAGACCTTGCACTCCTCATCAACATGTGTCACCCCCAATATCACATCCACCAAGCAATATGGCTCAGCCTAGACCTCCATTTTTTGTTAATACCTTTGGTCATATAGACTTTAGAGGAATGGATGGTTACCCAAATGCTATCCCACAAGATGTCAGAAATAGGTTGCCAAAATTCCAAGGTAACAATGCAATAACTAGTGATCGGCATCTCAAACTTTTTGTTAACATGATGGAATATTTTGAGATAGAGTTTGAAGATGTGTATGTTAAATTGTTCATTCATACAATAGAAGAGGATGCTAGGGATTGGTATAAGGCACTTTGCTTGACAATTCAATTGATTCTTGGACTGAAATGAAGAATTCATTTAGGTTGTAATATGGTGACAAGACTGATCCTAGATTTCTCTTGTCCGAGTTTGAGAATATCAAGAAGAACCCCAATGAATCAGTCCATGACTTTAACACAAGGTTTAAATTTTTTTTGAGAAGGCTTCCTATTAGTCTAAGGCCTTGTGATGAGTCTTGTTTAATCAAATATGTAGATGCATTTGACAAAAAGGCAGCTGTTACCTAAGAGACGAGAACCCTACCAATATAAGACAAGCTTTCACCATGGCACTTCAAATTGAAAACAATATAAAATTAATTGGGAAACCTCTCAAGAGAGATGGTGTAAAGTTGATAAACCCTGAAAAACCTCAAGCTAGCAAGGGTGCTGATTTAGAGGAGGTTGTGAAAACTTTGGCAGGGGTTGTCAAAGAAATCTCATATAAGTTGGCAAGAGCTGAGAAGGGAATTGGGAAGACTTCACAAGGTCATCCAAGAGCACAAAACCATGACATATTTTCCAATCATCCTAGAGGTGATCAAAGGGTAGATAATAGAGGGAAAGGACCCATGGGGTCTGTAAATAGACATCCTCAAGCATGTGAAGGAAGACTGTTATCTGATCCCCTAATTACTAGGGTTGTTGTTGTTGAAGAAGTTGCTGATATTGATTGGTGTGATAGGTGTTTTCTGCCCATCCTCCATGTGAAGTTGACCAGAAAGAAGGTGAAGCTAATAATGATGATGGTACTGATGATGATATTTGCATGGTGGGTTGTCCTTCAAGCTCACAAGGAGGAGAAACATCTACTGAAGTGATAAGTGCAAGGACTACTACAACTTTTTGGGATTGCATCAAATGGGTACAAGTCTTTCTTCCCCCTCATACTCTTGAAGTTGATGTAGTGCAAGCTTTTGAAATTCCTAACAATGACTTTGAATACTTAAGAGCTTTGATAATTATGAAGTATGATGGTGGTATTCCTTCGAAGGAAGATAAACAATTGTTGATGAGTGTTTTTGTAGCTTAAGAGAAAGACTATAAAACTAGAAGCAAAGTTATTAAAGGAGTTGGGCCTCAAGCCAGACCTAGAACACCCTTTCTCACAAGCATTCCCAAAGAAGCTTCTAGGAGAGAAGCACTTGCCAAAATTTTATTGTCCCAAAAAAATTACACTTCTCCTCATGCCCAAGATTCCAAGAATCCATTACCATCTAATGAATCTTCTTGTCTCATTTCCAATGCTGCTTTGCCAAAGAGTGTTCCCTATGACATAGCCCAAGTATTGATCCAAATTAAAGTGAGTGTTCCAATCATTGAGTTGCTTAGAATTCTTGAGCATAAGAAGAGATCATTTGAGTACTTAGGGTTGAAAGAAGAGAAGACTACTCCAAGAAGAAATGTAAATGTTGTTGAGATTCCTCCTCAAATCATTGTTGACCTTGAAACACCACCAACAGTAGAGGATCTTGGAGAGACACCGAGTTATATTTGAGGATATCTTTGGTTGATTCCCAATTGAATGTTGATCCATTCTTCACAACTTTGATCATAAAGGATAGGATACTTCACAATTGTATGTTTGATTCCAGTGCATCATGTAATGTCATGCCTCTAGAAGTCATGAATGAGTTGGATATCAAAGTGATAGAAGCCTATGGAAAATGTACTGCCATGGACTCAAGAGAAGTGTCAGTTGTTGGTTGTGTGAAGGGTTTGGTAGTGCAGCTTACATCTTATCCTGAGAGGAATTTAAAATTAGATGTTGTAATTATTGATTGCCCTATAAAATGGGGTATGTTATTGTCAAGAAAGTGGGCTGCAAGTGTTGGAGGGAGTGTCCAAATGGATATGTCTTTTTCCACCATTCCCATTGAGGGCAGCCTTGTCAAGCTCTATGGAGAAAATAAAATGTTGCATCTAATTGAGGACCCAAACAATGCTTCTTATGAAGTATTATTTGCTGATGTTGATGCTGATAATTTTATTAGTTTTGATGATGGAAAATAACATGAAATGGATCATTCAAAGTTCCTTAAGAAATTATGTTCTCCTTGGACCTTGCTATTTGATGGAGCTTGCTCCAAATTTGGAAATGGTGTTGGTGTAATTTTGATTTCTCCTAGCTTGAAATAATTTGTTTTTTCCTTCAAGATTAATTTTGAATGTACTAACAACATTATTGAGTATGAAGCCTTGTTGTTGGGTATGAAGTATGGTGTCAAGGACATCATTACAAAGGGAGATTCAGAGCTAGTTATCAAACAAATAAGAAAACTATATGCTACAAAAATAAGTGGATGAAGCAGTATAAGCATGTAGTTTGGGATCTAATTGAGATGTTTGATTCCTTCAATATTGTGCACCATGATAGAAGTTTGAATGTTGTTTCTAACAATTTGGTAGTGATGGGGTCAAGATTTGGATATTGCACTATTTCACCTTATTGTGAGAAAAATGTTGAAGTGTTAACTAGGCTAGTTGTTCCTGACAACATCAAACATTGGAAAGTGTTTGATGATGATGCTCAAGTGAAAAGGTTCTTACAAAATCAAGGTGAGTTTGTGGATCAGCATATTGATTAGGAACCAATGGTGTGTATGAATTAAGGAAGAGAGACTTTGTTTGGAAAAGATATTATCCAATTGAAAACTAACACCATTCCTAGAGGTCTTGTTACTCGAGTCAAATTTCAACAATGTTGATTGCATCATCAATAGAAACATGTCTACCTCAAGGGATGTGGAAGAGCATGACTTGGGAACAAAGGAAAAACCAAGAAAAGTTTGGTTGGGTAGTAGTTTAAACAAGGAAGAAAAACAGTCCTATCTTCAATTGTTGAAACAATATCAAGACTACCTTGCTGGTCATATTCAGAGCTGAAAGCATATAGAGAAGACTTATTTCAGCATGAGATCCCTCTTAAAACAAATGCCAAACCATTCAGACAGAAGCAAAGGCCAATTAATCCACTCCTCTCCATGAAAATGCAAGATGAATTGAAGAAACTGAAGGAGGGAGGGATTATTCAGCCCATAAGGTATTCGTCTTGGATTGCGAAAACCTTGTGCCAATCAGAAAGAATGGAGATATCAGACTTTGTGTAGAATTCAGAAATTTGAATAGAGCTTCATTAAAAGACAATTATCCTTTTCCAAACATGGAGAACATGCTGCAGTTAGTGACTGGATCTGAATTGTTGTCCACCTTGGATGGTTTCTCTGGCTACAATCAGGTTGTTGTCAAGGAGTCAGAAAGATTTAAAACTGCCTTTACCACTCCTTGGGGAACATATGTTTATGTGAGAATGCCTTTTGGTCTCATGAATGCTAGAGCTACCTTTCAAAGAGCAATGGATGTTGCTTTTTCTAGTTATATAAATGACTTCATTGCAGTTTATCAGGATGATGTGACTGTATTTTCAAAGAGTAGAAAATATCACTTGTAGCATTTGGAAAGAATGTTGATCAAATGTAGAGAATTTGGAATCTCTCTCAATCCAAAGAAGTGTCACTTTGGGGTGCAAAATTCCAAGCTTCTTGGTCATATTGTTTCAAAGGCTGGTGTCATGATTGATCTAGAGAGAATAGAAGCAATCAGCAAGGTGCCAATTCCAAGAACAAAGAAGGGCATCCAATCTTTCTTTGGGAAGATCAATTTCATTAGAAGGTTTGTGTCCAATTTTGCTGAGTTGACTCTTTCTATCACATGCATATTAAAGAAAGATCAAGTTATCAAATGGGAGGAGACTATTATTCAGGATTTTGAAGGGATCAAGGAAGCACTTAAACATACACCTGTCTTGGCAGCTCCGAATTACAAGAAGCCTTTCCAAATATTCTCCTTTGCTTCTAAAAATACTATTGCATCTATTTTTCTCCAAAAGGATGAAGATGGGGCTGAGAGGCCTATTCCTTCTTTAGCAAGGCTTTACAAGTTGTTGAGTTAAAGTACACAATCATGGAAAAACAAGCATTTGCCTTGGTGAAAGCAACAAAGGTTTTCAGGCCTTATATTTTAAGTTCAAAAGTTGTTGCTTATGTTCCCCACACCATGGTAAAAGACATCTTATCAGAGATGGAGATCTCAAGTAAAATATGTAGATGGGTGAACAAACTATAGGAGTATGATATTGACATCTAAACCACAAAGTTGGTAAGAGGTTTGGGTCTTGTTAAGCTCATGGCTAAGAGCAACTTGCAGACTGTGGAAGTGAATGAAGTAGAGGAAGAAAGGGAAGACGTTCTTGGAAAATTGGTAAGTTTGGAATGGTACAAGGTTATAATATTTTACCTCAGACACCTATGCTTTCCTAATCATTTAAATAAAAATCAGAAAATATCCCTCAAGTTGGCCTCTCAAAAATACATCATCACTAACTTTGGGTTGGCTTGGAAGAACCCTAAAGGTGTCCTCTTGAAGTGTGTAACTGAAGATGAAGCTCCTAAAGTAGTTGTTGATTTCCATGGGGGAGTTTGTGGAGGACACTTTACTAGAAGGGTTACAGCACATAAATTTTTGAGAGCTATTTATTGGTGGCCTACTCTCTTCAAAGATGTAACCATGCTGATTAGAAGATGTGAAAGCTGTCAGCATTTCTCTAGAAGAATGAAATCTTCAGGGCTCTCTTCCTTTGTAGCTTATATCAATTGAAGCTCCTTTCAAACAAAGTGGGAATGGACTTCATTAGTGAGATTTCAAATCCTTTAGTGCTAGCCATAAGTGGATTCTTGTAGCCACTAATTATTTTACAAATTGGGTAGAGGCAATCCCCACTAAGAAAGAAACACACCAAGTTGTTATGGACTTCTTGTTGAATAATATCATATACAGATTTGGTGTGCCACTCAAGATTATTGTTGATAATGCCATGTGTTTCAGAGCTAAACCTTTGATGGCAATGTGTAAGGAGTATGGAACCAATCTGACTTATTCTTCAAACTATAATCCCCAAGGAAATGTACAAGTTTGAGTCCAAAGAATAAGAATTTTTAAAGATCATTAGGAGGACCTTGGATTTGAACAAGAGAAAATGGGGTGAACAACTGAAATTTGTAGTTTCGGTTGATAGAATCATTGCCAAGAGAGCTACTGGTAAGAGCCCATTTGAATTGGTGTATGGAACCCAAGCTCTATTACCCTTACATCTGTAGTTATCTTCATTTCAGTTTGTTCAACAACTTGAGGATCAAGAGGTCAGTCCATATGAAGCAAGGATCAATCAAATTATGGAGCTAGATGAAGAGAGAAGAGCATCCCACCAGAGGCATGTCAGATTTAGAGAGAAGTTGAAAAGATTGTTTGACAAGAAGGTCACTCCTAGGGCCTTCAATATTAGAGATCTGGTTTTGTTGTGGGATAGTAGAAATGAAGATAAGGGAAAACATGGAAAATTTGATGCATTATGGATGGGCCCTTACTCCATTGATATCAAAATTGGTGAGAATACCTTTTTTCTCAAAGATTTAGATGGGGAATTGCTTGAACTACTTGTTAATGGTAGGAATCTAAAGAATTTCTTGGATTAATCCCAAAATTTGAGGTATGCACCACTTGTATAGTGTATAGTGTTTGGTTTTTTCACTCTTTTTGGTGTTTTGTCGGTTTGTGGTTTTCCTTGGTGTGTGGTAGCCATTTTTGTTGGGTTCTCAGCTAGTTTTTGGTGGTTTTGGCTCATGAATCCTTTGCCCAATGGATTATTTTGGCACTTGGTCTACTTATTTTTCTTGTGGCACTCACTGGGAGTGCCCATCCCCGAGCAGGAGCCGATGTTGCTATCCATTTTGATCCTCTATTATTTTTCCCTAATTTTCCTTTCACTCTGCATCTCCTGAAATGTTTTCTACAATTTTAATGGGTGAAATGAAGTTGTTGCCTCTGTTCCCATGCCTTAGTCCATTTGAAAATCATTTGACATGCCTCATTTGTAAAGAAACACCCAAATTTGCCATATTTTGTGCCCTACTTTTTCCAAATCCATGGTCCTTGGTCATTTTCCCATTTTTTTGGCATGTGGAGCTTGAATTTGTTCGTTTCATGTGTATTTTCCCTCAAATATCTATCCCCATGGTCAAAACTTGCATGAAATCAATTTCCCCTTGTTTTTTGAGCAAAAAATCCCTCACCCACAAAGAAAAAATCAAATTCGGGCATCTCTGGTAAATTCTACATTTTTTTACGGTCGTACGGGTGTCATTTGCCCGTCAAAATTAAGCTCAAAATTATCCTCCTACGTGGCCACTTCTAGTTGGACAAGGATCGGCGGGTTTTCTATAAAACTTAATGTTTTTTGGCCTTTGGAAAATTTCACAATTTTCCCCACAAACCCTGTAGGTCCCAGAGGAGGGACATGTGTCATGTTCTTGTGCCAGGGCAGAATGGAAGGCCGGTGGAAGACTTAGGAAAATTTTTCCTTTTTGGCAAGGGGAGAAAAGTGGAAGAAAATCCCATGGGTCTGCAATGAAGCAAGTGGTGGACACGTGGCCAAGCAGGGCATATAGCAGGCCGGCGGAGGCAAAGGGGCATTGTTTCCCTTTTTGCAAAAAAGGACCTAAGGTAAAATTTTGGAGCGCTGCCCCGTGGCCAATCACAGTGGACACGTGTCCTAAAAATAAAAAAGGGAGGAGTGGGCTGATGGGGGTCTTAGATTTTTTAGCTCTATTTTCCTAAAGTTTCAAAATCAGTTTCAGCCCCGCTCCAATCAAGGAGGACACGTGGCATCAATTTTGGGCAAAGGGGATGCGGATGGTAGAGGTTTTTGAAGGTTTTTGTCTTTGGAGGAAGAAAAGGTTAAAGTGAAATTTTGGAGCATGGCCCCATGGCCAATCATGGGTGTACACGTGTCCATATAAAGTCAGAGGGAAGTGCGGGCCGTGAAGGAAATGGGGAATTTTTCCCTTTTAGCAAAAGGAGTTAAAGCAAAAAATTGAGCCGTGGGCCCACGAATGAGCCACAGGGAGACACATGGTTAAGGCAGAGTAGGTCGATGGAGGAAAAAGGGAAATTTTCCCTTTTACAAAAAATACTTAGTATGGAAATTTGAAGCACTGGCCCATGAGTGAATCATCGAGCGACACATGGCAAGGAGAAATCAGAGGCGCGGCCTACGGGAAAAAAATGAAAATTTTCCAAATTTCCAAAAAGGTCAAAATGCATAGAATTGAAGTGTGATCCCAATGGGACCCACCATGTGCCACGTGTCATCACCAAAATTCAAGGGTGGAGGGGTGGAGAAAAATTCAATTTTTTCCATTTTTCCAAAAATGTCAAAAAGTCAAAAGGTGAGCTCGAATTGATTCCTAATCATATTTTGACATGTGGAGGACCCAAATGGAAGGAGAAAGAGCAGATCAAGGGTAACTGTATATTTTCATTTTTGGCTGCCATTTTTCTCTAGGAAGCTTGGAGATGTGAATTTTTCATCATTCTTAATCAAATTTTTGATGAATTCATGTCCTTTGTGCCTGCAAGGATCAATTTAACTTGTTTTAGGGATTAATTTGCAAATTTGAGGTGTTTTGAAACAAAGTTTTTCCCTAATCCATCCAAACACATGAAATGTCAAATTTGAAAGTTGCAGAGGTAGTTTTAAAAGGTAAAAAGGTGAAATGATGAGAGGAAAGGCATCTACATGCCTTGATGATGAAAAACGTGCCTCCAAGAAGGATAATGATCTGAATATTTGTAATGATTTAGTTTTTTTAAAACACCTGGCAACTCTCATTGCAAATTTGTTAAATGTCATTTCTCGGTGAATCATGAAATTTTTTTGTAACAAACCTAATCCCTTGGCATATTCTTTTCTTGGGAAATAAGGCTCCAATGTGGCAAGAGATATATAATGCATTTTGGAGAAATGAAAATGGTTGGGAAGTTGAAAATCATGAGCAAATTATGAGAGAAAGCTCATTCTTCAAAAAACCCACCAAAGGACTAGGTTAATTTCTTCGTGTTGGATATTCATGTATGTGAGTTGGTTTTAAGTGTATAGCCATCACACACTCTCCGAGATTGTTCATGAAACTCTCCCCTGTTGATGAATCTAACAAGCTTTTGAGTTAATCTATGTTTTTTTTGGCAATATGATGTCTGATTATCATTTTAAATACCTACAAATAGTTTTCATTGTTCTTGTTGCAATCTTGCATTGAAATTCTTTAGAAATCACACAGAATCTCATCCTTATTGATATTTTAGTGGCACTTGCAGTTTTGTTTGTCAAAAGAGCTTTCATCTGGCATTGAAAATAAGTATTTTAAAATCACTCCACCTTCATTTGTTGATTGGGATTGCTTGTAAGCCTTTGGGGGTACCTTAGGTGTGGTTTGATCAAGGATTTTTGTGTTTAATTGAGTTATTTACTTCAATCTTTTGTGGTGAGTTCTCAAATATTGTGTGAAGAGTGCAACCTGGGCTTCCATTTATGCATCTTCTGGTTGAAAGAACATCTTGATTATTTGAAGCATTTTATCTAATAGTTGTTCAAGTATTGTAGAGGTTGTCAAAGATTTGATATATCTAAGTTTTTCTTGTTAATACCCCACCAAAAAATCATCCAATAACTAATCCTACCCATTACCCCCGCATTGCATTATGTGTCAACAAAATAATCTAACCCATCTACAAAAATGCACAAAGTAAATCAGGATCATAGAATGTCTTCAAGAAATTTCAGCCTTGTCTTGAAAGAATTTCCATCATTTAGTAGTGATAGCTCTATTGAGTTTGAATAATGTAAAATTGATCATGTTTTCCCAAGGCCATCTCCATATAATATACACAAGTATAAGGATATCTCCACCTCCTTCACAAAAAGAGGCTGCAATATAGGTTCTCTTACCTTGGTTGAAAGGCACAACCTAAAATAGTGAGGGTTAGATCAAATCCTTTCAAAGTGCCATCCATATCTCCACAAATATTAGTGCCAATTAGATCACATCCCCGGCTACAAAATGACATATATCAAGATCTATCTTCCCTCAAGCTTCATTCCATATTTCTGCTGCTCAGATCGAAAAGGGGAATAAATTTGGGTACCAACACATTGTACCTAGAGAAAGCAAAGGAGATAGCCATTTTCTTCCATTTCCCCTTTTCTAAATTTTCTCCATTCCCACATTATGTACAACTTTTATTTGAGCAATCAATACAAGAAGAAGGAGTTTCTAGCTTTCTTTGACTAAGGGGTTTCTTGATACTTGGTGATCATTGAATTCTATTTGGTCTTGTTGCTATTCGCAGAGTTGTTTCTTCCGATAAATGCATGTGTTGAAGTTTCTAACTAGTGTGTGTGTAGGAATCTAATTTTCTACCTGTAGCATTAGTTCTCCTACTTATTCTCTCACTCCCCTTTCATGCACTTCATAAAAATTCCTCCCTAGTAATAGATTGCTAGCTTTGCCGCAGGGTCAGTGGAGTGCCCTTGTTGGATCCCCAGTCGAAAGGCCACCACAGAAATCCACATTTTCTCATGCATGCATATACGGAAGCTACATCGGTTAAGTAGAGGGACTTAGATTCCCAGAGCATTGGTAAGAAATCCACAAGTTTTTCCACCCGAAATTTTTTTCTCTCCAACAAAGTTATATTTCAAGATCATAAATATATTTTTGCATGTCAATCTCAAAAGATGTTGTGAATTTACTTAGAATATTTAACATGAGTGATTGTAAACCTGTTTCCATCCCTATTATATTTGGTGTCAAATTAGATCCTAAACCTACTTATGCTAAATTTGATCTTATTGTGTATAGATAGCTAGTTTCAAAACTAACTTATTTAACTATTACTAGACCTGATATCTCATATGTAGTAGGATTTGTTTCAATATTTATGTAGGATCATTGGAAAATGGAAAAACTAATATTGAAATATGTTAAAGCAATAATTAACTATTGTCTATTTTATTCCTCTTCTAATGGTGAACAATTATTTGAAATTGTGATTCTAACCATGCTTTGGTGATACTCTGAAGATAGAAAGTATACTTTTGGATATGTTTTCAAGTTGAGTGTAGGTGTCATCACTTGGAGTAGCAAGAAGCAACCAACAATTTCTATCTATTCTAATGAAGTAGAATATAGAAGTGCTATAGAAGTTTTAAGAGAATCTATGTGGCTAAAAAGACTATTGGATGAACTATTAAATGCTATGGTCATTTAGCCAACCTTCCCCTAGGTGATCCTTTTGGGAAATTTGACTCCACTGGTTTGGGAACTTATATCATTTTTGACAAGGACTCCGTGATCCCTAAGGTGGAAAAATAATATGATAAAAAGAAAGGGAATCCCTCCAAAGATTCCCAGATATGGACCCTACATTTTGATGGGGCCAAAAGCAAGAATGAATTAGGAGCTGGAGTGTGCTTATTATCCCCAAGTGGAAGAAATATACTTCAGTCATTCCATTTCCAATTCTCTTGTACCAATAATGAGCCAGAATATGAGGCCTTGGTGCATGGCTTAACCACGGCTCAAAAATAAGGCATCAAATAGTTGAGAGTCTTTAGCGACTCAAAATTGGTAGTAACACAAGTAAGAAATATTGCCGCCACAAATAATCCTAGGATGAGATCCTATTAGCATCAAGTATGGGATCTTATAGATGATTTTGAAGACTTCAACATCAAATTGATTCCTCATGATCAAAATAAAGAGGCTGATAAGATGTCCTTGATTAGGTTGTAGTTCGACCCAATTCAGGATTTGATAGAAAATGAGAATACCATAAAGCTGATCATTCGTCCTTCTATCCCTACTAACTTCGACCATTGGCAGGTCTTTAGTAGTGACCGACAAATTATACACTTCCTTCAAGAGTATGTTCAATTCATGAACCAACTCCAACCCAAGATTGAGGAAGCATATGAATATCAGATTATCTAATTGAAGATAAACAAACTCCCAAAGGGGTTAATAACCCTAGAGATTCTCTTTGACTCAAACGATGCTAGTTTTGATTAAAGGAAGTTTGTAGCAATAAAGGAGGACTATGTCGAACTAGAAGTAACTAAGGAGAGATGACTAAAATTTAGGAGATCGGTGACTCAAAAGAAAGAGAGAGGCTCATGGCTCTATGCCATAAGTATGATAAGGTGATGGCTTAGACATATGATGACTTGCATGGATACAATAAGGATATCATCCAACACACCATCAACCTCGAAGAAGGGACTAAGCCTGTAAGTCCAAAATAAAGGCCTCGTGAACCCAAAATATAATCCATCATGGCTGAGGAGTTGAGAAAACTACTAGAAGCTCACATAATCTTCCCGATTAAGCATACGACATGGGTCTCCAACCTAGTTCCGGTAAGAAAGAAGAATGGAAAAATCAGGCTCTGTGTGGATTTCAGAGATCTAAATAGGGCCTCCCTAAAGGATCACTACCCTTTTCCCTCTATGGAACAAATACTACAGACAATTGTAGGCTCAGAGATGTTTTCTCTACTGGATGGTTTTTTGGGCTATAATCAAATATGGCTTGCAGAAAGGGATCAACATAAGATGACGTTCATGACCAAATGGGGAAATTTTGCTTATGCAAAAATGCCTTTTGGACTCACGAATGTTGGGGCTACCTTTCAAAGGGCCATGGACTCCACATTTGGATCACTGATCAACAAGGTGATTCTTATATATCTTGACAATCTCGCAGTTGTCACCAAAACCGCATAAGAGCACTTTGACAAATTCAAGTGTTGGAAACTCACCAATTGCATTTAAGAAATCATGAAATAAGTCAATGTAAGGTCCAGTGGGACCATTTTAATGAAGAAAGTACAACCTAGGAAAATCTGGAAGATATGAAAACTACTTTTCCATATTTATTTGAACATAATTGACTATGATGACTAATAAAAATTTGTGATTTTATCTTTATATGTCAATAAGTCTAGCTAGTTTTGGGTAGATAACTATTTATTTTTAAATAAACAACTATGTGAATGTTGATTTCTAGAACTTTAAATTTTGATATTGTTGCAAACATATGTTAAGAAAGTGAATAAATTGATTATCCTTAATGTAATGGTCAAAATAAGATAATCATCGGACGATGATTCTTTTTAGGAGGGAAGTATGTAACACCTTTGACAAACTGTTATATTTCTCTTTGTATTGCAAGTGTTGACATGTGATTTTCTTGAATGAGGTGTGTTCCCTTGATTGTTGAAAATCATGCTTGTTATGGATAAATCATTTTTGCTCTTGGATTCATTAGACTGAAATGATATGGCTTGCAAGAATCCATTTTCACTACTGATAGGTGAGTTGTAATCTGGTTTTGAGGGTTGCAAACTTATCTCTTTTAACTGACTCATCCTTGGATCAATTCCAGTGATCCAAGGAATGTTTTAAATCTCCTTACTAGAATGATTATTTGGTCTTAGCAAAGAACGTTCCTTCATTCTTGTAAGAACGTGTTCAGTTTGTGAGTTTGTGCTTTGATCTCTTTAGATCTCTTTAGACATTTTATGGCATAAGAAAATGAAATCCGCTTCACGACTATGAAGGGAATCTAAATCCTAAACCTAAGGGATTATCCTAATGGTATTCTAAACTAAGGTAAATGCACCTACTTCCTAGCTATGTCTACTTATTCGAGTTACAATCTAACCTAAGCTTCATATTCTATTTTTTGGGATGGCGTCCTAACCTAAGTTGTTGTGCTAAATGGAATAAGGGAGAAATTACTAAGGTAAGGCTAGGCTATTTTAACCTAATACCTAATTCTATTTGGTTGTGAATTTGATCTAACCTAAGGTAATTAATTTTTAGACTAACCTAAATTATTGAATCTAAACTAAACTATTGAGAGGGACCTAGGGTTGCATGGCATTTTGGTGACGGTTCCAAAGGCATTTATTTGATTTGATTTGTTGAATAAATGGGAAGTACTGCCAGTTTTGGCAGAGGAAAGTAAACTTAGTGGAAGCATACGTGGAGTCTTCACTAAAGTTAGAAATGCATGCTGAAGTGGAAATAACATTTGCTAGTTTTAGGAGGTGGTGGTAAGGAGAGATAGGCGGGAGATTGGGGAGTAATGGCATTAATGAACCTCAAATTTTGTGTGCAAACCATCTTGGAAAAAGGGAAGGAAGTTTTTTTGACTTTGTTTGGTCTTGCATGCTTTGCAATTTTTGCTCTGCATGGAGCTATCTGGTTCTTTGAACTAGCAATTTGAATTTTACTTTGTGGCTATTTTTGGTTTCTCTGGTCTATTTTCGATCCAAGGAAAGTATATGAGGCATTGGAGAGAAAGATGTTTGGTTGTTGATCTTTCATGGAGGAGAAAAAGAGTTGGTAGCTCAGCTAGAAGTCTCCTTCGAATTGGTAGAAGCACTATCAGGCATGATAGGCTCTACCCATTAAGATTTCTTGCTTTCTTCTAAATGTTTCATTAAAACAATTCTTCTCTCATGAGATAAATGTTTGCATGTTTTGTCTGGTTATTTACTTTCTTGGTTATATGGATCCATTACATGATAATGATAGTCTTGGATGTTCTCTCTCTACACCAGTTTAATGGTAATATGCATGTGGAACTTGTATTCGAGGCTTGTGTATTTTGAACTTGTAGTTGAAGCATTGTGTTTGGTTCTGAACTTGTATTCTAAGCTTTTTGTTTAGTAATGAACTCGTATGCGAGGCTTGTGTTGTTATAAACTTGTGTTCAAAGCTTTGTGTTTTATTATGAACTTGTATTCAAGGCTTTTGTTGTTCTAAATTTGTTCTCAAAGATTTGTGTTGGTTTGAATTCATATTTGATACTGTCTTCTCGGAAGGAGCTCGATTTAATGGTTTTGAATTAAGTCTCTTTTGGAAACTTCTCCTAGACGCATCTTGAGTTTGGAATGGTTGTGATACTTCTATCCCAAAATGTACCATTTTCTTTGAACTTGTAATGGCGTGTAATTATGGGAGGATATTCTTCTCTCCTCTTGCTCTTTGAAACCCGTGTCTGGTTTGAAAGTCTTGACTGTTTTGTTAGAAGGAGGTTGGACCTTTTATGGAAATGTATCTGGTTCAATATTGTATTGTTACTTACTCCTTGGTTTGAATTAGAGCTCGTTTGAAACAATTGATAATGGTTTTTGAAATTTATGGTAATGCAGTGTGCATACTTCTTCTTGTGTGAGTTGATTTAAAAATACCTTCTCTATCTCAATCTTTATGTACTAGATGGAGCTATGAAAGTCATTTTGTTGTGATTTCTGTTTCAGTCAATTTCGAGGGTAAGGTTGAGATCTTTCTTGACTTAAACGTGTGTTGGGTTTTCATACTCTCTTTTAGATCCTTTTTAATTGATTTCTAGGTTTTTTAAAAGAGAGAAGAGTTGAATACTCTCGTAAACTGAATCTTGTTTGGAAGGATTTATTACCTCTAGTTCGGGATTGTTTCGTATAATTTGTTCTTCTTTGGGATCATGAACTATATGTCTCTTTTGTATGGAGTTGTGTAAGACCTTGTAGTTGGGATTTCAGTTTCTTTGAGCTCATGAGTATTATAGAAACTTTCTTAGCTTAATACTGGTGTTGAGTTTTAGTACTCTCTTATAGATTCATTTGAATGAATTTCTGGGTCTTTAAAAGGAGAAAAGAATGGATTTCTCTTGTGGACAGTATTTTGTTTTGTCCAAGATTTTGTTCTTCAGCCTTGGGACTGATACTGTGTACTCCTTTCTCTTCGAACTTGTGTTTAAATAAAGTGGAATAGATGAACTAGGTTAGTATTGATTTTGTTGTTCGATAAAGTTTGAATTCTTAGGGAAACTAGAAGTGTTGTTGTCTATAAACTGTGGGTTTGGTTTTGTGTTCTCTTTTGGGAACTAGCAAAATAACTTCTGAGTTTGAAATAGAAATGGGAATTCATTTGATAGTACAAAATAAATGAATTCTTGATTGGATCTTTTCTATTTGATATCCTTTAACTTTTGTAAAGATAAGTTCATTTGATTGAACTTCTCTGTAGCACGACTCTCTTCTTGGTTGTAGAGTGATTATTCTCTTAGGCCTATGTGACTTCTTGGGTTCAGATTTTCTGTCCTTTCTGTCTTGTAGGAAATAGTGGGAAACCACTCTTCTGAGATGGAAACTTCCTTATGGATTGTTTAGTCTATTTTTGTACTAAGTCGATGTTGTATTGATGTTGATAGTGAATAGTTGAATCTATCCTATTGAAGGGAAAACATAATCATGTTAGACCGATTGATTTGTTTGACTGATTCATGCTCCATTTGGTTTTTTTATTGGAAGGACTCCTCTTTTAGCACTCTAGCATGTTATGAATCTTCCCTGGATGGACATGGTAAGAAACTATCTTTGTTTATGTCTTGCCTCTATTTTGGAATGAATGGTTTCAGATCTATGGATGATATCTTCTATTATGTAGAATTATTTAAGGCTTGCAAGCAGTTACAGACTTTTGATTCTCTATCCCTTCTCGGATTGATTTGGGATTCTTATTTTAGATGTTGTCTCTTTAATGTTGAATCCTTATATTGGTTTCCTTGAACTGAAGTAGTTATGTGGGTAATCAGTTGAGTACTTTTTGAACCTGTTTTCTATCTTTCAGATGATTAGTGAATGGTGGATAGTATGTATTGATTCTTCTTCTTTTGTTTAAGTTGTGGGATGAATCATTCTAAATATGTACTATGTTGAAGGTAACTCTTTTTGTTACATAGTAAAGATAAATTATGTATTTCAATTCAGAATGAATTATGAAATAATTAGATGACAAGATCTGGTTTTTTTAAGTAATTGATTGGATCAATTAAACTATATGTTATAATGTAGTTGTTGCTGATTATATTACGCTCTTTTATTAAAAGTGAATTCAGACTCATTATTGTACTTCTTTTCTGGTTGTTATTACTTATGCTTATTTGTATGATACTTATTAATTGTTTCATTAAAGCAAAGTTGTTTTAATGGAACAATTAGTGGAATGCACTTCATTTTAATGCTTAGTGCTTATCATGCTCAGTTCAATGAACTGACCCATGCTAGCAATTTTTGTAGATGGACTTTGTAAGTGATAAAAGAAGGCAAAAATTTTATGATGTATTGGATTATTTAAGTCTAGATCTTTTGTAAAGAATTTTGATTCATTCTTGAGTTGTATTGGAAAAAGAAAAGTTATGTTCTTTTATGATCTTAATGCTAATCGACATGTAGTATGCCTAAAATGCATAGTCTTGTAAATGTATATTTTATCATGATGAATTGAAAGGTTTGAATACTGACTCCAAATTGTGGTGTAAATTCTCTTGTACTTTGTATGAAGGAAATAGGAATAATATCTTGTCGATATTATTATATCTATTTGTATGCATTACTGTTATCAATTAATAAGTTAGATTAAGGGGATAGTACAATCTCCCTACTATAATGAAACTTGTTAAATTGCAAAAGATGTCGTTCTCTAACTAAACGACTATAGCTTAATAAAGAAATAAGTATTGGACATACAATTAAGCTATATGTGTAATGAATGATAAAAAATTATGTTAACCCTCACATCTAACCATGAAGAGGAAGACTCTTCCTCTCTCAAAAGAATGAAAAATAAAAGGAATGGTGGTTATGATCTTTAATCTTTGTACTTCGTTTATAAAGAGTAAACAATAGCTAAACCTAGGTGGATGATACACCTTCCTTGGACAACTAGGTTGCATTAAAAATTAACGTTTGATGTTTTCTACCCTGTTTTTGGGATAATTGCTTGTTATGCCACATTAATGAACATCAATGCAAACATGATTTAATGAAGTTCTTAATATCAAATCAGATTAATTATGGATAAAGAACTTAATGAATGTTGGAATTAGGGTTAGGCATGGTTACTGCAATCTGAATCTTAATCCAATTTAATTATGAATTAATGACCACCAAGGGGTATGTACATTGTGATGAATTAGTTCTAACGGATGTTGGCACATGCCAACTGTAGGAATGTACCTTCGAGAAGACCAAGGGATTCTCGG
Source organism: Taxus wallichiana var. yunnanensis (assembly GCA_018340775.1). NCBI lineage: Eukaryota > Viridiplantae > Streptophyta > Pinopsida > Cupressales > Taxaceae > Taxus > Taxus wallichiana. Next base: position 221,449,843 of record CM031236.1, on the reverse strand, counting down.
GGATACAGTGTTGCAATTGACATGTGGCAACACCCTTCCGTATTTGTTCATCTAGATCTACACACATATGGACTTGAACTTATTTTCTCTATAGGTCAAGATGAGTACCATGTTTAGAATAGGAGTAGCTTTTATGACTCGGGGTACCTTGGCACATTCAAATCATTTAGGTCACCGAGTATGCCCATATACCCTAAGTCATCATGAGTATCTTCCTATAACAAATTATGTTGCTAACTTGGGCTAGGGTCAAACCTTGGGCAAGTGGAATGAAAGTAGTCAATAAAGACCATTATAGATAACAAAGAGAGCGAGGTGAAGGATGTATTCGAATTGATGAGTATGTTGTCTAGGAATAAGTAACATGAACAATATGTTGAGAATATTTGGCCAAAGTATCACAATTTGCTGGTTGTGTTGTACTATGTCACCTAGTTTAAAGAAACATGATGTCGATGAATATTGGTAACAAATATTTAGATAGGTTCTTTAAATGATCTCTCAAGGTCTCTAAATAGGGTAGGAAAACCAAGTATATTTTGTATACTTCAAGTATTTTATACTTTAAGACAAACAAGAGAGATCGATTGCAATCGAGTCATGGAATGAGAGATCGGTAACTTACCGATTCTTTACAGCTACATATAGTTATCTGTTATAAGATTGATTGGCATGGAATGTGTGTTCTAAATGATGTTTTATTTAGAATAGAGAACATTGTGTAAAAAAAACTTTCCCTTGTTTCTAAAGTCTTAAAATGGGAATGTTACAAATTTTAATAAAATCCTATTGAGATACATGGACAATGAAGAAGCTTCAAAGGTTCCTACGAGAATTACATCATGAGAGATCGAGAGGTAACTTTTCCACCCAGACTATAGCCATAAAAATGTTGCAAGCAAGATACTTTCCACCCAAGCTTGTTCACCTGACGCTTAAGTAGAGGTAAACAGATGCAAGGTTTGTCAAGCTTTCACCATTTTCCAGAGAAATGTGTCCTTGCCTCTCAACCCCATCCTAGTTAAGGAATCCTTTGCATAGTGGGGTATGGACTTCATTGGAATGGTTAATTTGATTTCAAGCGCCTAGCCACAAATGGATCTTCATAAAGAACTTATTTATTACTTCACCCGATGGGTGGAGGAAATCCCCCTTAAAGAGGCCACTGAGAATGTAATCCTAGGACTCCTATAGGATATAACTACATGCTTCATAGAATATAAAAAAATCCTAAAGGGGTTAATAACCATAGAAAGTATCTTTTACTCAAATGATGCTAGTTTTGATCAAAGGAAGTTTGCAGAAGTAAAAGAGGACTATGTCAAATTAGAAGTAACTAGGGAGAGAGGACCAAAATTAAGAGATCGGTGACTCAAATAGAAAGAGAGATGGTCAGTAGCTCTATGCCATAAGTATGATAAGGTGATGGCTTGTACATATGATGACTTGCATGTCTATAATAAGGATATCATCCAACACATCATCAACCTTGAAGAAGGGACTAAGCATGTACATCAGAAATAAATGCCCGTGAACCCAAAAATAGAATACCTTATGGATGAGGGGTTGAGAAAACTACTATAACCTCACATAATATTCCCAATCAAGCATACGATGTGGGTCTCCAACCTAGTTCTAGTAGGAAATAAGAATGGAAAAATCAAGCTCTATTTGGATTTTAGAAATCTAAATAGGGCCTACCTAAATGATCACTACCCCTTTCTCTATGGAACAAATACTACAGATGATCACAGCTCAAAGATTTTTTCTCTCGATGGTGGTTTTGAGGTATAATCAAATATGGCTTGCAAAAATGGATCAACATAAGCCGATGTTCACGACTAAATGGGGAAATTTTTCTTACATAAAAATGCATTTTGGACTCACAAATTCTTGGGATACCTTTCAAAGGGTCATAGACTCCACGTTTGGAGCACTTATCAACAAGGTGATTCTTATATATCTTGATGATCTCGTGGTGTTCACCAAAACTACATAAGAGAACTTTGATGCCTTGGAGTCTATGTTTGAAAAATGCCAAAATTTTAGAATATCCCTAAACCCAAAGAAATGTGTCTTTGGAGTACCCCAAGGTAAACTCGTGGGACATATTATGTTTGTTAGAGTAGGTGTTTACCTTAGCTCATGTTCACCAAGGTACTTTATGTACCTTTATTGTATTTATCCTCACCCACTTGTGTGTGTGGATATTTCTTTTATCTTATTTAGATATTAGGAGATATTATCTAGTTATTAGGTATATTTCTTTCCTTGATCCATGGTATTGACTAGTTCTTTCCTTGATCTATGGTATTGACTAGATCCTTGATGTCTAGTTCTCTCCTAAACCTATGGTCTTGACGAATTATTTGATGACTAGTTATTTCCTTGATTTATGGCTTGGTCTATGACCTTGACTGGTTCTTAGATTGTTATTCCTTTCCTATTTAAGAAAGGCCCATTCTCAATGTATCGCATTGAGTTCCATAATAATATATGGTATTACTTTCTCATTTGTTTGTAAAGGTTTTATGTAAAGTTATTATGGCGAATGGCTTTCATTTTATTAATCATGGTGTTTGATTAGCATCTCACCTGTTCTTAGCTTGTACGATCTAGTTATCGCTCCTTTCATGGTATCGAACTGAGATTGTTGTTGACATTCGTCTGTAAGTTTTATTTTGCAAATAAATTCATTGTATATTCATATATTTGGGATTTGGTCATATTTTGTTGTTGCATGCATTTTTATGTAAAATGGAGGCTTCCATTAGATCTGGAAGGTGGGAAAACCCTAAGATCGACTATAAACTTGACCATACACGGAGGCGCTGGGTTTTCTAGGTTTTTTTTATTGTTGTAAAGAAGCACATCGGTCTACCTCGAGAACCATGCCGTGAAGAAATCCTTAGTGTAACATCCTCATTTTAGACAATAGAACAAGTCGATTTTTTTTTTTGATAAATGCATTCTGGTTCTAAATACATAATTTAGAACTCACAAATCAAATAACCATTCATATAACAGACAACCATATGCAGCTGTAATGACTCGGATTACTTCCGATCTATTCATTCCATGACTCGGTAATCTACCGATCTATTCATGTGTAATAAGAGTTGGCGTTATTACTTAACCCTTCACTCTTGTGGTTCTCTTCCCTATTCTGGGATTCAGAATGCTCTGTCCAAGGAACCTAACTGAATAATTGTTACCATTATTCATCGGCATCTCATCCCTTAGACTAGGTGAATTAGGACAACGCAATCAGCAGCTTGCGATACTTTGGCCAAAGATTTGAAACATACTGTTTATGTCTCGTATTCCTTAACGGCATACTCATCAATCTGGAATACATCCTTCACCCCATTCTTATGTTATATAGAATGTCCTATACTGACTACTGTCAGTCCTTTCTTTCACAACTTAATCACTCGGAGATAGATTAACAAGGTGATAATGTTATATGGATATCCAGAGGATTAGGGATACGGTGACATACTGGTTTAACCTTACAGTTAGACCAATGTGTCAAGATACCCCGAACCTCCTAGGCAGCCTTATAACCTGACCACATTCCTAATCAATCCCTGAGTAACTAATCCAGTCACAAATGTAAATCTTAGCGATCAATGCAAAGGGTGTCGTCATAAGTCACCTGCATTGTTGTAACTTCGAGAAGATCCTAATCTTCTCGGAGGTACAACCCTGCAGTTGTCTTGTGCCGTCATCCTTTAAATCCGCCTCGAAAAGATCTACTCATCAATATGCGTTAAGCACTTGAGTACAAATTACTTTAAAGACGTTTACCCTAAGGTTAGCCTTTCCGATCCCTGGATTCTTCGTCTTAAGACGACCCTCCTCTAAAAGACTCATTACATGGTGGAGTTATTAAGGTCATGGTCTTATCAAGGAGTCATTAGAATATGTATGATTCTAAAACAACGGGTATTGGACAATATCTCATAACCTTTACTTGAGATTGCCATCTCGAACTCCATTTGATTTATATCAATTCTCTAAACTCGAATTTATATCATACTTATTAGTATAAAGATATAAATGATTAAGAATCCAAATTAATATTGTCCTGTCATATACTCATGACTAGGATTAGTAATTTAATCCAACTTGTTTAGCGTTCTCGCTTAGGTTCAAATTTTTTTAACCTATCTTTTAGAAAGACAATTATTTAAATACTATATTGCTTTCACTAGAACAATAAGATCTCGCTAAACACTCACATGAATTCAATCACATTTCATTACAAGCTTTCATTGCAATCACAAAAGCATCCGAATTACACAAGGATAACATTGCCATTACGGTATATAAACCGAAGAAGGTCAACTATCGTAAATAGAATACAACACATAAGTATCAAACACTTATTTCCATTCCTTTCAAAATTATACAATTACATTTTATGCAAAGTAGCATACTTGATACAATGCTTGAAAAAGAAACATCTTTCCACATACAAGTACATTTATATAAATCAAGCGGTAATTCATTATGATACAATTAAATAATCTGATCATCCCGCCGATCTGCATTGCTTTTACCACTTACGGATACCATCTCAAGATAGTCAACATGAGTCGGTTCAATGAACCGAGCATGATAAGCACTAACTTTTAAAACAATTGCAATCCATCAATTGTTTTCATTAAACACCCCGTTTAAATGAGATCAATTATCAAACAAGCAAACATATTCGGACATCTATGCCTTTGTAATACAAAATGTCTACAAATGTGTAACTCCATCATCGTTACAAAATAGTCTTACTCACTTCTCTAATATTTCATCAAATATTAAGAATCAAAGAACGAAAGTATTAGAACAATCATCTTGAATCCAAGATCAGCAATATTGGTCGATCGTTACTTTCATCGAAAAGGAAATATCATAACAACTCTTGATTACATCAATATGTTAAAACAGCCTACAAATATAGATATCAACATGTATTAAAGTAATAGAAGAGAAAGAAACCAATCATTCACACTTCCTTCCACACAAGTTCACTCATCTGCACTGCCTCCACATATGGAAAACATTCATCTGGTAAGTATACGAACAAGTCCGACAAGCCACAAGAAGAATCACTATGTTAAATAAAAGAACACAAAGAAAAACTCCCGAACAAAAAGAGCTAATACATCAACAATCCCATAGATCAACCTTAAGCCCAATACTAGTTCCTTTTATACACAGTATGGCTTTTCGACACAAGTTGAAATCAAGGAACTTCTAGTATATCCTGGTCAACAACAGGCTTTATAACACTAATACTGATGCTTCCATAAGACCATGCAGAGATTACCTTACTAATACCGTAACACACACTGCCTCATCCAATTAGTAAATCAGAAGGGAACATATCATCCTGTACATACATCTGTACGTAATCGGAGTTGGTCAAATAGCACTCACGATTTACTTATACAAATAACACGTTATTTGATACAACCATTACTCAGGCAAAATTTCCCAATATCAAACAACAGTATAACAAGTCAAGTTCTCAACTGAGGCAAAAGAAGATACAGGTTAACTTCCACAATTCTACTGAACCCGAACAACAGTGGAATGACAAATGATTGCCAATGTTTCCTTCTGGACAGGTAAATGGTGTACAAATTAAAACTCGGGCAAGAAATTTTAATCATCGATTTCAAACAAAGAATCCAATTGAACCCTTGCCAATGCGACACAATGGTATTCTTACGAATAACAGAGATCAAAATACAAATTATTCCCTTAAGTCGCTGGAACAACAATTTCTAAAATTCATCTATGATCAACCATGAACAGTGATTTAAACAAATAAATCATTCAATCGACTCCCACAGAGTCATTCAATTTAAAAACAAAAGTAATTCTATATTTACATCAGCATATTACATGGGTTAATATCCATGACCTAACTCATTAAGCCAATATACAAGATGTCAAAATATTCACAAATCCATCAAGGCCAAAATAAACATCACGAGTTCAATCTCTGAGGCTTATACAAGCCAAAAGAAGCAAGATACCCTCCACAGTGGTCAAACAACAGAGATAACCCAACAGTCCCTAATTGAAACAGCCATTACACTGTCCATCAAAAAAATTCAACCGTCCTAACAATCAAGTAACTAAAATAATGTAAGATGATAAATCATCCGTGCCAACAATGGCAACATTGTAATCAGGCAAAAACAAACCAGAATACTGAATTTCCAAAACAAAGAATCCAACGATACCCTTACCAACATTTTCGCACAAGATGGCACAGGAAAGAAACGTAGAATTTCATCCAAAGAGTATAAACCACAAACTCTTGCAACACGAAGGTAAAATAACAGAGGTCGTGCTACCCGTTACTCAAATAACAAGGAAAAACAACTACCACTGAGTCGAAAGGAAAACTGTAACACAATAGTTACCTGTTCCCAAACCATTTTAAAAGACAGAGCGACACCCAAAAAGTATCATTAGCCACTGTCACTAAAAACCACAACAGGGCTTTCAAAGGTTCAACAAACTGAACAAACAAACAGTTCCATAATATTTCTTCCGATCGTTTCAAAACAAGAATCGATTTACCAAAAATTGACAACATAACAATCAATGGTCTATACCCATCACAGGAACGATTCATGGGCTCACACCGAATAGGCCGAGCAATCATACATTTCACATGTTTCGCATAATCAATCCAAAATGCAAACACAAGGAAATAATGCCACAGTTCGAAATTAATAAACACCCATCAGAAGATAAATGAAATTTCGAACCAGAAGAGATACAGTACCAAGAAAAATCACACAAGATATCCATAGATAAACATCTAATTTCTTAAATCATTTGAACAGAGTTGTTCTAATGAAATCACTTGAAAGACAGCAAGATATTTAAAGGTTAGGGCCTAACATGCCCGTATTTTTGCTCAAATTTCGAGGCGACCACCGGAAGAGCTCGGGCTTCTTTTCCTTTTCCAAGTTAGAGCGATCAAAATTTTTTTGCTATCTCCAAAACATATATACTCTCTAGCTGGGGGAAAAGAGATAGATAACCTCATGCTCGCCATGCAACACAAAGAAGACTGGTGCGAAGAACCAGCGAACAGGCAGAGAGAAATCCGAAAATCGCGATAAGCCAAACAAACCAACAAACTTCCTGTTTGCATGCCTTCACGCGAGTTCCGAGCTCGTCTACCGAGAGCATTGAATGCAATTACACCAACCTTCCCACTCAAACGCCACTTCCACCGACCGCCAGAATTGGCGACAGTCAAATGAAACCTCAAGTTCATTATTAGTTTTGGCGACCTGCCACGTCGGCACAAGTTAGCCGTTCCCAAAACCTCCGCCAAACCTGTCCTTCATCCTTATCCCATGCATTAAATGTCATAGAAAACGCCGCCCAAGGTTCGCACCCCTCCATAGGCCCCTTTACATTCTTGATCATAGTTAGGTTAGTATCATAGGTTAGAATTTAGGATAATACTAATTCTATCCACATTACACAAAGATACTAACTTAGGACATTAGCACATATCCTAGGTCTAGGTTAGATTAACACTAATCTAACCCCTAGGTTAGATTTTAGTTTTAGGTTACTAACCATTAATAATTCCAGTTAGGTCTACGTTCTGTACACTCGGAAAAGACCTATATCATACCTTCTTGAACAGGTTAGCTCGTCGCTTCGCCTGCGAAAATAAGATGTAACCGAATTATTACCTGGTCCACGATCGAGACCTTCCTGATATACTTCGATATCAGAACCAATTTATTTCAAAGATCATCCTGAGTCATACTCCCGACTAGCTAAATCAATACTTCCATACCTTAACTGCTCAAGGTCCGTGATTTTAATTCATCACGAACAAATTTAAAGCAATACTTGGATCAATTCCACTGATCCAAGACTAGGTATTATAGATGGATAACTCTATAATTTATTCCGAGATCAGATTAAACTCAGATACAAAATGAAATAGATAAAAGAGTCTAATCATATTCTCGACTACCAAGATCTGCAATCTGCAAAGAAATTACAGTACATATCAAGCATGATTTCTAAATCGAGGAACACATCCTTTTACAAGAAATCACATATCAACACTTGTATGCTCAGGAGAAAGTAACAATAGTTCAGGGTGTTACATGCTTCCCTCCTAAAAAGATTCATCGTCCCGATGAATTACATATTAAATTAACCTTCAGGTCAATCAATTTATTAGTACACAAACAATGTGACTACTTCCATATTAAATAGTTCCAAAAATCAATGTCACAACACATTTTATTCAACCTGAATAAAGTCTGCCTTCATCTGGCTTTCATAAATACTTAAAAACAATAAGTTCATAAAAGAATGTTTTGTCAACAGATTTCATTCTGTTGAAAAAGAGAAGGAAAAGCCATTTTCATCTCTTCCAGATTTTCCCAAGTTGCACTTTCCTCGTTAAACTAGTCCCACTGGACCTTACATTGCTGAATATCACGATTTCTCAAATGCAATTGGCGAGTTTCCAGCACTCGTGTGGGTTTAACCACGATTATTCCTAGGTCTTGGACCTGCAAGGAATTCCAATTTAAAACATGTGATAGATCTGAAACGTATTTCTTAAGCAAAGAAATATGGAAAACATCATGCATGCGAGATAAAGCAGGTGGCAATGTTAAACGATAAGCTACAGGATTGATTATTTCGACAATTTCGAAAGGTCCCACGAATCGAGGTGACAACTTGGCAGCCTTGCCAAAAGTTATAGAAATATTTCGGTTTAACACGAAGAAAACCTTATCACCAAGCTCAAACTTTCTATCAACCCGCTTAAGGTTAGCATAGCTCTTACGTCTATCCGCTGCTTCCTTTAGTCGTTCACGAATCAGCTTAACTTACTTGCTCCATTTCTCGCGAGAATCTCTCGTCCAATTACCACTCTATCCTCAACACTTTGTCCCAACTTACAGGGAATCTGCACTTTCTTCCATAAAGTGATTCAAATGGTGCCATCTTAAGAGATGAATGATAAGTGTTGTTGTATGTGAACTCAACTAGTGGAATATACTCTTCCCTTTTATATTGTTGATCCATGCAATACATTCGCAACATGTCCTCCAACACCGATTTACCCTCTCGCCATGTCCATCCGTTTGGATGATATGCGAAGCCTGAAGTTTAGTTTTGTTCTAGAGGTGTTATGCGTTTGCCAAAACCTTGACGTCATTCTAGGATCCCCGTCAGATATAATCGCCTTACGCACACACCATGCAATCTAAAAATTTCGTGTATGAACCTTCTCTAAGCCAAAGACTTGGTGAATCATCCTTTAGATTTCCAATGAAATGAGCTACCTTAGTCGGTTTATCTACAACTACCAGGATAACATCATGTTTATTCCTGGACATAGGTAGTCCTTGTACAAAATCCATGGTTATTACTTGCCATTTGTATCGCCGTATGCTTACTATGAGGATATAACAATCAGCGGTAGGTGCATATGTTCGCCGCCTTCACCCGTGACATTCTAGACAATGAGTCACAAAATTAATCATATCCTTTTTCATACCTTTCCGTAAGTATTGTCTGTTTCAAATCAGCTAGCATTTTTGTGATACCCGGTGTAGAGAAAGGTGAATTATGAAATTCAACTAACAACTTCTTCCTCAAGTCGCTCAACATAGGTACATATACCCTATTTTCATAACGCAAGATTCCTTCATTATCAAAATGAAAACCTTTATACCTTATATCCTTAGGTTCCCATAGCAAACACTTGCTTTTACTTGTTGAAGTATGCATCGATTACGAGGCACTTTTACCTAGTCTTTAAACCGAGTTCTTAATGTTATAAGAGCAGAAATGTGCCTCCTACGACTTAGAGCATCAGCTACCCTATTCTCCTTCCCTTTGATATAGCTTATATCAAAGTCATATTGTGATAAAAATTCTAACCACCTTCTCTGTCTGGCATTCAGATTGGGCTGAGTAAAAATATATTTCAGTCCCAAGTGATCAGTTTTCAACTCAAAAGGTTTCCCTAGTAAGTAGTGTCTCCAGACTTGAAGTGCATGAACAATGGCAGCAAGTTCCAAATCATGAGGGGCATAATTCAGCTCATGAATCTTAAGTTTTCTACTCTCATAAGCAATGACTTGATCATTTTGTAGCAAAACACCTCCAAGGCCTTCCTAGAAGCATCGATTCAACAAGAAAAATTCCCATTAGGTGGTCTGATACACAATATAGGTGCGAAGTCAACTAGTCTTTCAAACTTTTGAAAGCCGCTTCGCACTTTTCATTCCATATGAATTTCTTATCCTTCTTTTGCAATGAAGTTATTGGTGCAGCTACCTTAGAAAAAACCTTTACAAATTTTCTATAGTAACTGCAAGACCCATGAAGCTTCTTACTTCATGTACATTCTTTATTCTTAGCCTTTTTAAGCTGCATAGCTGACAGTTTTCTAACTGAAATTTCCCGTTTCACCCCTTGAATCTCTGTTGTTTCCAGCTGATCATCTAAACACTTTATGTTCTTTTCATAGCAATCTACTTTTGCCTTATGGTCAGCTAACCAATTGACACCAATAATAATGTCATATGATCCTAAAGGTGTAACATAGAGATCAACTTCCGTGGAGAAATTAGGTAAATCAAGGACTGCTCCAAAGAGACACATACTCACTGTATGAACAGAATTATTACCATACTCTACAGTCCAAGATTTATCCATTTTCCCAGCTTTTCTTTTAAGTTTAGAAGCAAGTTTATTAGAAATAAAACATTCAGTAGCTCCTGTATCAAAAAGAATAGTGACAGGTATGCCGAATAACTTACCCTGAACTTCTATAGGTGTTACTTGCTTTTCAGCTTGCTTGTCTGCTACTGCAGCATGTATCTTATGCTGCTGATTACGATCATCCTTCTTCAAAGGGCATTGATTCGCATAGTGGTCCTTGCCACAATTGTAGCAGCCTCCTACAGGTCCCTTCTTAGGCTCAGCATTACCTCCAGCCTTGTAATTGTCACGCTGTCCTCCATAGGGCTTCTGCCCATTGTTATAATTTTTAACAAAATTATCCCTTACATTTCAATGAGCTTATTTACTCACTTCTTTCTTATTTTTATCTCCTGAAACTTACTCTTGTTTCCAAACTTTTTCCACGGTCCTTTTCTGGGTGCAAGAGAGGTTGAAGAAGGGTTTGCAGTCTTCTTCCGCACTTCCTCCTTATGAGCAGAAATAGCCTTTAATTTCTGTTCTTGCCTTATGGCCTTTTCAACAACTCCTTCCATAGTGGTTGGACTGTGAACATCGACCTCTCCCCCTATCATGGGATTCAATCCCATGATGAATTTCCGTATTCTGAACTTCTCGTCGGGCTTGATCTGCAGTACATACTTAAGGAGTTTTGTAAACCGCTCCCGTGAATCTGATTCACGTTAGCTTCCCTTAAGCTAAGTTCTGAAATTCTATCATTTTCTGATCATAGAAAAGTTGTGGCAGCCAACGTTGCCTAAAATAGCCTTTAAATTGATCCCAAGTAATATTTGTCTCATCAATGTTTAGTTCAGCTTTACGACTATACCACCACGAAGATGCTTCGTGTGAAAGCCGATAGGCTCCCCAAATAGCTTTGGTTTCCTCCGAGAAGTTCCTTATTGCAAAGTACTTCTCCATTTCAGCCGAGCTAGTTCTCGCTCCATCTCCTAATGTGGTGCCATCATACTTAGGTGGACTTATCCTTTTATATCATTAGTGAGTTCTACCGCCAATCTAGCCTTTTTGTTTTCCTCGTTGGACAGTGCATTCACAAGATTAACATCAACACCCGTGTCGGGTTGTCCTCGGAGGTTGCTGATTATTATTATCGGCTTATTCATCCTCCTCATTTCCCATCACCTCGCCGTCAAGTAAAGCTGAGCGATCTCTTGTGTCCAACAGGCAGCAAGGATCTCATCCGATTTACAGGTTGTTGCCGCTCCTCCTTCGGGTGGAGCATTATTCGCAATGTTCCCCTTGTTCTAACCATTTTCTCATTACAGAAAAATTCAGGTTTTATCGATTATGGACTCATTAGGTCCAAGAGCTGCAACCTTCAAACTACGATACCAAGATGTAACATCCTCATTTTAGACAATAGAACAAGTCAATTTTTTTTTTTGATAAATGCATTCTAGTTCTAAATACATAATTTAGAACTCACAAATCAAATAACCATTCATATAACAAACAACCATATGCGGTTATGTAATGACTCGTATTACTTCCGATCTATTCATTCCATGACTCGGTAATCTCTACCGATCTATTCATGTGTAATAAGAGTTGGCGTTACTTTTACCCTTCACTCTTGTGGTTCTCTTCCCTATTCTAGGATTCGAATGCTCACGTCCCAGGAACCTAAGCTCAATAATTGTTACCATTATTCATCGGCATCTCATCCCTTAGACTAGGTGAATTAGGACAACGCAATCAGCAGCTTGCGATACTTTGGCCAAAGATTTGAAACATACTGTTTATGTCTCGTATTCCTTAACGACATACTCGTCAATCTGGAATACGTCCTTCACCCCATTCTTATGTTATATAGAATGTCCTACACTGACTACTGTCAGTCCTTTCTTTCACAACTTAATCACTCGGAGATAGATTAACAAGGTGATAATGTTATATGGATGCCCATGAGGATTAGGGATACGGTGACATACTGGTTTAACCCTACAGTTAGACCAATGTGTCAAGATACCCCGAACCTCCTAGGCAGCCTTATAACCTGACCACATTCCTAATCAATCCCTGAGTAACTAATCCGGTCACAAATGTAAATCTTAGCGATCAATGCAAAGGGTGTCGCCATAAGTCACCTGCATTGTTGTAACTTCGAGAAGATCCTAATCTTCTCGGAGGTACAACCCTGCAGTTGTCTTGTGCCGTCAACCTTTAAATCCGCCTCGAAAAGATCTACTCACTAATATGCGTTAAGCACTTTGAGTATTAAATTACTTTAAAGACTTTCCCTTAAGGTTAGCCTTTCCCGATCCCTGGATTCTTCGTCTTAAGACGACCCTCCTCTATAAAACCCATTACATGGTGGAGTTATTAAGGTCATGGTCTTATCAAGGAGTCATTAGAATATGCATGATTCTAAAACAACAGAATTGGACAATATCTCATAACCTTTACTTGAGATTGCCATCTGAACTCCATTTGATTTATATCAGTTCTCTAAACTGAATTTATATCATACTTATTAGTATAAAGATATAAATGATTAAGAATCCAAATTAATATTGTCCTGTCATACTCATGACTAGGGATTAGTAATTTAATCCAGCTTGTTTAGCGTTCTGCTTAGGTTCATTTTTTAACCTATCTTTTAGAAAGACAATTATTTAAATACTATATTGCTTTCACTAGAACAATAAGATCTGCTAAACACTCACATGAATTCAATCACATTTCCTTACAAGTTTTCATTGCCAATCACAAAAGCATCCGAATTACACAAGGATAACATTGCCATTCTGGTATATAAACCGAAGAAGGTCAACTATCAGAAATAGAATACAACACATAAGTATCAAACACTTATTTCCATTCCTTTCAAAATTATACAATTACATTTTATGCAAGCAGCATACTTGATACAATGCTTAACAGAAAAGAAACATCTTTCCACATACAGTACATTTATATAATCAAGCGGTAATTCATTATGATACAATTAAATAATCTGATCATCCTGTCAGATCTGCATTGCTTTTACCACTTACGGCTACCATCTGCAAGATAGTCAACATGAGTCAGTTCGATGAACTGAGCATGATAAGCACTAACTTTTAAAACAATTGCAATCCATCAATTGTTTTCATTAAACACCCTGTTTAAATGAGATCAATTATCAAACAAGCAAACATATTCAGACTATGCCTTTGTAATACAAAATGTCTACAAATGTGTAACTCCATCATCGTTACAAAATAGTCTTACTCACTTCTCTAATATTTCATCAAATATTAAGAATCAAAGAACGAAAGTATTAGAACAATCATCTTGAATCCAAGATCAGCAATATTGGTCAGATCGTTACTTTCATCAGAAAAGGAAATATCATAACAACTCTTGATTACATCAATATGTTAAAACAGCCTACTAATACAGATATCAACATGTATTAAAGTAATAGAAGAGAAAGAAACCAATCATTCACACTTCCTTCCACACAAGTTCACTACTGTACCGTCTCCACATAAGGAAAACATTCATCTGGTAAGTATACGAACAAGTCAGACAAGCCACAAGAAGAATCACTATGTTAAATAAAAGAACACAGCAAAAACTCCTGAACAGTAGCTAATACATCAACAATCCCATAGATCAACCTTAAGCCCAATACTAGTTCCTTTTATACACAGTATGGCTTTTCGACACAAGTTGAAATCAAGGAACTTCTAGTATATCTGGTCAACAATGAGACTTTATAACACTAATACTGATGCTTCCATAAGACCAAGCGAGATATTACCTTACTAATACCGTAACAACACACTTTGCCTCATCCAATTAGTAAATAAGAAGGGAACATATCATCCTGTACATACATCTGTACGTAATCGGAGTTGGTCAAATAGCACTCACGATTTACTTATACAGCGTCACGTTACTTGATACAACCATTACTCAGGAAAAATTTCCCAATATCAAACAACAGTATAACAAGTCAAGTTCTCAACTGAGGCAAAAGAAGATACAGGTTAACTTCCACAATTCTACTGAACCCGAACAACAGTGGAATGACAAATGATTGCCAATGTTTCCTTCTGGACAGGTAAATGGTGTACAAATTAAAACTCAGGCAAGAAATTTTAATCACGATTTCAAACAAAGAATCAATTGAACCCTTGCTAATGCGACACAATCGTATTCTTACGAATATGAGATCAAAATACAAATTATTCCCTTAAGTCGCTGGAACAACAATTTCTAAAATTCATCTATGATCAACCATGAACAGTGATTTAAACAAATAAATCATTCAATCGACTCCACAGAGTCATTCAATTTAAAAACGAATGTAATTCTATATTTACATTGCATCATTACGGGTTAATATCCATGACCTAACTCATTAAGCCAATATACAAGATGTCAAAATATTCACGAGAAATCCATCAAGGCCAAAATAAACATCACGAGTTCAATCTCGGGCTTATACGAAGCCAAAAGAAGCAAGATACCCTCCACGAGGTCAAACAATGAGATAACCCAACGAGTCCTAATTGAAACAGTGATTACACTTTGTCCATCTCAGCAAAAATTCAATCCCGAATCCTAACAATGAGTTGAACAAAATAATGTAAGATGATAAATCATCCGTGCCAACAATGGCAACATTGTAATCGGCAAAAACAAACCGAATCTTGAATTTCCATAACAAAGAATCCAATGATACCCTTACCAACATTTTCGCACAAGATGGCACGAAACAAACGTAGAATTTCATCCAAAGAGTATAAACCACAAACTCTTGTAACACGAAGGTAAAATAATAGAGGTTAGTCTTTTACCCATTACTCAAATAACAAGGAAAAACAACTACCATGAGTCGAAAGGAAAATCAGTAACACAATAGTTACTGTTCCCAAACCATTTTAAAAGACAGAGCGACACCCAAAAGTATCATTAGCCACTGTCACTAAAAACCACAACAAGGCTTTCAAAGGTTCAACAAATTGAACAAACAAATAGTTCCATAATATTTCTTCCGAAGCATTTGTTTCCAAAACAAGAATCGATGACCAAAAATCGACAAGATAACAATCAATGGTCTATACCCATCATAGAAGGCGATTCATGGGCTCACGCCGAATAGGCCGAGCAATCATACATTTCACATGTTTCGCATAATCAATCCAAAATGCAAACACAAGGAAATAATGCCACGATTCGAAATTAATAAACACCCATCGGAAGATAAATGAAATTTCGAACCCGGAGAGAATCTGATGCCAAGAAAAATCACACAAGATATCCATAGATAAACATCTAATTTATTAAATCATTTGAATGAGAGTTGTTACAATGAAATCACTTGAAAGACAACAAGATATTTAAAGGTTAGGGCCTAACATGCCCGTATTTTTGCTCAAATTTACGAGAAATGACCACCGGAAGAGCTCAGGCTTCCTTTTCCTTTTTCAAGTTAGAGCGATCAACAAAATTTTTCTATCTCCAAAACATATATACTCCCACTAGCCGGAGAAAGAGATAGATAACCTCATGCTCGCCATGCAACACACAAAGAAGGCTAGAGTGCGAAGAACCAGGCGAGCAGTAGAGAGAAATCCGAAAATCGCGATAAGCCAAACGAACCAACAAACTTCTGTTTGCATGCCTTCACGCGAGTTCCGAGCTCGTCTACCGAGACCATTGAATGCAATTACACCAACCTTCCCGCTCAAACGCCACTTCCACCGCATTGCTGCAGGAATTGGCGGCAGTCAAATGAAACCTCAAGTTCATTATTAGTTTTGCGACAACTGCTCGCGTCGGCACAAGTTAGCCGTTCCCAAACCTCCGAAACCTGTCCTTCATCCTTATCCCATGCATTAAATGTCATAGAAAATGCCGCCCAAGGTTCGCCCCTCCATGGCCCCTTTACATTCTTGATCATAGTTAGGTTAGTATCATAGGTTAGAATTTAGGATAATACTAATTCTATCCACATTACACAAAGATACTAACTTAGGACATTAAGCACATATCCTAGGTCTAGGTTAGATTAACACTAATCTAACCCCTAGGTTATATTTTAGTTTTAGGTTACTAACCATTAATAATTCCCGATTAGGTCTCACGTTTTGTACACTCGAGAAAAGACCTATATCATACCTTCTTGAGCAGGTTAGCTCACATTACTGTGCGAAATCGTATGTAACCGGTTATTACAGTCCACAATTGAGACCTTACGGATATACTTCGATATCGGGAACCAATTTATTTCAAAATATCGGCTGAGTCATACTCGACTAGCTAAATCAATACTTCCATACCTTATGACTGTTCAAGTGCGTGATTTTAATTCATCACGAACAAATTTAAAGCAATACTTGGATCAATTCCACTGATCCAAGACTAGGTATTATAGATGGATAACTCTATAATTTATTCCGAGATCAGATTAAACTCAGATACAAGATGAAATAGATAAAAGAGTCTAATCATATTCTGACTCAGTCAAGATCTGCAATCTGCAAAGAAATTACAGTACATATCAAGCATGATTTCTAAATCGAGGAACACATCCTTTTACAAGAAATCACATATCAACACTTGTATGCTCAGGAGAAAGTAACAACATTTCGGGTTGTTACACTTAGCCCTTTATTAGTATGGCATGGTCATATTAGGGCTTAAAAATTGTGATTCCTATAGTTTGTGCTTAACTTCAGCCCCCTTTAATTATATTTGTGTGATGAAGGAAACAACAATTTATTTTGTTTTAGTGGTAACTAAAATAAATAAGTAGAGCATAATCTTGCAAAACTTGTAACTTTTAATCGGTAACTTGGTTTTGAGTTCCATTTTTGCAAAAGTTCCTTTTTCATGCTCTTTCCATTGGAGTTATTTATTTTGAGACTTGCACTATAATTATGTTGGTCCGAAAATCTATCGCACAGGACAGATCTATGGATAGGCAGAGCCAACGGTGTGCAGGGGCATAGCCCTCTTTGAGTCAAAGAAGTGAAATCTGGTTTATTGATATTCTACCGGTAGGAATCTATGCAAGTCTCACAGATTACGCCTTTGGGGTTTGGGATCTCATCCCGGTGGGGTGTTCTGATTGTGAAAAGAAAGGAAAGGAATAGGGGATGAGGAAAGAGCAGGTTCGAAGGAAGAAAAGAAAAGAATTCCAAAGCAGAAAGGTCGAGAAGTTTATGTTTTGGGATTGGTAGTAAGAGCCAAACCTACTTACATAAACAAACAAAGCAATCTTGATGAACAAATGACAAAAAGGTACATATGAATCTAACAGAATAAACACATACCGATCTAACATAAGAAAGCTTTGATGTATAACACAAGTATTCAGTACAAAGCCTCAATATTTGTATTGCTGTTTTTCTTCTGTTACAAGAAAGCTCAAAGTCTTTCTCTCCTCATTTCTATTTTCATCTAAAAAATGTCCACCTTTTGAATACAACAAGTATTCCAATATATATAGAAGAGGAGAAGGAAAGAAGGCAAAAAGGAGCCAACCACCTATTTACAAAGATATTTACAAAATATCTAAAAGTCATGTTGACTTTTGACAACTTGATGGATGACATCATCCCATGACACAACATAGACGATGTCATCATTTGTGCGAACATACTTTATACATTCCAACAAGAAATTCGAGAGAAGAGAGAAGAAGAAGAAGAAGAAGAAGAAGAAGAAGAAGAAGCTACTAAGTCATCATCCTATGGCGAAAGGGGGTAGCTCGCTTTTGATTACTTTCGAGTGATGAGATATGGAACGAGCGCGGTATTCCAAAAAGTTGTTAATCATTGGCCCAAATTGATCTGCGAAGGATCCTTGTGCCTTCGGTGCCTCACAAGTCTCCCGCTCATCTATGAGCTTCTCGGGAAGTTTGGAATAGTCCTTCTCCACCTCAATGAGGAACCCGATGAAGTCCCTACAGGCCGTCAGTTGTTGATAGATTCAGTGTCAAATGTGACCTCTGGCCCCGTTCCTTGAGAAGCGATCTCCTTGAAGATCCGGATGGTTTCATCAGCTGACCTTAAGGTAAAGGAAGGAGTGAGCAACCCTGGAGACATGTTGAGAACAATTCACTCCATTTGATGCATTGTATCCAGGGCCTCTTCCTTTACCTTGTCAATCTTTTCTAGAATAAATTCTAGCTGATCCACCCGGTAGTCCAGAGTGGACATGATTTTGTTGAGGGGCCCTTGGATGGCCGAAGACGCCGAATGTAACACCTGGCTGTTGTTACTTTCTCCTAAGCATTCAAGTGTTGATATGTGATTTCTAGTAAATGGATTGTGTACCTCGATTCGGAAATCATGCTTGATATGTATTAAATTTCTTGCAGATTGCAGATCTTGGTAGTCAAAATATTAATAGACTCTTTTATTTATTTCATTTTGTGACTGAATATTAATCTGATCACGGAATGAATTATACAGGTATTCATCAATAATATCTAGACTTGGACCAGAGGAATTGATCCAAGTAATGCTTTAATTTTGCGAAGTGATAAAATTAGATCACGAACCTTGAACAGGTTGCAAGGTATGGAAGCATTTAGAAAGCGGGTCAGGAGTATGACTCAGGCTGATCTCGAGAAATGAAACGGTTCCCGATATTTAGTATATCTGGAAGGTCTCGATTAAAGACCAGGTAATAATTCATTGACATACAATTCTGTAATAAGAACAGGAGTGGCTCTGTTCTAGAAAGTATGATACAGGTCTCTCCGGGTTTTCAGGAGAAGGACCAAATTGAATTCTAAGGGTTAGTAACCTAAAACAATAACCTAACCTAGGGGTTAGATTATTGTTAGTCTAACCTAGACCTAGGCTATGTGTTATGATCCTAAAATAAAAACTAAGTGTAAAATGGTTAGCATGGTCATTACCTAAAACTCTAACCTAAGATACTAACCTAGCTAACTAAGAGTTTTGGGAAGGGGCCTTTGAAGGGTGGCGAACCATGGGCGCTATTCTCTATGGCAATAAATGGGAAGGATAAGGATGAGGGACGAGGCATATGGCGGAGGCTTGGCGGCGGCTAACCTTGCGAGACTTGGCAATTACTAAGTTTGAAATGAACTTGAGTTTTGGATGGTATCGCCAATTTCGGCGGTCGGTGGGAGTTGAGATTAAAGCGGGAAAATTGGTTTAATGGCACTTAATGTCTAGGGGAGTCGAGCCGGAGCTCGCGGAGCAGCATGCAAAGCGAGAGAGTTGGAAGGTTTGTTTGGTGTATCGCGATTTTCGGTCTTCTTCTCTCTCTTTCTCTGCTAGTTTACTGTTCTTAGCACCAGTTCTCTTGAGTTGCATGGCGAGAATGAAATTCTCTGGCTCTTTTCTCGGCCATGGAGGATATATTGTAAATAGGACAGCGAAATTTTGTTGGTATTGTATTTGGGAAAAAAGAAAAGGAAGTTTGAGCTCTTCACAGAGTGCCTTGGAAATTTGATCAACAAACGAGGCATGCTTTAGGCCTAACCTTTAAATATCTTGCTTTTTTTCAAGTGCTTTCATTAAAACAACTCTGTTCAAATGTTACGTGAAGATTGGATGAATGTTTATGAGATCTAGTTTGATTATTGTACTTGTATTTCTTACGGTTCGATTTTTCTTCAAATCCGTTTGTTGGGTGTTTGTGGAAATCGAATTTTAACTCTACTTGTTTGTACATTCTTCCTGGATTATGCATGAGAGGTATTTATTAACAATATGCGAGTGTTCGGCTTGTTTGGCGTGAGCCCTTGGAATATACCTATGAGTAGTATAGGACCACTTGTATGTTTTGATTCGTGATCATTTGTTTCTTGATATAAAGCTGTATTAATGTTTTGAAGGAATCTTTGTAAGAATGATTGGTATTATCGCTTCTTTGGGTGCTCGGTCATGGGATTGTTGACAACGACTAGTGATACTTTCGGGTTTCATTTTGTTTTCAATTTTTGGCTTGGAACAGGTAACTGTAGTGTTACCATAGTCTTTTCGACCTAGCGGAAGTTGTTTTCCTGTTATAAGGTTAGCGGGATTATTTGTGCCTTTATGTATAATATAAATACACATACTTTGTTGTATCGACTCGGTGGAGTCGATGACCAATCGTATTGCTTTCTTTTGCTGGAATGTAGATTTATCCGAAGTTTTGTGATTGGATTCTTGTAAAAGCCGGATAAGAAGAAAGCAGGGCTTTTGTCTCTTTGTTATTTGAAATAGTTAAACGATAAAGACTTCTGTATATGCATTTTCCTTTCTATGTGAAAGGCATTAGAAAGTTGAAGCGGCTTAGTTGCTTTTCCTTCTAGAAATGGATATTCGATTTGCTTCGCTTGTTCTTTACGAATGTTATCCATGAATAGCATATATGGATTTATCAATCTATGTCATTGTGCGTTCTTTGTAGGGTTCGGTGGTTATGCGTGCAAACCTTTATCGATCCTTTGTGTGAATATATAGATTATGCTATTACGACTTGGGCGACTACGAGGAGTCGAATGAATGATTCATTTTATTCATGAGCTGAATAAAGTTAAGTGTTGGTATTTTAAGTGCGGCGACTTAATGGAATAACATGTATTTCGATTTTGTTATTGCGATTTGGAATTCCTTCGTGTTTTTGGGATTTGAGTCTGATTCTTAGGTGGACATGTATGTCTTTGACTTTGAGCAAATTAGTGTAAAATGATTGGCGAGAGTAGTATTTCTTTGTCGACTATTGATATGCTTTGTTGAGGATTATGCATATGAATTCTTAAGCTTTTGCATGAATTGATACCTCCGTTTGAATCATTGGAAATTCCGGGAAGGTAACTTGTACTACTGTCTTTTTTTTGAGCTTGACCTTGGGCTGTCTTTGTTACTTGTGAGGTCCTTGTGTTTGGATGACTGTTTCGTGTTTTGACCTTGTTAGGGTAAGTCGCGAATAACGCACCAAGACTTGCGTCTTTGCAGGTAAGGATCGTTTGGTTGAATTCCTTTCCTTCACTTCAGTCCGATTTTGACTGAGCAAGAATATGTATGCTATGATTCCTTCCATTTTGATCTGTCCGATCGACTGTGCATGATTTGGAAGTACCGTGTGGGCAACATAGCATAGTCCTTTGGGAAACCTTAGATTGTTGATCACGATAGTTGTTGTTTTCAGCGATACGCTTGTAGCTCTTGTTTTCAAGCTTGGTGATAAGGCTTTCTTGTGCAAAAGGAACTTGCATTGGGCTTATGGTTGTTACATGAAATGTTGATGTGTTAGTTCTTTGTACAAGAGATTTGCTGAGTTTCTATTTTCGTGATTTAGAACCAGGGACCTTGATTTCGGCTGTCTAACTTGTTCATTTATATCTTGGTTATTTGTTTTCATATGTGAAGGCAGTACAGTGATGAACTTATGTAAAAGGAAGTATGAATGGTTTGAATTCTTTCTCTTCCTTTATTTAATATTATTGATAATGAACTATCAGTAGGAAATTGTTTGTAACATATTGGTGGAATCCCGAATTGTTATGATATTTCCTTTTTGGAGAATGAAACAATCTGACCAATGTTGTGATTGTGGGTTTAATGATTGTTGTGTGCATTCGTTCCTTGTTTCTTAATATTTGATGAAATATTAGAAAATGATTAAGACTAACTGTAACAATGATAGAGTTACATAATTGTAATCATTCAGTATTACAAGGGCATAGTCTAATCATGTTTACTTATGTGAATATCTGATTTCATTTAAACAGGGTGTTTAATGAAAACAATTGATGGATTGCAATTGTTTTAAAAGTTAGTGCTTATCATGCTCAGTTCATTGAACTGACTCATGTTGACTATTTTTGCAGATGGTTGCCGTAAGAGGTAAATACAATGCGAGATCTGGCGGTCCGTCGAGATAGTTTATTTGATTTATTATGAATTACAGCTTGATTTTATGGATGTACTATATGAGAAAAGATGTTTCTTTTCCGTTAGCATTATATCAAGTATGCTGTTGCATAAAATGTAATTGTTCGAGTTTCGAAAGGAATGAAAATAAGTGTTTGATACTTATGTGCTGTATTCTATTATGAATGATGAACTTCTTCGGTTTACGTAACGAAGAGGCATAGTTATCTTTGTATAATATGGATGCTTTTGTGATTGACAATGAAAGCTTGTAAGTAATTAGACTAAATTCTTATGAGTATTTAGTAGTTCTAATTTGATCTGGATAATGCAATATTGTAATTTAATTATTGTCTCTCAAGAGGATAGGTTAAAATTGAGCCTAAAAGATAACGCTAAACAAGTTGGATTGAATTACTAATCCCTAGTCCTAAGTATAACAGGACAATAGTAAATTGGATTCTAAATCATTTATATCTTTAAACTAAAAAGTATGATATAAATTCGATTAAGAGAAGCGATAGGCAATCAATGGAGTTCGGTGGCAATCTCAAGCATAGGTTATGAGATATTATGCAGATACATTGCTTAGAATCGATGTATTCTAATGACTCCTTGATAGAAGCTAGACCTTAATACCTCTACCAAGTGATGGGATTAATGGAGGAGGGTCGTCTTAAGAAAATGAATCCGAGGATTGGAAATGGCTAACCTTAGGGAAAAGTCTTAAGAAGTAATTTAATCTCTAGTGCGTAACGCTTGTTTTGGGTAGATCTTCTCGAGGCGGATTTAAAGGATGACGACATAAGGTCGGCTGCAGGGCTGTACCTCCGAGAAGATTAGGATCTTCTCGAAGTTACAACAATGCAGGTGACTTATGGCGACACCCTTTGCATTGATCGCTAAGATTTACACTTGATTTATACGAGTTACCTTGGGACCGATTAAGAACGTGACCATGTTATAAGGCGCCTCGGAGATTTGGGGTATCATGACACCTTTGGTTGAATTGCAATGTTGAACCAGTATGTCCTCATATCCCTAATCCTCGTAGGCATCCATATAACATTATCACCTTGTTAATCTGCCTCCGAGTGATTCAGCTGTGAAAGAAAAGGGTGACGATGTAGTCGATATAAGACATTCTATATAACATATGAATGGGGTGAAGGGCGTATTCAGTTGGCGAGTATGCCGTTAAGGAATACGAGACATGAAACATATGTTTCAAATCTTTGGCCAAAGTATCATAAGCTGCTTGATTGCGTTGTCCTAATTCACCTAGTCTAAGGGATGAGATGCGATGAATAATGGTAACGATTATTCGATTAGATTCCTTAGACGAGAGCATTACGAATCCCAGTTAGGGAAGAGAACCGCCAGTATTGTGTTAATTAAGAACACTAACTCTTTTTACTCATGAATAGATCGGTAGTTTACTGAGTCATGGAATGAATAGATCGGAGGTATTAGAGTCATTACATTGCATATGGTTATGCATTATATAAATGGTTATTTGAATTGTGAGTTCTAAATTATGTATTTAGAACCGGTATGCAATTATCAAAAAAAAAAAAAAAAAAAAATTGACTTGTTCTATTGTCTAAAATGAGGATGTTACATCTTGGTATCGAGTGAAGGTTGCGGCTCTTGGACCTATTGAGTCCATAATCGATAAAAACCTGAATTTTCTTGTAACGAGAAAATGGTTAGAACAAGGAAGCGTTGCGAGTAATGCTCCACGAAGGAGGAGCGGCAACAACAAGCTGGATGAGATCCTTGCTGCCTGTTGGACACAAGAGATCGCTTGGTGTGTGCCAGAACAGCGGTGATGGGGAATGAGGAGGAGAAGAAGGCGATAATAATAATCAGGCAACCTCACGAGACAACCCCGAAATGGGTGTTGATGTTAATGTTGGAAATGTACACATCACGAGAAAACAAAAAGGCCCAGATTAGCGTGGAACTCACTAATGATATCAAAAGGATAAGTCCACCTAAGTATGATGGCACCACATTAGGAGATGGAGGCGAGAAGCGGCTCGTGAAATGGAGAAGTACTTTGCTATAAGGAACTTCTCGAAAAGAAACCAAGGCTATATGGGGAGCCTATCAGCTTTCTCACGAAGCATCTTCGTGGTGGGATAGCCGAAAAGCTGAGCTAAATATTGATGAGACCAATATCACTTGGGATCAATTTAAAGGCTATTTTAGGCAACGTTGGCTGCCACAACTTTTCTATGATCAGAAAATGACAGAATTTCAGAACTTGACTCAAGGAAGTTAACGATGGCCAGATTACAGGAGCGGTTTACAAACTCCTCAAGTATGTACATGATATCAAAGCTGACGAAAAGTTCGGGATACGGAAATTCATCATGGGATTGAATCTGTGATAGGGGAGAGGTCGATGTTCACGGTCCACCACTATGGAAGGAGTTGTTGAAAAGGCCATAAGGCAAGAACAGAAATTAAAGGCTATTTACGCTCATAAGGAGGAAGTGCGGAAGAAGGCTGCAAACCCTTCTTGACCTCTCTTGCACCCGAGAAAAGGACCATGGAAAAAGTTTGGAAACAAGAGTAAGTTTCCAGGAGATAACAATAAGAAAACAGCAGTAAATAAGCCTGCTGGGAATGTGAAGGATAATTTTGCTAAAAATTACAATAATGGTCAGAAGTCCTATGGAGGACAGCGTGACAATTATAAAACTGGAAGCAACTTTGAGCCTAAGAAGGGACCTGTAGGAGGCTGCTACACTTGTGGTAAAGACCATTACGCAAATCAGTGCCCTTTGAAGAAGGATGATCGTGTCAATGACATAAGATACATCTTTGCGGTAGCGGACAAACAAGGCAAAAGCAAGTGACACCTATAGAAGTTCGGGTAAGTTATTCGGCATACTGTCACTATTCTTTTTGATACGGGAGCTCTTGAATGTTTTATATCTAATAAACTAGCTTCTAAACTTAAAAGAAAAGCTGGAAAAATGGATAAATCTTGGGTATGCAGGTATGGTAATAATTCTGTTCATACAGTGAGTATGTGTCTTTTTGGAGCGAGTCCTTGACTTACCTAACTTTTCCACGGAAGTTGATCTCTATGTTGCACCTTTGGGATCGTATGACATTGTCATCGGTGTTAATTGGTTAGCTGATCATAAAGCAAAGGTAGATTGCTATGAAAAGAACATAGAATGTTTAGATGATCAGCTGGAATCAGTAGAGATTCAAGGTGTGAAACGAGAAATTTCAGTTAGAAAGCTGTCAGCTATGCAGCTTAAAAAGGCTAAGAATAAAGGATGTACCCTTTATGCAGTAAAGATATCTGAATCTTCTGAAGAAGATAGTGATTTCATGAAGCAAATCCCACTGTTACAAAGTTTCAGGGATGTTTTTCCTGAGGAATTACCAGGGTTACCACCCAAGAGAGAATTTGATTTTACTATTGAAATCAAGCACAGGAGGCTGAACCTATTTCAGGCGCCTTATCGGATGACTACTATTGAGTTAGTCGAGCTAAAGGCTCGATTCTGAAGCTTTTGTCAAAGGGTTGATTAGACCAAGTGTTTCACCTTGGGAGCACTGTGATATTTGTGAAAAGAAGGATGGAACTGCGAGGCGTGTATTGATTATCGGATGTTGAACAAAGCAACGATTAAGAACCGATACCCACTTCCTAGGATCGATGATCTGTTTGATCGAATCGTGGAGCAGCGGTTTATTCTAAGATAGATCTTTGATCTGGTTATCATCGACTAAGAATTAAAGAGGAAGATATTCATAAAAGCGGCTTTCCGAACAAAGTGCGGACATTATGAATTCACGGTTCTAGCCTTTGGGTTAACTAATGCACTGCGGCCTTTATGAATTTAATGAACAATATTTTCAAGAATACGGACAAGTTTGTACTTGTATTCTTGGGCGATATTCTCATTTATTCTAAGAGCGTTGAGGAGCACAATGAGCATCGAAGATAGTTTTGGGAATTTTGAGAAAGAGAAGGCTGTATGGTAAGTTATCCAAATGTTCTTTCTTTGACTCAGAAGTTCACTATTTGGGTCATGTCATAAGCAAAGAAGGAATCGCTGTAGATCCTTCGAAAATAGTGGCGATAACTGAGTGGCCTACACCAAAGAATGTGCATGAAGTAAGAAGCTTCATGGGTCTTGCTGGTTTCTATAGAAAATTTGTAAAGGATTTTCTAAGGTAGCTGCACCAATAACTTCATTGCGAGAAGAAGGATAAGAAATTCATGTGGAATGACAAGTGTGAAGCGGCTTTCAAAGTCGAAAGACCAGGTGACTCTGCACCTATATTGGCTGTACCCAGACCTAATGGAAATTTTACGGTGTGTAGCGGTGCTTACAGGAAGGTCTTGGGGTGTTTTGCTACAAAATGATCAAGTCATTGCTTATGAGAGTAGAAAACTTAAGATTCATGAGCTGAATTATGCCCCTCATGATTTGGAGCTTCTTTGCCATTGTTCACGCACTTCAAGTCTGGAGACACTACTTACTAGGAAACCTTTTGAGTTGGCCAAAACTGATCACTTGGGACTGAAATATATTTTTACTCATTGTCGAATGCCGACAAAGAAGGTGGTTAGAATTTCTATCACAATATGACTTTGATATCAGCTATATCAAAGGAAAGGAGAATAAGTAGGCGATGCTCTAAGTCGTAGGAGGCACATTTCTGCTCTTATAACATTAAGAACTCAGTTTAAAGACGAGGTAAAAAGTGCCTCAGAATCAGATACATATTTTCAGCAAGTAAAAGCAGCGCTTGCTGCAGAACCTAAAGATAAAAGGTATGAAGGTTTTCATTTAGATAATGAAGGAATCTTGCGTTATGAAAATAGGGTATATGTGCCTGTGCTGGATGATTTGAGAAAGAAGTTGTTAGTTGAATTTCATAATTCACCTTTCTCTGGACACCCAGGTATCACAAAAATGCTAGCTGATTTGAAACAGCAATACTTCTGGAAAGGTATGAAAAAGGATGTGATAAATTTTGTGACTCATTGTCTGGAATGTCAGCGGGTGAAAGCGAGCATATGCATCTGCTTTGGATTGTTGTATCCTCATAGCATACCGCAGATACAAATGGCAAGTAATAACCATGGATTTTGTACAAGGACTACCTATGTCCGAGGAATAAACATGATGTTATCTGGTAGTTGTAGATAAGCTAACTAAGGTAGCTCATTTCATCATTGGAAATCTAAAGGATGATTCTCGAGTCTTGCTGCCAAAGGTTCGTACCACGAAATTTTCAGATTACATGGTGTACACAGGCCGATTATTTCGGCGAGGGATCCTAGAATGACGTCGAGGTTTTGTGCAAGCGCTTAACGCAGCCCTAGGAACGAAACTAAACTTCAGTTCTGCATATCATCCAGAAACGGATGGGCAAACTGAGAGGGTAAATCAAGTGTTGGAGGACATGTTGCGAATGTATTGCATGGATCAACAGTATAAGTGGGAAGAGTATCTCCCATTAGTTGAGTTCGCATACAACAACACTTATCACTCATCTCTTAAGATGGCACCTTTTGAAGCACTTTATGGAAGAAAGTGCAGAACCCCTGTAAGTTGGGACAGTGTAGAGGATAGAGTGGTAATTGGACCAGAGATTCTCACAGAGATGGAACAGCAAGTTAAGCTGATTCGTGAGCGATTAAAGGAAGCAGCGGATAGACAGAAGAGCTATCTTTGACCTTAAGCGGGTTGATAGAAAGTTTGAGCTTGGTGATAAGGTTTTTCTGCGTGTTAAACCCAGAAAGAGTTCTATAACTTTTGGCAAGGCTGCCAAGTTGTCACCACGATATGTGGGACCTTTCGAAATTGTCGAGATAATCAATCCTGTAGCTTATCGTTTAGCATTGCCTCCTGCTCTATCTCGTATGCATGATGTTTTCCATATTTCTTTGCTTAAGAAATACGTTTCAGATTTGTCACATGTTTTAAATTGGAATTCCTTGCGGGTCAGACCGGGAATAATCGTGGTTAAACCCACACGAGTCTTTGAAACTCGCCAATTGCATTTAAGAAATCGTGATATACAGCAATGTAAGGTCCAGTGGGACCAGTTTAACGAAGAAAGTGCAACTTGGGAAAACCTGGAAGAGATGAAAACTGCTTTTCCTTCTCTTTTTGCAACAGAATGAAATCAGTTGATGAAATACTTTATGAGCTGATTGTTTTTAAGTATTTATGAAAGCCTGATTAAGGCAGACTTTATTCAGGTTGAATAAAAGTGTGGTGACATTGATTTCTGAAACTATTAAATATGGAAGTAAACACATTGTTTGTGTACTAATAAATTGATTGACCGGAAGGTTAAGTTAATATGTAATTCATCGGGACGATGAATCCTTTTAGGAGGGAAGCATGTAACACCCTGAACTGTTGTTACTTTCTCCTAAGCATTCAAGTGTTGATATGTGATTTCTAGTAAATGGATTGTGTACCTCGATTCGGAAATCATGCTTGATATGTATTAAATTTCTTGCAGATTAGATCTTGGTAGTCAAAATATTAATAGACTCTTTTATTTATTTCATTTTGTGGTTTGAATATTAATCGATCACGGAATGAATTATACAGTATTCATCAATAATATCTAGACTTGGACCAGAGGAATTGATCAAGTAATGCTTTAATTTTGCGAAGTGATAAAATTAGATCACGAACCTTGAACAGGTTGCAAGGTATGGAAGCATTTAGAAAGCGGGTCAGGAGTATGACTCAGGCTGATCTCGAGAAATGAAACGGTTCCCGATATTTAGTATATCTGGAAGGTCTCGATTAAAGACCAGGTAATAATTCATTGACATCTGATTACGTAATAAGAGCAGGAGTGGCTCTGTTACAGAAAGTATGATCTGAGTCTCTCAGGGTTTTCGGGAGAAGGACCAAATTGAATTACTAAGGGTTAGTAACCTAAAACAATAACCTAACCTAGGGGTTAGATTATTGTTAGTCTAACCTAGACCTAGGCTATGTGTTATGATCCTAAAATAAAAACTAAGTGTAAAATGGTTAGCATGGTCATTACCCTAAAACTCTAACCTAAGATACTAACCTAGCTAACTAAGAGTTTTTGGGAAGGGGCCTTTGAAGGGTGGCGAACCATGGGCGCTATTCTCTATGGCAATAAATGGGAAGGATAAGGATGAGGGACAGGCATATGGCGGAGGCTTAGGCGGCGGCTAACCTTGGCAGACTTGGCAATTACTAAGTTTGGAAATGAACTTGAGTTTTGGATGGTATGCGAATTTCGGTCGGTGGGAGTTGAGATTAAGCGGGAAAATTGGTTTAATGGCACTTAATGTCTAGGGAGTCGAGCCGGAGCTCGCGGAACAGCATGCAAACGAGAAGTTGGAAAGTTTGTTTGGTGTATCGCGATTTTCGGTCTTCTTCTCTCTCTTTCTCTGCTAGTTTACTGTTCATAGCACCAGTTCTCTTGAGTTGCATGGCGAGAATGAAATTCTCTGGCTCTTTTCTCTGCCATGGAGGATATATTGTAAATAGGACAGCGAAATTTTGTTGGTCGCTGTATTTGGGAAAAAGAAAAGGAAGTTTGAGCTCTTCACGTGAGTGCCTTGGAAATTTGATCAACAAACGGGCATCTTTAGGCCCTAACCTTTAAATATCTTGCTGTTTTTCAAGTGCTTTCATTAAAACAACTCTGTTCAAATGTTACTGTGAAGATTGGATGAATGTTCTATGAGATCTAGTTTGATTATTGTACTTTGTATTTCTTACAGTTCGATTTTTCTTCAAATCCGTTTGTTGGGTGTTTGTGGAAATCGAATTTTAACTCTACTTGTTTGTACATTCTTCCTGGATTATGCATGAGAGGTATTTATTAACAATATGCGAGTGTTCGGCCTGTTTGGCGTGAGCCCTTGGAATATACCTATGAGTAGTATAGGACCACTGTATGTTTTGATTCGTGGTCGCTGTTTCTTGATATAGAAACTGTATTAATGATTTGAAGGAATACTGTAAGAATGATTGGTATTATCGCTTCTTTGGGTGCTCGGTCATGGGATTGTTGACAACGACTAGTGATACTTTCGGGTTTCATTTTGTTTTCAATTTTTGGCTTGGAACAGGTAACTGTAGTGTTACCATAGTCTTTTCGACCTAGCGGAAGTTGTTTTCCCTGTTATAAGGTTAGCGGGATTATTTGTGCACTGTGTATAATATAAATACACCTGTACTTTGTTGTATCGACTCAGTGGAGTCGATGATGAATCGTATTGCTTTCTTTTGCTTTGGAATGTAGATTTATCCATAAGTTTTGTGATTGGATTCTTGTAAAAGCCTGATAAGAAGAAACAGGGCTTTTGTCTACTGTTATTTGAAATAGTTAAACGATAAAGACTTCCTGTATATGCATTTTCCTTTCTATGTGAAAGGCTGTTAGAAAGTTGAAGCGGCTTAGTTGCTTTTCCTTGCTAGAAATGGATATTCGATTTGCTTAACTTGTTCTTTACGAATGTTATCCATGAATAGCATATATGGATTTATCAATCTATGTCATTATGCGTTCTTTGTAGGGTTCGGTGGTTATGCGTGCAAACCTTTATCGATCCTTTGTGTGAATATATAGATTATCTTATTTGACTTGGGCGACTACGAGTCGAATGAATGATTCATTTTATTCATGAGCTGAATAAAGTTAAGTGTTGGTATTTTAAGTGCCGGCGACTTAATGGAATAACATGTATTTCGATTTTGTTATTGCAATTTGGAATTCCTTCGTGTTTTTGGGATTTGAGTCTGATTCTTAGGTGGACATGTATGTCTTTGACTTTGAGCAAATTAGTGTAAAATGATTGGCGAGAGTATTTCTTTGTCGACTATTGATATGCTTTGTTGAGGATTATGCATGTATGAATTCTTAAGCTTTTGCATGAATTGATACCTCCGTTTGAATCATTGGAAATTCCGGGAAGGTAACTTGTACTACTGTCTTTTTTTGAGCTTGACCTTGGGCTGTCTTTGTTACTTGTGAGGTCCTTGTGTTTGGATGATTGTTTCGTGTTTGACCTTGTTAGGGTAAGTCGCGAATAACGCACAAGACTTGCATCTTTGCTGCAAGTAAGGATCGTTTGGTTGAATTCCTTTCCTTCACTTCAGTCCGATTTTGACTGAGCAAGAATATGTATGCTATGATTCCTTCCATTTTGATCTGTCCGATCGACTGTGCATGATTTGGAAGTACCGTGTGGGCAACATAGCATAGTCCTTTGGGAAACCTTAGATTGTTGATGCAATAGTTGTTGTTTTCAGCGATACGCTTGTAGCTCTTGTTTTATTGGTGATAAGGCTTTCTTGTGCAAAGGAACTTGCATTGGGCTTATGGTTGTTACATGAAATGTTGATGTGTTAGTTGCTGTACAAGAGATTTGCTGAGTTTCTATTTTCGTGATTTAGAACAGTGATCTTGATTTCGGCCTGTCTAACTTGTTCATTTATATCTTGGTTATTGTTTTCATATGTGAAGCGATGCAGTGATGAACTTATGTAAAAGGAAGTATGAATGGTTTGATTCTTTCTCTTCCTTTATTTAATATTATTGATAATGAACTATCGGTAGGAAATTGTTTGTAACATATTGGTGGAATCCGAATTGTTATGATATTTCCTTTTGGAGAATGAAACAATCTGACCAATGTTGTGATTTTGGGTTTAATGATTGTTGTGTGCATTCGTTCCTTGTTTCTTAATATTTGATGAAATATTAGAAAATGATTAAGACTAATTGTAACAATGATAGAGTTACATAATTGTAATCATTCAGTATTACAAGGGCATAGTCTAATCATGTTTACTTATGTGAATATCTGATTTCATTTAAACAGGGTGTTTAATGAAAACAATTGATGGATTGCAATTGTTTTAAAAGTTAGTGCTTATCATGCTCAGTTCATTGAACTGACTCATGTTGACTATTTTTGCAGATGGTTGCCGTAAGAGGTAAATCTGATGCGAGATCTGGCGATCCGTCGAGATAGTTTATTTGATTTATTATGAATTACAGCTTGATTTTATGGATGTACTATATGAGAAAAGATGTTTCTTTTCCGTTAGCATTAAATCAAGTATGCTGTTGCATAAAATGTAATTGTACGAGTTTCGAAAGGAATGAAAATAAGTGTTTGATACTTATGTGTTGTATTCTATTATGAATGATGAACTTCTTCGGTTTACGTAACGAAGAGGCATAGTTATCTTTGTATAATATGGATGCTTTTGTGATTGACATGAAAGCTTGTAAGTAATTAGACTAAATTCTTATGAGTATTTAGTAGTTCTAATTTGATCTGGATAATGCAATATTGTAATTTAATTATTGTCTCTCTAGAGGATAGGTTAAAATTGAGCCTAAAGATAACGCTAAACAAGTTGGATTGAATTACTAATCCTAGTCCTAAGTATAACGGACAATAGTAAATTGGATTCTAAATCATTTATATCTTTAAACTAAAAAGTATGATATAAATTCAGTTAAGAGAACTGATAGGCAATCAATGGAGTTCGGTGGCAATCTCAAGCATAGGTTATGAGATATTATGCAATACATTGCTTAGAATCAGATGTATTCTAATGACTCCTTGATAGAAGCTAGACCTTAATACCTCTACCAAGTGATGGGATTAATGGAGGAGGGTCGTCTTAAGAAAATGAATCCAGGGATTGGAAATGGCTAACCTTAGGGAAAAGTCTTAAGAAGTAATTTAATCTCTAGTGCGTAACGCTTGTTTTTGGGTAGATCTTCTCGAGGCGGATTTAAAGGATGACGACATAAGGTCGGCTGCAGGGCTGTACCTCCGAGAAGATTAGGATCTTCTCGAAGTTACAACAATGCAGGTGACTTATGGCGACACCCTTTGCATTGATCGCTAAGATTTACACTTGATTTCGCACGAGTTACCTTGGGACCGATTAAGAACGTGACCATGTTATAAGACTGCCTCGGAGATTTGGGGTATCATGACACACTGGTTGAATTGCAAGGTTGAACCAGTATGTCCTCATATCCCTAATCCTCGTAGGCATCCATATAACATTATCACCTTGTTAATCTGCCTCCGAGTGATTCAGCTGTGAAAGAAAGGGTTTGTGATGAATCGGTATAAGACATTCTATATAACATATGAATGGGGTGAAGGGCGTATTCAGTTGGCGAGTATGCCGTTAAGGAATACGAGACATGAACAGTATGTTTCAAATCTTTGGCCAAAGTATCGCAAGCTGCTGATTGCGTTGTCCTAATTCACCTAGTCTAAGGGATGAGATGCCGATGAATAATGGTAACAGTTATTCAGTTAGATTCCTTAGACGAGCATTACGAATCCCAGTTAGGGAAGAGAACCGCGAGTATTGTGTTAATTAAGAACACTAACTCTTTTTACTCATGAATAGATCGGTAGTTTAGGAGTCATGGAATGAATAGATCGGAGGTATTAGAGTCATTACAGTTGCATATGGTTGTGCATTATATAAATGGTTATTTGAATTGTGAGTTCTAAATTATGTATTTAGAACCAGTATGCAATTATCAAAAAAAAAAAAAAATTTGACTTGTTCTATTGTCTAAAATGAGGATGTTACACCGAACTTGACGGATATTGACGAGCAATCGAACATTTGTTGGAAGGCCTCATGCTGCAGATCTGGCATGTTCCAACTCTTCGATATGGGCCTATGCTAACGCTTGGAGTTCTTTATTCACCTTCTTGATATTCGGTATAAGTCGACAACTCAGCGATCACTTTTTCATGTCTTTGAGGATTTAGCTCGTCCCAGTGGAAAGCGGCCATACCTGCTCACCGATCTTTGCATATTCGTTGATTTTCTCTGGTGAGAAGCTCGAGAAGATTCGATGGCGATTGTGGGAGGCGCACTACCCATCTTCTCAAGGCTTGGAGTAGATATTTGTTTTACTCTTTTAGTAGCCTTTTCTCTTCTTTTGTCTCTTGAAGCTTTTGTGAGAGGCGTCAACCGCGGAAAGAGCTTCCCCACGGAGACTTTCTTTAAGATGTCCCCATTGTGACTTGGGTCACGGTAAAATCTATCGAGACAGATCCTTTTTCTCTTTGAGGGATCGGGTATGCAATTTCCATGATTCTCTCACCTGCAGCACTTTTAGAGAAGCGTGTAACAGATTCTGCTTCTTCGCCCCTTTGGCTGGGATCACTGAAAAGTCCATCGGAGTGATGGGAACTTTCCTCTTTTGCTGGCTTAGCCTGTTGAGAGATCCGGGCTGGTCCTATGGAAGAAGGACTAGAGACAGAGGAGGAGGCAGCTACAGTAGAAGAGGGGAAAACGTGGAGACACGCGGCGGCGGCATTGAGAGAATAGCCAAAGAAGTGTCCACGGGAGGAAGGGAAACTACAGCTGTGGAAGACATAGGAAGGGAAGGGAGCCGGAGATGAGGGAAGAAATGGAGGAGGACAGATCAGTGAGGGAGGAGAAGATAGACGAAGAAGCAGGGGAAAGAGTAGAAGAAGGGACAGAGGACACGACCAAAGGGATGGTCGCTTGAGTCACTCGAGGAGGGGAAGGAAGAGAAGAAGAAGGGATAGAAGGGACCTCTGTTGTGGTAGCAATGCCGACATCCTGAGTGGATGGGCCTATGGGACTATCCTCTGCTGCTTCTTTCTCTGGTGTGACCAGAGATATTACCTGCTCGGGTGCCGCGGAAGGAGGACTCCCAGGGGCTTCTTCTTGGGTGGTGCTGGATTCACCTTCTACACCTTTGCCTTTAAGCTGCTTCTTGGATCGTGAAGGTGCGTTGCCCAATGGGGAGGTTGTGAAATCTACCCCGAGGTAGATTAGCCCGTTCATTCGGCACCAGTGCTCTGTCCTACGCAGAGTTTCCTTGACCCTCTCCTCAATTGTCTGAGGAGCTTTGTTTCTGTCAATGGCCGGAAAGGGCCAATTGTCCCCATCTGTCATTATATACCTTGTCTACTTCATCTTCCATTTGTTTGGTAGCCTTTGGGGACAATGGCTACCCCATATTGGATGATTTCTACCAATGCTAGGTGAGAATGATCCTTTCTTCTGAGCTCTACCTCATGGAGGATGTCAATATAAATATCCTCGATCTGAGGAACATGGATTGGATCAAGCTTTGCTCTTGGCAGTAGTCCCTTGGGTCGAAGGTAGGCCTGGCTGGGAAGTCGTGTTTCAAATTAAGTAACTCTAGCTCTGCAAACATTTCCTTCACCTTGTGGTGGGTAGAGCATGTGTATCGGCCCACTATGAGGGGGAAAGGAGTTCCACCCTTCTTTATTTTAAGGCATTTTTTGTGGTATGTGATTAGTGCCTTGGCGAGTTCAGCGAGAATCGGCTTAGGCCCAAGCATACCTTGGTAGCCTGGTTGGCTCTCCCAAAAAGTTGGCATCCCTTAGATAGGTGAATGTGGGAAATTGGGTGAACAGGGCCCCTTTCTCCGTGGCTGCCACTATGTTTTTGGTCGTACGACCATGAGTCATATTCGGCCTCGGCGAGGGCGGATGATGTGATAGAAAAACACATCGTTAAATTTTGTGAACTAGAGATGCTATTCTCCAGCCTTAACTCTGGTAGTACTCGTATATCTTGACACGAGGCCAAACTCCACTCCTCGTTAGGCCACGGATAATCCCTCTCGATCTTTGCAAAGCATAGACCACGTAGGAGTTCATATGGAATACTCCGTTGTCTTTGAATTGTTGTAGAGCGCTGGAGATGGTGCTTCTTATAATTTCCCAAAGAAAAAGCGACCGATCGAGCAAATTCTTGTTCATTGTTTCCAAGTAGCGCAAATGTCTATTTATGAAAGTAATGGGCGTCGGAAAGCCCAAAGACCACGCTTTCGGGAAGGTAATGGTATCGGCTGAGTTCTTCTAAGAAGTCATGCGGTGGATGATTTGGGGCCACCGGTTACCACCTTCTTATTTTCAGATATACTTCGTTCATTAGCTGCATACATTGGTCTTCATTATCTTCCCAGGCCTTGATGCACTCTACTTGGCTAACGGCCACAAAGTGCCGGTGGTGAGGGATGATGAGTATGATCTCAAAATGACGGATAGTGAGGTTAGTGACTACCTCACCCTTGTTGTTTTCGACACACCTTGTGTCTTTATTATAAGACCGGGAAACCACCATCATAAATTCATTGTTGATAAGCGGCGACGGGATTCCTCCGGTGAAGTGCGAGAACCTTGCCTATTAGTTTGTCCATCCATGGACTCCTTGTAACTTTCTGAGTTCTGGGCCTGAAATTCCTCCATGTCGATATGCCCCACCCCGAGTCTCACGACGTCCATCTTTGCATTCGGCCTGTGACTCGGGCATTCTGACCCTTTGATATTTATACTTCATCTCTTCCTCTGTAAGCTTAGCCTTTCCTTTCGATTTGGTGGGTCTCTTGCTGGATGTAGACATATGTTCTTTCGAACTCAGTTGCTGATCTGCATGAAGAAGAAGCGAGACCCAATCCGAAAAGGTTGAATTAGCCATTTGATCTTCCATTGGAATGTTAGCAGAAGAAAGAGTTAGAGATTTTTAGGCTCAGGGCGCAGGGCGCATGAAAATTGCAGCTTACAGGGCTAAATAGGTAAGGCACACAGGAAGAGGGTGTTGCAAGGATAAAACTGGCGCCAAAGGTGCATGGCGCATGCATACTGCAGATTGCATTTTATAAAGGGCGCATGAAAAGTGCGTGTTACATAGTGACAGGATGCGCCCTTTGGCGCATGGAATTTTCATGTTGCATTGGGATTTGGTGCACCCTTTGGCACGTGGATGGTTCGTGTAACAAGAACTTTTCGTGCGCCAAAGGGAGCATGGCGCGGCGCACGAAAGGTTTACACAACATGATGTTATTGTAATCGGGGATGCACCTGCGCCTTCAAAGATTTGTACTTAGCGCAGATAAAGCTTGTGTTACATGGATCTTTGGGTGCGCCGTTGGTGCATAGAAATGTGATGCAGCAAGGAAGGATTGTGCGCCAAAGGGGTGCAAGTTTAGCACTTGTAGTATGTGAAAGAGGCGCGCCTTGAGGGCGCAGGAGTTCATGATGTAACAAGTATGAAAGGTGCGCCATTGGCGCGGGTTTTGTTCATGTAACAGGGGTGACAGATGCGCCGAAGGCAAGAGAGAAACAGTGAACTAAAACACTCTCAAAGGGGTCTTTACATGGTTTAGATTTCTTCTTCTCCTCTTTTCCTTTTTGACAGGTCATTTGAGTAAATGAAATGGTTAAAACCGGAGGGTTACAAACCACTGCTTTCTAGGATGACATCCTCCTCCGGAGATCTAGAGGAAGATAAGGAAAGACGGCATGCGGGGGGGAAAAATCTCAACACATGCATATCAAAAACCAAACCAGCAAGCAAGAAGCACTATCTAGCAAAACTCACGAAAGAGACAAGAGCACTTACGGATAAATAGCAAAAATCTAGAAAACGGTTCCATAACGCATTGAAAACGTGAGGCGGGGGGCGTGAGGCTCGAGAGAAAGGAAATCACGTGCTCTGCGAATAGTGAAAATGACATTTGGGCACGCAAACACACACATATATATATATATATATAGGTGAGCTGGTCATCAATGCGCCACCCACTTTTTAAAGGGCGCATGAGAGTTGCTGTCGACAGGGAAAAGCGTGCGCCCTTTGGCGCATGAAAACATTTTCCAGCAGGAAATTAAGCGCGCCTTTGGCACACCAAAAGCTATGTCGACATGAAGTTATGTGTGCCCTTTGGCGCACCAAAACATGGCGCAACAAAAGTTGTGCCAACACAAAGGTGCATGCGCCTTGGCGCACGCAGGGAAGGCTCAACATACTTTGGCGCACCAAAAGGTGTGTTGACACTGAAAATCATGCGCCAAAGGTTTTAAAGGGGGTGCACCAAAAGTTGGTGTTACATAGCAATTTCATGCACCTAGCCAAAAAAAGGCTCAAAAGACTAAGTTCGAAAAACCAGATTTCCCGGGAAGGGATTTTACAACGTTTCGAATGCAAGGGATCCCTAACGAGGGATCGGAACAAAATTTTGGTATGGTTATCGGTAAAATTGCCCTTGTCAATTTTACGGGATAACAGCTGGCTCTTTCTGGGGACTATCCCTGAGCAAACTCGGGGTAGAGAATCCCAGTTCTCATGTGCCTATCCATTGGGTAACAGAGTCAAAAACAAGGGCGACCAGGAGGGCAAAAGAAACACACAACAAACCGAAAGCAAACACACGACGAAAGCAAACACACAACTAAAGCAAACTGTACAAAGAAGAGAGCAAGCTCTACTTCCTGAAGATCTTCAGATGCTGCCCGCTATAAGGAAGCGGGAGTTCGGTTCCATCCAGATATGAGAGATAGAAGCTATTCTCTCCGTTGAGCTGCTTGATCTTGAAGGGCCCTCTCCACAGGGAATCAAACTTTCCGTGCATGCCCTTTGGCTCTCTTCGCTTTATCCTTCTTGAAAATCCCACTTGAAAATCCCTTTGCTTGGCCTTCTTATCAAAAAGCCTCTTAACTTGATTCTGATGTTCAGTGATCCTGTCGACCACCCTTACTCTCTTTTCTTCAAGTTCTGCCAGATACATGATTCTCTTTTCAAGAGAATTTTGGAAAGTTTCATCTTCGATAGCTCGCGCCAAGCGTAGAGCAGGAAGTTCCGCAGAAATGGGAAGCTCGGCATCAGTGCCATATAACACTTGAAAAGGTGACATGCCGAGAGATCTCTTGGGAGTAATACGATCGGCCCACAAAGCGTCGTACAAAGACTTGTGCCACATTCGGCCGATTCTCGGCTACTAACTTCGTATGATGGTCACCAAGTTCTTG
The DNA here is from genome assembly GCA_018340775.1 of Taxus wallichiana var. yunnanensis. Taxonomy (NCBI): domain Eukaryota; kingdom Viridiplantae; phylum Streptophyta; class Pinopsida; order Cupressales; family Taxaceae; genus Taxus; species Taxus wallichiana. The sequence goes on along the minus strand of CM031236.1, from coordinate 221,410,357 downwards.
TTCTTCGATTCCACCCGACCATTTCCTGACGAGGGTAATAGTCGAGGCGTGAGCCAAAGTTATCCCATATTCATAGCAAAAACTAATAACTTCTCGTGAGGAGAAGTTAGAAGCATTATCAGCAACGATTTTGTTTGGAACGCCGAACCTGACAATGATATTTTCTTTAATGAAATTACAAACCACCTCAGAAGTGGCATGCTTGACAGGTATGGCTTCCACCCACTTGGTGAAGTAATTCATTTCGTAAGGACATAGCTATTTCGACACTCGATTGCGGATTGAGTGTGCCAATAAAATCGATTCCCCATTTCTGAATGGTTCATAGATAATGACCGGCCTTAGGGAAGGGCAGCCAACTTGGACTTGCTTTAATTGCCGGGGGTTCACACTTCGCCACCCAGATGGCTGTATCTTGAAAGAGCGTCGGCCAATAGTACCTGGCTCGAATGATCTTGTGTGCAGTTACGGAGGAAGAGAAATGCCCTCCACAGGCTGAATTGTGAAAACTTTCCAGTAGTTTTAGTTCTTTGGGGTTTGTCGACACATCGCGAGAAGATGCCATCTATCCCACGTTTATATAAACCGTCATCCCAGATGACATATTTAGCCACTCTGAGCTTTATAGTGCGCTTCTCCTTTGCAGTTAGGTGCATTGGGCATTCGCCGTAGGTGAGGAAGAAAGCGATATTGGAATACCACTCATCACTAGTTGCAACAAATAGAACCAGAGGCAGAGAATCAGGCTCTTCCTGCCGGTCCTGTGTTTCGTCGGTGTAGTCACCCCTGTCATCAGGGTTTTCTGAATCTTTGTTTTCAGCCATTAGCTGACACAGGCCCTTGCCCCTCACCAGCTTGGTTGGTTTAATATCTAGGTCATACTCCTGGACCTTTGCGATCCAATTTCCTCGCAAGCTTCCTAACTCCTGCTGAGTTAGAATTGATTTCACCGCCGTGTCAGGGACCAGCACCACCGTATGCGAGTTTAGAATGTAATACCTGAAATTCTTCACTGCTTTGACAATGGCGAAGGCATGCTTTTCCAGTTGAGTCATTTTTAGTTCGTGAGGCTTGAGGAGAACTCATGAACGCGATCGGAGATTCAACATCCTCCGAGTTCTTTTGCATTAAGATTGCGGACACAGTATGCTCAGATGCGTAACTATACATGATGAAGTCCTTGGAGAAATCGGGACATACCAGGACTGGTGCATGAGCAACGGAAGCTTTTATTTCTTCAAATGACCTTTTTCCTCTTCACTCCATCTGAAATTTGGTGACCCCTTCATCATGTTCAATATGTGACGGGTCTTTTAAACAAAGTCGAACAAAACGCTGAGAAAGTTCACCTTTTCGAAGAAAGAATGAACACCGAGTCTTTCTTGTAGGTAGAGTAAGGCTCAATAGCCTTAACTCTTTCGGCATCTATCTTTGTTCCTTCTTTGCTAACCACATGCCCTAGCAGCAACTTCCTTCCGTGACTCCAAAAAGACTTTTTTTGGGTTTAGGGAAATCCCATGTTCTCGGCACCTGGCCAACACTTGCTCCAAATGATCACAGTGATCATTTCATTGTTTAGAGAACACGGTTAAGTCATCTAGATAAACCAAAATGACTTTCCCCATCATACCTTTGAATGCAAAATCCATGGCCCAATAAAGGTGGCACGGCGATGAGTTAGGCCAAAAGGCATCCTGCTGTAGGCAAATGTACCCCAGGGAGTAGTGAATGTTGTTTTGAATTGATCTTCAGGTGAGACTTCAATCTGATTGTAGCCTGAAAAACCATCAAGCATGGACAACATCTCTGATCCAATTACTGCTTGCAGAACTTGATCCATTATGGGAAGTGGGTAGTTGTCTTTTAAGGAAGCTTGATTCAAATTGTGAAAGTCTACGCATATGCGTATCTCGCCATTTTTCTTGCGTACTGGCACAATGTTTGCTACCCAAGTACTGTGATGGATCGGGAAGATGATTCTCGCATCCAGCATCTTCTGAATTTCGGCCTGGATAGTACCCGAGATCTTAGGATTATAGTGCCTCTGCTTCTGGCGAAAGGCTTTGACATCGTCTTTCAACGGAATGTCATGCTGAACGTCCTTTGGCTTAAAGGACTTTAGATCGGCATAGGACCACGCCAACACGTCCATATATTTTTTCAGCAACTTGACAAATTTTCGCTTCTCCTCAGGCGTGCAACATTTGCCAATGTTCACAAATTGCGGGTGCTCTATCGAACCTATATTGACCGGTTCGGTTTCCGGGGATGAGTCAGGGTCATCCCACTTTTTCTTTTTTACAAAATGGTCATGCCTGTCGAACAGGCGCTCCAGAGAAACCAGGCCTTTTGGAATTTTATTTCCTTTGAGCTGACATATGCCGTCGTTCCTTGGATTAAATGCGCTTGATCGGTGACTGATTCACGGCAAGTGGAAGTAGATCCTTCAAAGTGCAATTCTTTAAAATTTTCCACCTTTTCCAGAAAAGCAATGAGTTGATTATCATCGTTGAACACCTGCCAATGCTGAGAATTGTCTGGCACGCTCGGGTGGAAAACCACCTCAATGGTGTACTTGTTTGTTTTCAAACCTGGGTGTGGGAGCATGAGGGACGCTGAAATGGCCAATGAATCAGCCATGTCATTCTGAGCCCTTGGAATGGACTCTATTGAAAAAGCATCGAATTCTTCGATGTTGTCCCATACTGCATTACGGTAGTGCCTGAGCCTCTCATTTTTTACTTGGTAAATCCTTTTGACCTGATTTACAACTAGCTCTGCATCACCTTGTACTTTTAGATTTTTAATTCCTCTTTCTTTTGTAGCTTGCATACCGAGTAACAGAGATTCATACTCAGCAGTATTGTTAGTGTTGAAAAACTGCAATTTGAAAGAGAGAGGAATCACCTCCTCTTTGGGAGATATCAGCACGGCCCCAGCGCCACATCCACTAGTTGCACAGCTGCCATCAAACTGCAAGGTCCAGATCTTATTAAGATCTTTTTCCTGAATGAGAACAACCCCTTTATCAGACTCGGTAGACAAGAAGTAGTTCCCCATCCCTGATGATTCAAAAAGGATTTGAGCTTTGGGGTCCTCAGAACTAGTAACCAAGTATTTCTTTTGTGATTCCGGCTCCAAAGTCTGCATTACGCCTTTGACTGGAATTCTAGCTTTAGACCAGTCCATATGAATTTCTCCACCAACTTCGCTGCAAAAACTTCTTCCCAGCAAAATTCCATAGGCTGCCGGAATGTCAGCAACGAGGACTGTCATTTTTACTCTTTTATCTGGGAAAGCCGCAAATGCGAATTGCGCGTCTTTGATTTGGCCAACCAATGGAACCTGCTTGGTTTCCAATGAATAACATCTGCCGAAAGGCTTGGTAAGAGTGAGGCCCAAAGCATGGGTGACTTTTGCCGGCATGACGTTATCAGAAGCCCCGGAATCAATTATGCAGTTACTCAACTTGTGTCCATTGATCAGGAGAGAGAGATAGAAAGGCTCTATCTTGCCTGATGCCGATGTTGAAGCAACATTTATGTGGGATTCAGGGGGAGTGGAAAGGATTCCTTTTGGGGAAACCTGCTTAGATGCAACAGCTTGACTCTGAATATATTTGGTCAATCTTACAAGCTGTTCGGGGTTTGACTGAAGATACTCGGCTTCAGACATTTGGATCTTGGTCTTTTTTGCATGATCTATGATATCAAATGTGGCCAAGGGTTGCGTTGGTGAGGGAATGAGTCCCTCACCTCGCGATGATGGAATAGGATTGGTGGTCTTGGTAGGAATGTGAGAGGATTGATTTGGAGGAGAGATAGGGGGAAAAGATTTCCTTGTAAAAGATTTGCCAGGGAGTTGAGTAGGAAGAGGATTACCTCTTTTAGCAATGATCGGAGGCGTGTTTGACACGGCCTTCTCTGCTGGACATGGCGACAACTTCCGCTTCTTTTCCTTGCGGCGAGTAAAAATAGCATATGATTGTCCGCTTGCGTATCCACAGGTACCCTCTTCTTCATCGATTCTTCCTCATCAAATTCCATATACCCGATAGTAGAGTCGCGGCGGTTCACCAACATCTTGATCATCTTCGCCTTGAGATGAAGGTTCTTCATAATACTGCTCTTCTTCTTCGATTTCAGCCAGAGCGTTGACCGGAGGAGCCTCAAGTGCCAACCGTGGAGCAGCTGTAGGTAGGCGCGGCCTTTGTGAAACATTGTTGGGAATGAAATTCCTTCGCGGAATATCCCGGTACGAGGAACTGGGGGAGGCCTGGGCCAACTGCTTCTTCAATGCAAGCAAGTCATTCGCCATCTTTTGAAAGGCTGGATCAGACGAAGTAGTGGGCGAAGGGCCCAAAGATTTAGGCTTGGCTGATTCCTTTTTCAATTCACCAGATATTATCAGATTATCCTCTATTCGAATGGCAGCGGCTTGGGTGAGAATCAAGGTAGCCACTCGCTCTTGAAGGAGTAAGAAACTAACTTTCAAACTCATAGCGTTTACGAAGAAACACTTTTGATTTTCCGGCGTTGGAAGCATGGCAACAGGGACACGGTTGATCAGTGCATTGAACCGGGTGATAAAATCGCGCATGGTCTCATTTGCCTCTTTCTTCAGGTGAGTGATCCATGATAATAATGCAAATGCATCCTCTGAAGGCTTGTATCTGTCTTCGAAAGCATCCCGTAAGGTGGCCCAACTGGTAATAGATCCGGCTGGTAAATGTTGAAACCATTCAGCTGCAGGTCCTTGTAGGGTTTCTAGAAAAAGGTGAACCGACACATCTTCATGAGTTACATCCAAAATACTGCATGACATGATGAATGCAGATATGTGGGAATCTGTGCTTTGATTTCCGCTCCCGTCGAATTTGGGAAAATTCTTTCGGTTTAAAGTGAGGGAGCACGTGAAGCTGGATGTGGTAAAGCCAAGGACCCATCGCATTTCCCCATGGTACCGCCATCGAAAAGCCTGGAAAGAGAACACGAGCTGGAAGTGTGGTTCGCCCGAGTAGCGAGGCACTACTGAAAGGGATGTGGATGCCCCCTGCGAAAGACTTTTTCTTCGTGAAGGTGAGACACTCCTGGATGTCCGGCTAGCCGGGCTTAGCGTTGAAAAACGTGTCGGTGTTACGGTGAAATTGTGCCTTTGAAGTAGATCGAAAGTAGGATCAGCTTCTCCACGGGCTGTCTGCTTTGCACGTAAAAGGTTCACTCGCCAAAGTGTACCTTCCATATACGTGATATTATAGCGCAGATTTAAAATTTCTTTTTGGCTATACTTGCTGATTTTCTGGTTTTTCTATCAAAAACCAGCGGCATGTACTTTTCTAAATATTTAAAAACTATCCTCTTCAGAAAACCGATTGTGGTTAATGATAAATAACAACGAGGATAAGATGGCAGGGAAGAATAGCAAGCTGATTTTCAGATCTGGTTTTGACTCTTTTCAGAGGGTTTCAAACTTTTGGTAAACAGTCAAAAATCCAGATCTACGGCAAAATACTAATTTTTATAAAAACTCAGCGAACTAAAGCTCTGTAACTAGGCCAGATCTATGGATCTCAGAAGAAAATTTTCAATTCAGAGCACTTTTGCAAATTTTTGGATTTTTATCAAAAGTTGATTTGCAAACAGTGATGATTTTATTATTTTTTTTGATTTTCTATCTTACCACCATCATAGATCGCGACAGATCTATTCGTTCCCAATGAGTCGCCAAAACCTGTTGGTCCGAAAATCAGTCACCGACCGATCTATGGATAGAAGCGAGCCAACGGTGTGTAGGAATAGCCCCTCTTTGAGTCAGCAAAGCGAAACTGGTTTATTGCTATTCTACCAGTAGGAATCTATGCAAGTCTCACAGATTCTGCCTTCGGGGGTTTGGGATCTCATCCCAGTGGGGTGTTTCCGACTGTGAAAAGAAAGGAAAGGAAGAGGGGATGAGGAAAGAGCAGGTCCGAAGGAAGAAAAGAAATGAATTCCAAAGCAGAAAGGTCGGGAAGTTTATGTTTTGGGATTGGTAGTAAACAGAGCCAAACCTACTTACATAAACAAACAAAGCAATACTGATGAGCAAATGACAAAAAGGTAGATATGAATCTAACAGAATAAACACATACAGATCTAACATAAGAAAGCTCTGATGTATAACACAAGTATTCAGTACAAAGCCTCAATATTTGTATTGTTGTTTTTCTTCTGTTACAAGAAAGCTCAAAGTCTTTCTCTCCTCATTTCTATTTTCATCTAAAAAATGTCCACCTTTTGAATACAACAAGTATTCCAATATATATAGAAGAGGAGAAGGAAAGAAGGCAAAAAGGAGCCAACCACCTATTTACAAAGATATTTACAAAATATCTAAAAGTCATGTTGACTTTTGACAACTTGATGGATGACATCATCCCATGACGCAACATAGACGATGTCATCATTTGTGCCAACATACTTTAGACATTCCAACAAGAAAGTCGGAGAAGAGAGAGAAGAAGAAGAAGAAGAAGAAGAAGAAGAAGCTACTCGTCGTCATCATCCTGCGGCCGAAAGGGGGTAGCCTGCTTTTGATGCTGCTCAGGTGATGAGATATGGAACTGAGCGCGGTATTCCAAAAACTTGTTAATCATTGGCCCAAATTGATCCTGGGAAGGATCCTTGTGCCGCTCGCTGATCGCCTCACAAGTCTCCCACTCATCTATGAGCTTCTCGGGAAGTTTGGAATAGTCCTTCTCCACCTCAATGAGGAACCCGATGAAGTCCCTACAGGCCAGTAGGTTGTTGATAGATTCAGTGTCAAATGTGACCTCTGGCCCCATTCCTTGAGAAGCGATCTCCTTGAAGATCCGGATGGTTTCATCAGCTGACCTTAAGGTAAAGGAAGGAGTGAGCAACCCTAGAGACATGTTGAGAACAATTCGCTCCATTTGATGCATTGTATCCAGGGCCTCTTCCTTTACCTTGTCAATCTTTTCTAGAATAAATTCTAGCTGATCCACCCGGTAGTCCAGAGTGGACATGATTTTGTTGAGGGCCCTTGGATGGCCGAAGACGCCGAACTTGACCAGATCTTTGACTGAACAGTCGAACATTTGTTGGAAGGCCTCGTGCTGCAGTCTGGCATGTTCCAACTCTTCTGATATGGGCCCTGCTAACGCTTGGAGTTCTTTATTTGCCTTACTGATATTCAGGTATAAGTCAGAGAACTCGGCGATCACTTTTCACCTGCTTGTCTTTGAGGATTTAGCTCCTCCAATGGAAACGACCATACCTTGCTCACCGATCTTTGCATATTCGTTGATTTTCTCTGGTGAGAAGCTCGAAGTCTCGGCGATTGTGGGAGGTGCACTACCCATCTTGTAAGGCTTGGAGCGAGATATTTTTTTACTCTTTTAGTAGCCTTTTCTCTTCTTTTGTCTCTTGAAGCTTTTGTGAGGCGTCGACCGCGGAAAGAGCTTCCCCTGGAGACTTTCAGAAGATGTCCCCATTGTGACTTGGGTCACAGTAAAATCTGTCGGAGACAGATCCTTTTTCTCTTTGAGGGGATCGGGGTATGCAATTTCCATGATTCTCTCACCTGCAGCACTTTTAGAGAAGCGTGTAACAGGCTTCTGCTTCTTCGCCCCTTTGGCTGGGATCACTGAAAAGTCCATCGGAGTGATGGGAACTTTCCTCTTTTGCTGGCTTAGCTACTGAGAGATCCAGGCTGGTCCTATGGAAGAAGGACCAGAGACAGAGGAGGAGGCAGCTATAGTAGAAGAGGGGAAAAACGTGGAGACACGCGGCGGCGGCATTGAGAGAATAGCCGAAGAAGTGTCCACGGGAGGAAGGGAAACTACAGCTGCGGAAGACATAGGAAGGGAAGGGAGCCCGGAGATGAGGGAAGAAATGGAGGAGGATAGATCGGTGAGGAGGAGAAGATAGACGAAGAAGCGGGGAAAGAGTAGAAGAAGGGGGCGAGAGGACATGACCAAAGGGATGGTTGCTTGAGTCACTCGAGGAGGGGAGGAAGAGAAGAAGAAGGGATAGAAGGGACCTCTGTTGTGGTAGCAATGCCGACATCCTGAGTGGATGGGCCTATGGGACTATCCTCTCGCTTCTTTCTGGTGTGACCGAGAGATATTACTGCTCGGGTGCCGTGGAAGGAGGGCTCCCGGGGCTTCTTCTTGGGTGGTGCTTTGGATTCACCTTCTACACCTTTGCCTTTGAGCTACTTCTTGGATCGTGAAGGTGCGTTGCCATATGGGGAGGTTGTGAAATCTACCCCGAGGTAGATTAGCCCATTCATTCGGCACCAGTGCTCTGTCCTACGCAGAGTTTCCTTGACCCTCTCCTCGATTTTCGAGGATCTTTGTTTCTGTCGATGGCGGAAAGGGCCAATCGTCCCCATCTCAGTATCGGTATATACCTTGTCTACTTCATCTTCTATTGTTTGGTAGCCTTTGGGGACAATGGCTACCCCATATTGGATGATTTCTGCCAATGCTAGGTGAGAATGATCCTTTCTTCTGAGCTCTACCTCATGGAGGGCGTCAATATAAATATCCTCGATCTGAGGAACATGGATTGGATCAAGCTTTTCTCTTGGCGAGGCAGCCCCTTGGGTCAAAGGTATGCACAGGCTGGGAATTCGTGTTTCAAATTAAGTAACTCCAGCTCTGCAAACATTTCCTTCGCCTTGTGGTGGGTAGAGCATGTGTATCGGCCCACTGTGAGGGGGAAAGGAGTTCCACCCTTCTTTCTTTTAAGGAATTTTTCGTGGTATGTGATTAGCTGCCTTGACAGTTCCAGCAGAATCAGCTTAGGCCCAGCATACCTTGGTAGCCTGGTTGGCTCTCCCAAAAAGTTGGCAGCCCTTAGATAGGTGAATGTGGGAAATTGGGTGAACAGGGCCCCCCATTTCTCCGTGGCTGCCACTATGTTTTTGGTCGTACGACCATGAGTCATATTCGGCCTCAGCAGGTAGATGATGTGATAGAAAAACACATCGTTAACTTTTGTGAACTGGGAGATGCTATTCTCCGCCTTAACTCTGGGTAGTACTCGTATATCTTGACCTGAGGCCAAACTCCACTCCTCGTTAGGCCTGGATAATCCCTCTCGATCTCTGCAGCGTAGACCACGTAGGAGTTCATATGGAATACTCCCGTTGTGCTGAATTGTTGTAGCTGCTCGGAGATGGTGCTGCTTATAATTTCCCCCCAGCAAAAGCGCTGATCAGGAAAATTCTTGTTCATTGTTTCCAAGTAGCGCAACATCCATTTATGGAAGTAATGGGCATCAGAAAGCCCGAAGACCCTACTCAGGAAGGTAATGGTATCGCTGAGCTCTTCTGAGAAGTCACTGCGGTGGATGATTTGGGGCCACCAGGTTACCACCTTCTTATTTTTCAGATATACTTCATTCATTAGCTACATACATTGGTCTTCATTGTCTTCCCAGGCCTTGATGCACTCTACTTGGCTAACGGCCACAAAGTGCCGGTGGTGAGGGATGCTGAGTATGATCTCAAAATGACGGGCAGTGAGGTTAATGACTACCTCACCCTTGCTGTTTTCGACACACCTTGTGTCTTTATTATAAGACTGGGCAACCACCATCATAAATTCATTGTTGACGGCGCTGACGGGGATTCCTCCGGTGAAGTGCAGGGCACTGCCTATTAGTTTGTCCATCCATGGACTCCTTGTAACTTTCTGAGTTCTGGCCCAGAATTCCTCCATGTCGATATGCCCCAATTCTGAGTCTCTGACGTCCATGCTGCATTCGGCCTGTGACTCGGGCATTCTGACCCTTTGATATTTATACTTCATCTCTTCCTCTGTAAGCTTAGCCTTTCCTTTCGATTTGGTGGGTCTCTTGCTGGATGTAGACATATGTTCTTTCGAACTCAGTTGCTGATCTGCATGAAGAAGAAGCGAGACCCAATCCGAAAAGGTTGAATTAGCCATTTGATCTTCCATTGGAATGTTAGCAGAAGAAAGAGTCGAGATGTTTAGGCTCGGGCGCAAGGCGCATGAAAATTACAGCTTACGGGCTAAATAGGTAAGGCACACGGGAAGAGGGTGTTGCGAGGATAAAACTAGCGCCCAAAGGTGCATGGCGCATGCATTTATCTTGCAGATTGCATTTTATAAAGGCGCATGAAAAGTGCGTGTTACATAGTGACAGGATGCGCCCTTTGGCGCATGGAATTTTCATGTTGCATTGGGATTTGGTGCACCCTTTGGCACATGGATGGTTCGTGTAACAAGAACTTTTCGTGTGCCAAAGGGAGCATGGCGCGGCGCACGAAAGGTTTACACAACATGATGTTATTGTAATCGGGGATGCGCCTGCGCCTTCAAAGATTTGTACTTAGCGCAGAGATAAAGCTTGTGTTACATGGATCTTTGAGTGCGCCGTTGGTGCATAGAAATGTGATGCGCAAAAAAGAAGGATTGTGCGCCAAAGGGGTGCAAGTTTAGCACTTGCAGTATGTGAAAGAGGCGCGCCTTGAGGGCGCAGGAGTTCATGATGCAACAAGTATGAAAGGTGCGCCATTGGCGCGGGTTTTGTTCATGTAACAGGGGTGACAGATGCGCCAAAGGCAAGAGAGAAACAGTGAACTAAATCACTCTCAAAGGGGTCTTTACATGGTTTAGATTTCTTCTTCTCCTCTTTTCCTTTTTGACAGGTCATTTGAGTAAATGAAATGGTTAAAACCAGGAGGGTTACAAACCACTTGTTTCTAGGATGACATCCTCCTCCAGCAGATCTGGAAAGAGGAAGATAAGGAAAGATAGCATGCGGGGGGGAAAAAGCTCAACACATGCATATCAAAAACCAAACCAGCAAGCAAGAAGCACTATCTAGCAAAACTCACGAAAGAGACAAGAGAACTTACCGGATAAATAGCAAAAATATGGAAAACGGGTCCACAATGCATTGAAAACGATGAGGCAGGGGCTGACAGGCTCAGAGAAAGGAAATCACGTGCTCTGCGAATAGTGAAAATGACATTTGGGCACGTAAACACACATATATATATATATATATATATAGGTGAGCTGGTCATCAATGCGCCACCCACTTTTTAAAGGGCACATGAGAGTTGCTGTCGACAGGGAAAAGCGTGCGCCCTTTGGCGCATGAAAATGTTTTCCAGCAGGAAATTAAGCGCGCCTTTGGCGCACCAAAAGCTATGTCGACATGAAGTTATGTGCGCCCTTTGGCACACCAAAACATGGCACAACAAAAGTTGTGCCAACACAAAGCGCATGTGCCTTGGCGCACGTAGGGAAGGCTCAACATACTTTGGCACACCAAAAGGTGTGTTGACACTGAAAATCATGCGCCAAAGGTTTTAAAGGGGGCGCACCAAAAGTTGGTGTTACATAGCAATTTCATGCGCCCAGCCAAAAAAGGCTCAAAAGACTAAGTTCGAAAAACCAGATTTCCCGGGAAGGGATTTTACAACGTTTCGAACGCAAGGGATCCCTAACGAGGGATCGGAACAAAATTTCGGTATGGTTATCGGTAAAATTGCCCTTGTCAATTTTACGGGATAACAAATTATAAAGTGCCAAATATGGTGTGTTGTAATCAATTGTGGATGTAATTTCGCTTGAGCTCGATGACCTAAATTTTTGGGAGTTACAATTTGTACCTATCATAGATTCTGAGAATGATATGCTTTTCTTTGAAGTATGTGGACTTTAAGAGGATATTGTAAATTTTTGGAAGAAAATAGATCACTCAAGAAGTGAAATTCTCTTCTACAATCACTCATTCACAATAAGGATACAATAATACACTCCCTGCAGAACAAACTTGCTAGCCTACAACATCACCATCATATTGTGGACAACCATATCCATGCTCCTAGTCCACTTGCAGTTGTTGCTCTTGTACCCACTAACATTGATCTACCAGTCTTTGAGCCTAAACCTACTTTTGATGCTTCTAAACTTGTGAGGCTTGTTACTGCATGCTATTCCACATCTGTGCCTATTACAGTACCACATGTTGTGTATCCTATTTCTGCTCAGTGCATGGATTTTTTGAGAAGCATACTACTGCATTCAATTCTCACATGCTTCGTTCTATTGGTCTCACTAGCGAGTCATTGGAAAACATTCACAGGTATTGTTTCCTCTATTCCACATGTTAAGTGGAATTCTCGTCATGACATTGGTTTTCAAGTAGATACTTCATTGGGATCACACATTGTGAGCTCCTTTTTGTTCACTCGACTCTTTCGAGAGGATCTGAGCAACACATGAGTTCTACAATATTCATTTAGGCTTGAGAAACCTGAGATTTCAATTGTCGAGACATGATCAACCTGACACACATTCTAATGTTCTTTTACATGCACCCATTGTGCATTTTGCACCAAGTCATATGCAGGCATCTTCTTCATCCATCCGTGTTGATTTGGGGTGGATATTTGATCACTTGTGGAGGTGACATAGACATTCATTGAGATGAATATATAGGCGTGGCTCCCCCACCATTCATCCTCTTGCTCAACTTTATATACCTTTTGCATTGTGATGTTTCTTATTTTGAGAATTTTTCTTTAGCATGTTTAGTGTACCTCTCTTGTTTGTTGAGAGATTTTGTATCTATATTTTTGACACTTTTGGCATGTTGATAGTATCTCTTGTGGGGGATATATTATGGTGAAGTCCAGTTTTATTTTGTTAGTGTTCGAGTAGTTGTTTTGACAACTCATTAATATTTGTAGTGCCACTCCACCCATTCAACAATATGAGAGGGTGTGGTGTTGATCTTGCTTCTTCGGGTTTTGTGTCCTTGCCTTGTTACCTTGGCTTTTCTTGGATCGTGACACTTTGGATTTTGTGTCCTTACCTTGTTGCTTTGGTTATTGTTCTTTGATCATGGCACACCTATTTTCAGTACTTGATCGACTTATGTTTGGTTTTTTTGCACTTTCGACATCACTCCATTGACATGTATCCTTATATGGAGCTATTCAGTGAAACCTATTGTCATTTGTTTTTGAGTTTTGTGATCAAGCAGTGGATTCAAACCATAATGTACACCAAAAATCTTCAGCTTTGTATGATTTTTTGAGATGATCTTCTTACGATGCCTTGGAGTGGGTATTTACTCTCTTTACTTTGTTGTTACTGGTTTTGGGTACCTTGCGGTGTCCTTTTTTTCCTAGTTATTATACATGAGTACCTCATCAGGCCTATTTTTCAGGACTCATACTATGGACATGTCACATATATTTTGGCCCCTAGCTTCACTTGACGAGGAGTGTTAGAGTAGGTATTTACCTTAGCTCATGTTCACCTAGGTACTTTATTTACCTTTATTGTATTTATCCTCACCCACTTATGTGTGTGGATATTTCTTTTATCTTATTTAGATATTAGGAGATATTATCTAGTTGTTAGGTATAGTTCTTTCCTTGATCTATGGTATTGATTAAATCCTTGATGTCTAGTTCTCTCCTAAATCTATGGTCTTGACTAGTTCTTTGATGACTAGTTATTTCCTTGATTTATGGCTTGATCTATGACCTTGACTAGTTCTTAGATTGTTATTCCTTTCCTATTTAAGCAAGGCCCATTCTCAATGTATTGCATTGAGTTCCATAATAATATATGATATTGTTGCTCATTTGTTTGCAAAGGTTTTATGTAAAGTTATTATGGTGAATTGCTTTCATCTTATTGATCATGGTGTTTGATTAGCATCTATGTTCTTAGCTTGGTATGATCTGGTTATCATTCCTTTCAATGTCAAAATAAGAAATCTCCATTGACCTCGAAAGAATTAAGGCCATTATAGAGCTACCCTTTTCACTTAATAAGAAATTGGTCTAGTCCTTCTTAGGGAAAATCAACTTTGTCATCAAGTTCATTTTGGATTTTTCCAAGACCATTTGTTTGATCACTCTTATGATCAAAAAGGACCTAAATTTCAAGTGGACTGCTGAAGGTCGTAAATCCTTTGAGATAGTAAAGAAAGCTATTGCATCTTCCCCAGTGCTACATAATCCGGACTTCTCAAAGGATTTCATTATGTATGTATATAGGGGTAAGCATAGCATAACATTTGTACTAGACGTATAAAGGAGAGTCACAAGGAGAGGAACATCCGATCACCTTTTTCAAAGACCCTCCATGACTATGAAACAAGGTACAATTTTGTAGAAAGATAGGCTTATGCCATAGTTAAAGGCCTGAAGAAATCACCTTGTCACTCATAATAGGATCCAGGTCATGGTGGCTCACTCTAGTGTCAAAGAATACATAATGGAGGGAAAGATAACTGATAAAAGAGCCAATTGGATTACTAAGATCCTTGAGTATGACATTGAGGTAAATCCCACAAATCTTGTAAGGGGTAGGGGTCTATGTCAATATTTAACACAAGACTCCATGCCCCTAATTGAAGATGAACACGAGGAGATACTATATCTCTAGGAAAGTAATTCAGATAGTTGGGTCTCGAAAGGGTCCATTTTATGCAGACCAGGGAGTATCCAAGCCATCTCCCCTTGAAAAAGAGGAGGTATTATAGGAAACAAGGGGCCAATTTTACTATGATCAAAAATTTCCTTTTTAAGAGGAATTTTAATGGAATCCTACTGAGATGCCTGGACAATGAAGAAGTTGAAAGAGTCTTATGAGAATTACATCACGGGAGCTTGGGAGGCCACTTTTCCATTGAGACAACAGCCATAAAAACCCGCAAGTAGGATACTTTTTCCAAGCCTATTCACTCGTAGTCAAGTAGAGGTAAACAGATGTAAGGTTTTTCAAACTTTAACCGGTTTCTAGAGAAACACGGCCTTGCCTCTCAACCCCATCCTAGTTGAGGAACCCTTTGCATAATGGGGTATGGACTTCATCGGAATGGTTAATCTAACTTCAAGTGCCAACCACAAATGGATCCTCACAACAACCGATTACTTCAGGGGTGGGTGGAGGAATTCCACCTTAAAGAGGCCACTGAGAATGTAATCCTAGTATAACTACACGCTTCCCCCACTGCACTATCATATTGGATAATGTTAAGGCCTTTATAGGATCCAAATTATCTCGACTTTGTGGGAGAGCACGGGATCTACCTAAATGTGTCCAATTACTACCCACAGGAAATGGTGCAGCGAAATACACAAACAAAAAATTGATCGAATCATAAAGTGAATGGGGCATGAGCGTAAGAGATTATGGCATGAACACATCAAGACAACCTTATGGGCTGATTGGATCACCCCAAAGAAAATCTTGAAAACTTCATCGTATGAGATAGTCTATGGGAAAAGTGTCATAATACTGATTTCCTAGAAATCCCCGCATTAAAATTATTGAAATAGGATGAGATAGAAGAGAACGAGCAATGCGGTGAGACTCGATGAGCTAGTAGAGCTCGTGGGAGAAGTGAAAATCCACTCATGAGGCCATGATTAGCCACCAATAGGTGGTCAAGACTTGGTTTGTGGAATTCCAAGTTGGGACTATGGTTTTGAAATGGGACGTAAGATTTTTCAAGCTTGGGAATCACAAAAAACTTGAACCACTATAGACAGAACCTTTAGGAATAGCACATGCAAGCAGCATAACGCATTTGAGCTCAAAACAATGGAAGGTGACTCCTTAGCAATTCTGGTGAATGGAATTCACTTGAATCCTTTCATGTAAATCCCTTTGTAAAGGGTTGTATCATATGTATATTTTTCTTTTCTTTGTTCTTTGCTTTGCCTATTGTTTCCCTTTTAATAAGTGTCTCGGACACGTGTCCTTTGTGGATGCCCCTTGCCTCTTTTTGAATTTTGGAGGGAGTGTACCTTCCTATTTTTCCCAAAATTAATGATCCGAAACTACCTTGACACTTGAGAGAAAAATATTTTGAATTGACACAAAATCTCTCAAAGAACATAGAAATTGGTGCTTGAGGTCATTAATTAGAAAGGGGTCATTGTAAGAAGTGACCTTGTTTACATGTGATCCATTACTCCTAAAAATGAGGGTGACTATTTAAGATATTAGGAGCATCCAACAAGATCATTTCAAATGCTAGAGTCTCCCAAATCAGTTGTCAAGTGTCAGGGCTAAAATGATTCTAGCTTTCTCCTAATTCATAAAAACACCATGGTGGCTTCTTGCTTTGTACCACTAGCAAAATATTATGCGGGAAAACCCATTCCCCTTCACACTCTATAACCAAAAATGAATTTACCTTATGGAGGGTCTCAATTCAAAGTGACCCTACTTGTGATTTCGACCCGTTGATGATGTATTTGACCCGGTCCTCAACAAGAAACCCAAAGCTTTGAGGAGACAGTCTTCACCAGGTTTCTCATCTGGGAGATTTAGAATCTTTCAGCTCTAAAGCTAGAGTACAAATCTCCCCAAATATATGGTGCCCCTCACATACCCATACCCAGAACTCATTTAGATGTGTGTGGACTGTTTTGATTCAAGAACACATACCATTCAGGGAAGGAACTTAATGGTGATGATTACACCACAGGCTATTAGGGACATGTTGGCTCTAACTCATGACCCAATGGCCAATTTCTATGATATGGCCAAGCTCCAAACTGTCTAGGCACAATGCCAGAATAAAGCCTCATTCCTTAATAGAGAGATGAGACAGGAAGATACATGTTGTTCGAGGATTGTGGAATTTCCCATATTGTTGAAATCACTTTTAGAAGATTCTTAGGATTCCTATTCCATGCTAGCATTCATACATAGGCATTGAGGATTGGAAGATGGAATCCTTGTTCCAAATGAGGTCTGTCCCTAAAGAGAAATCATATCACTTCTTCACTAAAGTCATTGCGATATCCATGTGTGAATAGCTCGACTAAATCTTAAAGTCACGTAGGCGCGCATAGCGGAGGGAGCGCACAAGAGAAGGCACACAAGGTATAATTCAAATAGGGTCCTTAGAGAACCAAATACATGTGCACATGTGAAGAACAATTTGTGACTTAGCCATTTCATCCTTTTGGACATAACACATGAAGAATGTGTTCTATTTGGATAAGGTTCCACTTTGCGGCAGAGTGTCTTGGAAGGAATATACCTTGCAATAGGAAGATCCAAAATCTAATCATGACATGGAGAGGCATGCGCCTAGGGTGACCCACACCTTGACACTTGGGGCTAGATCTGAGGTTGGAGAAGATTTTTTTAGAGCTCGATGCTATTTATATGTGCGCCTTGGTAAAGAATAGAGACATAATTGAGGTAGCGGAGCTCTGTAGAATTACTGTGAGAACTATGGAATAAAAATGGGTAGATGATTATAGGAAGAATGTAATACGGGAATGGGGAATGAAAATTTTGTTTTGTGAGCATTCATGTATGGATCCGATATGGCACATGACTACAGTCTAACTTCACGTAATATTTTATAAGTAATGATATGAATGAACATGAAAGGTTACCATGACAATTGTATTAAGATCTTTTCTCTGTATTACCTGCATGTTTCTACTATGATTTTGATCTTGTATAATCATGAACCTTACTTGAATGATTGAGTATATTTGTGGATTTACAACTTCTTAGTTCTATTAATTCTGTTGTGCGCTTTGTTTTTGTTATGACTGAAGGGGTGTAGAATCCATCCTAAGCTCTATAGCTTCTTCATGTCTGTTAAATCACTAAGTCATAATCATGAATTATGCCTTCCACTAAACTCACATAAAAGAGAGACTCGGCTCCCTCTCATGTGCCTTAGGTTAGCACCCAGTGCCCGCTAGGTGATAGGCCGCACATGAGGTTCCCTTGTTCTTGGTGGGGTGTAAAAATGACTACATCTTGGTTCCATTGCCGGGACCTCTTTTTGAAGTTTTAGTGGAACATGGCATACATCATGATCTGTGCAAAAAGTGATGGCGGAGTAGTTAACACTTAAAGGTATTGAACATTGGTTTAAAATTTTGGAGGATGAATTCACTTAGAGATTCAATACTAGACCTAGGTTTGACATGCGAAGATGGGTGGAGGACACTCTTTATCATGAGTTATACGAAACCTTCTTTTCTTTGCTTCCCAGTAGATTTATTCAAATGGATCTCGGCTTATACATCTAGATCGGGGTGGTGTTATAATTCACACCCTTAGACCCAAGAAACATATCAGAACTTGCAAGATGTTGATCTAACGTGGACCCATGCTATAGATCATTGGTGGAAGGGAGTATTGACTAGCTACACTCTGGAATATGCCATTTCCATGTATTCCTATCCAGAAGTTGTTGAGTTTGAATTCTTGCAAGAGCCCAGAGGATCATTTCTATGTGTTATTCCCCTAGAAATCAAAATCTTGATGGTAACCATGGGTTTAAAGGCATTTTCTATGGCCGGCTAAACCACCCTGAGTGCTTGGCGAGGAATCCAAGTTGGGGAGGATGGATGATCTAATGATTGAAAAGGAAAGGGAGGAGAGGAGGCTCAAGTATAACGAAACATGTGAAAGGGAGATTGATAGATAGTGCGGGATTACCGGTGGGTTGTGGAGCCATACATGGTGGAAAGGAGTTGAGGTTCACGTGGAGGATGTGGAACCCGAGAATATGTGATATGTGATACCCCATCTTGGTAAGTGTGGGAGAGAAAACCTTGTGGCTTCGATGAGAGTTCATCGTGTAGAGAAAGAATCGAAGATTCAAATCCCAAGCAAATTGATTGATTGAGCAAAATCAGGTTTCTAGGGTCCCTTCGGGTATTTTCTAACTCCTGGCCGAAGAAGCAGGGAGAGCAAGCTCTGAGAAAATGCAAAAAAAGTTGCAGAAAGGCAAATAGGTTGATCCAGGAAAGAGTGTGAAAATTGGCTAAGTCCTGCTCAAGGTAGCATTTGGGACAAGTGGGACAAATGGAAGCGGATCGGCCGAAAAGCCTCTAGGCGGCCCAAATTGCATTTGGGACAATCGGGCCAGAAGTACGCGGCGGGCGCGAAAAGCCGATCCGGCCGAAAGAGGAAGAAAAATTGGCTAAGTGTTGCTCGGGACGTTTGGGACAAAAAGGCCCGAACCGGCCGGTTCGGCCGAAATGAGCACAGGCAGTCCAAAAGAAAATGGGACAAATGGGACGAAAGTACGCGGCGGGCGTGAAATGCTGGTTCGGCCAGAGAAAAATCGACTAGCTAACTGAGAGAGGGACATTCGGGACAAGCGGGCCGAAAAGGCGCGAACCGCCGAGCGAGGCGAAAAGAGGTCAAAAGCGATCAAAGGCAATTGGGACATCAGGGACAAATGGGCGCGAACCCGGCGTTTGGCCGGTTCGGCCGAAATCGGCCAAAATCAGCACAAGGAGCACTAAGCAAATGGGACATCAGGACAAAAGGAGGCGTGAAGAAGCGAAAAAAGCCGGCGGGGCGAGAACCAATCGAAGCCGCCACGTGTCTCGGGAAAAAAAAGGTCAAAAGGTCGAAGGGCAAGTTTTAAAAGGTCGGCCAGAACCAATGAAATAGCGCCACGTGTCGAGTTAAGGGCCCCACAAGTGAATTTCAAAATGAAAGCCCGTGAAAGATGGAGGAGAGAGAATTGCTCGTCAATCAGCACGTCCCGTGTGTCGTCCCAGTGGCGAGAGCGCGGGAAAGGATTTGAAAACACGCTTTCTTTGTTTTGTGCCTAGATCTTGAATCGCCATAACTTTTGATCGAGCTCGGATTTGCGTTCTTTATATCAGCGAAAGCTGGTGAAATTCTCTACACGATTCGGGGGTCAATCTTGCGTTTTGGAGCAGTCTGGAGGAGAAAAATCAGAAACAGCTCTGACGTATTCATGGCCGGAAATGACATTCCGGCGACGAGTTAATGCGAGAATGGGTCGCATTCTCCTGTAATCGGTCAAAATGATAGGGTATGGGTTTGTAAGGTCCTCCATGCCATTTTAATACACTGCAGTCAAGAAAGAATGGGCTCCCATGCCTTTGTCGTCTCTGTTCCACAGGTTTCGACCCTTGCATTTTAAAAGCCGATTTTGGGCTCATTTCAAAAGAGGAACATTTTTGGGCATAGCAGAGACTTCTTCTTTCACCTTCTTGAGGATTGATGAAGTATCGAGACCTCTCGAGGATTATATGATTTTCTTTACCTCTCGAGGGTGTAATGCGTATTTTGATATTAAATTGATAATGCGAAGCTCTGTGAATGGGTTTGATCCTCTGTTTGTATTATTTGCTTGATTTCGAGATGCTAAATTATACATTATCGATCTGTGTATGTTTTTATGTTGTGAACCTTGAGTACGTGTCTATTTGCATGACTAATATGTTTCACCACTCCTTTTGGTGCATCACCATCTTTAGTTAGTTTCAATTTTTGCACTTCTAC
This sequence comes from Taxus wallichiana var. yunnanensis, assembly GCA_018340775.1. Lineage (NCBI taxonomy): Eukaryota > Viridiplantae > Streptophyta > Pinopsida > Cupressales > Taxaceae > Taxus > Taxus wallichiana. Next base: position 221,390,040 of record CM031236.1, on the reverse strand, counting down.
CCTTGTCTCCTTGCAAGTTAGAATAGGATTAGGATCTAAACCTCTGTAGTTTTGCAAAATATAGATCTAAATCAGAGGAGTTTGAGGAACCAGCCTCTAATCTGGAGATTCCTCTCTCAGTTTCCAAGTCCCACACTTGGAGAGAGGTTTCCATGTTGTGCAATTACACTGGATGCAAGAGTGATCAACCTAGAAATCGATCGGCGTCAGGGTCTTTGTAATTTTGCACTAACAGTTTTGGCACGCCCGGTGGGACCAGAGGTCTCATTTTTTATTGCAGCAAAGTTGATGTGCATCTGCTGCAATTTTCTTGCTTGAAAAGAGCTATTATTTGCATATCTGGCGACTCAGGGAAGAATCAATAGTTTCAGCGATCGGGCACGAAAAGCTTATGAGAAGAATCACGAGGTCAAGAGTTGGAGAGGAGGAAGTCTTGTTTGAATACCTGAATTATCTCGAAGAAGAAGGCAAAGAGGAAGAAGGATTCAAGGTCTCCATCTCCACCAAAGCAGAACTCTCTCAACTCCTCCACTGGCGGCCTTTCTTTCAATATCTGAGGTTTTAAGACCAATCGAGAATGGCGCAACCGGTGAACCCCTATGTCGACTTCACGAGCGCGACCCACTTGCTCTCAATGCACAAATCCAATCCCGATTGCGCAGCATTGAAGAACATTCCATACTTTCTTGGAGAAAATCGGACCACTCACGGTGATCATGTCGAAGACATTGCTAACATTTGTGCGATCCATGAGATTAATGAAATGCAAGTAGGTCAAATTCTTTGGCATCTTCATTCGAGGAAAAGCATTGCAATGGTTTAGGAGCCTTGAAGCTGGCTCTATCACAAGCTGGAATCAGGTTGTGTATTGCACTTCACAATCAATTTGGAGAGAAGGAGACAACTTGTCTCTTTTGGAGCAATGACAACCATCGAGAGAGCTTCCATGAGCGGTAAGCGACTTGACTTCAGATTTCAAAGGTCTTGGGATAGAATTCCGATGGCGATCGGACCAACGACAGAAGGTGCTTTTCTATATTACCTTAAAGCTTTAAATTCTGATATTTCTATGTTGATTGATCTATGGGAGGCACAACTATCCTGCTTTTATAGTATTGCCATTAGAGCTGAAAATTGTCGATTCAAGGTGGCAAGCTAGCTCCTGAGCCTCGATGCCATTATATCCAAGTTTAGAGAGCCCAGTACTAGTCAAGCACACATGTCTTAGCTCCTATTCCCACTCCTAGGAATCGAGTTCAAATGAAGCTTCCACTTCATCTCCAAGTGCCCCAAATGAGCTTGAGAGTCATGAAGCAAGCTGCAAAATTTAGGTAATGAGCTGGTCACACTCGAGAGACAAAGCTCAAGGTTTTAGACCTTCGTATCAGCCTCAAGCTCAACCTAATAGGCAGCCATATCAGCCTCAAAGGCCACCCAATCCAGCTGCAAATATGAATCAAACAAGGCCTCCTGCCCGATAAACCATTCCACCCTATAATCCAAATGCCATATCTGCCTCTAAGGCATTAGTACCACACAAAACAACAACTTTGCCCGGGAGTATGATTGGTGTTTTCCATGTAATGAGCCTCATAATCAATCCATGTGCTTGATGGTGCTTTGACCCAAGCTTTAATGGTAACAAGTGCTTTGGTGTGGAGGGTGAGAGTAGTCAAAAAACAACGACCAACAACAAGAAACATTCCAACAACAACCTCACCCCAAATGACACCACATTGGTAAATTGGCAAGCGGAGGATTTACGTGGCATGAATCGAGCGTTTCTCAAGGTGTTGCTGCCACACAAGGTCAAAAAGAGAAATTTGGGTGAAGAACAGCCGTTAGCCCCCCCGATCCTGACCTTCCACACTCCACAAATGATTGGCAAGCAAAACCCGGTTTCAAATGCACAAGGGCGATCGAAGAACAGCCCCTAGGCCAACTCAAATGCCATTGTTGCTGCCCACATACAAGGAGCAAATGTGCGAGACCAAGGGACAGCGAGAGAGATCCTTCATCACCATTCGATATCATTGATCGGATGAAGAAGACAAACGTCAATATATCTATGTGGGAATCCTATCCATCCCGGGCCAAAAATCTGCTGCAAGCTGCCATAAAGGATTGGCCACTTGAATCAGCGAGTCCAAATGCGGGAGAAGGTACTCACAAATGCTGCCCACCCTCAAGGAAATCATGGAGCACAACAAGGTAGAATCTGAAGCCTCCCCCTTTTATGTTTCGTTAATCATTGGAAATCAGCTAGTGCATAATTGCATGATAGATTCGGGGCAAGTAGCTCGATTATGCCTAAGCGAGATAGTGATCGATTAGGGCTCCGGTATGAAATAACATCTAAGGGAGTAGTGCGGTGGATGGGACAGCAATAGCAACAGTTGGAGTGATTAGAAATTTGAGTCTTACCTTGCATGCATGTCCAAATGTTGTTGTCTTACAAGATATATCAGTCATAGACCTTCCACCACTCTTTGCCCTCTTGTTTGTCGAGGACTTCTTTGCCAAAATTGGGGGATATTTGTCCATTGATTGGTCTCACATGCTATTCAGCAGATATGGGACTAAGGCCACAATTAGGTCAGAACCTATTGCAGACTTCCACATTGAGCCCTATACTCCAAGTCATATTAATGCCAATTGCTCAGCATTTGATCAAGAAGATCACCTTGGCACTGATGAAGCCGACACTAAGGTTGGAAGTATTCCAGATTTGACTCTTGATGAATGGGCAAACAAGGTACATGCTTTTGATCCTTATCAAGAAGTAGAAGAATCTGAGCTAGGGGTCTATTGCATACACGAAGAAAGTCAACCTATTCCTAGCATCACCAAGCCAAACCACAAGGATGACAATGAAGTATGGCAGCTGTTTTTTGATGGATCAAGGAGTAGACAAGGTGCAGGAGGTGGAGCCATGCTTGTTTCACCTCGAGGAATAAAGCATTATTCAGCTTTTAGATTTCAATTTGCATGCTCAATAACAACTGCTTGAATATGAAGCCTTGGTGCGAGGGATGCATTGGGCAATCAAGAAAAGATAAAGAACTTGCAAGTTTTGGGGACAGGTGAGCTGATTGTAAATCGGTCAAGGGACAACATCTTTGCCAAAAATGATCTACTCGAGATGCTACAAGAACGGGTGTGGACCTCATGGAAGATTTTGAGGGCTTTGGCATCAAATCCATCCCTAGGAAAGAGAATCAAGCTGCTTGTGCAGGCTTGCGGCGATAGAGGCAGCCTTTGACATTATAGAAAACATTCAACAAGACAAGGTACAGACCAAACATCCACGTGATTGTGAGGCCTTGATGCCGGATAACGATGTCGATTGGCAAGTATTTGAGAATGATCAGCAAATCATCCACTTCTTGCGAAGAAGAAGCTGAGTTCTCGGCTAAGAATCAAGAAAGTTGGAACAGCAATATGGTGACCGGTGTGATACTGGTGAGAAGCTGACAAGCTGCCCAGGGACTTATCACCTTGGAGTCCATTTTTAACCCCATGATCGTTTAGAAAGGAGAAAGCAAACATTCGGGTTAAGAGAGAAGATTCGGTATCCATCTTGGTAGAAGAGAACAAGCCATTGCAAATTGGAAAGATGACAAGTGAGCAGAGAAAGGTATGAGTTCATACGGCTATGTCAAGAATTCCACTGCGTGTTTGCTTGGAGTTATGAAGATTTGAAAGGGTTCAATCCCAACTTAGCTCGGCATACCATTGAATTGGACCCAAATACTAAGCCTATCGGGCGAAACAGAGACCGATCAATCCACACATGGAGCCTCTCATGAGGAAAGAATTGGACAAGCTGATTGAGTCGAGAATTATATTCCCGATCAAGCATTCTAGTTGGGTTGCCAACTTAGTTCGATCGAGAAAGAAGAGTGGAGAGATCGGGCTATGTGTTGACTTGAGAGATTTGAATAGAGCCTCTCTCGAGGACCATTATCCACTCCCTTCCATGGAGCAAATCTTGCAGGTCGTAGCTGGTTGAAAGGTTTTCACTACTTGATGGTTACTCGGGCTTGAATCAAATTATGGTAAAGGAGGAAGACCGATTCAAGACAGCCTTCACAACCAAATGGGGCACATATGCTTACAAAAGATGCCATTTGGGTATCGAATCGCCGGAGCAACATTCAGCGAGCTATGGATATGGCATTGAAAGGCTTGATCAACAAGATAGTCTTTGATATACTTAGATGATATTCTTGTCTTCTCAAAGAATCTTTGCGAGACCATCTCTTTCACCTCGGGCAAGTGTTTGAGAGGTGTAGAAAGTTCGGTGTGTCTTTGAATCCTAAGAAGTGCATCTTTCTTGCACATGAAGGGAAGCTCCTTGGCCATATTGTCTCGAGGAAGGATTAGCAATTGATCCGAGAGAGGTTGAAGCCATAAGAGCTCTACCATTGCCAAGCCACAAGAAAGCCCTTGAGTTTCTAGGAAGGATAAACTTTGTTCGGAGGTTTGTCCCAAATTTTGCAGCCCTTGTCAAGCCCATCACTAAAATGTTAAGAAAAAGCATGGCTTTGAATGGACGGCGAAGGCAAGGAGAGTTTTGAAGCAATCAAAAAGCCATCTCCCGGGCACCCACTCTCATCAGCCCGACTTTTCCAAGGATTTCATCCTCTATGCATTTGGAGGTGATGACACTATTTCTGCCATTACAGTACAGCAATGAACAAAGATAATGATGAGCAGGCCGATTGCCTTCTTGACCCGAGCCTAGGTAGACTGCGAAATGAGGTACTCTTTTATTGAAAAGCATGTGCTTGCGATAATCGAAGCTTGAAGAAATTCAAGCATTTAGTCTCAAACAACAAGATACGATTCTTAGTCTCACATCTTTGGGGTTAAGGATTTCCTCCTCAACAAGGATTTGAATGAGAAAAGGGCGGGTTGGATCACCGTGTCATGGAGTATGACATTGAGATCAAGATCACCAAGGCTGGTAAGAGCAAAGGTTTGTGTGAGCAGCTCGCTTCCAAACAACCGAGACAACCCGAAAGATGAAGAAGACGTTGTCCTGCTATTACAAGATGATCAAAAACGGGAAAATGATGATGTGTCCACTCCTGTTGGACTCGAGAATATGATACATTTCCTACTGAGACGGGCATGTGCCCTCTAGAAATGAGCAAAGCAAAAGAGAGACATTTGAGGTTGCGAGGCTATTCCATATACCATCATTGATGGAGTTTTGTTCAAGAAGGACGTGAATGGAGTCTTCTTGAGATGCATTAACACGAGTCGAGATCAAGGGTATTAAAAATTTCATGATGGACCAGTGGTGGCCATTTTGCACCAAGAGTGACACTCTAAAAATCATGAAGGCTGGTTATTATTGGCCTAAAATCTTGATGATTGCTATGCATGGATCAAGAGGTGTAAGAATTGTGCATTCTTCACGGGAAAAGAGACTCGCTGCCCTTCCATTCATCCAATTACGGTAGATCAGCCATTCATGCGGTGGGGTTTGGACTTCATTGGAGTCATCAATCCCAATTGAGCCAAGGCACAAATGGATTTTGTGACCACGACTACTTCACCGGATGGACGAAGAAGCGTGCACTCAAAGAGGCGAATGAGTCTAGCATCTTGGACTTTTACGAAGGGATAACTTCGATTTGGTGTACTGCTTTAATAGTCTCGATAATGCATTGGCATTCATCGGATCTAAAGTGGCCCAGTGGGCTGTCAAGAGCGGGATTTACACGAGCACTTCATCAAACTATTACCCTCGAGGTAATGGCGGGCCGAGTCTACAAACAAAAACTTGCTTGAGGATCATTAGGAGGACTCTTGATGAGAATCGAGAGGGCTTGGCATACCAAGCTGAAATCAGCCTTATGGGCTGATAGGATAACTCCCAAAAGATCCACGGGTAACTCTCCATTTAGGCTTGTCTACGGAAGAGAGGCAATCTTGCCCATGTCTTGAGTTGCCAACGTTGGAACTCATGAAACAGTGGAGTTGCTAGAGTTTGAGCCCATGGAGGTGAGGTATGCGAGTTGATGGAGCTGCGAGAGATCGGAGATCGGGCATCCCAAGCAATGGAAAGGATCAAGCTTTGATCAAAAAGACCTTTGATAGGAAGGCCAAAGACAGATCTTTTCAAGTAGGAGATCTAGTGCTGAAATGGGATGTGGACGAGAGCAAAACCGGAAGGCATTCAAAATTTGATGCCATTTGGAGTGGCCCATACATGGTCACAAAGTGCAAGAAGCAACAATGCTTTCAATTGGCCTCATTGGATGGTGAAGAAGCTGATTCCGAGTAAATGGAATCTATCTCAAGCGTTGCTTCTAGAGGAGGTTCACTACACTGTAGATATTAGATTAGATTTTCTTTCCTCCAGTGCTTGTGCACATTGTTTCTTTGTAGGTTAGTTTTGTTTTCCCTAAGTGCCTTGGCACGACTTGCTGTCCATGGAGATGTTTAGCATGTCTTTGCTTTCATCGAGTCACATTCCATCTTCCCCCTTGCACATTACAGTCGGTTTGGATTCTAACAGAATATTTGATGACTCCATGCCCAATGGATTGCTTCAGGCAACTGGTCTTTCCATCTAGCAGGCAGATGATCCCGCTGAGTCGCCAAATTGTTATCCAAAATTCACCCCCTAGGGTAAATTTTGATAACATGCATCAGAAGATTCAAATCCCAAGCAAATTGATTGATTGAGCAAAATCAGGTTTAGGGTCCCTTGGTATTTTCTAACTCCCCTGGCCGAAGAAATAGGGAGCAAGCTCTGAGAAAATGCAAAAAAGTTGCAGAAAGGCAAATAGGTTGATCCAGGAAAGAGTGTGAAAATTGGCTAAGTCCTGCTCAAGGTAGCATTTGGGACAAGTGGGACAAATGGAAGCGGATCGGCCGAAAAGCCTCTAGGCGGCCCAAATTGCATTTGGGACAATCGGGCCAGAAGTACGCGGCGGGCGCGAAAAGCCGATCCGGCCGAAAGAGGAAGAAAAATTGGCTAAGTGTTGCTCGGGACGTTTGGGACAAAAAGGCCCGAACCGGCCGGTTCGGCCGAAATGAGCACAGGCAGACCAAAAGAAAATGGGACAAATGGGACGAAAGTACGCGGCGGGCGCGAAATGCCGGTTCGGCCAGAGAAAAATCGACTAAGCTGCTTTGAGAGGGACATTTCGGGACAAGCGGGCGAAAAGGCGCGAACCGGCGAAGCGAGCCGGCGAAAAAAGAGTCAAAAGCGAAATCAAGAAAGCAATTGGGGACATCAGGGACAAATGGGCCAAACCGGCGGCCGAGTTCGGCGAAATCAGCACAAGGGCACTAAGCAAATGGGACATCAGGGACAAAAGGAGGACGAAAGGGCGCGAAAAAGCCGGCGGGGCCGAGAACAATCGAAGCCGCCACGTGTCTCGGGAAAAAAGGTCAAAAAGGTCAAAGGGCAAGTTTTAAAAGGTCGGCAGAACCAATGAAATAGCGCCACGTGTCGATTAAGGGCCCCACAAGTGAATTTCAAAATGAAAGCCCGCGAAAGATGGAGGAGAGAGAATTGCTCGTCAATCAGCACGTCCCACGTGTCGTCCGGTGGCGAGCGCGGGGAAAGGATTTGAAAACACGCTTTCGCTGTTTTGTGCCTAGATCTTGAGATCGCCATAACTTTTGATCGAGCTCGGATTTGCACGTTCTTTATATCAACGGAAAGCTGGTGAAATTCTCTACACGATTCTAGGGTCAATCTTGCGTTTTGGAGCAGTCTGGAGTGAGAAAAATCGAGAAACAGCTCTGACGCGTATTCATGGCCGGAAATGACATTCCAGCGACCAGAGTTAATGCAGAATGGGTCGCATTCTCCTGTAATCCGGTCAAAATGATAGGGTATGGGTTTGTAAGGTCCTCCATGCCATTTTAATACACTGCGAGTCAAGAAAGAATGGGCTCCCATGCCTTTGTCGTCTCTGTTCCACAGGTTCGACCCTTGCATTTTAAAAGCCGATTTTGGGCTCATTTCAAAAAAAAAAGAGGAACATTTTTGGGCATAGCGAGACTTCTTCTTTCACCTTCTTGAGGATTGATGAAGTATCGAGACCTCTCGAAGTTATAACAGTTTTCTTTACCTCTCGAGGGGTGTAATGCGTATTTTGATATTAAATTGATAATCTGAAGCTCTGTGAATGGGTTTGATCCTCTGTTTGTATTATTTGCTTGATTTCGAGATGCTAAATTATACATTATCGATCATGTATGTTTTTATGTTGTGAACCTTGAGTACGTGTCTATTTGCATGACTAATATGTTTCACCACTCCTTTTTTAGTGCATCACCATCTTTAGTTAGTTTCAATTTTTGCACTTCTACCCCTGTCTCCTTGCAGTTAGAATAGGATTAGGATCTAAACCTCTGTAGTTTTGCAAAATATAGATCTAAATCGAGAGGAGTTTGAGTCTGAATATAAGAAATGTGTTCTTAGCAGAATTCCACATACCGTTTCCAAGTCCCACAAGATATGTACCTCAACTACACATGACACTAAGGATTAGTAGATTGATTGACCAGATTCATGAGGTAATTGATCTTGGTGTGCACCAGACTGGCATTGCCAGTAGTTCCAAAGGAGATGAGCATCGATATGAAGAGTGCGGAGATGGAGGTGTACATGGAAGGGGGTTTCGCAGAGGATTTCATGGTTGTGGTAACCGTAGGGGAAGAATTGAGTTCTGTGTGGAACATGCTTTAATTTGGAGCCACAAACCACTATAAGCGTGAATGTCCAGATCTTCTACAATGCTCATGGTGTGGAAAAAAACATAAGTACGAAGAGTGCCTAGAGTTATATGAACATATGAGTCAATAGTACCAGAAGGATAAGGGCACTGCCATGGTGAGTATTAAGAAGGCTAACGCGCAATGGCTCCCGTAAGTAATACGTGAATCAAAACTAGAACCTATTATGGTAACAACAAGGGCAGAGTCCATGCATGCAAGGGAAGTGCCTAGGTAGAGACCTCTGGTTTCGAGAGAAGAAGTAGTACATGGGAAGTATCCAAACCCGGCTCACCAAAAATAAGTCTACCAAGAAACCATAGATGTAATTCATAGTTTACAAGGGGAGATCCAATGTTTAAAAGAGCAAGCTATAAAATATGAGCAAAGAATACTGGTAGAAGCACCAAAGGATGACTTGGATGAGGTTAAGGAGGTGTGTAAACTGCTGAGGTAGGAGAATGTTATTCCTTGCTAGGAGCATGGTTGAGAGAAAAGGTGCCATGCGCTAGGGAAGAGCATGAAAGGTAGATCCTGCATGCAAACCTCCCACCTCATAGCCTTGATTATGACAAAGAGATCACCTTGAATGCAGTAGTGGATGGATGGTTACTTAACAACATCCTCATTGACATAGGTGCGGAGGTTAATGTTCTCACTCTGGATGCCTGACATCAAATGGGAAGACTTGCATTACAACCATCTTCAAATGTGTTGTATAAGGCAAATAAAACAAAGGCAATGCCTATAGGTGTCTTGAAGGATGCAACCATTACCATTCAGGGGACTAAGTTCACTAGGGATTTTGAAGTCTTGGCACTTGCTGAGGCAGATAATTTCCTAGCGTTACTTGGGCACCCATGGTGTTATAAGAATAATGTAGATCTCTGGTTTAACAAGGGCTACATAAGCTTTGAAAACAAGGAGGAGAGGGTGATTATACTACTTGTTAATGGGAAGTCCACCCCCTTTACTAAACCCCTTAGAGAGGAGGTCCTAGATAGAATATATGTGTGCTCCATAAGAGATCCAGAGACCATCCACCCTACAGGAGGAGTCATCCAGTTTGATGATGCTCAATCATCGCTGATACTATCAAGATAGCATGCGATAATTGTGCGCATGGGACTTATGAATTGATTGACAACATTTGAAAGGATCAGCTTACCAAGGTAACCATGGTGTGTATATTCTAGCACTTGGGAGGAAAGGCAAGAACCAAGTATTATGGGGATGCATACCCGAGGTCTTTTTGTGAGAAATGGAAGCTCACCGGGAGGGAGGACAAGTGACGAGGTATGTTGAGTTATTTTTTGATAGGCACAACAGTGAGGTGGTGGGCCATGCATAGTGAGAACTTGTTGGAGTGGTGTGAAGTTAGAATTGTGCTCACTTTCCCATTCTCGATGAGAAACATACCCATCGTTATCAAGGATTATAATGGCAATGGACTTGCCTCTTCCCCTATCCAGCATGTGAGAGGGTCTCAGGGATAAGGTGCGAGAATATTACCACCCTCCCTTTGGGTGCAAAAATTATATTCGACACTAAAAGGTTGCACGTGTGCTTGGTACATCCATTTTGAAACACGCCGCCAAACGAGAAATTTGCAAGAATTAGCGGCTGACTTGGTTCACACATTCGAGTATTGAAGTACCATGCAACCGGTTGATGAGGTGTTACAGACTATCAAATGCCTCACTCTAGGGGATTGCACCATGGTGGAAGATAGATTAGTAAACTTACTTGGTGGACCTAGCTTGGAAGCACAGTTCAAGAGGAGGAACCAGAAGACCTATAATTCAAGTGCACATGTGTTAAAAAGGAGAAAGGAAATATGGTATACATTATTGATGGAGAGGAGATGGAGAGCCCGAATGTTGACCACTCACTGGGACGTGTAAAGAAGTTGACAAAGTGCGGATGTATGTGCGCGCGCATATCATGAACCACTCAAAACCAAGAAATTTAACATCAGCTCAAAGAAGGAGCCTAAGGAAGCTATCATTGGGGACTACTGGTCGGACAAGGAAGTATCAAATATCATTGATCTCTTGCATGAATTTGAGGATTTATTCCCATGCAGATACCATGAGTTGAAAGGTGTCCATCATTCATTAGGGGAAACGGGATAAAGTTAAAAGATGGTACGTGCCTGGTTAGGAAGAGGCCTTATAGGATTAATCCCAACATGTGTGTAAGTGTTAAAGAAGAGCTAGACAAAATGATAGCATCTGGTATCATTGAGGTCATGGGAGGAATCATAATTGATAAGTCTAATGGTGATTAGCATAAAGAAGGAAGGGTGGATTAGGATATGTATGGATTATAGGGAATTGAACGTTGTTTGTATCATAGATCCTTTTCCCACCCCCTTCACTAAAGAGATTTTGGAGGGAGTTGCTGGGCATTAGGTCTATTCCTTCACGGATGGATTCTCAGGGTATCACCAAGTAAGGATTGCCAAGGAAGACCAAGATAAGACAAATTTCGCCACCGAGTGGGGAAGCTTTACATACACGGTCATGCCCTTTGGATTGAGGAATGCACCCACTGTATTTTTGTGTATAGTGGTACAAGCATTTCCAGACTTTATTCACAAGTTCATTCAAGTATATTTGGATGATTGGAAAATGTATGGATTAGTCAGGGACCATTGTGATAACTTGAGATTGATGTTTGAAAGATGTCGGTAGTTGAGGATTTCCCTCAACATCAAGAAATGTATCTTTGCAACCCCTTTTGGAATGTTGTTGGGGCATATCATATGCAAAGAGGGCTTACTGGTAGATCCCATGAAAGTTACAGTTATTGTGGGGTTAGGGAGCCTACCATCCAAAGTGTCATGTGTAGATTTCTTGGACACACTCGAGTACTACGTAAAAGTTCATTAAGGGATACACCAAGATCGTCATGCCTTTGGAAGTATTGCTCGAGACATAAGAGTGCTTTTCAAAGGGGGGAGAGGCACAACAGAGGGCCATGTGGATGTCTCCTAGTACAACAATGGGAGCCATTCTTGCTCAACTAGAGAGGGGATTGTTGATCATCCCTTATGTTTTACAAGTAGAAAGTTGACACCAGTAGAACAAAATTATACAACGACCAAGTGTGAGGCATTGTTAATGATCTACGCGCTCCACAAATTTAGACAATATCTGTTGTGACTCCCTTCATATTCTACACTGACCATATGGCCTTGAAGTATCTAGTAAACAAAGTAGTATTGCAGGGGCGCATATGTCGTTGGGTAATTTTATTTTAGGAATTTGAATTCAAAGTGGTGGTAAAACCGAGAAAGAACAATTGTGGGCCGGATCATTTATCAAGGATTGATTTGGGAGAGGACGTGTAGAGTATCAAGGAAACCATGCCAGGGTGTAACTATTCAGTTGCGACACGTGCCCTTAGAAGTAGAATACATTGGTGTTTTTCTCAAGGAAGGTGTGGCACCAAAGGGATGAATGCTCTGGAAAGGAAAAGGTTAGCCATACGTGTCATGCCCTTCATGTTGATCAATGGGGATTTGTATAAAATGGGCCACAATGAGGTTTTGCACCGGTGTGTATTAGAACATGAGCGCGTAGCTATAATAGAAGAAGCCCATGGTGGGATTGCTAGAGGACACTATGCGGGGAATGCAATCGCGCAGTAATATCCTAGTCACCGACTATGGTGGGAGACACTTCATCGGGATTGCATTGAGTTTTATAAGACCCGTGACCACTTGCCGCTGCCTTAGAAAACTAGGGAGAAGGGATGAGATGCCCTTACGCCCCATCGCTAGTGTGGAACCTTTTGAGAAATGGGAAATAGATTTTTCGGGCCAATCTCACCAAAGAAGACGAAGGACTAACTCACGGTATATCATTACCTATACTAATTATCTAATAAGGTGGGTAGAGGCCACACCCACTAAGGATTGCATTATAGCCATGGTTGCTATATTTTTGTGGGAAAACATTATCAGCAGGTATGGGTGCCCATTAAGTTTAACAAGTGATAGGGGTACTCACTTCTTAAATAAAACCATTAGGATTCTATTGGCAGAATTCATGGTAGCCCACCATAATACTACCCCTTATCACCCTCAGGCAAATGGAACTACAAAGGCATTTAACAAAATCATTAGTCACACATTGACTAAGATATGTGATGTGGGTAGGCAGGATTGGGATGACAAGGTATCAGCAGTTCTTTGGGCATACAGAACAATGTATAAAAGATTGAACAAGACCACACCATTTTAACTAGTATTTGACACGGAAGTAGTTTTTCTGGTGGAATTCATGCTACCATCTCTGGGTATAGTGCATGCAAAAGAGTTGACAATGAGCAAGCACTGGAAGAAAGAATTGATGAATTGATAAAGTTGGATGAAAGGTGCTCACTAACAAGATGGAGCCAAACAACTGAAAAGTCAAAGCAAAAGGCATGGCATGACTACCATATTAAGAAACAATAGTTTGAGGTTGGCCAGATGGTATTGCTATATGATTCAAAATTTCTATGCCATCCTGGAAAGTTGAAGGTGCATTGGTTGGGTCCTTATGTAATTTCATACATCCTTGATTCAGGTGCATGCTAGTTACAAGCACTAGATGGAACAAAATTACTTGGACACTTCAATGGGAGTAGGCTAAAGCCCTACTATAAATAATGCTTCTTGGTGTTTGTAAATAAGGTAGTTTTTTCCAATTAGCTCTAGAATTTCCTTTTATGCTTTTCCTTTCCTGTATTTCCCTTTCACGTTGTTCTTTCATTTTACGCCTTGGGAATCGGTAACCTTATTACTTTCTAAACTTATGAATGCATGAAGGACCACACATCGATTTAGTGTGGGGTGAGGTGATAAAGGGAAGCATGGAGTGATTTTTCTAGAGGATTGGGTTGGTAGACTATTGGAATTGGCCCTATTGAAAAGATGCATTAGGAGAAAAGAAGACAGATGGGTGGTAAGATAAGGTTACATTGGAAATCCACGTATAAAGGAGAAAACACAAAAACAAGAACGAGGATGGAAGAGGTGCCTTTGGCACTGGTAACATGCATGCAAGAGTCTTCTGTCAAGATGGATTGTTTGTGTGCCAGAAGGTTGGAAAATTTTTCGCGCAAGGATTGGGCACGGGTGGAAGCAGTTTCACACAAGGATTGGGCATGGGTGAAAAACTTTTTGTGTAAGGATTGGGCGTGTAAGGAGAAGCATTGAAGTTGGGTTTTGTTTGGAAACACCACATTAAACATGGTCATACGGTGGTAGGTAGCCTAGCCTTAAATGCATAAAAGTGGAAAAACCTATAAATACAAGAATGGGTAGTTCATTATTTTCACTTTGTGAAAACAAGAAGAGTGATTTTCTTTTAAGAGCTAGGGTTTTGAGAACTGATTCATGCGAAGGAAAATCCCAAAAACTTAAGCGCAATCAGTTTGTTAGATCTACAAACTAGAGAAAAATTAATTCATGGGTGTGAAGAATTTTGTGGAGAAATGTCTTGATCAAAGGAGGAAAATCAAAGATTAGGGTTTGTGCTCTAGGGCAAGGGGCACATGAAGAAAATTCTCAAACAACTCAAAAGTAACTGGGGAATGAAAGCAAAGGGTAAAATGATGGCCATGAAACTAGTTGGTAAACCTGATAGAACAATCCAAGAAGGGAAAGGGTAAGGGAAAAGGGAAGAAGAAACAAGAGGAAATACCCTTAGATATAAACAAAGAATGGTATTCAGAGATGCAATACCCGGATGGGGTTTTGCTAGGGCAAGAGTGGGAGTCCCACATAAGACAGATGACCATGATTGACTACAATCACTAGTCAAGCATAATCGTGAAGGAAATGGCACTAGAGCTGGTGCGCCCACAAACAAATGAACACCTGACGGGTTGCCAATCTACAACAATGTGGTCAAGGTGAAAATGGAGAAGGCAGGGCTTCTCCAACTTTATGAGTTTCCATATTTTGGGAAGCCCGAGCACTTGTACCAATGGCTAATGACGCGTGTACACGAAGACTTCTTTTGCTTCATAGGGTGTAAAATGCGCATAACTCCCCAGTTAATTTCACACTTCACAGGCCTAAACTATGTAGGGGATGCACTCATAGATGACCTCCAGGATGAGGAGGCAATCAAGGAAACCATAACATCCTAGGAATTGAAGAAGGGATCAAGATACTATGACGTCTTGGATATCAGTGATCCGGTGATGAAGATGGCCATACACCTTGTCTCCAAGCTGAATGGACAAGAGAGATGGACCCAAGTGAGCAAGCCCTGGCTGAATGTCTATAGGAAGGTTGTGGAGGGCATCATATACAACATCTCCTAGTACATAGAAGATGAAATCATAAGCAGCATGGAGAACGAAGGAAAAATCCTTTTTGGAAACATTCTGTTAACAATTGTGTTCTTAGAAATCGAGGTGTCAAATGCTTCCGACAAATTCATGTGGGAGTACCCTGTCAAGACCCTTCACCCACGGATAGATTCTAGAAATATACTTGTGAATCAATGACAGGGGTACACAAAGCGCACTTAGACAAATGGTACAAGCACCTTAGGAATGCATTCGGGGCTGAATGGCAGATTCCTAAGCAACTCCCTCGGTGACTGAAGGAGAAGCAGAGTTTGCGGTCTACCAACACTTTTGCATTAGAAGGTTCATCTTGGTGGATGGCAGTTGGAGTCCATGGTGCAAACTCCCATTCTCGTTTACTACCCAATTTTTCCAAGCGGGGGTAAACAGATACAAGGAATCAAAGAAATTAAATCTAGAGTTGTCCACCCTTGACAGAGAGCACAGGAGATGAGAAAGAAGCTGGTCTACCCAGAGAAGTGCATGTACATTGAAAGGTACGTGTCACAAGATGTGCACATTGTAAGGCCATTGACCTTACCTATTATTGGGAGCAATGCCGTGAGGATCTACCTACGCATAAGGCCGAAATTTGAAAAGGGCGTGTACGTGGAGAATGAAATATCCATCCTAGATGACCCCATGGGAAGAAAGAAGCCCACACCAAAGCACAAGGAGAGGGAAGAGGAAGAAGAACAAAGGGTGGTGGAGAAGTAGAATGTAGATACCGTGGGGCTGAGTACCTACGTCTGGAAGAAGAGGAGAATGGTGGTCAAGGAGAAGACCCCAGAGCCTGTGAAGCCACCATCCCCTGAAGAACCCTTAGATGAAGAGAGGACAACATCCCCGACTTTGGAGTTTTCTGCAAAGGAAGAAGAACAAGGGACAGAGGAACAAGGGTTTGAAG
The DNA here is from genome assembly GCA_018340775.1 of Taxus wallichiana var. yunnanensis. Classification (NCBI taxonomy): domain Eukaryota; kingdom Viridiplantae; phylum Streptophyta; class Pinopsida; order Cupressales; family Taxaceae; genus Taxus; species Taxus wallichiana. The sequence continues at coordinate 221,374,034 of CM031236.1, read as the reverse complement.
ATACAGATGACCTGAATGCCTATATAGGTGAGAAGGATGATGATGATGGGGAAGAGTTAGAGGTGAATTAGGAACCTATTGATGTCCATGATTCAGAGGGAGAGGGAGCAGAGGATATAAATGATGCTTTCATCTTTGTAAGGAGGAAGGGTGCCCAAGGGGAGGAAGGTGCGTGGAGTGAAGAAAGGAGTGAAGGGGAAAGTACTAAGGGGTCAGATATGCCCAAGCTCACTCGGAGGAGGTGGATGAGAAAGTGACCAGGAGGCGAAGTGGATAATTAATACCTTAGTCGACAAGGAGTTAGAGCGTAGCGCATAATTCATGCTCGGTGAATTTAAAGAAGAGCAAAGGGAGAAGAGTGTGGATAGCACAAAAGGCCCAACTCTTTCAGTAACTATTCCCAAGGGCATGCGCATGGGAAGTAAACATGCGAAAACGGGAAGAACAATGATGGGATACATTGATGCCCCCAACAAATTTTTTATGCATGCATTTCAAGAGTATCATGTGCCCACCAAGGAGCTCACTACCATGGAGTCCTTTGATCCTGAGGGTGGATACCCACTGCGCATAAGGAATATGCTATCATGGGCATTCGAATCCCACCTCGATAATATTGAGTTTGAGGTTAACCAAGGAGTGGTATTAATATTGTCTGAAGGAAAGGAGGACAACCCCATTGTAAACACACAACAACTATCGGATGAGCAAGTATGTAACATGCTCAATAAAGTCTCTATGGAAATCAAGGCTAGGCTCTTCTATACGAATGACAGGGTTAAAGTCTTGGAATACTTGTTGGAGAAGAGGAAGGAAGAAGTAGTCAAGTCGACAAAGGACCTCACCTTGAGAAATTAATCAAAGCTCAACTACGAGGGATTTTAGGAGGAAAAGGCCAGGGTACACAAGTTTCCAAGAAGGTGGAGCTCATCTCCCAAGATATTATCATGAAGTACCCGAACCTCAACTCTCCTACAAAAAGTATGGATCCTCCGTGGAATTCCTAGAGGACTTGACTTGGATCCTCACCATGGAAAGGCAACCTTGGGCCTTAGAGTCAGCTAAGGAGGTAGCTGCGTGCTTGTAGAAGGAGGACAAGCTAAAGGTTGTCACACTTGTGGCTGATTATAACAAGGTGCTTACCGATGTTAAAATAGCTACACAAACCATAGGGGTCACCTACGACCATTGCATGGATCAAGACAAGGTGACAGGCATGTTGCTTGCCAATGATGAGGCTGAGCTGAAGGACTTCAGAGAAAAGAATAAGGGAAATAGATCCAAGTGAGAAAATATCCTAGCCAAAGTGGAAAAGAAGTCTGAAGCTATTGAGAACCGGCAGTCTCAATCAAAACCCAACTAAAAGAGCTCTATAAGGTCATCATGAGGAAGATGGATGCCCTGGAGGATCACGCCAAGGAGTTGGAGACTGTGGTGGAGACCATCACCACAAAAGGGGAAGGGTTAACCTTCGAAGAGGTAAGCACGTTAATTAGCAACCTTTGCACAAGGGTGCAAGGGGAAGTCAAAGACTGGAATACATTGAGGCCAACTGGGAAAAATTTTCCCCTTCTTCTTCTTTAGGCATTTTTCCCTCTATTCTTTCTCTCCCCAATTCTTTATTCTTTCCCCCATTCTTTTCCAAGGCAAGGCCTTGCATTCTTTTTGTACTTCATTCTTTGAAAAGGTTCCTGAAGGAGGAGAATAGGTGAAGTGCGGGGTAATGTTGGGCCCCTAATGTAGCTACCAAATCTTAAAGGCATGTAGGCGCACATGGTCGGAGGGAGTGTGCAAGTGAAGGCATGTAAGGAAGAATTCAAAAAGGGTTCTTGGAGAACCAAGGATGCACACACACACGAAGAACAATTCGGGACTTAGCTGTTTTGGCCTTTTAGATAGAACACATGAAGAACGTGTTCTATTTGGATAAGGTTCCAGCACTAGCGCAGTGGTGTCCTAAAAGGAATATACCTTGCGATAGGAAGATCTAAAAATATAATCATGACATGGAGAGGCATGTGCTTGGGGTGACCCACACCTTGACACTTGGGGCCGATCTCGAGGTTACGAAGATTTTGTTAGAGCTCGATGCATATTTATACGTGCACCCTTGGCAAAAAACAGAGACACAAGTGAGGTAACGGAGCTCTGTAGAATTACTGCGAGAACTATGGAATGAAAATGGGTAGATGATTATAGGAAGAATGTAATACAGGAATGGGGAATGAAAATTTTGTTTTGTGAGCATTCATGTATGGATCCAGATATGGCGCATGACTATGGTCTCCCTTCTGTAATATTTTATAAGTAATGATATGAATGAACATGAAAGGTTACCATGACAATTGTATTAAGATCCTTTCTCTATATTACCGCATGTTTCTACTATGCTTTTGATCTTGTATAATCATGAACCTTACTTGAATGATTGAGTATATTTTTGGATTTACAACTTCTTAGTTCTATTAGTTCTCACAGCGCTTTGTTTCTGTTATGAATGAAGAGGTGTAGAATCCATCCTGATCTCTATAGCTTCTTCATGTCTGTTAAATCACTAAGTCATAATCATGAATTATTCCTTCCACTAAACTCACATAAAAGAGATACTCGGCTCCCTCGCATGCCTCGGTGAGTGCCCAAGTGTCTACCGGGTGATAGGATGGCGCGCATGAGGCTCCCTTGTTCTTGGTGGGGTGCAAAAATGACTACACTATTCCATGCTAGCATTCATCTTTGGGTAGAATTCATACATAGGCATTGAGTATTGGAAGATGGTAGCCTTGTTCCAAATGAGGTATGTAACCAGAGAGAAAGCATATCACTTCAACTTCACTAAAGTCATTGCGAGATCCATGTGCGAATAGCTCGACCAATTCTTACTGACCTTAATTTTCAAGTATTCATCCTATCTATTCCACCTCATTATTTATCAAAATGCCCAATATTTCATTCAATTCATGACTTTGACTCTCTAGGATGCGGAGGTGGATCCTCAAAATTCATCCCATTATCCACATGAACCCATATATTTTCCCAATCATCGATGTATATGAAATCTTTAATTCTTTTTGAGCCCTCTGCTCAAGATTGATCCTAAAGGGATCAACAACAAGATGAACAACTTAGTGTCATCTATCCTCGCGACCCCCTACAGCCCGGTGATTACTTCTTTTCAAGGGCATTATATGATTCACCTACATGGTTTTAAATAAGAATCCTTTATGCTCCCAGATCCTCATAGCTCACATGGTGGGCCTCGAAATAAATAGCCAATTAGTGCTCCTAGATGTTGAGTTTGGCTCAGGCCAAAAGAAGAAGGAACTTTTTGATATCCCCTTGAGAAAGGGATGAATTATTGTACTTAAGATAAAGGTGGAGTACATCCTTAGAAGCTAGCTTCCTATAGGTTCACCTTAATTTGAGACACATGGAGGTATGACCCAGAGAGAGCAATGGATGTGACTTATTTTCACAACAGGTCTCGATTCTTGGAAGCATGAGCCAAGAAAATTTTTTGAAGAAATTTTGAAACCCTAGGAATATTCTTCCAACATATTTGCCAAGCTCAAAGACATACCTACCCCGAACCGGGAGGCCATGCACTGTGTCAAGTAAAAATATGACCCCACTCTCACCATGACTAAGGGACTCGAGCAGCCCTAAAGAAGAGAGATTGGAGCATAGAGAAAATTAAATCCTATTGAAATATAGGTAGGATATTGGCTAGACCACCCTAAATTTTGAGGTCATCTCCAGTGATGAGATGTGGGAAGAGTTTTGGGATACGAGATCATACTTCCGATGTAGAGAGTAAGGATACGGTCACAATCATTTTGGAGTGGTCCGTAAAATCGACTGCAAAATCCTCTGGTCCCCAATAATAGAAATCACCTATTCTACATCCACTTTCCATTCCCTAGCAAAATCTTCCACCCAGTGCTCGACACCGCATCCTATGATCATCCCCTCGGAGAGGAAACTATGATGAAAAAGAAAGTGGAATACTTAGTAGAAGGCACACAAAATTTTCAGCAGAGTGAATAGGGAATAGTCAAAGGCACATGAAGGATAGGGAGAACGTGTGTGCATGAAATATAAGGGCAGATTTGGACTTAGCCATTTTCACATGAGTGGGCTATTTTTGGAGATAGTGTGAGAGCACATAAACCGAGAAAAGAATTACGCGACATGCATTTTTAGAAGAGCATGGATAAGCACTTTTATTTATTTTTGAAGAAGAGTGTATACTAAGAATTTTTCATGGGTGTGGGATAAGAATAGATTTACTACTTAACTAAGAGAGTCTTTTTAGGCACTTATGCATGGCTATGTGATTGTAAAGGCACATGGCTCTATTTTGGAGTTATGTAAGTGGTGAAGGGAAAGTCCCCACTTTATAAATATGTAATGATATGAGTAAGTGGTGTGAGATGTGAAACTAATTACTAAAGTTATGTTGTCAAATCTGATGCACACATAAGCTATGGTATTATCTATTATAATGAGCTTCTATGTATTTATCATGTTTAATATAATGGAGTGTATTGGTTGAATCAGAGTATTAATCTTGAGTATAATTGGTTCTTGCATGCTGATTTCATTATGGTTATAATTTAAATTTGTTACTCTTTAGATCTAGATTTGAACATGCACTATAGAATGATATATTAATTATGGATCTGAATGCATTAAGTCTTCATCATGCTAACATCCTATAACAACAACCCTAAAGAGGGGCCTAGTACCTTTGCATGCTTTGGGTGAGTGCTTAGTCTAGGCTGAGTGATGTGCCAATGTGTCTAGGATTTTACTGGTAAATTCTAGGCTGCATCATTGGTTCCATTTTTCAGGACCTCTTTTTCAGTTGTTTTTAGGATGGTTCATGATGAAGACATACCGGTTGACCCTAGCAAGTGTTGAGGAGTGGATACATGATCTAGAAGAAGAATACGCATGGAGGTTTCAACACCGGATCTGAGTTTAATGCACACGCATGGGTGGAATAAATCTATATGATAGTTTGTATGAGAGATTCTTCACCATTTTTCTAATAGAGTTGTATGAGTGGCTGATTGCTTATGTGTAAAAGGAATTGGAGGTATCACACACTTGTTTGGATGCAGGAAGAATTTCAGGCCCTCTATGATGTTGATCTAATTTGGACATGCATGTGGATACTTGGTTTCATGGTGTTCTAAATAGCTATATTTTGGAGTACTCAATTTCCACTTATTCTTTCCCAGAGGTAGTAAAAATTCCAATTTTTACGATATCCTAGGGGAACTTACCTGCAAGGCATTCCACTGGCGATCAAAATCTTGATGGTAACCTTGAACTTGGAAAAAAAACTAATGGCTAACTAAACCCCACCACGCAGTGGGGGCAGGAGTAGGTTTGGTGAAAGATGGAAGACCTAGTGGTAGAGAGGCAGAGAGAAGAAAGGTGGCTTAAGTATAATGAGGCACGCGAGAGGAGATAGAGAAGTAGCAGTGATGTTGCAGAGTGGATGGCATTGAGGAGAGAGATGGCTCATGAAGGATTTGAAGTTCATGTAGAAGACATGGAACCTGAGCATTAGGAACTCCCCCATTTGGGAAAGCATGATAGGGAACCCCTTCGGCCTCACATGTAGAAGCATGCCAACAGAGACAACCTGGGCCATGGGTGCATCTGAGTCTACCTAGAAACCTTTCCCTTGCACTTGGTCTTCCAATATCTAGTACAAAAATAGTCAACAAGCTAATTTAGGTAGTGGGAGAGTAGAGTAAGTCATATAACAAGCACATCGATGGCAACACAAATGTCTTCATTGTTGTTTTTGGAGGTACCTTTTCAGGTGTATCTTCCACACAAAATTCAGGTGCACAAAATTTTGGACTCTCTTATGGGAGTAGTAACACTTCACGTAGACTATAGGGGTGTAGTTCAGTACTACTATTGTTGGGACATAGGAAGTACATCTTCTGTCCAACTCTACTGGCTATAGGTTCAGGATCAGGAGGTATAGGTGGTTCTAGTTCTAGTGGATCTGGTGGTTCTAGGAGGTAGAGGAAACACAGAGGTTCTGGATCAGGTGGGAAAGGTCCACACCAACCCCAGAATATTTACATGGAGATGTCTCTTCATCTTCCAGTATAGGGGCATAGAAGATGTTGCTAAACACATGCACATGTGTGAAATATTGTGGCATGTGCAAAAGGAATCATGGCTTCTGAGTGCATGGAAAGTCAATTCACCACTACATTACAAGGGGCACACACAGATGGTATAGAAAGTTTGACCTAATCAGACTTGCATAGAGACTATGCAACTTTAAAATATGCTTTCCTTAAAGAGTTTCACATCCTTGAGTTTGAGTAGAAGAGTATAAGTGTGCTCAAGGATATTAAGCAAGGCACTACTGAGAGTGTCAGAGAGTATGATGCTCATTTCAAAACATTTTATCTAAGCTTTCTTATGATATTCATGCAAGCCAACATGCAATGGTTTGTTGGAGGTCTGATTACACCTTTTAAAGGGTGCTATCACATAAGACATACACTTGATCCACGTGAAGCACTTGAAGCAACTTTACACACTAGAGGTATTTGGAAGTATAGACACTAGGTGAGCCCATTTTTAGAAGCACATAGATCATAGCTATGGTGAAACAATTGGAGAAGCTATCGAAAATTTAGCACATGAGACACACATGGGGATTTGGTGCACATATTGTGAAGTGGAAGGTCACACAAAGGATAGTTTTCCCATGGATCAGTACACTCATTGTTGTTGGACTGTGAGATATGTCATTTAAACCATGATGTTAGTCACTATCCCATTATTACAACATGCGATAAGGAAGAACGTCTCATGCTACTTTATAAAATTTGTAGTCCACGACTCATGACATGGAAGACTGCCGGCTGATTGGTCAGATCCATGATGCTATAGATATTGGTGTATGACAGACAGGAGTATCAGATAACTCTAAAGGAAAGAATGAGCATCAGGATCAGATCACAATCAAGCACATATGATCAGAATGAAGGGTGTTTTGAAGGAGGTCATGGCAGAGGTCGAGGATACCATGGTGGATTTGGAGGATGAGGCCATGGTGGTGGATGAGGTGAGTTCCCTCATGGAACATGTTATACATGTGGATCTCCTGACCACTATAGGCATGAATGTCCTCAAAATATTACATGTTCTTTCTGTGGAAAGAATCATAGTTATGAGGAATGCCTGACTTGTATGAGCATCTTAGTAAGTAGAATAAGAAAGAAAACAAAGGTGCAAGGATGGTTAGGATACAATACACTGTGGAAAATTAGTGGATGCCCAAATTGGAACCAGAATCCAAGGCATTGTAGGTAAATATCACTACCCATGCTTGAAGCGGCACATGCCCAAAGAAGCATTGCATAGAATCCTACCATCACTAAGGAGGAGGTTCTACATGCATGGTACCTAGATCCTACCCATCAGAAGGAGGTTTATCAGAAACCATGGAGGTACTTAGAAATCTTTAGGGTGAAATACAATATTTAAAGGAGCAATCACGAAAGATGGAGAAAAAGAAAGCATCATAAAATGGTCCAATCTGATATGGATGACTTGAAAGAAGTGTGCAAGATGTTGCGCCAGAGAGAATATCATTCCACTTGTTAGGGAATTGGTTAAAGGAAACACTCCACACATGTAAGTATTGAGACTAGATGATGAAGATCCTACATGCAAATCTTCCCCCTCATAGCCTAGATTATGATAAGGAAATCACTCTAATGTTGTTGTTGATGGGTGGCTTTTGAGTAATATATTGATTGATACAGTGTGTGAAGTCAATGTTCTTACTTTAGATGCATGGGTACAAATGGGGAGACCTCCATTGCAGCCATCTTCAATGTATTGTTCATGGCTAACTGACTAAGGCCACTCCCATCAGAGTTTTAAAAGATGCATCCATTACCATACAAGGAGCCAAGTTCACTAGAGATTTTGAGGTTTTAGCTTGGAAGAGGTAGATAGCTTCCCAAGCTCTACTTGGGCATCCTTGGTGCTATGAAAATAATGTTGATCTTTGGTTCAACAAGGGTTATATCAGCTTTGAAAATAAGGAGGAAAGAGTTATTATCCCTTTAACAGATGGAAAATTTGTGCCCTATGTTGAGCCTTTGAGTGAGGAAGACTGAATAGGATTTATGTATGCATCATTTCAGGACCCAGAGGTGCTTGAGCCATCTAAAGAAGGAATTCTTCAATGGGAAGATGCACAGTCTATTAGTGATACTACAAGTGTTGCTTGTGATAATTGGGCTCATAACACTTATGAGTTGGTAGGGCATGAAGTAAAGAGTATATTTTCTAGGGACAACAGACCTCATTGTATCAGGAGAATAGGTAACAACTCGGTACCTCGTATTACACTAGAGAAGGAGATCCTATGGTATTTTTGTGCCATGGAGGAATAATGGATAGACCAGTTGGAGAGATGGAATATGCTAGCATATACCCTACGTGGGACAACAACACTGGTGGGGGGTGGTTCACAAGGATAATCTTGTAGGATGGAATGAAATTAGGATTTCTCTTGCTACTAGGTTCTTTAGGAGCAATGCACCTACTCAAATATGCACTTATCATGGTAATCAACCTATTCAACACCACATTCAGTAGTGTGAGAGACTCTGATAGAGGGGCAGGAAGCTTTACCACCTTCTCTAGGTGCACAAATTTTATTCCACTTTACAAGGTTGCACGTGTGCTTGGTATGTATATGTAGAACTCCATAGAGAGACTAGAAATTGGTAGGATTTAATTACAGGAATGACCTAGATGTTTGAATTTTTCTCTACTAAACCTCTAGGTAGAAGAGGCATTAAAGGTTATAAAGTGCTTAACTATGGGAGATAGTGCCAAGGTGGAAGAACTCATTCAGGAGTTTATTTGATGAAGGAGACTCAGAGTGCATTTTGCTGGAGAAAATAGAGATAGATGCCACACTACTTAAGCATGCTTTCCTTGAGAAAGAAAAAGGAAAAATGGTCTACTTAGTGGATGATGAAGAAGTAGAAAATCTAGATGTAGAACATTCAACAAGTAGGCGTGAGGTGTTGGATAGTGTAGATAAGACCACACACCTATCATGAACCTATGAAGACAAAGAAAGTGAATATTGGATCAGATGTTGAGCCTAAGGAGGCCATAATTGGAGACTATTGGTCTGACTCTGAAGTGGAAAAAATCATTGAGTTATTACGGGATTATCAAGACTTATTCCTCGGGGATACCATGAACTTAAAGGCATGCATGAATCATTAGGAGAGATGAAGATAAAGCTTAAGGAAGGTGCACACCTATCGAAAAAAGAGACCCTATAGATGAACCCCAACTTGTGCAAAAAGGTCAAAGAAGAAATTGACAAAATGTTGAAGTCTGGAATCATCAAGCCCCTAGATGAGTCAGAATGGGTTAGTCCAATGGTGATCAATATCAAGAAGGATGGTCATTAGGATCTTGTGTGGACTATAGGGAGCTGAATGTTGCATGTGTGACTGATCCCTTTCCTACGCCATTCACTCGAGGAAATACTAGAAGGCATTGCAGGGGTGTGAAATCTATTCATTTACATATGGATTCTCTAGGTATCATTAGGTTAGGATTACCTAGGAGGATCAGGAAAAGACTACTTTTACTACTTGAATGGGGCAGCTTTTCCTATATTGTGATGCCTTTTGGTCTGAAAAATGTGCACTATTGTATTTTCACACATAGTTGTTCAAGTGTTCAAATATTTTATTCACAACTTCTTGTAGGTTTATTTAGATGATTGGATGGTGTATGGACTTGTTAAGGATCATTGTGACAATTTGTGCTTAATGTTTGAAAGATGTAGATAGTTGAGTATCTCTTTGAACATCAAGAAATGTGTATTTTCTACACCATTTGGAATATTATTAGGACACATCATCTGCAAGGAAGGTTTGTTGGTTGATCCAACTAAGGTTGCAGTCATTATCGGCCTAAAAGAGCCTACCAGTCAAAGTGAGGTGTGTGGATTCTTGGGTCACACTAGGTATTATAGAAAATTCATAAAGGGGTATGCTAAGGTTTCCACACCTTTGGAGGAGTTACTAAAAGGAAAAGGGACATTCTACTAGGGAGAACCACAACAACGTGCATTCGAGACATTGAAGGAGAAACTTACTACCATGCCTATTCTACATGCACTTTTCCTTCATGGGACCAACCATTTCATGTACATGTGGATGCCTCTAGGCATGACCATTGGCATGTGTTGGCTCATCCTAGAGAGAAGGTATTATAGATCATCCTATCTATTTTTCTAGTAGAAAGTTGACTCCTATAGAGCAGAATTATACAACTACAGAACGTGAAGCTTTTTAATGATCTATGCACTACATAAATTTAGATAGTACCTACTAGCAACACCATTTGTATTTTATACGATCACATGGCATTGAAATATTTGGTAAACAAGCCCATTTTACAAGGGGCACATATGCAGATGGGTACTCTTATTCCAAGAATTTGATTTCACAGTTGTGGTAAAACCAAGGAAAAGTAATTCTAGACCAGATCATCTATCTAGAATATAGTTAGGAGAAGAAGCACAAGAAATTGAAGATACCATGCCCGATGCACAGTTATACAGGTTACAATGCATGCACCATCAGAATTAGAGGACATTGTTGTCTTTCTACGAATAGGTATGGCACCAGAAGGAATGAAATCCTTAGAAAAGAAACAACTTACTATATACACGCGTGCACCCTTATGTTGATTAGTGGTGACCTATACAAGTTAGGCTGATGAAGTATTGTGTCATTGTGTACTAGAACATGAGCACATAATATCATGGAGGAAGCTCATGGTGGTATTGCAGGTGGCCACTATGCAGGTGATGCCACTGCATGTAAAGATTCTACTCATTGGATTATGGTGGGAGACCCTATAAAGATTGTAAGGCATATTGCAAGGCTTGTGATCATTGTCAGCCTTGGGAAACCAAGTCAATGAGATGAAATGCCTCTAAGACCTATTACTAGTGCAAAACATTTGAGAAATGGGCTATAGATTTTGTGGGTCCTATTTCACCAGCCACGCACATAGGACTAGGGTCACGTTATATCATTACTTACATAACTATCTGACAAGGTGGGTAGAAGTAAGTTCCTACAAAGGATTGTACAATGGCTACAACAGCCAGTTTCTATGGGAAAATATTATTACAAGGTATGGATGCCCTTTGAGTTTGACCAGTGATAGGGGCACACATTTTTTGAATGAGACAATCATAATTTTATTGGATGAATTCATGATTGCACACCATAAGACTACACCATATCATCCTCAAGAAAATGGGACTACTTGAGGCTTTTAACAAGATTTTGAGCCAAACATTGACAAAAAAAAAATTGTGATGTTGGAAGAAAGGATTGGGATGATAAAGTTTCTACAGTACTTTGGGCATATAGAACAACATACAAGTGGCTAAACAAGGCCACACCTTTTCAATTGGTGTTTGGTGCAGAAGTAGTTCTTCCTATGGAATTTATGTTACCTTCTTTGTGTATTGTACATCTTTGGAGGTCTAGATGATGAGAAAGCATTAGAAGAATGGATTGACAAGTTGATTAAGTTGGATGAGTGATGAGAAATAACACACTGAGTCAAAAGCAAAGAAAAATCTAGGTAGAAAGCATGGCATGATAGGCACATTAGGGAAAAAAGCTTGAGATAGGAAAATGGTGCTCCTTTATGATTCTAAGTTTCTATGCCATCCAGGAAAACTCAAAGTACATTGGTTAGGACCATATGTTATCACTCACATACTTGAAACATGAGCTTTTTAGTTAGAAATGCTTGATGGAATACGGTTACCCGGTTACTTCAATGGGAGTAGGCTGAAGCCCTACTATAAATAAGTCTTCTTGGTGTTTGTAATAAGGTAGTATTGCCATTTAGATTAGGTTTTCAATTATGTATTCCCTTAATGTATTTCCTTCTTCATCGCTATGCTTTGTCAATTTAGTTGTTGTTTTGTGAAATAAGCATGTTTGCGCTGCTAAAGCTAATTACCATTTGTAGTATTTTTATGCATAGAGGACTACACATACCATTTGTGTGGGGTGGTTATTGAGAAATGGGTACACATAAAGGAACAAACTACTACATGTGTTATTCAAAGTTTGAAGAGTTGGTGAAAAGAAGATTGCTTCCAAATGAGGACCATGGATGGAGATAAATGAAGGAACAATATAACACAGGTAAGTGGTGGCCATGGAGACTACCAGAGAAAGGCACAGTGATGAGGTACTCAGCATGCATGGAAGCATGCTTGAAGAGAAGCTTGTAGCTAGAAGGTAGGAAGGCACTGCTAAAAGGTTATAGCTAGGCATGAAGATGTACCACATGGAAAATTGTGAAAAGGGTCAATTAATGAGGAATGTTGGTAGGTGAAGGAGCAATAAATGCACCAAATTTTTGAAAATCTATATAAGGAAGGGATACGAGTTCATTCTTACCATTGTAAATCACAAAAATTTGAAAGAGCTAAGTGTGACCAAGCTGAGCGAAGAGTATTGAGGTGTGAAGAGTGTGAAACCAGACATGAGGAGTAGATTTTGTGCACAGGAGAAGCTTACGTCCCCATTGGTGAAGGGTTTGAGAAAAGAGAGCATTTGAAAGAGCTAGAGCTATGGCACATGATTTCAACTAGGGCACATGGATTCAAGCTAGGGTTTGAGGTTACACATTGCAGAAGCTAGAAAATGAGCATTTGAGGATAGAAAGTTGTGATTTACAGATGGCACCAAAGAAAGCACCTGTCATAGGAGAAAAAGGGAAGAAGAAGGTGGAAGTGAGGTTGAAATTGCTCTCCGAGAGAAAATTTTTTAGAAATGTAATACCCAGAAGGCATAATAGTGGGACAAGAATGGGACTCTCATGTCTGCAAAATGCAAGATCAAGTGACTACAACCACCACACATCAGAGAACAAAAAAAAGGAATTAGATGTGTTATTGAATACAAAGACAAACAAGCACACAACCAGATATGTCGGTGTATGATGATGTGGGAGAGAAGATGCTAAAGTAGATTGGAGTTTATTAGTTGTATGAGCTCCCATACTTTTAAAGTATGAACCTTTGTACCAGTGGTTGATGAGCAGGGTACATGAATATTTCTTCTATTTTGTCGAGACGGGTAAGGATTACAACCACTCTTGATTTCCACTATAACAGATTAAGGGGCACATGAGTGGACCTAAATAGTGACTTAATAGATAAAGCAACCATCTTGGAGATCGTGAAAGGAGTTAGGATACACAAAGGTCCACATGGAATGGATATAGATAAACTAAAGAAGTATCCAGGTGGTACAAGAAGCTGCACATCTGGTCACCAAATTAAATGATCAAGAAAGATGGTCCCAGTGAACACAATGTGGCTACACATTGCAAGGAAAATGTCATAGGGAACAATATACAACATAGTAGGCTACATTATGGACACAATCATCGAGGAAGTGTGCATATGTGAGAAAATCAGTTTTGGTGTTGTCCTATTATCCTTAGTATTTTTGAGATCGAGTGCCTGATGGGATGAAAGAACAAGATCTAGGAGTACCCCATGCGAATAAATCCTTAGTGAAAGATTTGAGAAATACTTATGTGAAGGGTCAATGAGTGGGCCATTCAAGTAGAGGGTGGAGATGTGGTATGACAAGGCTCCACATGCATTTGAAGAGGAGTGGCACATCCCCAAGGATTTACCTTTAGTGGTGGGCAAGGAATTCCAGTTCATAGTATATCAGAACTTTTACATCATGTGGTTTGTGATGAAGGATGGTACTTGGAGCCCTTGGTGTAAGCTTTCATATGCCTTCACAACATGTTACTTCTAGGTAGTAGTCCATCGGTTCAACAATGCGATGACACTTGAACTTTGTTGCAGACAAGGTAGACTGTGACTACCACACACCGCAAGACCTATGTGTATCTAGGGAAGACTACCTACATAGAGAGGATGAATTTCAGATGTGATAAGCATGAAGCCCATGAGTTTGGTGATTGGAGATAGTGGGGCCATGCTTATCTACCTTCATCTCAAGCCTAAGTTGGAGGGAAACAAATATGTGGAGAACAAGTTCATGCTCCCAGGGCCACCTAAGGGAAAGCATACAATGGAGAATGTACCAGCTCCAAATCCCACTAAAACTATAGAAGTAGATGATGAAGAGGAAGAGCATGAAGATAGTGGTGGCTTGGTGCATAGGGATGAAGGCAGCCCTCGAGAAAAGGTAGAATCTTAGCGCACAAGTACTCCACCCCATAACATAAGAAGAAGGGGATGAATAATTGGAGGTAGGAGTAGACCCTAGGAATGCCACTTTAAGAGGGTGTTTAGAAAAACAAGGACTCAAGGTGCTACTCCCAATCGGTATGAAGATCACCGTGACTCTCTCCATAGAAGGAGACAACTGAAAAGAGAAGGAGAAAATTGAAGTTGGATGAGGAGGTGGAAAGAGTCTAGGAGAGCACGCCCAAATCTCCTACACCACCAGAGGATGTGGAAGAGCCAAAAGATGAAGAAATGAAAGATGGAGATGTGAAGAATGAAGGAGAAGGAGTAAAGGAAGGAGAGACAGAGAAAGATACTACTCAAAACATTGAAGATCCAGCTCCAAATCTTGGCGCACCTAGTTCCTAAGGGGCCAAGAAGTAAAAGGAACAAGTGGAGAGTTTATTGTTCCATCTTTGGGCTATGTTGAGGACACAAGTAAAATTTTCCATGCCCATTTTAAAGCACAGGTGAGCCCCAAGGAGTTATATGGATGGGAGCTGATGGATGAGGACATGGCCACCATGTACACATGAAAGCAACTATCTTGGTCTATGCACACACACATGGATGAGCCAGACTTTGACATATGCGAAGAATCCTATGTGTCAAGAAGGTTGAAGAAGGCACCTCAGGCTAGACATATAACCATAAAACCCACTATTATGTCTTGATGAGAAGGTAAGTAATGCCTTGGTAAAGGTATCTACGAGGTGGCATGGAGGAACATAGACAAATCAGCCACTATAAAGGCACTGAGAGAAGAGATCAAGGCCAAGGATGCAAAGATCACATGCTTAAAATAAGAAAAGGACCTAGAGAAAAAAAAATAATGGGGTTCTTATTGGCATGGCAGAGGAGATCGGGATCATGTCCTCCAAGAAAGACCACACTTAGAGCCCAAGGTACCCAAAAAATTTCCCTTTGGCTATGCACTATGTGTGTACTTTGAGTTGATATGGTGCTTGAAGAGGGACCAGTTAGGATGCCATAGCACCAAAGACCCTGAATAGAGGTAGAGAGAGGGAAAAGGTTGCAGTGATTAGAAATATTTCATCATACGAGGGGTTGCTTCAAACTCTGTGGGAGGAGCTGAAGAAAGCGGATCAAGCATTGAATATCTGTACAACTCTGAAGAGTCATCAAAATAAGGACAATGGTAGAGGAAAATGAAGTCCTAAAATCTATGAAGGATGAAACATTAGGGCACATGGAGAGAGGTAGTGGTAAAGAAAAAGTGTGAGGCCCTTACAGTGGCTCAGAGCCCCATAAGAATAGGTTGGATGAACTAGGAAAACTCATAGCGTAGAAGATGGATCTGTTGGAAGGGAGAATGTCTGTAATGGCTAACATTATGTTAGTATTACAAAATGAGAAGGGAGAAATTACACATGATGAGTTAGAGTCTATTGTAGTGAATATCCCAAAAAAGGTAGAGGCCACTGTGAGTGAGTGGTAGACATTAGAGGCAGAAATAAAGGAAGAATATCCAGAACTCATTCTTCCAGTTGAAGTAGAGGGTGATGCAAAGTAAATACTTATTCTTTGTATAGAAATTATTTTACATTCTTTCCATTACTTTATTCTTTATTATTCGAGGAGTAGCCATTTTCGGGGGGCAATGTAGTTTAGTGTGGGGTAATGTTGAGTGATGAAAGTGGAATACTTAGTAGAAGGCACACATAAGGTTCATGAGAGAACAAGGTGCATAGTCAAAGTGTGGAAGGATAGGGGAGAACACACGCATGAAAGATAAGGGTGGATTCAGGACTTATCCATTTTCACATGAGCGGGATATTTTTAGAGATAGCATGCAGAGCACATAAAATGGGAAAGACTTGTGTGACATGCATCAACTATTTTTTTGGAAGAGTGGCTACTAAGCACTTTCATAGGGTGTGGGCTAAGAATAGATTTTACTACCAGTTAACTAGAAGAGGTCTATTGTTAGTGCACTTGCATGTGTGGCTGTGATTGTAAAGGCGCATGGCTATTTTCAGCATGTGACCTATTTTTGGAGTTATGCAAGTGGTGAAGGGAAAGACCCCACCCTTATAAATATGTAATGATCTTGTAGTAGTATAGGGATAGTGTGAGAACTAATTACTACTAAAGTTATGTTGTCGATCGATGCGCACATAAGCTATGGTATTACCTATTGTAATGAGCTTATGTGTATTTATCATGTTTAATATAATGGAGTGTATTGGCTGAATTAGAGTATTAATCTTGAGTATAATTGGTTCTTGCATGCCTGATTTCATTATGGTTATAATTTAAATCTGTTACTCTATAGATCTAGATTTGAACATTGTGCCAAAGTGCACCTAGGCTTTTATTGGTAAATTTTAGGATGTATCATTATCAAGGCCACCCGAGACACCTAAAGGGAAAAACAAAATAAGAATGAGATGGTGGTAGGAGCAATGAAGCATATGTGGTCATTATATGACCATCAGTAGAACTCCTTAAGAATTTCTCAACTCATCCCTTAAACATTCAAACCCATGGAATCGATGCAACTAGATGATTATTCTATCAATGTTGTAGCAGTTAACCTTTCTGAGTTCTAGCCTCAGGATAAGGTCAAATTAATGAACGAGATAGTGGTGGTAGTCACTAAAAACTATCTAAATCTCGAAATCAGCTGAAGAAGGAACAATCTAGCCTTCGGAGGGAAGAGGCCATCTGTAGCTAACCATGAGGCTGAGATAAAGTCCAAAGGCAAAGAAATCAACTAGCTTCTCAAGGATTTGAAGGAGCCCCATCACAAGAGGCCCTTGCAGCTTCTCAGGTAGAGGCTAAGACTCTAGCAACCAAACTCACCACATCTAAGGCCTCGATCATTTCACTTATGCAAGAAAAGGAAACACTTCAACACATGGCTGATTCAAGCAAGGTGGAGGTGGTGACCATCCAAGCCAAGTTGTGTGTTGTCGAGGTGGAAAAGGGAAACCTCCAAAAAATCTTAAATCATCTAGAGGACACGGTCAAAGACTTGACCCACAAAATGGGAAACAATCCCAGAAGGGGGGAATTGTAACATTAGTACAGGAGCTATATGCTTCCTATTATGACTAAATTTCCACTAAGGCAATGGATTTATCCCCACACTTGGATTTATATCTGATGCTTAGGGATTGTGCTCTAATGTGGAAACCACAACTTCCACCATCACCAACACAGTGTCCGCCAAGGTCCTAAATCAATGCTCTTGATTTAGAAACTTTATGATGCTTCAGAATCTACCCTTTAAGGGGTAGGGATTACTGACATGTGGTTAATCATTGTGAAAATAAATGAGATTATAATTTGTAACAGGGCCTCCATCAAGTTCCAGAATCTCTTGGTGCATCTCCACCATGGAATCAAAGAGAGGAAGTAGAGCATCAATGAACTAGTTCAGTTAGGCTTCCCTTCCCCCTTCCCTAATGATTCTACAATCCTCGCAAAGGACCAAATTCAATAGCTCCTAGTTGTCAAATGCCAAGACAAGACTATCTTTCAGTATTTAAAGGAGAGCTCAAGTGTTGCAGAAGTGGAGGTGATTCTAAATCCTATTGTATAATTAGATTTTCACTTACACATAGTAGTACAAAACCTCCAAAAATCTCACATAAGGAGATAATCGAGCTAGATCGAGCCTTCCAGGCCTTGCAGAGAAGGACCTATCCAATGGAAGTGGAATGGATTGATATCAAGTTTCCTTACATTAGCTCTAAGTGGCATTTTGTGAGCCATGTTTTGATTTTTGAGACAATAGGATCGTCGTGTACTTTTATGACTAGAACGGAGTCCCTAGGTGATTTTCCATAGTTGTAGAGTTTTTTGCATAAAACTCTTTTGATCATCATATTTTTTCACCCCGACCCTTATTTCTTTTGTCCACTCAAGCTTGAAATCAAGTAAGTATAAAGTGAATGTGGAAGGTTTCCATGTGTCTCGTTGGCATAGTCGGGGCATGGAGAAAAAGAGAAAGGGATCTCACACTTGTTTCATGATTTCCATGTGTCCCAAGCTTGATAAATGTTACCCGATAGGTTGAAAATTAAAAATCATAGCAAGAACGTGCAGGGCCTCCATGTGTCACCGAGTTGTAAATAAAGAAAAAGAGGAAGACTTCCCAAACTAGAACACTCTCACCACATGTCTCTCAGGAAAAAATTGGAAAACCGAGTCCTAGGAAAGACTCTCGAAAAGAGTGCCTCGCTTCCACATGGTGCAAAATAATCATCACTAAATCAAAGAGTTCCAATTGGGAGAATTAAAGAAAAACACAAATATCTCAATAGGTAGTTGAGATATTGACCTAGAAAGAGAAGATCATGTAAGAAAATTGAATGTTGCCAGTAGAAGCTTTGATTCCAGACATTGAAGCAAGAGCCACGAACATCTATAAAAGGACGTCTAATCTAGGAAAGGAAGAAGGATATTTTTAAGAAAAATATACAAAAGTTACAAAAGATATTCAAGGTTCATTTTTTGTAATAGCTAGCCTTAGCAAGACTCCATTATACAAGGAAATTGTAATTTGTGCCACTTCAGCCTTATGTATCATTTTCTCTATAAATAAGAGTCCTTTTTCTATGCACTTTGGATTTCATATTTTGAGTCTTTCTTTTCTAGCTAAGTAGTTCTAGATAATTTAAGAAATCTATCGTGTTATGCGCCCTTGGGTTTTAACTTATCTATTATCTGTGTTTGTCATGTGTTTCATCTCCTCGGATTTTGATAAATCTAAGGTGTTTCTAAAAATAGGTGGATCATGCTTTAAAGCTCTTCAAACTATTTTAGATAATCTCCCTGGGTATCTCTCCATCTCTTTAGGATCTATTCTGGTGCATCACCTTAGTTTTTTTACATTTATTTTAAGCTTTCTCCTAACCCTATCCCACACTAGAGAAGAGCCAACTTCTTTAAAATCAAGGTTACCTTAGGGCACATGTCCTACTAACCTAAGGTATCCAACAACTCTAATAGTTCATCTACAAAGATAATCATCAACATCTACATCTTAGAGGGGGAATTTAAGTACAACTTCTTATTTGGCCAACCTTGGATACATGCCATGGGTTGTGTTCCTTTAACCTTACACCGCTATGTAAAATTTGAACATGAAGGACATAACTATACCATTCCAACTGACCCTTCACCATTCAAAACCTATAACATGTTTTATAGACCTAATGATGTCCTTATACTAGTTAAGGCACCGTCCACCACCACCACCTCTCCTTCACCCACAGCCCCTTCCACCAACATTGTCTCTACCTCAGCTACACCTAAATCTTCTATTACCACTATCGTTATATCCTTTGTAGCTAACCCATCCACTAACCCATCTAATTATTAACCAACCAATTATTCTTCTTCCAATTATTCATCCATTTCTACTACCCATTTACCAACTACCGATCCCTTAGAAGGTGGTTTCAACATCTCACTCTAGGGAGAGTATTTCCTATACAACATTGACACATTCCTTACTCCTCAAGAGTATGGTAACCTTCACTAACATCCTCATTATGATCACTACATAGGTGAGGTTTTCCCTTATAGTTATCCCTACCTTCGTACCAACTTAACATATGGGGGACTTGATACTTCTACCTACTCACCCAAGCCACCTTCCCAAATGCGACCATTTTCATCTGACCTTTAATATCTCACCAACCACCGCTTCACCCACACCTTCCTCCATCGTTTTGCATGGAAGGGTTTTGGATTTAGTTTCTATGAAT
The DNA here is from genome assembly GCA_018340775.1 of Taxus wallichiana var. yunnanensis. Lineage (NCBI taxonomy): Eukaryota > Viridiplantae > Streptophyta > Pinopsida > Cupressales > Taxaceae > Taxus > Taxus wallichiana. Next base: position 221,353,949 of record CM031236.1, on the reverse strand, counting down.
AGGGTCATCATACTGTCATCCCATGCACCACATGTAAACATAAAGACCAAGTGGTATTGGCTTTTCTGAACCATCTTATAAGAGAGCATATGTTGAACACATTGAGGACAACAACCTTCTTTCATCTCATCTACAAACTTAACCACATTCACCTACGAGTCTATGGATCCGAAACCATTCCTCCTAACTTTTTTTCATGAACACCATTTCCTAGGACCTTTGACTTATCAATGACATGACAAGGATCCCTCTTCTCTTCCCTTCCTATATCCCGACATGATCAATGACAATATACCTTCTATTAACATCGCTTCAATGTTAAGATGATGAGTCTATTCTCACCTACCTTGGTGTAGAATATTCTTATATTCACTAGTCATTACCTTCTGAGACACAAACCATGTTAAATGAATCAACCATAAAAATAAATATTAACACTCGTGGATGACCCATACATTTTAAAGAAAGGCCAATCTTTATATGCTACTCTGAACAGAAGCTTTTACCTCATTCCTCTGAGATCATAGAAATTATTTTGCTTGGTCCTATACTAATATGCCTAGTATTGACCCAAAATTGTGGTCCACAATATCGTAACCATTCCTAAAGTCAAACATGTAAAACAAAATCTGTGGAAAATGCATTCTCTCATTTCCCTTCTTATCAAAGAAGAACTCCAGTGCCTTCTTTCAGTTTCCTTCATCCTACCCATTGATTATCCTCAATGGATCTCTAACATCATTCCTGCCACAAAAGTGAAAGGGGGACTCCATATTTGCATGGATTTCCATGACCTTAACTTAGCTTTCCCTAAAGATGACTTTCCACTACCTAGTATTGACCAACTAGTTTATCTTAACATTGATCATGAGTTTATCAACACAAAATCACTCTATCAACACAAAATCACCTTCATGACTTTAGGGGACCTTTTGCTATTGATTCATGCCCTTTTCCTTAAGAACATTGGTGATACATATCAATGGGCTATGACTTATATATTTCTTGACATCATGCATCGCATATTGGAAGATCACGTTGATGATCTACTTGTCAAATATAAACACCGAGATGAACACCTTACATTCCTTAAGATCATATTTAACCGTCTCATCAAGTACTTTGTTTGCCTTCAACAAAAGAAGTTTGTCTTTACTATTCTTCCCAACAAACTCCTTGGTTTTATCATTTATTTGCATGGCATAAGTTAACCCCGCTAAAATCAAGGCTATTCTCAAAATTCCTCCACCTGCTAACCTTCTTCAACTGTGTAGTTTGCAAGGAAATTTGCAATCTATTTGTCATTTTATTCTATAGCTTTCAGACCGCTACCACCCATTTCATCATCTCCTCAAAAATGATGTTTCCTTTAAATGGGATTATGAATGCCATAAATCCTTTGACACCCTAAAACAACATCTCCTCTAACTACTTGTGCTCATTCACCCTAAGGATGAACAACCATTTTACCTTTACATTTCTCCTACTAATCATTCCTTGGGTGTTATGCTCACTCATCGCAAAGAGAAACACAGGGAACAAATGGTTTACTACATTAGTTGTATGCTTATAGACTACAAAACTAGATATACCCCTATCAAAAACTCTACTTAGACTTAGTTTTGTCACCACTAAATTGTGTCATTACCTACTTAACCACAAAACATTCATTGTCACCAATACAGACCCCTTATATTACATGTATGCCAAGCCTTACCAACAACAATGTGTTGCACGTTGGCTCATGCTTCTTGCAAACCTAGAACTCAAATTCATCCATCAATTTTTTTCAAAGGACAAACCATCACTAACACACTTGTAGATGCACCTATCTCTGGTAATCAATCCTCTAACTTTTATTTCCCAGATGAATCCATTATTACCCTCTCTTTGGATGATACCTTTTACCAGATGACCTTATCCTTTGATGGTTCCAAATGTCAAAGTGGGGGTGGTGTTGGAGTTATCCTCATTCCTCTTGATAGTGAGACTATGCCATTATCTTTCAAACTAGATTTTGATTTTATTGAAAATATCACCCAATATAAAGCACTTATATTAGGCCTTCAAACTACCATTGCCTTAGATGTTAAATCAATTAATATCTTTAGCGATTCTCAACTAGTTGTAAACCAAGTTAATGGTATATACTAGTTTCATAATGAGATACTTCAAAAGTATAAGCATCATGTTAACACACTTTTGACTACCTTTGACCATTATGAACTTCAAACCACCTCGCATTCTACTAATACATTTGTAGATACCATGGCCTACCTTGCTTCTCAAATACCCACTTCTCCCTCCAACTCAAAATATTTTTCATAGTAAAAAGGTTGTAATCACCTTCCTATCTATTTCGAGATGTCAACCTTGTCAAAACCATTGAAAATGACCCCCATAAACTTTGGTATAAGCAGTTTGCTAACTACCTTTCCCTTTCCATTTTTCCTCCAGATCTTACTCATAATGGACAATGATCCTTTCTCAAAAGTGTCTCTTTTTATGTCATCGTGGGTGTTCTTCTTTATAGGCTTTGATGGCATCCTCTTACGATGCATTAAAGTTTTGAAATTCCTTACACCATCAAGGAATTTCATGATGCAATTTTTTGGAGGTCACTTCAATGGTTTAGTTATCATTAAATGCATTATCTATGTGGGTTATTATTAGCATACGTTAAACCGTGATAATTTTGATTATGTCAAATGTTGTGTGAAGTGCCAACAACATGTTAATCTTCATCACACACTTAGTCATGCCTTATAGGTCGAATGAGACTTTTGGGCTTTCTCAATGGGTTTGGATCTTATTAGAGAAATAAATCCTCATTATTCCCAATGTCATCAATTGATTATTACCACTTTTGAATATTATACTAAATGGGTAGAATTCATACCTCTTATTTCTACAAAAGCTAAGAAAATATGTGAATTGTAACATTCCCATTTTAAGACTTTAGAAACAAGGGAAATTTTTTTGCATAATGTTCTTTGTTATAAATTAACATAATTTAAAACACACATTCATATCCAATCAATCTCAAAACAAAATACCATATGCAGCTGTAAATGACTCAGTGAAACACCTATCTCTCATTTCATGATTCAAAGATCATACCAATCTCTCATGTTAACTCTATTATCTATATACCATGTATACTTGGTTCTTTTACCCTTTTAAAGGTATCAAGTGTTATGTTTAAGAGGCCTATCTGAGTATCTATTACTGATATTCATCTGAAATCCCACTTCTTAAACTAGGTGACATAGGAAAATGCAACCAACAACTTGCAATACTTTGGCCAAAGATTTTAAACATATTATTCATGTTTATATTCCTAGACGACATACTCATCAATGAAATACGTCCTTCATCCTACTTGATATGTTATATAGAATGGACTTCACTACTTCTGTTAGTCTACTTGTTCAAGGTTTAACCCTAGCTAAGGTTAGCAACATGGCCTAGTGTGGAGGACTGCTTATGGTGACTAAGGGTATTTAGACATACTCAATCAACTTATGTCAATTGGGCATGTCTATTTATCCTAAGTCAATGTGAGTTGACCTCACACTAGGTCATGCCCTTATCCCTACCTAGGAAGAATTGTGATCAAGTCAGATTTTATGTTAGTCTAGATGAACAAACTCGAAAGGGTGTTGAAACATGTCAACTACAACACAATATCCTCGTGAAGACCCTAGTCTTCCCAAAGGTACTGCCCTGTACAGTTGGTGTGTGTCAACATCCATATGAGGTTTCCTCATCTGGGAAAACATACCTTTTATAGAAATTTAATGACTTATTAATTATCTCATTACAGATTAATTACAGTTACCCTACCAAGCAACTAGGTTCATTGAACATTAGGGTTCCAAGTTAAAAATACAATTAGAAGTAGGTATGTAGATACATCTCGCTCCTAATAATTTCATAAGTTATGTTTTTATACCATTAACATTATGATTTATATTTTACATAATAGATCCAACACACATTAAAGAGATGTTTTCTTACTTACTTACCCAAACCTTAGCTTACTTAAGTTATGAGTAAGTTCTTTTTATATTAGACTTCAATGGAATGAAGTCTAATCCCATTTATTTTCCTTTCCTACATTCCTATTTTGTTTAAGGAATTCTTCAAGAGAAATAACACCTTCTACTATCCAAGGTTAACATTCAAGTTCATTCCCAAAATGTCTTAAGACAAGTCTATGATTAATTACATGGTAGTTGTCTTCCATTTTCCTTATAGAGGGTTAATGTTCATTTGAAACCTCATAGTTCATTATAAATTAACATCAAGTTTTATCTTCATTCAAACATTTAAATTAAACATAGTCATAGTGTTATAGTTGGATAACCATGCAAGAATGACAACTTACTAAGTTGTATTTTCACTAGAGAGGGTAGCACATATAGCACCCCGAGTCTCTATTCAATCTATTTATAGTCATTTTTATACCCTTAGACCAATAGTCTAATCCCATGCACATCATCCTATCACCTAGCGGGCGTTGGGCTCTCACCCGAGGCATGGGTGGGTGCTTCGAGCCTCTCCTTTATGTGAGTCTTGTGAGAATGTATCTCTATGCATCATTCTAAGAACCTAGAATAAGTTATCATCTCATTGCATCCAGAAAAGAGATATAACCAATAACATATGGAAATGGTTCATACATAAAGGAAATGCATAAGGATTATACTCATGAACACATATATGATTTATAACATTGCCTTGCATTCATATTAACATGTTCAATAATGACATTACATCCCTTGAAGTCATAACATATCCTCATATAACAATGCAGAGCCAAGTCATGCATTAGAACTACATTATGCTCACCACATTGCAATCCTTGAATACAGACTCATCCCTCTAAGTGTGACATCAATCCTATATTTTCCTAATCCCAACCCATGGTATTTCTGCAAAGTTTTTCCTCCTTTCCAGTACTTCCACTCTCTCGGATGACTCCATGTATATCCCTTTTTGTTATCTCAGTGCACCTTAATATATAGCTTTCCTTCATCATTATACCTTCTAAGGTAGCAGATCGATCGCCAACCTGTCCAAGTGGTCTTCTAATGGAGCATGCCTCCTTTGATCTAATATCTTTAGCCTATGCAATGATGTTCTTCTAGATCCTTCCCTCACATGCATGGAATATTCTCTTTTTTATCCTTCAATCGCCAGGATGGAACCTTATCCACTCCACATGCTAGAAGGGTCACGCTTTTCTTGTGTGCTTCCTGGGACACCAAATATGGATAAGTCCAAAACCCATCTTGCCTTACACGTGCATGCTATGTGTTCTACAAAAACCTTGATAGAACCCTTCCATGTGCACCTTCAATCCCACACGTCCTTCTTCAATGGTCTTGCGTGCCCACATGCCTTGTTGTACTTAGCCAATATTTTGGGGCCCAACATCACCCCACACTATGCCTTTTCTCCGTCCTTGGAAACACTCTTCAAATAATAAAGAATGATGGGCTTCTTACAATGGTTAGAAAGAAAGAATAAGGGAATGAAGAACTAGGAGAAAGAATAAAAGAATGGGGAACTTGTTTATTGTTGGAGGAGAGGGAAATCCTTCCCTAGTTCTACCTCTAACTTCTCCCAAGTGTCGACCTCGTATTGAGCTTGCTGACAGAGGTCACCCATCAGGTGCTCACTTCTTCAAAACTCATATCCTCCCCTTTGGTGCTTATGGTGATAACAACACTATTCAATTTCTTTCCCAATTCTTCAAGGGCATCCATCATGCGGGTGATCTAGGGGTATAGTTCCTTTAACTAGATTTTGATCAAGCCTCGCAAGGTCTCGATTTCTTCTGATTTCTTCTCCACCTCAACCAAGATCTTATCTCTCTCTTCTCTATTCCCTTATTTTTCTCTTGGAACTCCTTGAGTTCCATCTCATGGGTGGAAACCAAGATACTTACCACTCTATCCCTATAAGTGCAGGTTTTCATATGCAACTTCGAACTTACATGGCAACCTTTACCTCTATAAGGAACTTAGTGTATCAAACCACAATATCAACAACCTTCATCTTGTTTTCTTTCTCCTAGTATGCTTGTGCATCTTTTATAGATTCTAAAGGAGGTGGTCACCACTCCATTGTGAGATTGTGCATTAGATCCTCTAGACATTGCAAGGATGATTCATACTTCTAACCGGGTGGATCTAAATCGGAAGTGCTTCAAGACAATTACATCTATAATCATCTCCACCTTCTTGGAGACCTCATGCACCTTAGCTTTTTCTTCCTTCAACTCACACCTCAGCTAAGCATTGATCATCTCGTCTTGTTTTAGGTCCTTGCTCTTCTCCACAAGCTCCTTCTTTTTCTTCTCCAATTCCTCCTCCAGGGATCTCACTCTATCATTTCTCCCTAATAATTTGGCCTCAATTTCAACTAAAACCTTGTTAAGTGCGTTACATACTTGTTCATCTAATAGTTGTTGAGTGTTTACAAATAGATTTATCCCTTTTTCTTATGGAACCTTCAATGGTTCTCTCGACTTATGGGTAAGTGCAGCAAGTTGGGGGACAAAAATGGGTCATAAGTGGATGTCATATTGCAAATAACAACATAATATCAACTTGTAGTGATTATTAGCAATGCATACACTCAAAATTAGAAAAAATTATTTCAATATGAATCATAGCATCTAGAATCTAGTTTCTAAACTACTAATTTTTTAAAAAAATAGACAAGTTTAGCTATATTAAACACTCAAAATTCAATGACTTGGTATTTTTTTAAAACACCTATAATATTGAAGTTTGTTTTCCCATGATTTGGATGACCAAAAATTGACATATATATTTTTCCTTTGGTGAGAATTTAGATTCTGCTATCTATCTTGGGATAGATTTTGTTTTGTATTTTTTTTGAGCAATATTTTCTTTTTGATGATTTTTTCTCGTGAAAGTGGTCCAAAACATAAAGAACACATAGCACTTTCCGTTTGCCCACCATAACTTCATCAAAAAATATTGAAATAATTTTTATTTATTTTTTAACATGTATATAATTTCACCATAGTTGGGATGGTATAAGTTTTATCACATTGTGACAAGTGAAACAAAATTTGGAGTCTTAAACGTAGACATAAACATTCACGGGAAAAAGTGTCTTAAAGACCTACTATTAGTAAAAATTATAAAATGACATTCATGCTATTCTAGTCACTTTAAAATAAATATTTCTACAAATATAATAGTCTCCCATATGCGATGGTACCATTTTTATGACATATTTTTGACTTTTTGGCATGGTTCAAGTCCGTGGAAGACTAAATTTGATGTTTTGTTGTTTTTGACATAAAATTTAGAATTTGATGTCCACTTAATTGTCCCCCAACTTACTGCACTTACCCTTACCTCAAATTTTGGTTCATCCACGTGGGACTCAAATGCCCAAGATAGCATCTTTCTTTTCTATGGGTACGCACCTTCTTCATCAAATATGACATATTTAGGAGTTTCTCTGTTGGTACGGTGCTTTGGAAGCATGCGCATAGTACCTTACTAGGATCATCAATGTATCCCATTCCCTACCCTTGTTCCACCACTATGCCTTTCCCACCTATTCACATATCTTTTGGGAAGCTCACTACCAATTTGGGATCTCCACCCATGTTATCATACTCTTTTCCAATGCTCTCTTATTTTATCTCCTTTATGATCTTGTTCGCGCTCTGCTCCAACTCATGTTCTACAAACTTCTTCATGAATCCTACCACTTCTCTCTCCATGGCTTTCTCTACTTCCTCCTTGGTAAGACTTGGGGTTCTTTATTTCTTGGTGCTTACTTATTTTCTCACCCCCTTTCCTTGAGCCTCAGCTTCTTCCTCCTCATTCTTCTCCTCATCTTCTTTGTTATACCCCTCTTCATCTCCTTCCTTCACGAGTCATGCACATCATATACTAGATGGTCTTCACCTCCTTTAGACTCATCATCATCCTTGTCACCAATGTAGGCATCTAAGCTCTCTATCTCTTCTAAGTTTTCCTCATCCATCACCTTCTGCTTCTTCCTTACTAAAGATTCCAAGACAAGAGATTCTTATTTTTCTTTCTCCTTGATAGGTGATTTATTCATTGGTGATTCCTCATGGGTGAGGTGCTCTTCATGCTCCGAAACCTCTTCTTCTCGGGGTCTTTCCATTGATAGGAGACTTCTTTCTCTACACATAAGTGCTAGGCTTAAGCAACTACTTGTGCGTGCCCACCAATTGTGCACTACTTGTGCATGCCACCAATTCAACGTAACCTTATTTCTTCCCGGTTCTTCCGGAATGGAGACATCATTTCCAAATATGCAAATTTTTTAAAACTTTGGTCTTATGCAAAGGTATTTCCTTATTGTAGTCCTTCAACGATTGGCGACATGATTTGTTTCATCATTCAAACTTCCCCGGGAGACATACTTCTCCACGTACACACACTTTTTAGGTACATGAGCTTTTGGCATAGCTCACTATGGTCTTGGTCTACCTCACTAAGGTCAAAACTTAGTATTTTTCCTTCTTTGAACCTATTAACCCTTACTTGCAATTATTGCACAATAAAGGAGAAGGGCAGCTTGCACCATGGGCCCTGAGTCCCATTTGTCAAAGTAAATCTGCCAATGCAAAATGTTAGAACACTATAAATTCTTCTTCTCCATCCACGAGTGTGGGCGACTACTCTGGGATTCTCCACTCTACCCCGAATGCATCACGCATTTGTTTATACCACTTCTCTAAGCATGCCTTGTGAGCGGTTGTCATGGTTTCACAAGTTTATTTTTCAAATCTCTTTGTGGGAGAGGGATCCTCATATGGATACTCCCAAAAAACTTTTCATCCCATATGACACTCCAATTTCTAAAAAGACAATGGTGAGGAGGATATTGCTAAATAATATCTTCTCTCCCTCCTATGCGCTACTTATGATCTCATCCATGATGAAAGCGTATAAGTTATAGATGGTTCCCTCTTATATCTTCCGGCATACATTTAGCCATGCCTTGTTCACTTACGTCCATCATTCCTGATCATTGAGCTTGGTCACCAAGTGCGTGGCCATCCTCATAATAGGGTTTGGTATCTTTGCGATGTCAAAGTATCATGAACCCTTCTTGTATTCATATGCTATTACAGTCTCCTTGATAGCCTCCTTATTGCTCAGATCATCATCTATACTTTCTCCTTCACAAATAAGGCTTGTGAACTTGGATATCAGTTGTGGTGTTATGTGCATCTTGTGCCCTACAAAATAAAAGTGATCCTCATGCATGTGTGACATCAACCATTGATAAAGGTGCACAGGCTTACCAAAGTAAGGCAACTCATACAGTTGCAACAATCCTACCTTCTCCAATTTAACCTTCACCTTGTCGTTGTATATGGGCATCCCATCTAGTGTCCTTTTATTAGTTGGGAAGACCAAATCTAACGTCATTTCCTTCTCAGTTGTGCTCATGTAATGGTTATAATTGCTCATAGTCATTTTTCTTAGATGTGACACCCATTCCTTTCCTAGCAATACTCCATCTTGGTATTGCATTTCTGCGTACCATTTTTGGTTGGAGATTATGAAGGTATTTTTTTCTTTCCTTTTCCCTTGCCCTTCGTTTTCTTCATTGAAAGGGTTACTTTCTTAGGTGTCATTTTTTTGTCAAAATAAACTATGAACTCCACTTGAAAGCTCAACTCCTAGAATAAATCCTTCTTTCTCCATGCCCTAGCTGCCAAACCCTAACTAAAAAAACCTTCCACAAGATAGCACACCAAAAACAACCTTCTCTCATGCCCATGTACTCCTTCCTCTAGTTTGTAGATCCACTCTAGTCACACACTCAAATTCTTAGGATTCTTCTTCCTTCGCAAAAATTTCTCTCTAGATGCCCTAGTTTGCAAAAGCACTTCAACTTCATAATAGCAAGATAGAATAATGACTTACTCGACCTTGTATTTATAGATTTTTCTTCCCTCTCGGCAATAAATGTTATGCCACCTACCAACATACTTTAACATTAAATGTGGATTTTTCCACTAAGCTAACTTTAAGCACCATTACCCATGCATCCAATCCTACACTAAAAACCATATACAACCTTTTGTCCACAAAAATACAATCTGAACGAAGAATCTTACACGTAGTTCTACATATCACTAAAGGAACTTCTTCTATCCTTTACCTAATTTTTTCCTTCGCATACCTCATGTTGTTCCTGCACTCTTCATCCTTTATACTTGATCTTTGTTACAGCCTTCTTGACACCATAATTCATCATCCATTATTTCCTTATGTGCTTTCTCAACCTTACGTGCTTCCTTCTACTTGGGCCACTCAACTTGTATTATAGGCCTATACTTTTCTTGAATTTACTCCACCCCACACTAAAACAGATGTGTGGTCCTTTGAACATACAAAACCTTGGAAAAATGATGTGGTTACTGGCACACAAGGTACAAAATGAAACACATAAAGGGAAATTCTAAGCTAACTAGAAACATTACCCTTATTACAAACACCAAGAAGACTTATTTATAGTAGGGCTTCACCTACTCCCATTGAAATGACCTGTAATCTCATCCCATCTAGTGTTTGTAATTGGCAAGTGCTGAATCAAGAATTTACAAGTTGATGTAGGGTCCCAACCAATGGACTTTCAACTTCCGAGGATGGTGTAGATACTTAGAATCATACAACAACACCATCTATCCAACCTTAAACTATTTGTTCTGATATGATGATCATGCCATGCTTTTTTTTCTTGCCTTTTATGTCATCTTACTTCATCGAGCAAGTGATTACCTTTCATCTAACTTCATCAGCTTAGCATTCCTTTCTTCCAAGTGCTTTTTCATCATCTAACCCTCCTATGCACACTACATGTAGTGATGGTAACATGAATTCAACTGGTAAAACAGCCTTCATGCCAAACACCAATTGAAACAGTGTGGCCTTGTTCAACCTATTGTAGATTTTCCTATATGCCCATAGAATGGCTGATACTTTGTCATCCCAATATTTTCTTCCAACATCATAGATCTTAGTCAACATGTGACTTAGTATTTTTTAAATGCCTTAGCAATTCCATTCACTTGAGGGTGATAAGGGGTATTCTTGTGATGGGCCACCATAAATTTTACTAACAAATTCCTGACTATTTCATTGAGAAAATGTGTACCTCTATCACTTGTTAAACTTAAAGGATAACTATACCTATTTATTATGTTCTCCCATAAAAAATCTAGCAACTTCCATTGCCATGCAATCCTTTGTAGGCGTTGCCTCTACCCAACCTTTTAAGTAATCGGTGTGTAAGTAATGATATACTTTAAACTAGTCCTTCACACGGCTAGCAAAATTGGTTCTACAAAGTCGATTGCCCATTTTTAAATGGTTCAACACTCAAGTTATTGGTCACAAGGGCATTTCATCCCTCTTCGTAGGTTTTTCAAGGCGCTATAAATGGTCACAGGCCTTGCAAAACTTGATACAATCATGGTAGATGGTTTCCCACCAAAGCCCTACTAGTAAAATCTTCCACACGGTAGCATTTCCTGCACAGTGTCCTCTTGCAATCCCACCATGTGCTTCCTCCATAATTTCCATGCACTCATGTTCCAATACACATTGGTGTAGAACCTCATCATGACCTAAATTATATAGGTCTCCACTAATCAACATGTAGGGTGTGACATGTATTACTAACTACTTTCTCTCTAGAGCCTTCATCCCTTCTAGCGCTACACCTATTTTTGAGAACACTGCGATATCTTCCAAGTTTGAGGGCATGCGTTGTAACCTAAATAGTTGCACATATTGCATGGTATCCTCATTGCTCTACGCATCCTCCCCTAAGTTAATCCTTGATAAGTGGTCAGGTCCTGAATTACTTTTTCCTAGTTTTACAACCATTGTAAACTCAAATTCTTGAAATAATAGGACCCAACGAAATATGTGCCCTTGCAGAATAGGCTTTTTGACTAAGTAATTCAATTCCATCTAGTCTTTGTAGAATATAAATGGTGTTTCCAATAGATACTACCTGAACTTGTGTAGTGCATAGATCATTGATAATGCTTCATTCTCAATAGTTGTGTAATTTTGTTCTACTAACTGTGTCAACTTTCTACTTGCAAAACACAAGGGATGATCAAAAATTCCTTCTCTAGGTTGTGCTAATATTGATCTCATAGTTATCCTTAAGGAATTAACATGCACATGGAAAGGATTATCCCAATAAGGAAAAATAATTTGGACACCATGACAAGCATGTCCTTTAAAGTGTCAAATGCCTTCTGCTACACCTCTCCTCAATGAAAGGAACTCTTATGTTTTAGAAATTCCTCCAAGTGCATAGTGATCTTGGCTTACCCCTTGATGAATTTCCTGTAGTACCCCATATAACCAAGGAATCCATGCATTGCACTTTGACTAGTAGGCTCCCCTAATCCCATAATAACTATAAATTTTTGCGGGATCTACTAGTAAGCCTTCTTTGCATATAATGTGTCCTAACAAGGTTCCAAATGGAGTAGAAAAGAAACATTTCTTAATGTTGAGGGATATCCTTAACTTCCGACACCTCTCAAAATCATCCTAAAATTGTCATAGTGCTCCTTCACCAACCCATACATAATCTAGTCATCCAGTACACTTGAAGAAATTTATGGATGACATCCTAAAATGTTTGTACCACAATACGCGAGAACACAATAGGCACATTATTTAACCCAAAAGGAATAACCATGTAGTAAAACTTCCCCATTCAAAGGTGAAATTTTTCTCTCTAGTCTTCCTTTGCAATCTTAAATTGGTGATACCATGAGAACCCATCCGTGAAAGAGTATATTTCGTGTCCGACTACTCCTCTAAAATTTCTTTACTAAAGGGGGTTGGGAAAGGATCGATGACACATACTACATTTAGATCAATGTAGTCAACACAAATTCTTATCCTCCCATCCTTATTGATATTGATGACCATTGGGCTGATCCATTCTAATTTTTTTCACTACCTCAATGATACCAAATGTTGTCATCTTTTATATTTCTTCCTTGGCCTATACACAAAAATTTGGGTTCATCTGATAAGGCCTATTCCTTCAACTTGATCTTCATCTCCCCTAAGGAATGGTGGATTCCTTTGAGTTCATGGTACCCACGAGGGAAAAAATCCTGGAACTCACGCAACAGATCAATGACCTTTGAAACTTATTTTTCTGACCAATAGTCCTGTTGGTGGTGAATCGCAGCACCCCTGAATGTCTGCAACACGATGGGTTAAGACTCTCAGTACGATTGCATAACATGGAGCTTTTCCCAAGTGTGGGACCTTGTGAAATCGGAAAATCTCTCCTGATGAAGGCCAGTTCCTCCTCTGCTCGATGCACAAATAAAATGAAGAGGGTTTACTAAAAACCTAATCTAACTTGCCAAGGAGATAGGGTAATAAAATGCATAAAATAAAACCTAAACTACAAAGGTGATGCACCGAGGAATGAAGAACACTTGTCTTGCCAATAAACACAAACCATAAAAAACGCAATGCAAGATCATGCACAGATAACCAGATTCACAGTGAAAGATCAGGAGGATGCAAATGAACATAGAGAGGGTTGAGAATCATCCACAGACATGCATTAATTTTCTCCAAAGATTGATACAACACACTACAAAATGCCAAGAGGCAAAGTTGCATTACAGTTTCAAATGGGAGGTTTTTACTCCACAAGTTCACCTGCCAAAGAGAAGAAGGGAGGCAAAAAAAATGTCCAACCTTTTAAAAGAAGCCCCTCCTTACAATTTATAGGAGGAAAAAGAGAGGGAGAAGAGAGGAATTCGAAATCTGCCCCAACCACCTCCAGAATGCACTTAACTCATCTCATTATGGCGGTAGGTAAGAACCCTAACAAACCCAAAAAATGGCGAACTGTATTTTGCATTTTTGAAGAAATTTTTCTCACCCAAATAAATATATCCAGTTTTATTTGGGTAGAGGACTGAGAGCTTTCCGAAAAGTCCAACCTTGTGTGAATCCGAGCTCCCTGTGAAAAGTTATGGCCATTTGAATATTCCCCAAGTTAGGGTCTGTTTCCAGTCGGGTTCGGGTTTCTCCTTTGCATCTGCATCGGGTTTGGAGGGTGCCTTAACATGTTTTTGCCCCATGCTTTCCCGACTCCAAAACCTGATTTTCCTAGGTAGTGTTTTGGGTTTTCGGAACTCCCAAGCATCGGGACATGCCTTGCGATTTTCATGCTTCATGTCTCATGTTTCCCGAAACCCGAAACCTGAAATTTCCTTTGTGTCGGGTTTCTTGACCTCTCCGACATATTTTCCTTTGTGTCGGGTTTCTTGACCTCTTCGACATATTTTCCTTTGTGTCGGGTTTTTGACCTCTCCGACATATTTCCTTTGTGTGGGTTTTTGACCTCTCCGACATATTTTCCTTTGTGTCGGGTTTTTGACCTCTCCGACATATTTCCTTTATTTTTACCTTTGTGGGATTTATATACAACAATTTGGTGACTCAACGGGATCACCTACCTGCTAGGTAGAAGATCAGTGGCCTTTTAGCAATCCATTGGGCATGGAGTCATAAGCAATAACCTGAAACCAACCTGATATCTGATCCCGAGCCTGATACCGCAACTCCTTCTCCGAGAGCACGCTGAACTGTAGAAATCCAACCTAGGAGCAAAAAACCTGTGCCAAAGCACTTAGGAAATCAAAACCTAACTACAACAAGACAATGTGCATACGCACTTAGAGGAATTGAAATCTAGGCTAATATTTACAAGGGTAAACCTTTTTATTTTCAGTAGCAATGTTTAAGATAGATTCCGTTAACCGAATCGGGAGTTCTTCTCCATCCAATGTAGACAATTGGAAGGCATTACTATCCTTACATCCCGTGACCATGTAGGGGCCACTCCAAATGGCATCAAACTTGGAATGCCTTCCTGGTTTTGCTCGATCTGCATCCCATTTCAGAACTAGGTCCCCTTCCTGGAAGGTCCTTGCTCTTGCTTTCTTATCAAACCATCTTTTTACTAAGGCCTGATCTTTCTCAATTGTTTGAACTCGCATGTTTTCTCTAATTTCTTCCAATTCCATCAACTCGCATACCGCCTCCATTGGTTCAAACTCACCAACTCCAACTCGCTTCATGAACTCCAATGCAGGTAGTTCTAATGATATAGGCAATACTGCATCTTTTCCATAGACCAACTTGTAAGGGGAATTACCTGTAGACCTCTTTGGTGTTATTCTGTCAGCCCATAATGCTGATTTTAGCTTGGTATGCCATGTTCTTTGATTTTCATCCAGAGTCCTCCTGATGATTCTTAGCAAATTTTTGTTCGTGGACTCTGCCTGTCCATTACCCTGTGGGTAATAATTGGAAGAGGTGCTCAAGTAGATTCCATTCTTGACATCCCATTCTATAATCTTGGAACCTACGAATGCCAATGCATTGTCTGATATGATAGTGGCCGGCACACCGAACCTGGTCACTATTCCTTCATAAAATTCTAGTATATTAGACTCATTTTCCTCTTTGAGTGCTACTGCTTCAGTCCACTTGGTGAAATAGTCCATTGCCATGAGAATCCACTTGTGGCCTTGGCTTGAGTTTGGGTTGATGACCCCGATGAAGTCCAATCCCCATTGCAGAAATGGTTGGTCAACCAAAATTGGGTGCAATGGAAGCGCTGCTAGTCTTTCTTTTCCCGTGAAGAGTGCACATTTCTTGCACTTTCTTATCCATGTATAACAGTCACTGAACACTGTGGGCCAATAATACCCTACCTTCATTATCTTGAGAGCTGTTACTCATGGGGTGAAATGTCCTCCGGAATCTCCATCATGAAAATCTCATAACACCCTCTCAATTTGACCAGTCCCAATGCACCTCAATAGAACCCCATTGATGTCTTTCTTGAACAAAACACCATCAACAAGCACATATGGAATGGCTTGTAATCTAAAGTATCTCCTCTTTTCTTTGCTCATTTCTAGAGGGCATAGGCCTACTTGTAGGAAGTGTATCATCTTCTGAGTCCAACAAGGAGTGGCTACATCATCATTTTCTTGTTCTTGACCATCCTGCAATACCAAGGTAGTCTCTTTTTCATCACCTGCTTCAACTTGTTGACTCAAGGCTAGCTGCTCACATAGTCCCTTTCCACGTACTAGTTTGGTGACCTTGATCTCGATGTCATATTCCATGACACGAGTGATCCACCCTGCACGCTTCTCATTCAGATCCTTGTTTAGAAGGAAGTCCTTGACTCCCGCATGAGAGACCAATAATTGGATCTTGTTGTTTGAGACTAGGTGCTTGAATTTCTTTAAGCTCCTGATTACTGCAAGGACATGCTTTTCAATGAAAGAGTACCTAGTTTCGTATTCCTCCAAGCCTTGACTGAAGAAAGCAACTGGTTGTTCTAATCCTTCTTTGTTTTGTTGTACCAAGATTGCAGAAATTGTGTCTCCACCGCCAAAGGCATATAGCATGAAGCCCTTGGAGAAGTCTGGATTGACGAGAGTTGGAGCTTGAGATATAGCCTCTTTTATTGCCTCAAAACTTTCCTTGCCTTCAGATGTCCACTTAAATACCATGCTCTTCTTCAACATTAGTGTTATTGGCTTCACAAGAGCAGCAAAATTTGGAACAAATCTGCGGACAAAATTGATCCTTCCCAAGAAGCTTTGAAGAGCCTTCTTGTGACTTGGCAATGGCAATGCTTGAATTGCTTCAACTCTTTCTCGGGTCAATCAAACCCTTCCTTTGAAACAATATGGCCTAGAAGTTTTCCCCGTGAGCCAAAATATGCATTTTTGGGATTCAATGATACCCCAAATCTTCTACATCTCTCATATACTTGCCTCAAATGACAAGGTGATCCGCTGCATTTTTTGAGAATACAAAGATGTCGCCAAGATATATCAAAACTATTTTATTGATCAACCCCTTAAATGCCATATCCATTTCCCTTTGGAAGGTGGCTCCAGCATTTGATAGCCCAAATGGCATCTTCTTGTAGGCATAGGTCCCCCATTTGGTGGTGAAAGCCGTCTTGAATTGGTCATCTTCTTTCACCATCACCTGATTATACCCTGAGTAGCCATCTAGGAGAGAGAATCTCTCTGAACCGGATACTACTTGCAATATTTGTTCCATTGAAGGGAGCGGGTAATGGTCTTTGAGAGATGCCCTATTGAGGTCTCGAAAGTCCACACATAACCTGATTTCTCCACTCTTCTTCCTGACCGGAACCAAGTTTGCAACCCAGCTTGAGTGCTTGATCGGGAATATAATGTTTGCCTCTATTAGCTTGTTTAACTCTTTCTTCATTAGAGGCTCAATGTGAGGGTTAACAGGTCTCTGCTTCTACCTGATGGGCTTAGCATCTGGATCCAATTCTATGGTATGTTGTGCCAACTTCGGATTGAATCCTCTCAAGTCTTCATAGCTCCAAGCGAAGACATCTGGAAATTCTTGCAAAGTCAGTATGAAATCTGATTTCTCCTGCTCAGTGGCCACTTTACCAATTTGAAGTGTTTTGCCTTCCCCAACTAGAATTGGCCCTGAATCTTCTCTCTTGACCTGTATATTAGCCTTTTCCTTACGGAACTGGTCGTTAGGGTTGAAGATAGACTCCAACGTTACTAAACCCTTGGGAAGCTTGTTTGTCCGCAGCTGCACTACTTGATCCCCATACTGCTGCTCTAGTCCTGTCCTGATTTCTAGCTGAGAATTCAGCCTCTTCTTGTAAAAAATTGACGATCTATTGATCATTCTCAAACACCTGCCAGCTTATGTTATTATCTGGAACTACTGGCCTCACAATCACATGGATATGTGGTTGTGTTTTTTCCCTTCTGATGTTGTCAACCACATCAAACGTTGCTCCAACTGCTGCGAGCCTATCTGCGGCTTCATTTTTCTTCCTGGGTATGGACACAATGTTGAAAGCTTCAAAATCCTCAATGAGGTCCCATACCCTGTTCTTATAGCTCTTCAACAGGTCATTCTTTGTAGCATGTTGTCCCCTAACTTGGTTGATGATTAACTCGCTATCTCCAAACACCTGCAAGTTCTTTATGCCCCTTTTCCTGGCCCAATGAAGTCCATGAATCAATGCCTCATATTCAGCCGTGTTGTTTGAATAGGAAAACTAGAAACAAAAAGCTGAAAAATATTTGATGTCTTGTGGTGAAATCAACATTGCACCACCTCCAAAGACTTTTCTCGCTTCTCGAACCATCGAAAAATAATTTCCAAACTTTGCTTTCATCCTTTTGTTCAGCCGAATGATGTCGAATGGGTGAATTTTCTTCATGTACACAATACACACCTAATTCGATTCTTCAATTTCCTCAGATGGGTCAAATTCATGACTCTTGTTTGCCCATTCATCCAAAGTTAAATCAGAATTCCCTCGACCTTAGTACTGCTTCTAGATCACTTGAACACTCCTCCCGATCAAAAGCCGAGCAATTTGCATTGATAGACTCGGTACATGAGGCTCAATATGGAAATTGGCAATTGGTTCTCGACTGATTGCTGCTTTGGCCCAATACCTTGTCCTAAAATCATGTGTGACCAATCTGCAGATAAATATCCACCGATTTTTATAGTGAAGTCCTCGATGTAGACACAATGCAAAGAGTGGTAAGGTCAATCACAGCATACATCTTACGAACCGTAACATTAGGACATGAATGTAGTGTTAGGCTTAACCCTCGATGACCCCAACTATTCCTACTTTGCCATTCCCATCTAGCTGCACTACTCCTTTCAAAGACTCGGCTCATACTTCAAACCCAGTTGATCCGCTATTTGCTTCGGCATCACTGAACTACTTGCCCCTGAATCTATCATGCAGTTGTGTACCAAGTGGTTTCCAACAACCAATGACACATAGAATGGTGGAGGCTTCAAATTCTTGCTTGTCTGCCCCCATCATGTTGCACTGCATTAGTGAGAACTTTCTCATGTCCCCGATTTGATACATTTGAGGCAGACCAATTAGCCATTGCAGCTTGCAATAAATCTCGTTGCCCTGGGATCGCAAGTGATTCCCACATGGAAATGTTCACATGTGTCTTCTTCATTTGATCGATGATGTTGAAAGGGGATGAATTGTCCTTTTGTTGTCCCTTGTTTGGCACAACCTTTTCTGGAGCTTGAACAGGTGCGTGTGTTGCTACAACAGGTACCTTAGGCTGATTTTGCACATTTGGAGTTGTGTTTGGTCTACTGACCCCTTGTTGTGTGGAAGTGGGCTGATAAACAACTGGATTAGATGGTTGTCCCTCTTCTATGTTTCTCTTCTTTGACCGTGTGTTGGCCGCCATGCCTTGAAAAGGTTGTTGGTTAATTCCACAGAAGTCTTCCGTTTGCCAATTGGCCAACGTGGTTTCTGTTGGAGGTCCTTCTTGTTGCGTTTCTTGCTATTGATTCCCTTCTTGGCTTGGTTCTTGAGGCACACCAATGGTTTGTACCATCAGGGCTTGATTTAGTGCACCATTGAAACACGTTGACTGATTGTGAGGTAGATTGCAAGGGTAACACCAGTCGTACTCCTGTGCCATGTTGTTTTGCGTTGGAACCAAGGCTCTTGAGGATGTCGTTGTATTTGGATCATACGGTCGAAATGGCCTGGCAGCTTGAGGTTGTCCTTGGTTTTGGTTTTGATTTGCAGCCTGAGGTGATGGTCTATTTTGTTGGTATGGGGGCCTAGCCTGGTACTGTGCTTGAGGCTGATATGATCTAGCACTTTGAGCTTGCTGTCTTTTGATAGTCACAAGCTCATTTCCAAGGTTCTGCAGTTGTTTCATGACCTCCTGTAATTCCTTTGAAGTATTTGAAGAAGTCGATGCCTCATTATTGCTTTGATTTCTAGGAGTTGAAATGGGATTCAACTCGTGCTTCGATCGTCAGTAGGATTTCCCATATCCGGATAGAGAGGCATTGGTGGCCTTGGCGCAAGCTTTCCACTTGATCAAACAGTTCTCTACTCGCTCCGATAGCCGTGTCGTAGGCCCTCTGCAGCAGTTGTTCCTCCCATTGATTGGATCATCATGGCTATGTCTCAATTTATAGCCTTTAAGAATAAAGGAATGCTCCTTCGGTGGTTGGTCTAACAAATATTGGAATCCTGTCCCATGTCCGTTGGAATCTGAAGTTGAAATCATCATTTGTTCGTTAGGAGCCCTTTTGATTGTTGTCACTGCTCCAATAAAGATAAATTGTCCGCCTCTCCCGAATTGGTTGCAAAGAGCTGAACAAAGTTGGTTCCAATTCGTAATAGACCCTGCTGCTAGGCTCCTAAACCATTATAAGGCCTTACCTTTGAAAGATGAAGCCAATAACTTAACTGCAACATCCATTTCATTTATTTCGTGGATTTCACATGCATTAGCAATATCCTGATGTGATCAATAGGAGTAGTATGATTTTCTCCTGTGAAATAGGGGATATTCTTTAGCGCTGCAACTGGAATTTGATTATGAGCATTTAGGGCAAGTGGACTACTACCCGTGAAATTGAAAAAGGGATTCGGTGGTAGATGTGCCATTATGATTGGCCTAAGAACCCTGGTTGATGCAGAAAAGGTCTACCAGGTGGAGGCGTAGACAAAGTCCTGTTAGGTGGAGATGGTGATCTTTGTGGTCTTCTTCCTCTCCTCCCTCTCGCCTAGTGATAGTTGTAAGTGGAAAAATAGCCCTCTTCTTGAGTATTAGACCTGGTTCGAATTCTTCTCATGTGCCTGGGCAACTTGTGCTGCTACACCGCTGAATTCTATCCCTTCGGAGTCGCCAGATGTGTTAGAGAACGAGCCTCAAAAGACTAGATTTTGCCAAGTTACACACCAAACTTGACAATATAAAAAATATAATTTAAACTTTGAAGGACCCAGAGGAGACAATCTTCAATCCGAATTTGGGCCTTGTTGTGCAGCTGCGGATCCCCGAAAGGTACAGGCGGAACTCAGGTCATGCAATGCAACTTACAAAACCCGAATTGCCATGTGTCAGAACTTGGGACATGCCCGACACCCCAAAAACCTGAAATGACTATTGTTGGGAATAGGACCATGTAATGCATCCCCCAAAACCCAAAATGACTATTGGGTCTTCTTTGATGTTCTCGACCTCGAAAACCCGAAACCCAAAAAACCATGAAATTTTGAAAATCAAAATCTCAAAAAACTAAGGATACCCTTTTGAAGATTACCCTCAGATCTACCAACTGGTGAAATTTTTACTTGTTTTGAGCAAGATAAGCCCTTGAAAATTGATTTCGAGTTCAGCCTGGAAGGTGCAAAATCTGAAATTGTAAAACTACGTAATTTTTTAGTCCGAATTTCATGAAAACTCCTTCAAATCTTGTGGAATGACCTCTTGGTCCCACCGGGCGTGCCAAAACTATTGGTGGTGAATCGCAGCACCCCTGAATGTCTGCAACACGATGGGTTAAGACTCTCAGTACGATTGCATAACATGGAGCTTTTCCCAAGTGTGGGACCTCATGCAAATCGAAAAACTCTCCGGATGAAGGCCGGTTCCTATTCCTCCTGTTCGATGCACAAATAAAATGCGAGAGCGTTTACTAAAACCTAATCTAACTTGCAAGGATACAGGTAAGAAAATGCATAAAATAAAACCTAAACTACAAAGGTGATGCACCGAGGAATGAAGAACACCTGTCTTGCCAATAAACACAAACCATAAAAATGCAATGCAAGATCATGCACAGATAACCAGATTCACAGTGAAAGATCAGGAGGATGCAAATGAACACAAAGAGGGTTGAGAATCATCCACAGACATGCATTAATTTTCTCCAAAGATTGATACAACACACTGCAAAATGCCAAGAGGCAAAGTTGCATTACAGTTTCAAATGGGAGGTTTTTACTCCACAAGTTCACCTGCCAAAGAGAAGAAGGGAGGGGCAAAACAAAAATGTCCAACCTTTTAAAAGAAGCCCCTCCTTACAATTTATAGGAGGAAAAAGAGAGGGAGAAGAGAGGAATTCAAAATCTGCCCCAACCACCTCCAGAATGCACTTAACTCATCTCATAATGGCGGTAGGTAAGAACCCTAACAAACCCAAAAAATGGCGAACTGTATTTTACATTTTTGAAGAACTTTTTCTCACCCAAATAAATATATCCAGTTGTAGTTGGGTAGAGGATGCCGAGAGATTTCCGAAAAGTCCAACCTTGCATGAATCCGAGCTCCCTGTGAAAAGTTATGGCCATTTGAATATTCCCCAAGTCAGGGTCCGTTTCCAGTCGGGTTCGGGTTTCTCCTTTGCATCTGCATCGGGTTTGGAGGGTGCCTTAACATGTTTTTGCCCCATGCTTTCCCGACTCCAAAACCTGATTTGCCTAGGTAGTGTTTCAGGTTTTCGGAACTCCCAAGCATCGGGACATGCCTTGCGATTTTCATGCTTCATGTCTCATGTTTCCCAAACCCGAAACCCGAAATCCAAAATTTCCTTTGTGTCGGGTTTCTTGACCTCTCCGACATATTTTCCTTTGTGTCGGGTTTCTTGACCTCTCTCGACATATTTTCCTTTGTGTCGGGTTTCTTGACCTCTCCGACATATTTCTTTGTGTCGGGTTTTTGGACCTCTCCGACATATTTCCTTTGTGTCGGGTTTCTTGACCTCTCCGACATATTTTCCTTTGTGTCGGGTTTCTTGACCTCTCCGACATATTTCCTTTGTGTCGGGTTTATATACAATAGTCCCCAATGATAGCTTCCTTAGGTTTTTTCTTTGTCCCAATGTAACCTTTTTATTTTCAAGGGCTCATCTAGGCATGTTCTCACTCATCGGTGTTATATATGACTTTTCATGTACCTTTAGAATGGTTAACATCCAAAGTTTCCATTTCTTCTCCATCTACTACATAGACCATCTTTCCTTTTTCTTTTTCCATGCATGCACACTCAAGCTATACTTCCTCTGATTCTTCTTCATTGAGGCATGTCTCCAAATAAGGCTCACCCAAAGAACTCTAATAGCCTATCTTCTTCCATAGCACTATCTCCCATCGTAAGGTGTTTGATTACTTATAGTGCCTTATGCACTGATGGCTTGGTACTCCTATACTTGAAAGTGTAAATGAGATCAGTCACCAACTCCACGCCAATTGCCTATTTGATGAGGTATCGTTGAATGAATATACCATGCACGCACAACCTTATAAGGTGAAATACAACTTATGCACCCATAATGAAGGTGGTAACAGCTTTTGTGCTTCCCATTCAAACCTTCTCACACGGTTGGATATGAAATAAAGCGGTCTCTTTACCATTTTAGTATTATATGACTTTGGGCATGTTTCTCTAGAAGAACCTTATAGAGAATGTGATTCTTACTTTGCACCATTCTAGGAGGCTCTCCCTATGTTTAGCCCACCCACAGGTGTCTGCAGTTAGTAGGTTATAACCGAGCATTACCCTTCTTTCGTCCTCATTTTTCCACTAAGACTTCATTTCCCACAAAAATTTCAAGATATGTTCCTCCGAGTAACTTGGAAAGTTCTTCCCTCCTAGGTGCTTGACTAAGCATGCCTTCATTACCCTTCTTACTCGATCCTCTCAATTGTCTCCCAATCAACTCATAGGTCCCATGCACCCAATTATCGCATGCCATACTAGTGGTATCACTCAAGACTAGGCATCTTCAAAATGAATCTCCCTCCATTGGATGAATTATCTCAGGATCTCTGATGGAGCACACATAGATTCTATCAAGAACTTATTCTCTTAAAGGATCAATATAGGGCTCGACTTCCCATCTATCAAAGGGTTGATCACCCTTTCTTCCTTGTTCTCAAAGTTGATATACCCTTTGTTAAACCGTAGGTTGGAATTGTTCTTGTAACATC
This sequence comes from Taxus wallichiana var. yunnanensis, assembly GCA_018340775.1. Lineage (NCBI taxonomy): Eukaryota > Viridiplantae > Streptophyta > Pinopsida > Cupressales > Taxaceae > Taxus > Taxus wallichiana. The sequence goes on along the minus strand of CM031236.1, from coordinate 221,330,015 downwards.
ATGGGTGCCCAAGAAACGCTGGAAATTTGTCTTCCTCACCGAGTGCCAAGACGTTGAGGTTCCTAGTGAACTTGGCCCCTTGAATGGTGATAATTACATCCTTCAGGAATCCAATGGGCATTGCCTTAGTCTTGTTTTCCATATACAACACATTCGAAGATGGTTGTAATGTGGGCCTTCCCATTTGATGTCAGACATCTAAGGTAATAACATTGACCTCTGCTACCGTGTCAATGAGGATGTTACTTAGAATCCATTCATCAAAAACTACATTCAAACAAATCCCCTTACCATAGTTAAGGTTGTGAGGGGAAGGTTTGCATGCAAGACCTACCTTTCGCGCTCTTCTCCAGTGCATGGTACCTTCTCCCTCAGCTATTATTCTAGTAAGGGAATAATATTCTCTTACCTTAATAATCTACGTGCTTCCTTAGCCTCATCTAGGTCATCCCTTAGAGCCTTGACATTCTTCTTTTTCTCCAACTGCTTTGATTGCTCCTTTAGACATTGGATCTCCCCTTACAAACTCCGAATCACATCCATAGTCTCTTGATACACCTCCTTCTAATGAGAAGGGTCTAGATACTTTCCATGTACCACTTCCTCTCTTGAAACTAGTGTCCTTTGTCTTGGCATCTCCCTAGCATGTGCGGCCTCTACTTGTGTCGTCACTAATACAGGTTCTAGCCCTGACTCATGCGCCACTCTTGGCATCCACTGTGAATCAGCCTTCTTGATGCTCACCATCCCAACACCTTTTTCCTTCAAATGCTACTAGTTCATATGGTCATAAACCTCTTGACACTCCTCATAATTATGTTTCTTTCCACACCATGAGCATTGTAATAGATCAGGAAACTCACATTTGTAATGCTCTGTAGATCCATAGTTATAACAGTTCCTCATGGGAACTCATTTTTTCCTCTTCCACAGCTTACTACGACCATGAAATACTCTACAAAAACATCTTCCACACACTCCTCTTATTGGTACCCAAATTTGTTCTCCTTTTCACTCTGAGTAGCATCAAAGATATGGCATGAAGCTTGAAGATAGATGGATAATGGTTTGTGTCATTTTGTAGCCAAGGATATGATCTAACTGGCACTCATATTTTTGGAGAGATGGATAGTACTCAAATAGGACTTGATATTTTCCTAACTATTTTAGGTTGTGCCTTTCAACCAATGTAAGAGAACCTATTTTGTAACCCTCAAATGGTGAAGGAGATGAAGATATCCCTTAATTTGTGTAAATAGTATGAAAAGGGCCTTGGGAAAATATGATCAATACTCCAAATCTGAATTTCACAAGTCGTCACTTCCAGATTATGGAGATACTTTCAATGTGAGACAAGGGTTACTGAAGACATTTTAAAATCCTGATCTGTTATGCATACTTTAGCAAATGGATTTTGATCTTTTGTGGGTATATAGGTCAAAACATGGGTAAAACAGGGTAGGATTAGTTGTTTTGAATGATTTTTTGGGTGGGAGTTTAGATAAGACAAACCAAGGTCTGCCAGACTCTTTGAGGATTTAGCTGAAATATGGAAAAAATTAACAGCAAAAAGTATCAAAATGGTTAATCATCCCTTCAACCAGGATATGTGCATCAAATGGAGGCCCGGATCTGCACTTTTCCACATAATCTTTTATCATCTATCAAAAAATCTTGAGTTATAACGAACCAATGAAGATTTTAACAATCACTATTTAATCGTGACCTAAAGTGCACCCAAAGGTTTACAAACAATCTCTAAATTTGAGGAAGGTAAAGTGATTTTAAATTTGTTTATCTCTTTATCATATGAAAGCTCTTCTCAATGTGAGATTGCAAATGCCACTAAACTATCACAATAAATGATACCATGTATGATCAAGAGAGATTTTAAACACAAGACTGCAACAGAAACAAGAAACACAAATTTGAAATGCATTCAATGTAAGCATTCACGTATTTTTCCCAAAGACAACACAAAATAACTTTAAAATAATTAGATTTATCGAGGGAATGTTTTGAAAAACAATCTTAGAGCTTGTTAATGGCTATACATGTGTAACCAATTTAACATGATTTGAAATCTAATTCGAGAGTTTAATGATTTTCTCAAGTGGTCACCGAGAGAATAAGCTTCTTCCCAAATTTTCCCATGAATTTTTTTTTTTGTTTTCTAGGATTTTTAAACTCTTCCAACCCGTTGTATGACAAATTCATGCAATATATAGCTTTCAATCTCCTTTAATCCTTCTTTCCCAAGAAAATAATATGCCAAAGGATCAAATTTGTTACAAAAATTTCTCATGATTCACAGACAGGATGTTTAACAAAACATGTCCAAAAATTTACTAGTTGTCTCAAAAAGAGATGAATCATTGAAAAATTTGCATCATTATCCATTTTAGAGGCATGTTTTTAATCGTTAAAGCATGCACCCCCTTCCTTTCATTATTTCATCCTTTCCCTCAAAAATTTGACTCTGTAACTTTTGGATCTAATATTTCACGATTCTACTTGAGCCCGAACAAAATTTCATTTCAAAAGTACCTTAGATCTGTAAATTGAATTTTAAAATTGATCCCATTGATCCTAAAAGGCAAAAATGACATGAATTTGAGAAAAATTTTGTGAAAATTGATGCAAAAATTACATCTCCAAGCTTCCTAGAGCTCAAATGGCGGCCAAACTGAAAAATGCACAGTTACCGTTGATCTTCCTTTATCCTTTAATCTAAGCCCTCCACATGTCACAATGTGATTGAAATGGGCTTGGGATCACTTTTTGACATTTTAACACTTTTGGAAAAATGTAAAAATTTGACATTTTTCTCCGCCCCTCCACCCTTTGAAAATGAGCTTGACACGTGTCCCAATGTGGGTCCTAGCGGAATTGTGGCTCGATTCTACTATTTTACCCCTTTTTGGAAATAGAAAAATTTTCCAAAATATTCCCACATCTCTACCTCATGAGAATGGCCCTAACATGTGTCCCAAATTGGGCCCCATTGGAATCATGGACCGATTCTACACATTTCCACCTTTTTTTGGAAAAAGGAAATTTTTCCAAATTATCCTGTGGACCCGCACCTCTGATTCTATCCCTGACACGTGGTGATTATTGATTCACTGCGGGCTTAGGTTCCTCCTTTTAATTTTATGCCTTTATGCCAAAAATGGGAAAAATTATCAATTTTTCCCGAGGCCTCAAATTCTGCCTCCGACCTTGCCACATGTCTCTCTCGTGATTCTTTGCATGGGTTTTGGCTCATTCTTACATTTTCATATCGTTTTACAAAAAGACAAAAAAACTCTAAGTCTTCCACCAATCCACATCCCCCTCCGCCCAGATCCTACCACGTGTCCTCTCCTGATTTGTTATGGGCCCTAGGCATTTTCTTTGCTTTTTAACTCTTTTTCCAAAATGCCTTAAGGCGTAAAAAGACACTCCAATCCTCCTCCAATCAAAACACACTACGTAAGCACATTAGGACCAATCGAGTAAAGTGGAGACATGGGACCAAATTCACCCTTTTACCAAAAAAAAAAAAGCGATAAGTTAAAAAAATTCCACTATCTCTTGGCCAATTAGAATAAGCCACTTTGTCGATCAATGTCTTGAAGAAGAAATTGATGGGAAAATGATGCCCGTCTCGACCAAAAACACGAGAAAATGCCAGGATGCCCTAGAATTCAATTTTTTTGCTAAGGATGACAAATTTCTTGGAAATCGAATTAAGCTTGAAATCGAATTAATCAATCATGTTTTCAAAACATTTTTTATAATGGGATTGGATTTTCAATGAAATACAAGTGTAAATCGATCAATTTTAAACTTCCACGATCGGGAAAAAAGGAAAAATGGCAGAGCCCACAAAGTTTGGAAAAATTAGGGCACAAAATAGAGAACACATGTAGATTTCTTTCAAATTGGGGAAAAACAACAAGTTTTTGAGCATTTCAAGGCATTCAACCGGAGGGAAAAGTTGTATACCATCAATTTGAGAGAAAAACATTTCGAGCACGTAGAATGAAGGAAGAATTAAGGGCAAAATGGTGCAAGCTCAAAATGGCACCAACATCGGCTCTCATTAATCCTTGCTGGGGATGGGCACTCCTAGCGAGTGCCAAAAGAACAAAAGAAGTAGACCAAGTGAAAAAAACAACCATTGGGTAATGAATTCAAAAATTCGAGTAAAAACTAGACCCAATTGACAAAAAATGGCTGCCAAGAATAGGGCAAACCACAAACCGAAAAAAACAGCAAAAACAGTAGTAAAAAAGACTGTACACTATACAAGTGGTGTGTACCTCAAATTTCAAGAGGACACCTTTAGAGTTTTTAAGCAAGCCAGCCTAAGTTAGTAATGATGTACTTTTGAGAAGCCACTTGAAGGCTCTTTTCTAATTTTTATTTAAATGATCGGGGTAGCATAGGTTATCTCGAGATAAAATATTACATCCTTGTACCACTCGTATCTTACCAATTTCTCAAGAACATATGCCCTTTCTTCCTCTACTTCATTCACGTCCACAATTATACAAGTTGCTCTCAGGCCATAAGCTTAGCAAGACCCAAACCTCTTACCAACTTTGTGGTTTGGATATCCATGTCATATTCCTGTAGTTTTTCACCCATCTACATATTTTCCTTGAGATCTCCATCTCTCGATAAGATTTCTTTTACCATGGGGTGGGAGAATATAGCAACAACTTTTGAACTTAAGATATAAGGCTTGAAAACCTTTGTTTCTTTCACCAAGGCAAATTCTTGGTTTTCCATGATTGTGTATTTTAACTCAACAACTTATAAATCCTTACTAAAGAAGGCAATATGCCTCTCAACCCCATCTTCATCCTTTTGTAGAAAAACAGATGCAATGGTATTTTTAGAAGAAAAGGAGAATATTTGGAAAAGATTCTTGTAATTCATAACTGCTAAGATAGGTGCATGTTTCAATGCTTCTTTGATTCCTTCAAAATCCTGAATAACAACCTCTTCCCATTTGGTAACTTGGTCTTTCTCTAACATGCATGTAATAGGAAGAGTCAATTCAACAAAATTAGACACAAACCTTCTAATGAAATTGATCTGCCCAAAGAAGGATTGATGCTCTTTTTTGTTCTTGGAATTGGAACCTTGTTGATTGCTTCTACCCTTTCAGGGTCAATCATGACACCAACATTTCAAACAATATGACCAAGAAACTTTGCCTTTTACACCCCAAAATGAAACTTCTTTGGATTCAAAGATATTGTAAATTCTCTACATCTGATCAACATTCTTTCCTAGTGCTGCAAGTGATCTCTTCTACTCCTTGAAAACATAGTCACATCATCCTAATAAATTGCAATGAAGTCATTTATGTAACTAGTAAAAGCAACATCCATTGCTCTTTGGAAGGTAGCTCCGGCATTCATGAGACCAAATGGTATTCTTACATAGACATATGTTACCAAAGGAGTGGTAAAGGTAGTTTTAAATGTAGTGCAAACTTCCCTTTGGCACCTTTTATTACTGATCATGATACTGTAGACTATATGAACGACATTTTAATAGTTTTGATTTAGTATGGTGTTAGATGTCAGATCCTGGATTATTATTGAATTTGATTATATATAATGCATGGTGATTATTAGAGACACTCATATGTGGATGATGATATACTATTGACATGGATGTTTAATGGAAGTTATTCAGACATGTGATTTTGGAGATTATGAGTAAACCTAGAAAAGGAAAATTATTTGATGATGATATAGTTGTTGATATAAATTGTAAATGATTTCATTGATTGCCTTGGTGATTTTTGTGATTCATATGTATAGATGATTTTGTGATTTTATTATATATTCATTTTGGACATTCTGATATGGCCACGAGGCCGAAGGAGGTATTTTTGTTTTGCAGGTTTAAAATATCACAACAAACATCGGGGGATTGGAGACTAACCAAAGTGGAATTCTAGGTGAATTTGACAAGGTCACCATGGCAACTTGTTTTACTATGTGTGTGTGTGTGTGTTTTGTAATTTTGTTAGAGATTCCCATGGGGGGGATCATCTTTACATGTGACCATGGGTTTGTGTATTTTATTAATGTGGTAAAATGTTTATTTATTGTTGTATGTATTTTATTAGTAATGTATTCCTTCCTTTAATTTATTAAAGTTGTGGTAGATTAATGTGGAAATCATATGATTAAAATTTAAATAAATCAAATGGGGATATGGGAAAATAATAATGGAAGTTGTTGGTTTGTGTAAGAGTATGTTTAAGTCTGTTTTGGAGTATGAAACACTCCACCTCCATGACAAATTCGAATTTGTCCTTGGGAGCTATTTTGGAGGCTTGTGGGACAAGAAAAACTTGTCCCATACCTCTAAATTTAATATACCAACCATACTTATGGATGGAGATGTGATTTGTGACTTTTAAATGCATTTTATTCATCATGTTGCTTGTTTTGGATTGCACTCTCTTACATTTTATTAAATTGTTGTCCCTTGAGGTGTGGGCTCTTTTTGGAGTGTGTAAGTAACTTGTCATATTTTCACCCACCTCTTTATTGTGCTTGGGAGAATGGATTTTTGTATTTTGTGTTTGAATTGGTGGATGTTTGATGTGGCATCCTACATGGATCCACATCATCCTCTTCTCTCCCTCTTCTATTTAATTCAAACTCTCTTCTTGTTTTGGGTTGTTGAAACATTTTTGCATGCATCCTTGGGTGCACTTTTTTTTGTGATGGGAGCTCTTACTTTGGAGAAGCTTTGGTGAAGACTGTTGCTTGGTTATTGAACCTCTTTGCATTCATCCTTGGGGGCGCATTTTTTATGTGATTAGAGCTCTTGTTGATTTGGAGGAAATTGGAGAGCATTTGATACTTTGGCATTGTTGTTTTGGACTATGTTTTCTTGGCATTTGAAGCTTGTTGTTGGAAGCAAAGTTACCATGGAGAGGTAGGAGTTTATTCCTTCTTTTATTGCTGTTATTTTCTTGTTGTGTTGTGTGTATGGAGAATGTTTTATTGCTTTTGTTGGCTGGTTGGGTAGACTGCCTTAGGGAAGGTGTAGGAGAAGGCTATGGGGAATCCATGTGGGGGGGCATAAGGGAATGCCAGTGGCATCAGTTTCATTGTGGAGGGAGTTTTGGGTTTGGGATCCACCATGGAAAAGAAATAGCTTGCATTTCTTACTTGTGGGGGGGGGTGGTAAGGGAAAATTTGTGGGGGGCATAAGGAGGGGTTGGGAGGCATAAGGTTTATGGGATATGATATGTTATATTGGCGGTATGATTATAGGTGGATGCCCAATTCCCAATTGGGAGGCATAAGTAGCTTCCCCCATAGTCCTTGCTCCTTTGGCTTGCATGATCAAGCCTGAGTTGTGATTTGAATGTTTTTATTGTAGTTGTAAACTGTTGTTTTGTATTGAGTTATGTTTTATATTGAAATGTGCATGTGTGAAAGAATGTTGTGTTGTGGAAGCCAGTTGTTTCCATGGGTTGAATTACACCTTTGATTGTACTTTGGTTGGGGCTCGGGGGCCAATGATGAAGGAAGGCTTCTCCTTTCATTGGATGTCTTGGTTGGGTGGAGAGCATTGCCTTTCCCCCTTCCTTGTTGTGATCAAGATGAAAAGATGAAGAAACTAGCATGTTGTTGTTTTTAAGCAAGAGGAATATACAGTTTGACAGTCCCTTCTTGTGAGCAAGTTTATTGAAATCCTTCCCACTTTGAAGTGGATGAATTGTATAATTATTTGTAATAAGAAAATACTTTTGTTGATGAAGAAAGATTGAAATTGAAATGTGAAATGTAAAAAGTTATATTCCATCCTTTGTTTTGAAAAGGAATGTGAGGAATTGTCATATGTATTGTATATTATATTTGAAGTTAAAAGAAAGAGATAAGTTGTAAAGTTGTTGGAAATCAATAAAGGAATGCACTACTTTTCCCAAACTTGCATTGTTGCTTGGAATTGAATTGCTATTGTGAATTAAAATCTCTATTTGAAAGAAGAATGAGTATGAAGGAAAAAGGTAGTGCTTTGTTCTCTTTGAAATGAGTTGAAATTTGGAAATCAGACTTTTCTTATTGACTATTAAATGTTGTGTGAATTTTATGGAATGTAATAGACTTGCATGGAATGAACTCCCACACTTGGAGAATGGAAAAATGCTTAAGAACCTTTAATGTTTGATCTTTGTTTTATTTTCTAAAAGCAATCAAATTTATCTCAAAAACTTGCACCAAGCAATAAGATAGGAGACATTGAATTTGAGACTTAACAAGTCCTAAGGAACTCAATTTGACAATAAAACTTAAGAAAGACCTTTCAGTACTTTGTAAAATCAAAATCAAAGCTTGTGCAGTCATCTTGTTGTCAAGTGATGCAAAATTTCAATTGCAACTCTCCTAAACAAATTAAATCTTGGAACCTTCCTAAATTCATCTAAAAACAAGTTTCCATGTCTGTTTGACATGTGGAGAAAGTAGGAATTCAAAATTGAACAAAAAAATTATAAGTTAGAAATTTCCAGTTTGCTTTACAAAACCCTATAGATTGGTTTCTCAACCTTTACCTCTCAAACTTCATCAAATTCCAAAATTGATGACTTCTGTGTAAAGAGGGCTTTAAGAGATTTCCAGAAAGTCCAAGTTTTCCCAAATCTGAGCTTCCTATCAAAGTTATGGCCATTTGAAGTTTTACTTCAAATTGGCATTCAAAACAATAATAATAAATAAATCTAACTGTTAAAAATTTAATTTTTAACTTTGGAAAAAATTCCACAAAAATTCTCGTGGCCCCCACCATCCCACAACCAATTGGGACCTACCACATGGCACCTCAGAGGGGCGGATCAAATTTAAACTTGTCCTTTTGAAAATTTTACCTTGGGAAAATTTTCCCACTTTCTCCCGCATCCCCACTCACCCGCAGCCAATCACGTGCTGACACGTGTCAGGACAGGTGCGCGGGAGGGTTTTTGGACTTAGCGCTTTTGTTTTCTCCTTTGGAAATTTTTCCCTTTGTCTCTCGCGGCCCCGCAACCCCACCTTGCTTGGAATTCTTCCTTTCACGAGTGCGGGCCACGCTAGCTTTTTGGACTTTGAAACCATTTTGGCTTAATGCCTTAGGATTTCTACCATTCGTTTTCCCCAGCGCGCAATCCTAAGTGACACATGACATCACAATGTCGATGTGGGTGTAGACCAATTCGGTTCCCTTGTGTTTTTTTGGCGAAAGAGACCTAAAGTCTCAACCCGCTCCGTCAGCCCACTATTTCTCCCAACCAACCAGGGGGTGACATGTGTCTCCCTCGCCAATCTCACGGGCACACGAAGGTGATTTTGATTTTGCACCAAAGTAGGGAAAATTCCTCTAAATTCTCTACCACTCTGCCATTCCTCACCCCCTTTTCGATTGAACCAAGGCTCGACACATGTCCACCGGGGACCCACAGAAACATGGTAGAAAATTGGAAATTGTGCTACACAATGGGAAAATTTTCTAGAGCTGCCCCTCGACCCACCAACCTGCCAAAAAAATTTTCCCCTCCTCTTGACACATATCCCCTTGGGAAAAATTTGACCTAAGACCTTCGCCCGACATATCTCAAGTTCTACAAGGAGTTAGGAGGACTTCTTTATATCACCGGAAAGGTGAGAAAATATTCTATCTAATGGAAATGGTTTAGAGAAATTTTGGAAGTGTTAAGTAGGAAAAAAATTTAGTTAAAACTATGATCCTATTAGAGAGTTAGGTATGGGGGTAAATTACTCCTTGAACTTAAATGGAACTTATAGCCCTAATTTTTGGACCTTGTGACCTCTATGAATTGTTAATAAAAGAGAATTTTGTTCTTGTGGATTTGAGTTGTTCCAGAATCTGTTAGTGGTAGTTGTTTCCTAGCAACCTAGTTGTAGACACTCCTAATCAAGTTCTAGGAGTGGGTAAGTGAGACCTTACTCTGTTGATTTTAAATATGTATTCCTTTCTCACTGCAATTAAACCCTGCTCTTGTCTTGATCTTGTGGAATTAAATACCTTGGGTATTTAATTGTTTTGGGTCCCTTAACCCTAATATTTCTAATTAGGAAATATTTAGCTAAAATGTCAATGTAATCAGTAATTAAATTAATCCCTAGGGAGATTTGAGCTAGGTGTGGAATTATTGCTCTTGTTGTTTTTAATGTGGAATTAGTAATTATTATAATGGGAAAAGTTATTAGTTGAATTTAACTATCTTTGAGACTTTGGTCATTAACTGCTAAAAAAAATTATTCCATAATTTTCTAAATAAACCTAGGTTGTTCATGGTTCTCAAGTGGGTTGTTTTAAACGGGCATCACACTTGGTATCAGAGTAGTGGTTTAAAAGCTTGGACCATTGGGCACACTAGAAAACTTGAGACATGAACTATAAACCTAGCACACTTTTGAATCTAAGAAAACAAACTTGTTTGAAAATTGAAGAAGAAATAAGTATGAAGAAATATTACATTACTCTATTCATTTGAACTGCCAGAATTAAAATCATAATAAAATAATAATAAGTTGTTTGAGTTGTTGTGCTTGCTTAGTGACATTTTTTCTAAACCTGGGTAACTAAGAATGTCAGATTAAATTGATTTTGTGAACTTATAGTATAATGGAAACTTGGTTCCCCTTTGAAAATGTTTTGTTTTACAAGTCCTAAAACTTGATTTAATTTTATGATGCATTAAGCCCTTTGTTGAGACCCTTCCTTATTGGAGTTGTTAGAATGATGAGTTGTATGATGTGATCCTTGTGGTTGGACAGTAGTGGTTGTGTTCTGGGTTAGGAAGAGCTAATTAGAAGTTGTTTAGAGCTTCCTTCCTTGAGTGGTTAAGAAAGAGGGTCTGGTTGTCAGTTTTCCATGTTATTACCCATATGAGAGGGTGGACACTAAGTCTGGGTGTCGTCTAGGACCCAATCCTGTGTATGTGTTCTTGGAACTAACCTCGAGGTAGAGTACCCCTATTGGCGGCCATGAAAGGCTGTAGAGTGAATCTGGTGTTAAAATTTTTTGTTTTACATTGGTAATCTTATGTATTTTATAAAGGACCAACATCTTATTTTATGATTGGATTGAAGAAGATATGAGGATCCTTTATTTAATTATAATTCTTGCAAGAATTTTCAAACTTTGCAATGCGCTACTTAGCCACTTTTATTGATTTCCAATATTTCTTGTAATTTATTTGATTTATGACTCGGAGCTCATGATGTTGTTGGCTACTTGGCTAAACGTTTCGTGGTTTTTCCTTCTTGCGTGTTGTTCGAGTTGGTTATGTGCTTTATGTATGGTGACAATTATCATATGGGGGTATACCCTTGGTGTCTTAAAACCTTTTAAGTGCCTTAGAGTCATGCCTTGGTTATGGATGCATGGAACCTTGAGTGTGTCTAAGATCTTAGAGAGACCTTTTTATTTCTTGACCTTGCTAGAAAGAAAGTTTGTTTTGTAGTATGGTCTAGAGGGTAGTCCTGCAGCAGTGAGTAGTGGTGATTCTATTTCAATCTGGTAAGAGCTTGACCATCGTTGGAGTAGAAGTGGTTATTTATGGGATTTTAGATTTTGTTAGGATTGGATTACCTCTTTGGTTGACTGTAAATGTTACTGGAAAAGTGTTTGTTTTGATTGTGGCTTTTCATCGATGGCATGCTAAATTGTATCTTGGGTTCCTAGTTGCATCATAGAAAGTTTTGACTCATGGAATGTATGCATCTTGGTAATTATGGATAGATTTAAGCCTTTTAGGAAATGTGTTTATTTAAGTGTACTTGTTTTACTCTCTTGACTTATAAATAAGTTTACCCTTACCTTAAATTCCTTTACTATGAATAACATTCTATGACCTATTAATCTTTGGGTTACTTGGAAACACTTATGGATGCTTTGGGTCTTTTTGGACCTTTCTCTTAGAGATGTTAGTTTGGTAGATCTTAATAGTTAATCTTGATGGTGCTTATATTGTACTTCCTCTTTTAAAAACTAGTAACTCTTGGCTGTTAAGTCCATGATTTGGTAAATTATTTGGTTGCCCCATTGCATTGGATGCCTTTTAGTGTGGATGTGGTTCCTTGGAGTAAAGTTGCATTGTCATCTGGTTGCTTGGCTGGTGTTATCTTGTGGGGACATGAGTATTGATTGGAAAACCTTCTTTGGTTATTAGGAGAGTAAAATGTTACCATCCTAAACAAAACAAAAAATGTTAAACCTTAATAGATTCGTAAAAGTAAGATTATACCTCTTTAATGAGCCTTTCTTGAAAATTTCTTATGAAACTTGTGGAGACCCACTAAGAATGTTTAATGATGCTTGAAATTATTTGGTGAATTTTTGAAATCTTGGTGTGATTCATGTTGGTTCATTGTTTCCTAGTTCTTACAGAAAAATTAATAATGTGTTTTCTATGTTGAATGTCTCTTGTTCCTTTAGAATCAAAATGTGGTGTGTTGATTTGTATCTCCTTCCCATAAAAGTAATTTTGTGATGTGTTTGAACCATCATTCTCATTAAAATTTGATTGATAAGATGACTCAACCAAAACACCATAAAACTATAATTAAGGAGATTTGACCTTGGAACTTAACTGGAGCATAGAAAAAGGGAAGTGATCCTTGTTATACCCTTGGTAGATTAATAGAAGAAATAAAAACCATGTAGAAGAATAGAAGGGAAATCTTGTCCATCCACCTTCCTTTCAAGTAAACTAAATGCTCTCTACCTATACAGAATGGTGAGACATCATGTCCACCTTAGTGGTGCTCTTTATAATGTAAACTAATGATGTCATAATTGAAGAAAGTTTGTAACTAAGGAAGCATGAAAGGAATGTTCTTATCAAGCAAAGCTATAACTTTTGACTAAATAAGTTGATTTATAAAATGGGTAAAATTTATGTGTATTGAATGCAATATATAGTTGAACTCGTAGTTCATTGCCTACCTAAAATTGTGAAACACTAGGTGGATACTAAATTGTAGTGTGTTCTAGTTGTTTATTACTTCTTGTCCATGGATGTATGTGCCTTCTTGTGGGAGTTTTGGGTCATCATACCCTTATCATCCCATAGCTCGATGGATGTGAGTTGTGATCCTTTTTGGATTGATACTTATCTCATTGTTTGAGAAGCAACCTCTTTACGTGTTATCTTGTCCTTGAGACCTAAGTATTGTAATTTTAAGGCGACATATGTTAAGGATATAAAATAACTTCAGGAAGTCTTCTTTTCTTCATATTCTCTGGGGTCACCTTGTGGTTAGAGCCCTTCTTCCCATTAGGATGGGAAGTGCAAGATGATGTTATTCACCCTTGGATTTGATTGGACCCCGTGTTACTACTCTTCTCCCTAGCAACCTTGAGTGGTCCTTGGTGTTCCTTGTGCTCTCTTTATGGTTATTCCAAGCTTGAGTAGGAAATAAGATAAATAATCCCCATTGTGCTTTAATGTATGGTGCTTGAATTGATATGTTAGTTGCTAGGGAGATATAGATATATATATATATATATATATATATATATATATATATATATATATGTATTTATTTTGCTATATGGTTGACTTCTTTAGATTTGGTTGTTTGGTGTGCTCGATTCTTAAAACAAAAGTGTAAAAATCAGACTATAGGAAAACCTTGTGGTCTTGACTTCACTTGCATTACCATGAAAAGTTGATTGTACCCTCTCGAGTTATAGAAGTGCTTTCCTTGATTATTTCCTTGATTGTAAATGTTTGTTGATTTAGGTGTCCTTGTTGATCCACCTCATCCTTTGTGATCCTCAAATTGTGGACCTTGAGTAGATGTTTTCCTCATGTAATCTTGGCCATGGTTGATTTTTCTAGCCTTGTCTAAACAACAAACTATGAAAGCATAATTTAACCCTAGTGGAAACCTCAATTTTTGTTAATGTGGTATGTGTATCAGTGGGAAACTATGTGGTCATCTCAAGTTTATGGAAATTTTCCCTGTAATTCCCTTACTTGGTGGTTACTCTTGATGATCTTTTAGAACTCTTCTTGTTATATTGTTATGTGTTGTATCTTGTTTGATAGCGTAAAGTTACTCCTTAGATTCTTATGTTTGTAGCCTTGCATGCAGAAATTTTAGAATTCATCCCTTGCAATCTCCCTTCTTCTTGCTAAATTATATTAGACTAAACTAGAGTTCTGTAGACCCACACTTGTTAAAGCAAACAATCCCATAATGGGAGTGATCCTTTTTCTATTACAGTTATTCCTATCTCTCTTCCTTGTGACTTCTAGGAGGAAGTCAAGTCTAAGGGGAGGGGGATGTAGTGCCCACTTCCCTTTGGCACCTTTTATTACTAATCATGATACTGTAGACTATATGACAAACATTTTAATAGTTTTGATTTAGTATGGTGTTAGATGTCAGATCCTAGATTATTGTTGAATCTGATTATATATAATGCATGGTGATTATTAGAGACACTCATATGTGGATGATGATATACTATTGACATGGATGTTTAATATAAGTTATTCAAAATGTGATTTTGAGATTATGACTAAACCTAGAAAAGGAAAATTATTTGATGATGATTGTCTTGGTGATTGTTGTGATTCATATGTATAGATGATTTTGTGATTTTATTATATATTCATTTTGGACGTTCTAATATGGCCACGAGGCCAAAGGAGGTATTTTTGTTTTGCAGGTTTAAAATATCACAACAAACATCGGGGATTGGAGACTAACCAAAGTGGAATTCTAGGTGAATTCGACAAGGTCACCATGGCAACTTGTTTTATTGTGTGTGTGTGTTGTAATTTTGTTAGAGATTCCCATGGGGGGATCATCTTTACATGTGACCATGGGTTTGTGTATTTTATTAATGTGGTAAAATTTTTGTTTATTGTTGTATGTATTTTATTAGTAATGTATTCCTTCCTTTAATTAATTAAAGTTGTGGTAGATTAATGTGGAAATCATATGATTAAAATTTAAATAAATAAAATGGGGATATGGGAAAATAATAATGGAAGTTGTTGGTTTGTGTAAGAGTATGTTTAAGTCTATTTTGGAGTATGAAACACTCCACCTCCATGACAAATTCGAATTTGTCCTTGGGAGCTATTTTTGGAGGCTTGTGGGACAAGAAAAACTTGTCCCATACCTCTAAATTTAATATACCAACCATACTTATGGATGGAGATGTGATTTGTGACTTTTAAATGCATTTTATTCATCATGTTGCTTGTTTTGGATTGCACTCTCTTACATTTTATTAAATTGTTGTCCCTTGAGGTGTGGGCTCTTTTTGGAGTGTGCAAGTAACCTATCATATTTTCACCCACCTCTTTATTGTGCTTGGGAGAATGGATTTTTGTATTTTGTGTTTGAATTGGTGGATGTTTGATGTGGCATCCTACATGGATCCACATCATCCTCTTCTCTCCCTCTTCTATTTAATTCAAACTCTCTTCTTGTTTTGGGGGTTGTTGAAACATTTTTGCATGCATCCTTGGGCACATTTTTCTTTTGTGATGGGAGCTCTTACTTTGGAGAAGTTTTGGTGAATATTGTTGGTTGGTTATTGAACTTCTTTGAATTCATCCTTGGGGGTGCATTTTTCTGTGATTAGAGCTCTTGTTGATTTGGAGGAAATTGGAGAGCATTTGATACTTTGGCATTGCTGTTTTGGACTGTGTTTTCTTGGCATTTGAAGCTTGTTGTTGGAAGAAAAGTTACCATGGAGAGGTAGGAGTTTATTCCTTCTTGTATTGCTATTATTTTCTTGTTGTGTTGTGTGCATGGAGAATGTTTTATTGCTTTTTTGGCTGGTTGGGTAGACTACCTTAGGAAGGTGTAGGAGAAGGCTATGGGGAATCCATGTGGGGGGGCATAAGGGAATTCCAGTGGCATCAGTTTCATTGTGGAGGGAGTTTTGGGTTTGGGATCCACCATGGAAAAGAAATAGCTTGCATTTCTTACTTGTGGGGGCATAAGGGAGAATTTTTTGGGGCATAAGGAGGGGTTGAGAGGCATAAGGTTTATGGGATATGATATGTTATATTGGTAGTATGATTATAGGTGGATGCCTAATTCCCAATTGAAAGGCATAAGTAGCTTCCCCCATAGTCCTTACTCCTTTGGCTTGCATGATCAATTCGAGTTGTGATTTGAATGTTTGCTATTGCAGTGGTAAACTGTTGTTTTGTATTGAGTTATGTTTTATATTGAAATGTGCATGTGTGAAAGAATTTTGTGTTGTGGAAGCTAGTTGTTGCCATGGATTGAATTACACCTTTGATTGTACTTTGGTTGGGGCTCGGGGCCAATGATGAAGGAAGGATTCTCCTTTCATTTGAATGTCTTGGTTGGGTGGAGAGTGTTTCCTTTCCCCCTTCCTTGTTGTGATCAAGATGAAAAGATGAAGAAACTAGCATGCTACTATTTTTTGAGAAAGAGGAATATATAGTTTGATATTCCCTTCTTGTGAGAAAGTTTAATGAAATCCTTCCAACTCTGAAGTGGATGAATTGTATAATTATTTGTAATAAGAAAATAGTTGTGTTGATGAAGAAAGATTGAAATTGAAATTTGAAATGTAAAAAAGTTATATTCCATCCTCTGTTTTGAAAAGAAATGTAAGAAATTGTCATATGTATTGTATATTGTATTTGAAGTTAAAAGAAAGAGATAAGTTGTAAATTTGTTGTTGGAAATCAATAAAGGAATGCACTACTTTTTCAAATGTGCATTGTTGCTTGGAATTGAATTGCTATTGTGAATTAAAATCTTTGTTTGAAAGAAGAATGAGTATGAAGGAAAAAGCGGTGCTTTGTTCTCTTTGAAATGAGTTGAAATTTGGAAATTAGACTTTGCTTATTGATTGTTAAATGTTGTGTGAATTTGATGGAATGTAATAGACTTGCATGGAATGAACTCCCACACTTGGAGAATGGAAAAATGTTTAAGAACCTTTAATGTTTGATCTCTGTTTTATTTTCTAAATCTGGCAATCAAATTTATCAAAGAAATGAGCAGCTCAAACTTGCACCAAGAAATAAGATATGAGACATTTAATTTGAGACTTAACAAGTCCTAAGGAACTCAATTTGACAATAAAACTTAAGAAAGACCTTTCAGTACTTTGTAAAATCAAAATCAAAGCTTGTGCAGTCATCCTACTATCAAGTGATGCAAAATTTCAATTGTAACTCTCCTAAACAAATTGAATCTTGGAACCTTCCTAAATCCATCTAAAAAAAAATTTCATGTATTTTTGACATGTGGAGAAAGTAGGAATTCAAAATTGAACCAAAAAAATTATAAGTTAGAAATTTCCAGTTGCTTTGCAAAACCCCTTCATATTTGTTTCTCAAAATTTACCTCCAAAAATTCATCAAATTCTAAAATTTATGACTCTTGTGTAAATAGGACTTCGAGATCTTTCCAGAAAAGTCCAAGTTTTCCCAAATCTGAGCTTCCTATCAAAAGTTATGGCCATTTGAAGTTTTACTTCAAATTGGCATTCAAAAATAATAATAAATAAATCTAACTGTTAAAAATTTAATTTTTAACTTTGGAAAAAATTCCACAAAAATTCCATGGCCCCCACCATCCTATAACCAATTTGGACCTATCACATGGCACCTCAGAAGAGCCGATCAAATTTAAACTTGTCCTTTTGAAACTTCACCTTGGGAAAATTTTCCAACTTTCTCCCGCATCCCCACTCACCCGCAGCCAATCACATGCTGACACATGGCAAGACAGGTGCGCGGGAGGGTTTTTGGACTTAGCACTTTTTTCTCCTTTGGAAAATTTTCCCTTTTGTCTCTGCAGCTCCGCAACCCTACCCTACTTGGAATTCTTCCTTTCACGGACATGTTGGCCCGCGTGAGCTTTTTGGACTTTGAAACCAATTTGGCTTAATGCCTTAGGTTTTCCACCATCCATTTTCCCCACACCAATCCCTGAGTGACATGTGCAATCACAGCATTGGCATTGGTGCCAACCAATTCGGTTCCCTTTTTTTTGGTGAAAGAGACCTAAAGTCTCAACCCGCTCTCCCGACCCACTTTGTTTCTTTGAACCAACCAGGGGGCGACATGTGTCTCCCTCGCAGGGATCATGGGTGCATGAAGGTGATTTGTGCTTTTGCACCAAATTAGGGAAAATGACTCTAAATTCCCAGTCACTCCGCCAATTCCTCACCCCCTTTCCCGCTTGAATCAGGGATCAACACATGTCCATCGGGACCCACGAAGGCACGGGAGAAAATTAGAAATTGCATCACGTAATGGGAAAATTTTCTAGAGCCACCCCACGACCCACCAACCTGCCAAAAAAAATTTCCCCTCCTCTTGACACATGTCCCCTTGGGGAAAATTTGACATAAGAACTCTGCCCGGTCATATCTCGAGTTCTACAAGGAGTTAGGAGGAATTCTTTATATCACCGAAAAGGTGAGAAAATCTCCTATCCAATGGAAATGCTTTAGGGAAATTTTGGAAGTGATAAGTAGGAGAAAAATATTGTTGAAAATATGAGCCTGTTAGAGAGTTGGGTATCGGGGTAAATTACTCCCTGAACCTAAATGAAACTTCTAGCCCTAAGTTTTGGACCTTGTGACCTCTAGTGAATTGTTAATAAAAGAGAAGTTTGTTCTTGTGGATTTGAGTTGTTCCAAAATCTGTTAGTGGTAGTTGTTTCCTAGCAACCTGGTTGTAGACACTCCTAATCAAGTTCTGGGAGTGGGTAAGTGAGACCTTACTCTGTTGATTTTAAATATGTATTCCTTTCTCACTGCAATTAAACCCTGCTCTTGTCTTGATCTTGTGAAATTAAATACCTTGGGTATTTAATTTTTTTAGGTCCCTTAACCCTAAAATTTCTAATTAGGAAATATTTAGCTAAAATGTCAATGTAATCAGTAATTAAATTAATCCCTAGAGAGATTTGAGCTAGGTGTGGACTTATTGCTCTTGTTGTTTTTTAATGTGGAATTAGTAATTATTATAATGGGAAAATTTATCAGTTGAATTCAACTGTCTATTAGACTTTGGTCATTAACTCCTAATAAAAAAATTATTCCATAATTTTCTAAATAAACCTAGGTCTTTCATGGTTCTCAAGTGGGTTGTTTTGAACGAGCATCACATTAAATCTTTCTCCTTGACAACAACTTGACTGTGAGCCGATAAACTATCCAAGGTGGACAACAGTTCAGATCCAGTCACTAATTGCAGCATGTTTTCCATGTTTGGCAAAGAATAAGTGTCTTTCAATGAAGCTCTATTTATATTTCTTAAGTCTACACAAAGTCCTGATATCTCCATTTTCTTTTTCGACGCACAAGGTTCGCAACCCAAGATGAATACCTTGTGGGCTGAATGATCCCTCCCTCCTTCAGTTTCTTCAATTCATCTTGCATCTTCATTGTGAGGAGTGGATTAATTTGCCTCTACTTTTATCTAAAGGGCTTGGCATTTGTTTCAAGATGAATCTCATGTTGAAACAAGTCCTCTTTGTATTCTTTCGTATAAATAAGACCAAGCAGATAGTCCTAATATTTCTTCAATAGTTAAACATAGGACTATTTTTCCTCTTTGTTTAGATTGCTGCCCAAAAAAAAATTCTTGGTTTATCATTAGTTCCCAAGTTATTCCTTCACATCCCTTGAGGCGGACATGTTTATATTGATGATGCAATCAGCATTTTCAAAATTTGACTCAAGTGCAAAAGACCTCTAGGAATGGTGTTAGTTTTCAATTGGATGATATCCTTTCCAAACAAAGTATGTCTTCCTTCAGTCACACATACCATTGGTTCCCAATCAATATTTTGATTTGCAAACTCACCTTTATTTTTAATAACCTTTTCACTGAGCATCATCATTAAACACTTGCCAATGTTTGATATTGTCGGGGATAGCTGACCTAGCTAACACTTCAATATTGTACTCACAATAAGGTTAAACGATGTAATTTCAAAATCTTAACCCCAACATTGCCAACTTTTTAGAAGTCGTATTGAAAATCCCGTCATGATGCACAATGTTGAAGGAATCAAACATCTTAATTAGATCCCAAACTGCATGTTTGTATTGTTTCATCCACTCGATTTTTTATAGCATACAATTTTCTTATTTGTTTGAAAAATAGATTTGAATCTCCTTTTGTAATGATTTCCTTGACACCATACTTCCATGCAATTCTCGGACCCAATAACAAGGCTTCATACTCAAGAATGTTATTAGTACATTCAAAATTAAGCTTGAAGGAAAAAATAAACTCTTCCAAGCTAGGAGAAATCAGAATTATACCAGCACCATTTCTAAATTTGTTGCAATCTCCATCAAATAGCAAGGTCCAAGGGGAACCTACCTATTCAAGGCACTTTGACTGATCCATCTTGTGTTGTTTTCCATTAGCAAACCCAACAAAGTTATCAGCGTCTACATCAGCAAAAACACACCTCATAGGAATCATTATTGGGATCTTCAATAAGGTGTAACATCTTCTTTTCTACATAGATCTTGACAAGGCTGAATTCAATGGGAATAGTGGCAAAAGACATGTCCATTTGAATAGTCCCACCAACACTTGTAGCCCACTTTCTTGACAAAAGCATACCCCATTTGACAAGGCAATCAACAATCACAACATCAAGTTTCAAATTCTTTCCCGGATAGGCTACAAGTTATACCACCAAACCCTTCACACAACCAACTACCAACACTTCTATTGATTCCATGGTAGTACACTTTCCATAGGTTGTTTTAACTTTGATATCCAACTCATTCATGTCTTCTAGAGGCATGACATCTCATGATGCACCGGAATCAAACATTTAATTGTGAAGTAGTCTATCATTTATGATCAAATTCTTAAAGAATGGATCAACATTCAATTGGGAATCAACCAAGGATGTCCCCAAGTATACCTCAGGTGTTTCTCAAAGATCCTTTAATTTTGGTGGTGTTTCAAGGTCTACAATGATTTGAGGAGTTTCAACAATGTTTACATTTTTGCTTGATTACTCTTCTCCTCTTTCAATCCCAAGTACTCAAATGCTCTCTTCTTGTGCTCGGAATCCTAAGAAACTCAATGATTGGAACACTCACTTTGATTTGGCTCAATATGTGGATATGTCATATGGAACACTCTTTCACAAGATAGCATTGGAATGGAGATAACAAGATTCATTAGATGGCATGGGATTCTTAGGCAGGTTTGGGCATGAGGAGGACTGTAATTTTTACTTGGGACAATAGAGATTTTGGTAGGTTTTTCTCTTCTAGTAGGTTCTTTGGGAATACTTGTAAGCAAGGGTGTTTTAGGTTTGGCTTGAGGCCCAACTCCCTTAACAACCTTCTTCCTAGTGTTATACTCTTTCTCCCGAGCCACAATTGCATTCATTAACAATTGTCTAGCTTCCTCTCAAGGGATACCACCATCATGCTTCTTAATCATCAAAGATCTTAAGTATTCAAAGTCATTTTTAGGAATCTCAAAAGCTTGCACTACATCTACCTCAAAAGTATGAGAGGGATGAAGGACTTGTACCTATTTGATGCTATCCCAAAAGGTTACAGCTATCCTTGCACTTATTACCTTAGTTGGTGTTGCTCCTTCTTGTGAGCTTGAAGAATAGCCCACCATGCGATATCATCATCAATACCATCATCATTATTAGCTTCACCATCTTGCTGGTCCATTTCACATAGAGGATGGGGTAGAAAACATTTATCACACCAATCAATATCTGTAACCTCCTCAACATTAGCAACCCTAGCAGTTAGGGGATCAGGTAACACTCTTCATTTACGTGCTTGAGAATGTCTATTTACAAACCCCATGAGTCCTTCCCTCTATCATCAGATCTCTGATCACCCCTAGGATGATTGGAAAATCTGTCATGGTTTTGTGCTTTTACTAACCTTGTGAAGTTTTCCAATTCCCTTCTCTACCCGGCTAACTTGTATGAGATTTCTTTGACATCCCCTACCAAAGTTTTCACAACCTCCTCCAAATCAGCACCCTTGCTAGCTTGAGGTTTTTCGGGTTTATCAACTTTACACCATCTCTCTTAAGAGGTTTCCCAACAGCCTTAATGTTATTTTCAATCTATAGTTCCATGGTAAAGGGCTGCCTTAAATTGGTAGGGTTCTTGTCTCTTAGGTAATAGGTTGCCTTCTTATTAAATGCATCTACATATTTGATTAAACAACACTCATCACAGGGCTTCAAATTAACAGAAGCCTCCTCAATGTCTTGTTAAATCTTGTATTAAAGTCATGCACTCGATTCATTGGGGGTTCTTCTTGATATTTTCAAACTCGCACAAGAGAAACCTAGGATCAATCTTATCACCATATTGTAACCTCAATGCACTGTTAATTTTAGTCCAAGATTCAATAGAATTATAAAGTAGAGCCTTGTACCAATCCTTGCATCCTCTTCTAGTGTATGAATGAACAATTTAACATACACATCTTCATGCTCAATCTCAAATTCCTCCATCATGTTAACAAAAAAATTTAGGTGTTGATCACCAGTTATTGCATTGTTACCTTGGAACTTTGACAACATATTCCTTACATCTTGTGGGACAGCATTTGGGTAACCATCCATTCCTCTAAAGTTTATAGGATCAAAGGTGTTAACAAAAAATGGAGGTCTAGGCTGAGCCATATTTTTTTAAGGTGGTGATATTTGAGGAGAAACAGAATGATGAAGAGTGAGAGGTCTCTAGGGAATAGAAATGTAATCTTGAAAATGTATATCCCCTATAGGATCATATTCTTGATAAACTCTATCGATTTGGAAAAATAGGGGAGAATGAGGAGAAAGACTTTCAAATACAAATGAAGATCCTTCTCCAGATGGAGAATGCAAATTTTCAAGAGGACTATCTAATTCAGATCTATCTAAAGAAGAACTACATTCCTCAATGATAGGCTAAGCAATCTCAAGTTCAACCAAGGGAACTTCCTTCCTTGAGCTCTCGCTCTCCAACCACCTTCTAAACTCTTCTCCTTCTAACTTTGAGTTCCTTGAATTTGAAAACAACTTCTTAGCAGGGTATCTAATGAAGAGATATCTTCTTCCTTCCAATTTTGCAGAGATTAGGAACACCAAAAAACAAATGACAGAAAGCTAAGACACTAGTATTTATCAAGATCAAAACAACATGGAGTCGCCACTAAGGAATTTCATCCTAGTTGTGTAAATGCACTAAAATACTCACAAAAGACCAATCAACACTAAAAATCTTGCCAAACTTTATATATTAAACCTTCCTTTTCTTGAATCTATCAACCACAAATGAAAATGAAGTGCAACTATTGTTGAAACTCGATAAAATTGAAGATAGATTTTGATACCTTTGCATACACCTTGCAAATATGAGTATAGAATGATGCATTAATAATATATTTGTAAATAGAACTTGTAATATACATTACCAAGGTTTGATATGCATTCAAATATTTCAAATATGTATGCACATGGATTAGATTGAACTAAGAATGTCCCAAAGAACGACACTACTAGTGTTAGTACCCAAATTTGTTCTCCTTTTCAATCGAGTTACATTAAAGATATGGCATGAAGCTTGAAGATAGATGGATCATCGTGTGTGTCATTTTGTAGCAGGATATGATCTAACTATCACTCGATTTGTGGTGAGATGGATAGCACTCAAATAGGACTTGATCTTTTCCTAACTGTTTTAGGTTGTGCCTTTCAACCAAGGTAAGAAAACCTATTTTGTAACCCTCAAATGGTGAAGGAGATGAATATATCCCTCAATTTGTGTAAATAGTATGAAAAGGGCCTTGGGAAAATATGATCAACACTCCAAATCGACATTCGCAAGTTGTCACTTCTAGATTATGGAGATACATTCAATGCAAGACAAGGGTTACGATGACATTTTGAAATCCCGATTTGTTCTACATACTTTAGCAAATGAATTTTGATCTTCTATGGGTATATCTGGAAGGTCTCGATTAAAGACCGTAATAATAATCATTGACAT
This sequence comes from Taxus wallichiana var. yunnanensis, assembly GCA_018340775.1. Classification (NCBI taxonomy): domain Eukaryota; kingdom Viridiplantae; phylum Streptophyta; class Pinopsida; order Cupressales; family Taxaceae; genus Taxus; species Taxus wallichiana. The sequence continues at coordinate 221,305,971 of CM031236.1, read as the reverse complement.
ACACTACAGTAATAAGAACAGAGTGACTCTGCTCTGAAAGTATGATGCAGGTCTCTCCGAGTTTTCAGGAGAAGGACCAAACTGAATTACTAAGGGTTAGTAACCTAAAACAATAACCTAACCTAGGGGTTAGATTATTGTTAGTCTAACCTAGACCTAGGCTATGTGTTATGATCCTAAAATAATAACTAAGTGCAAAATGGTTAGCATGGTTCTTACCCTAAAACTCTAACCTAAGATACTAACCTAGCTAACTAAGAGTTTATGGGAAGGGGCCTTTGAAGGGTGGCGAACCATGGGCGCTATTCTCTATGGCAATAAATGGGAAGGATAAGGATGAGGGACAGGCAGATGGCGGAGGCTTAGGCGGCGGCTAACCTTGGCAGACTTGGCAATTACTAAGTTTTGAAATGAACTTGAGATTTTGATGGACTGTCGCCAATTTTGGCGGTCGGTGGGAGTAGAGATTAGGCGGGAAAATTGGTTTAATGGCATTTATTGTTTAGGGAGTTGAGCCCGGAGCTCGCGAAACGGCATGCAAACGAGAAGTTGGAAGGTTTGTTTGGTGTATCGCGATTTTCGGTCTACTCTCTCTCTCTCTGCTAGTTTACTGGTTCTTCGCACTTTGCCTTCTCTTTGAGTCAGCATGGCGAGAATGAATTTCTCTGGCTCTTTTCTCTGCCATGGAGGATATATTGTAAACGGGACAGCGAAATTTTGTTGGTCGCTGTGTTTGGGAAAAAGAAAAGGAAGTTTGAGCTCTTCCTGTGGTCTTCTTCGGAAATTCGATCAAAATACAGGCATGTTAGGCCCTATCCTTTAAATATTTTGCTGTCTTTCAAATGTCTTCATTAAAACAACTCTGTTCATTTGTTTGTGAAGATTAGATAAATTTTCCTATGAAGATTTAGTTGATTTTGGCTCTGTATCTCTTCTGGTTCGATTTTTGGCAATTTCCGCTTGTTGGGTGTTTGTTGAAATCGAACTTCAACTCTGTTTGTTGTGTATTCCTTCTGGTTTAAATATGAGAGATTTATATTTATAAAGGTTTGAATGCTCGGCCTGTTTGGCGAGAGCCCGTCGAATATACTTGTGAAGGGTATAGATCACTGTTTTGCTGTCGACTTTCGATCGTCAATGCTGTTGTGAGACAGTAGGGAATGATACTGGTGTACCATTTGATTGTTCTGTGCTTTTGAAGATTTTCGAAGCTCTGTCATGGTTTTGTTAACAGCGATTAATGATACTTTGTGGGTTTCATTGTTTTCTAATTTCTGGCTTGGAATAGGCAACTGATGAGTTACCATAGTCTTTAACGACTCAGTGGATTTCATGATTGAATCGTTTACAGTAATCTACTGTTGTGAATGTAGATTCATCTTGAGTTTTGTTATTATATGGTCGTGGAAGCCTTGTGGAAAAGACAGGTTTTGTGGCTACTGTTATTGTAGTAAATACTCTAGTATTGACTTTTTGTGGATGTATTGCCTTTCCTTAAGTAAAATTGTTCGAAGGTTTTGAAGCAGTTCAGTTTATTTCATTGTTTTGGAATGAGTATATTGATTTGCTTATACTTGTTTCATTCGGAATGTTTGTCTTGAATGGCATGGAAGGATTTATCAATTAATTCTATTTTTATACTGTTGTTGGGTTTGTGATTATGGGCGCAAATCCGTTATCAGTATGTAGTGTGAATTAGTGGATTTATTAGGATTGAATTCGACGACCGTGAGGAGACGTTTCAATGTTCTATTTCTATTTTGGTCACCGTTCTGCTAGAATGTGTATATACAGTTGTTAAGTGTTGATCCAGTGACTTGAAGGGAAAATCTGTACTGAAGACCTCTGTATTTTCTTGGGGTACTTTGTGTTGCATGTTGCTTTGGTGGTACAGATTCCTTAGGTGAGTAACTACATATTCAACCTGTTCTATTTGTGCTAAATTATTGGCAGAGTACAGTCGGGTTTCTTGGTTGAAATAAGAGCTTGATTGTTTGTCTGATTTTTATATGCGCATTGATGACTGCTGCTCGCCCTGTTTGGGTGAGTTGCACTAGAGATTTGCATGCACAAGGTAGGGATCGATTGATGGTGTTCCTTTCCGTTTGTTCACCCGATAAACTGAGAAAGTATAAGTATGCTAAGTTCCTTTCTGTTTGTTCAATTCGACTGACTGATCATGAATTGGAATCAATGTGTGGTCACCATAGCATAGTTTCTCGGAAACCTTAAAAGGCTTAATGTTATAGAGTTGTTGGTTACAGCAATACGCTTGAAGCTCTTGCTTTCGAACTTGGTTCGAAAGCCTTACTGTGTTTAGGTGAAACTAGTTTTGGACATCAGACTGATTTATGGATAGTTGATGTGTTAGTTGCTGTACAAGAGATTTGCTGGGTTTCTATTTTCGTGATTTAGAACAGTGATCTTGATTTCGGCCTGTCTAACTTGTTCATTTATATACTGGATGACTGTTCTCATAAGTGAAGGCAAGATGCGTTGATGAACTTATGTAAAAAGGGAAGTAAGAATGGATTGATTCTTTCTCTTCCTTTATTTTATATTATTGATAATGAACTATCAGTAGGAAATTAATTTGGTAACGTTTTGGTAGGAGACCAAATTGTTATGTTATTTCCTTTTTGGAAGATTGCAACAATCTGACCAGTGTCGTGATTTGGATTCAATGATTGTTCATCTGCATTCGTTCTTGTTTCTTAATATTTGATGAAATATTAGAAAGTGTTTAAGACTATTCTCAGAACAATGATAGAGTTACATGTTTGTAATCATTTAGTATTACAAGGACATAGCTTTGAATATGTTTTCTTTTGGATATTTGATCTCATTTAAACAGGGGTAATAGCATTTAATGGAAACAATTGATGGATTGCAATTGTTTTAAAAGTTAGTGCTTATCATGCTCAGTTCATTGAACTGACTCATGTTGACTATTTTTGCAGATGGTTGCCGTAAGAGGTAAATACAATGCAGATCTGGCAGTCCGATCAGATAGTTTATTTGATTTATTATGAATTACAGCTTGATTTTATGGATGTACTATATGTGAAAAGATGTTTCTTTTCCGTTAGCATTATATCAAGTATGCTGTTGCATAAATGTAATTGTACGAGTTTCAAAAGGAATGAAAATAAGCGTTTGATACTTATGTGTTGTATTAAATTATGAATGATGAACTTCTTCGGTTTACGTAACGAAGAGGCATAGTTATCTTTGCATAATATGGATGCTTTTGTGATTGACAATGAAAGCTTGTAAGTAATTAGACTAAATTCTTATGAGTATTTAGTAGTTCTAATTTGATCTGGATAATGCAATATTGTAATTTAAATATTGTCTCTCTAGAGGATAGGTTAAATTTGAGCCTAAAAGATAACGCTAAACAAGTTGGATTGAATTACTAATCCCTAGTCCTAAGTATAACAGGACAATAGTCAATTGATTCTAAATCATTTATATCTTTAAACTAAAAAGTATGATATAAATTCAGTTAAGAGAACTGGTAGGCAATCAATGGAATTCAGGTGGCAATCTCAAGCATAGGTTATGAGATATTGTCTGAATCTGTTGTTTAGAATCAGATGTATTCTAATGACTCCTTGATAGAAGCTAGACCTTAATACCTCTACCAAGTAATGAGATTAATGGAGGAGGGTCGCCTTAAGAAAATGAATCCAGGGATTGGAAATGGCTAACCTTAGGGAAAAGTCTTAAGAAGTAATTTAATCTTTAGTGCGTAACGCTTGTTTTCGGGTAGATCTTCTCGAGGCGGATTTAAAGGATGACGACATAAGGTCGATCATTTAGTAAACAGGTTGTACCTCTCCAGAAGATTAGGATCTTCTCGAAGTTACAACAATGCAGTGACTTATGGCGACACCCCTATTGATCGCTGAGATTTACACTTGATTTCAAGACGAGTTACCCCTGGGACCGATTAAGAACGTGGTCATGTTATATGACCGCCTCTGGAGATTTGGGTGTCATGACACACTTTGACCGCAAGGTTGAACCAAGATGTCATCATATCCCTAACCCTCGTGGGTATCCATATAACATTATCACCTTGTTAATCTGCCTCCTAGTGATTCATTGTGGAAGGAAGGACCATAATAATCGTATAAGACATTCTATATAACATATTAATGGGGTGAAGGACGTATTCCAGATTGGCGAGTATGCCGTTAAGGAATACGAGACATGAACAAAGATGTTTCAAATCTTTGGCCAAAGTATCGCAAGCCGCTGATTGCGTTGTCCCGATTCAAGTCTAAGGGATGAGATGCCGATGGATAATGGTAACAGTTATTCAGTTAGATTCCTTGGACAGAGCATTCTGAATTCCCAGATTAGGGAAGAGAACCGCAAGAGTGATGTGTTAAATAAAAACACCGACTCTTATTACTCATGAATAGATCGGTAGATTACCGAGTCATGGAATGAATAGATCGGAAGTACTCCGAGTCATTACAGCTGCATATGGTTGCTTATTATATGAATGGTTATTTGAATTGTGAGTTCTAAATTATGTATTTAGAACCAGTATGCAATTATCAAAAAAATTCACTTGTTCTAAAGTTAAAAATGAGGATGTTACATAAGAAAACCTATTTTGTAACCCTCAAATGGTGAAGGAGATGAATATATCCCTCAATTTGTGTAAATAGTATGAAAAGGGCCTTGGGAAAATATGATCAACACTCCAAATCTGACATTCGCAAGTTGTCACTTCTAGATTATGGAGATACTTTCAATGCAAGACAAGGGTTACTGAAGACATTTTGAAATCCTGATCTGTTCTACATACTTTAGCAAATGGATTTTGATCTTCTATGGGTATACAGGTCAAAATAGGGGTAAAACAGGGTAGGATTAGTTGTTTTGAATGATTTTTTGGGTGGGAGTTTAGATAAGACAAACCAAGGTCCACCAGACTCTTTGAGGATTTCAGCAAAATATGGAGAAACTTAATAGCAAAAAGTATCAAAATGGTTAATCATCCCTTTAACTAGGATATATGCATCAAATAGAGGCCCATATATGCACTTTTCCACACAATATTTGATCATCTATCACAAAATCTTGAGTTAGAATGAACCAATGAAGAATTTAACAATCACTATTTAATCATGACCTAAGGTGCACCCAAAGGTTTACAAACAATCTCTAAGTCAAGGAAGGTAAATTGATTTTAAATTTATTTATCTCTTTATCAAATGAAAGCTCTTAAATGTAATATAGCAAATACCACTAAACTATCACAATAAATGAGACCATGTATAATTGAGATAGATTTTAAACACAAGACTACAACTGGAAACAAGAAACACAAGTTTGAAATGCATTCTGAAATGTAAGCATTCACATATTTTCCCAAAGACAACATAGAATAACCCAAAAAGATCATATTTATTAGCAAGGGAATGTTTTTAAAAACAATCTCGATATTGTTAATGGCTATGAAAGGAATGATAACCAAATCGTACCAAGACAAGAACACATATGCTAATCAAACACCACGATCTATAAGATGAAAGAAATTCACCAGAATAACTTTACATAAACCTTTGCAAATAAATGAGAAGAAATATCATATATTATTATGGAACTCAATGAAATAAAATGAGAATGGGCCTTGCTTATATAGGTAAGGAATAACAATCTAAGAGCCAGTCAAGGTCGTAGATCAAGCCATAAATCATGGAAAGAACTAGTCATCAAAGAACTAGTCAAGTCCATAAATTTATGAGAGAACTAGACATCAAGGATCTAGTCAATACCATAGATCTAGGAAAGAATTAGTCAATATCATAGATCAAGGAAAGAACTATACCTAACAACTAGATAATATCTCCTAATATCTAAATAAATAAAAGAAATATCCACACACATAAGTGGGTGAGGATAAATACAATAAAGGTAAATAATGTACCTAGGTGAACATGAGCTAAGGTAAATACCTACTCTAACACCCCCTCAAGTGAAGCTAGGGGCTAAAATAGAAGTGGCATGTCCACAGTATGAGTCCCAACAACTAGGCCTGATGAGGTACTCATGTACAATATATCCATGAAGAAATCTCGAACCAAAAGAAGAAAAGAATCCTGCTATAAGGAAATAGAAAGAAGAAGAAGAAGGAAGATGTTCTCATGAACACCCCCCAAGAACAACTTCCAAAACCCCAAGCATTCCACGCAACTCAAGGTAACAAGGTGATGCAAAAGGCTTTGTAAAGATGTCCGCAACCTCTGTGAGTCGAGTCGAAGGCACTCAAAGCAAAGAACTTCATCCCGAATGTGTTTCCAAATGAAGTGGATGTGTATCGCAATATGCTTGGTCCGCTGGGTGCTCAATCAAGGTTGCAGAGAAATGTGAATTACACTTTGGTTGTCACACCAAAGTATAGTCGGTGCATCCTGTGAGAATCCAAACTCTATCAATAACTGACAAAGGCAAAGAAAATTATGACACACTGTAACTGCTGCCCTGTACTCTACCTCTGAAGATGAAAGTGCAATATCCTGTTGCTTTTTACATGCCCAAGAAACTAGAGAAGAACCAAGATAGAATAGATAGCCATAAAGTGGAATGCATGCCATCAATAACCTACCCAATTTGAATCAGATACCCAACCAACCAAGTAGAGCCCATAGTGTAGTGTAGGCCAAATTTGGAGGTGTCATGCAAATAGCATAAAATCCTTTTAGAGCCATTCAAAGAATACTATGAGGAGAATGTGCAAACCGAGATACAAGCCCTAATGCAAATGAAATATTAGGGTGAGTATGGGTCAAGTACATGAGACTCCCAACCAATTACCTATACAATGTAGGATCACAAAGTGGTGTGGTACATGTGGATGTAAGAGTAACTCCAGACTAAAAGGAGATGGACTTGGCTTGCAATCAGCCATATCAAAGTTCCTAAGAAGATCATGGGTGTACTTTTGTTGACTCAAATGAATCCTTAAATCTGTCTGAGAAATATGTAAACCAAGGAAATAATGCAATAGCCCAAGATCTGTCATGTCAAACTGTAGAAAGAACCCTCTTGAATACTCTAAATGTGGGAAGAAGAGTCACAAGAATGATCATCAACATACAAGACAAGTATCATAATATCATCACCAACATGTTAGAGATACACCGTATGATCGAAATGGCAACGAACAAAACTAGTAGATAGAAGAAAAGAATCCATCTTCTCATACCAAGCCCAAGGGGCTTTTTTGAGACCGTAGAGAGACCTTTGGAGCCTACAAACAAGAGAAGAATCCTGAAAAAATCTAGCCAGCTGCTCCATATATATTTCCTCTTGTAGATATCCATGTAAGAAGGCACTCTTCACATCCATCTGATATGCAGGCCACCCCTGTGATGTAGCAAGAGCAAGTATAAGGCGTACAGAATCCATCTTGGCAACGGTGCAAAAGTCTCAGAGTAATCAATACCTTCGACTTGTGAAAACCCTTTGCAACAAGATGAGCCTTATACTTGTCAATGGACCCATCAACTACATATTTGGTTCAGTATACCCACTTACACCTAACCATCTTTCTTCCTTTAGGAAGAGATACCAAATCCCAAGTATGATTCTTCATCAAAGAAGAATACTCAGCTTTCCATCACATCATCCCACTCCGGTATCCCATGAGCCTTTGAAAAATACTATGGATCCTCATAAACTACCTGACACAAAATTCTAGAACCTGTAGAATGTGCATGATGATGCCTAGTGGGTGGAAGATCCTCTATGAAAGGTGTTACCTTAGAAATTGTAGTAAAGCCCACTTAGGCATAAGTGACAACATCAGTGGGAATAGGATCCTCAATGGCATCTATAACCTCCTCATCAATCTCCTCAAAGAAAGGATCCTCAAGATGAGATGATGAAGAAGAAGGAATGGAAGAAAATGAAGAATCATGAGGAGTGAAATGCTCATCAAACTGAACATGTGTTTGAAAAAGAATATCATGTGTATTAGGATCTAAAATATGATAAGCTCTCATGTCCTCATAATACCCTACAAAGATCAAGGGTTTACTCTTTTTATCCAAATCTTTCCTTTTCTTATTTGGAACAAAGGCCCAAGCATGGCTCCCAAAGACTCAAAAAATGAGACATCTAGCTTAGTGTTGGACCAAGCTTCCTCTGGAGTCAAATGCTCAAGTGCTCTATGTGGTGTGCGATTTTGAATATAGTTAGCACAATTAACTACTTCTGCCCAATAGATAGGAGGTATATCTCTAGAATGCATCATATAGTTAGCCATTTCCTTCAAATTTCTATTCTTCCTTTCTGCTAATCCATTCTATTGTGGAGTATGAGGAACAAAATGCTAGTGAATAATGCCTTGAGTTGCCAAAAATTTAGAAAACTCATTGCTGAAGTACTCCCCCCATTATCAATGCAAAGGTTCTTTATGCTACTAGAAGATTATTTCTTGACCAAAGCCTTGAAGACTTTGAAGTGTGAAAAAACATCACTTTTGTACTTGAGAAAATAAACCCAAGTACGCCTCGAGAAATTATCAATAAATGTAAGTGCATACTTAGCTCCATTGAAAGATGGGGTAGGAAAAACCATCAAGTCAATGTGCACAAGCTCAAGTGGTGAAGAAGCTCTCTTAGAGAAATTCTTAGGAAAAGAATCTTGGTGTCGTTTCCTAATGCACAACCATGAAAAACTCCTCAACACAAGAAACTCTAGGAATACCATCTACCATACCATGAGTGCTCAAGTCCTTCAAATATCTCTAATTGAGATGTCCAAATCTTTCATGCCAAAGCTTACTCTCTGAATCTGAATGAGAAACCAATCATGTCCCTATAGAAGAAGTGTCATCAAAACCCTAAAAGTGATATAGTCTTGAACTATGATCAACAATACCCTGAGAAACAAGTGAATAAGGCTCCAACAAAGTTCTTACTTCTGCCCCATGTGGTGTAAAAGTCATTGTTTTCCCTTGACTAGAATGACAAATTTGATATACGAAAGAAAATTTGTAGTGATGTTAAGAGTATATAGTGCATCTTGGATATTTCCACCATCAAGTTGTATATCACCTTTTCCCTCAACGAAAGAAAGGAAGAATCTTTAACCTCAATTTTCGAAGTAGAACTCAAACCTAAAGAAACAAGAAACTCCTTGAAGAATTCATGTGATGAGAAGCACCAATCTATAACCCAATTGTTTGTAAGTGGTGACTCGAGATCTTCCAACAACATTAAGTGCTTTTCCATGTTGATTAGAAGGAGGTGGAGTGGAGATAGAAAATTTTTTTTCTTGACTACATCCTCTAAGGCTTACATTCGCTTATAACACCTATTTTCTTCATGATTACTACCCCCACAAAAAGAGCATTAACGACTAGACTTATTCTTAGATTTAGAAGAATCCTTGGGTTTTGAGTTATATTCTTTGGGTTTATGTAAATTTATTCTAGTGAATTTCTTTCATCTTATAGATCGTGGTGTTTGATCGAGCATTTGTGTTCTTGTCTTGGTATGATCTAGTTATTGTTCCTTTCATGGTATCGAGAGTTGCACGACTTGCCATCACACCACAAGTTTGAGCTTTTGGTATGATGGCAAGTCATGTAGCTATGATACTAGCCAGATTAAGTGTGCCAGCCCCAGAGTACTTCTGGGATGGGTGACCTCTCGTAATTTCTAGTGTCACTTCCTCATAATGTTGTTGGGCCGATTAGGTGTATATCCGGCTCCATCGTGCGAGAGGGTATTGGCATAGCAACTAATTAACATGATGAGATCCCTCTCCACCATAAGTTTTAGCTCTTGGTGTGACAGCAAGTCATGTAGCTGATACCATGAAAGGAATGATAGCCGATCGTACCAAGACAAGAACACGAGATGCTAATCAAACACCACAATCTATAAGATGAAAGCAATTCACCAAAATAACTTTACATAAACTTTTGAAAATAAATGAGAATCAATATCATATATTATTATGGAACTCAATGAAATACAATGAGAATGGGCATTTCTTATATAGGCAAGGAATAACAATCTAAGAACCATTCAAGGTCGTAGATCAAGCCATAAATCATGGAAAGAACTAGTCATCAAAGAACTAGTCAAGTCCATAGATTTATGAGAGAACTAGACATCAAGGATCTAGTCAATACCATAGATCTAGGAAATAACTAGTCAATACCATAGATCAAGGAAATAACTATACCTAACAACTCGATAATATCTCCTTATCTAAATAAATAAAAAGAAATATCCACACACATAAGTGGGTGAGTATAAATACAATAAAGGTAAATAATGTACCTAGGTGAACATGAGCTAAGGTAAATACTTACTCTAACAGATATACATGTGCAACCAACTTAACATGATTTGAAATCTGATACGAGAGAGAGTACATGAATTTCTCAAGTGGTCACTCGTAGAATGGGCTTCTTCCCGATTTTCCGTGAAAATTTTTAGTTTTCCAAAAAAATTTAAACTCTTCCAACCCCTCGCATGAAAAATTCATGCAATATATAGCTTTCAATCTCCTTCGAGCCTTTTTCCCAAGAAAATAATATGCCAAAGGATCAAATTTGTTACAAAAATTCTCATGATTCACAGACAGGACGTTTAACATAACACGTCCAAAAAGTTGCCGATTATCTTAAAAAGAGATGAATCATTGTAAAATTCACATCATTATCCATTATGGAGGCACATTTTTATCTTCAAAACATGTAGACCCCCTTCCTTTCATTATTTCATCCTTATCCCTCAAAATTTGACTCAGAACTTTTGGATCTAATATTTCACATTTCTCGCTTTGAGCCCAAACAAAATTTCATTTCAAAAGTACCTCAAATCTATAAATTGAATTTTCAAATTGATCCCATTGATCCTTAAAGGCAAAAACGACATGAATTCACCATTATTTTGGTGAAAATTGATGCAAAAATCACATCTCCAAGCTTCCTAGAGCTCAAATGGTGGCCAAACCGAAAATGCACGAAGCATCAAGTTGATCTTCCTTTATCCTTAATTTGAGCCCTCCACGTGTCACAATGTGATTGGAAATGGGCTTGGGTTCACTTTTTTGACATTTTAACACTTTTGGAAAAATGTAAAAAAATTGAAATTTTTCTCCGCTCCTCTACCATTTGAAAATGAGCTTAACTCATGTCCCATTATGGTCCCATCGTAATCGTGGATCGATTCTACTATTTTACCCCTTTTTGGAAAAAGGAATTTTTTCCAAAATATCCCCGCATCTCGGCCTCATGAGAAAGACCCTAACACGTGTCCTAAAGTGGGCCCCATTGGAATCGTGGACCGATTCTACACATTTCCACCTTTTTGGAAAAAGGAAATTTTTCCAAATTATCCCCGTGGACCCGCACCTCCGATTCTATCCCTAACACGTGGTGATTGCTGATTTGCTATGGGCTTGCGTTCCTCCTTTTAATTTTATGCCTTTATGCCAAAAATGGGAAAAATCTCAATTTTTCCCTGAGGCCTAAAGTTCCACCTCTAACCCTACCATGTGTCTCTTTGTGATTCGTTGTGGGGTTTCGGCTCATTCCTACATTTTCATATATTTTTCCAAAAAGATAAAAAATCTCTAAGTCTTCCACCAATTCACATCCCCTCCACTCGGATCCCGCCACATGTCCTCTCTCCGATTCGTTGTGGGCCCTAGGCATTTTCTTTGCTCTTTAACTCTTTTTCCAAAATGCCTTAAGGCACAAAAAGACTTGCCACTCCTCCAATCAAAACATGCCATGTAAGGACATTAGGACCAATCAAAGTAAAGCGGAGAAATGGGACCAAATTCACCCTTTTGCTAAAAAAGAAAAAAGTGATAAGCTAAAACAATTGTCCACCGTCCCTTAGTTAAATAGAATGAGCCACATTGCCGATGAATGCTAAAGAAGAAATTGACGGGAAAATGACACCGTGTCTGACCATCAAAACAAATAAAACACCAGGGATACCCTAGAATTTGATTTTTTCGCTAAGGACGACAAATTTCTTTAAATTGAACTAACTGAAACATGTTTTCAAATCATTTTTATCATGGAATTGGATTTTCAATGGCATACAAGTGTGAATCTATTAATTTTAAACTTCCACGATCAGGAAAAAAGGAAAAACATCAAAGCCCACAGATTTTGGAAAAATTAGGGCACACATGCAAATTTCTTTCAAATTGGGGCAAAAAAACAAGTTTGTGAGAATTTCAAGGCATTCGACTAGAGGGAAAAGTTGCAGACCACCAATTTGAGAGAAAAATGTTTCAGAGCACGCAGAATGAAGGAAAAATTTAGGGAAAAATGGTGCAAGCTCAAAAATGGCACCAACATCGTCTCCTGCTCGGGGATGGGCACTCCTAGCAAGTGCCACAAGAACAAAAGAAGTAGACCAAGTACCAAAACAAGCATTGGGAAACGGATTCAAAATACAGGTAGAAAAACCTAACCCAATTGACAAAAATGGCTACTAAGAATAGGGCAAACCACAAACCAAAAAAAATAGCAAAAACAGAGTCAAAAATAAATATTGACACTATACAAGTGGTGCATACCTCAAATTTGGGGATTAATCCAATAAATGCTTCGATGCCTACCATTAACAAGAAGTTCAAGAAATTCCCCATCTAAGTCCTTGAGAAAAATGTATTCTCACCAATTCGATATCAATGGAGTAAGGGCCCATCCACAATGCATCAAATTTATCATATTTGCCCTTATCTTCATGCCTACTATCCCACAACAAAACCAAATCTCCAACATTGAAGGCTCTAGGAGTGACCTTTTTGTCAAATAACCTCTTCAATTTCTCTCTAAATCGACATGCCTTTAGTGGGATGCTCTTCTTTCTTCTTCTAGCTCAACAATCTAATTAATCCTTGCTTCATATGGACAAACCTCTTGATCTTCATGTTGTTGAACAAAATGAAATGAAGATCATTCCAGATGTAAGGAAGAAGAGCTTGAGTTCCATACACCAACTCAAATGGGATCTTACTAGTAGCTCTTTTGGTAGTGGTTCTACTAGCCCAAACTACAAATTTCAGTTATTCACCCCATTTTCTCTTGTTCAACTCTAAGGTTCTCGTAATGATCTTCAACAAGTTCTTATTTTTGGACTCACTTGTCCATTCCCTTGAGGCTTATAGTTTGAAGCATAAGTCGGATCGGTTCCATACTCCTTGCACATTGGCATCAAGGGCTTAGCTCTAAAACACATGGCATTATCAACAATCTTTACTGCACACCAAATCTACATATGATGTGATTCAACAAGAAGTCCATAACAACTTGGTGTGTTTCTTTCTTGGTGGGGATTACTTCTACCCCCTTGGTGAAGTAATATGTGGCTATAAGGATCCACTTGTGTCTAGCACTAGAAGGGTCTAAAATCTCACCAATGAAATCTATTCCTCATTGTTTTAAAGGAGCTTCAATTGATACAGGTTGCAAAGGAATGGAGCTTGAAGCTTTCATTCCTTCAAAGAAATGCTTGGCAGCTTTCACATTTTCTAACCAACAGGGTTACATCTTTGAAGAGAGTAGGCCACCAATAACCAGCCCTCAAAATTTTGTGTGTTGTAGCCCTTCCAGCAAAGTGTCCTCCACAAACTCTCCCATGAAAATCAACAACTATTTTGGGAGCTTCATCTTCAGTTACACATTTCAAGAGGACACCTTCAGGGTTCTTCCAAGCCAGCCCTAAGTCAGTAATGATGTACATTTGAGAAGCCAGTTTGAGGTCTCTTTTCTTATTTTTATTTAAATGATCAGGGCAGCATAGGTGTCTGAGATAAAAGATTACATCCTTGTACCACTCAGAGCTTACCCATTTCTCAAGAACATCTACCCTTTCTTCCTCTACTTCATTCACTTCCATAGTCTGCAAGTTGCTCTTAGCCATAAGCTTAGCAAGACCCAAACCTCTTACCAACTTTTTGGTTTGGATATCCATGTCATATTCCTACAGTTTTTTCACTCATCTACATCTTTTCCTTGAGATCTCCATCTCTCGATAAGATGTATTTTACCATGGTGTGGGGAACATAAGCAATAACTTTTGAACTTAAGATATAAGGCCTAAAAACCTTTGTTGCTTTCACTAAGAAAATGCTTTTTTTTCCATGATTGTGTATTTTAACTCAAGCAGCTTGCAAATCCTTACTAAAGAAGGCAATAGGCCTCTCAAAGCACCATCTTCATCCTTTTTCAGCAAAATAAATGCAATGGTATTTTCAAAAGTGAAGGAGAAGATTTGGAAAGGCTTCTTGTAATTCGTAGCTGCTAAGACAAGAGCATGTTTCAATGCTTCTTTGATTCCTTCAAAATCCTAAATAGCATCCTCCTCCCATTTAATAACTTGGTCTTTCTTTAACATGCATGTAATAGAAGAGTCAATTTAGCAAAATTAGACACAAACCTTCTAATGAAATTGATCTGCCCAAAGAAGAATTTGATGCCCTTTGTTCTTGGAATTGGAACCTTGTTGATTGCTTCTACCCTCTCAGGGTCAATCAATGCACCAGCCTTTGAAAAAATATGACTAAGCAACTTGGCCTTTTTCACCCCAAACTGACACTTCTTTGGATTCAAAGAGATTCCAAATTCTCTACATCTGATCAACATTCTTTCCAAGTGTTGTAAGTGATCTCTTCTACTCCTTGAAAATAAAGTCACATCATCCTGATAAATGGTAATGAATTCATTTATGTAACCAGCAAAAGCAACATCCATTTCTCTTTGGAAGGTAGCTCCAACATTCATGAGACCAAAATGCATTTTTACATAGACATATGTTCCCAACGAGAGGTAAAAGCAGTTTTAAATCTTTTTGACTCCTTGACAACAACTTGATTATAGCTAGAGAAACCATCCAAGGAGGACAACAATTCAGATCTAGTCACTAACTGCAGCATGTTTTCTATGTTTGGCAAAGGTTAATTGTCTTTCAATGAAGCTCTATTTAGATTTTTGAAGTCTACACAAAGTTTGATATCTCCATTTTTCTTTCTAACTGGCACAAGGTTTGCAACCCAAGATGAATACCTTGTGGGCTGAATGATCCCTCCCTCCTTCAATTTCTTCAATTCATCTTGCATCTTCATTGGGAGGAGTGGATTAATTGGCCTTTTCTTTTTGTCTGAAGGGCTTGGCATATGTTTTAAGAGGAATCTCATGCTAAAACAAGTCCTCTCTGTATGCTTTCAAATTTGAATAAGACCAAGCAAGACAGTCTTGATATTTCTTTAATAGTTAAACATAGTATTGTTTTTCCTCTTTGTTTATATTGCTGCCCAACCAAAATTTTCTTGGTTTATAATTAGTGCCCACGTTATGCTCTTCCACATCCCTTGAGGTAGACATGTCTATATTGATGATGCAATCAACATTGTCAAAATTTGACTCAAGTGCAACAAGACCTCTAGGAATGGTGTTAGTTTTCAATTGATGATATATTTTCCAAAAAAGTCTCTCTTTCCTTCAGCTTACACATACCATTGGTTCCCAATAAATATTCTGATTTGCAAAATCACCTTGATTTTGTAATAACCTTTACACTTGAGCATCATCATTAAACACTTGCCAATGCTTGATGTTGTCAGTACAGCTTGGCCTAGTTAACACTTCTATATTGTACTCACAGAAGGTGAAATGGTGTAATATCTAAATATTGACCCCAACACTACCAACTTTTAAACAATAGAATTAAAATTTTTGACATGATGCACAATGTAGAAGGAATCAAACATCTCAATTAGATCCCAAACCGCATGTTTGTATTGTTTCATCCATTGATTTTTGTAGTATATAATTTTCTTATTTGTTTGAAAACTAGCTTTGAATATAATTTTGTAATGATGTCCTTGACACCATACATCCATGCAATTCTCGACTCAAAAACAAGGCTTCATACTCAAAGAATGTTATTAGTACATTCAAAATTAAGCTTGAAGGAAAAAAAAAACTCTTCCAAGCTAGGAGAAATCAGAATTATACCAGCACCATTTCTAAATTTGGAGAAAGCTCCATCAAATAGCAAGGTCCAAGGGGAACCTACCTATTCAAGGCACTTTGACTGATCCATCTTGTGTTCTTTTCCATCAGCAAACCCAAAAATTTATCAGCGTCTACATCAGCAAACAACACCTCATAGAATCATTATTGTGATCTTCAATAAGGTGTAACATCTTCTTTTCTACATAGAGCTTGAAAAGGCTGCCTTCAATGGGAATAGTGGAAAAAGACATGTCCATTTGAATAGTCCCACCAACACTTGTATCCCACTTTCTTGACAAAATCATACCCCATTTGGCAAGGCAATCAACAATCACAACATCAAGTTTCAAATTCCTTCCTGATAGGCTACAAGTTGTACCACCAAAACCTTCACACAACCAACTACCAAAACTTCTCTTGAGTCCATGGCAGTACACTTTCCATAGGTTGTTTTAACTTTGATATCCAACTCATTCATGTCTTTTATAGGCATGACATTGCATGATGCAATCGGAATCAAACATATAATTGTGAAGTAGTCTATCATTTATAATCAAAGTCTTAAAGAATGGATCAACATTCAATTGGGAATTAACCAAGGATGTCCCCAAGTATACCTTAGGTGTTTCTCCAAGATCCTCTAATGTTGGTGGTGTTTCAAGGTCTCAATGATTTGAGGAGTTTCAACAATGTTTACATTTTTGCTTGGAGTACTCTTCTCCTCTTTCAATCCCAAGTACTCAAATGCTCTCTTCTTGTGCTCAGAAATCCTAAGCAACTCAATGATTGGAACACTCACTTTGATTTGTCTCAATATGTGGGATATGTCATATGGAACACTCTTTCGCAAGATAGCATTGGAATGGAGACAATCGATTCATTAGATGGCATGGGATTCTTGCGCTTTGGGCATGAGGAGGACTATAATTTTTGCTTGGGACAATAGAGCTTTTAGTAGGTGTTTCTCTTCTAAGAGCTTCTTTTTCAATACTTGTAAGTAAGGGTGTTTTAGGTTTGGCTTGAGGCCCAACTCCCTTAACAACCTTGTTCCTAGTTTTATACTATTTCTCTTGAGACCCAACTCCCTTAACTTGTATGAGATTTCTTTGACAACCCCTGCCAAATTTTTCACATCCTCCTCCAAATTAGCACTCTTGCTAGCTTGAGGTTTTTCAAGGTTTATCAAATTTACACCATCTCTCTTAAGAGGTTTCCCAACAGCCTTAATGTTATTTTCAATCTACATTTCCATGGTAAAGGTCTCATTTTAATTTGTAGGGTTCTTGTCTCTTAGGTAATAGGTTGCCTTCTTATTAAATGCATCTACATATTTGATTAAACAACACTCATCACTTCTAGGGCCTCAAATTAACAGGAAGCCTCCTCAATGTCTTGTTAAATCTTGTATTAAAGTCATGCACACGATTCATTGGGGTTCTTATTGATATTTTCAAACTCTTGCATAAGAGAAACCTAGGATCATCTTATCACCATATCAGTAACCTAAATGCAACAATTAATTTTAGTCCAAGAGTCAATAGAATTATAAAGTAGAGCCTCAGTAACAATCCTCTTGCATCCTCTTCTAGTGTATGAATGAATAATTTAACATACACATCTTCATGCTCAATCTAAAATTTCTCCATCATGTTAACAAATAGTTTTAGGTGTGGATCACCCCAAAACTCCCTTATTGTGATTGCATTGTTACCTTGGAACTTTGGCAACCTATTTCTTACATCTTGTGGGACAGCATTTGGGTAACCATCCATTCCTCTAAAGTTTAAAGGAACAAAGGTGTTAACAAAAATGGAGGTGTAGGCTGAGCCATATTGTTTTGACATGGTGATCTTGGAGGAGAAATACAATGATGAGGAGTGAGAGGTCTCTGGGGAATAGAAATGTAATCTTCAAAATGGATATCCCTTATAGGATCAAAAATCCTTCTTGATAAACTCTATAAAGATTTGGAAAACATAGGGGCATAATGAGGAGCAAGACTTTCAAATAAAAATGAAGGTCCCTCTCTAGAAGGAGAATGAAAATTTTCGGAGGACTATCCATCCATAAGAAGAACTACAATTTAGAGGCATGGGACAAGTTTTACTTGTCCCATGATACGCTGATTAATCTTAAGTTCAACTAAGGGAACTTCCTTACTTGAGCTCTTCTCTCCAACCACCTTCCAAAATCTTCTCCCTTCTCCGACTCGAGTTCCTTGAATATGAAAACAACTTCTTAGAAGAGTCTTTAATGAAGATAGATCTTCTTCCTTCCATTTTTGTAGAGATTAGCAATGCCAAAAACCAATGACAAAAGCTAAGACATTGGTATTTATCAAGATCAAAAGTCTCCAAGATGGAGTCGCCACTAAGGACTTTCACCCTAGTTATGAAAATGCACTAAAATACTATACATATAAATCAAATACCTATCAGCACTAAAAATCTTTCCAAACTTTATAGATCATACTTTCCTTTTCTTGAATCTATTAACCACAAATGCAAATGAAGTGCAACTACCGCTGAAAATTTATAAAATTGCAGACATAGTTTGAAATCTTTGCATACACCTTGCAAATCTGAGTATAGAATGATACTTTAACTATATATTTATAGACATAACTTGCAAGATTCATTACCTTCCAAAGAGGGTTTAATATGTATCCAAATATTTCAAATATGTATGCACATGGATTAGATTGAACTAAGAATGCATCCGATGTGGAGATGGTGCCACTCCAAAGAAGTTTCACTAGTGTTGGTACCCAAATTTTTTAAAAGGCTCCTTTACATATTGTTTGAAATGGCATCAAATATATGGCATGAAGCTTGAAGATAGATGGATCATGGTGTGTGTCATTTTGTATTTGGGGATATGATCTAACTAGCACTCATATTTGTGGAGAGATGGATAAGCACTCAAATAGGACTTGATCTTGTCCTAACTGCTTTAGGTTGTGCCTTTTACCAAGGTAAGAGAACCTATTTTGTAACACTCAAATGGTGAAGGAGATGAATATATCCCTCAATTTGTGTAAATAGTATGAAAAGTGCCTTGGGAAAATATGATAAACACTCCAAATCTAACTTTCACAAGTTGTCACTTCCAGATTATGGAGATACTTTCAATGCAAGACAAGGGTTATCAAGACATTTTAAAATCTTGATTTGTTCTCGCATACTTTAGCAAATGGATTTTGGTCTTCTGTGGGTATACAGTCAAAATAGGGGTAAAACATGGTAGGATTAGTTGTTTTGAATGATTTTTTGGGTGGGAGTTTAGATAAGACAAACCAAGGTCCGTCGACTCTTTGAGGATTTTAAAGCAAAATATGGAAAATCTTAATAGCAAAAGTATCAAAATGGTTAATCATCCCTTCAACCAAGATATGTGCATCAAATGGAGGCCCAAATATGCACTTTTCCACACAATATTTGATCATCTATCACAAAATATTGAGTTAGAATAAACCAATGAAGAATTTAGCAATCACTATTTAATCATGACCTAAGGTGCACCCAAAGGTTTACAAATAATCTCTGAAGTCAAGGAAGGTAAAGTGATTTTAAATTTGTTTATCTCTTTATCAAATGAAATCTCTTCTAAATGTGATATTGCAAATGCCACTAAACTATCACAATAAATGAGACCATGTATGATCAAGAGAGATTTTAAACACAAGACTCGCAACATGCAACAAGAAACATAAATTTGAAATGCATTATGAAATGTAAGCATTCATGATTTTTCCCAAAGACAACACAAAATAACTTTAAAATGATCAGATTTATCAAAGAAGGGAATGTTTTTAAAAACAATCTCAGAGCTTGTTAATGGATATACATGTGTCAACAACTTAACATGATTTTAAATCTGATATAGAGAGAGTTACATGAGTTTCTCAAGTGGTCACTCGTGAGAATGGGCTTCCGCCTGATTTTCCTCGTGAAATTTTTAGTTTTCCAGATTTTTAAACTCTTCTAACCCCTTGCATGAAAATGCATGTAATATATAGCTTTAAATCTCCTTCAAACACTCTTTCCCAAGAAAATAATATGTCAAAGGATCAAATTTGTTACTTAAAATTTCTCATGATTCACAAACATGGACGTTTAATGACAGCACGTCCAAAATTTACCAACTATCTCAAAAAGAGATGAATCATTACAAAATTCACATCATTATCCTTTGTGGAGGCACATTTTTCATCTTCAAATCATGCAAACCCCTTCCTTTCATTATTTCATCCTTATCCCTCCAAAATTTGACTCTACAACTTTTGGATCTCGATATTTCACGTTTCGCTCAATCCCAAAAAAAATTCATTTCAAAAGTGCCTCGATCTGCAAATTAAACTTTCAAATTGATCCCATTGATCCTTGAAGGCAAAAACAACATGAATTCACCAAAAAATTGGTGAAAATTGATGCAAAAATCACATCTCCAAGCTTCATGGAGCTCAAATGGCGGCCAAACTAAAAAATGCACAGTTACCATTGATATTCCTTTATCCTTTAATTTGAGCCCTCCACATGTCACAATGTGATTGGAAATGGGCTTATGATCACTTTTTGACATTTTAACACTTTTGGAAAAATGTAAAAAATTGGCATTTTTCTTTGCCCCTCCACCCTTTGAAAATGAGCTTGACACGTGTCCCAATGTGGGTCCCAAAGTAGACTACAGCTTGATTTTTCTATTTTACCCCTTTTTGGAAAAAGAAAATTTTCTAAAATATCCCCGCATCTCCACCTCATGAGAATGGCCTTGACATGTCCCAAAGTGGGCCCCATTGGAATCGTGGACTGATTCTACACATTTCCACCTTTTTTGGAAAAAGGAAATTTTTCTAAATTATCCCCATGAACCCACACCTCCGATTTTGTCCCCGACATGCGGCGATTGCTTATTTGCTATGGGATAATGTTCCTCCTTTTAATTATATGCCTTTATGCCAAAAATGGGAAAAAAATTCAATTTTTCCCCGAGGCCCGAAGTTTTTCCCATGAACCTCCCATGTGTCTCTTTGTGATTCGTTGCAGGGTTTCAGCTTATTCCTGCATTTTCATATCTTTTGCCAAAAAAGACAAAAAAATCTCTAAGTCTTCCACCAATCCGCATCCCCATCTACCCGGATCCTACCACATGTCCTCTCCTAATTCGTGTGGGCCCTAGGCATTTTTTTTTTTCTCTTTAATTCTTTTCCATAATGCCTTAAGACACAAAAAGACTTGTCACTCCTCCAATCAAAACATGCCACATAAGCACATTAGGACCAATCGAGTAAAGTGGAGACATGGGACCAAATTCACCCTTTTTCCAAGAAATCAAAAAGTGATAAGTTAAAACAATTTTCCTCCATCCCTCGGCCAATTAGAACAAGCCACGTTGCTAATGAATGCTGAAGAAGAAATTGACAGGAAAATGACACCCGTTTGACCATCAAAACACATAAAATGCCAGGGATGCCCTAGAATTTGATTTTTTCACTAAGGACGACAAATTTTTCAAATTAAACCAACTGAAACATGTTTTCAAAGCATTTTTATCATGGAATTGGATTTTCAATGGCATATAAGTGCAAATCGATCAATTTTAAACTTCCATGATAGGGAAAAATGAAAACGATAGAGCCCACATATTTTGGAAAAATTAGAGCACAAAACAGCACACACATGCATATTTCTTTCAAATCGGGGAAAACAACAAGTTTGTGAGCATTTCAAGGAAATCGAATGGAGGGAAAAGTTATAGACCACCAATTTGAGAGAAAATGTTTCCAAACACGTAGAATGAATGAAAAATTTAGGGCAAAATGATGCAAGCTCAAAATGGCACCAACACTAGCTTATACTCGGGGATGAGCACTCCCAAAGTGAGTGCCACAAGAACAAAAGAAGTAGACCAAGTGCCAAAACATCCATTGGGCAACAGATTCAAAAATGTAGGTTAGAAAAACTAGACCCAATCTACAAAAACTAGCCGCCAAGAAATAGAGAAAACCACAAACCAAAAAAATAGCAAAAACATAGACAAAAATAAAGACTATACTCTATACAAGTGGTGCATACCTCAAATTTGAGGATTAATCCAAGAAATGCTTCAAATCCTACCATTAATAGGCGAGTTAAAGAAATTCCCATATAAGTCCTTGAGAAACAAGGTATTCTCACAAATTCTAATATTAATGGAGTAAGGGCCCATCCACAATGCATCAAATTTACCATGTTTTACCTTATCTTCATGTCTACTATCCCAAAAAAAAACTAGATCTCCAACATTGAAGGCCCTAGGAGTGACCTTCTTGTCAAACAACCTCTTCAACTTCTCTCTAAATCTGACATGCCTTTGGTGGGATGCTCTTCTTTCTTCATCCAGTTCAACAATCTGATTAATCCTTGCTTCATATGGACTAACATCTTCTTCTTCAAGTTTTTGAACAAAAATAAATGAATATAATTACAGATGTAAGGGAAGTAGAGCTTGAGTTCCATACACCAACTCAAATGGGCTCTTACAAGTAGTTCTTTTAGCAAGTCATTCTATCAGCCCAAACTACAAATTTCAATTGTTCACCCCATTTTCTATTGTTCAACTCCAAGGTTCTCCTAATGATCTTCAACAAGTTCTTATCGCTAGACTTAGCTTGTTTATTCCCTTGAGGGTTATAGTTTGAAGCATAAGTTAGATTGGTTCCATACTCCTTACACATTGCCATCAAGGGCTTAGCTCAAACACATGGCATTATCAAGAATAATCTTTACTTGCACACCAAATTTGCATATGATGTGATTCAACAAGAAGTCCATAACAACTTCATGTGTTACTTTCTTGGTGGGGATTGCTTCTAAGAAATATAGCTTATAGGATACCACCGTAAAATATGCAAAAGATAGACAAAACGCAGCCAAATAGAAATCTAGTTTTTTTGCGAGAAATTACAGCTAGGGCAGCAAATAGTAAAATATGAATAACTCCCAAAATATCTATACAAATCACTTGAAAATTTAAAGAGAACTAGATAATAATATAAAGAACACAAGGAAAATATTTTTGGAATTTTTCAGTCAATATAACACTACCAGAAAATTACAGCGTGCCCTAAACAGCTGGAAAACTTCTAAAATTCATATCTTCCCGAATACAAGTGTAAAAATTATGAAACTTGGGAAATAACATATACAAATATAGAAGATGATTTTCCAACCTTCAGATCTGAAAATGGCCAACTGAAACCCTTCAAAAATAGGGCTGCAATCTCCCAAACAAGTCACCCTCTTTGGTAGATGGCCAAAACCCTTGTGAAAACCTCTGAAAATGATGCCAAATCCTTCCTTTATTGCTGCCGTAGGTCTGATCCGAAAACCAGCTGAGTATCTCCACCAAAACTCTCAAAACCCTCAAAACCCTATCTCTGAAAACCTTGAAAATATCTCTGTGAATCAGCCCTGAAAACAACTCCAAATGACAAGCTAGGGTAGATCTCTCACTACCAAAGAATGTCCTGCTAGCTAGGGATGGATCTCTCACCACCAAAGCTAGGGTTCCCATGGGATCTTACTCCACAAGCTAAATAGTTGCAAACAACAGTTTCACATGAAAAGAAATATAAGTTTATGCATGAATGATTTCCAACTCCCCCCCTCCACCTCCTTATATAGCTTTTTATGAGCCCAAAAATAAATATAACATTTAATGCAATACATATCCCCAAGTCACTAAAAGGGACTTTAAGTGGCCCCAATGAAGAAACATAACATTAAATGCCAAAAGTGTCCACTTAAGTGATCCCAACGACAAAATAGAACACAAAGGGCCCATTAGACCCTCCCAATACCCAAAATATAACAAAAACATAGTAGGAAATCAAACAACCATCCCCAATAACCTCCAAAGTTGTTAGCCCCTTGGGAATGACCAAGGCTAAGACCAAAATATGGTCATTAGGCCAACTGCTCGGAATTGGGGACATTACAATCCTCCCCTCCCGAAAAATGCTTGACCCCAAGCATTATCCTCCTGTGTTGTAGAACTGAATACCACAAAGTAAGTGCCTCCATCTCACCCTGCAGTCAACCAAAGATCGGTGTGATCCGAAGTAACCAAAACACCTCATATAGTCATCATGCTCTCCATGCAGTGTAGATAACAATGTTGCACCTGAAGTATAATAATGCCCACATCAACTCTCTATTGGTACCCATACTGAAACTGTCATCATGTGATCACTCACTGCATCTCCTATCGACTCCGTCCCTTGGCTAGCTAGCACATGGGTGAAGTGCTCGTCATCCACATAAGCAGTAAAACATATAGGAGTGTTATCCCCTATCAACTCCAGAAATAAGGAACATGCATACTCTGATTTGTCACCATGACAAACTACACATCCCTGCACAAAGTTGAGGATATCCTCCCTCAACCCATGCCATCTGACCCTTTCCCATATGAAGTTGAAGGTCTCATCAAAGCTCAAGTGTCCAGACATGGAAGAATAATGCACATGTCGCAATATCTCCATCCTCAACCATGAATCTGACACAAGGTATAATTTTTCCTGATAGAAGATCATCTCATCCTCCAATCTGTAGTTGTCATCCTATATGTGACCATCAAAAATCTCACAAGTGTGTCGGTTCTTGGAGTACTCAACAAGCAAATGAGATCTCCAGTCTACCGAAACCTCAGACAACCAACATAATGATAAACTCGGATGATCTAAACCTGTAATCCCAATCTCTGTAACTGCCTTATGTGCAACACTACTGGTCACACCCACATCCATCATACTCCACATCGATCCACAATAATAAAACCCCTCATTATGCCAAAAATTCCTCTCCATCCCCTCAGCTGCAACCACCCTAGGTGCTCCTGCCGATAATCCCCTCAAAATCACATTCCTGCCTTCGGACTTAAACTTCAGCTCCATCGTCTGGAAGTTAGTCCGAAACTCACCAAGAGAGTGAAGCCACTGCACTCCCAACACTATGTGGTCACTCCCATACCAACAATGTGGAAATCATCGGTAACTGTGTAGTTACCCATGGTGATGCTCAATTGTGGAACTTTCGTGTGCATCTCATATACTCCCCATTGGCTACAACAATGTTGAAGCCCTCAAAGTCCTTCGTTTGTAAACCTTGTCTCTCCACCAATGATGCATCAATAAAGTTGTGGGTAGCCCCACTGTCAATGAGTACCACAACTCACTGACCCTACATAACTCCTCTAATCCTAAATGCCTTGTACATCGAGTACTAGACAATGTGGCTATAATCTCTCGAGGGAAAGTCTCCTCCTCCTGCTCCACATCAGCACTATCCATCGCAACTCCATCCCCATCATCCATCTCATGAGTCTTCAACTCCTCACCTCTATCATCCTCACTCTCCTCAAAGACCTCGATGAATTTGGCCTTCCATCTACCTTTGCAATCATGTTCTGGAACCCAAGGTGTGTGGCAATCGAAACATAGTTTCTTTCACCTCAACTCATCTCTATCCTCTCGGGAAATGAATGGCTCTTAGCCACCTCCTACCCTCAATGGAGGCTCCTCTCGCTGAAATTCATCTAATCCAGATGGAGGTTCTCTTTGTTGAACGCGAGGTGGAACCCTCAACTTTGGAGTGGATAACTCCAAGTCTCGAGATCTCCTAATAGCCTCATGCAAAGAAGAAGGCTCAAATGCCTTCACAAATCCTACTAAGGCATCATTCAACCATGCCATGAAGAGTGAATTCAACCTCATCTCTAAAACATCAGATACCAAAATTGATAACCTCTTAAAATCTGCAATGTACTGATCCAGAGAACCTGTCTACCTCAAGCGATTCAACTCCCTGAAGTACCTATATGGGTCCCTCCCGTCGAACCTGCTCATCAACCTCTGTGTAAAATTTGCATAAGTAGTGATATGCATGTGCCCTTGTGTGATCAATCCATGATGCCACCACATGAGCATCTCCTCAAGGTGTAGGATAGAAACTAAATTACATCCTCTTCGCATATGGGATTCAAGTCGAAGTAATTCTTCAACTTCAATCAAGATTATGCAATACACTTCTTAGAGCCATCGAAGTGTGGAATAGAGATTTGTCCCAATCTCCTTTGAAACTCAGTACACAGTGTCTGCAGTAATATCTCTTAGGCTCTACTACCAATATTCATTTTACAATACTCCTGAAATGACATGTTGTCCCAAAACCCTCACTCAATGTCTGTACTTCTCTCAACAAGATTCCTCATCCACAATGTCAACAAGTTTTCGTGTCTCGAAACTTTAGGATCCTTCAAAAAGAAGGTTCGTGGAGTCCCAAGGGCCTAGTAGAAGCATGAGGGGACCCTTGTCCTATTACCACTCTCACCTCTATTACCATGTTGTCCCATATTGCTAACTTCTCCTTTCTCCATATCAGCCTCAATCCTACCTTATGCTAACCTCTCTGGTGAGTTGGCTCAAATAGAGGTTGGTAGTCTCCTTCGCTACTTCACCATATTGGTGAACAACTATTTCATCGTATCTACTCCCATCTCTTCACTGTCTCTGTCTCTCTGTCTCCCATCTTTCAACCCCAATAGGCTAGAGGAACAACAACTCGATACCACCGAAATATCTCTTATAGGATACCACCGTAAAATATGTAAAAGATAGACAAAACGCAGCCAAACAAAAATCTAGTTTTTTTGCAAAAATTACAGCTAGGGCAGCGAACAAAGAAAATATGAATAAATCCCAAAATATTTTCTCAAATCACTTGAAAATTTAAAGAGAACTAGATAATATTATAAAGAACATGAGGAAAATATTTTGGAATTTTTCAGTCAATATAATGCTACCAAAAATTATAGCTGCCCTAAACAGCTGGAAAACTTCTAAAATTCATATCTTCCCGAATACAAGTGCAAAAATTATGAAACTTGGGAAATAACATATACAAATATAGAAGATGATTTTCCAACCTTTAGATCTGAAAACGGCCAACTGGAAACCCTCCAAAATAGGGCTGCAATCTCCCAAACAAGTCACCCTCTTTGGTAGATGGCCAAAACCCTTGTGAAAACCTCTGAAAATGATGCCAAATCCTTCCTTTATTGCTGCCGTAGGTCTGATCCAAAACCAACTGAGTATCTCCACCAAAACTCACCAAAACCCTAAAACCCTATCTTTGAAAACCCTAAAAGTATCTCTATGAATCATCCCTGAAAACATCTCCAAATGACAAGCTAGGGTATATCTCTCACTACCGAAGAATGTCCTGCTAGCTAGGATGGATCTCTCACCACCGAAGCTAGGGTTCTGTGTGATCTTACTCCACAAGCTAAATAGTTGCAAACAATAGTTGCACATGAAAAGAAATATAAGTGTATGCATGAATGATTTCCAACTCCACCCTCCACCTCCTTATA
The DNA here is from genome assembly GCA_018340775.1 of Taxus wallichiana var. yunnanensis. NCBI lineage: Eukaryota > Viridiplantae > Streptophyta > Pinopsida > Cupressales > Taxaceae > Taxus > Taxus wallichiana. The sequence continues at coordinate 221,278,535 of CM031236.1, read as the reverse complement.
TAGCTTTTTATGAGCCCAACGAAGAAATATAACATTTAATGCAATACATATCCCCCCAAGTCACCAAAAAGGGACTTTAAGTGGCCCCAACGAAGAAACATAACATTAAATGCCAAAAGTGTCCACTTAAGTGATCCCAACAACAAAATAGAACACAAAGGGCCCATTAGACCCTCCCAATGCCCAAAATATAACAAAAACATAGTAGGAAATCAGACAACCATCCCCAATAACCTCCAAAGTCGTTAGCCCCTTGGGAATGACCAAGGCTAAGACCAAAATATGGCCGTTAGGCCAACTGCTCGGAATTGGGGACATTACATTCTACCCACTTGGTGAAGTAATATGTGGCTACAAGGATCCACTTATGTCCAAAGACTACAAGGGTCTGAAATCTCACCAATGAAGTCTATTCACCATTATTTGAAAGGATCTTCAATTGATATAGGCTATAAAGGAAGGAGCTTGATACTTTCATTCTTCTATAGAAATGATGATAGCTTTCACATTTTGTAACTAAGACGGTTGCATTTTTGAAGAGAGTGGGCCACCAATAACCAGCCCTCAAAATTTTGTGTGTTATAACCCTTCCAATAAATTTTCCTCCACAAACTCCCCCATGAAAATCAAGAACTATTTTGGGAGCTTCATCTTCAGATTACACATTTCAAGAGGACACCTTAGGGGTTCTTCAAATCAGCCCTAACTCGCAATGATGTACTTTTGAGAAGCTAGTTTGAGGGCTCTTTTCTAATTTTTATTTAAATGATCAAGACAGCATAGGTGTCTCGAGATAAAATATTACATCCTTGTACCACTCGTGAGCTTACCAATTTCTCAAGAAAATTTTCCTTTCTTCCTCTACTTCATTCACTTCCAAAGTTTGTAAGTTGCTTTCAGCCATAAGCTTAGCAAGACCCAAACCTCTTACCAAATTTTTGGTTTGGATATCCATGTCATATTCCCGCATTGTTTTCACCCATCTACATCTTTTTCTTGAGATCTCCATCTCGATAAGATGTCTTTTACCATGGTGTGGGGAACATAAGCAACAACTTTTGAACTTAAGATATAAGGCCTCGAAAACCTTTGTTGCTTTCACCAAGACAAATGCTTGTTTTTCCATGATTGTGTATTTTAACTCAACATCTTGCAAAGCCTTGCTAAATAAGGTAATAGGCCTCTCAGCCACATCTTCATCCTTTTGCACCAAAATAGATGCAATGGTATTTTTAGAAGCAAAGGAGAATATTTAGAAAGGCTTCTTATAATTCAGTAGCTGCTAAGACAGTGCATGCTTTAATGCTTCAATGCTTCTTTGATTCCTTCAAAATCCTAAATAGCAGCCTCCTCCCATTTGATAACTTGGTCTTTATTTAACATGCATGTAATAGGAAGAGTCAATTCAGCAAAATTAGACAAAAACCTTCTAATGAAATTGATCGCCCAAAGAAGGATTGATGCCCTTCTTTGTTCTTGGAATTGGAACCTTGTTGATTGCTTCTCCCTCTCGTGGTCAATCATGACACCAGCCTTTGAAACAATATGACCAAGCAACTTGGCCTTTGCACCCCAAAATGACACTTCTTTGCATTCAAAGAGATTCCAAATTCTCTACATCTAATCAACATTCTTTCTAAGTGTTGCAAGTGATCTCTTCTGCTCCTTGAAAACACGGTCACATCATCCTGATAAACTGTAATGAAGTCATTTATGTAACCAAAAAAAGCAACATCCATTTCTATTTGGAAGGTAGCTCCAACATTCATGAGACCAAAAGGTATTCTTACATAGACATATGTTCCCAACGAGTGGTAAAGGCAGTTTTAAATCTTTTCGACTGCTGAAAACATCTTAATTATAGCTAGAGAAACCATCGAAGGTGGACAACAATTCAGATCCAGTCACTAACTACAAAATGTTTTCCATGTTTGGAAAAGGATAATTTTCTCTCAATGAATCTTTTTTATATTTTTGAAGTCTACACAAAGTATGATATCTCCATTTTTCTTTCTAATCGGCACACAAGGTTTGCAACCTAAGATGAATACCTTGTTTGTTGAATGATCCCTCCCTCCTTCAGTTTCTTCAATTCATCTTGCATCTTCATTAAGAGGAGTAGATTAATTGGCCTCTTCTTTATCTCAAGGGCTTGGCATTTTTTCAAGAGGAATCTCATGCTAAAACAAGTCCTCTCTATATGCTTTCGTATCTAAAAAGACCGAGAAAGACAGCCTCTGATATTTCTTCAATAGTTTAGCATAGGACTATTTTTCCTCTTTGTTTAGATTGCTGCCCAACCAAAATTTTCTTGGCTTATCATTAGTTCCTAAGTTATGCTCTTCCACATCCTTGAGGCGACATGTTTCTATTGATGATGCAATCAGCATTGTCAAAATTTGACTCAAGTATAACAAGACCTCTAGGAATGGTGTTAGTTTTCAATTGGATGATATCCTTTCCAAACAAATTCTCTCTTCCTTTAGTCACACATACCATCGGTTCCCAATCAATATTTTGGTTTTCAAACTCACCTTGATTTTGTAAGAACCTTTGCACTTGAGTGTCATCATTAAACACTTGCCAATGCTTGATGTTGTCGTGGGACAGTGGCCTAGTTAACACTTCAAAAGTGTACTCACAATAAGGTGAAATGGTGTAATTTCCAAATCTTGACCCCAACACATGTGAAATTTTTAGCAGCAACATTGAAACTCCCGTCATGATGCACAATGTTGAAGGAATCAAACATCTCAATTAGATCCCAAACCGCATGTTTGTACTATTTTATCCACTCGATTTTTCGTAGCATATAGTTTTCTTTTTTGTTTGACAAATAGCTTTGAATATCCTTTTGTAATGATTTCCTTGACACCACACTTCCATGCAATTCTTAGACCCAATAAGAAGGCTTCATACTCAAAGAATGTTGTTATTACATTCAAAATTAAGCTTGAAGGAAAAAACAAACTCTTCTAAGCTAGGAGAAGTCATAAATATACCAGCACCATTTCTAAATTTAGAACAAGCTTCATCAAATAGCAAGGTCCAAGGGGAACCTACATATTCAAGGAACTTTGACTGATCCATCTTGTGTTCTTTTCCATCAAAGAAACCCAACAAATTTATTAGCATCTACATTAACAAACAACACCTCATAGGAAGCATTGTTGGGATCTTTAATAAGGTGTAACATCTTCTTTTCTCCATAGAGCTTGACAAGTTTGCCTTCAATGGGAATAGTGGCAAAAGACATGTCCATTTGAATAGTCCCACCAACACTTACAGCCCACTTTCTTGACAAAAGTATACCCCATTTGGTAGGGCAATTAACAATCACAACATCAAGTTTCAAGTTTCAAATTCTTCACAAAAGTGATAATTTAGAAGAATTTCCGTTTCCTCGACAATTAGAACAAGCCACATTGCCGATGAATGCTAAAGAAGAAATTGACGGGAAAATGATGCCTGTCTGACCGTCAAAACATAGAAAATGCCAGGGATGCCCTAGAATTTGATTTTTCACTAAGGACGACAAATTTCTCTAAATCGAACCAATCAAACATGTTTTCAAAGATTTTTTATCATGGAATTGGATTTTCAATGGCATACAAGTGCAAATTGATCAATTTTAAACTTCCACGATTGGGAAAAAAGGAAAAATGGTAGAGCCCATAGATTTTGGAAAAATTAGGGCATAAAATAGGGCACACATGTAGATTTCTTTCAAATTGGGGAAAAACAACAATTTTGTGAGCATTTCAAGGTATTTGACTAGAAGGAAAAGTTGAAAACCACCAATTTGAGAGAAAAAGTTTCAAAGCATGTAGAATGAAGGAAAAATTTAGGGAAAAATGGTGCAAGCTCAAAAATGGCACCAACACCTCCATCTACATGCCCTTCATAATGGTAATCATCATCCTTGGAACTACTTGCAAGAGTAGTTTGGATTACACCAAGATCAATAGCATCATGGATCTAATCAATCAGAATGTAATCCTTGGTATCATGGGTCATAGAGGTACATATCTTACAATAGCAAAAGCATTCATACGGATGACAAGTTGTAGTAGAGGGCACCTACTTACATCATGGTCCCCAAGGAAAATCTCACAATCTACCGCCATTGCATGTATCGACTTCCAAGGACAAGTATCATTTACATTCCCTTCCACTTCATAGTCCAGTACACCAAAGCCCACTACGAACCTCATGCATTGAGTTTGCTGAAAACTTCTCCAACTTCTTGGCCATTGTAGGAATTCTAGCCTCTAGAAAGGACTAACACCGATGATCAATGCTCCCAATAGCTTCAACATGGAGGGTAGCTTCCAATGCCTCACATGGGTCTCGTGAAATTCTTCCATCGCAACATATCCCTTCTAAATGGTTTTATCAATCCTCACACAAACCATTGAGCATGTTGATAAGGATGAATGTTATAGCATAGTTTTGATAAGAGAGTCTTAAAATGCACGTCATACTCTCACACACTCTCTTCCATTCCCTATTAGATCTCCTTCTGTGGCACCGATTCTCTCTCCTCACACTCATGGATATGGAACTTTTCTAGGAAGGTGTTCTTCAATGTAGTGTAGTCTACCACTATCTGATGGGGGTCATACTTTTGGTATCAACTATGTGCTCATCCTTGCAACGTTGTTGCAAATTAACTTGCCTTCCACTCCGGGGTAGTGATCCCTTTAGCACACCATAGTAATTCACACTTGTGCATATGTTCTACAACATCTTTAATACCCCTATAGTCTAGTAAGTGCAAAGGCATCTCAAAAATACTAGTGGAGGTAGTTAAGGCCCTTGTCCTCCTAATCCAAGGCTTTGGTTCCCTCTGGTGTTTCCTTCACCACCAAATCCACTAGATCCACTAGGTCCTATTCCTCCTAAACCACCGCATCCACTTTGGATCCACTAGATCCCATTCCTCCTAACCCATCGATCCTCTAGATCCACTAGGTCCACCAGTCCTCCAGCCCTATACCACTTGATCCACCTCCCCGCACCTAGAAAATGGTTTGAAGTGGTTTCTCCAAGTGTTCCCAATGTCCCACCGAATCGTGCATCGATGTTATATGATATTCTCCCACTACCAGCTTGTGTTTTTGTGCCACTCCTGCACACGATACCCAAACCTTGTGTACTTGCACCTTGTTTGAAAATCCCTCCAAATACCGGAATGGATTTTGTAGCCATGGATGTTCCAAACAAGAAATTATATCTCCTAGGTGCAGATCGGTTATTCCCACCTATACCAACTAGGTTAAGAATACTTCTCCCCTTATCCGGAAAACCAAGCGCCATGGGTTGGTTCTTAGGTGCGCTTAGATGTGTGCTAATGGCTCTCCTTTCTCCATGTGACAAACTCTCATCACAAGCTAAAGGGGCTTCTCTCCCACACTTTCTAAGATGGGGTAGCATAGACTGCTTAGGTTCTATGTCCTCTACATTAACCTCAACTCCTTCCCACAATGTCTTCCTCTATAGATCCATCACACTTACAACCTTGTGTTTTCTAGTCATCTCCCTTTCACGAGTTTCACTATACTTAGTCTATCTCTCCTCTCTTTCCTTTTCAAATAAAATGTCCTACATCTTCCTCCACCCTATCTTCCTCTCCCAATACTCGTGAGAAGCTTAGCCACCATGATAAATTCCTCTAAACTCAAGGTATTTATCAAGATCTACATAGCCAAAGGAATAATTGTTATCCAAAATAAGCCCATGCTTGTTTTGGTTAACTTACCTTCATTCTTCCTTCCTTTTTCTACAGGCATATTTTTGTAACTTTAAAGCACTCAAAATTTCTTAGAGATGGCTTCATTAGATAGTATTTTTCTTCCCTTTCCAGAAAGGTAAATAAGTCCTCCTAACTCCATGTAATTTTTGATTTATGGCTCGGAAAAGTTTACAGGGAAATTTTTCCCTAGGTAGGCCCGCAACCAATTAGAAAGTGCCACATGTCAAGGTGGAGTGGAGGCACGGAGAGAAATTTGGCACTTAGCCCTTTTGGCTAAAAGGCACAAAGTCACAAGCTAGCCCACGAGCCCACAGAGGGGAAGGAAGCAAGTTGGTGGAGGCGTGGAGAAATTGTTGACACTTAGCCTCTTTGGCTAAGTGCTCAAAAGTCCAAATCGGCCCGTGAGCCCATGAAGGAGAAGGGAAAAATTTGGGCCGCACCTCCGCACCGAACCAAAAGCCGACACGTGTCTTGGAGAGTGGGGCATGGATGTTTTTTGGGAAATTTTCCCAATTTGAAATCAAAGGGAAAAAGGTGAAGTTTGAGCCCACGATCCCATCAGCAAATTGGGAAGCACCACGTGTCTCGGAGTGGCGGACCCATGGAGATTTTTGGGAAATTTTTCCAAAAGTGAAAAAAGTAAAGTTTGACCCCATGGACCCATTTTCAAATCTGATTTGCCACCATTTTTGACCTAATGCCCAAATTTATGCCCTAATTTTTCCCTAAATCTTCAGATGGGCATATCTTTCGATCCAAAGATCAGATTTGGGCAAAATCAGACTTGTTGGAAATATCTTGATCTCCTCTATGCATTGGAGGCATAAAAATATCATTTTTTGTAGGTTTTGAGGAAGTAAAAGCTAGAAACGTCTTTCATGTCTTTAATGCAAAACTAGATTGCTTCGAATGGGTCAGATTTTGCTCAATCCGAGATGGTTGCCTTCTCCCACACACCGAGGTTGAAGAATCAACTCGATTTGATGAGGGAAAAACCCTAAAACATATTCTCACGCCATTAATCCAATATCAGATTGTTTTGAGAGCTTTGTTTCACCAAATTCATTGTTTTTTCTCCAACATGCAAAAATAGAAGCAGAGGAGTCAATTCAATGGGTTTGCAGGCTCATTTGAAAGAAATTAATGGCGGATTGTTGAATTAAAAGATTTAATTTGCTTCTTGCTCTTTTTCTCTCTCCTTATTTTAACTATAAATGGAAAGGATTTGATCCTTTGTTTTGTTGGACATTTTTATTTTGCAGGCTCCCCTTTCCTCCTTAAGCAAGTGGATTCGTGGAGTTTCGGACCTCTCATACAGTCCGCAAAGACATATTTTTACCTCCTTTCCATTGTAATGCATCGTATTAAAATTGGGAATGATAATACATGCTCGGTGAATTATTTTTCAATCCTTTCATGTGTTATTATTATCTTCTCGATCCTTCATTATGTCTTGGTAATTTGTGCATGTTCTATGTTACATTCTTATGATCTGTGTTATTTACAAAAACAAAAGTTCATCACTCCTTTGGTGTATCACCATTTTAGCTTAGTTTTGTTTCCCCTTTTACATCTTTTAACTATGTCTCCTTGGAATCTAGAGTAGGATTTAGCATTGAACCTCTGCAAAATTCATGCATACACCTAAACAAAGGGGTAAGAACCAGCTTTCTCTGGAGATTTTTCTCACCTTGTAAGGTCCCACACCTTGGAGAAAACTCAATGTTGTGCAATCACACTAAATGACCCAATTTTGGACAAGAGATGTGAAGGTCATTTTAGGGGTGTTGTGAATTTGCACTAACAATTTTGGCACACGTAGTGGACCTTAGAGTCTTCATATTCATTACAACAAATTTGATGTGCAATTGTTGTAAGTTTCTTGCTTAAAAGAGCCTTGATTTGCACATCCGCGACTCCAAAAGGATAGAATCAACTCGGTTTCAGCATCCAAGCTTGAAGATTCATGCGAAGGATCCAAACAAGGTTAAGGACCATAGAAGAGGGATTGTTTAACTACCTACAATTATCCCCGAAAGGGGAAGAAGGATTCAAAGGTCTCCATCTCCACCAAACAAATCTCTATCAACTCCTCCACCTGTAGAACTTTCATCCGATCAACAAGGGTTCTCAGTGCCAATCAAAATGGCACAACCCAATCCTTATGTCAACTTTACTTGGTAGCATCCCACTTGCTCTCAATACATAAAACTCGGTTCAAATTGCAGCATTGAAGAACATCTCATACTTTACTGGAGAAAATCATACCACTCCCCGTGATCATGTCAAAACATTGCTAATTTTTGTGTAATCCATGAGATTGTTGAGATGGAAATTGCTGTCAAATTGTTGGCATCTTCATTCAAAAATAAATCCTTGCGAATGGTTCAGGAGCCTTGATGCAGCTCTATCTAAAATTGGAACCAGTTGTGCACAGCCCTCCATAACCAATTTGGAGAGAAATGGGACAACTTGTCTCTATTGGAGCAACTGACAACTATCAAGAGATCTCCCAATGAGCAGCTAACAAACTTCAATTGCATATTTCAAAGAACATGGGTTAGAATCCCATTGGTAGTGAGGCCAACAACTCAAGGATCTTCTTATAATTTCTCAAGGCTTTAAATTCTTACATTTCTATGTTGATCCAATCTATGGGAGGTGCAACTCTACTGAGCTTAGAACATCACCACTAGGGCTGAGAATTGTTTGATCCAAGTTGTTAAACTAGTACCTATGCCTCCTATGCCCTTATGTCCAGAGTTGGGAAGCCCAAGTACTAGTCAAGCACCTACTTTAGCTCCTATTCCCACCCCTAGAAACCAGAGTTCAAATGAAACTTCTACTTCATCCTCTAGTGCCTCAAATGAGCTTCAAGAAGTTATGAAACAATTGCAAAATTTGGGCAATGAGCTGGTTACGCTCAAGAGACAACAAACTCAAAGTTTTCGGCCTTCTTATCAGCCTCAAACTTAGCCTAATAAACAACCATATCATCCTAATAGGCCACCCAACCCATCTACAAATCAAAATCAAGTAAGGCCTCCTACCAATAAACCATTTCAGCCCTATAACCCCAATGTTGCATCTACCTCTAAAGCCTTAGTACCAAAGTGAAAAATAATGTAGCTCAAGAGTATGATTGGTGTTTCCCATGCAATGAACCTCACATCCAATCTATGTGCTTCAATGGTGATTTGAATCAAGCCTTGATGGTGACAAAAAAAGGTGTAGAGAGTGAAACAAGTCAAGAAACAAACCAACAACAAGGGACATCTCAACAAGATACAACTCTAAATGAGACTACACTTGTTAATTGGTAGGTCAAGCTTTTTGTGGTATGAATCAAACACCTTCTCGAGTGTAGCAGCTAACACATAGTCAAAGAAGAGGAATATTGGTGAAGGGCAGTCATTAGGCCCAAGTGATTCACAACCTCCCATCACTCCACAAGGTGTTGGCAAGAAAAATCCAGTTCCAAATGTGCAAGGACAGCCCAAGCCGCCTTCTAGACCAGCTCAAATACCAAATGTTGTAGCCCATGTACAAGAAAATAATGTGTAGACTAAAGGGAAAAAAAGAGATGGTTCATCCCCATTTAACATCATTGAACAAATGAAGAAGACCAATGTGAACATATCTATGTGGGAGTCACTATCCATCCCAGGAACAAATGGATCTATTACAAGCTGCCATGAAGAATTGGTCAACCTCAAATCAGCTAGCTCATATGCAAGAGAAGGTACTCACAAATGCTATTAAGCTTGAGGGGAATCATGGAGGAAAACAAGGTAAATTTTTAAGCCCCCTCCATTTTGTGTTTCATTGATCATTTGGGATAAACTAGTACATAATTGTATGATTGATTCTAGGGCAAGTAGTTCTGTGATGCCCAAGCAAATAGCTAATTAGCTAGGGCCTTCAATATGAAGTCATATCCAAGGGGTGGTGTAATTAGATGGGATAGCATTAGCAACAATTGGGGTAATTAAATATTTGAGCCTTACTTTGCATGCATGCCCCAATGTCACTATTTTGCAAGATGTGTCGGTGATATATTTGCCACCACTCTTTGCCATATGTTTGTCAAGGGATTTCATAGCTAGAATTGGAGGCTACCTATCTACTGATTGGTCACACATGTTGTTTAGGACAAGGTATGGAGCCAAGGCCACAATCAGGTCTAAACCTATTGCAAACTTTCACATTGAGCCTCATACTCCAAGCCCAATCAATGCCAACTATTCAGCATTTGATCAAGAGGATTATCCAAGAACACATGAAGCTAACACCAAAGTTGGAAGCATTCCAGATTTGACTCTTGATGAATGGGTAAGCAAGGTACATGCTTTTGATCCCTACAAGGAAATGGAGGAATCTGAACTAGGATTCTATTACATGCATGAAGAAAATCAGCCTCTTCCTAGCATCACCAAGCCAGACCATAGAGATGACAATGAGGTATGGCAGTTGTTCTTTGATGGATCAAGAAGTAGACAAGGTGCAGGAGGAGGAGCTATGCTTTTTTCACCTCAAGGCATTAAGTATTATTCAACTTTTAGATTTCAATTTTCATGTTCTAACAACACTGTTGAATATGAAGCTTTGGTACATGGATTGTATTGGTCAAGGAAGAGAGGCATCAAAAACTTACAAGTCTTTGGTGATAGTGAGCTGATTGTTAATCAAGTTCAAGGACAAAATGCTTCCAAGAATGACCTGCTCAAGAGTTATAAGAATAGGGTGTGGGATCTCATTGAGGATTTTGAGGGCTTTGGCATCAACTCCATCCCTAGGAAAGAGAACCAAGCTGCTGATAGGCTTGCAATAGTTGGAGAAACTTTTGATGTTGTGGAGAGTATCAAAATAGATAAAATGTAGCCAAACATCCATGTGATTGTGAGGCCATCAATGCCAAAGAATAATGCAAGTTGGAAAGTGTTTGAGAGTGACCAACAAATCATCAATTTCTTACAAGAGGAAGCTAAGTTATCAGCCAAAAATTAGGAAAAGTTGGGGCAGTAGTATGGTGATCAAGTGGTATAGTTGAGAACTAACAAACTACCAAAAGGACTTGTCACTTTAGAGTCTATCTTCAATCCTAATTTTCAATTTAGGAAGGAGAAAGCAAAGATCCAAGTTAAGGGAGAGGATTCAGATCCCATCTCAGTTAGAGAAGGCAAGTCACTTCAAATTGGTAAAGTGGCAATCGACCAAGAAAGGTATGAATTCATGCAACTTTACCAAGAGTTCCTAGATGTATTTGCTTAGATCTATGAATACTTGTTAGGTTTCAATCCCAAGCTAGCTCAACACACAATTGAACTAGATCCAAGCATTAAGCCCATCAGGAAAAAAATAGAGACCGGTCAATCCACACATTGAGCCTCTCATGAAGAAGGAATTGAATAAGTTAATAGAGGCAAGTATCATATTCCCCATCATGCATTCAAGATGGGTTGCAAACTTGGTTCCAGTTAGAAAGAAGAGTGGAGAAATCAGGTTGTGTGTAGACTTTAGAGATTTGAACAAAGCATCCCTCAAGGATCACTACCCACTTCCTTTTATGGAGCATATTTTGCAAGTTAATGTTGGCTCGAGAGGTTTTCATTACTAGATGGTTATCCAGGGTATAATCGGATCATGGTAAAGGAAGAGATGATCATTTCAAAATAGCCTTCACCACCAAATGGGGAACCTATGCATATAGAAAAATGACATTTGGGTTGTCTAACGTCGGAGCTACCTTCCAAAGGGAAATGGATATGGAATTCAAGGGATTGATCAAAAAATAGTGTTGATATACCTAGATGATATTACTGTATTTTCTAAAAGTGCAAAGAAACCATCTCTTTCATTTGAGATAAGTGTTCCAAAGATGTATAAGATTTGGAGTATCCTTGATTCCTAAAAATGCATATTCCTAGCTCATGAAGACAAGCTCCTAGGCCACATTTTTTCCAAAGAAGGGTTAGCAATTGATCCAGAGAGGGTTGAAGCAATAAGAACACTGCCATTTCCAAGTCATAAGAAGGTTCTTCAAAGTTTCTTGGGAAGAATCAATTTTGTTCGAAGGTTTGTTCCAAACTTTGCAGCCCTTGTCAAGCCAATAACTATGATGTTGAATAAAAGTATGGCATTCAAATGGATAGCTGAAGGTAAGGAAATTTTGAGGCAATCAAAGAAGCTATCTCATAGGCTCCAACTCTCATTAACCCAGATTTCTCCAAAGATTTCATCCTTTATGCATTTGGTGGTGGTGATACAATTTTTACAATTTTAGTACAACAGAATGAAGAAAATGCAGAGCAACCAATTTCCTTCTTTAGAAAAAGCTTGGAGGACTATGAAGTAAGGTATTCCTTCATTGAGAAACATGTTCTTTTAGTGATTAGGAGCTTAAAGAAATTTAAGCATGTAGTTTCAAACAACAAGGTTCAACTGTTGGTTTCTCATGTGGGAGTTAAAGACTTCCTCCTCAACAAATATCTAAATGAAAAATGTGCAGGGTGGATTACTCGTGTCATGGAGTATGACATTGAGATCAAATTCACCAAGCTGGTCTAAGGAAAGGGATTGTCTAAGAAATTGGCCTTGAGTCCACCATTTGAAGCAAGAAAAGAGAAGAATGTTGTTTTGGTGCTGCAAGATAGCCAAGAACAAAGAGATGTTCAAGAAGAAAATGGTGGTGTGCTCACTCCTTGCTGGACCCAAGACATAATGCACTTCTTACAAATAGACCTATGCCCTCCAGAGATGAACAAATCCAAAAGAAGACACTTCAGATTGTAGGCTATTCCATATGCACTCATTGATGGCATCTTGTTCAAAAAAATATCAATGGAGTGTTGTTGAGGTGCATTGGGACAAATTAGATTGAGAAAATGTTAGAAGAATTCCATAATGGATCAGTTGGGGGTCATTTTTCTCCAAGAGTGACAGCTCTCAAGATCATGAAGGCTAGTTATTATTGGCCCAAAGTGTTTAGTGATTGTTATGCATGGATCAAGAGGTGCAAGAATTGTGCTTTCTTCATAGGCAAAGAGAGGTTAGCAATACTTCCATTTTACCCAATCTCATTGACCAACCATTCATGTAATGGGGTTTGGACTTTTTTGGATTCATTAATCCAAACTCAATCCAAGGGCACAAATGGATTCTAACAGCAACAAACTACTTCACCAAATGGACTGAGGCGGTGGCACTCAAAGAGGCAAATGAATCTAGCATTCTAGACTTCTATGAAGGGATAGCAACCAGATTTGGTATACCTACCACTATAATATTAGATAATGTGTTGGCATTCATAGGATCAAAGGTAACTGAATGGGCTATTAGAAATGGGATCTATTTGAGCACTTCATCAAATTATTACCCTCAAGGTAATGGCCAAGCTGAGTCCACAAACAAGAATCTATTAAGGATCATCAAGAGGACTCTTGATGAAAATCAAATGACTTGGCACACTAAGCTTAAATCAGCTCTATGGGCTGATAGGATAACTCCCAAGAGATCCACAGGTAACTCTCCATTCAAACTTGTTTATGGGAAAGAGGCAGTCTTGCCTATGTCACTTGAGTTGCCAACATTGGAACTCATGAAGCAATTGGAATTGTTGGAGTATGAGCCCATGGAGGTTAGATATGTAGAATTAATGGAACTCTAAGAAATCAGAGAGCATGCAGCCCAAACAATGGAAAAAGACCAAGCATTGATCAAGAGAAGCTTTGATAAGAAAGATAGGGCTAGAACTTTCCAAGTTGGATATTTAGTGTTGAAATGGGATGTAGACCAAAAAAGCCAGGAAGGCATTCAAAATTTGATGCCCTTTGGAGTGGCTCCTACATGGTCACAAAATGCAAAAACAGCAATGCCTTCCAATTGTCTACATTGGATGGTGAGGAAGTGCAGATTCCAGTTAATGGAATCCATCTAAAGCATTTCTACTAGAAGGGAAGTTTCTCACCTTGTACATATTAGCTTAGTTTCTTCTTTCATTCCTCCAAGTGCTTATGCACATTGTTTTTTTGTATCTTGATTTAATTTTCCCTAAGTGCTTTAGCATAGGTTTGTTGCCCCAAGGATGCATCTTTTGCAGATCATGTTCCAAGTCAAAGTAATTATCTACTCTCACAATCTTCATCTTAGAGATTTTCTAATGAATTGAGAGTAACAAGAAGTTAAGTTCATGACTCCATTTCCTAATGGATTGCTTCAGGAAGTTGGTCACTTCATCTAGTAGGTAGATGACCCCTTTGAGTCGCCAAAATTGTTATCCAAAATAAGCCCATGCTTGTTTTGGTTAACTTGCCTTCATTCTTCCTTCCTTTTGCTGCAAGAATATTTTTCAAATTTAAAGCACTCAAAAGTTCCTAGAGATGGCTTCATCATATAGGATTTTTCTTCCCCTTTCCAGAAAGGTAAAGAAGTCCTCCTAACTCCTTGTAATTTTTGAGTTATGGCTCGACAGAGTTTACAGGAAAATTTTTCCCTAGGCAGGCTGTAGCCAATTAGAAAGTGCCACGTGTCAAGGCGAGCAGAGGCGCGGAGAGAAATTTAGCACTTAGCCATTTTGGCTAAAAGGTGCAAAGTCACAAGCTGGTCCATGGGCCCGGAGGGGAAGGAAGCAAGTTGGCGGAGGCACGGAGAAATTGTTGACACTTAGCCTTTTGGCTAAGTGCTCAAAAGTCCAAATCGACCCGTGAGCCCATGAAGGAGAAGGGAAAAATTTGGGCTGCACCTCTACATTGAACCATAAGCTAACATGTGTCTTGGAGAGCGGGGCATGGATGTTTTTGGGAAATTTTCCCAATTTGAAATCAAAGGGAAAAAGGCAAAGTTTGAGCCCACGATCCCATCAACGAATTGGGAAGCACCATGTGTCTCGAAGTGGTGGACCCGTGGAGATTTTTGGGAAATTTTTCCAAAAGTGCAAAAAGTAAATTTTGACCCCATGGACCCATTTTCAAATCTGATTTGCCACCATTTTTACCTAATTCGTGCCTCAAAATTTGTGCTCGAATTTATGCCCTGATTTTTCCCTAAATCTTCAGATGGGCATATCTTTCGATCCAGAGATCAGATTTGGGAAAAATTGGACTCGTTGGAAAGATCTTGATCTCCTCTATGCATTGGAGGCATAAAAACATCATTTTTTCAAGTTTCAAGGAAGAAAAATCTAGAAACGTCTTTCATGCCTTTAATGCGAACTAGATTGCTTCGAATGGGTCGTTTTTTGCTCAATCCGCCATGGTTGCCTTCTCCCACACACCAAGGATGAAGAATCAACTCAATTTGATGAGGGAAAAACCCTAAAACATATTCTCATGCCATTAATCCAAGATTAGATTGTTTTGAGAGCTGTGTTTCACCAAATTCATTATTTTTTCTCCAACACGCAAAAAAAGAAGCAGAGGAGTCGATTCGACGGGTTTGCAGGCCGATTTGAAAGGAATTAATGGCAGATTATTGAATTAGAAGATCTTATTTTCTTCCTCCTCTATTTTCTCTCTCCTTACTTCAGCTATAAATGGAAAGGATTCGATCCTTTGTTTTGTTGGACATTTTTCTCTTGCAGGCTCCCCTTTCC
The DNA here is from genome assembly GCA_018340775.1 of Taxus wallichiana var. yunnanensis. Classification (NCBI taxonomy): domain Eukaryota; kingdom Viridiplantae; phylum Streptophyta; class Pinopsida; order Cupressales; family Taxaceae; genus Taxus; species Taxus wallichiana. Next base: position 221,263,191 of record CM031236.1, on the reverse strand, counting down.
TCCTTAGCAAGTGGATTCGTGGAGTTTCAGACCTCTCATATAGGCTGCAACACATATTTTTGCCTCCTTTCCATTGTAATGCATCGTATTAAAAATTGGGAATGATAATACATGCTCTGTGAATGATTTTTCAATCCTTTCATGTGTTATTATTGTCTTCTGATCCTTCATTATATCTTGGCAATCTGTGCATGTTCTATGTTACATTCTTATGATCTGTGTTATTTACAAAATAAAATTTCATCACTCCTTTGGTGTATCACCATTTTAGCTTAGTTTTGTTTCCCCTTTTTGCATCTTTTAACTTTGTCTCCTTGGAATCTAGAGTAGGATTTAGCATTGAACCTCTACAAAATTCATGCATACACCTAAACAGAGGGGTAAGAACTAGATTTCTCTAGAGAGTTTTATCACCTTACAAGGTCCCACACCTTGGAGAAAACTCAATGTTGTGCAATCACACTAAATGACCCAATTCTAGACAATAGATTTGAAGGTCATTTTAGGGTGTTGTGAATTTACACTCACAATAAAATGTAAAAAAATCCTCTGGGATCCCTCAAAAACTCAAAATCAACAACTTCTGGGAAAGAATATGTAGAAATGGCGTATTCTAGAGTATAACTTGTCAAGATACTCTCTTCCACCAATGATCAACATCACGTTTCTAAGTCATATCTACATCTTGTAGCCTCGATAGTCATCTTGGGTCCACACAAGCAACAGTAGTACTCACTAATCGGATGCATATGCTGAAAGCCATTCATATAGTTCTACTAGGAAACAATAGAAGAATGTCTTATAAAACTCATGGTATAGGTTTTCTTCTACCCATATTTGCGCATCGGACTCAGCTCCAGTGCTAAATCTTTGAGAAAACTCATTCTCTATGCTCCTTAACCATGCTTCAACACTTTCCAAGGTCAATCGCTCAATCATCACGCATCATAGGGACAAAGATGCATGTCATTTCTCACAACAACTTCAAAAATATGTCTCAAAATGGAACCAAGATGTATTCATTTTCATACCCTTAGATCAATAGTCTAATACAATTAGCATCGCCTATCACCCAACAAGTGTTGGGCACTCCTATGAGGCACGCGTGGGTGCCGAGCCTCTCGTTTATGTGAGTCTTGTGAGAATGCATCATCTTATGACAGTTATTCAAATGTAAATGAATAGAAAATATATGTGCATCATTCTAAGAACCTAGGATAAGTTGTCATTTCATTGCATCCGAAAAAGATATATAACCAACATAATATGGAAATGGTTCATACATAAAGGAAATGCATAAGGATTATACTCATGAACACATATATGATTCAGAACATTTCCTTACATTCATATTAACATGTTCAATAACCAAATTACATCCCTTAAAGTTATAACAAACCCTCATATAAAAATGTATATCCAAGTCATGCATTAGAACTACACTATGTTCATCACATTACAATCCTTGAATGCAGACCCATCCCTCTAAGTGTGTCATCACTCCTATATTTTCCTAATCCCAACCCATAGAATCCTCCATGGTATTTTTACAGAGATTTTCCTTCTTTCCAGTACCTCCACTCTCTCACGATGACTCCATGTATATCCCCTTTTTGTTATCCATGCACCTCAATATATAGCTTTCCTTCCTTCACCACCATGCCTTCTACGGTAGCAAATCAAATGCCAACTGTCCAAGTGGTCCTCCAATGGAGCATGCCTCCTTTGATTTGATCTCTCCACTCAGGTGAATGATGTTCTTCTAGAACCTTCCATTGCATGCATGGAATATTCCCTTTTGGTCTTTCACTCTTCAAATTGGCACCTTATCCACTCCACATGCTAGAAGGGTCACACTTTTCTTATGTGCTTCCTGGACGCTAAATATGGCTAAGTCCAAAACCCATCTTGCCTTACGCACACATCGTATGTTACTCAAAACCCTACTAGAACCCTTCCTTACGTGCTTCAAGCCCGTGTCCTTCTTTAATTGGTCATGTGTGCCATCATTCCTTTTTGTACTTAGCCAATATTTTGGGGCCCAAATCTATTTCAACCCATGAGGTTATGTTACTAATAGAAAACTTAGAGAAATACTAAACGTTTCCATTCGGTGATTACTCAAAAATATTTGACATCAAGTATAAGGAAAATCACAAATCTTTCATTCATCAAGAGGATTCATACATTATAATTCCAATCACTTCAAACATTTCTAATGTCAAACAACAATAACAAGATCAATTACAAGTACAACTTTATTTTTCCATCAAATACATTTCAATAATGAACCATATTTCATCATAAAAGATCCAGTCTCTTTGGTAAACAAAAGTAACTTCCTATAAATCTTTTCTCCTTTCATCACTTATGAATTCCATCTACAAAATTTCTAGCATGGGTCAGTTCATTTAACTAAGCATGATAATCACTAAACATTAAAACAATGTGCTTTTAGCTAATTGTTTCATAAAGAGAAATTTGTTATGAAATAGTCCTAAGAAATTCAGAAAGACATACCAAAAGGAGTTACCATACACAAATAAAAGAGAGAGAGAGAGAGAGAGAGAGAGAGAATTGATAAACCATAACATAATTAAGAATAGATCATGATATAAACAACTTCAACCTTCCATACTATTTTCTTTCATAAAAAGAATTAAAATATTAATTCAAATAAGTAATATTTCATCAAAATCCCAATATGATTTTCATACATTACTTTACATGTTTCACTTCTCAGTTTAACCTATTTATCAAAAGAAGATAACTATCCTAACTATATTTTAGGAATATTTCAGCATTAGATAGAACAACAGTACTTCCATCTCAACATTTCATTCACCTAAATTCATCCTAAAATATGGGATGTCAATAATCCAAATTAAAACACAAGAATAAGTTTAGGATGATTCGATCAACATAACTTTAAAATGTGTCTCTGATTTGAGTATTCTAGCACTCAAACTCAAAATTAGAATCCAATTTAAGTTAAATTCCAGCACTAAACAGGTCTCATCGGGGTAAGATCAAATTAGCATGCAACTTAGGACTAAACACACAATCCCTAAAGAGATACAACATTACCAACATTAAGTCAAAAGAGTAGAATGGAAGGGTTTAACAATCAGCTTCAACTCAATCATCCATCTAGATATTTTCTACTAAGCACAAATATTTACTCAAAATATTTCCAACCAAACGCAATAATCCATCCAATCATACTCTACTTCAGCTATACTTCCCTAGCACAACCTGAACTCAATCTTACCAAATAGGTCCAAGAGTTAAAATAATGGAACAAATCAAAGAAGGACAACACCTTCATCTAGTTTGAAGTAGGAAGAATATTAAAGAAAAGAGAGAGATATATTAATTTCTCGTAACTCTAAGCACGATTAGGAAGAGACCAAAAGATAACCATGAACAATTATTGACCAGCTCAATCTATACTATCCCAAACCAAAATCCCAAATAGAGAACTAATCAGGGATCAAATTGAATGTACAAAAAACCAAGAGAAGAAAGAACAATGAACAACAACCATTCCTTTACCCAATGACATTCAAGAACACAATATTGACATCTTCAATATCCATAAATATAGAAAGAAATTCTTTCCCCAAGTACACAGAAAGGAACAAAAAGATGACAAAAGGATAAGTCTGAAATAGACTCCTAAATCTCATATCCTTGAAGAAAATATGAGTATAACAATATATCAAGGTCCAAGAACGCATTCCTTTTCAATAGAGATACATTAGCCTTAGTTTGTAAAAGAACTGAAACAATATTGATGGCCCAAGGCCAAGAAACAAACTAACTATAAGAAATGTCCATTGAACTACCCAGAAGATCAAATAGACAACAATAACCAAAAAAAGTAACCAATACCAAGGGAGTTTTTCCTTCTTAGCATCGAATGCTCAAACTTTCACTAGTTACCCAAAAACTCAACAGAGTAGAAACTGAGTTCATTTCCCTCATGGGATAAAATAGTCAGGCATAGGGGCTAAACAATTTCATGAAAGAGTAGAAGTAAAAATTATAGGCTTAAAATAATAGCTGGAAGAACTAACTTGTCGTGAAATGTTAACACTTGCCAAGAAAAACCCAACAATTTAACTTCCTCAATAACCATTGGAGTAGACTACTACAACAGGAAAGTTAAAAACAACACCCATAATCACAATCACTTAAGTGGTAAGAAAATAGACTAATTCTCAAATTTTGATCATTCCAATAGAACCCAATAGAATAAGCTAAAGCTAGAGTCATAGAGTTTATTTCCCAAAATAATCATGCAAGATAAAATAGTCAAAAAAAAATGAAATAGTATTTCCTCTGAAGTGTTCTCATTGTGGTGAGACAAGATCTCTTAGAACAATTTCAACAAATTTAAGCAACCAAAATACTTACAAGCTTAACACAACTCAAACAATAATACTAGCGCTTTGACTTCATTTCGTGATCATGCGTAAGGAGTAAAGCATAACCCAAAGAAACCAAATTAAGAAGAATGAAACCTAGATCACACTTTCCTCATACAAGCGGAGTCGAAACAACATTCACATAAAACATCACCACAAAAACTCATGCAGAGATGATCTAAACAACCATGCAAAAACCAAATTGTTCCCAAGAAGAGCAGATTTATTTTAATGAATCAATTAAGTAAAAGCAAAAAAACTTAATGGGTAGAGCCTATCATGCCTAATAGAGCTTCTCCTTCACTGATTCACAAAATATCTCCAAGCATAACTTCAACTTCTTCTTCTCCACGAAACATCAACCAACTTTCAACACTTCTCCCTTCTTCTTATAGTTTTCACAGAGTCCAATAATATCTCTATGCAATGCAAAAATAATAGTCATGCAAGAATCGAACTAGAGGTTCAAAGAAATGAACAACATCATGTAGATCCCAAGCTCGAAACAAAAAAATATCAAAACAACTAAACCCCTCATGCATCTTCCTAGGCAATTTTTGCTAAGTTCAAAAACATTAAATGCCAAGGACTGTCAGTTCCCTCCTTTTTCCATGCCACCGCCATCTCCATATTTGGCAAAGAATAAATTTAAATTTTCATGCAACCAAACTTAGTGGAGGTGCCAACTCAACCCTCCCTATCTTTTCTCATGCCCATGCCAAAGTTGGCAGCACCAAGGGATAAGACTGCACCTTAACTCCCAATTAAATGTCTAGAAAAAGATGCCACCGACCAGCCCAATTGCCATGTCATCCATTAGGCCCCCTTAGGTTAGCCATTCCCATAGTTAGGTTAATATTAATTTAGGAAATCAACATAGGTCCATAGGTAGGTCTTTAGTTAAAGTCTTAACATTCTAACTAACAAAAGATCATAGAGACATAGGTTAGACTTAGCTCTAGGCTATAGTTACTAACATTTAGACATAATTACAATAGGTTCCGTTATAAGAAAGCATTGCATGAAAAAAAAATAAGAACCATCCATGACATCTACATTTAACATACAACAGGGTCTGAAGACTTCATCCATTCTCTAGCACAGTCAGAATCCAGAGATCACTTGATCTATCTGACTTGGTCATTATGACCACAAAATTATGAATTAAAGCATACCTTGGATCAATGGAATTGATCCAAGGTAATGTTGTTCTAAAAGAAGAATTTATGAAAATAGAAACCAAATTTCTCAATTCAAGCAGCAAATTAATTCTACATAAGGAGGTGGTTGTTCTATTAAACACAACAAAAATATGAAATAATGTACCTGCTCAATAGATGAATTATTTTCTACTACAAACATGATTTCCAAAGTCATAAGAGTATATCATCATAAGACAAAATCACTTGTCAACATTTGTACCTTTAAAAGTAGAAATCATCATAGGTACTAGTCATGTTGGAGGCATTACATGAATTCATCAACCATCACATCATTTTTCGCTTTGGTTTTCCTCATCGTCTCATCACCGATAATGGAAAATAATTCAAAAACAAAACCCTATGGAAAATTTGTGATGCCTTGCATTCAACTCGCTTTTCCTCACCTTACTACCCTCAAACAAATGGCCAAGCAAAATCATCCAACAAAACCAAGTAAACAAAATTCTTATGAAATTTTTTTATGATGTTGGGAAGGATTGGCATACACACATTAATTTTTCTTTATGGGCTTATTGCACTAGTATTTGTATGTCAACTATTGCCACGCCTTTATCTCTAGTCTACGGTATAGAGGTTGTTCTACCTCTTGAAGTCTAGATTCCATCTCTTCGTATCTCACTTAAAGAGATGCTCAACGAAGATGATTTTTTCCAAGACCGTTTGGTACAACTCGAGTTATTATATGAATGTCATCTCAATTCTCTTGACCATCTCTAAATCTACCAAAAATATCAAACATGCCTATGATAAATGTGTCCACAAACAAACCTTCCAATTCAGCTGACCTCATCCTGAAGGAAAATCAACATGTAACAAAAGAGGAGAAAATTAAATGGGGAAAATTTTCTCATAATTGGCTTGGACCTTATATTGTTACTCATACCTATGGATCAGTGTGCTTATCATTTATCTTCACTCGAAGGTAAACCCGAACTTGAGCCCCTCAATGCTTTACATCTTTGACCATTCTATTGTTGAATCAAGTCCTATATCACCTTCTTTCAATTAAGTATGTGTCCCGTGAGCATCATTCACCTTCCGCTTACCTATTTTAAGGATCAACAACTAAACAAGAATCATGTGATTACTGTCACCTTTTAAGCCTTATCTTCAATATGAGTACCATGGCTCTACTCATGGCATGATTCTCATGGATACTTTTCATATTTTTCAAGATGGAATCCCATGGTCGTTCATCACTTAAACCCTCTCTTTCATATTTCACCTTGGTGTGCTATGTTTTTATCTACAACACAAGATTCTATCGGTCTCTCGTAGTCTTGTCCATGACTTAAAAGTCCAAAAGAAAAAAAGTAAAATGGGATTCAACTCCTTGATTAAAACTTCAAGCAAAATATGAATCCCTCAAAAAGGACATCTATGCTTTCTATTGCACTATTATACATATATTTCTCCCTTAAAGGACAGCTATACAAAGTTATCCATATTGTATATAGTCTATCATCAAAAGAAGAATATTCTTGCAAACAAATAAAATAAAATATTTAGAAGCTTCCCGCATCGATTAACTTCACAAAGACCTCAAGGAGAAATTATAATCATCCCAAATATACTTCCCACATCGATTAGTCTATCAAAACAAAAGAAAAAAGAAAAAATAAAAAGAAAAAGATTAACTTTTCGTCATGGACTTGCCTATTTTGATCTTAGGTCTCTTGTCAAAAGGGCATGTCGTCTCACCCTAGGTTATGCTAAACAAGCGTCTTTCACCTCATTGATTTTTTCACCCTAATCTTCTACCTTCTCATGGGACGTGCCACAAATGTGACATTTCGTGATCATGTGACTTTCTTCACCCTTTGAATATTATATTAGGCAACACCTTTAGGGTCTTACGTTCATAAGCCCATATTTGGTATGGTAGATGTGTTATGGTTTTGCCAATTAGGTGGCTCTTTTGGTCATCTCTTACCTTCCAACTCTCCCAATTACAATGTATTCATCCACATTCTCTAGATAGGGCCCTCTAGAGCTATTCATCTTCTTCATTACTTGTTGATTCTTCCATATAGGACTAGACCATCGACACCTACATTTTAATAATTCCTCTTTCACCAACATCACCATGCCTAACTAACCTAAACTCAACCATGCCTAAAATGACCTAAACTCAACCATGCCTAAAATGACCTAAACTCAACCATGCCTAATTGACCTAGACTCAATCATGCCTACAACCTACCAACCCATCCCTCTACCTCATCATATTCTTCCTTAGCTTATGGGATAACTACATCAGCCTGAGGCCCCTTTTCGTCGGGGCTATGTAGGTAGCACTCCAAGGGCATGGGGCCCTTGGAGGTTAGTTTGCCCACTCTTTACCCTAACCAATTTCCCTCATTTTTCTATTAACATTCTACCTTACTTAGTTTCCATTTTTCACAAACATTTGGAAATTAAACAAAACATACATACCTATCATATCATCAAAACATAAAATTAATCATTTCACATATCCATGATATCAAGTATTTTGCAAATTTACACCATGACATACATATACATCATCATTTATTTTCCATACTACCAATAACTTGGAAATTAAATCAAACCCATACACATAACCAAACCATGCCTATACCTGACTCCATCATGCCTACATGACCTCGACTGCCTAAATTACCTAGACCCCACCATGCCTAACTCACCTAGACTCCACCATGCCTATACCTGACTCAACCATTCCTAAATGACCTAAAATCAACCATGCCTAAATGACCTAAACTCAATCATGCCTACATGACCTCAACTCAATCATGCTTAATTCACCTAGTTTCCATCAATACACAATAACAATGGAAATTAAAACATAGGTACATCATCCATGCAATAAATATCATCATCTATATAACTAGGAAAAATTTTGTGTATCAATACACATATACACATACAAATACATACAATTATCTCCAATCACTCATATACAACCTCACTATCTTCGGCACGCAGGCTGGTATATATATCAAAACCTCAAAAATAATAATCATACCAAGTGACTAATCATCACCCCACCTCATATCCTTCAGGCCATTCTCACATGTCTCCTCCTCCTAACCTGTATGCCACCCTAGCCAACATCTCTCCACCCTCCATGGGTCTCGGTCTAATCTCCACCTCACCCTTAGTGGGCTTGGATTATGTGAAGTAGTAGCGTCACCATCCCCATGTCTCTAGGATCACCGGGCCCCTATGCTCTTTGAACTATGAGTGTAGAATATTGTCCTCTCACTCACTGCCTGTTGGGCTCTGTACTCAACATAAGAAGGGACATCTATCCCGATAGTCATTAGGTGATCCCGATAAGTAACGCACCTCATTCAAGACATTCCTAAACCTCACCATAATCACCATTTGAGGTGGTGTCATAAGTCATAATGTAACTTGTGTGCCCTGTCCTACTAATATTGGCCTCGGTCCATGTATCTGGGATCCCTTTCTTCCTCCTCGTCTTGTGGGACCTTGTCCCACCACTATTTCCTGTAGTATGAGACCTTATCCCTGGGCCTGTGGAGGTACCTATGCTACAACTTGGGCTTATAAGGCCGCTACCTATGCCTTGAAGTGGCCACCTAGCCTCCCTCAATAAAATTGTCACATATGCTTGTAAGGTGGCAACCTGTACTCCATCACCATCACCGCCTTGTATGGGCACCTATACCTATGCCAACTGGGCCTATAAGGCTATCACCTGAGCTTGCAGGGTAGACACCTGGCGCATGAGCTCCTGTCAACTAACCCTGCAAACCTATGATCTATGTCTCCCAGGATGGCCACCTACCCTGCAATGCATTTCTTTAAACCATGATCATAGCAGATCTAGCTTCCCAACATCGGTGGTGCCACCCATCACCGTGTTGCCCACCACCGCTTATATCCATCAATGACTCTGGCATCATCTATCTTCCTATCCACCACCTACTCCTCCTTCCATATCAAAGCACACTCGGTCATGGTGGAGACAATGGTCTCTCCACATCATCTCTCCGATACTATGGGAAAGGTGGAGGCATGTCCTATGGTAGCTCAAACTACCATCTAACCCTATCTACAGGTATCATCTTGTGCTCACTAGCACGCCACCCCTATATTCATCTCAAAGAGGTGTAGCTCCTCTAGTTTCTTTTTCATGCCTCTATAAGATGGAAAGCCAACATACAACCTCCAAACAATGTCAACTCCTGACAGCCCCTCCAGTAGCCGCATGTAGTATACAACATCATATGTGGCCCTAGCCACACTATATTTCCCACCAACCGGTTCCCAAAGTCTCTATCCAACTCGAGTAATCCACCCCCAAATCAATCATGTTAGCAGCAAACCAATCGGCACACACACATGATGTGCTCATATGCCCAACAATGTAGTAAAAAGTACAACACAAACTAAACCCCACAATCTCCCATAGGCCCATAGCTCCCTATATAGCTGCACTAGGAATGTCAGTGCCCAAGAAAAGTAGATCCACTCCTCCATCATATCTTGAAGCACTCCCATCAATGCTCGTGGGAATATCCCACCCTTATCATCCGGTAGGGAAAATTAACATACTGTCTTCATCATCAACAATGTCACCTCATCACCTATGGGTAGGCTACATACATGTCTTCATAACTAAGGCTCACACTATGGTACCTCAGCTCACCCTTTACCTCTCCAAATACAACCATTATTGGCTCCATTGATGCCTCTGATGAAAAAGAGTAAACTGGCTCCCCAAAAATCGGTAGACGTAGGATCCTATACACGTCCTCCAAGGTGATAGTTATCTAGCTCGTCGGTAGATGAAAAGTGTTAGTCGTTGAATCCCATATGTCAATGAGAGTGACCATCAAGATCGAGTCTCGAGCTATGCGCCTATAGTGCGGATCCCAATCAGTCCAACCTCATTCATATGCTCCCACTCCTCGGCAGTCACACTAGACCACATCTATACCAACAAAGGTGGTACTTTGTCCCTCATCATCAGTTGGTCCCTCACTTGCATCATTAAACCACTCATGTCAATTCACAAAAATACCTATTCCCAATTTCACATACCTACCTTTTACCCACTTCACCTACATATCGATTGTCTCCCATAGGAACCACACACAGTTCACCTACATACCTAACAACATTAACCCACTTTGACCTACACCTACACCTATGCACACCTACTTTGATCTATTTTACCTACATTAACTCCCTTTTCCTAACCTCATCTCAGCCATTCACCTTACCTATTTACCCCTCCTATTACTAACTTTCAACAAAGCGGTGACCAACATCAATCATGATAACCGACATCGGTCACACTTTTGTTGACCGTCATCGGGCAAAACCAACCGATGTCGACCAACCCCGAATCAACATCGCCACCATTTGTGTTGTTGCCACAACTCAAAACCCCATCCCCATTTTTTGAAAAATGACCAAGATAGCCTAAATACCTATCTAATCCCACCAATATTTACCCCACATTTATTCCCCACCCTAATTAACCTATCTTGGACCTTTTCCCCTCGATTTCATCACTTTTCCACCACAAAATCAAACCTAAACTCCCACCCAAATCTGTTTATTTAAAATCAAAAATTCTAAATTATAATAGAGGATTTTGGATTCCTCCCACCTCAACACAGTGTTGCCTATGTGGTGTTATCTCTAGCTTCTGAGACAATGGTCCTCCTTCACCTTCTACCACCTCCGCCATGATCAAAATCTACCTCACACCTCTCAACCAATCACACGTCTCCAACCAATCTTGTGGACCCATCTACCTAGATCCTTTAACCACTTAGTAACCTCCACCTCACTATTTCTGATGCTTACAATGTCTTTTTTCCCCAAGAAAAATGCACAATTCAATCAGCTCTGTCATTTTCTCAAAAGTAAAAAGGCAACAATGATTCTATAAAATACAAAATTTTTACCTTTTAAACCCCAACCCAACATGACCGACGTCGGTCATGTCATTCCATAAATAACCGACATCAATTAGACCCAAACCGGCTTTAGTCACTCAAAGCATACTCATTTGACCCAAAATATGCTCATTTTTTCCTATGCCACATGTTATTTCCAAAACATTTACCCATACCCACACCTATCATATCTTACCCAACAACCTATTACCTACATTTCCTTAATTGTGTTTAGGGACATGTTATTTACCCATACCTCAGCCTTACCCATGCCATAACCTACATACCCTTACACTCAACCACCTTTTGTGACCTTTGAGCTTATGTACTCACTATACCTTGCATGTTGTTACATGTGTTGTTTAGCCCGATGACCTTACCTTGCCTAGTGTCGTGTAGTTTTCCCCGACCAAACCTTTGTTGTACCATATCATACCTAAATGTTCCCGCACCTAACCTCAGTTGTGTTTCGGACCATCTCGTATACCCTAGATACCTGAATCACTTCAACCTTGTGTGGATATAAACCTATTGACATGGACAATGTAGAGTTTACAAGCTCTTCAACTTGGTACAATGTCGGATTCTATACGTGTGTGTGTTTGATTGCCATTACCTATTACATGATTTGACCATTACCCATTACCCAAAGTGCTTATACCCTTACCTACAACCCACCTACCTTCACTTTCATCACTTACACATTTATCAAACCACTCACCGACTCCGTCTCACACCTCATCAATTCATGGTTTGAGGGGGATCACCTTCAGCCCTACTTAGGGAAAACTAACCTCCATTCACACCTGGAACACCAATTTCCTATTTTTGTCAGCGTCACTTACAAATACAAGCTACACAATAAAAAGGGGAAAAATGTAGACACCAAAATTGGGTCATACTCCCCTTAAACCCCATTAATTAAATTAACCATATCCTAGTTATTCATATCCCCTAGTGCACATGTTAATTAAATTAATTATCTTAATTAAATTAATTAATATCCTCACTTAACCACCTCACTCAATGACCTACTCAAACCTCATTAATGACCTAAGACCGAGTCTAAACCTATCCTAACTAACTAGGACTTAGTCTAAACCTAGACTTAACACCTATTAACAAACCTAAAAAGACTCCTACTTATCTGGCCATGATCTATCACTCAAAACTCAACAAAAGTTTGGAGATCACGCCGAAAGTAATAATAATCTAGCTATTTTTCACCAACCTAGATATTCCCACCTTGACCGGTGTCGGTTATATCTCAACTGACATCGATCACCTAACCGTTGTCAGTTAGGTTAAATATGTTTCCAAAAGCCTTTGCCCAGGTTGGTCAATTGATTTAGGATCTCATTCCTTCCAGAGACTTGGAGCACTCAAATTTATTTAGCACTCAAGCAAAAGAAGACACACAGAGAACTACCAACATCAGTCACCATTCATCATCCTCTTCATGATCACATATTCACAACAGAGAGGCACGGAGGTCCGAACTACCATGAAACGAATACAATGGATCTTCTCTCTAGATCTCTATTGTCACCATCTTCATTACCTATGTCCTCCAATCTATTTTCCAATAAGTATTTAACATCTCTACATTGAATCTCTAGTTTCCTTGTGTAGATTTATTTATTCATCTTTGTATTCTATTTCTCTCCACACCCATATACTTCCTTCCTTCCATCAACCCATCACCTAATCATACCTAGACTTTTCACCCATTTTCACCCTCTCCTAATCATCTCTGAGTCCTCAAAACCATTTTACGACCCCACTCTCACCATTTCCAACCTCTGTAATCACAAAGGAGCCTAAAAACCAATTCACCCAGATTTGGGAGATAATCCCAAACTTTTTCCTATGTTCACCCAGATTTGGCATGTTTTCAAAGGAGAGATTCTATTTTGGATATGGAAAGAAAGAAATGTTTTTTTCTTTTCTAATTCTGTAGTTGATCAATCTTTCTCAATTTATAATAAATCTATGGTGATCTCTAATGTGCTTCTACAGATTCAAGTTTAGGAAAACAAGGTGGTGTTAGAGGTGGATCACCTCCAAACCCTATTGCACCATGGGGAATCCCCATGCAATGTTTCCCGACTACCTCCATCTTCCACTAGGCACTCCTCGCCTTCAGCCCATGGTGGCCGGCGTAGCTGATCTTAGCACTGTGCTTTCCGTTGCACCCACCGCTCGCCGGGGTCATTACATCGGCATAATCACTCGCCATTTCATTGCCGTGGCCAGGCCTCTCCACCGCATTCATCATCTCGCCAATAAGGTTGGGGCTCGCCACCTTACCAACATGGGTGGGGATCTCCACCACATTCGTTACTCGCCGCAAGGTCAGGTTGGGGTTGACCTCCGCCAACATGGGTGGGGCTCTCCTTCTTCTGCTACTTCGCAATAGGATGTTTGGCACCCACCACCACCTCCGCCACCATCTAAAAATTCCCTCACCTCAACCTCACCATTCCTACGCATGGGAAGCAGGACCCAAAGGAAGAAATTTTTGTTGTCTGGGAGCTTCCGATGCTAGCAAGGACCTGCCTATTTCGGGGTGACCGGATGATCAAGATTCTCCTGCCTCGGGCATGTTTGTTACTGCTACTTGATAGTTCCTTTTAAGTGTTTTTAGGTTATGTTTTTTTTTGTTTCTCTTAGGCTCGACCTAGTTTGACTCTTGTTGTTTTAGGCTCGGCCTCGCTTGTTTGTGGTTTTGGGGCGTGCTCTCATAGCACCTTCTTTTTTTGTTGAAAGCTATCTTGTATCTTATTGCATTAATATAATATAAGATCCCTTTTCATCAAAATAATAGTCTTTTAATTAGATAGATTGTTATACACTCTTTTTTCTATAGATAAGTAGAATGTAATTTTCCACATATTTCTTAGAGAATCCTTGCCATGATGAATTCTTTAAAATGTTTTCATATATGGGAAAGGATCTAGAGCTTTCAATCTTGAGAATTTTTCCTTGATCTAGCTTTCGATGTCTTTAATATGTTTTGTGCATTATTTTTCCAAGCTTATTTATGTCATTTTGATACTTTTAGAGAAGACGTGTTCACTTCATCAAGTGAAAGTGTTATTGTATGTATTAAACGAGCAACATAAAATAACTTGAGATGATAATTCCATTTGTTTGTATCAGTTTAAGGGTTAGCTATATTTTTTTAAAGGAAAATTTTCCTTCGAAAGTGCTTTAGATTAATACATCGTCGTATCAACTAGAGGGGATTAAGCCTTAGGCAAACTAGGCAATTGCCTAGGGTGCAATAGTCAGGGGGCGCTTGAATCTAAAAATTTCCTTTTTGTCGATTAATTTTATAACTTAACTTTAAAATAATTTATCTAAAGATTTAATATTTTTTTATTATTGGCAAATAGTTTTTTGAAAGGGACTATACCCTTGAGTACAAAAGAAGGCCTGAGAGCCGGAATAGGAGTGAGAATCAGAGAGAATGGATCAAGATCCAAGTGTTACAATGAAGCTCGAAGTAGCCCAGAAATAGCTACTCAAACGAGACAAAACAACAAAAATACAAAAAGCAGTAAAGAGACCGCAAAAAAACAAACAAGAGTAGCAGAAGCAACCAATACTACTTCTTGGCAGCTTTGTCGATGCTGGTCTTGACTCTCTTCCAGGCGTGAAACATACCCAAAGTTGTCATGTGGGCAGCATCAGTTTTATCAAGCTCCTCAATGGTTCTTTTGCTTTCTTTTTCGTTGCCCCAAAGTGTAGCCGGGACACCGCTGAGGTTGGAAACACTTTTGGCATGACCCTCAATGAACTCCTCAATGCCCTAAAGGTGGCAATGTTGTAATCATGTCTAGTTTTGGCCTTCCCTAAGCGGGAGTCTAAGGAGGTCAGCTTCTTATAGATGTCCTCAATCTGACTGTTATCAATGTTCCCCTCCCCCTCCATGTTTTTCTTGCCTTTCTGTTTAGCCAGGTTCTTGACCTCATCCTTCAACAGTTTCATCTCAGAACCTCTTTGAAGAGCTATCCATCTGCACTTCCCGGGGACTGGCACTGCTGATATTCAGAAGGTCATGTGCAATCTCTAATTCGAAAGGCTCCTTCTCCACAGCAAGAGCCTCAAGGTTGAGCTTCCTGAGGCCCTGGTGACTGGTCTTTTAGATGTAGAGGCGAGGTGGGTGGCGGGAGCAGCAGCAGGGGGAATGGATGGAGAAGCTTGAATAGCCGGCTGGGGGGTGATAGCAGCGGTGGCGGGGGGATGGGAGAAACAGGGCTGGCAGCAGCAGAGCCCATCAAAGGGGGAGCCGGCTAGGAGAGGAAGGAAGACCAGGGTATTTTAGAAGGAAACATTTATGAATCAACAAAATAAGTCCTTGATGCAAGGGAACCACCCGGGTGTGCTTCTGAAACTCCAAAATGGAGCGTTCAAGGGAGTTCAGCAGATAATGGGGAAAGCAAACCAATCGATTCCTACGGAAGTGGTTTAGAAAGATAAGATGTTTAGCAAGAAAAGTGACAAACCTACCTTCCAAGGAGATGAATCGAATCATCATGCGAGTAACCTCATCATAGGGTGAAGGAATTGAGCTGACAAGCAGGCCCGCTGTACCAAATGTGAGCTTCTCAGATCCTTCCACAAATCTTCTTTCTTCAGCATCTCTGTCAACCCTTTTGTTGAAGAAGCGGTATCCCTCCAAACAAAGACCGGTCGCTTCAGCAATAAGATCTTCATTGACCAATATCTTCTGCCCCCCGTATAATAGTCCGCTCCTTCCATTCCTTAGCAAAATACACAGAAATGCTTTGATCATGTCCCTGCACCTTTTCCATGAAGTTGGTGAAGCCACCTTTCTTTGAGAATGTTCCAGCTCGATATTTTCCTTCCAATCGGGTCATTGGCTCAATTTGGTAGGGAGGTCCTCCCATTTTCTATGATGACTCGACATGACAATTTCCCAGATGCCTGTGTGCGTAGAGACCTGTCCGCTTCTTGCTATTGTAAGCCACACAAAACTGGAAACGATAGCCGTTGCTCTTCCCACGACGGCTACGTGATCGCTAAATCGAGCTCGCGGGAAGTCACGTGTGTGAGTAGCCGTCTCCCTGTCAACAATCACATTACGATTTCCATCGGTTTCCGAGGAGCTATGAATCCAGATTTTAACAGTTGTAGTACATCCCGCATGCGCGATTTTCAAATCAAAATAACTCCACTTGGAGTTCCCCAAATAATTCTCACTATCATGTATATTTGATATTATTTGCATCATCATATTCATTAAAGCGACACGTGTGAGAGTGTTATTGATGCTGATCTTCATCCAAAGATTATGACTCATTTATAGATATTATTGTATGGTAACATAAATTTCACACATACACATAAAAATGTTTTGTAATATTGTTACGAGTAAAAGAAAATATCACATATTTATAAGCATATATTTGTGTCCTCGTGATTGCTTTCCCATTCTCTAATGTAGCTCCAGTTTTATGTAGGTGTGTAATTTGTCTAGAAGAAGGTTGATGTATTTTTATAATATCACCGGTGTATCTAGTAGAGGTGAGTATAATTGAAGGAAAAAAGTATTTGATTTTCTATTCTTATTTTTTGGGGAAAATTTGTATTATTTTGTGATGGAGGAATCCATAGGCCTCATCTAAATATGACACTTCACAAAACCATGGGAGCTACATAAACATTTTTGTTTCTTTGCAAAAAAATGGTGCTTTATTTCAGGATAGAGTTCTTGTCACCTACTTGATATGGCTAAATCAAACTTATAAGAAGTCTTGTATAAAATATTGTATTTTTTACATTCTAAGCATCTCCTACAATTAATGTTTTCCATCCATGAAATATTTATCATCCTTATGTGATAATTTAATAATATATTTTTATTATTATTTTATTAGGACCATGATGTAAATTTAAAAATACAAGAAAATAGACATATTTTATTTATTTATTTTATGGAAAAAAATATTAACTAAATTTTTGAGGAGGGCGTCCACTAAAACTATTGCAGGCACTCGGCCCCCGTATCAACGCCACAATAATATAAAGTTGTTTCCTTTTACCAAATCCACTCATTTCCAGTTCAGCCGCCACGTATTATTCTTCCGCGATAGTAGCATCTACGGACTATATTTCCTGTATTTTCAGCCTATTCCTACCTAACCTGTTAACAGTTATTAACAAGCTGAAATTACTCATTCGATGCCTGCAAAAATTTTCTATTTAGAAATGTTCAAGTGGAAGTGTAGTTATTTGAGGACACGTAGGTCAACATGTATAAAATTAAAAAAATGTGTCGCTTTTGTGCTCAAGATTCACAGTAGAGAGTTGATATTGTAAAGAGTCTAAATTCACTTAATGTATCAGTTTCTTTTGTCCATTAGACTCTTCAGTCTTGTGGACTACATTAAAATATTTCTTTCATTCATTCATTTACACTCAATGTGGCAAGTTCACCTTCTCCAAGAGTCCTTTAGTATTTCAAATTATTTATACCTCTCAATGTTAAATAATTTGAAATTGATATCTTTAAAAGGGAATTTAATGAGTCATAGAGGAAAATGGTGGTCATGAGGAGGCTAAGAGGTCATGGTAATAAACAAAAATAGAGCCTCCAAAGAGAAATGAGTACATATCAAAATCGAACAAATGGAGGATGCGCCAATGGAGTGGAGGATTATGGATCCCTCACAATGATTAAATGATTTTTTTAGGTAGAATGTACATGAAGGCACCTTAAAATCCCTATGTCAATGCCACAATAATATAAAATAGTTGCGTTACAATTTGAAATTCATTAACAAATGACCATTGCAAAATTTGATGTAGGACATATGACTTTGTAGATTACCTTTACCTTTAAACATTTTAGATGTAGAGGACACTCAAGCAACTACAAACGTGACGGAATTTCCCAATGACAGTCTCCCACTTTCCACTTTTTAATATTGATGCTTTTTTATACATTTTTGTGTTTCTAGCTCTCCTAAATATTTACCATTTTTCTAATTAAACATATCTTCCAATATGCATCTTTAAATTAAAATATCACCATTAATTTTTATTTATATAGATCTATAGTCCAGGTTCTATATTTTTTGGCCTCTTATACTCGTTGAACAATTTCTTTAGTCAAATCAATTATCATGCAAAACTGTATTTTTATGCCGAGGGCGTACTCCAAGTTATAGGGGATGGAACCCGTAAGCTCGACACAGGTTGTATCATCGTCGCATTGGTCGGCTTACGATGCTTATGTAAAAATAGACTAATCAATTCTTTTCAAATTGATATATGATTATTTTACACTTTTATCCTTTTTTCATTCATGTTTTCTGGTAAGTGTTGTCGTGGTTCACATGCCACACATTATTGATAAGAAATGTGGTCATATTTGACATAAAGTTTACCCTAAAAACTTGGAGAAAGAGAATTTATATCTATGATAATACCTACAAAGTTAAAAGCAATGCGGCTACTGGTAAAGCAACAAGTTGTATGCTGAAAAAAGGAGAAGCCATATGGTGTGAAATTTTCTCGTGACACTGTGTGGAGTGTAATATTGTTCCCTATGTATGCTAATGAATCACCAAACACAAACATGGTGGCACATACGGCTCCTTTTGAGCTTTTGCAAATATTGATGATTATCCACATCTAGACTAAAATATTCACAATTGAAATCACCATTCTCACCTTCACATAGACCATCATTCAATCAAGATTTATATAGACAATCCTACGAAGTCAAAAGTAGTGTGTCCATTGGTAAAGTGACAAGTTGAGTGTTGGAAAAAGGAGAATCCATATAGTGTGAAATTTTCCATATGTTGTAAAAAAAATCAACATTTTAAGAAAATGTTAATGGCCTTCAAGAGATGGAAAGTAAAATTTACCAATCTATGTTGGTGCGTGTGGATAAGCACAAATATAAAATAATATATATGGAGACATTGTCCTCTTCCAACTATTATACGTGTCACCCCTAAATTTTATCAGATTCTTGCTTAAGACTCCACTTCCCTATGGACTTTTTTGCTAGAGTGAACTCCTTCTATACAAACCATTCTGCAACATTTATTCGACATAGGGAGCATAAGGGAGACTATCATTTCTAATTGGGAGGGTATGTGGAACACTTATCGACCTTGGCATCTCGTCCGGTTGTCTACAATGCCAGACTCACCTTCTTCCAAGGATTCAAAAAATGAAGATGTCACGGTCAACAATTCTACTACGTTGGATGAATGGGAGCTTCTTTCCCAACTCCATCCTAGAAATCACATGGCCCTTGATAACATTGAAATTTTCAGCCACAAAACATCGACAAACATCACATATGGCTGGAAAATCATGTTCCTCTTTTTTTGCATACTACTCGTCCATGTTTCAT
The DNA here is from genome assembly GCA_018340775.1 of Taxus wallichiana var. yunnanensis. Lineage (NCBI taxonomy): Eukaryota > Viridiplantae > Streptophyta > Pinopsida > Cupressales > Taxaceae > Taxus > Taxus wallichiana. The sequence continues at coordinate 221,243,213 of CM031236.1, read as the reverse complement.
TCAAGTATGCAAGGGTTCTTCTGCAATCCATTTCAACCAATCTAGCTCCACCTCAAGCTCCCTTCCATTTTCATTTGAACAAAAAAAATGCTTTTGATATTTTTCTTCATCACTTCATGCAAAGACGCGATTTCACCACTCAAATTGATAATTCAAGGTACTACAAGGGAAAATTGATAATTCAAGGTACTACAAGCACAATGTAAATCATATCTCATAACCACTATCAAAACAACACTCTCAATTGTTGACCATTCAAATAAGTCTCCTCTCTTATTACTTATGCCAACCGGGGTCATTTTATTCAACATTTCTACAAAGATCAATCGTATGCTTTTCTCGGTTTCCAATTAAGGATATCAAACCACTTGAAGGCCAAGCACTATCATCTTTTCAAGATAGCCTCAAACATGTTTAGTATATTCTCATAGATGAAATGAGTTTCATTGGGCCCAAACTACTTTCCAAGGTCAACTATTGGCTGCATGAAGCTTTCCCCCACTTCAAAACATCGGTTTCATTGTCGGATTCATTATTCTTGTCGGAGACCTTGGCCAATTGTCAGTTGTTAACAATGTTCCCCTCTATGTAGGACACTCATATAGAACAACCATATTTTTAGCTTCCGTGTTACATAACATTGCAAAAAAATTGTAACAACAAGGGATAGACCAAATTCAATTTTATTTTCAAAGGCTCTTATTCAACATTCGAGATGCAAATCCACACATTGAAGATTGGGAAACAATTGTGTATTGCACTGATGTAAGGATGTCCACACAAGATGTTGCATCTTTCCATTCTGCTACTCATTTGTTCCATAAGAATGAACTCGTCGATCACCACTGACCATGGTGAAAGATTTGAACTGCCAGTGATCCCTCCCCTTACACAAGTCATTAGGTGATCTAACTCTCCTGATCTTGATGACGAACAATTGGAATACAAAGTTCTTTGAGAAATGTAAAAAGAAATGCTTACATCCAATTTGTGGGTTGAAGCTGGAATTTTCAATGGTTCAATTCACATGATTTTCGATATGGTCTACAATGTCTTCACTCCCACGATAGATCTTCCTTCTTTTGTCATCGTGAAATTTGATAAGTACATAGGTCCTCCTTCAGATGGTATTAACCCTTACCATGTTCCCATTCCACCTATCTCTAGAGCCAACCATAGACAAACACCACTTAAAATGGCCTACGCATTGACATTCCATCACATCAAAAGCATATATGTTTCCCTAAACAATATACATGTATAAAACATTCACTTCTTCCATCACAATTAACCAACCCTTTCTTTTCTTTTAACCTCTACTACTTGTATTGAAACATGGATTGCACACACATCCAAGTTCATTTTCATCCTCTTCTCCAACATACAATATCTATATTTACGCTTTAACAAGCATCCACTTTCCATTATCATCCCTCCTCCATTCCCCCCTGACTTGTCCACCCCTACACCTAGCATGATGATCTCCTCCATTCCTCAACTTTAGTTCCCCTTACACCTTCCACTTAATTTCCCCCACCTCATTCCTTCATAATTTCTATGGCACTTTCCACATGCGATTGCTAGTATTATAAACATGTAAAAAAATTCTTAATTACATTGTTTTACAAATAATATATTTTTAAAATTATAAATTAATTTTTTTATGCACCTTAAAATTAAGTTATTTGTCTTTGATATCTCAAACACTTTTAATATTTTGTCTATAAATATAGTCTTAGTGGATAGTTAAGAAATATCTTTTATATTATTAAATGTATCATCATACGATAATATATTTGATAAACATAATAATAGTTACTAGCAATTACACTTGTGATATAGGAAATGCAATACAAGATGTAAATGTAATGTTATTATGAAAGTGCATTATCTTGTCGCAGAAATACTAAACTCTTAACACAACATCACCATTTGTTTGTTCCTACGATGGGGTGGATGAAGATCAATGAGAATATAAGGATGCATCGAGGTAAAGAATTCTAAAATTAGGTAAGATACACACACACACACACACAAACACACACACACACACACACACACACACACACACACACACACACACACACACACACACACACGATTACATTTTTTTGGAGATGGAGAAGAAGTAATTTTGAAAAAGAAATGTCTCTCTTTGTTCTTTCTCCCATGTATTTTACAAAGCTTTGACTTGTGTTTTTAGCATTCAAATGTAAATGCATGAGAGACATGGAATTTTATCGATGATTTCATTTGTGAGACTAAAGAAAATTTGATAACTAGATCGGACTATGGGAGACATCAAATCCAGACATACAAACAATGAAAAAATGCTCTAACTCTTGTAGGAGCAAAAACCGACCAATATTTACCAAATTGAATCAGTAACATTACTCAAAGATTCAAGAGAAAACATGTGTATGCATATTCACTACCCCAAGAAATTATATAAGTATTATTTTAGACAATTATTAAATAGATATATAATCATGTATGTTTCTATGTGTTTAAATAATATAAGTGTTGAATTAATTAGAAAAACAATAAATAAAGAAAATATTTTGGAACATGAGAACATAGTACGTTAAGTATAAATTTTGACACATATTGTTAGAGTTGCAATAAATTGATAACTTTAAATATTATTAATAAAATATACATTAACTAGATCAGTTGGTATGAGACATATTAATTTCGTGCGACAAGTAATAATGGTTGTTGCAGAAATGAAAACTCTGTCAAACCAATATTTAAAAACTTAAATTTTTAGCACTTCTCAAATATTAAAAAGACAAAAATGAGTACACATATTCACTCCCCATGAACTTACAAATATATTGTTTTAGACATGCATTAAATATATTTATAAGAATTTAAATTTCAATCCACTTTGTCTCATCATTGCAGTCCATATGACCACGTTTATTTCAGGATTTCAAACTATTCATGTGTCTCATGCATGCTTCTACATTTTACATATATTCACTTCTTCCCAAGAATGCCCGTGTCTTTAGTAAACTATAAATATAATATTTGATGAAGGCATATATAATAAACCCTCCTAGTTGGAAAAATTTGGTGCCAACAAACAAGGAACAAGGAATACAACAACAATAAAGACTAGAATAAACACACACACGTACACACATAATCAAAATATCTTAATACAAAAATATTAGAGTTGTTGCTCTATTTTTCACTAAGTATAACTGAAAACTCTCTCTATATTTTGTTGTTCACTATTATGTGTGAACACGAACTATTACTCTATTTTTCACCATGCATTAATCCTCTATACCCTGTCATTCTGATCAGGAGCTATGTATTCTCCTTGTTTACCATATCTTTTCTATTCCCTTTTGTTTTGATCCTTGAGTTGTTGCTCTATTGTCTTTCCCCAACATGGTTATGCCCAAGAATCTAACACAAAACAAAAAAATCAGCTTTTGGCAATTAATGACATTCCCTCTAAACTAGAGATTTCGAATTTGGGCACTTAAAGACGATAGTTAATGTTGTTAGATAGTTGGTGGGAGAGAGGGAAAAAACAAAGTTTGGAAAAACTATGCCTGGGGCTCAAGATTACAATTAATTTCAACACCCACTCTTAATCTTGAACCAATACAACCAAAAATCATTTAAAAATGATTTTCAAATTTTGGAGTTAGATGGTCTAGAGCTAACTATGCTTGGTCCAATTTTCTGTGTATTGGTCTAAAGCTACTTCTTTGATTGGTCTATATTGAGATGCTTCTTTTACTAGTCCAGAGATGTACATATAATCTGTCTGGAGCTCCCTATGTGATTGGTCCGAGATGTTGGTATGAATGGTCCAGAGCTGCAGCTACTTGGTATAAATGATCGGGAGCTACCAATATCCGGTCTCAGAGCTGACTCTGTTAAGTACGGAGCTAAATGTATGAAGATCAATGATGCCCAAACTACCTCTCAAATGCTCAAACCTAACTTTTGACGAAGGGTTGGTAAAAATGTAAGCAAAATACTACTCGATATACAAAATTTAAAATCTATTTCTCCTTTTTCAACTAATTCATGAATGAAACTAAAAATTGAAACTGATGATGGCAAGTAAGAAGTTGCGAGTAGGAAAGGAGCTAGATATAGACAATAGTGAGAAGGTGATGGTTGGATAGCAAAACGTGAGACAAGGAGAAAGAAAAAGGAACTCATGGGCCTCAAAGTTATTCAAAACTCAACCAAAGGAGGTCTTGCAAAAACTCAACCCTGAGTGGAAACAAGAGACTCCCTGGCTGAAAGTTCCAGATTCAGTGATCCAGAGAGCTCAAGGTAGATTCAACTTCACACTGATGGGAGATTTTGTTGGAATAAGACCAAATATAGATCAAGTCAAGTCTTGACCAAGAAGAAGTGGAACATCTTGGGACAGGTAAATACCTTTGCTTTATCTGACAGAAGCTTTTTGTTTGTTTTCTCTCTTGAAGAGGATCTTTTCCAAGTCATGCAGGGAGGGCCTTGGTTTTATGGGAGAACCACTCTCTCCATTGCTAGATGGAAACCTGGTTCCAAAACACACATTCCAAATGCATTCCCTGTTTGGTTAAGGCTACTAAGACTGCCTCTTGAGTTCTGGGAGGTTGATGTGTTGGCTGGAATTGCTAAAGCTATTGGGGAGCCGATTGCTCTAGACCCAACCACAATGGCTAGGACCATATTCATTGCAGCAAGGATGTGCGTCAACATCATCTTTGGTTCCTCCCCTCTAGAATTTATTAATCTAGAGACTAGAGACGGATTTGGAAACAAAAAATAGTTTATGAAGAATCACCAGTTTACTGCAGCAGTTGCAGGAAAGTGGGGCATGGAGGCAACAACTATAATGGAAAAAGGATGCACATCTGCTAACTAGATAAGACTAGAGAGTGCCTCAGACCCCTAGTATAGACTTGGTGGTTGACTTGAACCAAGAAACACACACGGATTTACATGGCGTGGTTATACTCGGTGCCTTAGTATTGTGAATGGAGGTTCGAACCCCACTAGCTTGGTTGTGACCCACATCGACTCTAAGGTAGATTTCCCAACAGAAAAATACTTAGAACAGGTTGTGGAAGAACTGTTTGAAACATTCAAAATGGCTAACATGGCATTGTGGAAGGTAGTGCAAATGGTTGAAGTCATTAATGGTGGGGACAACCCGCCCAATTCAAATTCAAACAAGGCATTAAATGCGGAAAATTCTAATCCTTCCAAAAATTAGCAATGAATGATGGTGTGTCCGTGGAAATGACCATGTCTCTCACAACTGTTGATTCATCCCTTCATGACTCATCACAACTAAGAGATGTGGGCCCTCCTATCATGGGGAAGGGTGATTCAAATAAGAAAATAGATGTAAACTTCGAGGCACTTATGGTGGATTCACTTCTCAATGACCTTGAGTGGAAACATAAAAAAATGAATGAAGTGGTGGCTCAGGTGGGTTCCACCATTAATTGTGCTACCAAGGAGGTCAGTCCTCTCATGAAGAACGATAAAAAAATATCGATTTCTACCGAGTTCTTAGAAAGGTAGACATCTTTTCTACGTATACAGATGATGACGGTTGGACAAAGGTCAAAAATAAAATGCCACACACTGTCCATCCCGCCATGACCCAGGGTCATGGTAAGAAATTCTAATTATTTTTGTTGACTGGCACAGATTCTATATGAGATGCGATCTTGTTGTTTTTGAAATTATTATCGGCATATTTTCCTCTCTTTGTTGGGCTTCTCTAATCATTCTGGATTCTAGGCCTTTTTTTTTGTTTTGTCTTCATTTATTTTCTAGCTTTTGAGCCTCTTTGTCACTCGGGGTATGGTCCCTCCAAAAAAACCATTTACCAATAATAAAAAAACTAATTCACGAATGAAATGCTACCTTATTGCAATGTGCTTGCTTCTTCCATTACTTCACACCATTTATCATCATTAGTTTCTTCTTCAAAATAAATAGGATCAATTGATGAAAATAAAGCAAAATTAACCATTTAATCTTCATTTTCATTATACCTTGATTGCCCATAAATTTCTTGTACACTCCTCATTCGAACTTGGCTGATTTGAGTTAGAAGATGATTAAGATGCCTCATTAGTTTCTCCTTGCATGCTTTGCTGGATGTTTCCATTTAGAAATTCACAACTTTGTGAGATAGGGGTCCAAATCGGTGCATTGTTTACTCTATCATTTTTTTAGCATCAATGAAAGGTGTATTTTCCTTTGTTTGTGGCTGATCCACTTCTTATACATCTACCTATTATGGTTCCTCAATGAATTGAGCATCCCGACTACTTATGAGTTCCTTTGTGATTGGATTGTACAATCTATAAGCTTTATATTTCTTAATATACCCAATGAAGATGTATTTCTCTCCTTATTATTCTACTTTGATCTTATTTTCTTTGACACATGTGTGTATGCTACACACCCAAAAACTCTCAAGTGCTCGACACTTGTCTTCCTTCTACTCCATGCCTCTTGAGGTATCATGTTCCTCATGCTCATTGTAGGGAATATATTCAAAAATAGACTGTTATTCTAATTGATTCATCCCAATATTCATTCGAAAATCCTCTTTCTTTGATCATGCTTCTTGTCATTTCTTTAATGGTACAATTTTTCCTCTTAGCTACACCATTTTTTTGTGGTGTATACCTCATTGTAAATTGTTTCTCGATCTTTGCTCCTTGCAAAAGTTTAAAAACTAATTTTATATATACTCTCCCCCTCTATTCATTTTCAAGGTTTTTATATAATGTCCACTGTGCTTCTCAACCATGGCCTTAAATTTTCTGAACACCTCAAATGCCTCTAATTTATTTTTAAAAATTAAACCCATGTCCTTTTGGTGAATCCATCTATAAGTGTAATGAAATAATCACTCTTAGAAAATGAGGGAATCTTCATGGGACCACACAAATCTAAATGTATCATCTCAAGAGGGGGCTTACTCTCCAATATTTTCCTAAGAGAAAATATTTTCTATGTTTCTTTCCCAATATGCATCCCTCACATACTTTATCAGGTTGTCTAATAGGGAAGACCTCTAACCATTTACTTTTTATAAATAACATGTAATCCACCAAAACTTAAATGCCCATACTTGAGGTGTTAAAGAGTAGATTGATCAATTGCTATTGTTTTAAATGTTGTTGCTCCCTCACTTTGCATCCTCAAAGGAAACATTTTATTTTGTGTCATCTTCATCGTTGCAATCTACCTATTGCTTCCACTTCTATCATAGATAATGCATTCTCCATTTTTAAACCTCACATTGTATCCTTTTTGGACAAGCTGCCCAATGCTTAGAAGGTTATACTTCATCCCTGACACATAGAAGACATCTTGAATCTACCTCTTATCTCCTTGCTTGGTGAGAATGGATATGTTGCCTTTTCCCATCACCGAAACCTTGTCATTTTTTCCCATCTTCACTTCGAGATACAATTACTTCATCTATATTTTTGGGCATTCCTTTTTCCACACATATGGTTGTTGCATGCACTATCCAAATACCATATTTGTTTATTTCCTTACTTAGCTACATTGCAAGTTAGAAACAAAGTTCCACTCTTTTCATGATTTTTCAGAGTTCAACTTCTTTTGTATTAGAATAACTTGCATTATGATTTCTCATATCATACTCTTTCTTTCTACATTCACTAGCATAGTGTCCATACTTTTGCAATAATAGCATTGTACATTTGATTTATCATACCTTTGTGTAGAACCACCTCTAGAAGTGTTATTGTCCCTTCTTATTCCTCTTACATATAGATTTTGATGGTTGTGTCTTCCACTTCTTGTTCATTGCAAACTCTTCCTCTTCCTCTATTATAGGCTCCTCTCCCCCTGCCTCTCACATTTGTGTTTGTTTTGAAGGCTTGCTCTTTGGAGGAGTTGGTTGTCCTACTCATTCTTCGCTTCATGGTTTTACAAAGAAACCATTAACTCATTAACCATCATTTTCCTCAAGTCCTTTGAATCCTTTATCGCAATAACAACTAGATCAAATATAGTTAGAAGGCTCCTTAATACCTTATCTATGACCCTAGGATCTTTAACAACGCCACCGTTAGTCCTCATTTGATTGACTTTGGTCATTTTTCTTATGAAAAACACATTTATTGATTCTGATTCTTTCATCAGTAGCGTCTCTAAATCTCTCCTCGACATCTACAATGTAACTATCTTCACCTTCTCACTTCCTTGATGGGAATTTTACAAGGTAACCCATGCTTAGTTAGAGTTTTTAGTTATTGATATCCTTGGGAATACTAAATTAGTGACAACATTTTGAATGTAGCTTAAAGCCTTTGCATCTTTCTTCCTATTTTCCTTCAAAATTTTCTTTTGGGCTTGTATTAGTACATTGAACATGCCCTAATCCGGTACCTCTTTGTATCCTCCTTCCACTAGTTCTCATAGATCTTGGGAAGAGAACAATGTCTTCATCTTGATACACCAAATATCATAGTTCTTCCCATAAAATATTGGGGGTTGTTGCCATGAGTTTCCACTTTATTTGGAATCCATGAAAAATACAACCCAAAAAGAGCTCCAAAACCTCTTCTCTCACACCAAAGTGTTGGAAAATTTTGGTGCCAACAAACAAGAAACAAGAAATACAAAAAAATAAAGACCAAAATAAACACAAATATATATTTATATTGATTCAAAACAGCTCAATACAAACAAATCTCGGATATTTTGTTATGTTTTTAACTAAGTATAAATTAAAAACTCCCTCTATATTTTTTGTTCATTATTATTTATGAACACAAGATGTTGATTTTTTTTCCACCATGAATTCATCCTCTATACCATGTTGCTCTAATATGGAGCTATGTATTCTCCTTTTCACTATATTTTTTTATTCCCTTGTTATTTTGATCCTTGGGTTTCTACTCTATTGTTTTTCCCCAACACATCTATGCCTAGAATTCTCACACAAAACAAAAAAATAAGCTTTTAGCAATTAATGAAATTCCCTCTAAAATAGGGATTTCAAATTTGAGCACTCAAAAACAACAGTTAATGTTGTCAAATAGTTGTTGGGAGAGAGGGAAAAAACAAAGTTTGAAAAAAATGTCGTAGAGGCTCAAGATTACAATTAATTTCATAACTCTCAAAAAAAAGAATTGAAGTGGCCAAAGTAAAATATTTGTTATCCATGTAGCAATTAAAAATAGAAAATAAAACACCAAAAACACATAAGAAGTAAAAACAAATTTGTGAACCCTTTGTATTCTGGAATATACACATGAAGAAATGATAATCAAGATCAGTAACTCTAATGTTTTCTGGAGTGAAAAACAAGCTATACATGACAAAATATAACCAAGTAAAGGAAGATCTTAATAATGAAAAATGATAAATATAACCTTAATAGTATTTTACAATGTTTAAATTTAAGTTTTAATTGTTACCCAATAAAAATCCAAGGCTCTGGACATGAAATCTCTGTTACTTGATGTATTCATCATAGTTTAAGTGCTTCACCTTTCACACAATTGACTCAATTTGGTGCATTGCTTGATGTATTCATCATAATTTATGTTATACAATAATAAACTTATACACTAAGAAAATTCTTATTTCATTATTGTTAAGAGTTGTGACATACAAAGATATACATCTTAACTTGTTTGTAACATAATTCTTCTTTATGCCTAAGAAATATGCATTGCATTCGGTCTAAAAAAAGACAAGGAAAAAAAAAATTTTTGGCATGTTTTGATGGGTTTCCTTGACCTACTATAAACCCCCATCTCACACATAAAAGGGAAAATGGGTACTACCAATAATGTTTTGCATATATATGGGATTCCATGGAGAAGAAAGCAATAAGTCTCAACCAGAACCACACTTTCATAAATCGATGTCAAACACTAACCGAGATATATGCCTTGTTATTTCAAAAAGGTTGGTTAAAATTAAATACATTTGAATCAACAGATAGTTTCTCATTCCAATTCATACATTTCTATGTGCACTACCCTACACTTGTGATCACACCTCTTATTCAATGCTTCATTTGATAACCATATATGTGAGTTGTTAGATAATAGTTAAATATGAATCTACATAGTAGAAGCAACATAGGTACATCAGCCCATTCTCCTCTATTTAAAATTTCATTACATGACATAGTTGTCCATGCCCCTAGTGTAAGGAACCCACCTGGTGTAAGCTACATGAACAAGAGATTGTTGCCATGAGAGGTCTCCCTTAAATAGTAGATGCCTACAATATAAGAAGTTTCAAAGTAGGAAAAATAGAGATACGAGAGACTCATTTAATAAAAAAATGCCAAATGTCATAATAATATTTAATGTAAACAAATATTTGAGTATATAAACACACTAAAATATATAAGTGATCCTTATGGCATTTGTGAGCAAGGAAAGTTAAGAATTGTTGGGTAGATCGCACAAGTAGAGAACTTGTTCCTCATCTCGATTCATAGTGGAGAGACCATGTTTTTCCTTCCTTCAACAGCTCTCGACCTTCCATCACAAAATTCCCCACAAAATCCCTGATGTGTCCATTGGAGTTTTGACTTTTGTATTTCCAAATATACTAACTCCTTTTAATGTGAATAATTAAAATTATCTTACAAAATTATGTCCGCAAATTTCTAAATTTCAACTATTTATATGTTTATTGTTGCAATTAAAAATAATTTACATCAACTTTTTTAGCTTGATAGTCTTTGTTTGAATTAATATGTAAATTTTTTCCAATAAATAAATAGTAACAATCATGTGAGTAATTGGTAGTTAAAAGTAGAGTTGGTTGTTTTTTCAAATTTGGAGTGTGTATAGCACATAATATTTTATGTAGGAATAGATAGATTTACATATTTAAAAACGTTACATTGTTTCCAAAAAAATCGTACATATAATTTTCAAAAATATAGAGCTTATTAATATTTATGTAGAATTTTTTTTAATAATATTAAAATTTTATGTATTTAAAAATTACAATTTACAATCACCTAAAACAATTAGTGTTCAAGTACCATTAATTTGAAATTTGAAGGACAGTTTAAAATCCCACTACTTAAATTTCATATGTTAATCTAACTGTACCATTAAAAGTCCAAAGTCCATAGGTTCTCTGCAATGTGCTCTAAAAAGACATAAAAACTAATCAAGGATTGGTTACAATTATGTAATCTCCATGGTAAAAGGGAACTTCTTGCAACGAGAAAACCATTGTGAAGACGGGGAGTCAAATGGCGAGAGTTGTTGGAGAGGAAAGGCGCATGTGTCATGATCTCGCCACCTTAATAATCTAGAAATTTCACCGGAAAAAGAAAAATGCAGTATTTTATGGAAGAAATGAAAGAGAAAGAAATGGGCGAGAGCATTTCAAGTACGTAGGGGCATTCTCATGGAAGATAACGGCCATTTCATTTGTACATGTCCTGCTCAAATACTATCAATGAATTCCTCTGGATTGCCTTTATGGTGTCATTAACGCTTACACTCAATCCTAGGATTTCTTGGATTTTATGGACTCTAGTTATGCCGAGAATGGAATGTGGAAAAGAAAACAACAAGAAAACATAGCGACGAAACCCACATGAGAACCGACCTGACAATCTCCTCGAGCAGCTGAGCGTAGTCGTTAAGGATTCCCTTCAGTGTCGACATGCCTTTAACGTAAATATTGGTTGTGTTTTCCTGCATGTATATGCAAATCCTTTAAATTTCTATACATTTTTATTACAAGGATGGATCCTCGTGACTTCCACATTTCATTGAATCTGTAAATAAATAAATTGATTAAATCTGTAAGCAAATAATTGATTTATAATGGGGTGATTTCCTTCTACAATGAATATGCACAACAAATTGATTTGACTAGGAAAGATTTGAATAAATGCAACGAAAATGATAGATATCAACATTTAATATAAACAATAAATTATAAGAGAAAAACACAGAAAAAGAATTTTCATTGAAACTTTTAAGAGAAGTGCAATGTGAATGACAAAAAGGATGTGGTGGAGGAATGATATTTGGAAAGGGGAAGCTAACTGAGAAGCATAGTAGTGTTGATTAAGGTATTTGATTTGTCAAGGAGATGAGAGAGGGTCTATATAGTATGTTCCCCTCTAGATATATGGGTGTCTTCTCACCTTGGGGAAAGTGGTATGGGGAACCAATGTGATACTCTACTCTCCTACAACCACATGACATTTTTGTCAATCATTTGAAGGGAAAGGGCATGTTGTGTAGTCACTAAGGCAATGTATTATGGAGATATCTTAGAACATGAAAATTGGTCAACCAATAATGTCAAAGTGAATAGTTTGAAATTTTAGGTCTTATATTTTTGGGTAGTTAGAACACATGTAAATGTAAGGGGGATTCGCATGTGTATCTCATGGGACAATTTGGAGATAAAGAGATTTTGACTAGACCTAGTGTCATAGGGTAGTGATTTCATACACATTTGAGATTAGGGTTTCTCTCTAGCTACTGTAATGATCGTAGTTCCCCATCAATAGACTTGATGGTGTCATCCATCAATGGTCATTGGCATCAAGGATTTTGATTGGGTGGTGTTCAATTTTCTATGTAATACAAAGACATGAATGGAAAGTTACAAATAAGGGGGAATATGTACATGTCCCACACCTATTCCATGGATCAAATTGTTCTTACCAAAACATATATGTTATTTGTGCTCCACATTAATGACTTCATCTCACTTGCATTAGTCATATGAGTTAAATTTGTGCTTTAAAGATTTGAAATAGAAAAGGGGAAAATTTTAATAGGTTATTGCTTTGAAACCCAACGACAATGCTTACTCCCTATAAAACTCGATTCCCCCTTTCAATTGTAATATCAAGTAATTGGAGGAAAATAATAACTATACAAACAATCATATCTAATTAAAAATTACAAATCTTCTCCCCAATGGACGAAGGAATGTGAAACTATGGTATTTAGTGATTTTCGGTGATGCGCTAAAATTAGCAGGAACTTGAAAAGGTCATAACTTGTGCTCGAGTGTCCGTTTGAGTCTTTTTTTATAAACCACTTGTTTCGATGAGATGGACACACTAATCAACCTACCTTGCTGATTGGAGTACATTTTGGAACATTTTCGGGCCGAAATCCACCAACTAAAGGTTGAAAATTAGGATCTAAGTTGTAGTTCGGTTTTTTCCTATTTTAGAGCATTAGTTAATTTTAGTCTCTTGCATTCAAATTAGTTTAGAAAGTTATAAATTCCTCTAATTTAGGCTTGTAGAAGATGCATGGAAATTTTGTGCCCATACAAATAAGCATGCAAACTTATTAAGAATAGTAGGTTCTAGTAAACTGCTAAAAATAGTAAATTTCGCCATCTAGAGTAGATTTAGTCAAAGTTAGTTAGATTTTGTTGGGAAACTCAAGTTGGGAGTTGTTTTCCTATTTATGAAACATTGTAATCCATGATTCAATAACAAAGAACGAGATCTATTTTTCGTTTGAGTTCAAATTATTTGCAGTATATTGAGTGTGTTCAAATTTGGCTACATTATCTAGTATCGTAGAAAGTTTGAGTCTTGAAAAAAAAATAGCAAGAAGAGGAAGAGGAAGAGGAAGCGGTATTGCCTAAATGAATAGAAACATGTAGGATATGCAGAGGCAAGTTATCGCACTTTCTCGCAATGATAACACAGATGAAGAAGAAGCTTGTGAAGAGGAGGAAACACAAGTGCCACCATAAGATTTTGAAGAAAGGATGCTTCAAGAATTAGAAGGAAAGAATGATGAGATAAGATTTGATGTTTCGAGTATGGAGGTAGTCTAAAACCAAAGGAGATGATGAAGTGGTTGACTAGCATGGGAACATTTTTTTGAGTGGAAGGTTATGTCGGAAGAAAAGATGGTGAAATTTGTATGCACAAAATTATAAGGTCGTGGTATGTTATGGTGGGATCGCCTAAAAAAAGAGTGGTCAAGAAAGGGGAAAGAAAGGATTAGGACCTAGAGTAAGATGGAGAAGAAGCTAAAAGACAAATTTCTCCCTATGGATTATGCACAAACCCTTTTTAGGAGGTTTCAGAATCTCAGATAGAACTTAAAAATCGTGCAAGAATACACAAATGAGTTCTATAAGTTGTCCATTTTTGTATAGCATAAAGAAACCGAGGAATAAATGGCTGCAAGGTATGTAAATGGGTTGAAATTTTCTATTCAAGATGAGATAAGCATGCACAAGATTAAGAGCATGGAAGATGCCTATCAGCTAGCTTTAAAGGCCAAAGAAAAACAATGTCATTAAGGTTTTAGGAGATCACCTGGGATGAATAAGGGGGCCTCATCCTCCTTTTAGGGATGATCTGGTTTCAGTCAAGGTAGGGGAGAACCACCTCGTGGAGTGGAAAATCAAGAAGATACAAGACAAGATTCCCCAAATCAGCAAAGAGGTAGAGGATTTCCTAGGGGCAGAGGATATGCTTGATGGTAGAGGATGGGAGTCTCCACGAAGACCATTTGTTTATTATAGATATGGTGAAGAGGGGCATAGGTATTTTGAATGCCCACATTATTATACACATGATAAGAGACAAGCAGATTCTCTAAGGGTAAATCTTGTTGAAGTTGAACAAGAAGAAGATGAACAAAACCTAGAAATTCCACCAGATGTGGGAGAAAATATGATGATCAAAAGGATGATGATTTCTCCAAGAAAATATATCAAGGGGGATGCATGGCTACATAAAAATATCTTCAAAACAAGATGCACTTTAGGAGGAAAGGTATGCAATGTTATTATTAATGGTGGTAGTTGTGAGAACATGGTTTCAAATGAGATGGTTGAGAAACTAGGTCTGCATTGTGAGAAGAATCCTAACCCTTACTGTATTACATGGTTTAAGAAGGGTAATGAAGTTACTATTGATAAGAGATGTTTAATAAGTTTTTATATTGGGAAAAGTTATAAGGATGAGATTTGGTGTGATGTTATTCCTATGGATGCATGTCATATGCTACTAGGAAGACCATGACAATTTGATAGAAAAGTTATTCATGACGGGGAAAGAATATTTATGCTTTCTGTAAGGATGACACAAAAATAGTTTTGTTACCTCTTAAGGAAGAGGCGGAGGCTGAAAATATTCTTTTTGCAAAAGAAATTGTGAAGGAGGAAAAGGAAACCGGGTTTTGTTATGCATTGGTCACAAATAAGGATGAACCTGCAAGTGCACAAATACTAGTAGAGGTAGTAGAATTAATAGAATAATTTTCTAATGTTATTCCTTATGAGCTACCAGATGGATTACCACCCAAAAGAGATATTTAGCACTTTATTGATTTGATCCCAGGGTATTCACTCCCAAATCAAGTGGCTTATAGGATGAGACCGACATTATGCAGAATTAAATAAGCAAGTGGCAGAGCTCGGCAAAGGGGGTAGTAAGGGAGAGCATGAGTCCATGTGCAACCCCAACTTTATTAACTCCAAAGAAGGATGGAACATGGATAATGTGCACGAATAATAGAGCAATCAATAAAATTACAATCAAGTATAGGTTCCCAATACCTCGCCTTGATGATATGATGGATGTGCTTATTGGATCTAGGTATTTCACCAAGATTGATCTTCAAGTGGTTACCATCAGATTCGAATCAAAGAAGGAGATGAGTGGAAAACAACATTCAAGATAGGGGATGGATTATATGAGTGGATGGTGATGCCATTCAAGTTATCTAATGCACCTAGCACTTTTATGAGGTTGATGAACACTGTGTTGCGGGAGTACAATGGTAAGTTTGTTGTGGTTTATTTTGATGATATCTTGATTTTTAGTAAAACTAAAGAAGAGCATTTGAGGAATCTGAGGGTGATATTTGAAGTGTTAAGGAAAGAGAAGCTCTATGAAAATATGAAGAAGTGCACGTTTATGCAAGAGATTTTTGTATTTTTAGGTTTTATTATTTCAGCAAATGGGGTACGATGGACTCCAGAGAAGATAAAGGTAATTATTGAATGTCCTACTCCACGGAGTATAATAGAGGTAAGAAGCTTTCATGGTTTAGCAACATTTTACAAAAAAATTAGTAGTATTGTAGCACCAATAATATATTGCACAAAATAAAGGGAGTTTTTGTGGACAAAGGCAAATGAGGATAGCTTTCAAGATTTCTTGAAGAAGGTGGCATATGCACCTATTTTGGCACTACCAGATTTTGATAAAGTGTTTGAGGTTGATTGTGACAACTCACATGTGGGTATTGGTTTTGTTGTAAGTCAAGGCGTAAAACTAGTATCTTTCTTCAGTGAGAAACTGAATGAGGTAAGAAAGAACTACTCTACTTATGATGTGGAATTTTATGCAATTTTGCAAGCATTGAGGCATTGGAGGCATTACTTAGTGCCTAAGGAGTTTGTGTTATTTACAGACCATATAGCCCTGAAGTATGTGAATACACAAAAGAAGTTTAATAGTAGGCATGCAAAGTTGGTATCATTTTGTAGGGTTATACTTTTCTCTAAAGCATAAATCATGAAAACAAAATCAAGTTGCGGATACATTGAGTAGGTGTGTGACTCTATTTAAAACTATGGAAAATGAGGTGGTTGGTTTTGAAGCAATAAAGGATTTGTATTCTTGATCCCGATTTCAATAATATTGTTGAAAGGTTAAGTCATCCATTATCAGACAATGCAGGTGATGTCCAAGATGAGTACCTTTTACATGATGGCTATCTATTCAAGGGATGCCAACTATGTATTCCAATTGGGTCTATGAGAGATAATATAGTGAAAGAGTTGCATATCGAGGATTGGCTGGGCATTTTGGTAAGGATAAGAAAATAGCCTTAGTAGCAGAGAAATACTATTGACCAAATCTAAAAAGAGATGTGGTAAGATATGTGGAGAGGTTTAGAAATTTCCAAGTCTTGAAAGGACATGCACAAAATACAGGGTTGTATATGCTATTTCTTATTCCCAAAGGGTCGTGGAAAATTTGAGTATGGATTTTGTTTTGGGATTACCAAAAACAAAATGAGGTAATGACTCAATTTTTGTGGTTGTTGATAGGTTTTCTAATATGGTTCATTTTATTTCCTATAAGAAAACTAGTGATGCGACAAGAGTAGCATATTTGTTTTTCAGAGAAGTTATTTGTTTGCATGGTGTTCCAAAAACCATTACTTCAGATAGGGACACAAGGTTCTTAAGTCACTTCTGGAGGAATTTATGGAAGAATTTGGGAACTAAACTATAGTTCAGTAGTGCCTATCATCCTCAAACCAATGGAAAACAGAGGTGGTAAATCGAGTTTGGGAAACCTATTAAGGTGCATAGTTGGGGAAAAGCCAAAACAATGGGACTTAACATTACCACAAGCTAAGTTTGCTTATAACAGCTCAGTAAATAGATCCACATGAAAGTCTCCATTTTCTATTGTGTATGGGAGTAATCCAAATGGGATGTTAGATTTGGTACAACTACTAGTTGATGGCAGATTTAGTGATGATGCAAAAGCATTTTCCAAACATATACAAAAATTGTAGGAAGAAGTGTGAAAGAAGTTGCAGAATAGTAATGATAAGTATAAGGAAATAATAGATGTGAACACATGGAGAAAGGTATTTACATGGGTGAGTTGGTTATGGTATACCTGTGGAAGGAGAGTTTTCCAAAAGGAACCTATAACATGCTAAAGTACAAGAAGATTGGTCCTGCAAAATCATGAAAAAGATAAATGATAATGCTTATGAGGTAGAATTTCTAGGAAATTTTGATATTTCTCCAGTTTTTAATGTTTCATACTTATATTCCTTTCATGGGGATGGTGTAGAAGGAAATGTTATTGACGAAGTAGTAGATTGGAGGCAAAGACATTCCGGTGAAGAAGAAAGAAGAAGTGGATCAAATTATAGACAAGAAAATAGTAAACACGTGACATGGGAAATGTTAGTGTAGAATCATAGCTCCCCCAAATGGCCTGATCGTGAAGTGGGGCATTTGGTGTGATTGCACAACATGGGACCATCTCTCAAGCTGTGGGACTTGCAAACCTAAGATGGCCCTCCGGAGAAAGCCGGTTCTTGCTTCCTAATCTACCTGCCAAAAACTACTCCAATGCAAGTAGACTCTAACTAATCCTAATCTAACCGTTCCAAGGGGACAGAGAGAAAGAGAGAGGGTGAAAGAGCCTACACTAAGCGGTGATACACTAGAAAGGGAAGTGCGAGATACTCTGTTGAGGGAGAATGAAACAATGAAAATGGAACTGAGGGAGGTCAAACAAGTGACACAGATGCAGATCCAGGTCTACCATAGAAACTCCATGAAGTATGACATCCTGCACCTACAAACGTGAAATACATGCACAGGAAGCAAACATGAGATAAAGAGGCATAGAGAAACAACAACAATGCTAAGGGTTGAAAGACACCATGAAACAAGGTTTTATTACTCTGTAAGGTGCACAGACTATTACATGTGGTGCTCAGAGGCACAAATATGCTCTCTAGGCATAGGAGAAGGCCTACAACTCAAATGGAGTCGGGAAACAACTTTGAAAGAGTTTCCCTACACCTAGAATGTCTCTCCTTCTCAAAATGAGAAGTGTTACAATATATAGAAAGAATAAGAGAGAGAAGAGGGAAAATTTGAATCCTACTTCAACCACCACGGGATATGCATTGAATCTTTCCTTGAAAGCTTCAACCACCATCAATCAATGCCCCCTGCAAATCCACCTACAATCATTACGATTCTGGCTCCCTAGCAGATCAAATTAAATCTAGTCTGGTAGTTGAAGAAATCAGATTCTACATTAATGGCCTAGAAGACATTTTCCCAATTTTCACCCACCAAAGCCTAGCTAAGAATGATATTTTATGTTTCCATGGCGTAGAGGGGGTCGAGACATTTCCAAAAAGTCTTCTCCCACCCAAATCTAAGTTTCCAATCAAAATATATGGCCATTTGAATTTTCGGGTCGTAGGCGCGCAATATTTAAAGAGTCTGTCCATACAAGGTCCACGTGGCATCCCTACGCTCATTTGATATTTGACTCCTTCCTTCACTCTTGAAATTGTGCCCATGGGACACGTGGCAGCTTCCGCAGCTCCTTAGGCTCCCTTTGTATTTTTTTCGGGGTCCCTTATGTTGGCGGAGACACTGTGCCCGA
Organism: Taxus wallichiana var. yunnanensis; assembly: GCA_018340775.1. Lineage (NCBI taxonomy): Eukaryota > Viridiplantae > Streptophyta > Pinopsida > Cupressales > Taxaceae > Taxus > Taxus wallichiana. Next base: position 221,224,030 of record CM031236.1, on the reverse strand, counting down.
CCTGAGACATGTGGTGGCTTCACGCATGTCTAAAAACTTCCTCCGGACTCTACATTTGAAGTAGCGCTATGTTGACACTTGGCTCCCTCCACTGGCCTACCTCTTCTTTGACTATTCAACCCCGACTGTCCCCTTTTGACCTGGGACACATGGTGAGACCATGCTCATTTGAAAACCCACTCAGAGTTTACCTTTGAAGGAGTGCCAGTCGACACGTGGAAGCTTCCATAGACTCTTGGAATTTTCAACGGTCATTCCTACTTTTCTTGGGCTCTGAATATGTGGCAAGATGACACTCATTTGGGAATCAACTTTTGGGTCGCTCTTGAAATTGTCTTTGATGCAACACGTGGAGCCATCCGCAGACTCTCTATACTTAGTCAATTTTGGGGCTCATTCTGAGTCATTTGCAAAGCTCAAGACTTCGAGTCTTCACTGTTTCTTTTCCTTTGAGCCTCTATTTTCTACCTTGACACTATTTCTCCTTCTCCAACCCTGCTACTCCATTGTAGATCTTTCCTGTAACTTGTCTGTTGGATTTGAAGCACGGGCTCATACGATGGAACCGTTTCTTTAATTTCTTCCTGTGCAGGGTTGAATTTGACTCTTTTGGGCCTCTGGTTTCTTTTATGTCATTTTGGAATGTGAGCTCATGGGTCTAAATCATTCCCTTCATATTTCCTTTACGTGTGGGGCTTACTTTGAGAAAATTTATCGGGGTGAATTTGGGATAATAGGAAATACAACAAATATTTGGTACATTGGAAAGGATTGGAATAAGAGGACAACACGTGGGTCACAAAGTGGGAGATTAAGAAGATGGATGTAGATAAATGGTAGAATTTTGAAGAAGACAACTTGCAAGAGCTCTATTTTTTTCAAGCATAGGAGAATGATGTGCTAAAATTAGCAGGAACTTGAAAAGGTCATAACTTGTGCTCCAAGTGTCCATTTGAGTCCATTTTTTTAAACCACTTGTTTCGATGAGATGAACACACTAGTCAACCTACCTTACTGATTGGAGCGCACATTTCAGCACATTTTTCGGCCCGAAATATGCCATCTCAAGGTCGAAAAGTAGGATCTAAGTTGTAGTTCGAGTTTTCCCAGGGTTCATTTTAAGAGACCTCTTGGAAATCGGAGGTGGAGAATACCTGGCGAATATCCCTAGAACCGGTTTCACGGGAAGGCAATTTTTTTGGGGGTTGTATGAAAAAATTTCACCTGATTGTCAAGTATCGCGATGTATAGGCTGCAGATATGTGACGGGAGATTTTTCGCCATATGACGTCAAAATGTAATGACGCGCGTCAACACCTCGCTGCGACGCGCGCCATTGCATTTTTTTTTGACGCGTGATAGAAAAATCTCCTATCGTGCATATGCAGCCTCCGACCTCTACTTTCTCATCAAAAAATCTCCGTGTCGCGCATCAACAAACTCTTTGTCGTGGTGTCTTCTATGCGCCAATATCATTTACATACCTCCTTTTCACGCCGCCAACTATCCGCCAGGTCACGCCACAAAAATAACCCTCATTGACGCATGTCAACAAACCTCATTAACGTGCGTCAACAAGGTTGTTGACGCGCATCAAAGAGCTCTATTGACGCACGCGTCAATGAGGTCTCGTGACGCGCATCAATGCATTTTTGCGCGATGAAGAAATATCCTCGCCGCGCATCTGCAGCCTCTCCCTCTCTTTTCGCTCATCGAAAAAATATCCATGTCACTGGCCAACAAACTCTTTGTCATGCATCTACTATGTGTCTACATTCTACAAACCCTCCTTGTCGCACGTCAATAACTTACCCCCTTGTCACGCGTCTATAATACGGCATATATCATATTGTTGAAAAATGTGGAGTAGAAGTATTCTACCTGGCGAATAATCTAGGTTTATATAGGGGATATTTTTCAAGGGTAGGAAAAGCCGACCCCTAAAAAAAATTAAAGTGTAATTTTTAGGTGAACAGTCACCGACCTTCATACAAAAAAATTCGCCTTTTCAAAATTTTCAAAATGGAATATTCGCCATATTACTAATATTCGCCACTAAAATTTTCCCTATTTTTTCCTATTTTAGAGCATTAGTTAATTTTAGTCTCTTGCATTCAAATTAGGTTAGAAAGTTGGCAATTCCTCTAATTTAGGCTTGTAGAAGATGCGTGGAAATTTTTGTGCCCGTATGAATAAGCATGTAAACTTACTAAGAATAACAAGTTCTAGTAAATTGCTAAAAATAGTAAATTTCACCATCTAGAGTAGATTTAGTCAAAGTTAGTTAGAGTTTGTTGGGCAACTCAAGTTGGGAGTTGTTTTCCTATTTATGAAACATTGTAATCCATGATTGAATAATGAAGAAGGAGATCTATTTTTCTTTTGAGTTCAAATTATTTGCATTAGAGTGAGGGTGTTCGAATTTGGATACATTATCGAGCCTCCTCTATAATGTAACTCACAAAGAATAGGATCCGACAAAAAGTATAATCTCGTGCTCGCCAACCCCATAATCGATGATGTTTTCTTGAGCTTGAATGAACTCCACATATTTGAAATCCAATAACCTCCACACTTCGACAAAGTGTTGTCCCATGAACCCGAATACAATAGATATGATTTTTTTTTGTAGCCAAGGAAGAAATGGTGCCCATGTCTTTCATCATGGGAACTATTTATACTCTAATTGAAAGAAGGAAAACCAGCTCTTGGCATGTGACAGGGCTATTATTCACCGGTGGAAAAGACGATGAATGACAAAAATGGGTTTTTTCCTTTATTTATTTTTTTTAAAATTAACCTTAGTTTTGAAATTTTGATTTGTCATCAAGGTTATCGATTGGAAGGCATTTATTTAGATAAGACGAAGACATGAATGGAAAGATGGAAATAAAAAGTTTGGAATTAAAACTTTAGATGTCCCACACCAATTCCATGGTTATGATTGTTCCCACCCAAGTAATATTTGTTATTTGTGCTCCACTTTATCGCTTCAATCGTGTTTGCATTATATTAATCATTGTTAATTGATCCCCTCCAGTTTAAGCTCAAGTAATTGCATGAAAGAAAGTGATGCATGAACAATCATAGATAATTGAGGCCCTCCAATGTTGAGGATATAAGCGGCATTGGTTTGAAGTGAAACCATGGCCGGGAATGGAAAGAAAAAATTAAAATTAAAAACATGCATGTACCATGTCTTTTACATGACTCAAATTGTAACATCCAAATAATATCCGCTATTTGGCTTCCTCTTTTATCAACTTAATCTCACTCATAGTATTCACATGAAGACAATTTGTCCTTATAAAAACCAAAATAAAAAGTGGCTAAAATACAATTCCACAATAAAACACCATGACAATTAACATTAATTTTAAATTAGTCTTGAAACAACTTCCAACACAAAACTATTATAATAAAACTATGCATAACCATAATCTAACCACTATTAAACCATTTGAAAATACCAAAATGCACATACGTTCAAGAATTTCAAACAATAATATGTCTAATAATTGTTAACAATATTGTTAGATAACCTAACAAATCTATTAGTTACTACTTAAAAAATAAAAATAAAAAATAAACTATGCATTGTTTCCATTATTAGTACTTGCATTTGGTAGTGTACTATTGTTTTTGCTCGTGGTATTAATTTGCATAAGATTAGTGCTGACTATACAAAAGCTAATGTTTCTCCAAATATTTGTTCAATTGTGGGTAGTTTGAGGGTAAATATTTTATTAGTAGCTGCCGCTGATTGGTGGAATTTTAATCCCTCATTGCCCGAACACTTTCCTTCCTCCCAGATGTGACCGCTTTTATTAAAGTTTGTTTTACCCCTTACAAATCGACATGTGTTTTAGGTATTTTCTACTCTTCCGTCGAGCTTCTCCAACACCATTGCTGCGGATCCCGTTTTGAGTTGCCAAACCCGTTTCGCTTTGCTTTTCTATTTTTCCCGATTCTGTCCCTGCATGGTGGAGACATGTGGCTGGATGCATGCGATATTTCCAGGCTTCTGCAACGATGAGAGGGTGAAGTTTTTAATGGCAGGGCATTCGATAGGAAGGAAGAGAGGGAGGGGAGGCTAAAAAAATGTTTTTGTCCTTAACAGCTTCGCAGCGGTGAGAGGGTGAAGTTTTTAATGGCAGGGCATTTTATCAAATGGTTCGTGCTTTGCAAGTTATCAGAGAGTTTTGTTCTCTGTAAGCGGGGCGAATGGCAGATAAAAATTGTTCAATGGAGGCTTCTGTCATTGATATTGATCTTCAGGGTCCCTCTCATCTGCAACCTTCTATTTGGAGAATGATCAAAAGATTTTAGTGGGGCTTCTTTTGGTCTTGGTATATTGGTTCCATACTAATCCTGCTTATACTTGCATCCTTCGTTTTGAGTTTTCTTGTCATGCATAGCTTGGTTGAGGAACCGGTTCACATAAAAGAAGCTTTGTATTTTGATTATACCAAGCCTCATCCGCTTGCATATGTGCCTCTTCAATTTTTTTCCACAATACCAATTTTGGAGGATAATCTTGTCAGTGTAAAGGATTAGGGTCAGAAAAAGTTGTCTTGCATCGATCAATTCTAGCTAATCACAGGTTGGAGATTGCTATTGATCTGACGCTGCCGGAGTATAATGCAAAGCTTGGAATTTTTCAGGTAGTTTCTTGATGGTACTGAAACTTTATTCAATGGTGGATACCACTGACTAGCTTTTTATTTCTCTGTTGTTCGATTATGTCTGTTAGTATCCATATATTCTTATGTTAAAAACCAAGCCTTGTGATCTCTATTTTTAGGGCATACTGCTATACAGAGTCCTCAGAGTCCAGGGCACCAGACCATAATGTCTAAATTATGCTTTGCATGAAGCCCTCATGATTTGCTTGAAACTTTGTTCACTTAGCTGGTGAACCATGGCTGCTATATACTACAACTTGAATGAACTTTGTTCACCTCACTAAGGAATCAATGCCCTATCGGAGGTGGTACTATAATCTGTGCTTCCCAATGATATATCTCAACATGAAATATCTCTTGCATTGCAGACGAAGGTACAAAGACTAAAGATTGATTACAATATGCAGAAGGTATGCATTCTTCATCTGATGCTCCATCTGAGGGGATGAATGCGTTAAACTCTATCATTGTCTCTAGAATAAATAGGTTATCAAACAGTTCATGCGCCTTTTCAACAAATCCATTTTGTGCATATCCTGCAAACATGGCATTTTATCAAACAATTCACGTGCCTTGTCTATGCTTTCACATTTTGCATACATGTGTACTAGGTAGTTATGACTACATCAGTCAAAATTCCTCTATCCATTATGCTTTGACGGATGTCCATACCCTGTTCCAAAGCTCCCATTTTGGCACAGGCAGCGAGGATGCTGACAAAGATTGTGGAATTTGGCTTCACATCTGCCAATTGCAATTGCATGAATGTTTGTAAGTAATTATAATGCATTTTCAACAAATCCATTTTGGGCATATCCTGCAATCATTATTGTCCACGATACCACATTTTTTCCAGGATTCTGTCAAACTGTTTACGTGCCTTGTCTACGGTTCCACATTTTGCATACATGTCTACCAGGACATTTCCTCTATCCTTTATGCTTTGATGGATGTCCATATCCTCTTCCAAAGCTCTCATTTTGGCACAGGCTGGGAGTATGTTGGCAAATGTAAACTGATGTTTGGTGTATACCTTCTTCAATAAAGTAGTTCACTTCATTAAATTGTTTATGGTTTTTCTACAATGTCTTTCTCGTCATAAACTTGTCCTTGCATACCTGTATATTTAAATCACATTTTGAATTTCCTTTGAATTCTTTATTCATGATTATACCTTGTATTTTGTTTTCCTGTTGTTTTTCTTTATTAAAAACAATGAAAATGCATTTTAACTTCCATAATTTAAGCAAAACTTGATACCTCTTCTGATGCTTTCCCCAATCATGTGGACAATTCATAGTCCATTTAATTTCAACTGCAAGCTTACTTGAATATTTCCATGCTTGTATTTTCATATACTTCTTTATGCTACTCATTCTATATACATTCAACATATTCAACTGAATTTTTAAATGATAATTTACCCTTTTGTAATCATTATTTACCTGCTTCCACTGCACAAGTATTTTATGAAACTTGTTTACCTGCAACTTTTGTTGACGTCTTCCATACATATCTTTCATTAGGTCTTCATTCTCTTTCACCTTAATTTTTGTTTCTGCTTCTATCCCTCTTTTTTCAAAATCCGTGCTTTTCATTACTACACCTGCTGCAATGTCATAACTATTTTTTTTGCCTTCAAAAAGACTTGTTTGTTTTCACACAGTCCATTAATGGAATTCTCCACACATTTTTTATAAATTTGTGATGATCAAAAATACCATGTAAAAAACATAACAAATTTACCAAATGGCGAACTAAAATACCTTGTTTCACCCCTCTGAATTATCTCCTTGCAGTTCCCTATTTTGCATTTATTTCTCTCCTATCTTCAAGTTGTTGTCTTCACCTATTTGTGGACTGATTCTTTCATCCATAACCTTCATTTATTTTCCATCTTAAGGGCTTCTTGCATTCAACCATTCTTCACATATTTCTTCTTCAATAGATGCTACGAATGCATCTATCACTCCTTCATCCCTGCTTGAGCTTATCATAACAAGAACTTCTTTGATCTCTTCCTCTTGTTCTTCTTGCTGCACCTTTGAAGATGATAATTTAAGATCATTTAACATTTCTTCAAAAAGAAATGATTTATCTTGGGCACTGTATTTTTCTTTTTCATTTGTACCTGCAAACATACATTCACACAAAAAATAATAACTAAAACTTCGAGGCTTGATTTCCTCTCCCCTGTCTTCTTTCTTGGACTGGGTCTCCAATACCTTTATCTATTTTTTCAAATTTCTGATCATCTCCTGTTTTTCCCTTCTTTCCACAAGTTACATCTTGCCTTTTTCTTTACTTCTACTATAATTTTTTTCCTTCCAATCTCTTCCAGGTGCTCCACCATGAGTTTTATCTTATCTATCCTCTCTCTTATATCTTGTATTTCACTTTTATCAATCAACCCTTTCTTCATTGCGTTACTCTCCTTCTTCTGATTCTAGTTCTTTATTGGCAGTTCTTCCATCTTCCTCTATCTCTTTCTCACTGTACCTTTTCCCCCAACCAAAGCTTTGGTCTCTTAACAAGTTCCTTCAAGTCTCATTCAAATTTGTTTCACTCTGGTCTTTTAACTTTCATATCCAAGTCTTCTTTCTTGGTTTTTTACTGAGAAACTTTTGTGCTCTCCGCTTGAGCTTCTCTGATCTCTTCTTTGTTGAGCTTCCTCTGAGCTCCTTTCCCAGAGATTCTTCTAAGATCTTCTTTCTACTTAAGCCTTAATGGCTTGCAAGCAAGGTAGCAAGTTTCGTATGGAGAGTATTAAACAATGGTCTTGAAATATGGAAAAAAGACGGTCGATCAAAAAATACGATAAATACGGAAAACAAATACGGTCTCACTAATCTTCAAGGGATTGTTAAAAACCATGTAAACAATACTAAAACTGAAAATCCTTTTCACTGCTGACTATAAAATCATGGAAATGTTCATAATTTAAGTATTTATGGTTAAAAAATAATAACAAATAACATAATTTTTTATCCTACATTACAATATTTTACCCCTCGAGTGTGTGGCTCTTCTATTGCTCCATTTAACGGCCTTATGAACAATTTCTTACTAGTGAAAGAAGTTTTGGGGGTTACGAGGAAAATTCTGTTGTGGGCATATAATCAGAACCCAGTTTGATAGCATGCCCTTATTCCAGTATTAATACTAGCAATGGAATAGGCTTAGGCTTAGACAAGTCTGATGTTAGCAGTATTTCCTAGCCTGCCAAAGTAAGCTCTCAAGGTCATATGTTGAACTTTAAATTCTGAACTTGCCTTTTAAATGCGTTTTCTTTGAAAGTCAAGCATCTCATATGCACAAGCATCATTAATTTTTTTGAAATACACAAATTGGAAGCAACAAAAATGGAACACTTCCTTTCAGCCTTGGGTATGGGCTGCAGTTGCTTATACTGTTACAAGTTGTGAACAACCAACGCATTTACAAGTTGTGAACCTGCATCAGGGCCAGCCCTTGTCCATAATATTATTTTTCCCGAGCATACGAGATCTATTTGCATGTTCACACATTCCATTCTGCCCAAAAAAAATTGTGCCAGTTATTAATTATATCACACCAATTTTCTGCTTATTTATATTGAGTTTCAGTATCATTTCCAACATGGAAGAGCCTCTTTTTAGTGTATTTCTTCCATAGAATTGTTTCTTAGACAATTGCAGCAATGTTGGGATATTTTGCCCAATTTTTTTGTGAACTACTCTTCAACAACTGTGGTTAGGCAGAAATCATTTGAAAAAAAAATGAACATTGGTTTGGGTGCTTCACACTATAGAGGCCAGTAGGGGAATTTGTACATAATGCAGTAGTAAAAAATTAAAAATCAAGCTATGGGTTTTTATAGCATACAAAAATTACCGAATACGTTGATGTCATTGGCTTTTTCTAAAAACATTTTAAGCTCTGTGTGCCCTCTTTTGAGCTTTCATTTTATAATACCTTATTTGTGGAGGATTCTCACAATAGTTGGAATTTATAAATCATTATTTACGACATGGATGTTGAACTTGTAGTTATTTTCCAAATCATAACGAAAAACATCCTGTGAAAAGACCTAGAAAAGCATAGTGTATGTACATTCATAACAAGATTGATTAAGCTTGAATTCTATCGGAAGTGAAGGAAGAATACAACAATTTGTTAAGATTGTGTTTTTTTATTAGCTTTAACTAAAAATTCAATAGTTATAACTAGACACATAATGGATATAAGTGTTTGTGGTTAGAGGCTATAGCCTATGGGGAAATCAAAATGTGGGATACTAACACCACAAATGAATTGTAACTAGTGTAGTTGTCACTCAATCTCTTAACTCAACGACTCATGCCCATTTTTGACAAGTCAATACCGACTCGTCCTTCAACCACCAACTCACTTCTTGATCGGCAAGTTGGTTCCTCTACGACGTCAAACTCCACGTGGAGGCCCTGCGCTACTCCATGGTCTCCGCTACTCCCTGGATTTTTGAAGGAGCGTCGAGGGGCCATGTGGAACCTCCTCACACATCCTTTTCCCACATGGGCCCGCCATACAACTTGTCATTAACCTAGCTAAGGATTCATCGAGTCACCTTGCATTAGACCATTAATTCGACTTGACTCCATTGTTACTTTCACATGAGTTATCTATCCCACAACCCACCTACCCTATCTTGCATTTCTAAGCTCACCAGGCTCCACTCGCACCATGATCTGCATGAACTTCCATTATAATAGCTCAGTCTCTGCGTCAAATCACCAATTGCACCGTTATAGCTCGATCCACAAAAGTGAGCTCGGTTTCCCTTCGCATATCCTAGAAGATATGCTAATATCCCGATGAGTAATACAAGGTTCAGTCTAAAGGATCACCCACCAAAGTGAGCTCGGTTTTATATAAAAAATAATTTGGTCGAGTTAATTTATGACCGGCTCATCATCATTGGGGTCATTTGGAAACGACTCACCTGCAGGGGCCGGGCAGCTCGGTCATGTGTAACATAACTTAGTGGGCATCCCCTCCTTTTGAATGTCTTAACACATACAATGCTTGGATGCAAACATCCTAGTATTTCTGTGTAACCCAGGGAAACTTGATATTGCTCCATCCACTCCAACTCGGGTCTGTGACCTCCTTGAACCCATAACTCACCAAGGATAAATTTGAGCTCAATCTATTATAAATGAATGGCTCTGTGCTTGAAAATATAAATCTTAGTTTTCCTCACGTGGATTCGGTTCCCATGACTCACTTCAATGCATCCATAGCTCGATCATGAGCTCCCTAAAATAGCTCAGTGTGTTCCTGCAAAACCGGTCTCAGTCTACACAGAGCAACTCGATGGTGCATAACTTGTTTGACAATGTAATGGCTCGATGATGAACTTGAGAGCCTTTTTGACAACTCGTCCGTCATCTTTATGAACCCGATATGGCTCAGTCAGCCCGATGAACAATGTATGAGTAGCTCGGCCACTCTTTTGATGATTTTGCATAACTCGATGATGAGCCCTAGATCATGAGCAGATCAGTTCTTCACAGGGGAACCTGGAGTGTTATATGGATCAGTTTGGCCAATAGCTTGATAAGCTCATTTTAGACTCTTCAACCTTCTCCATTCCCTGCAAACTCTTGAAATCCCCTAGTGACAATTATGGAAATTTGGGATTCCAGATGCTGGGGGGAATGTTTTAGATGATTCCTTAGATTTGTTATCTCCCCTGTAAATCCCATTAATTTCATGATTATCACAATAAGCTTTCTTTTTATCTAATTTCACCAAGGTAGTGAAATTAGATAACAGTTTGGCGACTCACACGGGCCATTAGCCTGCTAAATGGAACTTTACCAACTGCCTATATCTTTCCATTGGGCATGGAGTCTGTATTATCGTCATGAGCTGATCTGAACTCTGAAAATATTTACCCATGAACGCTTGGAGTGTCATTATTTACCTTCTGTAGTTGTTTGTTGTTGCTTGCATTTTCCAACTTCAATAATGAAATCTTTGAAATTTGTTTTGTGAGAGTAGAAAATTGCTTCAAACCTGAATTTCACTCATTCCCGCAATTGTGATCTCAAGGCTGAATGATGGACCTGATTCTAGATTGGGGTGTCAGTTGATCTTTGATTTCTTACATGGGCATAGTGGCTTACTGCAGCTATTCTTGGAGATAATCAACAAGATTTCCTCCTTAACTATCAATATCAACGGCAAACCAACATTCATAAAACACTTTCACGGCAGCTACTATTGTTGCAACACGACCCTTGTTTATTGTTTATCCAACGATTTGAAAAAATTGATTCGTATGGGATTATATTGCTTATCCAGTTTGTAGAAATTTTCTTGGCCATGTTTCACTGTCACTCCATGTTCACCATATGGCCTACATGTGGATCAGATTGACCACACATAGCCAAGGAGGACACTGTACAGTGTAAATGTCCCCACTCACCCATCACCCTATCGTACTAATTAGAATGCAACATTTTCTCCGCCACCTTAGTAATTTTCCACCGTTGAAATGGTCATTGATGCATTATGCATCATTAAATTTTCGTCGATGGGAGGATGCATTTTACTAATACAACAAGATTTACTAAAACTAGACGTGAAAGATTCTAATTACAAAGTTAACTCCACACAACCACATAATAACATAACCATTTATTTCTCGGGCACCAATTTTTTAAGAAGATAATACTAATTTTGTCTACGGGATTGGAATGAATATCCACCATGGTGTGTCTATACACCAACTAGCAATTGCTCCTCCACGGGAGTAAAGGTATGCCATTAATATTGTAATTACGCCAAAAGGCGTGTTCTAAGTTAGAAAGCCCATGTCCTTCTCGCGGTAGAGTACCGACATGGACAGCGGGGGATGAAAGGGTCGACGGATATGGCTTCATGACAACCACACGATGGATGGAGGACGATGGGAAGAATGTTCTCGTGATACATTACAGTCCCGGAGTTAATTGATGGTTGCAACTTGCATCTGACAAGGGGTGGGCGTAATCAATGGAGGAATTAACATTTCGTAGCTATACATTAACTCCAAACCACCATAACATGCAGGGAAAAATCTTAATACCGTCAAAACTTGTTCCTCTCCTTGTTACTTTGGGAGTCTCAAGCTATGACAACAATGACAGTTTTGTAGCGCAGTCTTCCTTCTTGGCAGGATTGCTAACACAGTTGCTTGAAAACTACAACTCGGCCATCCCTCTTTCGCAGAGTCGGTGGTGTGTAGGCCCTTTGCCTTACTCTTTGGCAGAACCGTGAGGGACATCCACAAGCTTCCCTATCTGCAGGCGGTGGAAGAGACTTGTCTTGGCAGTTTCGAGCAAAGCAGTTCGGAGGATGGATGGAATTTGGCATGCCTTCTGTAGAAAAGGTTTGGTCCTTGTTTATTGTGAATGTTTGGTAATGTGCTTACATTGTTTTTGGTGGATTATGTGCCGACATTTTTCGATAACTTTAGTGCCAATGTTGTGGCTGATGGCAACACAGTCTATCTTGGTCTATGGGATACAACGGTATGAATCTGGGACGACATATTTTTATATTAGATGGCTCTTGGTTGATTTATTAAGAGTTATAACTGCGATTCCATGGTATGTGCTTTTCATGGGTTAAATTTTTCAGAGATCATTTTATTGTGCTCCATTTTTTCTTCTTTCACTTTCAAGGAATGGGAAACAGTTGTAGAGCTTTAAGTTTGTATGGCTGCCTATTGAACTTTTATGGTATAGGTCATGTGGATTACAATAGACTGAAACCTCTGAGCTGTAGGGGAGCAAATGCATTTCTTCTAGCATTTTCTCTCATGAAAATATCTCGAAAAAGGTTTGCCTTTTGTCAGTACTGCAATTTTATAATCTTTATCTTTATTGATAACTTCCTACTAAAAGCTTGCTTTCTGCTTCCGTGAAAATGTCGGTGTTCCTCAAAATGGATAAAGACTTAACTTGGGTGAAGCCTTGACTCTGCAGGGGCTTCCTGAGCTGAGGCATTTTGCCCCTGACGTCTGCCCATTGTACTGCTCATATTCTGGATATCATGTAATCGCTTCGATCTTTACCTTGTATGAATATGGATAGTGTTCACTTGTTCAAAGACACGAGTTTCATTGCCTTATTAACATGCAGGACGATTTACTTTGGGGAGCAACGTGGTTGCAAAGAGCCTCGGCAAATGCATCTTATGTGAATTATATTCAAGCAAATGGACATACTTTGGGTGCTGAGGACAACGTCATTGTATTTAGCTGGGATGACAAGCATGCCGAACTAGCGACATTTCTCGTAACTAAGCGCCCTCTCTCTGGGTCAATATGTACTTAGCTAATCTGTATCGTTTTCTTCTTCACAGGCATTTATGGTTAGAAATGTTCATTCCCTTGAGGATTACAAGGGACATGCGGACAATTTTATGAAAAGGTTTTAGAATATTTAATAAAAACTCCTACCATAGTTATCACACCTACGAGTTTACACCAGTTTGTGTATTCAAGTAATGTTTGTTCAATGCATGCATGTATGGATAACACCTGTAAGTAGTTTGCGAATCATGTATTTCATAGTTTGTGTCCTCTTTGTTAATGTCATGAGTCTCCATTAAAGTTCAACAGTCTTTAGGATACTCAAATGTATTAATGTCAAAAAAGTCTTTTTCTTATTATTAGTGTTGGTCTAGAAAGTAATTAAAATATTGTTTTTCTTCTCCAAAATTTAATTACAGTTGTTGCCTCTTTCACGCCACCTTGTTTAAGTTTGGGCAATGCATTACTTTTTGAGTTAAAAGGATTCATAAATTTGGGACTTCTTATGCATCATCATGCAAAACAATGAACTTGGACTTTGGAGAAGTCCAAATTTAAAAAAAGCGTTATACTAGCCATAATATTGAACTTTATGAATGTGGCCTCTATGAGCAAGTGGTAGAAGACGACTAGTTATTCATAGACCAAACATGAAATAATAGTTGTACAATATCTTTTTGCGCTTCAAATTCAACTAAAAAAGTTTCGTTGATTAGCTTCTTGTTGGTTTGATAGTTATTATGTGATAACAAATGCCAACAACACGAGATTGAATCCCTTTTGTGTTGAAATCTTACACTATCGTCAAATAAACGATGATATGCAAGAATTCTACGGTTTACAGATTCACTTTTTTGTTGCTACTCTTTGGATCCTAAATTTTGTGATGGATTTTGGTAAGCTTGCTCCTTGCAATATCTTGGACTCATTCACAAAGCATATTTGGGATTTGTTTCCACAACAAATTAAAAAACAATACAAAATGTTTCATGATATCTTCTTTCATAAGGCAAATACAACTATTCATAGGTTTCCTAGATGAAAAATGGCATGTATCTAATAATACTGTCACGTAGCACTCATTGCAAGCCTTGGCATCGTGAATAGTATAGCATGAAGCCTATGTCTCTCAATAGCATTGATACTTGTCTTTATTTCTTTTTTTATGCCTTATTATATTAGTCTAAATTTGATAGCAACCTGTACTTATCAAACAAATTTTTAGTGGTCAAATTTTAAATATTGCCTTTTGTAGTTTGTACAACAATGGTATTGTATAAAAATAAAAAAAATCTTTTATTTTAACAAATTCAATCACGCACATATAACTTATTTATAGATTTATATAGAAAGTGATAGTCATATTTTAAATCTGCAAGTTGGAAAAGGCTGCAATCTCAAATTCAGTTTCTCAAAATTTACAAGTATTTTATAGTTTAAAACATGATAAAATGTGTACATGATTGTAAAATTTAAATCTTGCTTAATCCCCTTTATTTTTGAGTGTTGTATTTTAACATTTTGTTTATGTTTTAGTGATTGTAATTTGGTCATAACACATAAGTTTACTAAGCAAAACAAAAAAACTATTGGCAAAGGAAACTCGTTGATAATTTTTCTCTTCTTTTACCCGCATCTAAATGAATTATAAGGAATACAATCATATATAGTAGCAAAGGTCAAGGTTTGTAAATCATTGCATATATATATGGATGAGATTTTTATTCCCAATAATTGCACCTATTCATTGCATAGAAAACCGTATTTAGTACTCATGAAAAATGACATCATTTTAAAGAGTATAATTGATCTATTCAAATGCCTACAACATGAAAAAAAAATGGCCAACATTTATTTTTTCCTTCACTACCTTCTATATATCCTAATTCCATGGATCTTCCACATCCTTAGTAATGTGGAGGATAGAGAAGGTTATCCTCTTCGTTAATTTTTCTTCTTCCTTAGTGGTCTCAAATGTTTTGGCCAATGTTATATTCTCAAGCATGGTCTCGTATCTATCAATATGTGGAAAGATCTATAAGGAAGTGTATGTATATATGTTTCACTAACAATTTCCACGTCTTAAGCACTTATAGTCCTACAACTAGAGAGAACCCCAATCCAAAATTTGCATGTAATTGCTACATTTGGATGCTAGGTCCACTCCACACCATCTTGTCTTTGTCATGTCCCATGAAATGTGCATTTTGATTCCCTTTATATTTACATATGTTCTAACTACCCAATAAATGTAAGGGATGAAATTTCAAACAATTACTCACTTTAGAAGCATTCTTCGAACACTCCTTCAACTTGGATATATCTCCATAAATAGTTTCTTCATTGTCTTCAAGAATGAGACATTTATCCTTCTTACGATTGAGAGACATGTCATTTGGTTCTCGGAAGGTTTAATTTCTCTTTACCTACTGCATTGCTCTTTTACTTTCCTTACAATTCTCCACCCTCAAAGCCCTTACTCTACGCCCCTCTTCATGTCCCTTTATTTCTCTCCCTCCAATTTGCTTTCTTCTAAATATCCCCTTTGGCATTTCCATTGTACATTTTCACATGATATTGCAGTCTCACAATAACGAGACATCTTGAACTTGGTATAATTTCATAAATTTCCTACCTCTTTCTTCTTTGTTTTCCCTTACAAATTTTCACCCTTAAGGCCCTTTCTCTACGCTACTCTTCCTCTTCCATTGTTTCTCTCCCTCCAGTTTTCTTTCTTCTAAAATCCCCTTTTTGTTTCTATGGACACATTCAATTTGCGTGATATTGCAGTCTCGCAATAACGACAAATCACTCTTTCATTCTCTAAACCTTTTCCCTCTCATAAACATGTCTTCTTTCACCTACGCCACCCTTTCATCCTACCATTCCTCTCTTCTTGTCTAGCTTCTCAGTCTACCCTCCTCTTTAACTGTCTATGGTTTACAATTGTTTTCTCCATTACTTGTATATATCTTACTTAATCTTTATTTTAAAAACATCATCTCTTTATTCCCTTTCTTCTTTTTGCACCATACTTTGTTCTCGTTTCCTCATCCTTCACTTGCCACATCCCTTTCGGCATTCACATCGAACTCGCTTGCATGTGATTGCTAGTTGTAAAACAATCTATAATGAGAGCATTACCATAATATGGTGGTTAATGAAGTTTGTGCACAGTGTAAAATATTTATTTGTTTTGGTTGTGGAGATGTTGTCATTATCATTTATCATGTCGTTGTTTCCATTTGGAGTCCACTCTTCTAGGCATCATTTTGTAATGTGCAACTTGCAGAAATTATGTGACGGCACACTGGTATCTAATTTGATTTGTTTAGAATATTTTAATTTAGTTTTACTGTTAACTATAAGCAAGGATTGTTTAGGATGTTTTAGAAATAAAAGAAAGTGAGATAGAGGTAAAATTAAACTTACTATATATCCCGAAAGACTATATCATATATGTACATGTGTGTATATGTTACAAAATTGTAGTTTGGGTTTTGTGAATGAAATGTTTGGTGAGGAGGAGCTTAAATGGAATTGATTGTAACGAGGTTGTAAACAAAGAAAAGATCTTAATATTTAAGGAATGAGTTTCTTCAGGGACCAATGCATGCTTTAAACATTTACATGACCATATTTGGAATTTGGCAACTGGTAATTTTCTTATAGTATATTGTACTTGTATCGGGGCAAGGAGTTGAGCATTATGGAAGCGTGGAATTTTTGTGGAGCATATTTAATGTAGTATAAAAAGGTCAACAAATGATCAATGAGGTTTTTTTAAAGTAGTTAGTGTGAGTAACTGATAAAATTACATTTACTTACCATTACTATCGATAGAAGTGAACGGTACATATAATCGCTCATTCGAATTTGTTGGTATACACATGTGAAGGCTTGCAAAGTTGTACATTGTTTGAAGTTGGTTATTTATGGGGTGGGTTTATAGTAATGCACATAGAATTGTTCTCGTGCTTGCTCTAATATTTTTTTGTGAGTAGCATTGCAAAAAAATAATATCTTCATCTATAGATGTGCCTCCTTCGCAGTGGGTCTTATACGCATTTGAATAACAAGTGTTGTATGTAGCTACTATCATTGTTAACATGTGTGGCTATTTTGTTATAGAAGTTGTCTTCCATTTTTAGCGTGCCTACATATGGATTGAAATTTAAAAGAATTTGTATATAAAAACACATGGTGATAAAACTTAATACTCTTAATGTATATAGTATTTTTGGCGTTTTTTTCCAATAATTGTAAGGTGAAAGATTAAAGAAACTAAACATGCAATTTTTTAGTAGAATGTGAACCTTTTCATTGAAGTGGAAGCATGAGATCAGATACTTTTCCATTTTTTATTGTCAGATCTTGGTTTGTAAGGATGGTTTCGATATTGTTAGAGATGGGAGTGGAAATCTCAAAGTTTTAGACCATGGATTAAGTGTAGTAACTCAACAACTCAAGAAAGATGGTCTCTTGCATACTACTTGTGTGACTCGGGGCATATGTATGGTCATATGGGGTTATTTTATTTATTTTGGTGGCTGGTTATTTTCTCTTTTTGATCCTAATTTTATGGTTATATATATAAAAAGCTTCAGGGGAACATTTAGATGCCCATATTTACAAGCATGTGCATTTTGAGATAGAGGATTATGATCTTATTATAAATAAGCAATTATGATGAAGTGGGCACTTTGAGTTGAGTTATAATTCATCTCATGACAACACCCTAGTGTAAAGATGTCAAAAGGTTAAATGAATTTGATATCATATCTTTTTCTCTTTGCTTTGATTTATTACGTCTCCAGGAGGAAGCACTTGAATTGTAATGTGAAGAAGAGAGATTGCAAGATCAAGATGTCGGGATCTAAGGATGTCTGGAAAGGGAATTTGGTTGTTGTTGTAGAGTTTTTTTGAGGTGTCGGCTTCTTTATTGTAGTGGAACCGAGAAAATCCAATAGGGACAACATCGAATGTGAGGAGTTATGTAATAAGGAGCTTAAATGTGGCATTATAGACAATGTATGGGTTAGGCAAAATGATTCTTAATAAATTGGGGCATATCATATTCAAAGGAGTTCTATAACCAGGAGAGAAAACTTGGCCTTGAAGTTATTGTATGAGTTTGGGAAGATGATGCTCAATAGTTTGGGGCATACCATTTTCAAATGTGTGTGTTGTTGTGTGAGGCCATGGAATCCATCAAATACAAAGAGTCCTGTAACCAGGAGCTCAAAGTTATCCTTAAAGACATTGTATGGGTTAGGAAGGATGATGCTTAGTGGTTTTGGGGCATACCATTCTCAAATATGTGTGTTTTTGTAAGGCCATGGTCCTTTGGTGGAATAAGGTTTGTATATTATAGACTCGAATAGGAACCAAATGCTTTCAAATTCTTGGCCCAATATTGCACAAAATTCTATGTAAAAAGAAAACATGAAGCATACTAATTTTTGGGAAAATATGAAGCAAAAGATAGTTAGGCTAGTTTTTTTTGTGTCATACTTTTCATGGTTCCTTTGCACTTTTATTTATTTGTGAAGTTTTCTTCTCCTTTTCTCTATGTATTTGTAATGTGATTTCATAATAATTCAAAATCCATTGATTTTTGGGAAATTAATATATTCTAAATCCACTGGTTTCTAGGAAATTTAGGTATTCAAATTATCATGATTCCTCTTATAAGTCTAATAGAAATTATGTTTCTTCAACATAAGGCCAATATGTCTAATTTTTAGTCGATGGTATAAAATCTTTTATGGAACCCAAAATCTGAGTGCTAATTATGGCTCCTAATGGTTGAACTTTGAAAATTTTAAGTGTGTTTGTCGGAGTTTGGGTTAACTATCAATTCATTCTCGCTTCCTTTAAAATGGGCATCGAATGGATAAAAATGTAAACAAATATGCGAGTTAAGCTTAAACCTTATGGAAATGGGCATCATAGTTGGAAAATTCATGATAAGTAATTTAACTAAATGGATAACAATGTAAACAAATATGCGATTAAGCTTAAACCTTATGGAAATGGGCATCACCGTTATAAAATTCATGATAAGTAATTTAACTAAATGGATAACAATGTAAACATATACACACATCAAACAAGTTTAGAAAAATCCTAAGGCAAGAAGGGCTTGTAATTTGATTAGGAAGAAAAACATGCACAAACTTGTTACTCAAGGTAAAAGGAGGGTGTTGGATATATTTTATACATAATTTATGATAACGTAATGAAGTTTTTTGGAACATACTAGATATACATGATGATAAATTTTGGAGAGCATCAAATAGGGGCATGTACGACCTGTGTTTGTTGTGTGTAAAATCAGATTATATATGTTTTCCTCAAAGGTCTTGACATCAAAGAAAGATGAGAAGCTCCCTATGCATATGACAACAAAAACACAATAAAAGTACAATTATCAAATAAAATAAGTGTTCTACCCTATTTTTCTCTCTTGATTGAATGAATTCCAAAGCTACAATAGAAAATTTTGTCACCAATCACATAGCACAAAAATTCATGCGGTCCTTGTTTCGATGTATATGCCCCATATAGCTGGAAATAAATAGTCCAATCTTAGATGTCCAAATATTATTATGCTAGAAGAATACACAAAATCAATTTTATCCCATTTTCATCGAGATCTTTCTCAGCTTATAACTACACTAATAATCCACCTTCAATTGACAGGAAAGGTTACATTTATTGCTTTTCCTGTTATAGATTGAGCCAACATATCACCTAGTTTACAAGATAGATAAATAATTGTCTCATGTGTCTTAGCTTCTTCCCATGTATTTTATAATCCCCAAATGCTATATAAGATATATTTTCTGTTTTAGAAGACCTTATATGAGAAAAAGGAAGAAAGATCGAGATATAGTTGAATGCTCAAAGTTGACAATTTTTTTCCAATTTCCTCTGTTAAGGTAAAAAAACAGACTGACCTTCAAGTATTATAAAATAGAAAAATATAATGTGTATAGTTTCAATCTTCTGTTAAAAGAGGTAAAATAGGGTAACAATGCAATATAACTGTAGAAAGTAGATCTACTAAAAAGCACACCAAATAGAAATTCAATTGAAAAGAAAATCATGTAATTAGTTACGCAACAAATAAAGGATCTCGAATCATGAGGTGAGACATCAATATCAACAACAAAACTCAGAGTAAATAGTAATTCATATGCATCACTCACATAAGAAAGTTTTAGTAATGCACCGGTCCTTTCATATGATACAAGGTTGCATTCAAAACTTTGGTCACATTTTTTTGTGAGATCAAACCTTCCACTCCACAAGAAGTTTGTAGCTTAAGACAGTTACAAAACAATCTTCCTACCCAAATTCCAATCTCATAATTTTGCTCTCCCTTAGTTAGAATGGAAGAACCTAACATTATACTAAAATTGGTAAGCATGAGAGATGAGTTGTAGGTATTTGTGCAACAAGCATGGCTCATGGAAGTCCCTCCTTGTGATAGGTTTCTAGTCAATTAAGAGAAAGCATAGTCATCTTCAATTTTTCTAATCTGGCTCTCTTTCTGCACATATAGGTTTGTTGCTAATTTTTTTTTTAATGAGTGAGAAATAGCTTTAGTGGGGTATTTTGACCTTTTAGGGTTGAGGGTATTGCATTTAATTTTTGAGGTGTTCAATCTGATCAGTTCACTTTTGCTAGCATGTTATCAACAGGTGCCAAAAATGGGGTTTGCGACTCTCAACAAATGTTAAAGTTGCAAGTGCAATGAAATGTCCACAAAATGTGGAACATGTGATTTATTCGACAAAGTGCCAGAAAGATATGTGGACCTATGCACTGCAAAGGCTGCAGGATATGCACAAAATTGCTATGTTGAAAATACCTTTAAAATTTTAGTTAAATTCAAGCCATAATTGTAAATCGAGAGTTCACAACCTTTGCTAGCATCCTCCTAGCATTGCATAATATGGTTTAAAGGTTGGTTTTGTGAGATATTTTCCTAATCTACCCACTCTGCACATCTTACAAAACAGGGAAACCATTTTCTTAACCTGGTAAGACACAATGGTTTTTTGTGCAGACTGTAAGTCTTATTAATGGATATATTCTTAAAGAACAACTCTTAATGTTTCCCTTTGTTGTACCAAATTTAAATGAATGACACAAACTTTTCTACAACCTAAAATGGAATAGGTGAGGGTATCAAAACTGATACGAAATTCATATTGTAACAAACACACATAATATAAAATTCAATGGTTGCAAGTAGAAAGTCCTGTCGAATATGTCAAAAATGCCTATTTAAGAAAGCATGGATCCATATCTACTCACAAACAAATGGAAGATGAAAGTGTAGGAGAAGATGAAGGAGATGGAGACATAAGTATCCTTGAGATGTTATAACTAAGGAAAAGTATGAAATGCAAAGAACCCACAACACATTTAAGGGGTATCCTTGGTTTTTAATGTATAAGTTGATTCATCCTGATGGTGGTTGGAAAGAAGTTAATTTTCAGAAAATGTATCCCTTCAAATCTTTATTGTTTTATAGAAATTGAGGGAAATCTAAACTCCATTTCATTAAAGATTTATGCAAAATTTGGTGGATTCTGTAAGAAAATTATATTATTCAATGGAAATTGAGGGGAATCTAAATTCAATTTGCTTCAAGTTTTATACAAACGTTGATGAGTTTTCATAGGAAATTATATTGTTTTATAGAAATTGGATGAATCATCATTTTTCAATTGGGGAAGATTTTGGAATGTTGTTTAGAAGATTAGCCAATAAGAAGATATTATCCTCTAAAATGTTCCTAACCTGCAGGCCACCAAGCAGGGGCCAAGTATGAGTGTGAAGGCCCTCAGGTGGGGAGAAGAGGAGGATGTTGTCGAAGTAGGGCACAATTTTGACTTGATTTTAGCATCAGATGTGGGTTATCATGAAAACTTATTTGATCCCCTTCTGCTCACTCTCAATTGGCTTCTCTTGGGAAAAGAGGAGAAATTTGGAAATTCAATCCTATTCATGGCTCATCTCAGGAGGTGGAAGAAGGATGCCCATTTTTTTAAGAGATAAAATCCCAGGTGTGAGGATTAATTCAGACATTTTGTCAAACACATTGCACTCAATTCCTACTATGGTGTACCACATTAATGGAGGTGTAAGAAAACTTTTGAAACGATGGCATGTTCTTTCCTAACTTATCACTGCATGCCCACGAACCAGACAAGCTATTATCATTGGCTTCTCAGTTTTTATTCTAGGTCTGTGTGTAGTTTTTTGATGCCTTCATTAATATTAGTCTTAAGAAATCTTTTTTTTTCCTTGGACCTCTAATAAGCGCTTCTTTTCATTTTGCAAGGAAACTGCTTATTTTTACTATCTAGGTATCGAGTGGACAACATATTCCTAAATGACATATGAATGGATCTCTACCATAGCCATCGGATGTGGTGTGTGCCTTGTCATCATCCTGTTTGTCAATCCCTTGAAGGTAATAAAACTTGACATGTAGTTTTCCATGCTCAGGAGAAAACCATGGAAACCCAGCGGTGGCAGAAACAACCTACATGCCCTCCAAAGAATGGCTCTAAAACCCAGGACAATACAAACAATGGCCCACATTTACAATATGGGAAACAACAACAAGAAGGAATTGTAGGAAATTAAACTTGGATATGTATACAACTTCAAATGAAGCGTAGGAAATTAAACTACAACTTCTTTATTGAATGCTTCAAGTGATACATAGTTGCACTTTACTCAAAAGACTTAATAGACGTTAGCATTCGACTATAATAGCTAAGACCGAAATCTAATGAAATCTCTGCAGAGGTGAACATAAAATTCTAAGGAAAATTATCCATGCTCATAGTGTAATTCTAATTATATACATGCTTCCAAGATACCTTGGGCCAACATGCCACATGCATCACACCTCAACCGCATAGGTATGAATTTTTGGAACAACAACCGGAAGGAAGGAAACAACCTTACCAATAATGAAAGTAGAGACAATAGGATACAATACGGACCATGAAAGTAGAGACAACATGAAGTAGCAAAATTTTTAATTGGGTCGGTGCCAACTCAAAGCAAAGCCACAATAGGGGCCAATAAAAAAGCATGGGCCAACATAACAACATATGGAGAAGGACGATGAAAAATGGGAAATTTCATCCCAATAGAAAACACCTACGATGTAAATATTTATGCTTGAAAGTCATTCTCCCAAAGAAAAGCCTAAGAAAATTTTGATAGCATGTAAGTGGGTTAATTAATCTTGACCATCCATATCCTAGCCCAACCTCCAAATAATCTCGCCAACGTATTTGTTTTTGGATTTTGGTTTTGTGTTTGACATGACACATGTGGATGGTGGGTTAGGATTTCAATGATCATTGATGCACGGTAGAATCTTAACCATTGTTTTCATGAACCAATTTACATTCCTTAGCCATGAAGAGAATCAATCCGATAAACTAATAAACAAGAAGCTATACTGAATAGAATATTCAAGATAATCAAAGAAAACAAATGACAAAACACAAGATTTAACCTAGGAAACCCTTTCGGAAAAAACCTAGCACAATAACTTCTCTCTCTTATTGCATTAACTTAACCATTTACAATACAATAATGTACTTCCAAGTTTTGCTTTACCCTACTACATCTCTAGTTATTTGTAAGCAAAACAGTAAGAAACCATCAAAACAGTTTTACAATACAATGGGTACCAAAACCATGGGCTAATAAACACCCATAACGGTTCCCCATAATTCATGGATTATGACACCACCCATATATACGTATAGATAAAAATAGCATATCTATACTCCCGAAAAATAGGGATTCTGAAAAATTTCTCATGGGCACCCCAAACCCCCAAGGGACTGACCCAACCCGGACCAACCTGGACCCCTGCTAACACTCGTGGAAGAGGTGTATAGTACTCATGGGTATACAATATACAAAATATACAACACATTATAACATTATCCCACTTGTTGTATACTTTTCAAAAGGGGGATACACTACCATATAGTCAACAGCTTAGGGCATTCAAGCCCATCAATTTTCTAGCACCAAGAAAATTTCTCAACACTCATAGCCTTAGTTAAAGAGTCAACAACATTATCCTTTGTGTCCACCTTACTTAGTAGTATCTTCTTCTCCTCCACCATTTCTCTTAAAAAATGGTATTGAACATCAATGTGTTTCATTCTTGAATGATACTTGGGGTTATTTTCTAGAAAAATACACTTTTACTATCACAATTGATCCTTGCAGATTTTTGAGTGAACCCAATAGTGGAGATAAGTCATCAAGCCAAACTTCTTATTTACTTGCATGAGTAGCTGTCATGTACTCATCCTCTATGGTGGATATTGCAACACTTTCTTGATGTTTACTCATCCAACTTATCTTTGCTCCACCAAACAATTTGAACACATGACCACCGGTAGACTCCTATGCATATCTAACTCTCCACCCCATTGAATCCAAAACCATGTACATCTAATGTTTTAATTTCATCAGGTTTTCCCTAATAATAAATTACATAATTAGATGTCCCACGTAGGTACCTAAAGATTATCTTTACCACAGTCCAATGTTCCTTTCCAAGATTTTACATGAATCTGATCACTACTCCCCCTGCATGTGCAATATCAGGTTTAGTACACACCATTGCATACATCAAACTACCAACTACACTAGCATATGGTACCTGAGACATGTCCTCTATTTCTTCTTCAGTTTTAGGACATTGTTCAGAAGACAACTTTTGACCAACAGAAAAGGAATACTAACATGTTTACTTTCATGCATTTGAAACCTTTGCAATATCACCTCAAGATACTTTCTTTGATTTAACACTAGTTTCCTATTTACACGATCTCTTTTTATTTCCATGCCCAAAATAAATTTTGCAGCACCGAGATCCTTCATATCAAAATGAGATGAGAGTTGAGATTTAACATGACTGACCAATTTCTTACTATTACCAATTAACAACATGTCATCAACATATAATACAATGATAACATAATATTCACCTTCATGTTTAAAATGTTGTCTTGACATCCATCTTCTCTATTTCTAGATCGAAAGCAACAACAATAGCTAAAATAAGTCTAATATAGTGTACCCGAGTAATCGGAGAAAATATCTCACCAAAATCGAGTCCCTCCACTTGAGAGAAACCCTTTGCCACAAGGCAAGCTTTATACTTTTCTATTTTCCCATATGCATTATACTTCTTCTTAAACACCCATTTATAGCCAACTTGTTTTCTTCTAGGAGGTAATTTCACCAAGTCCTATGTATTATTCTTATATAAGGAATCCATTTCTTCCTCCATAGCCTTTTTCCAAAACTTTCTTTCATTAGATCCAAAATCCTCCTTCACAGTCTTGGGTTCATCATCAGTAATAGATAAAACTGACAAAACAAAAGTAGAACGGAAATCAGGAGGACTATACCTCTCAGGTGCCCTTCTCAACCGATCTGATCTTCTTAAGATAGGATTTTCTGGTTCAACATCTTCTAGTTCCTCATCTACTTCATCTAAATCTTCCCCTTACAACTCTCTTTGTGGTTCATCTTCTGTAGTCACATCAAATTCAGACACAAATTCACCTTCCTCAATTTTAACATGATCTTCCTCTGGTTTTGCTTCTTGCTCTGGAATTTCCTTAAGCTCTCGAAAATTACATTACGGCTAAAAAAAATCCTTATGTAATTCTAGATTACAAATCTTGTATCCTTTTATGCTATTAGAGTATCCAATAAATATGCACTTAGCAGATTTATTATCTAACTTGGTTCTTTTCTCTTTCGAGAATATACATATAAGCAATACAACTAAATACACATAAATGTCTAATAGAGGGTTTCTTACTAGTCCATGATTCCTATGGATTTTTCCCTTCAAGCACAGATGTTAGTGATCTATTAACCAAATAGCATGCAGTTACCACTACTTCTACCCAAAATTTTTTGTCCAAACTGGCACCACTGAGCATACTTCTACACTTATCCATCAACATTATGTTCATCCTTTCTTCAAATCCATTCTGTTGTGGCATATATGGAGTTGTCTTATGCCTTTCTATTCCACACTCTTTACAAAAATTCTCAAAGGCATTAGAGCAATATTACCCTTCATTATCACTTCTTAAAACCTTTATCTTTCTTTTCTATTTGATTTTCCACAAGAACCTTAAAATATTTGAATTTATTGAAAACCTCATACTTATTCCGAATAAAATATACCTAGGTATTTCTTGAGAAATCGTCTATGAAAGTAACATATAACATGGCATTTCTTAAGGATGGAACTTTTACAGTCCAAAAACATCACTATGTATCAAATGTAAAATTCCTTCTGATCTTGTAGCATTCGTAGGAAACTTTACTCTAGTTTGTTTTCCAAACACACAATGCTCACAAAAATCAAAATCTAAAGGACACTCAGAAATTCCTTCAACCATACCTTTTACTTTTAAAGTATGAAGTCCTTTCTCTCTAATGTGTCCCATCCTTTGATGCCATAACATCATCTTCATTACAGCAGATGTAGGAGTTGGATCTGAAGCTTTTTTCTCCTCTAGAACCACAGAGCTATTGCACTCATCGCAAGAATAATGCTTGTCAAGCTTAAGAAATGTTCCAGCTTTTGATGCCTCTTGCCAATACCATTGCACCCCAAACCATCTTGCAACTATCTTTACTAAATGCTACCTAAACACTTGCATCATTCATCTTACTTATAAATATTAGGTTTTTGGTCAAACCTAGAATGTGCAGAACACCTAGGAGGGTTTTAATCCTTCCATATTTAAACCTCATCTTGATTCTCCCACTACTAGTGAAATTGTAGGTTGAGTTATCTCCAAAATACATCACCTCCATTACACTTTTCATATTCACAAAACCACTCCTTGTGTGGTGTCATATGAAAGGAGGCACCCGAGTCAATCAACCATGCACTTTGTCACATGCATGCAAGATGGAAGCCGCCAAAAACAAATCTCTTGAGTCTTCATTAGAGGGTTTTATATATGAAGATCCACCATCATCAGAGGACTTACCCTTTTCTACCTTCTTAGATCTACAGTCTTTCTTGAAATGCCTCATTTTACCATAGTTCCAACATTTCCTCTTATATTTTTTTATAGTCTTCAATTTACTTCTGACTTTGATTGTCCTTGCCTCTTCTTTCTTTTCTCTTGGGTACAACCTCTTACATATAAGGCATCCTTGGATTGATAATCCTCAATGGATTTCCACCTCATTTCTTTTGATAGTAAGGCTGCAACTACATCCTCAACTAATAATTTTGTCATAGTACTAGTAATAGCCATAACTAGATTATCCCAAGACTCAGGTAAAGAACACAAAAGAGTAATACACTTATCCTCTTCTTCCATTTTAATATCAATAGAAATCAACTGACTTACCACAATATTAAATACGTTCAAATGTTTTGTAATAGAGTCTCTGTCATTCATTCTCAATGAATATAGCTTCTTTCAGAGAAACAATTTGTTCACCAAAGACTTTGTCTGATACAAAGTCCCCAACTTCTCCCATAACACCTGAGTGGATTTCTCATTTGACACATTCAGAAAAATTGAATCTGATAGACACAATTTGATTGAACTCCTTGCCTTCCTATCGATCTTTTCCCAGTCCTCTACCTTCATACCCGTAGGCATGACTCTAGACACAACAATCCACTAATCTCTATCCACAAGAAGATCTTCCATCTTGAGCTTCCATAACTCAAAATTTTGTCCATTAATTTTTTTGATTTTGATCCTTGTGCTTCCCATCATTTTCTTCTACTTGAAAAATTCATCACAGAGCTCCCACTCAAAAAAATTTATCACACATTTTAGAAACCCTAACTCTTCGTATAAAATCTAAAACCTAGCTCTGATACCAAATGAAGAGAATTAATCCGATAAACTAATAAATAAGAAGTTATACTAAAAAAAATATTCAAGATAATCAAAGAAAATAAATGACAAAACACAAGATTTAACCTGGAAACCCTTTCGAGAAAAAACCAAAGACAAGAACATATCTCTCTTATTTCATTAACTTAACCATTTACAATACAATAATGTACTTCCATGTTCTACTTTACCAAACTACATCTCCATATTTTTGTAAGTAAAATAGTAAGAAACCATCAAAATGGTTTTACAATAAAATGGGTACCAAAACCATGGGCTAATAAACACCCATAACAGTTCCCCATAATTCATGGATTATGAAACCACCCATATATACGTATAGATAAAAATAACATATCTATACTCCCGTAAAAATACTAATGCTCATGGAAGAGGTGTATAGTACTCTTGGGTATACAATATAGAAAATATAAAACACACTCTAACAAGCCATGGTTTCACTTCAAACCACGATGCCACTACCCCGACCATGGTTTCTATCTACGTATGAATTTCGTAAGGTTGTCGCTTCTATGGCACTTGTTGTTTTACCTTACACAAATTTCAGAATTTGTCATTAAATAGATGGCCATAGGCTAAGCATGCCGAACCACAACAATAGGAGCAAAGAAAGAGAATGCTCCTCCTCTTGCTGTAGAACATGATAAACTTTCTACAGAGGAAGGTATCATTGAGTAAGTGGAAACACCGACATAAGAAAAAACGTCAAAAACAAGGCCACCGTGGAAGTTCATGATCCTCCAAAGGAATTTCTAGAGGGTTTTAATAAAATTAAATCTAAAGTAAGGACAATGTCAAGATTAGATTGATATAATAGTAAATATGCAAGATCAAGGTAAAAAAGTACAAGTAAGAGTAATAAATAAGGCACAAAGAATGACGTAACTTGCATCTATAGGTATGAACTGATTCCAAACTAGAGAGTGATCTAGAAAGGTGAATCTTAGACTGTGTAAACTTGGTTTCAAAATTATATTATCATGATCTCAAGGGTATGATCACTTGGAATGGGATAGGGTCACTTGGGCATTAGCATTTGTTCTAGTCTCGGATGTCTTTGGAACAAATTTGGCTTTATTTCTTTCTATGCCACTTCTTCATTGACATAAGTCATGTTAATTTCTTTATACTTATGCTTGGTTGTACTTGTACATGTAAAAAAACACTAGCTACCTTCACAATACTCAAGCACACATTAGATGAATAAAAATATGCATATGCTTGAGTCAGATTGACCTCAATAGTCATCACAATGTGATTGTCACCAAGTGTTGCACTATATTTGAGACTCAATGTAAGTTTAGTGCATGTGTGATTGAAATTGTGTCCCTTGAGCTAGGATTCCCTAGTGTCTAGTCACACAAAAAGAATAGTGGGATATAACTACTTTTTCCCAATATAAAATATGTGGTATGGAATTTAGAATAAACCCTCCTATGTAGTGAAGTATGCAATCCCAAAATGTAATCCTTGGTGTAGTAGATAGAAAATATTATCTCCTTGTAATAGTATGTGCCTCTTAAATGTTTCCCCCTAATGAGGTTAAATAAGACATGTATATATATGATTCCTTCACTTAAGTTTCATCATTAACAAGGGAAATGTAGACTAAGTTTGATAAACAAAGAAAATAAAGGAGTAATATTAAAAAAATAGAAAAAGAGAGGAGGATAGAAGCACCTAGAGGGGACTAGAGGTCTCGAACGCTCCTATCCCTAATGGAATGTTCTCGTACGGGGTTCCATAAAGATAATAATATTTTGCCTCTCTCCGAGAATCTCCTTTTGTTGTTTTCCATTAGAATATAGTTTCATAACATCAATTTTTTTGGTTTTACTTTTCCTAAAGCTAAAGCTTGTGCACTTGTGGCAATGTGCGCAATTACGTGTACTTTAGCTGAAGGTTTCAACATTGGCATAGTTTTTACTTACCTTCATCTACCATGTTTGGAGCACTATTAAGCATTCTTGTGACCTTTTCTATTTTTTTCCTTCATAATCATGTATAAGTATAGAAAATCTTATACTTTCTGTTGCTTTTGGAAATGTGTGCAGACGGGAATTTCGGACAATCATGTTAGTAGTGGTCTAGTGACCCACACTTGTAGCAGAAGGTCTTGGTGGAAATATTTAACCACATCGACCTCATCCTTGACCATTTCTGCTTCAAGAAAACATGTCATGTCCTTCATTAGTATTATCTAATGTAGCTTGATGAAGTCCTAGTGACTAGGCTTTATGTATTGATTAATGATGCAACAATTGGTTATATCAAGTGTATGTGCATCACATATCTTACAATAAGTAGAAAAATTTCATGTTTAACATAATGGAGGAGGGGTAATTTTTAAGTATCATGTCCACCTTTACATATTTAACATGCTAGAAGCATAACTTTTCAAGCTTCGCAGGACATGTGTTTTTTGTGTGACCTTCAAATTCATAATCAGTAAACCATACCCCACTTCAGTTTCTCTTGTGATGTTTGTCATTAGATTTTCAAGATAATTCACCATGGAATAAATTTGTGCCTTCCTGAATAGGCTGAATCCTGTGTCAATGCTACCAATTAATTCAAGACACAAAGTGCTTCTTCCAACACTTTATGAGGGTCAATGTTTTTTTTTGGGGATAATACATATAGAAATTACATGAGTAGTCCCCCATGAACCGTGTGTGTGTGTGTGTGTGTGTGTTGTGGGATGTATTTCACATGAGATTTTTTAAATTAGGGTCTTGAAACACACATCATAAGTGTGGACACTTCGTGAGTTCTTTCTTGATCTCCTTGAGTGTTGAAATACTCTATTACTCAAACTCGGGAATGAAAAAGTCTTTCAGAGCACCACCTTTAGTTGATCATAATCTACCACATCATGTAATAGATCATGTTTCTTATAACATGTATGAGTGTGGTCAAACAATGTGGTCACAAAATGACTCACTCTCCATTCGCATACAAAGTTATCCCCTTTTTCACTATATAACTTCTCACTTATGGACATGTTCTACTACATTTTTGACACCGTGATACTCCGGTAAGTGTAGAAACTAAATCATGCACTTGGGTACATTTCTAGGTCCTAATCACATGCATTGCATTCATATGTTTTCTATAGTATAAAATTACTAATTAATCATTTTATTTAGCCTCTTAGGCTCCTTTCTCGCTCTCCCTCTTGGCCTCACAAACCCTACTACCCAATCTGATCTTCGATACTTCACTTTCTATGGCTATGGACACTAGGGCCTAACCAAGATGTTGTATTATTTTATTTCCACTTAACTTCTATGCACGTTGGTACCTCATTCAGACAGATCTGAATGTTCACCCGAAGCGCGTGAAACTACTAGGTCACTCCTTTGTATTATTTGTCAAGATGTTGGCATGCAGATACATGATGATAGATAACCAAGTGTTCATTTAATCATAAGGAATCATTGCATACATTCAATTGGAAATTCATGTAATAAGGAACCACGTAGATCAAATGACAACTAGTATCATATGCACCATGTAATCACCATATTCAGATACATCACTTACCAGAATCTATCCTCCATAATCCATCATAACAAATTATTACAAAATAGAAGTTAAATTTACATAACAATCATTACCACAGAGTCATGTGCACCAAGACATCGTAGAAAGCATGAAACTATTGCATCTTAGGTCTCTTATACATAAGATATCTAAATCATTGAAGAATAAAAATTATAAATAGGGTTGGGGTCTTTTCCTTCACTTCCCACACACCTTCCTAATAATAGGCATGCTCAAAATAGACACATGCATGTTTTTGTACACCATATAATAATAGTTTATCCTATAACTAAGACTCTACTTTAATCCTTATTATTAGCCTCCATGTGTGTGTTCAAACTACATGTTCATTATCCAAAAATAGACAATGCTTAATTACGATGGTAACCCTTTGTGTGTTGAGAACTCTAAGTCTATTTTTAGTCTACCCCTAGAAAATGGCTAAGTCCCCAATGATTTTTTTCCTACATAGTCCCACGCATAACCCTACTCAACCTTATGTGTTATCCTACTTCTCCCATGCACATGCACTCAATATATTATGACACTTAGTCATTTTCCCCGTCAAACATTACCCCACACTAGGTATGTTATTCATCCTCGACAACACAAAACATTGTCATGCAAAAATAATTGTAGAAAACTTAGCATGAATTAAGAATGAAAGAATAAAGACTTTGTCTTGCATAAAAGAATCCAAAAAAACTCAAGCCGCCTTAGGAGGTAGGACAACTAGAAACTCCTTCGCTAAAATTTTCTCCAATTTTCTCGAACCCTCCAATTCATTGTTTTCCCGAATCGAACATTATCTATAATGTCGGGGACCTCTACAAAGAGTCATATTATCAATCTTCTCCCTTATTTTTTCTATCAAAACTTCCATCTGTTTATCTCGCATCATTCAACACATCCGTCTTGCACGTGATCTGGGGGAATATTTCTTTCATCCTTTCCTTGAGTGACGTTTTCAACAAGTTTATCACTTCCCTCTTTTACTCTACCTCGGCCAATATATTTTCTTGCTTCGCCTTGTTACTCTTATGCT
This sequence comes from Taxus wallichiana var. yunnanensis, assembly GCA_018340775.1. Lineage (NCBI taxonomy): Eukaryota > Viridiplantae > Streptophyta > Pinopsida > Cupressales > Taxaceae > Taxus > Taxus wallichiana. The sequence goes on along the minus strand of CM031236.1, from coordinate 221,191,447 downwards.
TGGCTTGGAACTCATTTAACTTTGCCTCATCCCTAACAACAAGTAATCCATCAACATGATCGAAGTCTTCACAATTATCATACACAACCTCTATTACTTGCACAACCACTTTAACCTCTTCTACAATACATCATACTTTGTGAGGTGTGCTTCGATCTGTTCCCTATCTTCATTCTTCTCATGTGCCAACACTTCTTCTACAGACTCTAAGGCAAGAACCTCCTTGTTATGTTTGATCATGCATGTAAAATCTTCTAAACAATGCAATGTTAACTCATATGTTGGCTAAACTGAGCGAGAAATTTCAAACACATTAGTGTAATTGCATTTTCAATGCATTATTCCTTTTCATACTCAGAACTCATTCAACCCTTTTCATCCTTGACATCCCGATTCAAATACGTGATGATCCTATCTTTTCCTTGACCTATTTATCCTACTATCTTATCTCTTTATCTTTCTCCTCTATGCACTTACATAAGTTCTTGATTCGCAATCCTTGTCAAAAATTCTTACTTTGACATCCATTAATAGTTTCTTGAGTGCATTACAAGATTTCTCATATGTTAACATCCGGGAGTCAACTATCGATATCCCTTCCATGGGGTGGGCTTGAGTGAGGTTCCGGTTAGTGATTGCGTGCTAACTTCAAACTCGGCTCCTCTATGTGTGACTAGAATTCCTATCAAAGCATATTCTTGGTACACAAAAGGCTTCTTCTTTTCTAAAGAATGACCAACAAAATAAGTCCTCTATGGCCACTTGTGCTTTGGTACCTTACACACAACACCTTATTCAGATCATCATCATACTACATCATAGAGCCCCTGGGTGTATTTCTCACCTCCTATAATTCCCACAGTCCTCTTTAGGAAGCTAGGCATAAGAGAAGTCTTTGCGCTTCATGTTCCTATCTTATCATCACTTTTCTTCCCTCCTCCATGCACTTTTCCTCTTCCATTATGATCTCTACAATGCACTCTACCTTCTACTTGATCTGGTGCTCAACTTTAGGTTGAGTAACATGCTCAACCCAATGCTCCTTAGTAGGCTTTTGCCTCTCCTCCAAAATATGAGTTATGGGATCATTTACCCCTTCCATTTCTATCTCCAAAACCAGACTCTCCTCATGCTGCGCACTCCGCTCCTCTGTATATGACTCTTCAACGTTATGCACATGGTGACTTGGCTATGCCACATCTTCATTCTTTTTTTCTCCGTCTTCTTGACTCTTAGTCTCCTCTATGTCTCTACTAGACATTACCTTCTACTTCTTCCTTACTGGAGAATTCTTCTCCGTTGGTTTCTTGGTACTTATGCTTTGTTTTGACTCCTTACACGTAGGTTTCATCTTCATGTTTACACTCTTAACTAGGGGTTCATTCTCACTTCCTTCTTCCTCCTCACTAACAAGAGGAGTAGCCTTGTGCACTCTCTTCTTTCCTACTCAGTATTATTTCTTATGGAATCTTCTAGGATGGTTAAGTCATCCTCTACATATTTCCCATCCACTATCCTTAGCTTCAAATATATATAAAATTTTACAACCATTATATTTATAATTACGAGTTACAGATTTTGACATATTGATATCATATGATATCAATGTTTCTCTGTATGCACTCTTCTTGGGATAGAAAAGTGACTTGAGAAATGTGTGATACTCACCCCACCTTTCTATGTCAAACCTAAGCTTATGCACCTTATAAAATTTGTTTACCACAGCCTTGAAGTAATGCATTGTGAAGAAAAAAGAAGTTTGCACTAAGGAATTTTGGCTCCATCCTTCAAAGTGAACCGACCAATAAACAAATATTGATAGATTGGAAACATAGCCTTTTCCTCCAACTATGTAGGTAGTTCATCGGGAATGCACCATTCTTCCCTAAATTCATCGTGCATCATCTTATACCACATATCTCCTCGACCTTATATGTAAGAGTTATATTTTCACAGGTGTAATTAGCAAACCTTTCTGCATGAGATGTATTTTCTTCAAGGAATTCCCATATTTTATCATTGATTCCATTCAAAACCCCAATTTCATAAAACACAATAACTAACAGAACATTTCCAAAGGTAATTTTATCTCCTAAGTGTCTTTGCTTATCCAATTTTCACCCCCAAGGGTAAAATTTGATAACATGCATCAGAATACTCAAGTCCCAAGCAAATAGATTGATTCAAGGCAAAAAATCATGTTTCTAGGGTCCCCTCAGATTTTTCTAACTCCCATGTCCAAGAAGAAAAGAGCAAGTTCTAAAAAGGGTGAAAAAGTTGTAAAAAAAACAAGCTCGGGCGAGAAAAATCGTGAAAAATGGCTAAGTCCTAGTCCTCGCAAAGTCGAGACAATTGGGACGTCGGGGCACGGATCACCAAAATCCTCCGGGTGGTCTCGCAGCTCGGGACAATTGGGACATGAGGACATGGAAGACACGAAGGGGCGAAGCGGGCAAGGTAAAAGCAAAATTGACTAATCTGCCAAGTCGCAACAACAAACCGGGACATCTAGGCCGAAAGGACACGAAAGATGTGAAAAGGCAAAGCGGCCGCAAAGAGGGACAAGGAAGCCCATTTTGGGCGGTTCGGAAGAATTTGTTCCCAGATACCCAGGACATTCGGCCATAGGGGACGCGTGGGATGCGGAAAGTCGGAGGAGCTGAGAGCCAATCAAATCACGCCACGTGTCTCCGCACCGCAAAGAGGGACAGGAAGCCCGAATCGAGTGGATTGGAGGAATTTGTCCCAAGTAGTTTGGGACATCTAGGCCGAAGGACACGAAGGACGTGAAAATTTGCGTGAAGCCCACGGATGAATCGCAGGCGTGACACGTGTCACGAGGAGAAACGTCCAAAAGTTCGAAGGAATAAGGTTTGAAGGGGCGGCCCGAGCGAATCGTAATAGGACATGTGTCCTATGGAGTAGGGAAATGTGGAGCTCAGGGGAAACTTTGAAGAATTTGGTGAAATTTTTGGCCGAAAAGCCAAAAGGCAAGGATGACCCCGTGCCCCGTCCTCCAACCGATCATGCCACGTGTCCCCAAGTGGCGGGGCGCGGGAAAAGTGGAAAATTTTCCAAAAAATTAAAAAAAGGGTAAAATTTCAAGGGAAAACCCACGGGTAAGGGAAGGAGAGAGAGTTGTTCATCCAATCGAGTGCTCGACACGTGTTGTCCAGTGGCGAAATGTGCGGAAAAATTTTAAAACCCATTTTTGCCTGTTTTGTGCCCTAAATCTTCAGATCGCCATATCTTTCGATCTAGAGCTCGGATTTGCATGTTCTTTATATCATTGGAAAGCTTATAAAATTCTCTACATGATTCCAGGGTCAATCTTGAATTTTGGTTCAGTCTGAGAGAGAAAGTTAAGAAACAGCTCTAACGCGTGTCCATGGCTAGAAATGACATTTCAAATAATTAAATTTAATGCAGAATGGGTCGCATTCTCCTCCAATTCAGTCAAAAATGATAGGGTATGGGTTTGTAAGGTCCCCCATGCCATTTTAATGCATTTTCAGTTAAGGAGGAATGGGCTCCCACGTTTTGTATGTTTTCTCTCTCCTGGGCTCGACCCATGCAATGTAAAAGCCAGATTTGGCTCATTTCAAAAGGGGGAACACCTTTTGGCATAGCAATCTTCTTCTTTCACCTCTAGCAAGTGAATTTTGTAAGTATCGTGGCCTTCTTCAAGGATTTTAATAGGTTTATACCTCTTTGATGGTGTAATGCAAGAGATTTTTCCATGGAATTCACAAAGTGCGACACTCGTGAATGCTTTCACCCTCTTGTTTGTATTGTTTTACTTCATTTTCAGATCTCTTATTACATCTTATCATCCCGTGTATTGTTTTTCATGTTGCATTTCATGGATTTGTGCCTATTTGTATGAGCAAAAATATTCACCACTCCTTTTGGTGCATCACCATCTTTAGTTAGTTTCAATTTTTGCACTTCTATCCCTGTCTCCTTGCAATTTAGAGTAGGATTAGGATCTGAACCTCTGTAGTTGTGCAAATATAGATCTAAATCAGAGGAGTTTGAGGAACCAACCTCTAATCTGGAGATTCCTCTCTTAGTTTCACAAGTCCCACACTTAGAGAGAGGTTTCCATGTTGTGTAATCACACTGGATGCTAGAGTGATCAACCTAGAAGCCTGATCTACATCCAAGGGTGCTGTGAGCTGCAACAATGCAGTTTTGGCATGCCGGTGGGACAATAGAGGTCTCATTTTTATCGCAGAAAGTTGATGTGCATCTGCTATAATTTTCTTGCTTAAAAAGAGATATTATTTGCATATCCGCGACTCCAAGGGAAGAATCAACTCGGTTTCAGCAATGCAGGCCTGGAAACTCATGAGAAGAATCACCACAAGGTCAAGAGTTGGAGAAGAAGAAGTGCTGTTTGAATACCTACAATTATCTCCAAGAAGAAGGCAAAGAGGAAGAAGGATTCAAAGGTCTCCATCTCCACCAAACAAAACTCTCTCAACTCCTCCACCTGGTAGACCTTTCATTCAGTCAACAAGGGTTTTAAGACCAATTAGAATGGCTCAAAACAACCCCTACGTCAACTTCACAGGCAACAGCCCACTTGCTCTCAATGCACAACATCCAGTTCCTATTGCAGCCTTGAAGAACATTCCCTACTTCACTGGAGAAAATCAGACTACTCCAGGTGATCATGTTAAAGATATTGATAACCTTTACACAATCCATGAAATCAATGAGATGCAAGTGGCTGTCAAGTTACTGGCATCTTCCTTCAAGGGTAAAGCATTGCAATGGTTTAGGAGCCTTGAGCCGGGTTCTATCACAAATTGGAATCACCGTGTGTATTACACTTCACGAGTAATTTGGAGAGAAGGGAGACAACTTGTCTCTTTGGAGCAGTGACAACCATCAAGAGAGGTCCCAATGAGCGGTGGCCGCTTTCAACTTCAAATTTCAAAAGACTTGGGAGAGAATTCCGGTGGCGATCGGGCCAAAGGCAATGCGAAGGTGCTTTTCTCTACTATCTCAAAGCTCTAAATTCTGATATTTCTATGTTGATTCAGTCCATGGGAGGCATAACTATCCCTATGGCTTATAGCATCGATTGCCATTAGGGCTGAAAATTGTTTGATCCAAGCTAGAAAACTTGCCCCTAGACCTCCCATGCAATTGTTTCCAAGTTTAGAGAGCCCAAACACCAATCAAGCACCTAATTTGGCTCCTCCCACTCCTAGAAATCGAGTTCAAATGAAGCTTCCACTTCATCTCCAAGTGCCCCAAATGAGCTTCAAGAAGTCATGAAACAATTGCAAAACCTAGGCAATGAGCTGGTTACTCTCAAAAGGCGGCGAGGCCCAAGGGTTTAGACCTTCTTATCAGCCCTAAGCTCAACCTAGCAGGCAGCCATACCAACCACAAAGGCCACCTAACCTAGCTACAAATACGAATCAAACAAGGCCTCCCGCCAATAGACCATTTCAGCCCTATAATCCAAATGCCATATCTACCTCTAAGGCATTGGTTCCAACACAAAACAACATTGCCCAGGAGTATGATTGGTGTTTTCCATGCAATGAGCCTCATAACCAATCCATGTGCTTCAATGGTGCTTTGAATCAAGCATTAATGGTGACAACTACTGGTGTGGAGGGTGAGGCGCAAAAGGAAACAATCAACAACAAGAAACATTCCAACAAAATCAGCCCCAAATGACACCACATTAGTAAATTGGCGCAATTTTGTGCAAAGGATTTTCAAGTGGCATAAACACAAGTTTCTCAAGGTGGATTTTGTGGTGAATAATAGCCATTAGCCCCAACCAATCCACAACCTTCCATGGCTCCACAAGTGGTTGGCAAAGCAAAATCCAATTTCAAATGCACAAGGGCAGCCAAGAACAGCCCCTAGGCCAACTCAAATACTAGTTGTTGCTGCCCACATACAAGGAGTGAATGTGCAAACCAAGGGACAACAAAGAGATCCTTCATCACCATTCAATATCATTGATCAGATGAAGAAGACAAATGTCAATATATCAATGTGGGAATCCCTATCTATCCCAGGCCAAAGAGATCTGCTGCAAGCTTCCATGAAGGACTAGCCAACTTCGAATCAGCAAGTTCAGATGCAAGACAAAGTGCTCACAAATGCCGCCCACTGAAGGAAATCATAGAGGACAACAAGGTAAAGCGTTGAAGCCCCCTCCTTTCTATGTTTCATTGATCATTGGAAATCAGCTAGTGCACAATTACATGATAGAGTCCGGGGCAAGTAGCTCAAGAATGCCTAATGCAAAAAAATAGGTGATCGGCTAGGGCTTCATGATGAAACAATATCCAAAGGGGTAGTGCAGCTCGATGGGATGGGACAGCAAAGAGTAGCAACAGTTGGAGTGATTAGAAACTTGAGTCTTACCTTACATGCATATCGAAATGTTTTTGTTTACATGATGTATCGGTCATAGACCTTCCACCACTCTTTGCCCTATGCTTGTCAAGGGACTTCACAAACCAAGATTGGAGGATATTTGTCTATTGATTGGTCACACATGCCGTTCGAACGAGGTATGGAACTAAGGCTATAATCAGGTCTGAACCTATTGCAAACTTCCATATTGAGCCTTACACTCCAATTCAGATTAATGCCAATTGCTCAGCATTTGATCAAGAAGATCACCCAAGCACTGATGAAGCTGTCACCAAGGTTGGAAGCATCCTAGATCTAACTCTTGATGAATGGGCAAGCAAGATACATGCATTTGATCCTTATCAAGAAGTAGAAGAATCTGAGCTTGGGTCTATTGTATACACGAAGAAAATCAACCTATTCCTAGCATCACCAAGCCGGACTACAAAGATGACAATGAGGTATGGCAGCTGTTTTTGATGATCAAGGAGTAGACAAGGTGCAGAGGTGGAGCTATGCTTGTTTCACCTCAAGGAGTAAAGTACTGTTTAGCTTTTAGATTTCAGTTTGCATGCTCCAATAACACTGTTGAATATGAAGCCTTAGTGCAAGTGATGCATTGGGCAATCAAGAAGAAAATAAAGAACTTGCAAGTCTTTGGTGACAAATGAATTGATTGTAAATTAGGTCAAGGGACAGCATGCTACCAAAAATGATCTTCTAGGGTGCTACAAGAACACAGGTGTGGGACCTCATGGAATATTTTGAGGGTTTTGGCATCAATTCCATTCCTAGGAAAGAGAATCAAGCTGCTGACAGGCTTGCAGCAGTAGGGGCAGCCTTTGACATTTTGGAAAGCATTCAACAAGACAAGGTACAGCCAAACATCCACGTGATTGTGAGGCCTTCAGTCCCGGATAACAATGTCAGTTGGCAAGTGTTTTAAAATGACCAGCAAATCATCCATTTTTGCAAGAAGAAGTTGAGTTCTCAGCCAAGAATCAAGAAAGATTGGAACAGCAGTATGGTGACCAAGTAGTGCAGATGAGAACTAACAAGCTGCCCAAGGGACTTATCACTTTAGAGTCCATTTTTAACCCCAATGATTAGCTTAGAAAGGAGAAAGCAAACATTCAGGTCAAGAGAGAAGATTCAGATCCATCTTGGTAGAAGAGAACAAACCATTGCAAATTGGAAGGATGACAATCCGAACAAGAAAGGTATGAGTTCATACATCCGTGTCGAGTTCCCTTACGTGTTTGCTTGGAGCTATGAAGACTTGAAAGGTTTCAATCCCAACTTAGCTCAACATACCATCGAATTGGATCCAAATACTAGGCTGTCACAGGTAAAACAAAGACCACCAATCCACACATGGAGCCTCTCATGAGGAAAGAATTGGACAAGCTGATTGAGTCAAGGATCATATTCCCAATCAAGCATTCTAGTTGGGTTGCCAACTTAGTCCCAGTTAGAAAGAAGAGTGGAGAGATCAGATTGTGTGTTGACTTCAGAGACTTGAATAGAGCCTCTCTCAAGGACCATTACCCACTCCCTTCCATGGAGCAAATCTTGCAAGTGGTGGCTGGCTCCGAGAGGTTTTCACTACTTGATGGCTACTCAGGCTACAATCAGATTATGGTGAAGGAAGAGGACCAGTTCAAGACAGCCTTCACAACCAAATGGGGAACTTTTGCATATAGGAAAATGCCATTTGGGTTGTCCAACGCTAGTGCTACCTTCCAAAGGGCAATGGACATGGAATTCAAAGGTTTGATTAACAATGTGGTGTTGATTTACCTTGATGATATCACTATTTTTTCCAAAAATGCAGCAGACCACCTCTCTCATTTGAGGCAAGTCTTCACGAGGTGCAAGAGATTTGGAGTGTCTTTGAATCCTAAGAAGTGCATCTTTCTTGCACATGAAGGAAATATCCTTGGCCATATTGTCTCCAAGGAAGGATTAGCAATTGATCCAGAGAGGGTTGAAGCCATAAGAGCACTACCATTGCCAAGCCACAAGAAAGCCCTTTAGAGTTTCTTGGGAAGGATAAAAATTTTTCGGAGATTTGTCCCAGATTTTGCAGCCCTTGTCATGCCCATCACCAAAATGTTAAAGAAAAGCATGGCTTTTAAGTGGACAAGAGAAAGGTAAGGAGAGTTTTGAAGCAATCAAAGAAGCCATCTCTCAAGCACTAACTCTCATCAACCCGGACTTCTCCAAGGATTTCATCCTCTATGCATTCGGAGGTAATGACACTATTTCGCCATCTTAGTACAGCAGAACAAGGATAATGATGAGCATCCAATTGCCTTCTTCACCTGGAGCCTAGATGACTATGAGATGAGGTACTCTTTTATTGAGAAGCATGTACTTGTAGTAATCGAAAGCTTGAAGAAATTCAAGCATTTAATCTCAAACAACAAGGTCCAGATTCTCGGTCTCACATGCTGGGTCAAGGAATTCCTCCTCAACAAGGATTTGAATGAGAAAAGGGCAAGTTTGATCACCCATGTCATGGAGTATGACATTGAGATCAAGATCACCAAGCTGGTAAGAGGGAAAGGATTGTGTGAGTAGCTAGTTTTAGGAAGCAAAAAGAAGTATGCAATGAAGAAGAGGTTTTTGATAGTCCAGGCAGCCATGAGCCAAGTAGAAATCAAGAAGAAGACAATGCTGCCCCCACTCCCTGCTAGACCCAAGGTATTATACACTTCCTAGCACGGGCCTATGCCCTCCTGAGATGAGCAAGACCCAAAGGAGAAACTTGAGATTGCAGGCTATCCCGTATGCCATTGTTGATGGAGTTTTGTTCAAGAAAGATGTGAATGGAGTGCTGTTGAGATGCATTAGCACAAATCAGATTCAAAGGGTGTTGGAAGAGTTCCATGGTGGACCAGCTGGTGGTCATTTTGCACCAAGAGTGACAGCTCTAAAAATCATGAAGGCTGGTTATTATTGGCTTAAGATCTTCAGTGATTGCTATGCATGGATCAAGAGGTGTAAGAATTGTGCATTCTTCACAGGAAAAGAGAGACTTGCTGCCCTTCCATTACATCCAATCTCAGTTGACCAGCCATTCATGCAATGGGGTTTGGACTTCATTGGAGTCATTAATCCCAATTCAAGCCAAGGGCACAAATGGATTTTGACAGCCACAGACTACTTCACCAAATGGATGAATGACGATGAGCACTCAAAGAGGCAAATGAGTCTAGCATCTTAGACTTTTATGAGGGGATAACAACCAGATTTGGTGTACCTGCTACAATAATCTCTGATAATGCATTGGCATTCATTGGATCTAAGGTGACTGAGTGGGCTGTCAAGAACGGTATCTACCTAAGCACTTCATCAAACTATTACCCTCGGGTAATGGCGGGCCAAGTCTACAAACAAGAACTTGTTGAGGATCATTAGGAGGACTCTTGATGAGAATCAGAGGTCTTGGCATACCAAACTGAAATCAGCCTTATGGGCTGATAGGATAACTCCCAAAAGATCCACAGGTAACTCTCCATTCAAACTTGTCTATGGAAGAGAGGCAATCTTGCCCATGTCACTTGAGTTGCCAACATTAGAACTCATGAAGCAGCTGGAGTTGCTAGAGTTTGAGCCCATGGAGGTGAGGTATGCAAAGTTGATGGAGCTACAAGAGATCGGAAATCGTGGCATCCCAAGCAATGGAAAAGGATCAAACTTTGATCAAGAAGACCTTTGATAGAAAGGCCAAAGATAGATCTTTTCAAGTTGGAGATCTAGTGTTGAAATGGGATGTGGATAGAGAAAAACTGGGAAGGCATTCAAAATTTGATGCCATTTGGAGTGGCCCATACATGGTCACAAAGTGCAAGAACAACAATGCTTTCCAATTGGCCTCATTGGATGGTGAAGAACTGCAGATTCCAGTCAATGGAATCTATCTCAAGCATTGCTTCTAGAGGAAGTTCACTACCTCTATAAATATTAGATTAGATTTTCTTTCCTCCAAGTGCTTGTGCACATTGTTTTGCTGTAGGTTAGTTTTGTTTTCCCTAAGTGCTTTGGCACAACTTGCTGTCCATGGAGATGTTTAGCAGTCCTTGCTTTCCATCGGTCATATTCCATCTTCCTCCTTACACATTCCGAGTCGGGCTGAGGTTCTAAGCGAGAATATTTGATGACTCCATGCCCAATGGACTGCTTCAGGCAACTGGTATCTTCTACCTAGCAGGTAGGTAACCCCGCTGAGTCACCAAATTGTTATCCAATTTTCACCCCGTGGTAAAATTTGATAACATGCATTAGAATACTCAAGTCCTAGGAAAATAGATTGATTCAAGGAAAAAATCATGTTTCTAGGGTCCCCTCAGATTTTTTCTAACTCCCCTGTCCAAGAAGAAAAGAGCAAGTTCTAAAAAAGGGTGAAAAAGTTACAAAAAACAAGCTTGGGGTAGAAAAAATCATGAAAAATGGCTAAGTCCTAGTCCTCGCAGCAGTCGGGACAGTTGGGACGTCGGGGCGCGGATCACCGAAAGCCTCCAGGTAGTCCGCGTAGCTCGAGACAATAGAGACATGAGGATGCGAAAGACGTGAAGGGACGAATCGACCAAGGCAAAAGCAAAATCGACTAACCGCCATGTGCAACAAACTAGGACATCTGGCCGAAAGGATGTGAAAAGGCGAAGCGGCCGCAAAGAGGGACAAGGAAGCCCATTTCAGGTGGTTTGGAAGAATTTGTCCTGCATGATCCAGGGACAATCGGGCCGTGGGAACGCGTGGGACACGGAAAGTCGGAAGATCCGAGAGCAATCAAATCACGCCACGTGTCTACATCGTAAAGAGGGACAAGGAAGCCTAAATCGGGTGGATCGGAGGAATTTTCCCAAGCGGTTTGGGACATCTAGGCCGAAAGGACACGAAGGATGCGGCGTGGACTCGCGATGAATCGCAACGTGACACGTGTCACAAGGAGAAACGCCCAAAAGTTTGAAGGAAAAAGGTTTGAAGGGGTGGCCCGAGTGAATCGAACAGACACGTGTCCTATGGAGCAGGAAATGTGGAGCTTGGGGAAACTTTGAAGAATTTGGTGAAAAAAATTTTGGCCGAAAATCCAAAAGGAAAGGATGACCCCACGCCCCTGTCCTCCAACCAGATCATGCCACGTGTCCCAGTGACGGGGCGCGGGGAAAAGTGGAAAATTTTCCAAAAATTAAAAAAAGGGTCAAATTTCAAGGGAAAACCCATGGGTAAGGGAAGGAGAGAGAGTTGCTCATCCAATCAGCCCGACACGTGTCGTCCAGGTGGAAAAAGCGGAAAAATTTTAAAACCCATTTTTACCTCGTTTGTGCCCTAAATCTTCGAGACGCATATCTTTCGATCCAGAGCTCGATTTGCACGTTCTTTATATCATTAGAAATCTTATAAAATTCTCTACATGATTTCGGGTCAATCTTGAATTTTAGTTCAGTTTGAGAGAAAAAGTTAAGAAATGGCTCTAACACGTGTCCATGGCAAAATGACATTTTAGCGACCAAATTTAATGCGTATAGGTCGCATTCTCCTCCAATTCGGTAAAAATGATAGGGTATGGGTTTGTAATGTCCCCATGCCATTTTAATGCATTTTCATCAAAGAAATGAGGAATGGGCTCCCACGTTTTTGTATGTTTTCTCTCTCTAGGCTCGACCCATGCAATGTAAAAGCCGGTTTTGGCTCATTTCAAAAGGGGGAACACCTTTTGGCATATCAATCTTCTTCTTTCACCTCTAGCAAGTGAATTTTGTAAGTATCAGGCCTTCTTCAAGGATTGTAACAGTTTATACCTCTTTGATGGTGTAATGCAAGAGATTTTTCCATGGAACCGATAAAAGGCAGACTCGTGAATGCTTTCGGTCCTCTGTTTGTATTGTTTTACTTCATTTTCAGATCTCTTATTGCATCTTATCAGCTTTGTGTATTGTTTTTCATGTTGCATTTCATGGATTTGTGCCTATTTGTATGAGCAAAAATATTCACCACTCTTTTTGGTGCATCACCATCTTTAGTTAGTTTCAATTTTTGCACTTCTATCCTGTTTCTCCTTGTAATTTAGAGTAGGATTAGGATCTCGAACCTCTATAGTTGTGCAAATATAGATCTAAATCGGAGGATTTTGAGGAACCAACCTCTAATCTGGAGATTCCTCTCTCGGTTTCACAAGTCCCACACTTGGAGAGAGGTTTCCATGTTGTCAATCACACCTTTGGATGCTAGAGTGATCAACCTAGAAGCTTTGATTTACATCCGGGGTGCTTTATGAGCTGCAAAACATGTACCTCTTTAATGATCTCTTCAGCTATGAACCCAACAAGATTGTCAATTGTTCCTTCGATATTTTCCTAGCAATATATAGCCATAATTTATTCACTTGTGTCAATCTTTCCTATCCATTCAACTTGGTAAGTATTTGTGCAACCATTTTGATAACAGGATCATAAAGCTTCACAAAATCCATCGCATGTCCCCCTCATTGATATTGAAATTCCTTGGAGGTCTTCTTTATTTCATCTTAATCATCCATATCTAGAGGAGTTTGATCACTATGCTTCAAGACTAGTGAACTTGTTAATCAATGTTGCGGTCAAGCACATCCTCCTCCTAGTAAAGTAAAAGAAATCTTCGTGGATGCATGACATGATCCACTTTGATATAACCTTTCGGGCTTTCCAAAATAAGGGAGTTTATACAACTAAATCACCCCCGTATTCTATAGAATTTTCTCTCAGTAATCATCATAGATGGAATTTCCATCCACATTCCTCTCTCCCATCTTATAGACAAGCTCCCTCTCTATCTCGTGCACATTCAAGTTAGTGTGATGGTTATAATCACTTATGGTAATTTTGTGCACATGGGAAACCCAATACTTTCCCAAAGAATACTCCATTAAGGTATTGTATCTCTGAGTACCATTCCTCATTCAAGTCTTCTCGCTACAGGATTCTCCTTTCCCTTTCCCTTTTCTTTTCCTTTGGGTGATGCGATTACTACCTTCATGGGTGTCATTCTTGCATGTAAACCCATACTTTGAAATTTTTACCTTGATGTGTCTCAATTATCCTAACCTTCTTTCTTTGAATTGATTTTACACAAATCCCTTCACACTTGTTACACTGTCCTCCAATTGGTGCCTTAATCTTGCAAATCCTAACCGAAACCCTCAAAACTTCTAAAAAAACACTTTCACACCACCCCATGTTGTAAAAATTATTCCAAAGTAGATATTTCACTTGGTTGTGTCCCAAATGTGATATGATTAAACAAGCTCTTTGGCTCGCACTCAATTTCATAAGAATTCACACAATAATCACTCTTAAAAACATGCAAGTTCTTCATAAGGTAAGGTAAAAAAATTACCCCGAGGATCTTTTATATATTTTCAAATTTTTACCACATTAAATGCTCACCCCTACCATAAAATGGCTTTAAATTTTACTTTCCTACTTTTTCTCGCACTTTTTCCATTGTTTTCTTCCATACACTATAGTCGTAACCTTCTAGCACATCCCACTACTTCTCAAGCCACATACCTCCTTACGCACACCTCTATGCACTGAAGTACATAATCCTCTACACCTCATACCAATTATTTTACCATTATGTTTCCTACCTCAATTCTATGCAACCATCCTTCATATGTGTTTTCCTTCCGATAATTTAACTTATTGTCACCATCCTTCTTATAGCACATTTTTATTCTTTCTTACCACCCACCCTGTAACCAGTTCCCCATTCTTCTAGCCTTGTGCCCACATATTTTTCCTCACCAACTCTCCTTCAATCACCCACCATATCTCTTTTCGGTGTACATTTCTTCCCGGTTCACCCAACACTAAAATTATGTGTCGTCCTATGTGCATGAACTCAATAGATAATATTGAGATTCCTACATGCAATCACTCTTATTACAAAAAATAAGGAAATATAAAAATAACAAAGCATAAAAATGATTGAAAGGAAACACATGAAAGGGAAATCTAATCTAAATGGAAATACTTCCTTATTACAAACACCAAGAAGATTTATTTATAGTAGGGCTTCAACCTACTCCTATTGAAGTAACTAGGCAAACACGGTGTCATCTAGTGCCTACAACTAACACGTGCTTGATTCAAGTATCTTAGTTACTACAAAAGGTCTCAACCAATACACCTTCAATTTTCCTAGATGGCACAAAAATTGGACTCATAGAGGACCATATTTCCAAATTAAAATGTTTTTCTCTTAATATGCCTAGCATGCCATGCCTTCTACCTTGCTTTCTCATCCTTTTGGATTCAACGCACAATGGTGTGTCTCTCATCTAATTATATTAGTTAATCAATGCACTCATCAACATATTGTTCATCATCAAGTCCTCCTACATGCGCAAATGCATGGATGGGAACATGAATGAAAATGGTAGTATTACCTCACGCACGAAACCAACTAAAATAGTGTGGCCTTATTCATTATTTTATAAGTGGTATGGTAATCCCAAAGTATAGCTAAAACCTTATCATCCCAATATTTTTTCCAACATCACATATTATTTTCAAGGTATGTCCCAAAATATTATTGAAAGGTTTTGTAGTACCTTAGCTTGAGGGTGATAAGGGGTAGTTTTATGGTGTGCCACCATAAATTCTACCTGTAGAAATCTGATTGTCTCATTCAAAAATTATTTCCTCTATCACTTGTCAATCTTAATGAACACCCATACTTGCTAATAATGTTTTCCCATAAAAATATTTCTATTGTGGTTCTTTGTAAAATCCTTTGTAGGTGTTGCCTATGTCCACCTTGTAAGATATTCTATACAAGTAATAATATAGTGTGTGCCACTCCTACACACAAGTGGTGAAATAGGTCCTATAAAATCAATAGCCCACTTTTCAAAAGGCTCGCACTTGCAATAAGTCACAACAACATTTCATCTCTATGTACGGGCTTTCCAAGTGATGAAAATGATCACATGCTTTCACATACTCCTTAGTAGCCTTATACAAAGTCTCCCACAAAATTATTTCCATAAGAATCTTGCATTTGATAACATCACCAACATAATTCCCTCCTACTATTCCACCATGAGCTTCTTTCATAATACCCTCACACTCATGCTTAAGAGCATAATGGTACAAAAATCATCATGGACCAAATTATACAAATCTCCACCAATTAACCGAGAAGATGTCACGCGTATTGTAAGTTACTTCTATTCAATGTATTTATTTATTTTGGCATCATGCTAGTGCACAAAAAATGAAATATATTCCAATTTTGTGGGTGCGTAGTTTAATCTAAACATTTTTGTGTCTAGTATAATATCTTCAATCCTCTCGCATCCTCACCGGAAATGTATCCTTGATAAATAGTAAGGCCTGAATTATTTTTTCCTAGTTTCAAAACAATGGTGAAATAAAATCCTGAAATAGATGTATTCATCTGTCGCAAATGCACCCTTAGCAAAACAACCATGTTTAACAAGCACTTGAGCACCATATGATCTGTATAGAAAATAAATGGGGTTTCCAAAATTATTGTTTGACCTTGTGCAACGCATAGATCATAAACAAATCCTCACGCTCAATAGTTGTGTAATTATTCTATTCAGTGTCAACTTCCTACTTTCAAAAACAATAAGATGGCCCACAATTCCTTCTCCTAGTTGTGCCAATACTTGCAATCACCATGCTAGAGGCATCAACATGAACATGAAACAGTATTATCCCATGAAGGAAAAAAAAAAGTGCAATAGTCAACCTTTCCTTTAGTGTCTCAAATTCTTGTTGTTGTGTGTCACCCTAATAAAACTTCCTTTAGATTTCAACAATTCTTCCAAGGGTGCGACAATATTTTCATAGACCTTTATAAATTTTCGTAATAACTAGTATGCCCTGAAATCCCTTGTACTTCACTCGATTGTTAGGTTCTTCTAAGCCCAAGATTACATCTATCTTGGTTGGGTCTACCAACAATCCTTCCTTGCAAATGATATTCCCAAGTAAAGTGCCAAAAGGTGTAGCAAAGATGCACTTCTTAATGTTAAGAGAGATGCTCAACTACCTACACCTCTCAAACATAAGCCTCAAATTATCATAATGATCCTTGACTAAGCCATATATTATCCAGTCATCCAAATACACCTATAAGAAATTATGAATAAAATCTTAAAATTCCTTCATAATAATGCACAAGAATATTGTAGTAGGCATTTTTCATTCCAAAAGACATAATCTTATATACAAAACTTCCCCACTCAGTGGTAAAAGTTTTCTTCTTTTGGTCTTATTTCATGATGCACACCTCATTATAACTCGAGAACCCATCTATAGAGGAATACACCTCATGCCCTATAACTCCTTCAAGGATTTCTTCTATGAATGGAGTGGGAAAAGTATCTATTCCACATGAAGCATTGAGTTCCTAGTAGTCCATACAAATCCTTATCCTACCATACTTCTTAATTCTTATAACCATGAGGCTAACCCATTAAGATTCCTTAATAGGCTTAATTATTCCATATTTGAACATCTTATCAATTTCTTCATTCATTGTCACACCCAGGTTAGGATTCATCCTATAAGGCCTCTTCCTAACCAAGTGTGTGCCCTTTCATATTTATCTTCATCTCACCTAAAGAAGGGTGCAATCCTTTTAACTCATGATAACCTCATGGAAAGAGATCTTGAAAGTCATGTAAGATCTCAATAATCTTTGCTACTTCCTAGTCTAACCATTAATCTCCAATAATTACATCCTTTGGCTTAGCCTCTGTACTCAATATTAACCTTCTTCATCTTCATAGGAGCATGGTACACACATTCCTTCTCATCCACAGAATCCATTACCTCATGTGCACCTTCAGTGTGGCTAACATCCAAATTGTCAACTTCTTTGTCATCAATCATATATACCAATTTACCCTTTTCTTTCTCTTTCCAGGTGCAACCCATTTGTACCTCTTTTGTCTCCTCAAGATCAAGGCACACCTTGAGATTAGGTTCTCCAAACAGATCTAACATGAGCTCATCAGCCTTCTCTCTATCCCCCCAAAGTGATGCGCTTAATTATATACAATGCCCCATGGACTGAGGCTTAGTAGAAAAGTAATCAAAATTTTGGATCATACCTACAGTCATCTCTTGCTAATTTGTTGTTTCTCTTTTTGAATCAGCATTGACATACCATGAGCATGCATAGCCATGCAATATGGAGTAGAACTTGTACCTCGCATAAGGTATCGGCTTATGAGAAAATTTGGCTCATGGAAAAATTGGACTCAACGCTTTCTCAAATTTCCTCTACGCTTGAGAACTTCGTATGGCATGCGTGAAATAAGCAGGTTTGATGGTGACCTTCGACTAGAGATTCAACAAGGGAACTCCACTTACGACCCCCGTGGAAAAGCTAGCAATCGAAGAAATTTGTTTCGGTAGGGGAAAGGGAGTGAGAATAAGGTATGAGATACCAAAATTGATGGAAGTAAGGCATCCTTACTGATGCCCATGATTTCTCTCACACTCATGGATGTGATGAGAGGAAGGAGACTTCCCATGAAATTTACATGTTTGTGTAGGTACATTACTCTAAGTAAACCTAGTAGAAAAGGAAATTCTCACTTCTCTCCATTCTAAAAGGCTATCTCTATGTGTATCCCACCACCACATGCGTTGTTGTCTCATAAGGTATTGTTGGTGAGAAAATTTGTCTTGTGGAAAAATTGGTGAGTTTCAAAGCCAACGCTATGGGAATCTCATTCCCTCTACTTGAACGGTCTCCATGGCACAACTTCTTCAGTATGTGCATGTGTGAAATAGTGTGTTTCAATGGTGACCTTTCACTAGAGATCCAACAAGGGAACTCCACATCCTTTGACCACTATGGAAAAGCTAGCAATTTATCTCTAGAGAAGAAATTTGTTTGAGAAGGGGAAAGGGAGTGAGAATGGAGGTATGAGAACCTAAATGTTTAGGCGCAGTTGATCTCCCCACCGAAACATGCCTCAGTGAGTAGAATATCATGCCCACACACATTAATTAGAAACTTCATTTACATGCATTTGTAGTCAGAAGAAAAACAAATCCGTAGGAGAAGCTACAAGATTGAATGAAACTCATTGGTCGCAAAGTACCAATCAATTCCTCAATCAAAGAGGCAAAAATTCCTTCTTTTTATTATTGAAGCTTGAGCAGAGTTTGTACATAGCTTGAGAATGGAATAAATTCGAGGAAGAAGAGAAAATAGAAGAAGAATGGCATTTTTGTCTTTTCTAGGTATAGAGCACCTTGGTCCTTTTGAAACCAATCGCCCCCTCAATGGCTTGAGGAGCCATTATATTCTTCACAAGAAAATCTACTTCACACATCCTCAACACCTTTTCAAATTCCACTGCCCATTGTAAAGAAAACGCTCATGGCGGGTTAAAAACTAGATTTTGCAAAGTGACCGTTATTTCAATTTGCTAGTTTAAATATAGACCATTTGATTTGTTCCTCTAACTCAAATCGGGCTGTTGCCCATGTGGCAAGAAAGGATTGGAGCCATTATGGGGAATCCTTTGTATTTTGTGAATTTTTAGAGATCTAGCAATTTGGAAAAAATTGGCCCGCACCCCCACTTTGACTTTTCAACTTAGACACGTGGCACCCTATGATTAAAAATGGGGTCATGACCCTTTTCTCAACATTTTAACCTTTTTTGCAAAAAGGCTCAAAAACTCAATTTCCTCCATCGGTCCTTCTTCCATTTTGACTTTTCAATGACGGAGATTTATCTTTGCCTTTTTCCCTATGGGCTTCAATACCAACTTTGATTTTTATCCTTTAAACCCTAATCGAGGCTGCGGATCACTTTTTAACTTTTTTTCCTTTTTATGCAAAGGGGCTCAAAAAATCACAAATCCCCTAATGGCCCACTCGTCCGCTTTGAATTTTCAATGGCAAAAAGGGCGTCACCCTTGAATTTTTCCCGATATTTTAGCTGATTGGGGCTATGGGTTCTTATTTAATTTTTTACCTTTTTCCAAAGGGGCTCAAAAACAAAAATCCCCTCGATGTCCTCGCTCATCCGCTTTAACTTTTCAATGGTGGGCTTTGCCTCTCCAATGACTTCGACCACGTGGTGATCTGGTGCTGATTTGGTTCTTGACCCTTTCTACCCCACCCTCGGAGTTACAATCTTTATTACGACACGTGGAGTTGTCTGCTAAGGTTAGACTTTTCAATGGTGATTCATCTTTTCAGTCTCATGGGCAAATTTAACATTTTTCCAAAAGTGACCAAAAGTGTTAAGTTCACCAAAAATCTCGTTCCTCCCCATCCAATAGGATCTGACCACGTACTTGCATTCATTGGGGCCAAAATTTGATGGGGAAAAGACACCCATCATCCCGACTACAGGAAAAATACATAGAGGAAGATAACTTCACCATTTTGAGTCCAATTTTTGAATTTCCTTCGCAAACCAGAGGCATGGAGGCAAAACAAGATTTGATAACCTGTGCCATAGAATAAGTGAACAATTTCAATCATAAAGTATATTGTAAAGAGGATATTTCGTGGCATAGATCGCGAGATGGAGAATTTCTTAAAGCAAGCACAACATAGGTTTAAACAACCCCATGGCACTACTTTTGCTAATTTCTTGAATCTCTAACATTGGCTTAAACACAAAAAAGGGCATGAGCTCAAAACTTTGAATTTGGCTATCAAAAACGCAGTAGCAATTTTTCGTGAGACAACAACTAGCTCTAGATTGGGGACATGGCGTGAACTGGGCATGGCTAGGGCACGACATGATGATCCAAAATCTCAAGTTTCAAAACATATTACATTGACTAGTTCCTTATCCATTGGGCCTTATAGAGTCATGTACAATTTAGAGAAAGAATGGAAGGAGGACACACACAACAAACCAAACTAAACTAAACTAAAACCACACAAAAGGGAAGCACCTTTATGGCAGGTCTAAAAAAGGGAAAAACACACCTATGAGAATCACCTATGGTACAAGATGAGGAACAACCCACTTTCATTGATGATATAGTTGGAAGTATTTCCCACTTTGAGTCAATTCCAATGGTGTTCCATCTAAGTATGAGAGGAGAAAAATGTTCTCACCACAAGTTCCATGAATTTGGAATGGGTTGAGCCATAATGAATCAAATTTTCCATGGCTGCCCTTTGGTTCTCTTCTCTTGTCCCATAGCAAGACAAAGTCTCCAACCTTGAATTCTCTTTCCTTTTCCCACTTGTCAAAGATCGTCTTCACTTTCAATTAGTGTTCTTTAATTCTATCCAACACTTGGCATCTACTATCTTCCAAAACTTCTCCAGAAGAGGATCCTCTTGTCAATGAAATCTTTGTATTGACCATCTTCTATTTCTTACAAAGCTTGAGAGCTGAAATATAAATTGTGAGGGGAATCTCTACCTCAACTCCATAGAAATTTTTGAAAAGTGACATACCTATTACCTTCTTAGGAGTTATTTTATTATCCCATAATGCATCGTATATATAACTTCTTTAGCCGAGATCCTTTGATTCTCATCTACCACCATTAGCGAATAATGGTCATAATGTTCTTGTTGGTTGACTCAACTTGCCCATTTCCCTATGGGTAGTAGCTAGAAGAGTGAGATAGGGAGATTCTAAAGCCATAACAAAAATGGTCATGAGCTCCTTGGAAGAGAAATAGGTGGAATTGTCTACAATAATTTTCTCGTGGTATTCCAAAATGAACAATGATATTCTCCTTGATGAATTTGTAGACGATAACTTGAGCTTGTTTGTTGGCTTGCTTGGTTGGGATAGATTCCACCCATTTAGTGAAGTAATCAGTTGTAGTGAGTACATAAGTATTCCCTACACTAGAATGAGGATTTAGAACACTAATAAAATCTAGCCCCCATTGCTGAAATGGTTCTTCAATCACCATAGGCACGAGTGGCATGCAAAGTTATGGCTTTCAGAACAAATTGTTGACACGCTTTGCATTTGGAAACCCAATCATGAGTGTCTGCAAAGATGGAGGGCCAATAATATCTCCCTCTAAGGATCTTATGTGTGGTGACCATTGCTGAGAAATGTCCACCACAAGCTTGATCATGATATGCCCTGAGTAAATTTTCTTGCTGCTCCTTATCTACACACTTGAGGAAACAACCATCTAGGCCTCTCTTATAAAATGCATGATTCTAGATCAAAAAATTGGTTGCCTTTAGCTTGAGTGTCCTTCTTTGTTTATAATCAAGATGAGGAGGGCATTCTCCATAAGTGAGGTAGTAAGAAATGTCAGCATACCACTCATTAGTAGTGGTGACAAAGAGTGCATGTGGACTGTCTTCTGAACAGGTTGAGAAAACACCATATTTTTCTCCCTACTAAGCTTTGAGAGCTTCATCTTCAGCAATCAACTTGCACAAACCATTTCCTCTTACCAGATTAGAGGGTCTAATCTCTAAGTCATACTCTTGGGTATTTTCAATCTAACTTCCTCTCCTAGCCTCAGGATCTTGTTGAGTTAAAATGGACTTGATTACACTTCCAGGGACCATCACCACTGTATGGGAATTGAGAATGTAAAATCTAAAACTTTTAGTAGCTTTGACCACTGCATAGGCATGTTTCTCCAATTGGTTGTAATTTAGCTCATGATTTTTCAAAGGATAGCTCATGAAAGCAATGGGTGCTTCTAAACCTTCATCATTTTTCTGAACACGGACAACGAGAGAGTATGTTCGATGCATAGCAATACATGATGAACTCCTTGTTGAAATCTGGAGATATAAGAGTTGGAGCTTTGGAAATGGATTTCTTGATCTCCTCAAATGTTGTTTTTCCTTCCTTATTCCACTTGAAACTTTCTTGAGGCTTCATCATGGAAGTTATATGCTTAGTCAATTTAGAAAACTTAGGCACAAAATGACAAAGGAAGTTTACCTTTCCAAAGAATGAATGAACTCCCTTCTTACTAGTTGGTAAGGCTAGTGCTTGGATAGCTCTAACCCTCTCAGGATCAATGTGTGCTCCATGTTTGTTCACAATGTGTCCCAACAACTTACCTTCTAGTGACTCCAAAAATGCACTTCTTTGGATTTAGAGAAATGCCATGTTTCCTACACCTCGCAAGGACTTTCTCCAAATGACTGATATGGTCTCCTCTCCTTTTTAAAAAACCATGAGGTCATGAAGGTAAATGACAATGCAATATGTTTCAAATTTTTGAAAGCCAAGTCCATTTTTCTTTGGAAAGTGGCTCTATCATTGATCGTGACAAAAAGGCATTCTGTTGTAGGAAAAAGTGCCCCAAGGTGTTGTGAAGGCTGTTTTTGTTGCAATCCTCTTCTTCCACCTTGATTTGGTTGTACCACGAGAATCCATCAAGCAAAGAGAGCATCTAAGATCCAGTGACTTACAAAATATGATCCATGATTGGAAGAGGGTAGTTTTCCTTGAGATATGCCTAATTTAGGTTTCAAAAGTCTACACAAATCCTTATTTCCTGTTCTTATTCCTTGTTGGGACAATGTTAGCCACCCATGTTGAATGGTGGATGGGGAAAATGATTCTAGAATTGACCATCTTTGTCACCTCTTCTTTGATAACATTAGAAATCTTTGGATTGTAGGGCCTTTGATTTTTCCCCCGAAGGGCTTGGCTCTCCTTACTTCAAAGGAATGGAGTGATACATTTCCTTTGGCTGAAAATATTTGAGTTCATCATAGGAGTAGGCCAGACATTTGAGTACTTTTTTAGCAGAGCAACAAATTTTCTCTTCTCTTCTGGTGAGCAGCATTTACCAATTTTAACCATCCTTGGATTCTCTCAAGTGAGAATGTTTTCTTGATCAAAATCGATGGACACCGAGAAGACTATTTTTATTTCTCTTGGATGAACTGTCATTGCTTGTCAAAGAGGTCTTCCAAAGAAACTAGACCTTTGGGGATTTTGTTTCCATTCAATTTTATTACTCCTCTTCATCAATTCCCTCAATTCTTTGCTTCTCTTCTTTAGGGATTGATTCATGGTGTGGGTTTTTACTTCCTTCAAAGAACAAATTATTGAAGTTATCCCTTTGTTCTAAGAAGGCTAGGATCTGATTATCATCATTGAAGACCTGCCAGTGATTTACATTGTTTGGTATGTTGGGTCTGAACACCATCTCAATGGTCACTTTATCCTTGCCAAAAGAAGGATGAGGTGTCACTAAGGAAGCTAACACTGCTAGAGAATCAGCCTTTTCATTTTGCTCCCTAGGGATAGCTTCAATGGAGAATGCATCAAAGGATTCAATGCAGTCCCACACTCTATTTCTATAGTTCCCGAGCCTTGGATTTTTCACCTGATATTGTTGGTGGACCTGTTTTACCACAACCTCTACATCACCTTTGCATCTCAGCTTCTTGATTCCCATGTCCTCTATTGCATTCATGCCTAAGAGAAATGCTTCATACTCTATAGTATTGTTTGTATTATCAAATTGCAGCTTGTAAGCAAAAGGATATACCTCATTGGAGGGAGAGTATAATACTACACCAGCTCCTAAACCTACTCTGGAATGACTGCCATCAAAATCCATTGTCCAAATCTGATCTTCTTCTTCCTCCATGAGGAGTGGCAAGTTATCTTCCTTTTGTGATGTAAGGAAGTAGTTTCCTAGCCCACAATCTTGAAAGAGGATGTTAGCTCTTGGATCATCATATTTCCTTACTGTGAATTTCATTTTCCTGATTAGTAGCAACTTCTTCATTTCTCCTTTCACTGGGATAGTTGTATATGACCAATCCATTTTTATTTCTCCACCTAGATCTCTGTAAAAACTTCTACTCAACAGCATACCAAAATATGTTGGGATGTCTCCCACAACATAGTCAAGAGTTTCTTCTTATCGGGTAATCAACTAGTGCAACCTGAGCATCCTTAACCCTTCCTACCAATGGAAATTATTTGGATTCCATTGAATAGCATGTGCCATTTACCCAGGTCAAAGTGAGGCCAAGAGCATTTGCAAATTTTTCTATCATCACATTATATAAGGCTTCAAAGTCTATGATGCAATTGTTTAACTGGAAGCCTTTGATGAGAAGTGACAGTAGAAAGGCTCAACTTTGTTGGTGTTGGAGGCACTGAGGGCTAACATGTTTTGAGAAGGTGGTATGGATGGTGTGGGTAATTGGCCTTTAGATATTGGGC
The DNA here is from genome assembly GCA_018340775.1 of Taxus wallichiana var. yunnanensis. NCBI lineage: Eukaryota > Viridiplantae > Streptophyta > Pinopsida > Cupressales > Taxaceae > Taxus > Taxus wallichiana. The sequence goes on along the minus strand of CM031236.1, from coordinate 221,166,856 downwards.
TTGAATAAAAAGGTTACTACCATGAACAAACTTGATGAATCTATCAAATTGGGTAGGATGTGTTTGAGGTATTCAAACTCGAGAGATGAACTTTGGTTTTGCTTGCATGCTCCACAAAGTCAAATGGAGTTATGGTAGATGAGGAAGAGGTTCCAACAATGGAAGAGGGTTTAAATGATGGGGATTTTGTTACTTTTGGTGTTGGGTTCTCCTTTTCAAATGTAGAAATTGTCTTGGAAGGAGGTAAGGGTGTAGTCTTTCATTGAAATTTAGATGTTCTTGTAAACCAGCATTTAGAAGAGAATTGCTCTTAACAAATTATTTTGAGTTGGGAGAAGAATCAAATAACTTACTTAGCACAGCACTGTGATCCTTGACAACTGGTGAATCTGATTTCTCTCTAGCTGATTCCATGGAAAGTGGTAATGGCGATCCTCTACTAATGATCTTGTTTAGTGGAGGCTTTGAAGAACTATATTCTTTGTTCTTCCTACTCTCGATTGTATCTTTGAGGCTTGAAACACCATTCTTGGATTATGTGTACAAGTGAAAACAAATCATGAAAAACTTTGAGCTCCTTCATCACCTTCCTCCTCATCATCAACGTATTCAATCAGGCCATTTTGCATGCCAACCTCTTCAATTTCAAGATAATTTTCATAGTCATCCATGCTTTCTTCTTCAGTTTCCTCAATGTTTGTTCCTTCTTATGATTCCCTAGTGTCACATATGGCATTGACTGGTGGTGCTTCAAGAGAAATCCTATGAGGAGGTGGAGAAATTCTTGGTCTATCAGGAGGATTTGGTCTCCTTAGAGCATTCCTCATTGTGATATGTGACAGCTGCTTCTTCAAAGCAACTAGGTCATTTGCCATTTTTTGGAACATTGAATCAATGGTGACTGGATTTGAACTCTGACCTTTTTCCTTCCCATTTGGTCCTTTCACTTTGCCAGAAAGAATTAGATCATCATTAGTCTCAACTGCAAAGTCTTGAACCCCCCTCAATGTTCTTGGTTGGGCTCTTATGAGGAAGAAAAAAACTTCTGGTGGCAAAGCACTGATGAAGAACCTTTTCAAGTTATTTTTAGGGGGTACCACATCTTCTAGGATCCTTCTTTTCAACCTATTATACCTTTGTTACAAAATCTCTCATTAATTCAGAGGTCTCATTCTTCATCTAAACCAATTGGACCAGTAGATCCTAACAATATTTTGTGCTCTTGAACCTATGTTCAAATGTACTTCTTATATCTTCCCAAAGATATGAAAAATCTTGTGGGCAACATGTAGAACCATTTGGCAGCCTTTTCTTGGAGATACTCCACAAAGAGCCTAACTAAAACATCTTCATCTTAAACTCCCAACACTCCACAAGCAATGATGCTACATGTTCTTCCTAGAGCTGAGAACCATCCCCTTTGAATTTTGGGAAGTTATTTCTTGAGCCTCTTGGGAGGTCATGAAGTGGTTGTGGAAGAGCAAGTGGACTAGTATTTCTTCCCCATGGTATGTTAGGCTTGTGTTCCTCATGCTCATGATCACCCATTCTATTCCTATTTCTATCCTCCAGTCTTGCTAAGGTTGCTTCTACTACTACTCTTTCTTTTGCTTCAATTTGGAGTCTTTCTATTTCTTCAAGTTGAGCCCTTATCTCCTCTTCAGAAACTACCTCTCTTTCAAGCTCTTCAAATGTGGGATCAATTTTCCTCTAAGCTCGCCTGGTATACCTTCTATCAGCCAGCTTGAAAGTTTATTCTCTTCTCTAGGGTACTAGAATTTGTCTTTGCCTTTCCAATTCGATAGCACGTTCCTCTTCCAGGGAAGCCTTATGGAAATGAAGTATTGATTGACACTTTGTCCATTATGCCAAATAGCTTCTCTCATATCAGAAACAATGTATTTTTGGATGTGAAAGAGTAAATTAGGTCTCTTAATAGGAGGGTTTCCCAGAATAGCCATGATTTACATCCATGAAGTTTGTGTGATTATTCAATCTCTAGAAAATTTTCTTCTAGAATATTTTTGTATTTTATGACCTTGAGGTCATTTTTAGGAGTAGATGCTACAAAATCTGCCCCACGGTGGGTGCCAAAACTGTTGGCGAGAAAATTTATCATGTGGACAAATTGGTGAGTTTCAAGCCAACGATATGGGAACCTAAGTCCCTCTACTTGAACAAAGTGCAGCTTCCGTATGTGCATGCATGAAAAAGTGTGTTCTAATGGTGGCCTTTTGACCAAAGATCCAACAGGGGCACTCCATTGACCCTGTGGCAAAGCTAGAAATTTCTCGCTAGAGAATAACTTTGTCTAAGAAGGGAAAGGGAGTGAGAATGGAGGTAGGAGAAACTAACGTTGTGAGTAGAATATCAGTGCCCACACACATTAATTTGAAACTTCATTTACATGCATTTATAGTCATAAGAAAAACAAATCCACATGAAAAGCTAAAAGATCAAATGAAGCTCATTGGTCGTAAAGTACCAATCAATTACTCAATCAAAGAGGAAAAAATTCCTTCTTTTTATTATTAAATCTCGAGTAGAGTTTTTACATAGCTTGAGAATGGAAGAAATTAAAGGAAGAAGAGAAAATAGAAGAAGAATGGCATTTTCTACCTTTTCGAGGTACATAGCACTCCGGTCCTTTTGAAATCAATCGCCCCCCTCTGGAATGGCTCGAAGAGCCATTATATTCTTTGCAGGAAACTATTACAACTTCACAAATCCTCAAACCTTCTCAAATTCCTCTATTGTGAAGAAAACACTCATGGCGAGTTAAAAACCAGATCTTGCAAAGTGACTATTACATTCGATTTGTGAGTTTAAATATAGAACATTTGATTTGCTCCTCTAATTCTAAAATCAGGTCATCCACATTGCGAGAAAAAGTATCAAAGCAATTACAGGGGAAGCCCTTTGCATTTTGTGATTTTTAGAGATTCAAGAAATTTATAACAAATTGGCCCATACCCCTCGCTTTGACTTTTCAACTTATACATGTGGCACCCTCTGATTGGAAATGGGGTCACGGCCCTTTTCTCAACATTTTAACCTTTTTTGTAAAAAAGGCTCAAAAACTCAATTTCCTCCACCGGCCTACTCTTCCATTTTGACTTTTCAACAATAGGCTTCACCTTTGACTTACTCCTTGTGGGCTCAAGATTTGACTTTTTGCTTGATAACCTAATCAGGGCTGCAAGTTTCTTTTTAATTTTTCACCTTTTTTGTAAGGGGCTCAAAAACACAAATCCCCCTAATGGCCCACTCGTCCGCTTTGACTTTTCAATGATAGGCTTTGCCTCTCTAATGACTCTAACCACATGGTGATCTAGTGCTGATTTGGTAATTGACCCTTTCTACCCCACCCTAGAGTTGCACCGTTCATGCACACATGGAGCCATCCGCCGAGGTTAGAATTTTCAATGACAAATCGACTTTTACGGTTTGAGGCAAATTTACCATTTTTGCCAAAAGTTACCAAAAGTGTTAAGCTCACCAAAATCCCATTCCTCCCCATCCAATAGGATCTGACCATATACCTACATTCATTGGGGCCAAAATTTGATGGGGAAAAGACACCTGTTATCCCGACTGCGGAAAAATACACAGAGGAAGAGAACTTCACCATTTTGAGTCCAATTTTTGAATTTCCTTCACAAAACCATAGGGCATGGAGGAAAAAAATTATTTGATGACCTGTGCCATAGAATAAGTGAACAATTTCGATCAAAAAGGAGATTGTAAAGAGGATATTTCATGCACAGATCGGGAGATGGAGAATTTCTTAAAGAAGCACAACAGAGGTTTAAATAGCTCCAGGGAACTACTTTTGCTAATTTCTTAAATCTCTAACATTGGCTTAAACACCAACAAAGGGCATGAGCTCAAATCATTTGAATTTGGATATGGAAACGTAGAGCATTTTTAGGAGACAAAGATATAGACCAATATGTTTTTATATCCCCTTAATTCTACCACTGAGTCTCCATTATACGCAAGAATGTATCAGGATTCCCTTCACAATTATACCTTAGTACCAGAGCTAATCCCAATCAACACATCATGTGTAGACTGATCATCCTAGTGTCTCGCCTTTTAACTTCATGCCTGATCATATCATATGTGTCATAAGCCTAGTTATCACAAGCAACACTAGTAGTGTCATTCAATTCTTGTGCATCCTCCAACCAAGAATGCCAAGTCCTTTGATGGTTCTAGATTTTCTAGATCACGTAAAATCTAAGCATATATTCTATTAAGGTCTTCTTCACTCAAAGGTTCAATATAAGGCTCTTCCTATTTTCAAACAAAGGTATAATCATGCACTCATCCTTGTTCTCAAAACTGATGTACACCTTGTTAAAGCATAAATCGACATTATTTTCATAGTACGAAGGTCACCCAATTATTGCTGGAAATTTTTCTACTTTAATAAGCTCTAACACCTAAAAGTATCTAGTAAACGTGGCCCCGAATAATAATAGATGCATCCTTTAGTACCCCAATAGGAATTTCCTTAGTTTTATTTTCCATGTACAACACATTCAAAGATGGTTGCAATGTAGGTCTTCCTATCTCGATTCCATGCTTTAAGATTCAACACATTTAACTCAGCACCTATATCGATCGTAACAATTCTTACTAACCAACCATCAATAACCACATCAAGTGTTATTTCCTTGTAAAATTAATGGTCCTTAAGTGGTAGATTTCATGAATTATATGCCTCTCGCACTCTCCTCCACTGTGTGCATGTAAACACTAAAATTGGGTCATACTTCCATTAAAAATTCATTAATTAAATTAACCATATCCTACCCCTTCATATCCCCTAGTGCACATGTTAATTAATTAATTATCTTAATGAAATTAATTAATATCCTCACTTAACCACCTCATTTAGCCACCTCACTTAGATGACCCACTCAAACCTCATTAATGACCTAAGACCAAGTCTAAGCTTATCCTAACCAACTAGGACTTAGTCTAAACCTAGACTTAACTCCTATTAACAAACCTAAAAATAATCCTACTTATCTTTCTAGGATCCATCACTCAAGACTCGTAATAAGGTTGGAGATCACGCAAAAAAATAACAACAATGTGTCTATTTTTTTTTCAACCTAGATATTCCCACCTTGACCAACATCGGTTATATCTCAACCGACGCCAATCCCCTAATTGTCGCGGTTAGGTTAAATACATTTCCAAAAGCCTTTGCCTAGGTTTTTCATTCGATTTAGGATCTCATACAAATAGAGACTTGGAGCACTCAAATTTCTAAAGCACCCAGGAAAAAGAAAACACACAGAACACTACTAACAACCATATTTGGCATTCATCATCCTCTCCACGATCATGGATTCACACAAAGAAGCACAGAGGTTTGAATTGTTGTGGCATAATACAATGGCTCTTCTCTCTAGATTTCTGCCCTCACCATATTCATCACCTACGTTCTCTAAATATACTATTCAGTAAGTACCTAACACCTCTTCATTTACCTCTATTTTCTTTCAAAGAAGATTTATTATTCATGTCGATAGTTTATCTTTTTCCACACCCATATACTTCCTTCCTCCCACCAACCTATCACTTTACCATACCTAGCCCTTTTACCCATTTTCACCCTCTCTTAATCATATTTGAGTCCTTAGAACCATTTTATGACCTCACCCTCACCATTTCCAACCTCTGTACAATCACAATAAGTCTCGAAAACAAATTTTTTAAAAAATTGCTAAGTTCCCTTCATCGATGCTCGGTTAGCCAATCGACGTTGGTCATTCCTCTTAATTGGCATTGGTCATCCAACCGACATCAATTACTGTGTCTCAAAATATACCTTAGACCAACGAGCCCAAAACCATTTATAATATTTACCGGACCTTGCACAAAACCCGTATCGGACTGCGTAATGCAACACTAGCCAATCACACGACCAATTTTGACATCAATCACCCTTTGTTTGAACTTTCTTATTTTTTTGTGTGAGATACCTAAATCATTTCAATTTCAATAATATCTTCACTTCATATATGATTTAACTATCATTAATAGTGTTATATAAATAGTGGATTGACAACCTATTCGGAAGCATCACATTTCTTGGATCTAGCTCATGTTAGGTAGTCCAATCATTGTTTTGTTTAACTCTATCTAGTGGTATTATTTTGCATTTACAGTATTTCTTCCTAGCCAAAAGGGATCTCTCGCAATAACTTGGATCAGAAATCGGTAACACGTGCACGACCTTCAACCCGATATTACAAACATGTATTCCTCCTTGGCCTATTACCCTTATCAGTTTCATTAATTTGATAAAGAATCCGGTGAAATATTTTGGCATGCCTAGTGGGAACCATTCGGGGTTCTTGAATTTATTCATTCTTATGGAACCATTGTATGTTTGTTTCTTTTTCAAAAGGAAGTTAACATTAAATTCTCTCCCTGGAAATCTTCTCTTTCTTCTATTTGTCTCAGTGACATTTGTATTTCTAGAACTAAAACAAATCCTTCTTTTCCTTTTCTTGCATTTGCATTAGTGAAAGTCATATCCTTTCCTATTCACTCTTTGTTTACATCGAATATCACATTTCAATTTGGGTTTTAAAATAATTGCATTTCATACTTCTATGTTTACATTTTTAGCTCACATTAAAACTGAGGGCAACCTATATGCTAGAAGTCATGCCCAACAATGGTTGACATAATTGAATTGTAGAGCAAATTCTCTTCTCTCTTTTCCAAACTACACAAAAATAAACTCACACATCTTCTTAAACAACACCTTACCTAGAAGAAGTTGTCAATGATCACATGATCAGAGGATTGACAATGGGCACCCAACTAGTTTCTCTATCTAGTCATTAACTCAGAGAAAGGACCGCCCCCACCAAAACATAACCTAAAACCATCCTTAGATCTTGCCTCTTCATAGGATACCCTCTTTCCAACCAAAAACTTTGTTTTGTTCACAAGTCAATCTAAAATAGCATAAGCTAAAACATAAAATTCACTCATAGGATTTCATGTTTTTCTTTAGTTGTGTTTTGAGTTGTGAGGTCACATTCTTCATTTTCTTTTCTTCCTTTCACACCCCACAATTATAGTTGGTGTATTCTAAATTTTTCTGGGTGTGTTAGGGTCCATTACTATCATACTCAGGTTTCTAGGTTGATATTTTATCTGATCTAAGTCACAAAAATCAAATTCTTCCACCTTTTCAAATTTCATAAGAATTGGTGTTGATCCAAAGGACCATAATCGTTTTCATCTGATTGTCATCGGTTTACCTAACCATTTTTAGTTTCCATATTTTTTGGTCATTTCACCAAAAACAACATTCACCACATTTTTGTTCTTTCTGAAGTCTTTAGACACATCATCATACCTCTAGACCTTTAAAATCACTATAAAATCAATTTTTTTATTTCATTTTCATCAGTTATTGCCTCATTTGCAAAAAAATTTGTTTTCCCACTATAAATGGTATCAATCACCTAGACCGTCATTAATTACTATCTCACCATCATCGGTTAACATAACTACCATCGGTTCCTATGTTTTAATTCCTAATTAAAATAACGACCAGTTTCACCTCCCGAACCTATTTTTCTTCATTTCTTATGTTTTTTTGTGTCATTTACAAAGAACAAATTACCAAGCCTACACCAAATCACATGGTTTTGACTCTAGTAAATCCAATGCCCTTGTATTCCATGTAAGCCTTCAGCCACTCCCACCTAGCCCATTTCCACCTTCCATCTTGTCACCTATGGATCCTACTCAACCCATTATCATCGGTGCATTAAAGTGAAAGATTTCACAAGGCTCCTCGACCACAACCCTACCGCTTCTTACAACATTATCTCTCCCCTTCCTCTACTCATGATTCATTAGGAAAGTTGGTATATAACATGTTTGTGTCCATTTCGTTGTCCTCGCCCCCACTTCTACATAAACTACCACTATCTCGGTGTTACCTTCTTTCACCTTACTACCCGTAGTATCCCAACTTCACCCCATGCCATCAATACATATGGCACATAAAACATCATTCACACTTTTGACATTATTTGCACCCTTGGTGTCAACCATTCCTTCATCATCCACCTTGAGAATAGCCCCATCCATACCTTCCACGTCATATATAACTATTACATCACAACCACCCATGGTGTCGCAACCCATACCCCATTCCAAAACATTATCCTCCATCCCACGGTCTTTAGCTCTAATCACTATGAGGATCGCTACATCTACCCTCCTACATCTAGATATCACCAACAACCCCAAATCTCGTCCATCGCCTATTCGAATATTTTCCACCTACATTTATTCCCCCTGTGCAATTCTCATACTCAGAACCACCATATACTAGGATGTCATCCACATCATACATTCATCATCAACCTCCTTATGTTGCAGGGGGTACTCAATCATCACAACCTACCAATGACCTTATTAAAATGATGATGGAAAAGATGCAAACATTGGAAGCATAAATTTCTAGCTCTCGCAACTCCTTAACCTACGATGAAATATGTTATGAGACCATTTATCCTTCTATTCCCATTCTCCATACCATGTGCATTAGGAAATTCCCAAATTTAACCGGTTCAATATAAATAAGACTCTAACAACATTTGTGGTATTTTAAACATGGGTGTTATCTAATCACCCATGACGATGCTTTACTCCTATGAACATTCCCCATGTCTTTAACGAGACCCACATTAGATTGGTATAGTGGTTTACCTCAACATTCCATTTACTCATTTAATCAAGTGGCTCAAGCCTTCATTGACCATTTTTCAATCAATATCATCAAGAAGGTCACTATGACTGACTTGTACTAAACTTGACAATACGACGACGAGTCTATCACATATTTTGTCACTCATTGGCGAGCCTCATCAACCAACTAAAATTCCAATTTCCTCAAACCGAGCTTATAAAATTTTTTACTAGAGCTTGTGCCAGAACATCTCACCAACTATGCAAGTACAAACCTTTCATACCTTCGATGAAGCATTTACCATGGCACAAAAACTAGAAATTCGCGCCATTGAAGAGAAGAAAATTCAATTGTGTAACAAAATGCCACATTTAAATCAAATGATGTTTCTTCCTCTTCAAAACCCCAAAAAAATTATTCAAAATCCAAAGGATCTACCAACGCGGTAGTTTTAAAGGTTGACCCATCTCACCCCTCTAATAATTCAAAAGATACCTCCAACCTTTCTTATGTTCAAACTTTTCAATTCGACAGAGCAACGAAAATACACTCCAATCAAGGAGCCTTATTATTCAGTATTATAAAAAATTCTTAAGGCCAAATCCATTTCTCTTTCACCCATAAAACCACATATTGGTTTTGACCACCGCTCGTCTATGCTCGCATGGTATAAGGAACATGAATATTTTAAATATCATCATGTAAAATGCCATAGCGATGGTATTTGTATAACCTTCAAGAACATTGTCCAGGAAATGGTAGATAATGGAGATCTCATCCTATGATATTTCCTTCTCTTTAACCCATACCTTCTACCTTACCTCCGCTAATAACCTTCACCATGCCTCCTTTATCACCTTGGATAAATTTTCCTCTACCACCATCCATTTTCCCCTCTACATCACGTACGCCTCCTTCACCTTTACCTAGGAAGGTGCAACTAAATTGAAAAACCCATTACCCTCCAAAGATGTAGTTAAACCTATAACACCTTCTATCGCTAGTTCATCTACTATGCCTTTACGCAAGAAGGTATAGCCAAATCCTAAAACATTACCACCTACCAAACTAGTGGTCAAACCTATCCCACCTCTAATTCCACCTCTTGTAGTACCTCACACATCACAATCACCTACACTTCAATCCAAACCCACACTCACCTCACATTGCAATCCATTGGCAGGGTCTTATGCCAACATTCTAGCTAACCTTTTAGAGACCTCTGTCATCACATTTCTACCCCTTAGACCTTATGACCCACTCAAACCCAAACCAAAAGGGTTTGACGATACTAAAATTTTCACCTACCATCGTGTGTTAAGACATGATGTAGAAAATTGTAAGGATCTAAAACCATTCTTCTCCAAATTTTTCCTCCTAAACAAAACTTTGATGATGAGGACTCACTCCACCTCCACCTAACACTACACATCTTTTCCCACTATATATTCAGTAACCTACATCACCACCTCCACATTCCTTTTATCCACCTCCAAAATTTAAGATCAATATGGTTCGTATAGGATATCTAGCCAAAACCCCACCAAGATATTAGTATGCCCTACTCATTTCACAAGGTTCTTACCATGCACTAGGTTTTTTCCATCATGTAGTTATAATTTTCTTGACACACCTTATCCATCCACCCCTCTTCCTCAGATTAACATGATCTAAGTTTCCACTCGTGCCCAGAAAGACAAAGGAAAGGAGAAAGAAACTAGCCCATCCACCAATCCTGTGCCCAACATACCATCTGCACCCACACAGAAAATCACCATTTAGAGACCCACATATCCTATTTTTGATGGTTTCACCCATCGTATGATGCTAAAACAATTACACAAATCCCCTCTAAAAATTTCTTTGTATGACCTCATCCAAACCTCTAAATCTCATCGACAGGCCCTCATGGAGGTTTTGCAATCCATCAAGGTTTTACCTAACAACTTGACACCTATGGCCTCCATTATCACCCCTCACCATGTAGGATTCTCTGACCAATTCATACCCTTCCTCTATAGTTGCCACTACTCACCAAGTAGCCACTCTCAGTTTCTCGACGAGATTATACCTCTTCATTTAAAGGATCTTGATCTCGCCTTTTCATCTCCATTTGTATTAATAATATATATGGTCGATGCATTATGATCAAGGCGGTGCTAGCATCAACATCATCTCCTCCCACACATACAATCAAATGCACATCCCTTAAAATTTCATACATAATAACCTAGTTATGTTGTGTTCATTTAATGATGCCATCACTTCCACTCTCGGCACCATCATCCTCCACATTTGTGTGCTCCTCGTACTATTCCATAATTGTTCTATGTCTTAAAGGGGAGTTCCAAGACAAATGTTTACTTGGATGACCTTGAATCGTGTCATGGGTTTTTTTCTTTCAACCTTACATCACTATGTAAATTTTAACATGAAGGACATAACTATACCATCCCTGTTGACCCTTTGCCATTCAAAACCTATAACATGTTATACCAACCTAATGATGTCCTTGTACTAGTTAAGGCATCTACCACTGCTGCCACTTCTCCTTCACCCACAGCCCCATCCACCGATGTTACTGCTACCTTTTCTACACCTACCTCCTCTATTCCCACTACCACCATAGCCTCTGTAGCTGACCCATCCACTAACCCATCTACTTCTCAACCAACCAATGCTTCTTCTACCCAATCACCTAGTGATTCATCTATTCCCACTACCCATATACCAACTATCGATCCCTTATAAGGTGTTTTTCAACATCTCACTGCTGGGAGTACCACATTTATAACGTGACACTTGTCCTCCCCACCTTTGTACAAACTTAACCTATGGGGGACTTGATACTTCTACCTACTCACCCGAGCCACCTTCCCAAATGCAACCATTTTCTTCTGACCTTCAATCCCTCACCAACCACCAATTTGTCCACACTTTCCTCCATTATTATGCATGAAAGGGATTTGGATTTGGCTTCTACAAACAAGGCCACCATACTGTCATCCCATGTACCACATGTAAACACAGTGACTACAATGGTATTGGCTTTTCCAAACCATCTTCCAAGAAATCCCACATCAAACTCATTGAGGATGAAAAACCTTCTTCACCCCATTTACCAACTTCACCACCTTCACCCACGGAGTCTATGGATCCAGAATCCATTCCTCCTAACTTTTTTTTTTGTAAACACCATTTCCTAGGACCTCTGACTTATCAACGTTATGGTGAAGTTCCCTCTTCTCTTCCATTCATGTATCCTAACATGATCAACGATGATACACCTTCTATTCATGTTGTTCAATGTCAGGGTGATGAGTCTATTCTCACCTATCTTGGTGCTGGAGGATTCTTATATTCATCATTCGTTGCCTTCTGAGATGCAAACTATGTTAAATGAATCGACCATCAAAATCAATATTAACATTCAAGATGACCTGCACATTCTAAAGATAGGCCAATCTTTAGATGTTGCTTTGAATAGGAAGATTTTATCTCATTCCTATGATATCATAGAAATGCTTTCACTTGGTCCTATGCTTATATGCCTGCAGTATTGACCCTAATATTGGAGTCCACAATATCGTAATTATTCTTTCACCTTAACCCGTAAAATAGAAGTTGTGAAAACGCATCCTCGCATTGCCCTTCTTGTCAAAGAAGAAGTTCAGCACCTTCTCTCAATTTCCTTCATCCTACCCATTGATTATCCCCAATGGATCTCTAAGTGTTCCTATCACAAAAGTGACAGGGGACTCCACATATGCATGGATTTCCACAACCTTAATTTATCCTGCCCTAAAGATGAATTTCCTCTACCTAGTATAGACCAACTAGTTGATCTCACCACCGGCCATGAGATGTTATCACTCATGGATGGTTTCTCGGTTATAAAAAATATTACTCACCCTAGAAGATCAACAAAACTACCTTCATCACTCCTTGGGGGACCTTCAACTATTGAGTCATGCCCTTTGGCCTTAAAAACGTTGGTGCTATATATCAGCGGCTATGAATTATATCTTTCATGACATCATGCATCACATATTGGAAGATTATGTAGATGACCTTCTTGCCAAATCCAAACATTGAGTCGAACACCTTACAGTCCTTAAGGTCATATTTGACCATCTCATCAAGTATTGTGTTCACCTTCAACCTAAGAAGTGTGTCTTCACTGTTCTCTCAGGAAAACTCCTTGGTTTTATCATTTCTTTGTGTGGCATAGAATTCAATCCCACTAAAATCAAGGCTATTTTTGAAATGCCTCCACCTAATAACCTTCACCAACTATGTAGTTTGCAAGGAAAGTTGCAATCTATTCGTCATTTTATTTTGCATCTATCTAACCATTGTCACCCATTTCATCATCTCCTCAAAAGGACGTCTCCTTTAAATGGGATGATGAATGCCACAAATCCTTTGAGGCCTTAAAACAATACCTCCTCTAACCACATGTACTCATTCCTCATAAGGATGACCAACCATTTTACCTTTACATTTCTACTATGGATCATTCCTTGGGAGCCATGCTCGCTCATCATGACGAGCAACACAAGGAGCAAACAATTTATTATATAATCCATATGCTTTTGGACTATGAAACCTGATACACCCACGCCAAAAAAATTTTATCCTTATTTTTGTCACCACTAAACTTCACCATTACCTACTTAACCATAAGACCTTTGTTATCACCAATACTGACCCCTTACATTACATGTACACCAAACATTACCAACATCAACGTGCTACATGTTGGCACATGCTTCTTACAGACCTAGACCTCAAATTCACTCATCAAAAATATATCGAAGGCCAGACTATCGCTGACCAACTTTTAGATACACCTCTCTTTGGAGATCAACCCTCTAAAGTTGATTTCCCGAGACAAATCCATTTCTACCCTCTCGTTGGATAATACCATTTATTTGATGACCTTATTATTTAATGGTTCTAAATGTCAGTGTGTGGGTGGTGTTGGAGTTATCCTCATTCCTCTCGAAGGTGAGCCTATGCCATTATCTTTTAAACTAGATTTTGAATGTACTAACAATATCACCGAATATGAAGCACTCGTATTAGGCCTTCAAACCGCCATCACCTTAGACGTTAAATCGATTAATATCTTTGGTGACTCTCAACTAGTTGTAAATAAAGTCAATGGTATATACTAGTTTCATAACAAAATACTTCAAAAGTACAAACATCATGTTGACATACTTTTGACTACCTTTAATCGCTATGAACTTCAAACCACTCCATGTTCTACTAACAAATTTGTAGATACCCGCTTCACCCTCCGACTCAAAAATATTTGTCATAATACAATGGTTGTAATCACCTTCTTATCTATTTCGAGACATCAACCTCATTGGAACCATTCAACCTGACCCACATGACCTTTGGTATAAGCGCTTTGATTACTACCTTTCCTTTTCAATTCTATCTCCAAACCTTACTTAATGGCCAACGCCCTTTCTCAAAGGTGTCCTCGCTATGTCATCATGGGTGGTATTTTTTTATAATCATGGATTTAACGGTATCCTCTTACGATGCCTTACCATTTCTGAAGTTCCTTACACCATCAAGGAAGTTCACGACGGAATTTGTGGAGGTCACTTTAGTGGTTTAGCTATCGCTAAACACATTCTCCACCTAGGCTATTATTGGCCAACCTTAAACCATGATTGTTTTGATTATGTCAAATGTTGTGTGAAGTTCCAAAGAACATGCTAATATTCATCACACACCTAGTCATGCCTTACAGGTCGCACGATACCTTTGGCCTTTCTCTCAATGGGGTTTGGATCTTGTTGGAGAAATCAATCCCCATTCTTCATAGCGCCATCAATGGATTATTACCGCTACTGAATACTACACTAAATGGGTAGAAGCCATACCTCTTATTTCAACAAAAGCCAAGAAAATATGTGAATTCATCAACCATCACATCATTTTTGCTTTGGTGTTCCTCATCGTCTCATCACTGATAATGGAAAACAGTTCAAAAATAAAACCCTACGGAAGCTTTTTTAAGAAATAAGGGATAAAATATGCGGAACAATCCTTCATAGAATCACAATAGTAGAAACTAATATGTAGAAAATATTACAGATCTGAAATAAAAGTGCAGAATAAAAATAACACAACACAAAGAGACACTATTTAACGTGGTTCACCCAATTTGGGCTATGTCCACCAAGAATTACTTTCTCATATTTTTTATAAGCAACCAATCTCTCAATACAATACCCAAATATGTTTGGAGCTATTCTCAATAAACTCTGTAGAATTCACACCCAAATTTATACATGTCTATAATGTTACATGATACCTACCATATGCACAAAAACCACATAAGTAGACAACTACTTAAGTAGATTTACAAAGCGTGGTATCAAAGCCATGGGAAAAAACAATCCCATAAACCTATGGGTAAAAATCCCGCCCATATGAGAAAAACACATTTCCCGGTATATTGGGCACGTTTTTTTTAGGCCAAAAAAATTTAGTGTACAACCCTGGCAAAATAACTATGGAAAGTGTACAATACTCTTAGTGTACAGTCTTCAACACTTTCACACATGAAAGCAGGCTCCACAACCTAATAGCTTTTTCCGATGCCTTTGGCATACAACTTAATTTTTCTTCACCCTACTACCCTAAAATAAATGGCCAAGTTGAATCAACCAACAAAACCATAAACAAAATTCTTATGAAAGTTGTGGGCGATACTAGAAAGGATACACATACTCACATTCATTTTCCTTATGGCCTTATCACACTAGTATTCGTACATCAACTACTACCAAACCTTTCTCTCTAGTCTATGGTACAAAGGTTGTTATTCCTCTTCAAGTCCAAATTCCATCTCTTTGTATCTCACTTCAAGAGATGCTCAACGACGATGATTTTCGTCAAGACCATTTGGCACAACTCGAGTTATTAGATGAACTTCATCCCAATGCTCTTGACTATCTCTAAATTTACCAAAAATGTATTAAACGTGCTATGATAAACATTTCCACAAACAAACCCTCCAAGTCAAGAACCTCATCCTTAAGTAAAATCAACATGTAGCAAAAGAAGGAAAAAGTAAACGGGAAAATTTGTTCCTAATTGGCTTGGACCTTATATCATTACTCATACCTATGGATCATTGCTTTTCATTTGTTTTCACTCGAATGCAAACCCAAACCTAAGCCCATCAATAAATTTCATCTTCAACCATTCTAATATTTAATTAAGTCCTATATCAACTCTTTTTCTATTCAATGCTCATCCCTTGAGCACGCTTCACCTTCCGGTTTACCTATTTTAAAGATCAATGACTAAACCAAGATCATGTGATTACCCGTTACCTTTCAACCTTGTATTCAATATGAGTAATACGGCTCTACTCATGGAATGATTCTCATGGATCGTTTTCATCTTTTTAAGATGGAATCCAATGGTTATTCATCACTTACACCCTATTTTTCATAGTTATCATTTGTATGTTATGGTTTTTCTGCAACACAAGATCCTTTGGCCTTTATAGTCTTGTCCATAATGTAAAATTCAAAAGAAAAAAAATTTTTAAGTAAAATGGGATTCAAATCCTTCACTCAAAATTCTAGCAATAATATGACTCCCTCAAAAAGGACATCTACGCTTTCTATCTCGCTACTATAAGTAGACTTGCTCCCTCGAAGGACAACTATATCAAACCATCCATATTGTACATAGTCTATCATAATAAAAAGACTATTTTTGCAAATAATAAAATAAAAATATTATGAAGCTTCCCGCATCGATCAACTTCACGAAGACCTCAAGGAGAAAATATACTCATCCCACATAGATCGCCCGCATCGACCCGGTCTATCAAAGCAAAAGAAAAAGAAAAAGAAAAAAATAAAAATATAACTTTTTCATCATGGACATGTCTATTTTTATATTGGGACTCTTGCCAAGTAGCTATGTTATCTCACAATAGGTTATGCTAAAAACTAACCAATTTCACTTCATCTCCTTTTCACCCTAATTTCCTACCCGCTCAAGGGATGTGCTACAAATGCAACATTTCAGGATCATGTGACTTTCTTCAACCTTAGAATAGTCCATCATGCAACGCCTTTAGGGTCTTACATTCATAAGCCCATCTTAGGTATGAAAAACTCATTTTGGTTCTTACCAATTAGGTGGCTCTTTTGGTCACCTCTTACCCTTCACCTTCTTCATTACTTGTTGATTATCCTATATAGGACCAAGCCTTCGACACCTCAATTTAACCATACCTAAATGACCTAAACTCAACCATGCCTAAAACCTACCAACCCATCCCACTACCTCGTCATATTCTTCCCTAGCTTATGGGAGAACTACATCGGCTTGAGACCCCTTTTCATTAAGGCTATGTAGGCAGCACTCTGATGGCATGGGGCCCTTGGAGGTTAGCTTGGCCACTCTTTACCCTAACAAATTCCACCCCCCATTTTTCTATTCACACTCTACCTTAGTTAGTTTCCATCTTATATACTACTTGGAAATTAAACAAACATACAAGTATACAAATATGTATACCTACCTATTTCTTACATCATCATATCATACATTAATCATTTCACATTTCCATGATATCAAATATTTAGGAAATTTACACCATAACATACATATTCATCATCATTCATTTTTTTCCATGCTACTAATAATTTGGAAATTAAATCGACCCATAAACATAACCACAACATGCCTATACCTGACTCCACCATGCCTAACTAACCTAACTCAATCATGCCTACATGACCTAGACTCAATCATGCATAACTCACCTAGACTCCACCATGCCTAACTGACCTAACTCGATCATGCCTACATGACCTAGACTCCATCATGCCTACATGACCTTGACTCAATCATGCCTAACTGATCTAAAAAATCCACCATGTCTACACCTGACTCAACCATGCCTAAAATACCTAAACTCAACCATGCCTACATGACCTTGACTCAATCATGCCTAATTCACCTAGTTTCCATCAATACACAATGACAATGGAAATTAAAAACATAGATACATCATCCATACAATAAGTATCATCATATATATAAATGAGCAAGTCTGTGTATCAATATATATGTACATAGATACAAATAAATACAAGTGTCTCAATCACTCAGATACATCCTCACTATCTTTAGCACACAGGCCAATATAAAACTCAAAATCTCAAAACTCTCATGTACAACCTCACTATCATCGGCATGCAAGACGTATATATCAAAAATCAATACTTTGATCATATTTGGTGACTAATCATCACCCCACCTGATATCCATACCTGTCTCATCTATCTCCTCCTCTCCTCTAGTCTAGCGCCCTACCAACATCTCTCCACCCTCCATGGGTCTTAGTTTCATCTCCACCTGACCCTCACCTAGGACTGGCCTCTCGTGAACTCATAGCCTCACCTTGACCCTATCTCTGGGATCTTCACCCCTGTGCTCTCAACGCTATGAGTGCGGGATATAGTCCTCTCACTCGTTGCTATTGTGCCATGTACTCCACATAGGATGGGACATCTATCCTAGTAGTCGTTAGGTGATCTTGATAGTACTGGGCCTCATTTAAGGCATCCCTAAGTATTTCCATAGGAAATATCTGCAGTGGTGCCATAGGTCTCACAATAACCTATGAGCTTTTCCCTACTAATCTTGGCTTAGATCCATATCCCCGTGACCCATGTCCTCCTCCCCGTACCATGGAACTATGTCTCATTGCTGCATCCTATAATGTGGGACCCTTTCCTTGAGCTTATGGAGGTCCTTGTGTTACAACCTAGGCCTATAAGAACACAACTTGAGCTTATGGAAAGGTCATCTTGCCTTATAACCCCGATACTCCGCACCTATAAGGTGGCCACTTGTCCTCCATCTCCATCTCCACCCTATACGGACACCTTTTATATCTATGCTACCGGGCTGTAGGGACACCACCTAATCCTATAAAAGGGAAACCTATGTCTCGACCGGTAAGTTGTCTCGTGTGAAACCATATTCTTTCCTTGAAGGGAAACCACTCGACCCTATAAGGAATCTCTCTTTACTATCATGGTAGCAAGATCAAGCTTCCTGGTCTCGGTGGTAGTGCCCATTGCTATCCCACCTACCACTACCTATATCCATTAGTGACCCCAACATCATCAATCTGCCTATCTACCAGTTGCTCCTTCCTACCTATTTCCAGACACTCTCAGACATGGTGGAGACATAGGTCTCTCCACATCATCTCTCCTATACTGTAGAAAATATGGAGGCACATCTTGTGGTAGCCTAAACTCTCATCTCACCATGTCTACATGAATCATCTTGTGCTCTTTGGCATGCT
Source organism: Taxus wallichiana var. yunnanensis (assembly GCA_018340775.1). Classification (NCBI taxonomy): domain Eukaryota; kingdom Viridiplantae; phylum Streptophyta; class Pinopsida; order Cupressales; family Taxaceae; genus Taxus; species Taxus wallichiana. Next base: position 221,147,738 of record CM031236.1, on the reverse strand, counting down.
TCCTCTTGTATCCACCTCGTGAGATGAAGCTCCTCTAATTCCTCCATCATGATCTTGTACGAGGAATACCATATGTAGGGTCTCGACACAATATCGACCCCTAAAATTCCCTCCAATAACCATCTGTAATATAAAACATCATGTGTGGCCCTAGCCACTGTGCTGCCCACCAATTGGTACCCACCATCTATATCCAACTATGACCCAACCACCCTTGAACCAATCATGTCAGGCCCAAACCAACTAGTCGCACACATATGATATGCTCGTATGCCCAACAATGTAGTAGAAAGGTGTAACAAAAACTAAACCACCACAATCTCCCATAAGCCCACAACTCCCTATATAGCTGCACTAGGAATGTCGGTGCCCAGGAAAAGTAAATCCTCTCCTCCATCATATCCTAGAGCACTCCCATCATTGCTTGTGGGAATCTCCCACCCTTAGCATCTGGTAAGGCGAAACAACATACCACCTCCATCATCAATACAACCAGCCTCATCTCCTGAGGATGGGTTGCATACATATCTCCATAGCTAAGGCTTGTGCTATGATACCTCATCTCGCTCATCACCTCCCCAAACACAGCCACTATCATCTCCACTAATTCCTCTAATGAAATAGAATACACTGGCTCCCCAACAATCGGTAGCCGCAAGATCCTATACACGTCCTCTAGGGTGAAATTCATCTCACCTTTTGGTAAATGAAACATGTTGGTCATTGAATCCCATCTATTAATGAGTGTGACCATCAAGATAGGATCTCAGGCTATACGCCTATAGCGTTGGATCCCAATAAGTCCAACATTCGTCATATGCTCCCATGCCTCTCGTAGTTATGTTGGACAACATCTCCACCGATAATGGTGGTACTATGTCCCACATCCTAAGTTGGTCCCTAGCCTGCAACATCAAACACAACATTTTCAAGACTTTCCTACCCCAAAATTACATATTACCCACTAAACCATACCCAACCACATCAATCATGCCTACCCCATTTACCTAATTCACCTACAAGCCTACTACCCTTTACAATCATGACCCATTGTCTTAACATTATTGAACCTACTTACCTATCTTATCCCATCAAACTCACATTTTACCCTCATCCCCCTAACAACACTCTTCATTTACCCCTTCCCACCTATTTTTCTTTCCAAACTAACCCTTCTTACCCATGTTGTTCTCTAACCCTAACCAAAGACCGATCACCTTAATCGCATGTCACCAATTTTCACATGACCATCATCGGGTCCCTTTAACAAGTATCATTCACCTAAGGCCGACCGATGATGATGGTAAAAAATGATCGATGTTGTCCACGCCTTGAGCGACGTCGGGTCTCTCTGCTGAACCCAAAAAATTAAACTGTCTCCCATAACCCATTTCATCTAAAATTCACCAAAATATAACCTAACACCTACCCCAATCCACCCCAATTTATCTTATATTCATTTATCATCTCATTTATCCTACATTTTCCCTTCCCCATATTGATTTTACCCATTTTTCACCCACATTTCAAAATGAAAACCCCCACCCCAATTTCTTCATTTTTAACCAAACTTTTAGCAAATAAAAAATTAGGGAACACCCCCTACCTCATCACGGTGTCACCTACGTGGTGGCATATCTAGCCATTGCATCGGTGGTCCACTTGAACCCTCTCCTACCTCTGCCATGCCAAAATCTACCTTGAATATCTCCACCAATCACACATCTCCAACCGATCTTGTGGACCCATCTACCTGGATCCTCTCACCACTTAGTAACCTCCACCTTAGCTAGGTATAATGCCTTGTCTTTTTCTCCAAGAAAAATTCACAAGTCAATAGGCTATGTCATTTTCTCAAAGTCAAAAGACAACAATGATTCCATAAAATATAGAATTTCTACGTTATAACTCTAACTTGACATGATCGGTGTCGGTCAAGAATCTTATATAACCGGCATCGGTCACCTACCAATACCATTTTAACTACCTTTTTCCCATTTTGAACAAAACTCATTACTTTGTCGAATACCTTTTGACATTACCAACACCCATTGCACCCTACCCACAAGCCTAACTTACCCATACATTTTCTTAATTACGTTTAATGATTTGTTATTTTACCTATACCTTGTCCCTACCCATGTCAGGACCTATATACCTTAACCTGAACCACTTTTTGTGACCTTTGAACTTGTGTACTCACTATAGCTTGCGATGTTGTTACCCGTGTTGTTTAGCCTAATGACCTTACCTTGCCTATTTCCATGATGTTTATCCCGACAAAACCTTTGGTCTACCATATAATACCTAAACCTTCCTACACCTAACCTAAGTTGTGTTTCTAGACCATATCTTGTACCTTGGATACCTAAATCACTTCAACCTTTTTTAGATAATCTAATGAACTTGGATGATGTAGAGTTTTCAAGCTCTTTAATCGGGTACCTTGTTGCAATCTATACGTGTGTGTGCATTCAATTTTCATTACCCATTACCTACAATGCCCATAACCTTACATATAACTCACCTACCTTCACTTTCATCACTTACCCATTTATCAAACCACTCACTAATTTCGTCTCACACCTCATCAACTCCTGGTTTGAGGAGGATCACCTTTAGCACTACTTGGGGCAACCCCACTCTCACCTATATTGGGAAATCACTTCCTATTTTTGTTGGCATTTCTTATAAATACAAGCCATACAATAAAAGGGGGAAAATTTAGACACCAAAATTGGGTCATACTTCCATTAAAACCCTATTAATTAAATTAACCATATCCTACCCATTCATATCCCCTAGTGCACATGTTAATTGAATTAATTATCTTAATTAAATTAATTAATATCCTCACTTAACCACCTCACCCAACCATCTCACCTAGCCACCTCTCAAATGACCCACTCAAACATCATTAATGACCTAAGACCAAGTCTAAGCTTATCCTAACCAACTAGGAATTAGTCTAAACCTAGACTTAACTCTTATTAACAAACCTAAAAAGACTCCTACTTATCTTTCGAAGAAAGTTGGATATCACGCCAAACATAATGACAATCTAGATATTTTTGTCCAACCTAGATATTCTGTGTTGACCGACGCGTTAGTTATATCTCAACCAACGCTAGTCCCCTAACTATCGTCGCTTAGGTTAAATACATTTCCAAAATCCTCTCGCCTAGGTTGGTCATTCTATACAAGATATCTCATATGAAGATACTTGGAGCACTCAAATTTCTGAAGCACTCAAGAAAAAGAAAACACATGGGAGCACTACCAACAACCATTTTTGGCATTCATCATATTCTCCACAATCACAAATTCACACAGAGAAGCATGAAGGTTTGAACTATCACAACACGAATAAAACAACTCTTCTGCGGATCTCTCGCCTCACCATCTTCATCACCTACGTTCTCTAAATCTATTGTTTAGTAAGTACCTAACACCTCTTCATTTACCTCCATTTTATTTCAATAAGATTTATTATTCATCTCAGTAGTTTATCTTTCTCCACACCCATATACTTCCTTCCTCCCACCAACCTATCACTTTACCATACCTATCCCTTTTACCCATTTTCACCCTCTCTTAATCATCTTTGAGTCCTCAGAACCATTTTATGACCTCACCCTCACCATTTCCAACCTCTAGTGTAATCATAGGAAGTCTGAAAAACAATTTTAAGAACTTTCTACTAAGTGCCCTTACCTATGTCGGTTAGCTAACCGACATTGGTCATTCCTCCTAACCGGCATTGGGCATCCAACCAACATCGGTTCGTGTGCAGCAATATACCTCGGACACTCAAAGAAGCTAATACCCACTTCCCAACATCCCAAAACCATTTCTAATATTTACCAGACCTACAATGATACAGCACCAACCAATCACCGACCCATTTTGACCTCAATCACCCTTTATCTGACCTTTCTTATTGTTTTGTGTGAGATACCTAAATCATTTCAATTTTAATAAGATCTTTAATTCATGTATGATTTAACTAGCATTAACACTAATATATAAAAAGTGGATTGACATCCTATTTAGGAAGCATCACTTCTCAAATCTAGCTCCCTTTAGGCTATCCACTCATTTTTAACTCTATTTAGTGGTATTATTTTACATTTATAGGTAGTTCATCCTAGCTAAAAGGGGTCTCTCATAGTTAAGTTAGATTAGGAAATTATAACACGTGCATGACCTTCAACCGATGTTACAAATAGGCATTCCTCCTTAGCCTACTACCCTTATCTATTTCTTTAATTTGATAAAGAATCTAGTGAAATAGTGTGGTACCTTCTCTTGAAGCCATTCCCCTAGCAACGGGATAATATTTTCCTAGTGCAACATTTTACACATCTCCTTCATATCATCCACATCCTTTTGTGGAAGCTAAACATTCTTTGCATCATCTCTTATGTGTACCTTTTCCTTTAAGCATTGTATTTCAACCTAAAATCCATAATGACTCCCATTTTATCTTAGTAGACTTCCTTTTGATACACCGCATCTAGATACTTATCATATATCACCTCATCCCTCATTATAAGTGGATTGTCCTTCAGAGGCTCGCACGCATGTGCTACCTTGGCACACATCATAACTAGCATGGATTGTAACTCGGATCACTATTTCTAGGCATCCATTGATCACCATTCACACAGAACTTGATCATCCTATAGCCCTTATATTTATTCTTTTTATTACTCATATGTTCATATAAATCCAAACAATCCTCCAACTTATGTGGATTCCCACACTATGAGAAAGATGCATTTTGAGGGAAATCCTAATTGTAATGATCAGGTGACCCACAAGCATAACAAGTTCCTCTAATAATCATGTCTCTACCACCACCATGACCTCAGCCATGATATCCTCCCTAGAAGCCTCCATTCCTATTATCTCCATGGTTGTGACCTTCATTATGTTTTCCTTCTTGCTCCTTAGATCTTCTCGGCACACAAGTCTAGCATACTCATGTCTCAATACATTTGTGGATGTGATCAATCAATCTACAATCAGTGGTGTCGTGAGTATGAGACTTGAAAATATTACATTACAGGGACACATTCTTTTGGATCACCCACTACAAAATAAGCAACCCCAAACATCATTGTTCGGGTGACATACTTCATAATTTAGTAATAACACATGCACTAAATTATGTGGGTAATTCCACTGTGCATCTCATGTGCTAAATTGGTAGAAAGATTCTACAATTTTTTTCCATAACTGAAATTTGTACCTCCAAGAAAGGGCTCAATCCAGGTGTCAACTCTTCCAACTACCTCGGTGAGTAGAGATACTTCCAAAGCCTCGTGTAGATCCACATATGTATTATGAGAGAGTTCTCTATGGAATGGAGTTAGAAATTCTCTAACGAAACATCATTCATGATGACTATGATGAATAACATAAGATATTTTAGACAACAAAGTCTTAAAACGTGCATCATACTCCTCACGCTTTCAACTAAACCTTGTTTGATATCCTTGAGCATGATGATGCTCTATTGCTCAAACTCCAAATTTGAAACTCTACTACAAATGTAGAATACAAAGCATCATAATCCACCACAATCTGATGTGGGTCATACTTCTTATACCAACTATGCACATACCCTTGTAGTGTAATATAAAATTGACTAGCCTTTCTATCTAAGGTTGTAATTCCCTTAGCACACCAAAGTAGTTTTCACTTATGCACATTCTCTACTACATCTTCAATCCCTCTATACTCTGGTAAATGGAGAGACATATCATAGTAAACATGAGGTGTCGGTTGTAATGGTTATTAGGGATGTGCGCCTTATTTACTAGATCTAGAACCATAACCTCCACTAGTATTTCCTCCTCTTGATCCTTCTATGCCCCTACGGTGGGCTAAAACTAGTAGATGTAATTCCTTATGTCCCATTTGTGGTACTAGAATGGAAACCAATGGTCTCGCATGGTCGGGATGCTACTTTTGTAGTACTTACAATAGTCTCGCACAATCGACACTTTATCATGATGACGTGCTTGAAAACAATCTTGCTATCAAATTCCCAAACAATGGTGTTGAATGTGAAGCCATGGGTGCACTACTAACTTTATCTCCTAAATTCAACACAAAGTGATATCTACTCGTCTCTTCTTGCTTACTTGTACTAGCCTACTTCTCAATGACTACCTCTAGATCTAGAACACCATGCGCAAGGGCTAGGTGGCTAGGTGGGTTCAGATGCATGCCTACAGTCCTCATTCTCACTTTGGACCCACTCTCATCCAAATTCAAAGGTGATTCTCTATTGCACTTTCCTAAATTTGGATTCTTATGATACAACTCCACATCGTCCACGAGAGATTCAAAACCTTCATGATCCATCATCCTCCTCAAATCTAGTGCCTCCTTACTCTCTCATTCGTGTGTCATGTCCCTCTCTCATGCTTCATTAAAATTAAGCCATCTTTCCTCTCTCTTCCTTTCTTCTGCTAGGTCTGCTATCTTTATCCACTCCTACTCTTTCCCTTGCGCTGGTGGGAGTTTATCTAGTCATGTTTAGGCACTTTAAATCCAAGTCTATAATCAAAATATTGATTGATAACAATATAACATGTAATTACGATCCTATGGGATCATGCAAGAATCTCAAATCAGCTTCATGTGGACACAAATAAGTCAAAATAGCATACTCCAATGTATAACTATACAACACTCCATCCCACTAATTACCTATAACTCTAGTCTAGTCCACATCAACATTAGCAAGAGTCTACTAATCCTATTACGTCCAAATTCTTGTTTTATATCCTCAACACTTTGATAATGCATATGCTTCCAACCACTCATATAATTATACTAGAAATAAGTTGAATAACATCTCATAGATCTCATGATAAATATTATCTTCCACCTAACAAAGTGCATTGAAATCAGGTCCAGTGCTATATCTTTGGAAAATTGATCCTTACCATTCTCTACCCATCTTTCAATGCTCTCCAAAGTCAATTGATATGCCATCTACCAATAATATCCCTACAAATGACTTGAAAAGAGGTATCGAAAATGGAACCAAAATGTAGTCTTTTATTTCCACTTAACTACTATGTGTGGTGACACCTCATTCAGAAAGATCTGAACACTCACCCAAAGTTCATGAAGATACCAGGTCCCTCCTTTTTATTTCTTTTCAAGATGTTAGCATGTAGATACATGATGATAGATACCTAAGTGTTCATTTATTCATAAGGACTCATTATATACATTCAATTCAAACACACATAATAGGGAAACAAATAGATCCGGATAATAACTAGTATCATATACACCATATAATCACCATATTAATACACATCAATTACTAGAATCCATCCTCCATATTCCATCATAACATAAAAAAGTTGAATACATAACAATCATTACCACAGAGTTATGTGTGTCGATGCGTCGAGAAACATGATACTATTAAATCATGGGTCTCTTGTACATGATATGCAAACCATTGAAGAATAACAAGTATATATAGGGGTGGGTTCTTTCCCTTCACTACCCACTCACCTTCCTAATAATAGGCATGCTCAAAATAGATGCATGCATGCTTTTGTACACCAACTAATAATAGCCTATCTTATAACTAAGACCTTCTTTAATCCTTATTATTATCCTTCATGTGTGTTTTTGAACAACATGTTCATTCTCTAAAAATATCCAATTCTTGATTACAAAGGTATCCCTTTGTGTGTTGATCACTCCAAGTCTATTTTTAGCATGTTCCATAAAATGGCTAAGTTCCCAACTCAATTCTTTTCCTACACGGTCTTGCATACTGAACCCTACTCAACCTTATGTGTTCTCCTACTTCTCTCGTGCATGTGTGCTCTAGTCCATTCTTGACATTTAGTCATTCTACCCATCAACATACACTAGTTTCCAGACATCCTCTCCCCTCAGTGCCCTAGACCTATTTATATCTTATTTTCTCCTTTTGGGGTCCTTTCTAGATGTTGGGAACCCTTATCTCTTAGGGTTTGGTATTGTAGTGATCAATTACAAAATTAAAACAATAGAAGCATATAAATACAATGTTATGGGATCAAATTAAGGGACAAATCTCTAAGCATCTAAAATCACCACCTAACTCTATATCCAAAGGAATTTAAAGAGCATCATTGCATCCATGTAGCTTTATCCAAGGGAAACGGGATGGTTATTCTACATATATTTCATAGGAGGATAAGTTCATTCTATGTCATGCACACATCTACTTACATATTCTATATCTAGTTATTGCTCGATATTCAAGTGTAACACACACAAGATCCTCCTAGGGTGAAATTCTACATACACACACAAATAGAACTACATTGGACCAAAGATGTAGTGTAATGCCTAATCATAAGATCACTTGTTTAACATCGAGGATAGTATGACCCCTCATTTTTCATCTTTCTTTTTAATATTTGATGTGCTTTTGAGGATTTTGTAGGTGGTCTACATTATTGTGGGTTATCAAGGACATCGATGATCATAGTGTGACATTATAGCGACAGACAATAAGGGTTTCAAACAAGTTTACGACCACTGAAAAATATGGTTTCGAGCATTTGTGTAGACCACGACACCCAAAGAGGGATATTAGCACCCATGCGCCACGGTATGCAATCCAGGTGCTCTAGTCCACCGCTTCTCATACAATTCAGCATTTTTCTCGCCTTGGTTGTAACATCCCACACTTATTTTTTTCGGTCTTCCACCTTCACACACTATTGGGATTATTATGAAATCAACTAAGTGTTCTAACTCTTTATTACACTTAGGGTTTTACTTACGGTAAGTTCACCAACTGGGGGATAAAAATTAGACAAAAAAATGAAAATGAAAAAAATCACGTACGTGTTTTTCAATAATACAATTGCGTTAGTTTTTCTCACACTTGGGAATTTATGAACCTAAAATGTGTACGTGTTATGACATGTACGTGCTATAACATGTACATTTCTAGTGATGTGAAATGCGTGTGTGTTTTGTGCTATATATGAATTTTAGGAGGGCTCTGAAGGAGCCATATTTACTAAAATAAATGATTAGTATAAGAAATAATAAAAGTATAAATAAATAATAAGAGTATAAGGAGTCGACTCCTTATACTCTTATTATTTCTTTCTACTTTTATTATATCTTATACTTTAAATTTATTTTAGTAAATATAAGTTAGGGTCACTTGCACTTTTGATGGAAGTGGTTCCATAGCTTTAAGAGTTATAATCTAGAAGATATTTTTTCAATATCTAAACTAGTCGATCTTACTCCTTTTCTGAATTTCAATAATGACCTAAAACTTTTAGGCCATATATATTATAGCCGATCTTTTTTTTGGAAAACATATAGTCATTTTGTAGGTTTTTGACCTTCGGATTGGATTTCGGCCCTACCACTACTTTAATTGTAGTAATTTTTAAATTTGGTCCATAATTCACTTTAGTGACCATAAATCAACTTTATCGTGTTTGTCTACTTCTTATTAAAATGAGATCCTCACTTTGTATATAGAGGATTTATCCCTAAATGAGATTCCTATCCTATGGAAAAAATGATACGATTGTAATGTGCCTCCTCCTTAAGGTGTGATCACACTATTAGGTGTTGAATGGATTTTTATGAAGCAGTACAGTGAACTCAGATGATTTCTCATTCTTAGAAACATGGTGCTCCATATAAAGATCATCCCTTCACCTTTCATGGATCTAAAATTATCCTTTCATGGAATAAAATTAAATACTATCATATGTTTATTTTCTCATATGTATCTCATAGAGATAGGTGATTCCTTAATACTCCACACATGATGGTTCTGGATACCTTGGTGGCATGACTAGCTCATTTTAGCTTTTTCTTTGGAGAGATTTGGGTACAATGACAGAGTCAGGATATGATGATCATCAAGTCACTCCTTGAGCTCCACATTTCACCTTTAAATATGATGAATCCTTCATAATTCAATTTATTGACCAAGATGAAACCTGGGTGTAAGCATGCTTATGGTACATGGACACCTTTTTTCTCAAGTTGTTCCTCATGGAAATGGGTTTCCTCCTCCAAATAGGGGATGAATCCTTGAATGAAATTTTAGTATGAGTTACATGTTCTTGACCTCCATACTTCAATGAAACACTAAAAATCACATTTTACGATCAATGAAACTATTCTAAAAATCTAATTTTGCTTGCAACTCAAAATTTAGGTCCTATTTCATTTTGAACTTAGAGGGGTAGCTGAAGAGTTTTGCAGTACCTAAAGAAATATTTAAGCCTTGAATCAATGTTGATTATTCCACCTTATAGATTATTCTAATATCCTTCCAATTCCTATTTTTTTCATCCTAAGTCTTTCCAGAACTCTTGGAATCATCTAGAGAAGTCATCTTTTACCATTTTAGCTTTCATTCCTGCACCTAAAAACCCAGGTCTTAAAAAGATTTCTCCTTAATGAGATTTTTATTTCCTAAATTTTCTTATAAATCTTCAATTCTCTCTAAATTCACCATCAGATGCTTTATATTTTCCTAAAAACTTTTGAAGGGTGTTCCATTAGCTACAGAATGACAAAAATGGCCTTTTTAGGCCTTCAAAGGAAGTAATCTCTAATAATAACTATATGAGTTTATCGATCACCTTAGACACTATTCCCTACACATTGAAACACGTTGAATGATATTATTAGGACTTTCTTTTGGTTCAAGGTTTATGATTTAGGGTTTAGGGCTTAGGGCTCACGATTCGGGGTTTAGGTCTCGGTTTAGGGGTTTAGGGTTTAGGTTTAGTTTTTAGGGCTCATGGTTCAAGTTTTAGGGTTTAGGTTTTGGGGCTTAGGGTTTAGGGTTCACATTTTAGGGTTTATGGTTTAGACTTTAGGTTTTATGGCTCAGGGTTAACGGCTAAGGGTTTAGGATTTAGGGTTTAGGGCTCATGGTTCAGGGTTTAGGTTTCAAAGTTTAGGGTTTAGGGTTTAGGTTATAGAGTTTACGGTTTATTGTTTAGGGCTCGGGGTTTAGGGATTAAGTTTTAGGGTTAAGGTCTTAGGGCTTAGGGCTTAGGATTTAGGGTTTAGGCTTTGGTGTTTAGGGTTTAGGGTTTAGGATTATTATTTTTAGGTTTAGGGTGTAACATTTAGGGCTCATGGTTTAGGGTTTAGGGCTTATGCCTCGAGTTTAGGGCTTAAGGATTAGGGTTAGGGTTCTCAGGTTTAGGGCTCATGGATAAGGTTTGAATGTTTAAGGTTTAGGGATTAGGACTTAGGGATTATGGTTTAGGATTTAGGGTTAAGGGTTAAGGGTTTAGGTTTTAGGGTTTATGGTTAGGGTTTAGGGCTCGGTGTTTAGGGTTTACGGTTGAGTATTTAATGTTTAGGGTTTATGTTTTATGGTTTTGGGTTCGAGTGTTTAGGGTTTAGGATTTAGCATTTAAGGCTTAAGGTTTATGGTTTATGGCTCGGGTTTAGGTTTTAGGGTTTAGCGCTTAGGGTATATGATTTAGGGTTTAGATTTTTGGGTTTAGGGCTCGGAATCAAGTTGTAGGGTTCAAGGATTAGGATTTATGGTTTAGGGCTTAGGGCTTATGGTTCATGGTTCAGATCTATGGCTTAATGTTTGGGGTTCAAAGTTACGGGTTTAAGGTTTAGGGTTTAGAGCTCATGGATCTGGATTTAGGGTTTAGGATTTAGGGCATAGGGTTTAAGGTTTAGGGTTTAGGGTTTAGGGTTTAGGGTTAGGGTCCATAATTTAGTGTTCGAGGTTTAGGGTTTATTATTTCAGTTTTAGGGTTTATGGTTTAGGCCATAGAGTTCGGGGTTTAGGGTTTAGTGTTTAGTGCTCGGGATTTAGGGTTTAAGGTTTAGGGTGCATGGTTTATGGCTCAAGCTTTAGGGTTTAGGGTTTAAGGGTAAGGGTTTAGCATTTAGGATTTAGTTTTTAAGGTTTAGGGTTTAGGTTTTAATATTTAGGGATCATGGTTCATGGTTTAGGGTTTAGGGTTTAGGGCTTATGGCTCGAGGTTTAGGGATTAAGGCTTAGGGATCATGAATGAGGGATGAATATTTAAGGTTTATGGTTTATGGCTTAGGGTTTAGAGTTTAGGGAATATAGTTTAGGATTTAGGGATCATGGTTCGGGTTTAGGGTTTAGGGCTCAAGGTTTAGGGTTTAGGTTTAGGGCCACGTGTTTAAGGTTTGGGGTTTGGGGTTTAAGGTTTACGGTTTACGATTTTTATTTTAGAATTTAAAGGCTAAAATAGTTAGGTTGAATGTTGAAATCCTAAAATTACCTATGTATTGACCGAGTTATACTAAAAAAACTATCTCTAAACCATGACTTATGGAGTTGTGAGCCTAGTTCCATAAGGTGCGAGTGACCCTAATTTCTTATATTTACTAAAATAAATGTAAAGTATAAGAAATAATAAAATATAACTAATAATAAATAGAAGCATGCCAAAAGCGCATAAAATACATATACTCGGAGGAATGCATACATGTTATAATGCATACTAGTTTTGTGTTTTTACTTTTTCCAAGGCATGCCTCTAGGCTTGGATCCGGTTTGGATCCCCAAGCCTAAGGCATGGACCTACACAAACACAAAAAACAACGTGTTTTTTTCAGAAAAATGCTAAAATTCCTATTCTGCCATGATAAATCACATTAAAATGATCGATTCATTTAATAAAAATATGACTACGACGTAGAGAAAACTTTCTTCTTTCTAAAAATATAATTTTTCAAATTTTCTGACTAATATAAGGTTTCCATATTATTTATTTTCTAACTATGCCTTTTTGTAGCTATTTTTTGAAGTTTAAACATGTCTATCTTTCATCGTGTATCTTTTTTGGCTCATCAAAATTGAAAAAAATATACCAGCCCAAACTAGGCCTAATTGTATACATATTAAAAACAAATCAAAATTTTAAATTTTTTGAGGTAGTTATGGGGGCATAGTTGGAGCTCCATTATTTTCAAAATTTAAAATTGTGTACTAGAAAGATCTTTAAAAAAACTCACTAAAAAATTTAAAAAAATGGACCCCAAACTAGATTCTCCTAACTATCCTTCTACCAAAGGGTTTTCAAAAATACTAAATAGTGCTCAAAAATGGTGGGGGCACGAAAGTCAACTGTACTATCTTTTTAACAAAAAGGAGAACATGTTGGTATTTTAGTTATTTAACCCACTTAAACTTAATCGTTTTCAATAAAATTTATTATCTTATAAAATAGACTCAAAATTCTACGATTCATGTTCCTACAACATTTTCCAATTTTGAGTGTAACTATTTCAAATAACTCATACAAGTTGAAGATTTTTATTTTTTAGTACAAAACATCCATTTAAGACCCCCTTTTGCCCCCTAGATTGGTGCACTTACCCTTACTTTTCTTATTACTTATGTCTCTTCATGTAATTTATTGCTTTATTTATTCTATGACTATGAAATAGCCTATCAAGGGTTTTTAAAATATATATATTTTTATTAAATCATTTGGTGAACTCATCTTTCAAATCCTCCTTATGCCCATTACCCATAGTGGTCGATTTGGGTCTTTTGAACATCTAGACCTTCCTCCTTCTACTCATAGGGTTTCAAATTCCATGGCTGAAATTCCTACATCAATGGTTGAACTTGAAAACCCTTTTTCCAATGCTCAAAATATTCTTTTTCATGATATCGAAGCATCGATATGAGAGCACTCATACGATGAGGACATTAATGTTGATTAAGAACAATTAAAAAAGCTTCAAAAATTTGCCAAGATTTGTGTGACAATCCTGATTATCTTCTACATATTATTCATGCTCTTATCACATCTAAAAATACTTGTGATGTTACCTCAACCTCTCGAATGTCACTTGACAGACCCCATATAGATTGTTCTTCACTCTGCATGGCCTCCACTCCACCCTTACAAATTCCCACTTTATTCCAAATACAACTTCTCATGTCATTCAACCGATTACTACTATGGCATATCTTATCTCCTCTTCTAGCACCCTTGATTTGACTTCTTTATATCAAGATCTACAGACTCAAATTTTCTAGCTTCAAATTGCTACCTCTCATGCAACTCCATCTCTTGATTCCAATTTTCTTCTTTATATTCATTTCACACCCACTATTTCCACATATGCACTCCCTCCAAATTTCATACCTCCTAAGCTTCTAATTTTTAAAGACCATGGCAACCCTCAAGAGCATCTTCTTGCATTTCATGTAGCATGTCTAGACTATGTAGATGATCACACCTTGTTAGAAAATATCTTTCCTCATAGTCTCCAAGATTATGCTATGTGTTGGTTTTATGATCTACTTGTTCATTCGGTAACATCTTTCATGCATTTAGCTGATGCTTTCCTTTCTCACTTCTCAATCAACATTGGTTCAAAGATATCATATGCACAACTAGCACAAGTAAAGAAATGATCTAATGAGAACCTAGCAGATTATGTCTTGCATTACAAGAACAACCTAGCTAGGATGACTAATGTGTTTGTTGACTCGAAATTACAAGATTTATTTGTTCGAATCTCTTACCACCATTACAAGAGAGTGTCATCTTTGAGACTTCTCCTTCATTTGATCATATTTTCCACACTCTTAAACTACATGAAATCAAGCTTCTTACTATGGGAAAACTTAAATATCAAGATCAAGCTACTTCATCTTCTAACAAGTTTCCAAGAAAAGATCCTTTCAAACCATCTACTAAGGTAAATGAATCAAAATTCATTGTTAACATTGTATCTACTCCGAGAAGCTTCAATGGAAACCACCTAAGCATACATTCACTAAACTAACATGTACTCCACATATTCTATTACCACAACTCATTAAGAGAAATCTTATTACACTTCCTCCTCCACTTACTTTGGATCCATCTCACCCTAAGGGCCACAACTACAACAAAAATGCCATATGTGACTATCACCAATGTGTTGGACATTCCACTAATCATTGTTTCAAATTGTAAAAATATTCAATATATCATCAACAACAATCAAATTTAGCTCCCCGAGTTATCTTCTCTACCGGTTAACAAAAATAAAAAAACTTAAAATATTCAACAATCCTCTTCCAAATCATGAAAAGAAAGCTGCAGAATCTTAGACAAATCATGCCTATCATGTTGTCCCTCCTCCTTCATCGGGACCTCTTGATTTTCTAGTTTCTCACATTGATTAAGCTCCACATATCAATGCATTTTTTGATTATGATCACCATGCTACATTCTCCACTGATTACTTGCACATCAGTGCTTCTATTGGATCCACTTCTATCAATAATACTATGATCAATCCCTCATTCCATCAAAACATATGCTCTATTGCACTACTTGTTGTTATCGATTATCCACTCTCACAGATCTCATATCCAGTGCCTAGATCTTATGGCTATGTCAAGCTTCCAGTCATTGTTGGTCCTCTCACCATGCTTGTTCCTTTCCTTGTGGAACCTAGCATCAAAAATTATGACATGCTCTTAGGCTTTCCATGGGTAATGTCTTCTCAAGCAATTGTTTCCATGCCTCACTTGTGTCTTAAGTTCATACATAATAACCAAGTTGTCACTATTTGAGATGTCCCTCTATACACACCATGGCCTTAGCCTCCTCTTAAGGTGGCCATCGCACTTTTAGAGCATCTAGATACCCGAAACCTCTGAAATCTAAAGAACAATCTTCTCCTAGCTATCCTACTCATGTGTGACACACTCATCCTCATAGGTCTACTAGCTCATCTCATTAGTATAAGTCCATTACCTGGACAACTCTTTCACATCGATGTACATCACCACCTCCTTTTACGTCACATATATGTCCATCACCTTCATGTTCTACTTCACATAGGTGTCCATCACCTTCACATTCTACTTCACATAGGTTTCCATCACCTCCGCATTCTACTTCACATAAGTTTCCATCACCTTCACATTTTGTTACACATAGGTATCCATTGCATCCACATTATACTCATCTGTCTCATACACATAGGCTTCATGCATCTACACAACTATCTCATATACCACCACTCTTAGAGCATGATCACATGCTTTCATCTCTACAAGCATCGGTTTGAGACCCTTGTCTTTAACCATCTTCATATAGTATCTTAATTGTCATACACTTGGGGGCATATTACTTATTCCCCCACTTTATCATATTCATCTACCTTATCTAGTCTTCCACATTCATCATACACATTTTGATACATCTATATCATCATTACCCTATGATGTACTCTTGTGCTAAGGTTCACACTTTACTATTGAGGGCATACTATACACATGAACCTCACACACTACACATTTCACATTTCACATTTACAACATCTTCTTCTTCCTCCACATCATACACATTGTGTGCTTTCTACATCTTCTACTCACACCTACTATTACACATCATACACATATTACACTTTCTACACATCTTCACACTCGACACATTCAACATACATATTTCTAGTGTCGCATTCTCAAACAACACACTATACACTTTCAATCTACATCATTCTAGCACATTCTTCTTGTGTATCACACTATATTATTCTATATTCTACACTTTCTAATGGAACCTTTCTAGCACACATCTCACTACCTAATGACGCAATATATTCTCATGGTTCATACTCGACTACTAAGGTTCTAAATATGAATTGAACCTCACCTCAATCGCAAATAATACATCTTAGACTTCATTCATGACCAATCCTTCTAGCAGCTTATGCAATATTTCTAGCACACAATGATATGTTATTATACAACCTACACTCTATGCTTCATAATCAATATTTCTATCATATTTTTCTACACATCCTACATCAATCAATTCATCTCTCTTTAGCTTTCACATCATGTGATACTACTCTACAATTCACGCTTTGTGCTTCACAATTAATACTTTCTAGCATCTTATTCACACATTCAATGATCTACACTCTATGCTACATCATCAATCATTATAGCTTCACGATCAATTCTTCTAATGCCACATTCAATCTTACACATCACATCATTCTACAATTTATGCTTCACACTCTAATGATAAAATCTTTATAACATATTACTCATCACTCAAACCATTTCCCGATGATGCACTCTTGTTCTACGGTTCATTTTTATTGTTTAGGGGTTGTCTATAAATGAACCTCATCTCACTCATGTATACATACATAGTTAGGGGCATGTTGCTCTATCACATTCAAACTGAATTCCATTCCATTCACACTCACAACATGTTGCATATCTTGGTTGCACCTAGTTCTTACTTTCTTATACTCACATGTACACTTTGCTTATTATGCTAGTCAAATACATTATATGTCATTATCTTTATCATACACACATGTAAATTCACTTGATTTCTAGTTGTGATCACATACTTTACATAGATTGATACACATAGTGTAATGGAATTACTTGTATAAATCTGATTATTAGCATCAATATAACACCAATGAACACAATATTTAAGATAAATCATCTCAATATGCAAGTATAATATCTTAGCCACTTTGAAGGGGAAACCTCCAAACCAAACAATAAGACTCAAATGCTCAATATGATGATCAACTACTACTACCTAACCCCTATATATACTATTCCTATGTTATGGCCAACACCAAGGCTGACCCACTAATGATAATATAACATATATGAAAGAGATACATAATGATAAGAAGTTATGATAGCCACAAGTTGGTTATATACATCCAATGTAAGATATATGATTAAGGGTGTAGCATGCCCCTCCCCTTCGAAGAAAAATTTTCCCCAATGTTGAGAAGATCTAGATACTATTGCAGAAGTTTGCATCCTCCCAAGTTGTGTCTTCATTATCTATATTTTTCCACTTGATCAAATAATCAATGATGACCCTTTTCCTCAATCACTTAGTGCATGTCTGAAAGATGCATTCTGGTTCTAGGATGATTCATCCCTCTTCATCAATCTCTGGTAACATTTTATGGGTTGATGTTGTCTATCTAACTACCTTCTTCAAGAAAAATTCATGGAAGACTGGATGAATTTGAGTAGCCGAGAGGAAGTTCTAGTTTGTATGTTACACTATCAATCTTCACGTAACAATTGATAAGGGCCATAGTAGTTAAGTGAAATCTTGTTATTCCTTTTCTTTTGTTTTAAGGACTTTTGATTATATGGTTGTAAACAAACAAAAACCCAATCACTGACTTCAAAATGTCTTTCACTGCAATGTTAGTCTGCCTATTACTTCATGCGGTTTTGTGACATGGTCAAATTCTCCTTTAGACTAGAAAACACCTCTTGTTGGTGTTGAATATGTTCTTCAAGTGCTTGAATCCTTGGCTAGAATCTAAAATATGAGGTGATGGATGGTGGATGGTACCCATATAATGCCAAGAAAGGAGACATTTTAGATGAAGTATGAAAGGAGGTGTTATACCACCATTCTGCTAATGGTAACCATTGGACCCATATTACTTGATTATCTCGAGGTAAACAACAAATATATCCCTCCAAAATTGTTTTACCACCTCTATTTTCCCATCAGTGGGGATGATAAGAGGAAATATGAGCTAGTTGTGTACCCAAGCATGAGACTAAGTTATTCCAAAAACTACTAGTAAAGATAGGGTCTCGAGTCACTTACTATAATCTTTGGTGTCCCGTGTAGCTTTTGAAATTTATTCTGAAGGATGTTGTTATTGTACTCACAACAAATGAATGTGATAACACAAAAATGGGCATATTTAGTGAGTCTGTCCACCTTCGATTCGAGGTAATCTGTGATGAAGTCCATGGAAACATCTTCCCACCTCTAGCTAGGAATAGATAGAGGTTGTAAAATACCTAGGGACTTAATTGTTTCACCCTTATTTTGTTGACAAACCATGCATTCTACCACAAATTTTTGGACATCCCCTTTTAGCCCTTCCCAAAAGAAATCATGCTTGATTCGATGATAAGTCTTCAAGAATCTAGAATGCCCCCTCTTTGGAGAAGCATGGAGCTCAGATAAAACCCTATTTTTAAGGATTGAATTCTTACATAGATATAATATATCTTTATACCATAAAGCATCTCTTTTCCATACAAATTTTTCTGACATGCTTGGATCTTGTTGGAGATTCTAAATGATATTTTGTGTACTGGATCATTTTTCCATTTAGACCTGACATCCTCCATCCAATCCTCCTATAATACTAATATGGCACACAATAATGCCTCAGATGATTCATCCTTCCAAGATAAAGCATCGAAACTACATTCTCTTTCCCTTTCTTGTATATTATCTCAAAATCATAACCCAAAATTTTGAGACCCATTTTTTTACTCTTCGATGATAAACATTTCTCTAAGAAGTATTTCAAACTATCATTATTTTCCTTTACTTTGAAATGTTTTCCCATTAGATATGGTCTCCATTGCTTTACTACATGAAGTACGACTAAAATTTATTTCTCATAAACTAGTTTAGATATAGTATTACATTTGAATTGATGACTCTCAAAGGCAATGGGATGACCTTTTTGCATGAGTACTACCCACATACCATACCCTAAAGCATCACATTCAACAATGAATGTTTTGGAAAAATTTGGGGTGGCTAGAACCGGAGTGGTGCACATGGCCTCCTTCAACTTCTCAAATGTCATAGTAGCTTGTTCATTCCAATGGAAAGAGTCCTTCTTCAATAAATCAGTGAATGGTGCTATGATGCTGCCATAATTTCTTAAAAATCTATGATAATAACCTATAAGCCCCAAAAATCCTCAAAGATTTTTAGGGTTTTGGGAACCTTCCATTCAAGCATGGATTTTATCTTGTTAGGATCCACTTTAACACCTTCATAAGAGACAATATGACCCAAATATTCAACCTCCTTAACACCAAAATAACACTTAGAAGGCTTTGCATAAATTTGATGTTGTTCAAGATTTTTCAACACCTTATTTACATGATGCAAGTGTTCCTCCCATGTTTTACTATAGATTAATATATCATCAAAGAGCACTTTGAAACAAATTTCTTAGAAATGGCTTAAATATGGAATTCATCAAGTTTTAAAATGTGGAGGGTGCATTTTTTTAGTCCAAAAGGCATTACCAAGAAGTCATAGTGTCCTTCATGTGTCCTGAAGGCTATTTTATGAATATCTTCATCCCCGATTCTAATCTAATGATATCTAGAATGAAGATCAAGTTTTGTAAAGTAAACAACACTGTGCAACTCATCTAGCAAATCATCAATTACAGGAATAGGAAACTTATCTTTAACTATGTACTTATTGAATTCCACGTAATTTGGACACGTGATAATTATCATCTTTTTTGTACCATCACAAAGGAGAAGAGTAAACACTCGACTATGAAAAATAAGTCTTACTTCTAACATCTCTTGAACTATCTTCTTAATATCACTCTTTTGCATATAGTGGTACTGTAAGGCCCGATGTTAGGTGGTTGACTCCTTGTACCTGCTTTAGATGGCATGGTCATGGTCTCTTTTTGGAGGTAAACCCTTTGACATTTCTCCAAACACCAATGAGTTCTCATCTATAATTTCTTGCATATATATGCGTATAAATGTATTTAAATGATGTGTTTCCAATGAAAATATTTGTGCCATAAACCCCTTGGCACATTTTCTAAGAAATTTTTGCATCGGATGAGAACTTACCCTCTGTGGGGAATTTGCTCTTAATCCTTTTAGTTTAAAAGTTATCCCTTATGATTGGAATTGCATGAAAAAATCTTGGAAATTCATTTCAATGGTTCCCAAGGTGGTAATCCACTAAACACCTAACATAATGTCTGCTCCTCCCATGGTAATGACATACATATTGCAAGTTAGCAAGTAATCTCCCATGGTGAGGTTAATGTTATGGAATTTTCGGAACAACTAACATTTTTCCCATCGGTGATCATGACTTGACATTCCGGAGTGGGTAAACAAATTAGTTCAAGTGTACCACCAACTTATGACTAATGAAGTTGTGAGTACTTCCTGAATCCATCAACACTGCTTTGTTACCCTCTTTTTTAAGAATCCAACTACTTTGAGAGTTTGGGAGTGCTAATACCTAAAATTACATGGCATGAAATTGTTGGTTGGGGATCTTCTAATTCCTCCTCTTTCTACCTCTTCGTCTTCTTCATTTTCTTCTTCTTCATTAGGCCCCTTAATGTAGAAAAACTTCTTTTCAACACACTTATGTCTTGGTCCAAATTTTTGTCACAATTAAAACATAACCCTTTGGCTCTCTTTTCTTCAATTTTTTGAGGTGTCAGTGTAATGGCTAAGGGAATGATGGTGGAAAGGTACTACGATCTTTGATATTACTAGACAGTTTGTTTCCTACTAGAAAGAAATTTTTCCTCTACCCTACATGTCATGATCATAGAATCTAAAACCTTATGAGGATTAAACATACACACCTCAGTCTCAATGTGTTATTTAAGACCCCTAAGAAATAAGTCATTCATATTCTCTTTAGGAATATTTTCCACTGTAAGGAATGGTTTTGGACTTGATGGATGTAATCTTTGATTGTTCATGTTTGTCTTAGCTTGCTAATTTACTAAAATAATTCTCGACACACTATAACTATATTGTAATTATAACTCTTTGGTGAATACAGTCCATGTAACATTAAGGCCACTCTTTTTCCTTTGAGTACATAACCATCGATACCAAATGAATTTGTCAGGTTTGAGGTACAAAGATGCTATGGTAACCTTTTGTCCCGATGGAATCTGATGAAGATCAAAAATATCCATCTGGTTAATCCAATTGAGTGGATCCTTTCCATCAAAATTATGCATTTCCACTTTTGGAATCATGTTACGTGCCTACAGAGTGTTTGTACTTGGATTGGTCATGCTTTCAAATCTACCCTAGCTAGTTTGTCTATTACTTTGACTTGAATATCCACCTAGTTAATATGAGTATGATTGAGTTGTGGCTGATTAGGAAGGATATGATGACCCATTATATTGTAACTAAATTGGTGAATGAAATCCTCCAATTATTTTCCAATATTTTCTACATCTTCTTTGTTGGCCACTCTACCCTCAAGGTTTCACAACTATAACTCAAGATAGCTGACCTTATGGTCTCATTAAAGTAAACCCTAACCCTGAGGAATCTGTAGATACCCCTTCTGACTCTAAATCCTCAACTATTATCTCATCCTTGTCAGGGGTTTTACACGGAGTGATGGGATTCTTTTTGCCTCTATCTAAGGTCCAACCATGATGCCCCAAAATGGTAGGATTTAGGGATCAAGGTCAAAATTTAGGGTTTGTGATTTTAATAGGAATTCAGTGCAATTTTAAAAAACTCAAAGAAAAAACTCAAAATAATTTGTAATCTTCTTTCTAGAAATGTAAATAACGTTGAAAATTTCCATAAATTACACTCTAGGTATCTGAATTGTGAAAAAACATAAAACCACTATAACTTTTTCAAAAATGTCAAAAATTCTTACAATTTGGAGGGGAGCTTACTTAACTAATTTCTCCATGCCACAAAAACAATTGAAAAAAAAATTCTACCAATTTTTTTATATGGCGAACCTTCACAATTAGGGTTTGAGGCAATGTTGGCCGAGTTCAAGTTACGATACCACTTGTAATGGAATTACTTGTATAAATCTAATTATCAATGCAGAAATATAACACTAATGAACACAATATTTCGGATAAATGATCTCAATATGCAAGTATAATAGCTTATCCACTTCGAGGAGGAAACCTCCAAACTAAACAATAAGACTCTAATGCTCAATATGATGATCAACTACTACCAACTAACCCCTATATATACTATTCATATTCTATGACGAACACTAAGGCCGACCCACTAATGCTAATATAACATATATGAAAGAGATACATAATGATAAGAAGTTATAATAGCCACAAGTAGACTATATACATCCAAGTAAGATGTATGATTAAGGGCATAGCACGTAGCATGGATGCTTGGAGCAAGATACCTCATACCGGTCCCACAACGGCTCCTGGGGCATCCACTTTCATACATAATATAGGTGTTATCATTTCATTTCATAATATCACACTAATATATCATATTATACACACTTTGACATACTTTATATCTCTCTATCATGTTAATGAGTGCTTCATGTGCATCATTTTCCTTGCAAGAACCTTTTTACACCATGGTTGTATGATGTTTTCTTTACTCTAGTTTTCTATTATTTTCCATTGTATGCCATTATTTGCATTCTTTACCCTATGTTTTGTCTTGTTTTCACATTGTATGTTTTTGGTGACCACGACCTTAATTTTCTTGTGACATTTTGATTGATGTCCCATGTTTGTAACCCTCTTTTCATGGTCTACATTGTATTCTTTTTTGTTATCTTAAACTATTTTCTATATGCATACTTATTTGCATTAACACTTGTCTCCTAGCCATTTTTTACATGTGCCTTGGTTTCTACCAAGAACATTCCCTCCTAAATATCGGTATCAATTCAACATGGGGTCCTATTTTGTGTCACATTCCCTAGCGATTTCGTATGCACCCCAAACGAGGGGGAATCTATTGGGGAATCACTCACCCCATTCAAGAGTCCACGAGATACATTTTAACACAATCCAATATAGATACAATACGAGTCTACAATATTAGAATCGGAATGGAGTCCCTACTTCAACATAGATACTAGCACTAAGAATCAAACTTAGGCACCTAGGCACATTTGTCTCTTCCGGGTTCCCGAGACCGGGGGTAGATACACACCATTTTTTCAGTTCAACACAATTTTTAACTATATCACAAAGGTTTTTTACAGGAATTCGGTCCTTGAACACTTGGCATTTACATTGGATCATATTTGTGCACACCATCTATAGTGGTGTTTTAACTTTAGGAAGTAGTCAAAGGTTGGATAATAACACTAGACCTTTCTCCCTACACTACTTTTTTTTCATGGCGTAAGATCTCCCAAAAAGTAGACATTCAACACAACCGGCATGAAATCACCTAAAATGCATTCTTCATCAACATCTCTAGGATCCTTTCTATTGTTGAGTTATGGAGCTTAATTACTTCAAAAATAACATGTTTTATTAACTTGTTGGAATACCAGATGTGAACGTCACTCACCTAGGGACCGGCATCGGTTCAAGCAAGTAGGAACCAATATTGGTTAGGGTAATCGACATCCGTTACCTATGCATGATGTTTTTATTTAATTCATGGGAATTATATCTAACCTTTGATATGAATTTTATCTAATGGTTATAATTGCATAACTAAAGTGACCTAAGTTTGTATATAAGGGATTTAGAAGAAGATAACTCATTAAGAATTAGAAGAATTGTAAGAAGGAATTATTGGAGAGAGAAAGAGAAGCTTGTGAGGAAGAAAGTACTATACATCCAGGAGAGGTGTGGAATATTGAAGATATTCATTGTATATCCTCTGTTAAGATTTGAATAATATATTAGCTATTTCTTGATGGACGTAGCCCACACTAGGTGAACCACGTTTTAACTTGTGTATTGTTTCTTCTAGTTTATTTTCATATTTATTGTGTGTATGATTAGATCTGATATATATCTCTATAACTAGTATCGAGAGATTTTTGTTTAAGGGTTCTATGTGTTAACATATTTACTCGAGAGAGGATTTACGATTGAGTAGGAGCCACACTAATGGCGAAGATGGAAAATATAGAGTTAAGAAATTTGACGGTTGTAATTATAAATTATGGAAGATGTGGGTGGAATATTATCTCAGATCGAAAGATCTATAGTTACCATTGGATGAGAAGGAAAGACCTACAAAGATGAATGATGAAGAATAGGAAATTCTTGACGAAAGGATCGGGGATTTAAAAGATTGATCTTGGAAGCATCTATGGCTTTGAATATTACTAAAGAAACAACCACAGTAGATTTGATCAAATATTTAGCTAATTTATAGAAAAAACCAAGTACTTCCAATAAATTTTATTTGATGAAGAAATTATTTAATTCTAATATGCAAGAAGGTGAATCTACATCAAGTCATTTGAATTATTTTCCATTCTATTGTAAATCAATTAAAATCAGTTAATATTTTTTTATGATGAAGTGAAAGAAATTTTATTCTTATGCTCTTTGCCAAACAATTGGGATAAGTTCGTAATGACTTATTAGTAATATGTCCTTTGTTACTAATATTTTAAAGTTTGATGATGTGGTTAGTATAATCCTGAATGAATAAATATGCAAGAAAAGTATAGGAGAATTATCATCTGGTAATGCTTTGAATGTAGAAAGTAGAGGAATATAAAAGGAGAGATCCAAGAGAAAGAATAATGGGAAATCAAAGTCTACGAATGGCATATCTAAATCTAGATGTAAAGGAATAACCACCTGGAATTGTGAAAGAAAGGACATGCAAAGAAGGATTGTTGGTTCAAGGAAAACAAAGAGATATATTAGAGAAATGTAAAGAGGAAAACATTTCATCTTCTAAGGTAATGCAAGATGTGTAACACCCTCGACAACTGATATATTCCTCTTTTGCATTCAAGTGTTGACATGTGATTTTTGGGATAAATATGTGTTCTTTTGACTGTTGAAGATCATGATTGATAAGGATAAATCTTTTATGTTCTTAAAATCATTAGACTAAAATTATATGGTTATCAAGAATTCATTTTCACTTTGAAAAGATGAGCTACAATCTGGTTTTAAGAGTTGTAGACTTAATTCTTCTTCTGACTCATCCTTGGATCAATTTCAGTGATCCAAGGAATGTTTCAAATATTCTTCATAGACTGAATGGTAAAATTGACATTCAGTAGTTTGAGAGATGTAAAATACTGAACCTTGTTTGTTACAAATTCTTTGATATTATTTGAACATGTTTCCATTCAGTTGTATGTTTGTGCTCGGGTATTTGGTGATTAATCTTTGTCGGACTATAAGGACTTAAGAAAAATTCAATTCATAGAGGATGAATACGGAGTCCTAAAACCTAAGAATTATCCTAACAGTAACCTAAGCTAGGTAAGAACATCTATGTTCTAAGCTATGTTTACTTATTGGAATTTTGTTCTAACCTAAGCCTCTTATTCTAATTTGTGGGATTGGCATCCTAACCTAAGCATTGTGCTAAAGGAATAAGGGAAAGGATTACTAAAGTATACTAGGTTACTTTTAGCTATTACCTAATACTAAAGGGTTATGAATTGAACCTAACCTAAGGTGGGAATTCTAATGGAAAATGTTTTAAGACCTATGTTGGTAATTGTTAAACTAACCTAAGTTCTATTTGAATCTATCCTAAACTATTAAGGGAACCTAAGGGGTCACATGTCACAAGGGCGATGGTTCCAATGGAATTTAAATGAGGTGAAGGGGTTTAAATGAAGGAAGTACTGCCAAATTTGGCAGGGGCTAGTAGACTTGGTAGAGGCTTACGTGGAATCTCCACTAAAAGATGGAATTGTATTTTTGTGTTGAATTGGCATTCACCAGATTTAGGAGGCGGTGGCAAGGAAAGATAAGCGGGAATTTTGGAATGAATGGCATTTTTGGCATTTATGAGCCTCGGTCTTTGTGTGTAAACCATCTTGGAAACTTAGGAGGTGGGTTTGTAGGAGGTCATTTGGTTTTGCATGCATGGTGTATTTTTCTCTGCATGGAGCTAACTAGTTCTTCGAACCAGCAGTTTGACCTTCACTTCAAAGCTATTTTTGGTTTCTTTGGCCTATTTTTTATCAAAGGAAAATATATGAGGCATAGGAGGAAAAGAAGTTTGATTGTTGATCTTTCATGGAGGAGAAAAAGAGTTGGAAGCTCAACTGGAAGTATCCTTTGATTTGGTGGAAGCACTATCAGGCATGATAGGCTCTAACTATTAAAATTCTTTGTGTTCTTCTAAATGATTCATTAGAACAACTTTTCTCTCATGAGATTCATGTTTTCATACCTGTCTAGTTATTTTTGTTTTCTGGTTTTGGTGAATCTTTGTGCTGTTTGATTTGTATCCATGGAAAAAATAGTGATGTTTGGAAACTACCTTTTTGTGTAAGTTTTATGACCTACATGCAAGTGAAAATGGTATTATAAACTTGTTCTGTATCTCTGTTTTTCTCTCTAGATATTGTATTCGAAGTTAATGTTCTTTGAACTATTTGTCATGACAATATAAGGATATGAGCTTAGGGAAACTTGAGTTCTGTTTGATTTTGCTTCTAGGTTACGAATTTGGAGGTAGACTTGTGTTGGTACTTTGTGTTTTGATTTAATTTGTGTTGGAGCTTCGTTTTGATCGGAACCAGTGTTGGAAAACTTATGCAATGCTAAAATATTGTTGGGAGTTCGTATTTTGGCACTGTTTTCACATTATCTTTCTTATGAAGTTCGAACATTTGTGCGTGAAGCTTGGGTTTGACACTGAACTCTGATTTAACACTTGAGTGTTATGAGTTTATATTTGGGTTGATATATTCAATTCTGTTCAGAATTTTTGTATTGGGTTATTCTTTTGTAAAGATTTAGCTTATAACTCTTTATTTTTAGCAACTCACTCACTAAGAGACTGGGTGAAAGCTTGTTTGGGTTGTTTGAAATCTCTTTGAGATTTGGAACTGGAAATGTCTTGCCTAAAGGAATGTTGAACTTCTATTTATTACTATATCGACTTCTTGAGATGGTATTGGCATGGGGATAGAAGGAAGTGTTCTTTCCCCACTGTTTGGAGGAAACCCGCATTTTAGGTTGATTGTAATGTTTTGAACCAGGTCACCTCTATCACAATTTTATGGTTGTGAAGTTTTGTTTTAAATTTCCATTTCTTTTGCATTGGAATGGATTGGGTTATTAACCTTGGACACTGAAACTATTCAGGAAGGATACTTTCTCCGTTCTACTGTTTGTGCTTAGTTCTTTGAATCACGAACTGTTACTTTTTGTAATAATTGGTGAAGCCTTTGTGAGTCTTCAGTTTTGGGTTCATGGGTAATTCTGAACTTGATATGTTACTATTTTGGGATGTCATTCTCGACTGATACAGTGATTGAGTCTTTGACTTCTTTTTAAGAAAGAAAATATATGTATATATACGTATTCTTTTGAGACCAGTATATGGTTCGGGTCTATAGTATGCTTTCATCCTGAATTGGTTTGAAACTAGAACTTCTTGTTCAGTTGAACGAAATGATTTATCATTGGTTCTTTTCTTATTTGAGTTACCATTCCTCTATTCTTGGATAAGCTCACTATTTGAACTTCTTTGTACTCGATTCTCTTTCGAGATGGTGATTTATTTTGACCTGTTGGTCTACCCTGTTTGAATCATTGATGAAATAATGTAGAGAACTAGTAGCCAAGAGGGTTCTATTGATAAGTAAATTTATACTTATGGGTTCGACTATTGTTGACTAGTCTTGCCTAGTTTATATGGATAGGAGTAGGTTTGTCTCTTGTACTCTTTATCTTTTGTGAAGAACTTGAGTAGAGATTAACTCCTCTTCGGGATACTTTGTTTGTGAACTTTTATTTCTGATCTTTGATGGATAACTTCTAACATGAAGAGTTGGAATTGGAATGGCAATTGGATTGTTCTAATTTTTCCTTACCTTCTTGTATTGTTATGGAATTATATTTTGATGTATATTCTAATGTTGAATGTGCAAGATTGTTACCTAGAAAGGAACAGGTAATTCATGTATGAACCTGGTCTGTCTTTCAAATGTAATAAGTTGGGTATGGTACGCATTGGTTCTTTTTATTCTTACTTATGATTTAGATGAATCATCCTAGAATGAACCATGATGTATTCATTTATTTTGTCTCTTAGAAAAGATAAATGTGGTATTCTATTAGGATAGAATTATGAGACAATGGGATGACAAGATTTATTGTTTGTTACAATCCATTGATAGGATTAATAGAACTTTAAGATCTTAGGCAAATATTGTTTATTATATTATGCTCTTCTCTTTAAAGTGGATCTAGATTTATTAATGTACTTCCTTTCTATTTGTTATCACTTATGCTGATTGTATGATGTTTTTATTATCTCATTAAAGTAGTGTTTCTTTAATGAAACAATTAGTGGAATGCACTTTGTTTTAATGCTTAGTTCTTATCATACTCAGTTCATTGAACTGACCCGTGCTAGCTATTTTTGCATATGGACGACTTAAGTGGTAAAAGAAGGAAAAAACTTATATGATGCATTGGATGATATATGTATAATTCTTAGTAAAGAATTATGATTCATTCTTTATTGTATTGTAAAAGAAAAGTAGTATACTTTATAGAATGAGGGTTGTTGTTATGCAGTTGCCTAAAGTGCAAAGTCTTGTAAATTTTATAAGTTGTAATGATGAATTGCGAGTTGTGATTTATTCACATTGGTTGTGTAAATTATCTCGTACTTTTATAAAGAAGATGAAAGTTCCATCTTGTTGGTATTCTTTATATTATGTTATGCTTATCTTGTTATCTTTGATAAGATGGATAATGGGAATTAGTTCAATTTCCTTATAATGGAGTAACTAGTTGAGTTGCATAATACGATGTGTTTTATCTAAATAATTTAACATAGTAATGTGTTGCGTAATAAACATGAAGTAAGAACTATGGATATTGGGAATAATATACCCTAATACTTAATCATTTAGAGGAAGAATCTTTCTCTCTCTCAATTGAATATAAACCTAAAAGGTTTGGAGATATGATTACTAATTATTAGACTTCATTTTGTATGAAGTCTACTTTAATTGGATATATGCGGTTGTTAAACCTTCCTGAAAGTTAAAGTACATTTTAATGAAACTTATGATATCATTGTCTTGTTTTGGTTAACTGTTGGTTACACCATGAAAACAAACATTAAAAGCAACCATAAGTTTAACGAAGTTCTTTAATACTCGATTGATACAAGTATACAATAAGAACTTATGGAGTGTTGGATTAGGGTTTAGCAGGATTGTTGTAATCAAGACATAATCCAAATTAACAATGTAATAACAATCTCCTTGGGGTATGTACATCTCGATGAGGTAGTTTCGTAGGATGTTGGCACATGCCAACTGCGGGGGTTGTACTTTACTGTTGGTATCCAGATTTAATCTCCTTCACAACTTGAACAACATCATGAACTTACACAAGACACTCAAGGATAGATAGATGGTTTGTATGTCATTTGTAGCTGGGGAGAACACCTATCTACTTGTTTGCATTCAAGATTTGAGGGAGTGGATAACACCTTCAAAAGGGTTTTGATCTAACCCTCACTATTTTAGGTTGTGCCTATCAACCAAGGCAAGAGAACCTATATTGCAGCCCTTATATGGTAAAGGAGATGGAGATATCCTTGTGTTTTGCATATGGTATGGAAGAGGCCTTGTGAAAACATGATCAAGCATCCATTATCCAAACTCAAAAGATTTGTCACTACTAAATGATGGAAATGTTCTCAAAACAAAGCTAGGGCTGCTAAAGACATGATAAAACCCTGATATGCTTTGTGCATTTTTATGGAAGGATTGTATTCTTTTGTTGACACATAATGCGATGCAGGGGTAGCATTGGTAGAATGAGTTAGTCTAAATGATTTTTTTGGGGGAGATTTTTAGACAAGACTAGTTGGGAATTACCAACTTCTTTGAGAACCTTTGCAGGAAATTTGCAATATCTACACAACAAGAATGCTTCCAGGGGTTTTAAATGCTCCTTCAACCAGGATATGTGCATAGATGGAGGCCCATATCTGCACTCTTCCACACAACCTTTGATAACCTGCCACAAAAAGATTGAAGAAAAATACCAACAAAGTATCTAGGAATCCCTATTTAATCATGACCTAAGGTGCACCCAAAGGTTTACAAACAGTCTCATTATTCAAGGATAGTAAAATGATTTTAAATCTGTTTATCTTCTATCAGATGAAATCTCTTCTGAATATAAGATTGCAAATGCCATTAAACCATCAACAAGAAATGAGACCCTGTATGATCAAAGATATCCTAAACACAAGATTGCAACATGAGCAAGAAACACAAATTGAAAACATTCTGAGACATAAGTATATGCAAATTTTGCCAAGAGATAACACCACATAATCCAAAATCTGATCAAATACATCAGCAGGGGAATGCTATAAGAACAATCTCAGATCCTGTTGATGGCTTTACAACTGAAACCAACTCAACATGATGAAATCTGATACAAAATGGAATTAAAAATGACTCTCAGGTGGTTTTCTCCAAAGAAATGGATTTCTTCCAACTTTTTGCTTGAAAATTCTGAGTCTTTTTCTCTCTTGTCTCCCTCTCTTACAAAATTCTTCAAAAATATCTTTTATACCTCATGCCATCTTGGATCCTTGCTTCCCAAGCAAAGAATATGCTTAGGGATCAAATTTGTTACAAGAAATCTTATCCATTTCATGAAAATGACATTAAACGTAAAATAGCTCATAAAATGCCAAGGATGCATAAATAGTTTAAAATATTGCATGAATTCAGATCCTTATCCATCCCAGGGTCATGTTTTTGGCATTCAAACATGCCAGCATGCATTTGTAATCATTTCTCACCTTTTACTTCATCATTTTTCACCTCTGCAACTTTAATTTTTCACCTTTCACATTTTTACACGGGCCTGAATAAAAATTTCATCAAAAACACCATAGGGCACCAAATTAGCTCATAAAAATGATTCCATTGCACTCAAAAGGCTGAGGGGATGCGAAATCATATAAAATTTCATGCATTTTGATGAAGAAATGTGATTTCCAAGCTCCTTGGAGCTCCCATGGCGTCCCAAAAACGAAATTACACAGTGACCATTGATTTTAGTCAACCTTTAATGCCAGCCCTCCACGTGGAGGATGAGATTCATGAATTTTCCCATTTTTGCCTTTGGATAAGGTGGACACATGTCCAAAAACCATTGGCGTGGGCCCCTTCCCTTTAAAATTTACATTTGTAACCTTTTTATGCCTTTGGAAAATTTTGAAAATTTTCCCCGCTTCCCCCTGACCCGCCACGTGTCCCTAGGTGGGCCCCACAAAAACCGTGGGCCAATTTGATAGATTTTGCCACTTTTTTGAGAAAAGGAAAATTTTCTCAAAATGCTCCGTGGGCCCGAACACCCGCTCGCTTCCTTGCCACGTGGCACTCTCCCATTCACTACGAGCTATGCCTCCAATGTTGCCTTCAAACCTCCATGCAAGCATCAAAACACCTTGTGGGCCCATGCTCCTCTTTTTGACCCTTTGAAAATGCCACGTGTTGCCCCCTGATTGGTTGTGGGGGCACACGTCCAATTTTTTCCTGTTAGGGCTGCAGACAACTTTTGACTTTGAAAACCTTTGCCAAAATTTGTAAAATTTTCAATATTTCCTCCATGCTCCAAACTTTCGCCTCTTCCTAGACATGTGTCTTCCTCCAATTGGTCGTGGGCTCTCGGAAAATATTTAACTTTAACATTTTGAGGTTAAAAACTTCAAAATCTTCAAATCCCCCGCCCTCCCATGTTGACTCATCTAGACACGTGTCCACCTGCTATTGGGTGAGGGCTTTCGGGCCAAATTTTTACCTTAGCATCTCGAGGCAAAAATAGTAAAATTTTCCAAGTCCTTCCACCACCTACATGCCCTCTGAGCCACGTGTTTGCTTCCCATTTGTTGTGGGCCTTCAAGCAAAAATTTAACTTAGAAAATTTTACAAAATGAAAGAAAATTTCTAAGGCAAGCCCACCCCTTCCGATCCTCCAACCAATCAAAATGTGCCATGTAGGCACTTTACTGTAGCAATGCGGGGCCATGAGACAAAATTTTCCTTTTGCCAAAAGTCAAAAAGTGACAAGTTAAGACATTTCCCGCACATCCTCGGCCAATAGGAACCTGCCACATTAGCAATAACATGCAAAGATGAATTTGATGGGAAAATGACACCCGTATGCCCGTCAAAATGTAAAAAATACCAAGGTTGCCCTAGAAATCAAATTTTTCACAAGGAATGTAGATTTCTCGGTTTTAAATCAAGTGAAACATGATTTTACATTAATTTCAACCAGGGATTGGGATTTCACTTGCACATAAATGGAATTCATCAAATCCAAGTTTCTTACACGTTTTGACAAAGGAAAAATGACACAGCCCATGGGAAAGAAGAAATTAGGGCACAGAAGGGGGGGAACTTGGAAATTTGTTCAAATATAGGGAAAAACAACAACATCAAGGGCATTTCGAAGGCATTCCACTAGAAAAAATGAATTGCAGATCATCAGCTTGACAAATAAAACATTTTCTAAGCAAAATGGGCATGAAAAATTAGGGCAAGGTAGGCAAACCTAGAATTTACACCAACATTGGCTCCTGCTTGGGGATGGGCACTCCCAGTGAGTGCCACAAGATCACAACATAGACCAAGTGCCAGAAATCCATTGGGTAAGGAGTCAAAACACAAAGATAACCCAAAAACTAGAATTACCAACAAAAAGGATCGAGAAAACCACACCAAAAATGGTTGCCAAGGACAAAAGGGAAAACCACGAGCCAACAACAACAAAAAAAAAAAGCAAAAACAAGGACTATACAAAATGTACAACTTGTGCATACCTCATATGGGGATTTAATCTAAGAAGTGTTTTAAATGTCTGCCATTAACAGGCAGCTCCAGCAAATCCCCATCTAGATCCTTGAGAAAAAATGTATTTTCTCCAATCCTGATATCAATGGCATAAGGGCCCATCCATAGAGCATCAAACTTTCCATGCTTGCCCTTGTCTTCATGCCTACTATCCCACAGAAAAAACAAGATCTCCAACATTGAAGGCTCTAGGAGTGACCTTCTTATCAAACAACCTCTTCAATTTCTCTCTAAATCTGATATGCCTTTGATGAGAATCTCTTCTCTCTTCATCCAACTCAATGATCTGATTGATTCTTGATTCATACGGGCCATGTTCTTGATCTTCCAACTATTGGGAAAACTGAAAAGTGGATAATTGCAGGTGTAAGGGCAGCAAATCCTGAGTTCCATACACCAATTCAAATGGGCTCTTACCAGTTTCTCTTTTAGGAGTTATTCTATCAGCCCAAACTACAAATTTCAATTGCTCTCCCCACTTCTTCTTGTTGATTTCCAAGGTCCTTCTAATGATCTTGAGAAAGTTCTTGTTACTTGACTCAGCTTGTCCATTCCCTTGTGGATTGTAGTTTGAAGCATAAGTTAGATTTATCACATATTCATGGCATTATCGATACAATCTTAACTGGGACTCAAAATCTGCATATGATATGATTCAACAAGAAATCCATTACCACTTGGTGTGTTGCCTTTCTAGATGGAATTGCTTCAACCCACTTTGTGAAGTAGTCAGTAGCTACAAGGATCCATTTATGACCAGCACTAGAAGGATCTGAAATCTCACCAATGAAGTCCATTCCCCATTGTTTGAAAGGAGCTTCAATTGATACAGGGCTGAGGAAGGAAGGGAGCCCAAGCTTTCGATCTTCTAGAGAAACGTTGGCAACTATCACACTTTCTAACCAGTTGGGTTGCATCTTTAAAAAGAGTAGGCCACCAATAACCAACTCTTAAAATCTTATGTGTTGTCACTTTCCTAGCAAAATTTCCTCCACAAACTCCCCCATGGAAGTCAACAATCAACTTGGGAGCTTCATCTTCAGTTATGCATTTCAAGAGGACACCTTCAGGGTTCTTCCAAGCCAGCCCAAGGTTTGTTATGATATATTTTGAGAAGCCAGCTTGAGGGCTCTTTTCTGATTTTTATTTAAATGACTAGGACAGCATAGGTGTTTGAGGTAGAAGATTACATCCTTGTACCATTCGAACTCATCAATCTCTCAAGAAGATCTTCCCTTTCTTCCTCTAGCTGATTCACTTCTACATTTTGCAAATTACTCTCAGCCATGAGCTTGGCAAGACCCAAACCTCTTACTAGCTTTGTTGTTTGGATATCCATATCATATTCTTGTAATTTTTTGACCCATCTACATCTCTTGCTTGATATCTCCATGTCTGATAAGATGTCTTTAACCATGGTGTGGGGAACATAAGCAACAACCTTTGAACTCAAAATGTAGGGCCTAAAATCTTTGTTGCTTTTACCAATGCAAACGCTTGTTTTTCCATGATTGTGTACTTGAGCTCACTTGCTTGTAAATCCTTGCTAAAGAAAGCAATAGGCCTCTCAGCTCCATTCTCATCCTTTTGTAACAAAACTGAAGCAATAGTGAATTTAGAGGCAAAAGAAAAGATTTGGAAAGGCCTCTTATAGTTTGGAGCTGCCAAAATAGGTGCATGCTTAAGTGCATCCTTTATTCCTTCAAAAGCTTGAATGGCAGCCTCCTCCCACTTGATAACTTGATCCTTTTTTAGCATGCTTGTGATTGGAAGAGTTAGCTCAGAAAAATTGGAAACAAACCTTCTAATGAAATTGATTTGGCCAAAGAAAGATTGGATACCTTTCTTGGTTCTTGGGATAGGCACCTTGCTGATTGCTTCTACTCTCTCAGGGTCTATCATAACACCTTCTTTAGACACAATATGTCCCAAAAACTTGGCCTTTTTCACGCCAAAATGACACTTCTTCAGATTAAGAGAAATGCCATACTCTCTACATCTGATCAACATTTTCTCTAGGTGTTGCAAATGGTCTCTCGCTGCCTCGAAAAAATAGTCACATCATCTTGGTAGACTACAATAAACTCATTGATATAACTAGCAAATGCAACATCCATTGCCCTTTGAAAAGTAGCACCAGCATTCATCAATCCAAAAGGCATCCTTACAAAAACATAAGTCCCCCAAGGAGTAGTGAAGGTTGTCTTAAGTCTTTCTGATTCTTTGACAACTACTTGATTGTATCCGGAGAAACCATCCAAAGTAGAAAGCATTTCTGACCCTGTCACAAGCTACAACATATTCTCCATGTTTGGTAAGGGGTAATTGTCCTTCATAGATGCTTTTTTAGATTCCTAAAATCCACACAAAGTCTGATATCACCATTCTTATTTCTAACTAGCACAAGGTTTGCCACCCAAGATGAGTATCTAGTAGGTTGAATGATACCACCATCTCTCAATTTCTTCAACTCTTCTTGCATCTTCATAGAAATAAGTGGATTAATAGGCCTTTGTCTTTGTCTGAATGGCTTAGTCTTGGCCTCAAGAGGGATCTCATGTTGGAACAAGTCTTCCCTATATGCCTTTAGCTCTGAATAGGACCAAGCAAGGCAATCTTGATATTTCTTTAAAAGTTGGGCATAGGATTGTTTTTCTTCTTTTCTTAAATTACTACCCAACCAAATCTTCCTTGGTTTATCCCTGGTTCCCAAGTTGTGCTCTTTCACATCCCTTGAAGTAGACATCTTTCTATTTATGATGCAATCAGCATTGTTAAAATTTGCCTCAAGTGCAATAAGACCTTTAGGAATGGTATTTGTTTTTAATTGGATAATATCCTTGTCAAATAAAGTTTCTCTCCCTTCATTCATGCATACCATTGGCTCCCAATCAATGTTCTGACCAGCAAACTCACCTTGGCATTGTAAGAATCTCAATACTTGGGCATCATTATCAAAAATCTACCAATGTTTCACATTATCCGGACAAGTTGGCCTTGTTAGCACTTCAATGTTATATTCACAAAAGGGTGAAATGGTGCAATTGTCAAATCTAGAGCCAAGTACAGCCAACTTATCAACAGCATAGCATTAAGACTTCTATCATGGTAAATAATGTTAAAGGAATCAAACATTTCAATCAAGTCCCATAAAGCATGCTTATATTGTTTCATACGCTAATTTTTTTGTAGCATACAGTTTTCTTATTTGTTTGACAACCAGCTCTGAGTCTCCTTTGGCAACAATGTCCTTTACTCCATACTTCCATGCAATTCTTAACCCCAACAACAATGCTTCATATTCAGCAACATTGTTAGTGCATTCAAAGTTAAGTTTGAAGGAAAAAGGAAACTCTTCCAAACTAGGAGAAAGAAAAACTACACCAGCACCATTTCCAACTTTGGAGCAAGCTCCATCAAATAGCAAGGTCCAAGGAGAACCTATCATATCAAGGCATTCTGATTTATCCATCTTGTTCTCTTTTCCATCAGCAAAACCAATGAAGTTTTCAACATCCACATCAGCAAACAACACTTCATAAGAAGCATTGTTGGGATCTTCAATCAAGTGCAACATCTTCTTTTCACCATAGAGTTTGACAAGGCTGCCCTCAATGGGAATGGTGGAAAAATACATGTCCATTTGAACACTACCACCAACACTTGCAGCCCATTTTCTTGACAAAAGCATACCCCATTTGGTAGGGCAATCAACAATTACAACATCAAGTTTTAAATTCTTACCCGGATATGTTGCAAGTTGCACTACTAAACCCTTCACACAACCAACAACCAGCACTTCCCTTGAATCCATGGCTGTACATTTCCCATATGCTGTTGTCACTTTGATATCCAACTCATTCATGACTTCTAGAGGCATGACATTACATGATGCACCGAATCAAACATGCAATTGTGAAGTAACCTATCTTTTATGAGAAAAGTTGTGAAAAATGGATCAACATTCAATTGGGAATCAACCAAGGATGTCCCCAAATATACTTCAAGTGCCTCTCCAAGATCTTCCATTGGTGGTGGTGTTTCAAGGCCAACAATGTTTTGAAGAGGAGTCTCAACAACATTTACATTTCTGCTTGGGGTAATCTTTTCTTCTTTCAATCCCAAGTACTCGAATGCTCTCTTCTTATGCTCAGGTATTCTAAGAAACTCGATGATGGGAACACTCACTTTAATTTGGCTCAATACTTGGGCAATATCATATGGAACACTCTTTGGTAAAACAGCATTGGAAGGGAAACAAGAAGGTTCATCAGATGGAGAAGTATTCTTGGCAACCTGGGCATGAAGAGGACTGATATTTTTACATGGGACAGCAGGGTTCTTGGAAATTGTTTCTTTTCTAGGATTGTCTTTGGGAATGCTTGTGAGCAAGGGTGTCTTTGGCTTGGCTTGAGGACCAGCTCCTCTAACAACTTTACTTCTAGTATTATACTCTTTCTCTTGACCAACCACAGCATTCATTAACAATTGTCTATCTTCCTCCGAAGGGATGCCACCATCATACTTTTTGATCATCAAAGCCCTTAGATATTCAAATTCATTATTAGGAATTTCAAAGGCTTGAACAACATCAACCTCATGAGTTTGAGAGAAGGAAAGAATTGGTACCCGCTCTATGCAATCCCAAAAGGTTGCAACAGTTCTTGCACTTATCACATCTGTTGATGTTGCTGCTTGTTGTGAGCTTGAAGGGCTGCCCATCATACAAATGTCATCATCTATGTTTTATCCTCATTATCATCTTCAATAACTTTCTGGTCCATTTCACATGGAGGATGAGGAAGAAAACATCTATCACACCAATCCATATCATCAATTTCTTGAACAGCAACAACCCTTACAGTTAGAGGGTCAGGCACCACTCTATTTTCACGTGCTTGGGGTTTTCTATTTATAGATCCAACAAGCCCTTTACCTTATCATCTTGTCTCTAATCACCCCTAGGATGATTGTCAAACCTATCATGGTTTTGAGTTCTTTTCTATCCTTGTGAACTTTGCCCAATTCCTTTCTCAGCCCAAGCTAATTTGTAAGAAATTTCTTTGTGGCCCCTCACAAAGTCTTGACAACATCTTATAAATCAGCACCCTTTCTAGCTTGAGGATTCTTAGGGTTTATCAACTTCACACCATCCCTCTTAAGTGTTTTACCAATAGCTTTAATATTATTTTCAATTTGAAGTGCCATGGTGAAAGCTTGCCTCAAGTTTGTAGGATTTTTTTCTCTCAAGTAATAGGCTGCCTTTTTATCAAATGCATATGCATATTTGATCAAGCAAGATTCATCACAAGGCCTCAAAATGACAGCAACCTTCTCAATGTTTTATTAAATCTTGTATTGAAGTCATGGACTATCTCATTCGGGTTCTTCTTGATATTTTCAAATTCAAACAAAAGAAATATAGGATCAATCTTGTCACCATATTACAACCTAAATGCATTTTTCATCTCATTCCATAAATCAATAGAGTTATCAGGTAGAGCCTTGTACCAATCCCTAGCATCTTCTTCAAGTGTATGGATAAACAACTTGATATACACATCCTCAAATTCTATCTCAAAATCTTCCATCATATTATCAAACAGTTTGAGATGCTGATCACCGGTAATGGCATTGTTACCTTGGAATTTTGGTAACCTATTTCTCACATCTTATGGGACAGCATTTGGATAACCATCCATTCCTCCAAAATTTATAGGACCAAAGGTGTTAACAACAAATGGAGGTCTAGGCTGAGCCATATTGTTTGGTGGGGGTGATCTTGGAGGTGAAACAAGCTGGTGAGGAGTAGTAATGGGTCTGATTGGAATAGATGAGTGATCTTTAAAATGACAACCCCCAAAGGCTCTTTCTCTTGATAAACTTTAGCAAACTTAGAAACCACAGGAGTAGATTTAGGAGCAAGTTTTTTAAATACACAAGAAGGTCCCTCACCTAATGGAGAATGCAAATCAGCAAGAAAATTGTCTGAATCAAATCTACTTGAAAAATAATTATAATCTTCAATAACAGGCTGCTCTCCTTCAAATTCAACTATGGGGATCTCTTTCATTGCAAAAAAATCACCAACCACTTTCCACACTCTTCTTCCTTCTAGTTCTGAGCTTCTTGATTTGGTGAGAAACTTCTTAGAAGATTCCTTAATGAAGAGGGATCTCCTTCCCTCCAGCTTGATAGATTTAAACAACAAGTTACAAATGACAGAGATGTCTAAGACAACTGGTATTTCAAGATCCCAACAAAGATGGATTCACCACTAAGGGATTTCCACCTTAGTTGTACAAGAAAGCACTAAAGTATTTTGTCAAATGTATGTTACTACTAAAAACTTTGCAAGGTTTTACAAATCAGATCTTCTTCTTCTTATATCCACTAAACACAATGCATCCAAAATATATAAACTACTGGTAAATGAGAAGAGCAGGCTGAGCTTGAAATCTTTTTTACCCAAAACATGTAGATCTAAAGTATGAAATGATATCTCAAGAATGTAACAGCTCAAATACTTGATCACACAAATTCTCAAACCTTTCAAACACTTCAAAACCACCAAGAAATTCAAATAACTCCTGGAAATGGTGCCACTCAGGTGTTGGTATCCAGATTTAATCTCCTTCACAACTTGAACAACATCATGAACTTGCACAAGACACTCAAGGATAGATAGATGGTTTGTATGTCATTTGTAGCTAGGGAGCACACCTATCTGCTTGTTTGCATTCAATATTTGAGGGAGTGGATAGCACCTTCAAAAGGGTTTTGATCTAACCCTCACTGTTTTAGGTTGTGCCTATCAACCAAGGCAAGAGAACCTATATTGTAGCCATTATATGGTAAATGAGATGGAGATATCCTTGTGTTTTGCATATGGTATGGAAGAGGCCTTGTGAAAACATGATCAAGCATCCATTATCCAAACTCAAAGGAGTTGTCACTACTAAATGATGGAAATGTTCTCAAAACAAAGCTAGGGTTGTTAAAGACATGATAAAACCTTGATATGCTTTGTGCATTTTTGTGGAAGGATTATATTCTTTTGTTGACACAAAATGCAATGCAGGGGTAGTATTGGTAGGATGAGTTAGTCTGAATGAATTTTTTTGTGGGGAGATGTTTAGACAAGACTAGCTAGGAATTACCAACTTCTTTGAGAACCTTTACAGAAATTTGTAATATCTACACAACAAGAATGCTTCCAGGGGTTTTAAATGCTCCTTCAACTAGGATATGTGCACAAGATGGAGGCCCAGATCTGCACTCTTCCACACAACCTTTGATAACCTGCCACAAAATATTGAAGCAAAATACCAACAAAGTATCCAAGAATCCCTATTTAATCATGACCTAAGGTGCACCCAAAGGTTTACAAACAATCTCATTATTCAAGGATAGTAAAATGATTTTAAATTTGTTTATCTTCTATCAGATGAAAGCTCTTCTAAATATAAGATTGCAAATGCCATTAAACCATCAACAAAAATGAGACCTGTATGATTGTTGTTGCAAATCAGCAAAGCACCCACGGATGTAAATCAAGGTTCTGAATTGATATTTTAGGCATCCAGTGTGATTGCACAACATGGAAACCTCTCTCCAAGTGTGGGACTTGTGAAAATGAGAGAGGAATCTCCAGATTAGAGGCTGGTTCCTCAAACTCCTCTGATTTAGATCTATATTTTGCACAACTACAGAGGTTCAGATCCTAATCCTACTCTAAATTGCAAGGGGACAGGGATAGAAATGCAAAAATTGAAACTAACTAATGATGGTGATGCACCAAAGG
The DNA here is from genome assembly GCA_018340775.1 of Taxus wallichiana var. yunnanensis. NCBI lineage: Eukaryota > Viridiplantae > Streptophyta > Pinopsida > Cupressales > Taxaceae > Taxus > Taxus wallichiana. The sequence goes on along the minus strand of CM031236.1, from coordinate 221,106,281 downwards.
AGTGGTGAAACATTTTTTGCCATGTAAATAGACACAAATTCATGAAATGCAACAAGGGAAAACATACACAAGCTGATAGATGCAATTAGGGGTCTTAAAATGAAGTAAAACAATACAAACAGAGGACTGAAAGCATTCACAGAGTTTGCACTGTCATTTCCATGTAAAATCTCTTGCATTCCACCCTCAAAGAGGTATAAACCTACTACAATACTTGAAAAAGGTCTGATTCTTACAACAATCACTTCTGGAGGTGAAAGAAGAAGTTTTCTATGCCAAAAAGTGTTCAACCATGAAGAAATGAGCCAAATCTGGCTTTTACAGTACATGGGTCGAGCCCAGGAGAGAGAAAACATGAAAAACACATGGGAGCCATCCCTCATTGAATGAAACTACATTAAAATAGCATGGAGGTCCTTACAAACCCATGCTCTGACATTTTTGACCATGCTGGAGAAGAATGCGACCCATTTCACATTAAAATTGGTTGTTGAAACGTCAGTTCTGTCCATGGGCGCATACCAGAAGAGTTTTTGATTTTCTCCCTCTAAAATAAACCAAAATTCAAAATTGACCATGGAATCTTATAGATAATTTCACCAGCTTTCCATTGATATAAAGAACACAAAATCTAAGCTCTGGATCAAAAGTTATGGCGATTTGAAGTTTTAGGGCAAAAACAGGCCAAAATCGGATCGGCGGGCAAAAAGTTTGAATTTTTACCCGTTTGGTCTTTGGAACATTTTTCAAATTTTCCCCGCTCCACCACTCTCAGGTGCCACATGGCACATTTTGATTGGGCATGGGCCCTTCCTGACCATTTTTTCCTTCGGGTCGCTTGGTGTTTTTCGCCCTTGGACACGTGACAGCTCCTGATTGGCTGCGGGCCTTCTAGGGGAAAATTTCCCACCAAAACTCCGCTGAGCCATAACTTGAAAAATACGTGGAGTTAGGAGGAAAACTTTACCTTTCTGGAAAGCTGAGAAAGAGCTCTATCTAATGGTGCCATTTCTAGAAGGTTTTGAGTGCCTAGAAAACAAAATATTCTGACTGAGGCACAAGAGAAGGAAAGATGTAAAGGAGTTAGCCACAAAATGAGCAGGGGGCACATTTGGGATAACAATTTTGGTGACTCAGAGGGGTCATCTGCCTGCTAGATGAAAATACCAGTTTCCTGAAGTAGTCCATTGGGCATGGAGTCATCAAATTTTCTGTTTGAACCCCAACTGACTTAGAATGTTGCAAGGAGGAAGATGGAATATCACCTGATGGAAGCAAGGACTGCAAAACATCTCCAGGGACAGCAAGCTATGCCAAAGCACTTAGGGAAAGCAAAACTAACCTACAACAAAACAATGTGCACAAGCACTTGAAGGAATGGAAACCTAAGCTAATATTTACAAGGTGGAGAATTTCCCTTTAGAAGCAATGCTTTAGATAGATTCCATTGACTGGAATCTGCAGTTCTTCACCATCCAATGAAGCCAATTGGAAGGCATTGTTGTTCTTGCACTTCGTGACCATGTATGGGCCACTCCAAATGGCATCAAATTTTGAATGCCTTCCCGTTTTTCTCTATCTGCATCCCATTTTAACACTAGATCTCCAACTTGGAAAGATCTACTCTTGGCCTTCCTATCAAAGGTCTTCTTGATCAAAGCTTGATCCTTCTCCATTGCTTGGGATGCCTGATCTCTGATCTCTTGGAGCTCCATCAACTCTGCATATCTCACCTCCATGGGCCCAAACTCTAGCAACTCTAACTGCTTCATGAGTTCCAATGTTGGCAACTCAAGTGACATGGGCAAGATTGCCTCTCTTCCATAAACAAGCCTTGAATGGAGAGTTACTTGTGGATCTCTTGGGAGTTATCCTATCAGCCCATAAGGCTGATTTCAGTTTGGTATGCCAAGACCTCTGATTCTCATCAAGAGTCCTCCTAATGATCCTCAACAAGTTCTTGTTTGTAGACTCGGCTTGGCCATTACCTTGAGGGTAATAGTTTGATGAAGTGCTTAGGTAGATCCCATTCTTGACAGCCCACTCAGTCACCTTGGATCCAATGAATGCCAATGCATTATCTGAGATTATTGTAGCAGGTATACCAAATCTGGTTGCTATCCCCTCATAAAAGTCTAAGATGCTGGACTCATTTGCCTCTTTGAGTGCTACTGCTTCAGTCCACTTGGTGAAGTAGTCCGTGGCTGTCAAAATCCATTTGTGCCCTTGACTTGAATTGGGATTAATGACTCCAATGAAGTCCAAACCCCATTGCATGAATGGCTGGTCAACTGAGATTGGATGCAATGGAAGGGCAGCAAGTCTCTCTTTTCCTGTGAAGAATGCACAATTCTTACACCTCTTGATCCATGCATAGCAATCACTGAAAATTTTAGGCCAATAATAACCAGCCTTCATGATTTTTAGAGCTGTCACTCTTGGTGCAAAATGACCACCAGCTGGTCCACCATGGAACTCTTCCAATACCCTCTGAATCTGATTTGTGCTAATGCATCTCAGCAGCACTCCATTCACATCTTTCTTGAACAAAACTCCATCAACAATGGCATATGGGATAGCCTGCAATCTGAAGTGTCTTCTTTGGGTCTTGTTCATCTCCAGAGGGCATAGGCCTGTGCTTAGGAAGTGCATTATACCTTGGGTCCAGCAAGGAGTGGGGGCAGCATTGTTTTCTTCTTGAGTGCCACATGGCTCATGGCTGTCTTGAACTGTCAAAACAGCCTCTCCTTCATTGCATGCTTCTTTTTGCTTCCCCAAAACCAGCTGCTCACACAATCCTTTTCCTCTTACCAGCTTGGTGATTTTGATCTCAATGTCATACTCCATGACATGGGTGATCCAACCTGCCCTTTTCTCATTCAAATCTTTGTTGAGGAGGAAGTCCTTAACCCCAGCATGTGAGACCAGCAACTGGACCTTGTTGTTTGAGACTAAATGCTTGAATTTCTTCAAGCTTCTGATTACTGCCAGCACATGCTTCTCAATAAAAGAATACCTCACCTCATAGTCATCTAGGCTCTGGCTGAAGAAAGCAATTGGCTGCTCATCGTTGTCCTTGTTCTGCTGTACCAAAATGGCAGAAATAGTATCATTACCTCCAAATGCATAGAGGATGAAATCCTTGGAGAAATCTGGGTTGATGAGAGTTGGTGCTTGAGAGATAGCTTCTTTGATTGCTTCAAAACTCTCCTTGCCTTCTGTTGTCCACTTGAAAGCCATGCTCTTCTTTAACATTTTGGTGATGGGCTTGACAAGGGCTGCAAAAATCTGGGACAAACCTCCGAACAAAGTTTATCCTCCCCAAGAAACTCTGAAGGGCTTTCTTGTGGCTTGGCAATGGTAGTGCTCTTATGGCTTCAACCCTCTCTGGATCAATTGCTAATCCTTCTTTGGAGACAATATGGCCAAGGAGCTTTCCTTCATGTGCAAGAAAGATACACTTCTTAGGATTCAAAGACACTCCAAATCTCCTGCACCTCGTGAAGACTTGTCTCAAATGAGAGAGGTGGTCTGCTGCATTCTTGGAAAAAATAGTGATATCATCAAGGTAAATCAGCACCACATTGTTAATCAAACCTTTGAATGCCATGTCCATTGCTCTTTGGAAAGTAGCACCAGCGTTGGACAGCCCAAATGGCATTTTCCTGTATGCATAAGTTCCCCATTTGGTTGTGAAGGCTGTCTTGAACTGGTCTTCTTCCTTCACCATAATCTGATTGTAGCCTGAGTAGCCATCAAGTAGTGAAAACCTCTCGAGCCAGCCACAACTTGCAAGATTTTCTCCATGGAAGGGAGTGGGTAATGGTCCTTGAGAGATGCTCTATTCAAGTCTCTGAAGTCAACACACAATCTGATCTCTCCACTCTTCTTTCTGACTGGAACCAAGTTGGCAACCCAACTAGAATGCTTGATTGGGAATATGATTCTTGACTCAATCAACTTGTTCAATTCCTTCCTCATGAGAGGTTCCATGTGTGGATTGACTGGCCTTTGTTTCTGCCTGATGGGCTTAGTATTTGGATCCAACTCAATGGTGTGCTGAGCTAACTTGGGATTGAAACCTTTCAAATCTTCGTAGCTCCAAGCAAACACATCAGGGAACTCTTGACACAACTGTATGAACTCATACCTTTCTTGTTCAGTTGTCATCTTTCCAATTTGCAATGGTTTGTTCTCTTCCACCAAGATGGATACTGAATCTTCTCTCTTGACCTGAATGTTTGCTTTCTCTTTCCTAAACTGATCATTGGGATTGAAAATGGACTCCAAAGTGATAAGTCCCTTGGGCAGCTTGTTAGTTCTCAGTTGTACCACTTGGTCACCATACTCTTGCTTTTCCAATTTTTCCTGATTTTTAGCCGAGAACTCAGCTTCTTCTTCTAAGAAATGGATGATTTGCTGGTCATTTTCAAACACTTGCCAACTGACATTGTTATCCGGCACTGAAGGCCTCACAATCACATGGATGTTTGGTTGTACCTTGTCTTGTTGAATGCTTTCCACAATGTCAAAGGCTGCCCCTACTGCTGCAAGCCTATCAGCAGCTTGGTTCTCTTTCCTAGGAATGGATTTGATGCCAAAACCCTCAAAATCTTCAATGAGGTCCCACACCCTGTTCTTGTAGCACTTAAGTAGATCATTCTTGGTAGCATGCTGTCCCTTGACCTGATTTACAATCAATTCACTGTCACCAAAGACTTGCAAGTTCTTTATTTTCTTCTTGATTGCCCAATGCATCCCTTGCACCAAGGCTTCATATTCAACAGTGTTATTGGAGCATGCAAACTGAAATCTAAAAGTTGAATAGTACTTTACTCCTTGAGGTGAAACAAGCATAGCTCCACCTCCTACACCTTGTCTACTCCTTGATCCATCAAAAAACAGCTGCCATACCTCATTGTCATCCTTGTGGTTTGGCTTGGTGATGCTAGGAATAGGCTGATTTTCTTCATGTATACAATAGACCCCTAGCTCAGATTCTTCTACTTCTTGATAAGGATCAAAAGCATGTACCTTGTTTTCCCATTCATCAAGAGTTAGATCCGGATGCTCCCAACCTTGGTGTCAGCTTCATCAGTGCTTGGGTGATCTTCTTGATCAAATGCTGAGCAATTGGCATTAATCTGACTTGGAGTGTAAGGCTCAATGTGGAAGTTTGCAATAGGTTCAGACCTGATTGTAGCTTTGGTTCCATACCTTGTTCTGAATAGCATGTGTGACCAATCAGCAGACAAATATCCTCCAATCTTGGCTGTGAAGTCCCTTGACAAGCATAGGGCAAAGAGTGGTGGAAGGTCTATAACTGATACATCTTGTAAAACAACAACATTTGGACATGCATGCAAGGTAAGACTCAAGTTTCTAATCACTCCAACTGTTGTTACTGCTGTCCCATCCAGCTGCACTACCCCTTTGGATATGGTTTCATACTAGAGCCCTAGCTGATCAGCTATTTGTTTAGGCATCACTGAGCTACTTGCCCCGAATCTATCATGCAATTGTGCACTAACTGATTTCCAATGATTAATGAAACATAGAAAGGAGGGGGCTTCAACATTTTACCTTGCTGTCCTCCATGATTCCCTTCAGGCTGGGCAGCATTTGTGAGCACTTTCTCTTGCATCTGAACTTGCTGATTCAAAGTTGGCCAGTCCTTCATGGCAGCTTGTAGCAAATCTCTTTGGCCTGGGATAGATAGGGATTCCCACATTGATATATTTACATTTGTCTTCTTCATCTGATCAATGATACTGAATGGTGATGGAGGATCTCTTTGCTGTCCCTTGGTTGGCACATTCACTCCTTGCATGTGGGCAGCAACAACTGGTATTTGAGTTGGTCTAGGAGTTGTTCTTGGCTGCCCTTGTGCATTTGAAATTGGATTTTGCTTGCCAACCATTTGTGGAGCCATAGAGGGTTGGAGATTAGTTGGAGCTAATGGTTGTTCTTCACCCAAATTCCTTCTTTTTGACCTTGTGTTGGCTGCCACACCTTGAGAGACCATTTGATTCATGCCACAAAAATCCTCTGCTTGCCAATTTACCAACGTGGTGTCATTTGGAGCTGATTGCTGTTGGAATGTTTCTTGTTGTTGGTTGTTTCCTTGACTGCCCTCACCCTCCACACCAGTAGTTGTCACCATTAATGCTTGATTCAAAGCACCATTGAAGCACATGGATTGGTTATGAGGTTCATTGCATGGAAAGCACCAATCATACTCCTGAGCAATGTTGTTTTGTGTTGGCACTAATGCCTTAGAGGCAGATATGGCATTTGGATTATAGGGCTGAAATGGTCTATTGGCAGGAGGCCTTGCTTGATTTAGATTTGCAGCTGGATTGGGTGGTCTATGAGGTTGATATGGCTACCTGTTAGGCTGAGCTTGAGGCTGGAAGGAAGGTCTAAAACTTTGGGCTTGTTGCCTCTTGAGAGTAACCAGCTCATTACCTAAATTTTGCAATTGCTTCATGACTTCTTGAAGCTCATTTGGGGCACTTGGAGATGAAGTAGAAGCTTCATTTGAACTCTGATTTCTAGGAGTGGGAGAAGGAGCCAAATTAGGTGCTTGATTAGTGTTTGGGCTCTCTAAACTTGGAAACAATGGCATGGGAGGTCTAGGGGCTAGTTTGCCAGCTTGGATCAAATAATTTTCAGCCCTAATGGCAATGCTATAAGCCATAGGGATAGTTATGCCTCCCATGGACTGAATCAACATAGAAATATCAGAATTTAGAGCTTTGAGATAGTAAAGAAAAGCACCTTCTATTGTTGGCCTGACTGCCACTGGAATTCTCTCCCAAGTCCTTTGAAATCTGAAATTAAAATCAGTCAGCTGCTCATTGGGAGCTCTTTTGATAGTTGTCAGCTGCTCCAAAAGGGACAAGTTGTCTCCCTTTTCCCCAAACTACTCATGGAGGGCTATACATAGCTGATTCCAATTCTGAATAGAACCTGAGGCAAGACTTCTAAACCATTGCAATGCTTTCCCCTTGAATGAAGATGCCAGCAATTTGACAGCCACTTGCATCTCATTGATTTCATGAATTGCACAAAGGTTGGCAATGTCTTTAACATGATCACCTGGAGTAGTCTGATTCTCTCCAGTGAAGTATGGAATGTTCTTCAAGGCTGCAATTGGAATTGGATGTTGTGCATTGAGGGCAAGTGGGCTGCTGCCTGTGAAATTGACATACGGATTCGGTGGTTGCGCCATTCTAATTGGTCTTAGAACCCTTGTTGATTGAATGAAAGGCCTACCAGGTGGAGGAGTTGAGAGAGTTCTGTTTGGTGGAGATGGAGACCTTTGGATTCTCCTCCCACTTTGCCTTACTCTTGGAGATAACTGTAGGTATTCAAACAACACTTCTTCTTCTCCAACTCTTGACCTTGTGGTGATTCTTCTCATGAGTTTTCAGGCCTGCACTGCTGAAACCAGTTGATTCTTCCCTTGGAGTCACCAGATATGCAAATTATAGCTCTTTTCAAGCAAGAAAATTGCAGCAGATGCACATCAACTTTGCTGTAATAAAAATGAGACCTCTAAGGTCCCACCGGTGTGCCAAAACTATTGTTGCAAATCAGCAACACCCCTGGATGCAAATCAAGGTTCTAATTGATGTTTTAGGCATCCAGTGTGATTGCACAACATGGAAACCTCTCTCCAAGTGTGGGACTTGTGAAAATGAGAGAGGAATCTCAGATTAGAGGCTGGTTCCTCAAACTCCTCTGATTTAGATCTATATTTTGCACAACTACAGAGGTTCAGATCCTAATCCTACTCTAAATTGCAAGGGGACAGGGATAGAAATGTAAAAATTGAAACTAACTAATGATGGTGATGCACCAAAGGAGTGGTGAAACATTTTTTGCCATGTAAATAGACACAAATTCATGAAATGCAACAAGGGAAAACATACACAAGCTGATAGATGCAATTAGGGGTCTTAAAATGAAGTAAAACAATACAAACAGAGGACTAAAAGCATTCACAGAGTTTACACTGTCATTTCCATGTAAAATCTCTTGCATTCCACCCTCAAAGAGGTATAAACCTACTACAATACTTGAAAAAGGTCTGATTCTTGCAACAATCACTTGCTGGAGGTGAAAGAAGAAGTTTTCTATGCCAAAAAGTGTTCAACCATGAAGAAATGAGCCAAATCGGCTTTTTACGGTACATGGGTCAAGCCCAGGAGAGAGAAAATGTGAAAAACATGGGAGCCATCCCTCATTGAATGAAACTACATTAAAACAAGCATGGAGGTCCTTACAAACCCATGCTCTGACATTTTTGACCATGCTGGAGAAGAATGCGACCCATTTCGCATTAAAATTGGTTGTTGAAATGTCAGTTCTATCCATGGGCGCATACCAGAAGCATTTTTTTATTTTCTCCCTCCAAAATAAACCAAAATTCAAAATTGACCATGGAATCTTGTAGAGAATTTCACCATATTTCCATTGATATAAAGAACGTGAAAATCTAAGCTCTGGATCGAAAGTTATGGTGATTTGAAGTTTTAGGGCAAAAACAGGCCAAAATCGGATCGGCGGGCAAAAAGTTTGAATTTTTACCCATTTGGTCTTTGGAACATTTTTCAAATTTTCCCCACGCTCCACCACTCCAGGTGCCACATGGCACGTTCTGATTGGGTGCGGGCCCTTCCTGACCATTTTTTCCTTCGGTCACTTGGTGGTTTTTTCACCCTTGGACACGTGATAGCTCCTGATTGGCTATGGGCCTTCTAGGGAAAATTTCCCACCAAAACTCCGCTGAGCCATAACTTGAAAAATATGTGGAGTTAGGAGGAAAAATTTACCTTTCTGGAAAGCTGAGAAAGAGCTCTATCCAATGGTGCCATTTCTAGAAGGTTTTGAGTGCCTGGAAAACAAAATATTCTGACTGAGGCACAAGAGAAGGAAAGATGTAAAGGAGTTAGCCACAAAATGAGCAGGGGGCACATTTGGGACTTAAAAATTCTTCAAAAATATCTTTTATACCTCATGTCAGCTTGGATCCTTGCTTCCCAAGCAAAGAATATGCTTAGGGATCAAATTTGTTACAAGAAACCTTATCCATTTCATGAAAATGACATTAAACTGTAAAACAACTCGTAAAATGCCAGGGATGCATAAATAGTTTAAAATATTGCATGAATTCGGATCCTTATCCATCCCAGGGTCATGTTTTTGGCATTTAGACATGCCAACATGCATTTGCAATCATTTCTCACCTTTTACTTCATCATTTTTCACCTCTACAACTTTAATTTTTCACCTTTCACATTTTTACACAGGCCTGAATAAAAATTTCATCAAAAACACCATAGGGCACCGAATTAGCTCATAAAAATGATGTCATTGCACTCAGAAGGCTGAGGGGATGTGAAATCATATAAAATTTCATGCATTTTGATGAAGAAACATGATTTCCAAGCTCCTTGGAGCTCCCATGGCGTCCCAAAAATGAAATTGCACAGTGACCGTTGATTTTAGTCAACCTTTAATGTCAACCCTCCACGTGGAGGATGAGATTCATGAATTTTCCCTTTTTTCCTTTGGATAAGGTGGACACGTGTCCAAAAACCATTGGTGTGGGCCCCTTCCCTTTAAAATTTGCATTTGTAACCTTTTTATGCCTTTGGAAAATTTTGAAAATTTTCCCGCTTGCCCTGGACCCACCACGTGTCCCTAGGTGGACCCCACAAAAACCGTGGGCCAATTTGATAGATTTTGCCACTTTTTTAGAAAAGGAAAATTTTCTCAAAATGATCCACAGGCCCGAACACCCGCTCACTTCCTTACCACATGGCACTCTCCCATTGGGCTGCGGAGCTACGCCTCAATGTTTTTCTTCAAACCTCCGCAAGCATCAAAACACCTTGCGGACCCGCTCCTCTTCTTCACACTTTGAAAATACCACGTGTCGCCCCTTTATTGGTATCGAGGGGCACACATCCAATTTTTTCCTGTCGGGGCCATGGACAACTTTTTGACTTTGAAAACCTTTGCTAAAATTTGTAAAATTTTCAATATTTCCTCTGCGCTCCAAACTTCCACCTCTTCCTGGACACGTGTCTTCCTCCAATTGGTCACGGGCTCTCGGGAAAATTTTAACTTTAACATTTTGAGGTTAAAAACTTCAAAATCTTCAAATCCCCTGCCCTCCCATGCTGACTCATCTGGACACGTGTCCACTCTTAATGGGTGAGACCTTTCTGGGCCAAATTTTTACCTTAGCATCCGAAGAAAAAAATAGTAAAATTTTCCAAGTCCTTCTACCACCTACATGCCCTCCAAGCCATGTGTCCGCTTCCCATTTGTTGTAGGCCTTTGGGCAAAAATTTAACTTAGAAAATTTTGTAAAATGAAAGCAAAATTTCTAAGGCAAGCCCACCCCCACCGATCCTCCAACCAATCAAAATGTGCCACGTAGGCACTTTACTGTAGCAATGCGGGGCCACGGAAAAAAATTTCCTTTTGCCAAAAGTCAAAAAGTGACAAGTTAAGACATTTCCCGCATATCCACGGCCAATAGGAACCTGCCACGTTAGCAATAACATGCGAAGATGAATTTGATGGGCAAATGACACTCGTATGCCCGTCAAAACGTAAAAATATTGAGGTTGCCCTAGAAATCAAATTTTTTCACAAGGAATGTAGATTTCTTGGTTTTAAATCAAGTGAAACATGATTTTACATTAATTTCAACCAAGGGATTGGGATTTCACTTGCACATGAAAGGAATTCCAATCAAATCCAAGTTTCTTGCATGTTTTGACAAAGGAAAAATGACACACTCCCATGGGGAAGATGAAAAATTAGGGCACGAAAGGGGGAACTTGGAAATTTGTTCAAATATAGGGCAAAACAACAACATCAAGGGCATTTTGAAGGAATTCCACTTTGGAAAAAATGAATTACAGATCATCACTTAACAAATAAAACATTTTCTCGAGCAAAATGGGTAGGAAAAATTAGGGCAAGGTAAAAACCTAGAATTTACACCAACACTTTCGAGAAGACTTGGGTCTTCTCAAGAATACAACGTTGTAATTGACATGTGGCATCACCCTTCCGCATTGATCATCTAGATCTACACACAATAAGAACTTGGACTTGAACTTAGTTTCTCTCTAGGTTAGGTTAGTGGCATATTTAGGATAGGAAGTAGCTTCCAATGGCTCAGGGTACCTTGGCACATCCGGTTGACTTAGGTCAACCAAGTATGCCCATTTACCCTAAGCCATTGTGAGCATCTTCCTATAATAAGTTATATTTCTAACTAGGGCTAGGGTTAAACCTGGGACAAGTGGTGACGATAGTCAGTAAATACCAATCATGATAATAGAGGAGTGAGGTGAAGGACGTATTCCAATATGACGAGTATGTCGTCTAGGAATAGTGACATACATAGTATGTTGTAAAAATTTGGCCAAAGTATCACAAGCTACTGGTTACGTTGTCCTATGTCACCAAGTTTAAAACAACGTGATATCAGATGAATATTGGTAACAAATATTTAGATATGTTCTTTAAACAGATCACTCAGTACCCGGTGTAGGGTAGGAAAACTAAGTATACTGAAGTATACAATATGTATTCAATACTTAAGATAACATAAATAGATCGGTGGATCACCAAGTCATTACAACTGCATATGGTTATCTATTTGAATTTGATTGGCATGGAATGTTTGTTCTAAATAATGATTTATTTAGAACAATGAACATTATATTTTTAAAAAAAATCCTTGTTTCTAAAGTCTTAAATGGGAATGTTACAAGATGACCTTATTCACTCCTTGGATAATAAAATTGAATTATGGGTTTTAGATTTAGGAGCTTCTTTCCATGCTACCCCTAATAAGGGTTATTTCAGAAATTATTTCCAGGGTAATTTTTGGGCATGTTTATTTAGGAGATGATGAACCATGTAATATTATTGGTAAAGGAGAAGTTCATCTTAAATTATAGAATGGAAATACATAGATATTGAAAGATATGAGGCATGTGTTAAACCTCGGGAGAAATCTAATTTCTATAGGATAACTAGGTGAATCGGCTACATGGTTATATTCACAACCGACTCTTGGAAGGTTACCAAGGGATATCTTGTTGTGTAAGAGGTAAGAAGGTAGGAACATTGTATTTGTCTACACCAGACATCGGTTCCTTTTCTATGCTATCTACTTTAGATTCAGATGCAAACATGTGGCATAATCGGTTAGGCCATATGAGTCAAAAATAAATGCATATCTTAAAGGCTAAGGGTAAGTTATCATATGTGAAATATGTAGATCTTGATTTATGTGAGTATTTTATATTTGGAAAGAAAAAGAGAGTGATATTTCTCAAAGTTGAGGCAACAAAGAAGGAGAAAAATTAGAGCTTGTGCACTCACATGTTTGGGGACCATCCCAAGTAGCTTCTCATGGAGGATCTCAATATTATGTGACTTTCATTGATGATGCCACAAGAAAGGTAAGGGTTTATTGTATTAAACGTAAATGTACGTACCCAAAATTGTAAGGTAAGATGCTACTGCTGAACGGTGTAATAAATGCCCCAATGATGATACAGGTCTCCTCGAAAGGTGTTCGGGATCCGAAAGAGCTCTTTGGATATGCATTAACATCCCGCATGCCCCGCTTAGCCCCCCGCGTGTCCTTTGTTTTCCCATTTTTCCCTCTTTCCTCGGCCTCGAACCTTGATGCACGAAACCGCCGCCACTGCAGACGGCGGTCTTGTGTTCACCATACTGAACAGTGGCGGCGCGTCTGAACCGCTGCCCGAGCAGGCGGCGGTCTTGTGCGCGCTTCCCAACGCTCTTTTGGCGTGACCCGCGTGAAATATCACGTTTCACCAGCTTTTCTTGCCGACTTGAGCATGCATTAATGTTTTTGGTCCCCTGGAATAGTGTTTTTCCTTTGTTTATTGTTTAGGAGTTCAGTTTGGATTTGATCTTTGGGTGTTTGAATTCCTATAAATGCATGGTTTGTGCACATGCAAATGGCCCCTCATTCTTGTTTAAAAACTCATCACTTTCAGTAGTTCAGTCTTCTAGTTTGCTTAAGTTTGATAGTTTAAATCTTTTACATGCTTAGTTGCATTTACTCAGCTGTTGGTAAGCCACAGATCCAACTTGTGCAAACAGTATTATTGCTTTTGGAGTAGAATAGTTTAGGCAGCCATTAAAGTTGTAGGTTTTTCTCTTCATACAGACGAGTTTCAGGTTCTGGACGCATTTTGTTGCATGATTCATGTAGACCCCACTAGGAATTACATAGGCCAAGCTCTGTACTCTTGCGCTATCCCTCTCCTATCCGCATTCTATTCTGTCTGCATTCTGAAGGCTGTCCATTGATCCAAATATCTATTCCTGTTGATGTAAGCATTACATGCTTTTCTGGATTCACGTGAGCACAAAGAACGAGGAGATCATACGAGGGGACAAGAACACACACCGGCCGGTTTGCCACATTCTATGAAATCCAGGTTCCATCTTTCAAAGTTTTAGTTAGAACTTATCAAATAAAGTAGTTAATCACTTTATTACGCTTATTTCCATTCTCGATGTTTCCGGGAAGTTGTGGGGATTGATAGTTTCTGAGAAACTATGATTCATTCCTCACTTCTAAGGTAGGATCGAGAATCTCGCAAATAGATTAGTTATTTCGTTGTTTAGAATAGATATACAAAATTGCACAGACAAATGGCTACACTCAGCTATTTTGTTTGTTTTACGTTATTAGTTTAGTTGTCAATTCTAAATGTTTTAGATAGCTGCTTTCTTATAAATTGCCAGAAAATACAAAAAAAGGAATTATATATACTAGAAGTGTACTTAGATTTTACTTTATTATAGTTTGTTTCATTACTGCTTTTGCATGACAATTACGGGACCTAGGGAGCCCAGGGAATACATTTTCGAGCCAATTGTGCCCCAGCCCAATATCGTAGTGGCAGTAACTGACATTGACCAAAACCTTAGGATACAAGTCTTCCAAACAACAACAGACTTCCAACAGATCAGGTCACAGTTGAGAGGGTTAAACGTAGAAGATGACCAAGCACACACATTTTGGTCAAATCAACCAAACTACAGGTTATCCTAGAAAACATCTGCATGACTGTAGAAGGATTTGAAAGAGAACAAATATTCGGGTGCGATCCTTTAGTTCCACAGCCAGACGCTGGAGACACCCTCGTAGATATAGATACCAGCTTAAGAATTCAAGTTGCTAGAACACCTGTGAGGTATTCTGAGAAAATCGCACAATTACTGATTCTAAACGTAGAGGCTGAGAAAGCTTACGACTACTGGATACTAGGGATTAGAACTTGATCTCACGTATGACCATAACAGATCAGCAACAACCAAGAGTCTACGGTTGTGATCCACAAATCCCACAGCCTAACGAATCCACAAGTTAGTTAGATATAGACACTGGCCTACGCACATTAGTATTTCAGTCTACTCCGATTCCACCTATCATCATTCAATAGTTGTCCCTACTAGACACAACAGCTAACAAAGCTAGAGAATTTTGGACTAGGCCAGAGAATCATCCATAGAGTTGACTATATTCACCATATGACCCTATCAGGAGAAATACACGAAACCATCCCGGGTCATTTTCCACACATCCCACAACCCATAGATCGAATCACGCCAGAGCTCGATATTGATTGGAGCCTTCGAGCAGTCATCCTCGCTGATCGATCTATCACACCAGTCCAAGTTAGAAGGGCCTTCTTTGCCTTAGATTCACAAATACCATTAGTGCGTGTCGAAGACATTAGACTCCCCAACTAGTTTGTCTGCATATTCTACCCCCACCGGCTATCTCGGCACGACCTCGGGAGGTCGGGTACGTGGAAGAGTCACTTGTTGATTCTCACGCTCGCCTGTTGCTTTTCCAACGTACAAAATTGGTGAACCCGACGTGAAACAAACGAAATTAGTGAAGCTGACGTAAAACTTCCTACCTTCTCGTTCGGAGTCATAAATATCACGTTTCCCTTCACAAATCACCTTCGCTCCTTCCCATTATTCTGCGGGTATTCATATACCCCCCGAATATGTCGGGATTCGATGCATATGGCAGACCCCTCCTGGGTCTTGAGGCATACTATGCCCAACAGAATAGGGAATCATCACCCTCACTCTCAATGTGGGGTGACAACTATTCAACTAATCAGTTGTCAATGCAAACGCCAAGGACTAGATATAGTTCGTCCTTCCAAGCAGAGGGGTTGGAACAACTCACTCAAACACAAACAGAGCCTTCAGGCTCAAACAATATGACATTCACTGGAGAATCTGTTTCATCTCCTCAGGTGCTACTTAGACCACATATTAGTAGACAATCAGACCCATACTCGGTTCTAGATGACGAGTACTCAATACGTTATCCTAGGAATGAACAACGCTCTCAAGGCATGTACCCACCTGTAGGAGTTTTACAAATACAGCCCGAGTTCTCTCCTCAAGAAAATACCTCTATGCCATCACATATAGAAAATACTCTCAAAGAAACTTGGCAAGATAGCAATCAGTTCATGACGAAAGCTATCACATGCCTATACAACACCGGGATATACAACAAACGCCACCAAGGCACGATATCGTGACTTCACCAAACGAAGTCATTTCAACTCTAATAGAAAAGGTTAGAGGATTAGAACTTGCCCAAGCAAATCAAAATTCGAAATTCATACAAACAGGGAGTTCCAATCCTCCGCACCATCCTAGCCAAGTAGATCTCCTCACAGGAGTAGGCACGTTAGGTATGACTCCTCAGTATTCACAACAAGTACCAACTAGACCCACTATCGCTAGCACAGTTCCTCCTGGTCCGGTACAGAGCAATCCATTCCTGGATAGTACCCCTTCGTACTTAAACATGTATTCCAAATCACCACAAGGGGATATGTACTCATCCCCCGGCATGTTTACTCAAATGCAGGGATTGCCTTATGCCCCTGCCAACGCGTACGTTACGCCATATCAACAACCCGTTCCGCCACCACCTCCTCAACAGGCACCATCAATGGTTGAGACGTATGCAATAGGGACTTATTCAGAATATTTAAAGGAGCCCTTAGATTTTGCCATAAGAAGCATTATGCTTCCAAGGCCTCTTCCCCGATTTGCCCAAATACAAAGGAGAAGGAGATCCGAATGCGCATATCAAAGCTTACGCTCTGACCATTCGAGAATTACTCCCATGGGATGGGGTCGTTGCTAAAATATTCCCCAAAACGCTGGAAGGCATTGCCCTCGATTGGTATTACAGAATACCCGAGGCTTCCATACATTCATTCAAACAACTCGTGTCTGAGTTCATCAAAGCCTTCGACATGAACAAACTATTAAGGACAGGAATCAGGGAGTTCTTGCACATCAAGCAAGAACATAACGAGTCTGTCGCCCATTTCATCCAAAGGTGGCGCACAGTCCTTTATTCCTCGGCAAGCGCTCCAAACATGGATCAGATGGAGCTATGCGATTTATTCCTTCATTCTCTTAGCAAAGAAGTGAAGGAAGAAGTCCAGAAGTTCCCACTAAGGACTTATGACGAAGTACTTGAGAGCGCTCTACGAATAGACCAGGCAGCAATAGATAGTGGCCGTAAGACGTATGGAGCAAATGGGAGGTTAATCACCTCCACTCAAAATACTACAACTACCACAAATGTCAATCAAGGACCCAAAATCCTTAACAAAAATCGTGGGGTAACAACAGATGGGGTAAGAATGGCCAGCCCAAGAGGGTAAATGTCATTAATACTCCGTCACAAACAAACAACCAAAGAAACAACAATTTTACCCGACCAGGTCAATACGGTGGATTTTAATAATCCACAACAACAACGGCGAAATCCCATGCAAGGGCCAAGCCAAAACTCATTTGGTTACCAAAACCAAAGTCAAAACCAAAAACAACAATTCCAAAACTTTGGTCCTAATAGGCAACAGTTTGATCGAATTTTAGGCCACAATACACACCAAACCAACAAAACGGAGAATTATAATCCCAATTCTTATTGTGGTTTCCATAAAATTCGGGTCATGACACTAGAACGTGTCGTGACTACAACAAATTCATGCAACGCTTGCCAAATGAACAAAAACAATTTTTTATGGATATGTTCTTAGCAGATCCTACGTCACCAACGGCAAGTACCTTCGCAGGGGCAGTTTCCCCTCAGAATGCCCCTCTCAAGATCTTTAATGATCCACTCCCAAATCATGATAACGATGGGTTGAAACCAACTGGAACAAAAAAGGCGCAATAACAGGAAACAATGATCACGAGGCCTCAACCCGGCTAAATCCGTTAGTCGCGCCACAACTACTGAAGTTAGCCGCGACCTAAGGTATTTGGATTAGTGGAGTTAGACTCCGAATTACCCGTTGAAGCAATTACGAGGACACGAGAGTATTTCTCTTAACCAATTCCAAGCCATCTGCCGAAGCAAATAACATCCAAAGAAACCGTAGCAAAACCTATGGGTGCTTACGATCTAATTAATGATCTAACAAAACCTTCTCGCACATTTCATTCCTTGATTTACTAAAGAATTCCCCTGCTCACAAGGCTGCTCTTTTAGAGGCGTTAGGTTTGGGTCATTTAATTAGTATCACTCCACCACTAGAAGCATAGGTAAATCATATAGACTTTGATGTTTATCCTCCGAGGACAGGCGGATAGGGATGTCGAATTCATATTCGAAATAAGTAAAATGCCTACGGATGCCGAGATCGCACGCCGAGGCAATCCAGCCCTACACTTGCAAGTACAAGTTTATAATAATTATGTAAAACGGGCAATGGTTGACGATGGAGCTGCGGTTAACATAGTCCCTTTCTCTTTTCTCCAAAAATTGGGATATGGTGAAACAAACTGTTCCACTACTCGAAATACCTTGAGAGGCTACGATAGCCTTAAAGCCACATCGATAGGAACCATAATACTACCGGTCACTTTGGGACCTAAAACAATCCTGACTGAGTTTTATATTATAGATCGGGAAACTAACTATAATATGATCCTCGGCCGGCCGTGGATACATCGAATGAAGGCAATCCCTTCCACGCTATTTCAAGAAGTAAGATTCTTGCATCTGGGAAAGGTATTTGTAGCCAAAGGTGATCCAAAGCCGTTTGACGTACACCTAGCTGATTTAAAGAAGAGACCAGGTGTACACTCAGAATTCGAACTTCCAACAAACCAACTTAATAAACCCACTGACTCAAAGTCAAAAGAAAAGTTGGTACCTACGACGGATCTTGAAACCATCAGCGTAGCCAAAACAACCCCAATTCCTGGCGGTAAAGCTAAAGAAACTGTATCATTAGGGACTACTGCAAAAATCGTTGAATTAATAGAACAAGATTTACCAATGTTCTTACCATTTGATTCGGTAGGTATAGGATATTCCTTAGGGGTTGGCTCTCTTCCAGCAGAAGATCTTTGCATGGTCGAAGTAGAATGTGCAAATACAGTAGATACACCTACATCTATGCTCCCGGCTAAATATTGGACTCTCCATTTCGATGGAGCTAAATGCCGCTATGGAGCGGGGGCAGGTATAATTCTTACCTCGCCCGAGGAAAAGGTCCTCCCATTCTCTTTCAAGTTGAACTTTGAATGCACAAACAATGGCGCTGAGTACGAAGCCCTCCTTCTTGGCCTCACCTTAGCCAGAAGGATTGGTATTGATAACATCAGAGTCTTGGGAGACTCGCAATTAGTAACAAACCAAGTTTCTGAAGTATATGAAACTAAAGCCGAACATTTACAACTCTACAAAGACGCTGTGTTAGATTTAAGCAAAGCGTTTAATTTCATATCCATTGAAGCAATCCCACGAGAGAAAAATCTTCTCGCCGATTCAATAGCAACTTCGGCATCACGCTTCACTCCAAGCAATGAGCTAGAAGATACTCACTTCACAGTATCCATTCGTAACGAACCATTGATAAAAACAATGACAAATCCTCTTTCAAGCGAAAATGAATCTACCATCCTAGACCATGTTGGAAATGATGCGGCTACTTTGGATTACTTAAATGCCTATGTAGCATTACATCGCTCCTGTCACACACTTGATTTATCTCTGATCCGCATAAATCTTCCTACTTCGGAAATCACGTAACGGATCTTCCCTCGCAAAGGGAATCTAGCATATACGCAATAGAAAATGGGGATGATATAGATCTACCTCCAGCACCACCTGAGTTCGAAGAGGGTAACGCCTCTTTAATCGAAGAAACAATCGATGTCAACATTGGGACAGAAAATGAACCAAGGATATTGAAACTAGGTTCTTCATTAACCCCAGAAGAAGTAGAAATACATACTCAGGTTCTCAAAGAACATCAGAAGGCATTTGCATTTAATTACAAAGAGATGACAGGAGTCGCACCCCACATTGCGGTGCACAACCTCGTCACTAGATCAGATGCGAAGCCAATTAAGCAAAAATCAAGACCTATGAAGCCCAAGGTAGCCCTTATGGTAAAAGAGGAGGTAATAAAACTCCTTCAGGTAGGATTCATCAAGCCAGTTGACTACTCCCAATGGGTATCAAACATCGTTCCCGTTCTCAAGAAGAATGGAAAGATACGCATCTGCATAGATTTCCGGGACATTAACAAAGCATGTCCTAAGGATGACTTCCCATTGCCATCTATCGATGTCATTGTTGATGCAACAACTGGGTTTGAGCTCTTGTCTCTCATGGATGGATTCTCGGGATACAATCAAATCGAAATATCCGAAAGCAAGATCAAGCTAAAACCACCTTTATAACTCCTTGGGAACCTATTGCTTTCTGTTTGTTATGCCATTCGGTCTCAAGAACGCCGGTGCCACGTACCAGCGGGCTATGACTTATATATTTCACGATTTAATTCATAAAATCATGGAATCCTACGTAGATGACTTGTTGGCTAAAGCCAAGAAGCGTTGTGACCATCCCGAAGTACTCCGTGTCATTCTTTCACGTTTAATAGAATACGGAGTTACGCTAAATCCGGAAAAATGCGTCTTTGGTGTAACAGGAGGAAAGCTCCTAGGTTACATCATATCGTCACGAGGGATCGACGTTGATCCAACCAAAATTTGGGCTGTCCTCGAAATGGTCCCACCTTCGAGTGAATCTGGAATCAGATCATTTCTCGGGAAGCTGGGCGCAATCCAGAGATTCATCCCGGACTTAAGCTTCGCTATTCATCCAATCAATAATTTACTCAAGAAAGACTATAGCATTGATTGGACTGAAGACTGCAACGAAGCTTTCAACGCAGTTAAACGCTTCTTACTGTCACCACCTACGCTAATGCCACCTAAGCTAGATCGCCCGTTAATTCTATACTCACGGGCTACCGATGTTTCGTTAGCTTGCATGCTAGCCCAAGAAGACGATGACAAGAGAGAGCGTGTAATTTATTTCATTAGCCGAACATTGCTCGACTACAAAACGCGCTATACACAAGCAGAACGAGAATGCCTTGCCATAGTTTTCACAACCAAACGCCTAAGACACTACATGCTAAATCAAGAGACAAGGGTCATGGTAAAAACTGACCACTTACGAACCTTCCTCACACAAGGGTCCCTGTCTAAAAAGGTGGGATGCTTTATAACCTTAATGGGAGAGTTCGAATTAACTTTTGTAAACCAAAAGTCAGTTAAAGGGCAAATCATCGCAGATTGGTTAGCTGATAACCCGCTAGACGGAGGCGACTTAGTAGACTTAGACTTTCCAGGGCATTTAATGTATACTACGTCGAAACCCGACCTGCTATATCTGAGTGCCCTTGGTACGCTGATATCATTAGTTATATCATGGACCATAGATACCCAGAAGGAGCTACACCTCAACAAAGAAGGCGGTTACGCATTATCGTAGCTAAATACGTCATTATAGAGCAAGTGCTCTATCGGAAAGCATTTGATGGAATGCTCTTAAGGTGTGTTGACACAGAAGAGTCCAAGAAGATTCTCCATGAATCTCATAGTGGTATATGTGGAGGCCACTTCGGCGGCCACGCCACCACTCGAAAAATACATCGAATGGGCTATTTCTGGCCCACTCTAGAACATGACGCAATAGAGTTTGTACGCAGGTGTCATAAATGTCAGGAGTTCTCTCATGAGATCCACATGCCGCACCTGAAGCTTTGCAACGGATCGCTACTCCGTGGCCCTTTTCTACATGGGGCCAGACTTGATAGGAAGTTCTCTCCTCGTCCACAGGGCGGCCACAATTTTATAATCACGACCATGAATATTTCACTAAATGGGTAGAAGTCATGCCTCTTACAACTGTACCTGGTTCTGTAATCGCTAAGTTCATTTTGAACCAAATCATTTGCAGGTACGGTATCCCGCAAATTATTATCTCAGATAATGGAACTTCTTTCAAGAATGAAGAAGTTCGTGAGCTATGCAACAAATTTAAAATCAGCCATCATATGGCTTCCTTGTACTATCCCCAAGCCAATGGGTAGGCTGAAGCAACGAACAAAACACTGAAAGCCATTCTCCTTAAAACAGTGAAAGAAAACAAGCGGGATTGGCATTTGAAATTATATCCGGCCTTGTGGGCCCATCGAACCTCAATAAGAACTCCGACAGGAGCAACTCCTTTCTCCCTGGTATTTGGGTCAGAAGCAGTTCTCCCACTCGAAGTTGAAATCCCCAGTCTCCGCATTTCGCTACAAGGGATTCTGGATGAGGACGCTTACAGAGAAGCACATCTTTCTCAATTAGAAAGCCTAGATGAAGCTAGGTTAAATGCTGAACAACGACATAGAGTCTATGCCGACCGAATGTGCCGGCAGTATAACAAGAAAGTCTATGAACGTGACATATACGAAGGTGACCTAGTTCTGAGGTTAGACAGCCGGATCGACAAGAAGACCGGCGAAGGAAGGAAATTCCGGCCCAAATGGTTGGGCCCATACCGAGTCATGAAAGACTACGGGAATGGTGCTTATCTCTTATGCACGCTAGAAGGTGAGGAGTTTGGCGAAACAGTCAATTCCCTCCACCTCAAACGTTTCTACGCATAAGCAGCAAGCGCTGCCTATATAACTATCTACATCGCATTTTCATATAAATTAGGATCATTTTGTCCACTTGTTCTTACACAAATTGTGATCAAGGAATCTATTCTCAAAGCAATTTATTACAAACTCGTGATGTTTCTGGCATGAAGTTCTTTAATCATACTTCTCCGTCTTCGATATCATCAATCAATTCAGAATCTTTTATCTAATAAAATCAGACATGACGAAGTCCTAACGGTAACCATACCAAGCTCTGCAAGTTTGTTCTCGCTTTGGTTTCTTCTTAGGATAGGTGTCTTGCCTATGGTCTGTTCTAGAAGCTTCATGGTGTCACATCTATCCCATATGCACATCTCTTTGGAAATAAGAATATACTGACATCTTACTCAAACAAACAAGTCAAGAAGTGATTAAACAGAAAATTTTATTTTACATTTCCTTGCCCCCACCAACCTTCGGTGATGAGCTTACGTCTCTTACTAGTGACGTAGGGTTGGGAAAGGATGGAAATGCCCTTACTCGCCTATGCCTTGCCCACGGTGATAAACCCATGCTTCTTACAGGTAGCACGGGGCAAAGTGTAGGGGGTCCTCTAGACAAAGTAAATGTTAAAAGGTCATAAACAAACAATTCAAACTTTGAGTCAAAAATGAATGAATCAGATATTCAAAATTCCAAAAAGAGTTAAAAATCCTAAAAACCCAGATTTTGTCTACTATGTGGCCATCTACGGGTCTAAGTCTGGATAAACCGCAAGGTAAGTTACATCCAAAACTATGAAGTCATTCAGGTAGAGTAAGCTTGTAGTTTTCAATTTGGTTCCACCAAAGCTTCGTCTGTCTTTCATCACTATCACTTCACCATATTTCATAACTTGCACCCTTCTTGGCTCTTGGTGATGAGCTCTCGCATCTTACTAGTTGCGTGGAGTTAAGGGTGGGGCAAGTCAATCTGTTCATCATACTGGTGGTTTTCATCACTTTGCCAAAACAAATCATGAGGTATCCAAATTGCTAAACAAAAGTTAAGATTCAAGATCACAATATATATCTACAATATCATGTATCAGCATCATGAAATACAAAAAGAAAGCAAACATTTGCATCATCTGTTTTCCATTGCATACATTCTAGAAAGCATATAAAACATACATCGTAGTATACACGAAAAAGCTGGAAACAGAAAGGGAAGACACAAGTGACAAAGTTTTGATCCAAAATCGGCGCATATATATAAATAGTCAATATTTGTATACAATGCCATCATGCACTAGGCATGGTCAAAACGCTCAAAGAGCCCGTAATACACAAAAGAATCCATAATACAAAAAGTGTATAGGAGCCAAATGGCCTCTCAACCCCTACGCGATCCCACTGAAGGTGCGCGCCCTCGCCTAGGACTACGACTACGCTGGCGCTCTGAATGGACGGAAGGCTCAGGGTCTCGAGGGGCGGTCGTGGTCTCGCCATGAGAACGGCTCCTCATAAGGTGCTCGGCTGTCCTATAGCCTGCCAACTCTGTACGGAGAGTAGACACCATCTTGGCCACATGCCAAACGGGAGCAAAGACGTCGGTATGCCTGCCGGCTGCTGAGGGCTCCCCGGCATCTACGGATAGCTCCGCACGGGTCTTATCCATAGGGATCATCAGAGAATCAGTACATACCCTACGGATTAGATCCCGCCACTCGTCAACAGTCTCTGCAAAACAAAGAAGAAAGACGAATTAGAAACTAGGCAAGAGGCTAAAATATACAAGATACAAATATAAGGAGGGATAGCAGTTAAAACAAGTCAAAAAAAATCAAACTAACACTGAAAGGGAGAAAGGATAACTTACTCGGGTCACCGGGCCTCCAAGATGGGTCACTAGGGCCAGCACCCGCTGCAGATGCCGCCGCCGACTGAGGAGCTGCTCCTGTAGTTGGGGCAACATGACGCCCCACAACGGACTCATCATCTCCACCATGGCCCCGGGAGAGTGGCTCCTCGGAAACCAGAGTCTCTCTCTCTGCGCTCTGCTCCGCCCTCTCCGCCTGCATGATATCCTGAGTATCATGCCACTCAGGATCACTCTCGTCCGTCTGCTCCTCCGACCCTCCCTCTGTGGACTCCTCAGAATCGAGTCAATATCTATAGGGTCATCGCTACTATGAGCAGGACCCGCGGTAATCCGAAGTAAAGGTGCCCGAGGCGCACCAGCTCTCCCTCTGGCCCGAACTATCCCCCTGGCTGCAATAGGAATGCCAGGGGTAACCACTGTCCAACCACGGCCTCTAGGCCCCCCTCTAGCCTCCCGAACTGATCTGTAAACTGGTGCTACTGGAGGAAGCATGCCCACATATGGGAGGCCGAACTGCTGAGGAACCCTGCTGAAAGGATGTACCTCCACCCGTCCCCACACGGTGATAAGCTACCCAGAATGGAGCAGAAACCAATGTCATGGCCTCCTCTCCCCATACGCCGGCCATAGCTGGTGGTGTGGCCTCCATGTCTGCTATAGTGAGGGAGGCTACTGGCTGGTGAGGTGCTCTAAGCACCGACATATCTGACCATCTGGCCGCCCTCACAGCCCCAGGATCTGCCACCTCCACGCCTCTGCCATAAGGAATAAAATGCTCATACACCCAACTCATGACTAGAGTTGGGTGGCTCAACGACTGTCCCTGTAAACGGACCACCCTATATAAGTCGTGATAGGTGGTCCCCAAAATGTCTGCCCCCCAGGCGTATATCCGGCCATGCCCCTCTATCTGTGCAATGATGGGGGCCCAACAGTATAACAAAGTGTCCCCTCCCTTGTCCCCGATCAGTCTCGAGGCAAGGATCCCCATGATGGCCTGTCGAAATACGGGGATGGGAAAAGAAGGAATGGATCTAACTCTCACTCCCTTCTTCGGCCCCGTGGAAATAGCTGCATCTCCCATATATGTCGCCCACTGTGCAATCTGTGCCCGTGAGCCTGCTGTCTCTAATGTGAGTCGCCTCCCGATGATCGGGACCCCCAGAATGCGGTAGACGTCCTCTAATGTAATGGTCCACTCACCACGGACCCCTGGCAATCGGAAAGTGTTCCGATCTGCATCCCAGTAGGAGAATAAGTCACAGAGTATGTGACTAGACGGAGCAACGTGA
Organism: Taxus wallichiana var. yunnanensis; assembly: GCA_018340775.1. NCBI lineage: Eukaryota > Viridiplantae > Streptophyta > Pinopsida > Cupressales > Taxaceae > Taxus > Taxus wallichiana. The sequence goes on along the minus strand of CM031236.1, from coordinate 221,081,041 downwards.
GGCACACGCGATATCCGCAATATGCCGGCCCTCTGCAATGTGTCCTCCTCATCTGCTGAGAGGGCATCCAATACCCCGGGCAGCCAGTCACACTCTCTCTCCCGGCTCCATCTAATATACTCCTCCTTCGCCTGCATACACCCAAAAACACACAAAACAGAGTAAGTTAGTATCTAAACGATATCAAGAGAGTTATAAAAACATACACAAATGCTAAAAATACAAGTGTAAGTTTTCAAAAGAGGTCCTTTTGCATTCTGTGCAAAACCGCCGCCCTGGGCAGGGGGCGGTTTTGTAACCGCCGCCTTGAAGGCGGCGGTGCACAGCAGTGTGTCCGAAAACCCGCACGGGTTTTTAACCCCAAAAAGCCAAAAACTAGCAAAAGACGACCATTTTGGCTAAAAACAAAGCCTACCCAGTAGGTGCCCCCCCTAGACGGACCTTTTAAACCTAACATTTTCAAAAATGACCCCCCCATTACAACAAATTTAGCATTTCAAAATTGAAGAGGGAAAAGCACAAAATTGAAGAAAAACCAACCTGTGATCTCGCGGGGTGGCGTTCCACATGTGGAGGCATGATCACTATCTCGCTGTGGACGTTTTGACTCTACTCGCGTGAGAAACCGTTACCGTGGGCCCCAGAGCTCAAAATCTATCAAATCGACTCGCGCAAATGAATAGTAAAATGGGCCCACTTTTATATATATAGCGCTCTAATTCGTTTTAAATCCCCTTTTCACAGGTTCGGAGCGCCAACGGAGGTAAGTTTCTATCCTCGCACTAATGGTACGTCCTCTTCCCCTATTATTTTAGCGTTTATTTTCCAAGTTATTGTATCTATCTGCACTTGAGTTCCCCTTTCATTTTGCAGGTAGCGGGAATTTCGGATGGCGTCATTTCGACACACGGACGTATAAGGTATAACTTCTAACTTCCCATTTCGGGACGGCCATACTCGGACCCACCGTTTTATGCCTCTTCATGGCTAAAACGCTTCTCCGAGGGGGCAATATGTACGTACCCAAAATTGTAAGGTACTGTACTGCGGAACGGTGTAATAAATGCCCCAATGATGATACAGGTCTCCTCGAAAGGTGTTCGGGATCCAGAAAGAGCTCTTCGGATATGCGTTAACATCCCGCATGCCCCGCTTAGCCCCCGTGTCCTTTGTTTTCCCCTTTTTCCCTCTTTCCTCGGCCTCTGAACCTTGATTAAACCGCCGCCTGCCCGGGCAGATTTGCGGTCTCGTGACCGCCACCACCAACAGGCGGCGGTCTCAGTAACTGCCGCCACTGAGCGGGGCGGCGGTCTTGTGTGCATTTTCGAGTAACGCTCTTTTGGCACGACCCACGTGAAATATCATGTTTCACCAGCTATCCTTGCCGACTTGAGCATGCATTAATGTTTTGGTCGCCTGCAATAGTGTTTTCCTTTGTTTATTGTTTAGGAGTTCGGGTTTGATCTTGGATTTGATCTTTGGGTGTTTGAATTCCTATAAATGCATGGTTTGTGCACATGCAAATGGCCCTCATTCTTGTTTAAAAACTCATCACTTTCAGTAGTTCAGTCTTCTAGTTTGCTTAAGTTTGATAGTTTAAATCTTTTACATGCTTAGTTGCATTTACTCAGCTGTTGGTAAGCCACAGATCCAACTTGTGCAAACAGTATTATTGCTTTTGGAGTAGAATAGTTTAGGCAGCCATTAAAGTTGTAGGTTTTTCTCTTCATACAGACGAGTTTCAGGTTCTGGACGCATTTTGTTGCATGATTCACAGTAGACCCCGCTAGGAATTGCATAGGCCAAGCTCTGTACTCTTGCGCTATCCCTCTCCTATCCGCATTCTATTAATGCTCGCATTCAAGGCTGTCCATTGATCCAAATATCTATTCTGTTGATGCACGATCATTACATGCTTTTCTCGGATTCACGTGAGCACAAAGAACGAGGAGATCATACTGAGGGGACAAGAACACACACACCGTCGGATTCGCCACTATTCTGCGAAATCCAGGTTCCATCTTTCAAAGTTTTAGTTAGAACTTATCAAATAAAGTAGTTAATCACTTTATTACAGTTATTTCCATTCTCGATGTTTCCAGGGAAGTTGTGGGGATTGATAGTTTCTGAGAAACTATGATTCATTCCTCACTTCTAAGGTAGGATCGAGAATCTCACAAATAGATTAGTTATTTCGTTGTTTAGAATAGATATACAAAATTGCACAGACAAATGGCTACACTCGGCTATTTTGTTTGTTTTACGTTATTAGTTTAGTTGTCAATTCTAAATGTTTTAGATAGCTGCTTTCTTATAAATTGCCAGAAAATACAAAAAAAGGAATTATATATACTAGAAGTGTACTTAGATTTTACTTTATTATAGTTTGTTTCATTACTGCTTTTGCATGACAATTACGGGACCTAGGGAGCCCAGGGAATACATTTTCGAGCCAATTGTGCCCCAGCCCAATATCGTAGTGGCAGTAACTGACATTGACCAAAACCTTAGGATACAAGTCTTCCAAACAACAACAGACTTCCAACAGATCAGGTCACAGTTGAGAGGGTTAAACGTAGAAGACGACCAAGCACACACATTTTGGTCAAATCAACCAAACTACAGGTTATCCTAGAAAACATCTGCATGACTGTAGAAGGATTTGAAAGAGAACAAATATTCGGGTGCGATCCTTTAGTTCCACAGCCAGACTGCTGGAGACACCCTCGTAGATATAGATACCAGCTTAAGAATTCAAGTTGCTAGAACACCTGTGAGGTATTATGAGAAAATCGCACAATTACTGATTCTAAACGTAGAGGCTGAGAAAGCTTACGACTACTGGATACTAGGGATTAGAACTTGATCTCACGTATGACCATAACAGGACCGCAACAACCAAGAGTCTACGGTTGTGATCCACAAATCTCACAAATTTAACGAATCCACGAGTCGGCTTAGATATAGACACCGCCTACGCACATTAGTATTTCGAGTCTACTCCGATTCCACCTATCATCATTCAACAGATTGTCCCTACTTAGACACAACAATTAACAAAGCTAGAGAATTTTGGACTAGGCCGAGAATCATCCATAGAGTTGACTATATTCACCATATGACCCTATCGGAGAAATACACGAAACCACCCCGGTCATTTTCCACACATCCCACAACCCATAGATTGAATCACGCCGAGCTCGATATTGATTGGAGCCTTGAAGCGGTCATCCTCGCTGATCGATCTATCACACCAATCCAAGTTAGAAGGGCCTTCTTTTCCTTAGATTCGCAAATACCATTAGTGCGTGTCGAAGACATTAGACTCCCAACTAGTTTTTCTCGCATATTGTACCCCCACTTTGGTTGTCTCGCACGACCCTCGGGAGGTCGGGTACGTGGAAGAGTCACTTGTTGATTCTCACACTCGCACCGCTGCTTTTCCAACGTCACAGAGCTTCTTTCCATGCTACCCCTAATAAGGGTTATTTCAAATTATTTCCGGGGTAATTTTTGGGCATGTTTATTTAGGAGATGATGAACCATGTAATATTATTGGTAAAGGAGAAGTTCATCTAAAATTATAGAATGGAAATACATAGATATTGAAAGATATGAGGCATGTGCTAAACCTCGGAGAAATCTAATTTCCGTAGGATAACTAGGTGAATTTGGCTACATGGTTATATTCACAACCGACTCTTGGAAGGTTACCAAGGGATATCTTGTTGTGTAAGAGGTAAGAAGGTAGGAACATTGTATTTGTCTACCAGACATCGGTTCCTTTTCTATGCTATCTACTTTAGATTCATATGCAAACATGTGACATAATCAATTGGGCCATATGAGTCAAAAAGCGAATGCATATCTTAAAGGCTAAGGGTAAGTTATCATATGTGAAATATGTAGATCTTGATTTATGTGAGTATTTTATATTTGGAAAGAAAAGAGAGTGATATTTCTCAAAGTTGAGGCAACAAAGAAGGAGAAGAAATTAGAGCTTGTGCACTCATATGTGTGGGGACCAGCCCAAGTAGCTTCTCATGGAGGATCTCAATATTATGTGACTTTCATTGATGATGCCACAAGAAAGGTATGGGTTTATTGTATTAAACGTAAATCTGATGTTTTTAAACTTTTAAAAGATGGAAAGCCCTTGTGGAAAATGAATCAAATTCAAAGTTAAAATTTCTTAGATCTAATAATGGTGGTGAGTACTACAAAGAAGTTTTCATTTATTATTGTTCGAAGTGAATGGAATATGTAGAGAAAGAATGGTTCTTAGAACACCACATGAGAATGGTGTTGTAGAAAGAATGAACAGGACAATCATGGAATGTGTAAGAAGTATGAGGATACATGTTGGATTACCCTTGTAGTTTTGGGCAGAAGCAATAGACATGATGGTTTATTTAATTAATCGTGGGCCTTCAAGTGCATTAGATGGTGGAATACCCGAAGAATCTTGAATCTGAAAAAGAGATAGATATTTCTTTTATTAGAATATTTTTCGAAGCTTTTGTGCATGTTGATAAAGAAAATAGAAAGAAGTTGGATGCTAAATCCAAGAGATGTATTTTTATTGGTTATGGCTCTGGTGATTTCAGATTTTGTTTTTGGGATTTAGAAGATTCTAAGATTGTTAGGAGTAGTCAAATTAATTAGAATGAAAATATAATGTATAGGGATCAAGTTTTGGTACCCAAAGACAAATTGGTTGAAAATTTTGTGGATGAAAATGCATTCTTAGATTTAAAAGTGATACCTACATGTTCACACAAGATGTCGGTGTCGGTTGACAATGAACCAACATCGGTCTCTGAATCGATGTCAATTATAAAAGAGCCACACCAGTTTGAATTAACCAAAATAGCATCAGCTACATGTTACTAGTGTTGGTCACTATCTCGAGATTGATACAAATTTGTAGAATGAGAAGATTGAGCCTCCAACACCCCAAATCTCGAAGTGAGAAGGTCACAAAGTGTAAGTAGTCCTCCGATATATTTACTCCTTATATTATTTATTATTTGTCGATAGTGGTGAGACAAAGAGTTTTGAAGAAGTAATGAAGGATGAAACCCAAAATAAGTGAGAGCATGTCATGGATAAGGATATGGACTCCTTGGAACAAATCCGGACATAGGAATTGGTTAAGTTGTCACAGTAAAATAACATTGTAGAAAAAATGAGTTTATAGTGTATTCATTTCTTCATATACCTTCTTTCTACTCCAAGTGTGTCACCCTATCACCCATCATGCGTTGGGTGCTCACTAGAGGCGTGCAAGGTGCCAAGCCCTCCTTTATGTGATCTCATTGCGAGTGTTTCACCATTGATGAAGAATAAGTTGCAAGAATGGAAATATAGAAATTCACTCAAAAATAGAATATACGAGATAATGATGCGTGCACAGATGCATCATTAATGAGAATGAACATTTTAAATAAACATAATGAAAGTAGATCTGACTCAAAATAATGTGACGAACACAAGGGTTTACTCTTAAGAACATGAATAACCATAATCACACACACATATTGATTTATAAACATTTACAGTGGCCTCATTAGATCATAAGGGTCATACGCTGATAAAATAAATCAAGGAATATTATCTTAAACCCTGCAAAAATAATCTGTAGAGAGAGTTCTTAGCTATTCCACCCATTACAACCCTTGTTCATACCCAAATTCATGCCTAATATGCTTAAAACCCTTCTTGCAAGAATTTCTACAGCACCTTGTTACTACTCAATACCCTCTCTAACCCTACTAGCATTCTAACAACACTTTGTTGCCTCCTTCAACTCTCCATTTCCCCAATGATTTTGTTATTACTATCCTCCTCTTCTATTTTGGACACAAGTGCTCCTTTAAATAGGATCTAGATGCACCACCATGGTTTCCTTCATGAACAAATTGCATGACAAGTGGAAGTGTGGTCCTCCATGGTCAAATGCCTATGCCAACTTGAAAATGCCTCCACTACCTATAATGATCATCCTGGGAATATTCCTTACATGGAATATTATTTTCTTGACCTCCAAGGATCCAGTGGTTACACCTTATCCATTTTTCACGCCTACTCGGTCTTTTCGCAGGTTTCTCCTGTTACAACTTCTTCAAAATATGGCTAAGTCCCAAAACCTCCCTGCTCCCTCGTGCACCAACCTCTTCTCTCGTGTGCCTTTCCCTTGTGCACTTTTTCTTGAGTGCCTTCCTTCTTTATTACCTCTCATGCACATTTACTTCTTCCTTGGGACTTAGTCAATTTAAGGCCCAACATTACCCCACACTACACATGCAATATGTCCTCGAAACCACTCTACCCTTCCACCAAAGAATAAAGAATAGAGGAAATGAAATAATCTACAATTGAAGAAAGAATGGAAGAATCCTGCTAACTTGTTGCATGAGAAGTGGGAAATATTTCTTCATGGGGGCTTCAATATTAACCCAAGCATCCACCTCATTTTGTGCTTGTTGAAGTAAGTTACCCACCATCGCATTAACCTCATCAAAAATCATCGCATCCCCTTAGCCTTCAACATATCTTCAATTCTTTCCATCTACTTGTTAAGGTCTCCCAACACATCCATCATGTGAGTGACTTGGGGGTACAACTCTTTCAGTTTATTTTTAATTAAAACCCTTAAGGTTTCGATTACCTCTGATTTCTTCTCTACCTCAACCAAGATCATGTCTCACTCTTCCCTATTGCCCTTATTTTTCTCTTGAAATTATTTCAGATCCACTTCATGGCTGACAACTAATATGCTTACTACTCTATCCCTATCACCACATTTTTCATTTACGACTTCTTCCATTTGTGTCATGGTCTTCGGTGAGGCAAGGAGCTCATATTACTAATTTATTATCTCCCCTAGTCTTCAACTTCTCTTCCTTCTTCTGGCGTGGCATTACTTCGTCCATGATTCTAATGTAATTGGTTTCCTTTCCATGGTGAGTATGCACATTCTATCTTCAAAGTAATGCAAGGTTGACTCATATTTTTGTTTAGAAGGGGTCAAGTCTGGTGCTTCAAGATAATGGCATCTAAAATGGCCTTTATGTTCTTGTGGACTTTACGCAACTTCTCCTTTTCATCCATCAGCTCACGCCTTAACTATGTATTGATTAATTCCTTTTACTTTATCTCTATATCCCTCTCAATGATCTCCTCATTCTTCTTCTCAAGTTCCTCCTCCAAGGCTCTTATTCTATCATTTCTCTAAAAATTCTTTCCTCCACTTCTACTAACACCTTGTTGAGCACGTTGCAAACTTTCTCATCCGACAGTTGTTGGGCATTCACGAGAGGGTTTATTCCCTTGACACCTGGTGCCTTCATCAATGTGTCATTATTTACCTCGAACTCGGGCTCATCGACGTGAGACTCAAAATCCCAATACATCATCTTTATTGTGTGAGGGGATGCACTCTCTTCATCAAAATACAACCAAACAAGGAGTTAATCTGCGGGCACTATACTTTGGAAGCACATGTGTAATACCTATCTTGGATAATTAATATAAGTCATGGTGTGTTCTTGTGCCACTATTATTCCCTTTCCACTTGTGCACACTACCATGGGAAAAATAACTACTAAGTTGGGGTCTCCACCCATACTTTCATACCCCTTCCCTATACTTGTGCTCAATTCGCTTCCTTCAATATTTCATCGCACTACACTTGACCTCTTAGTCCACTAGATCACGTATAATGCCTACCACCTCCTTTTCAACTATACCATTTATATGTTCCTTGAATGGGTTGGGTATTCGACCCTACATATTTACTTCCTCACCTCCTCCCTTGGCATGGGTTCCCTCTTCATCCCCTTCTATACCAAGCCCATGTAAATTATACATAGGAGGATTCTCGAGCTTCCTTGCACTCTTCATTTTCCACCTCGAATCATCATCATTTATTCACTCTGTCTTCTCTAAGTTTGAGCTCTCACCACCTTCCATTTCTTCTTAACTATAGATCCCTCCAATACACGATCTCCTTCTCCTATGAAAAATACTTCTTTTGGAAAACATAAGTGTTTGTTCCCATGCCTAACTTCTATGCCCCAACAATTTGTACTATATGTTTTCTTGGTTCCTTCTCTACTAGAATATCCTCTCATTCTCTCTTCTTTATCAAGCACTTTCTTCTTCATCCCAGTGGGGTCCTCAGGGATTAATACATCATCCTCAATGTAACACCATTTTCAAACTTGGTCCTTAGTCGCACACACACCCTAGCCGTCGTATTACACTGCAATGCAAAATTTCACTAGTTTCACCATGTGCACATCATGAGATACGTACTTTTCTACATATGCATGCTTCTTAGGATACACCAATGTCTAATGCATCTTGTGGTAGTCCTGATCAACTACACTTAGATAAAAATGAAGCTTTTTGGCTTCCTTGAACCTATTGACCATGCTTTGAAAGTATTGCATTGTGAAGGAGAATGAAAATTTACACCAAGGACTCTTGGTGCCATTTGTCAAGGTAAACTTGTTAATACATAAGTGTTGGCATATACAGAATTCAGCCTCTCAATCTACCAATGTCGGGATTTCTTCATGTATCCTCCATTTTTCCCGAATGTGTCACACATTTTTTATACCATTTCTCCAAGTGCACCTTATGAGTGGCCATCATGGTGTCACAAGTGTAAGCTTAAAATCTCTTGGTAAGGGAGGGGTCGTCATCTAAGTGTAGACACCTAAAATTGGTTATCCAATTTGGTGTCCCCATGTGCATTTGTCTTCTCGGGTAACCTGGGGCACGTTTACATCACCACTTCTCCCTTAGGGTATTATTTAATATTTGATTTAAACATCTATCCTAATTTTATGTCACCCCATTATGTTTTACCCATAGATAATTAAATATTAACTATTTAATTATATTTTCTACATATATCCTAACCACTTATCTACCCCATATCAATTCCTAACCTCCCGTATCTATTCTATCCATCTATCCCCCCTATTTTTTCTCCTCCCAAACTGAGCAGTGGGATATTTCCCGTATTTGAGGTGGAAGGATCACTTGATCTTCCCAAAAATCATCCCTTTTGGCCATTTCGAGTCTGTTCCCTGATCGGCGCCGACCGATACTCGGTTGACACTGATTTTTCGGAGTGGAGCCAATTTCATCTCAGTCTGGCACCATTACAAATACGGGGCTAGAATTCGTTCTACGGTTAGATAGTTAGATAGTGAGACAAAGGAGACAGCTTAGACAATGAGACAGTGTGAGACAGTGAGATAGAAAGAATGAGAGAATTTTGAGCATCAAGTCTGAGCATTATCTATCAAGTGAGAGTGAATCCTATCCAAACCAATCCCTGAGAGGAGTACTGCACATTCTCTCTCTACCACATTAACATCGTGAGCCTCCATCGATCTCTTGGTGACTCTGTTCCTACATCCAACGACAGGTGGAGCTTTGTCAGTATCCCTACGGCTCTTACAAATCTAGCGGAGATCGACGATCTAGCTTCCACTGTCTGTTTCTCAATCTTCCTACAATTTTCCCCAAGTCGACACCTGATCACATCCAGGCTTGACACCGATTATCTCTAGTCGACGCCGATTCTTCTCAGTCGACGCCGATTTTCCTAATCGACACCGATCTGCCTGTGGACAGTAAAATAATTCAGGGAACACAAATCCAGCATTGTTTTCACACTTTCCCATTTTTTATTGGTTTCTGTCTACTGTTTACTTTTCTATCTGTCATTTTTAATCAAAATATAGACATTTACTTACATATTTTATCATGTATGCTTCTTTCCTTAATTGAAAACGTGGACTGACATCCGCCGAGGGAGCTTATCACTTCCTGGACCCACTTTTCGGGCAGTCCACCCAAATATCTTTTAACGTGGTCTTTTTCTGTCAAGCATCTGTGTCTCGTAGGTTTCTTGGATCTACTTTGCAGGATCACTCGTGTGTGCCCATCTTGTCTACATCAGCTTTCTTTTCCATCTACATCTTCAGATCTTGTCTTATCTATCAGGTATCGATTTCATTTGAGTTTTTCAAGGTTTTTGTGTTTAGTTTGGTACATTAACTTGGACAAGTAACAAGCGCAAAATTCTTGATCTACATTCTGGCACACCCGATGGGACCCAACCAAAGTCCCTTATTGGTAAGTTCATTTCTTTTCCAGTTTTGAGCTTCTGTTCTGTTTCTTCGCTGCTTTTTGTCGTTCTCCGTAGCATTTCCTTCCTTCATTTTTGTCTTGCTTCTTTCAATTATAATTCACAAAGTTAAAGTTTCTTCTTTCTTGCAAAAATAAATTCCTATTCCGAAGATCAACAAATCTTTCATTTGATTTCAAAGTTACATTCTTGATCCATCTCTTTTGCAAAATTTTATTTTATTGAAAGTTTTCTAGTTCTTTAAATAGAAATTTTCATTCTACTATCATCTACATATACCTTTCTGGATTTGTTGGGTGTTTTCTTAACCTTTTCTTGCAGAGCACATTGCTTGTTCATGGGATTGTTTGAGGGGAAGAGCTCAACAACGCACTTTTTGAATCCACACATCTTGGAGAGCTAAATCTACAGGTATTCCTCTTTTACGGTGTTTTCTCCTTTTTAAGAACTTAAAAAGAACTTGTTTGTTTGTTTTCTATCACATTCAAACATTTCAATTTTGGTGCTTAAAAAGAATTTAATCACATCTGGGAAAGAATTTGTTTGACTTGTCTTCATCGAAATCCAACACTTCGTTCTTAGTGCTTAAAAATAACTTTTCTTTTGTCATTTTTGTTGTATGTTATTCATCTAGTTTTCTAAATAGGCTGGAAAAATTAATCAAAATCGGTAGTGACACTATTTGATTTTTATTTTTCACCCTTGCACACAAAGCCAAAATCACTAGGTATAAAGCATCAAAACAAAAATTCCTCCCCTGGCCTCGCCTACTTGGAAGTGACATCCAAGAGGAAGAGCCTACGTGGTACTCAGCCGCGCTATAAATTCATGGAAGTTCTAGTATATATTGGCAAAGCACCCGACTCCCTTATCGCAGTGATGTGTGAAGTGTAGGGTAGGCCCCTATATCAAGCCACGTATTGGTCTTTTACTGAAGTGCCTTCGGGACTCCTCACCAAAACATTCCCCAAACCATCCTTAGTTTGGCTATCTGAGTAGTTCCTGTTCTAAAAGCCTTCCCTAATATTTTCTTTCTTAAAAGTAGTAAAACTTAAAAGAGATAATCACCTACACTACTTGAATTGTCTATGCATTAGTTAGGTCAATCTTCTTTTTCTATATTTCTGCTTGTTTATGACGGTCATCACTCGGTTACAATCTAGAAGAATGGCTCAACTAGCCCCTTCTTCCTCCAAGATCACCACTAGTGTGGATGCTTTGGCACCCCTCGGGTCTTCCTCGGGACCGCTATTAGTTGGTTCCCCATCTTGGTCATATAATCCTTTCTATCAGCCTAAAGCAATCCCATCACGTCCAACCTTCCCCAGTCCTTCAGAAATATCATCTACTTCTGATATAGAGTATGTTCCTCGCGGGGATCCTGAATTTCAGGCACTCCTTGATCACAATCCGGTAGCCCTTATGGACTATCTAGTACATAAGTCCATTCGAATATCTGATCAGGGACCACCAATTCAGCAAGTTTATGATTATCCTCGTGAACCATCCCAGGATTTTGTAGAATAGTTAGCATCCTTTTTCTCACCTCGAACCATGGAAGAGGGTGGCGCACCTGTGCCTCCTTTTTCTCTTCCACCGACCATGTCGACTAGTTCTCAAATAGTCTTGCCTATTCCTAACGCCACAGTTACCTCGACTATTCCACAACCTACTTCTGAGAAGTCCTCTTCTCTAGCTATAATGGGCACGTCTTGCACCCCATAGATTGTTGTTAATTCTTCTATGCCATCCATTGTGTCCCAGGGTCAGTACCTCTTTATGAGTCAACCCCTTCAACGAGTTAGTTGGTTCCTTGCTTTCTCGTCCTCCAGTTGGTCTTTCTTCCAATGTTCCAAATGATAGTGACCTTCACCCATCCTCTAGCATCGGCGCCCTTAATAACCAATCTAGCAGTCAAAATCCTCATTCAGACCTTGTTCCCCACCATGTCCAATCAAATCAATACCCATGTTCCTCAATCCATTCCGATTCAGTCGACAAGTGTAGGAGCCCACCAATCACAAGCTCTGGCTTTCATTCAACCACCTTTTTCAATCACTTGTCATCTATTTATACACAAAGCTCCTTCATAGCAAATACCTCACTAGGCGTCACCCAAAACCTGGTTATTCCTCTTACCATCTTGTTAATCAACAGATGAATCCCCCATTGACACCTTAACAAAATCCACCATTCACTTCTTATGTAGGACATACTAGTATGCCTCCTCCTCAATCTGACGTGGTCCAAATTCTTTTCAAGAAAATCACAGACTTAGAAGCTTCCACCAAAGGGGCTCATCCTTCATACTCTTTTGAAGAAGTGTGTAATGAACCCATTCATCCATCAGTGGCTTTTAAGCCTTATCCCCCAATGGGAACTTCCTAAGTTCTCAAAATTTCATAGTCGGGAGGATCCTCAACAACACCTGTGAGCATTCAAACACGCTTGCTACCTGATAGTCCAAGATCGGAGCTGATGCTCCATACTTTTCCTATGTCTCTAGCAGGGCCTACTTTAGATTGGTACAATAACATTCCTCAACATTCCTTGTTTTCTTTCTCTCAATTGGCCCAAATGTTTGTTGAAAACTTTTCAATAAACATCACACATAAGATCTCGATTACAGATCTTTATAACATTCGTCAATTCGATGATGAGTCTATTGTAGACTTTGTCACTCGTTGGAGAGGGATAATAAACCAATTATCTTTCTCCCTTCCTCAATCTCAACAGATCGAGTTGTTTACTCGATCTTGTGCTAATCATATTTCTTCCACTTTAAGGATCCAAACTTTTCATACATTTGAAGAAGCCTTTACGATGGCACGTAAACTTGAGTCCCGTGCCATTGAACAAGGGAAGTTAAAACTTCGCTCTAAATCTAAACCAGATTTTTCTCGGTTTACAAAATCAAACCCTTCCACTTCTAAAGACAAAAATCAGGGATCCACTAATGCTATCATATTAAAAACACCACGTGCCGATAACAGTTCTAATCAAACACCACAGAGAGACTCCTCATCTTCTCGAAAAGGACCCTCATCATCTCGATCTTTTACTTCGTTGGGGGAATCATATGCTTCTATCTTAGAAAAAATGTTGGAAGTTCACATGATTGAACTTCCCCCCATTAGAAATTTTGATGAAAGCCAAGAACGTCCATTCTGGTATAGGGAAAATGACTTCTGTCATTATCATAGAACCAAAGGCCATGACATTGAACGATGTCAAACCTTCAAAAATCTTGTCCAGAAATTCATTGATAAAGGTGAGCTCATTCTGGATAACCCAAATGCTCCCCCAAATCAGGCACTTGATGTTTTTAAACAACCTTTTCCCAATCATTCCCAAACCATGATGCTTCAGAGTCTCAAAAACCAAACACTCATACTATTAGCTTCATTTCTACTGAAGAATCTTCTTCTAAAACTAAGCCATCTACAAACACATCAACTGAATCAGAACCTCCTGCCGCTCCGCTAATCGCTGGGATTCCATCATCTTCAGACACCTCGTCTTTGAATATTCCCACATTGTTAGAGATGGATTCATCTCCCTCTACCTCTTTATCTGATCTTCCATCTATACCCAAGACAGTGTCATCCTCATCTGTCTCATCATCAGATATTCTTTCGATGCTCGAGGCAATTACATCCCTTCAAGTTTCCACCACGAATACATCTACTTCTGTTTCTCCCATTTTTGTTGTGACTATGCCATTAGTAAACATACCTATAGTTGTACCAACTTCAATGGAAGTGTCTTTGATTTTGAATCTTCCTGTTTCCTTTCCCACAGTAGTTACACCCACAATTATTGTACCAGAAGTACCTCCCTCACAAGGAACTGCTCCTTCATCATCCACTTCTTCCATCACCGATACTATTTTTCCTATTAAGGGAAAATCTAAAGAAATAACATCGCACCTACACTCTCGGTTCCTGGACTTAAACCAAGACAACTAAAGTCTAACATTACATCATCAGCACCTCCTCATCTCCTTCCCCCGAAAAGGCTACAATCACCTTATGCGGTTGAAGTTGTCACCATCCCTAAAAAAGGAAAACCCATATTTCGGACTATTAAGACTCTTGGTGCCTTCCCTCAAAAATATCTTTTCTGCGCCTCATAAAAGATTGGATTTATCAACTGGGAAGGTGTCTTCTTCTACAATACCATTAGAACCATCATCTTCTTCTTCTACAACACCTTCTTTGCTGGTGCCTTGTAAAGTGAATTCACAGACTAGAGAGGCATCACCTCTTTTATCAGGACCATCATCTTCATCACCAAAAGCCAAGGCACCCTATGTTCCTCTGATCAGACCTATTTTAGGAGCTCCTCCCTCATCTAAATCAGCATTATCTAAATCATCATCTGTTTCGATCAAGCAGCCTTCCCTATCTCTGAAGACCACAACACTTGTCACATCTTCATCTTCTTCAAAATCTATCTTAGGAGCTCCTCCTCCACGTAAATCAATCATGCCTCACTTGCTTCCATCTCAAGTGTCCAAGGCTACTTCTTCCAATGTCTGAAAAAGTAAAATGATCCCTAAAAAGACTGTCAAACCAGATATGCAGGTTCTTTTACCTCGGCAGTCCAGTGGAGGTAAGAGAGGCACCTCTGTCATCTCTATCCTCATCTTTGTCTACCGGATTCTATACCAAGATTCTTCGCCAACTTATCCAGTCTTCATCCATATCCCTTCCTCCGATCAAACCCTATAATCCTAAAGGAGTAAAACCTTCCTGGTTCAACTCTGATTTGATTTGTGCTTACCATCACACCCCAGGACATGACACCGAGGGATGTAAGGCCCTTCAATCTGTCATTAACAGTCTTTTGGAAGAAAGTGATCTTCTGCTGGAAGAAGAGGAGGAACAAGTATCTCCTATCATCTCAACCACATCTGAGCCTCAACGATCTACTCAGGCCTCTAGTTCTACTAATTCCACGCCGAGACGGTCTTCCACCTTCCCAAATCGACATGATTCATATCACCACTAGAACACAACAATATGATAATCTATCATCATCTCGGCCACGGGTTGTCATTTCTATAGCCCCTGAAGGCATTCCTCCTTCCACATCAGCCTCGAGACCTAGGGTCTCTATTCGTGCTTCACCTCAGGCTCAGATTCCCGTGTCAGTAGAGGAGAGTGTTATGAAACAACTTACTCATGCTCGTCAAAATGTCTCTTTTTGACCTCATTCAATCATCTCCACAGCATCGCCAGGATTTGATTGATAATTTGCACCATATCGCAGTGAATTTAGATGAGCCCCAGCCTTTCGAGATGATTTTTGGATTGAATAAACCATCAACCGCCATTTCTTTTGAAGATTCGGAAATTCCTTCCCTTTCTTCCAAGGATTTGGAGGCTCCCCTCTTTATCACAGTTCAAATCAACAACACTATGTTAAAACGCACTATGATTGACAGTGGTGCTGCACTTAACGTCATTTCCTCACACACATTCAAGCAACTTAAGTTACCAAAGAACGTAGTGTCACCCCACCTTTCGCCCTTCGATCAGTTGGTAGTTACTTTAGGAACTGTGGTCCTGCCCATTCGAGTAGGTAAGAAGCTACTTCACGAACTCTTTTACATTGTTGAAGGGAAATTCCACTACAATATGATCCTCGACGCTCCTAGATTTGTGCAATGCATTGTGTCCCATCAACCCTCCATCGATGCTTAAAATATCAGTATGAGGGAAAATCTATACTCATCCAGGAGATCCTTTTCCTTCTGCACAATGTGACATGACCATAGGGTCTACCCCTCTAAAGGAGAATGCTTGTTCTCCTGAATGAGGCTTCATCCTCTTCCATACCTGCAACAAAACTACCAGATTTACAAAATCTAGAAGAGACATTGCAGCGTTTCTCACTAGGAGAGCTTCCTCTTCTTTCTTTTGATGCCCATCTCAAACCTAATGAGTATGGTAGACTAGACAAACAACCTGAATATCAGCCAGGTCTTAGTCATGTCATCACCATTGGTCTACCCAATCAATAGACTAACTTCATTTATGGTGGTCTTGATACACCTCACTATTTCCTGGATTCTCCTCCTAGGGCCAAACCCTATTCAACAGGGTTTGATTGTCTACAAAATCCCACGTTTGTAAAAACTTATTTATATCGATGCGTGTGGAAGGGTTTTGGCCTAGGAAAGTATGAACAGGGTGTGCATGACCTTGCGTCCATTCCAACTCTCAAACCACATCAAAAATTTGGTTTAGGATTTAAACCTCTTTCAAAAGTCACTATCACTATTCTCGATGAGCCTCTCTCCATTGAGGAACCATCTTCTCCCGCTAGGTCGGAAGCATCATTTGATGTGGATGACACCATTTCCATCTCGTCTAACCTTTTTTTTAGTCGATACCATTTCCTTAGGGCCACTTTGACCTATAAAACTAATAAGAAATCCACTTCCATACCATTAGTCTTCCTTGAAATAGTTGGAGATGACTCTCCTACTATCAACACTATCCACCGTGTGGATGATGATTTTTTCCTCACCTATCTGGGAGTAGAGGATTCCTATCTTCCTAAAACCATTCCTTCTGACACATCTACGCTTCTTAACGAAGCCACTGTTAATCTTAATATAGGGACTTCTAAAGACCCTTGCATCATTAAGGTCGGCCAATCTCTTAATCCACAGGAGTTAGGAGACTTTACTACTTTTCTTTCCAACCATCGTCAAGCCTTCACTTGGTCATATGAGGATATGCCAGACTCGATCCTGATATCGTGGTCCACAATATCATTACTCTTCCCGACATCAAACCGGTTAAACAAAAATTACGTAAAATGCACCCTCGAGTAGCCCTTCTTGTTAAAGAAGAGTTACAACGTTTACTTTTTGCTAACTTCATCCAACCCATCGATTATCCACAATGGGTTTCAAACATAGTACCAGTAACCAAAGCTACTGGGAAGATTCAAATTTGTACCGACTTCCGGGATCTTAATCTTGCTTGTCCAAAAGATGATTTTCCTCTACCTAATATCGACCAACTCGTGGATTTAATGGCAAGTCACGAGATGCTTTCTCTTATGGATGGTTTCTATAGGTATAATCAAATTCTCATCGCACTGAGAGACCAACATAAGACTTCCTTCATAACTCCTTGGGGGACTTTTTTTTATCGTGTCATGCCTTTTGGTCTTAAGAACGCATGAGTAACCTATCAATGAGCCATGACCTACATCTTCCATGATCTTTTACACAAAACGGTGGAAGATTATGTCGATGATCTCCTCGGTAAATCTAAACACCGTCAGGATCATCTTTTCACTCTTGCACCTCTCTTTGAGAGGCTCATTCGCTTTTGTCTTCACCTAAATCCATCCAAGTGCATGTTTGGCATTCTCATTGGTAAACTCTTAGGATTTATCATTTCTATTAGGGGTATTGAAGTGGACCCCACAAAAATAAAAGCTATCCTTGAGATGCCTCCCCCTTCTAACTTAAAGCAACTCCATGCGGTCTTCAAGGACGCCTTCAATCAATACGTCATTTTATCTCGTAAATCGTTGGATCCGTTGTCAACCTTTTCATCATCTCCTCTGTAAGAATGTTCATTTTGAATGGGATGAGCGTTGCCAAAAGGCCTTTGATGATCTCAAAGCTTATCTTCTTTCCCCACCTGTGCTTACACCTCCACGCGAGGGGGAGCCATTCTATCTTTATATTTCTATGACTGGCCATGCTTTGGGAGCCATGATCTCGCATCGAGATGCTAACATGAAACAGAATGTGCCATCTATTACATCAGTCGCACTCTCCATGAGTATGAAACATGTTATTCCGAGGCTGAAAAGCTATGTTGTGCTCTCTTCTTTATAACTTCTAAGCTTCATCACTACCTCCTCAATCACAAAACTTACATTGTCACAAGTGTCAATCCACTCAAGACAATGCATGTGAAGCCTTATCACAATGATCGTATCACTCGTTGGCTCATGCTAATGACAGAATTTGATCTTGAGTTTATTCCGCAAAAATCTATCAAGGGTCAGGTCATTGCAGATCAATTAGCTGATGCTCCTCTTCCAGACACTCAAGTCCCCCTTGCTCAATTCCCCAATGAGTATATCCAACAAATTGATTTCGGTCTTTCTCCATTTAAAGTAAAACTCTTCTTTGATGGATCTAAATGCCAGCAGGGGGGAGGTGCAGGTTTTGTTATGATTCCTCCTTGGGGTACACCTATCCCAGTCACACACAAACTTAACTTTGAGTGTACCAATAATATGGCTGAATATGAAGCTCTTGTTTTAGGTCTTCAAAATGCTATTAATCTTAGCGCCCGCCATATCGACATCTTTGGTGACTCTGAACTCATCGTTAATCAAGTCACGGGTGTCTATCAATGCAAAAATGATATCCTTCAAAAATATCATGATATCGTTCTCTTTCAACTCCAATCTTTTGATAAATTCACTATCCAAGCTATTCCTCGTACTTTGCGAATCGATTCACAGATACAATGGCTTCATTAGCCTCACTTATTCTACCTTTTACCGAGGACTCGCAACTTTATGTGGCTGTGCAGTCGATTAGATCAACCATCTCATCTCCGGCAACTAACTTCAATCAATGTCGTCACAACCAATACTCAAGATGAGTGGTATCAACAGATCATTGATTATCTATCTCATTCAGTGCTTCCTCTAGATCTGACCTCCAATGGTAGAAGATCTTTTATCCTACGTGCTAATCACTATACTATTCTAGGTAGAATCCTCTACAAACGTGGTTTTGATGGTATTTTGCTTTGGTGCCTCAAAACCCCTGAATCATCTAAAGCTATCTAGGAAGTCCATGATGGTATCTGTGGTGGACATTTTAGTGGTTTGGCCATAGCTAAATGCATCTTACGTTTAGGCTATTATTGGCCTTCTCTTAATCGAGATTGTTGTGAATACACTAAGAAATGTGTCAAGTGTCAACAACATTCCAATCTTACGCATATCCCTAGTCAGGCTTTGCAACCTGCAATAGATTTGTGGCCTTTTTCACAATGGGGTCTTGATCTCATTGGTCTTATCAATCCCCACTCTTCACAGTGTCATCATTCTATCATTACTGCCACATAATACTTTACTAAGTGGGTGGAAGCTATTCCTCTTTCATCGACCAAAGCTAAACCGATTGTTGATTTTGTCTATCAACACATCATTTGTCGCTTTGGTGTTCCACACAAACTCATCATAGACAATGGTAAATCTTTCAAAAACATCAATTTGTAGAATCTCTATGATGCTTTCAATATCAAACTCAACTTTTCTTCTCCATACTATCCCCAAGCTAACGGCCAGGCCGAGGCTTCCAATAAAACTTTGCGTAATATCCTCACAAAGGTAACTAGTCGAGCTAGTAGGGATTGGCATTTACATATCCCTTTTTCTCTCTGGGCTTATCGACTAGCATTCATACTCCTACGGGTGCTACTCCCTTCTCTCTAGTCTATGGGTCAGAGGTTGTTCTTCCTTTGGAAGTCTAGATCCCATCTCTTCGTGTTTCTCTCAGAGAATTTGTCTCTGATGAGGACTATCATCAAAATCATCTAGCGCAGCTTGAGTTGCTAGATGAGTGGTGTCTCAATGCTCTTGAGCATCATCAAATCTATCTTGAGCATGTCAAACGTGCTTATAACAAGCACTTGCAACACCATGACTTCAAAATTGGTGATCTTGTTCTTAAAGAAAACCAAAATGTCACTACGCTAGAACGGAGTCAGCGTGGTAAGTTTTCTCCTAACTGGATGGGTCCATACGTAGTTACTCATAAATATGGGTCTGGGGCTTATCATCTATCCTCCATGGATGGTGTACCTGAAATGGAACCTCTTAATGCCTTGCATCTAAGGCCCTTCTACTGTTAAAATCTATCTTACACGATCTTAGTCACAAAACAGATCTTTCATCCATCTAACAACCAGTCATATATTTTCATAGTGATTCGAACTATGTGGTTCTCCACGTTATGTATTTTCCACCTTAAATATGAGTATCGCGGCTCTACTCATAGCATTTTTCTTATGGATATGTTCCTCCTCCTAGTAGGGACACCTTAATCACTTCTTCATCTGTCCCAAGTATCTATCTTAATCGAATCTACTCGGGGCATGAGTACGTGCTTTTTATACGTTTTCTTCCCCTCTATCTGATCTATCTGGTCTACACTCAGCTTCTTTCAAAACAAGCTCCAAAAGCTCAAAAAAAATTCCCAAAAGATAGACTGATCCCTCGAAGGACAACTATCTATGCATTTTCAAAATGAATCAAAAGATATAGACCATACCCTTGAAGGATGGCTACATTTGAGATATAGACCATACCCTTGAAGGATGGCTACATTTGAAATACAGACCGTTCCCTTGAAGGATGGTTGTTTGTTTTCTTCTTAGCATCATTGAAAGACTTCTGTATCGATCAGTCTTTCTATATCTAGCAAACTTCCCGCATTGATCAGTTTGCTCTTCTGTCAAAACAAAAATCATGAAGCTGAGACATAAGACCTTTTGTCGATCATATAGAGAACCCTATTTTCCCAATGGGAGCATATATTTTGTCCTTTGTAAATTTTGACAAGATAAATACTTACTTCTCCTTCCATTTACCTTCTAGATCTGGTTTGCGACTAGCTAGTGTCAGGTTTATTTTAACCTCATATATGGCCTTGTATGCATGGTCTTTTGGTTTCCTATCAAAGTCTCTATTTATGGTCGGTTAGGGGCCTAGCTTATCATTCCTTTCCTTATCTAAGTGTATTTCCTTTATTTCTAATCAAGGTCATTTCATTATGTCCTTTTCTCTCACAGAGAGTATTTCCCACTATTATTTGTTAGTCATCCAATTAAATTGACATTTAACATGTTAATTTAGTCAAAATCTATCATCTATCTATATTCATCCTATCTATTTAGTCCAAAAACATATCAAAGCATGTATTGTCAACACATGTGAATCTATCTATATCTATTTTTCATCAAAATTAAATTAACATCTTAAACATATCTAGATATCAATCACATCTATCCATCTATCCATCAAACATCCAAAAATGTGTACATCTAAGTTATACTAC
Organism: Taxus wallichiana var. yunnanensis; assembly: GCA_018340775.1. Classification (NCBI taxonomy): domain Eukaryota; kingdom Viridiplantae; phylum Streptophyta; class Pinopsida; order Cupressales; family Taxaceae; genus Taxus; species Taxus wallichiana. The sequence goes on along the minus strand of CM031236.1, from coordinate 221,059,754 downwards.
ATCTATCTATATCTATTTTTCATCAAAATTGAATCCACATATCAATCACATCAAATCACATCACATCTATCTATCCTCTATGTCTATGTCCATCAAATCACATCTATTTATCATCTATCAGCATATGTCTATATCCATCACAATTACGCTACATCTATCCATGTATATCGAAATTAAAAAGCATGAGTACAATCATATGACAAAGAAAATGATGAATCTATATATATACATGAGTATCTGTACAACAAAGAATGGATGGCTTTCAATCAAGCCATCTATATCATACATCAAAAATGCCTTCAAATCGAGGCTACATCAATATATCGATATCAAAATACACCAATCTCTATATCGTAAAGTCTGATAAGTGGAAGACACTATCTCCTCCACCCTCCTCTGGACTAGGTTGTCTCTCCTGGCCACCACCTATCGAACTAGAAGCACCTGCTACTGGGGGCCTACCTCCACCTCACTCTCTCCCGGTACTCCCTCCCTCTAACGCACCACTAGTTGTGGTTGTCGCTGATCTCCTCCTCGCACCGTAACGAGGCACCTCAGGGGCATGCTATGCTAGGGCGTCCTCATAGTATCTCACCTCAGCAAGGAGAGACTGATAAGTACTCAGGCTCACCATACCAGGTGCTCGTAATGTCACTACTGGTGCTGCTAGTGGTGGCCCTCCTACGGTCGTACCCTGTGTCCTGGACTCTGACATAGTACCTGTATCACCATATTTGGCCCTGAGGGCCTCTCTATGCCGATGGTAGCGATCCCTCTTTGGATTGTTGTATCTCACTCCTGGTGAGCTGTGTCTCTCTCAATATCAGGGCATCCCTCTCCTCTGTCAGAGCTCTGATCTCCTCGAGGGCCACCTGGTGTGTCTGCATCAGGGTAAAATGCTCTCCCTCCAGCCTCTCCAGCACTGCTATGGCTATATCCTCCTCATCGGCGTCTATAGATGCTGGCAGGTGTCATGGTAGCTCTGTCGAATACCATGCCGCATAGCCGTCATCCACTCCGGCATCATCATCACTGTCTAGCAGAAGGTGGGGCCTCCCTCAATGGATCTGCTGGGATCAAAATCGGTAGATCAGTCTCTCTGTTGTCTCACCTGTATGGCCTGTAGGTGGTCGGCACTATCTGCACTAGGCCAAACGTCTCAATACCCGTATAAACGGGATGCGCTCCCACATATCAGGCCTGCGGCCCCTAACCACCTGGCTCTATCTCAACCCCACCAGGTGAGCCTCCTGACGCCCATGTCGGGTAGACCCGATATGGTCTCCAAATGACCTACTCTGGTGTCAGCGTCCTGAAGCGCTCGGCATACCAATCTTGTAGATCTCCTCAGTATCTCCTAGGGCCATGTCGGCCCGCCATCACCGAAATCCATAATCAATGGCCCCCTACTGCTGGCATCCATGGAAGCCCGGATGGCCTGATCACTGCTATGTGCTCATATGCCCAGCAATGGAGCACAAAACTAACATCAATGCCTATCCTCCTACTAGTGGTATACATCCATAACTCATAATATATCTGAGCTATCAGGGCATTGGAAAATGTGAACACCTGTCTAAACTGCAGGATGTCACAAACACAATCTAGTAATAGTAATGGGAATCTCCCACCTCCTGAATCTGGCAGAGAAAAATAGGAGATAGCCATCTGAATCAACACTATCCATCTACTCCTAGCATCATCTTGTCTATACTGAGAGGCTATCCTCACCACCCCGGACACTATCTCTGAATCATCTCGCCCTATCTCCATACAATCGTCCTAGGCCCTCTCTGCTTTGCTCTCGTGGAGTAATCTCTATCGGGTCCCGGTGATCGGTAGCCTCAGGATCCTATATATGTCCTCATGGGTGATGGTCATCTCACCCATCCTGAACCAAAAAGTGCAGGTCCAGCTATCCCATCGTCGCACTAGTGCTCGCATCAACTCTACATCTCGAGGCACTCGTCGGTAATACCAGAAGCCCCGAGCCCAGCTAGCTCTAAGTGGCACCAATCTGCGTCAGTGACATCGGGAGAATGGTCTCTAGTAGCTCGGGAATGGCATCCTACATGTGTAACGCCTCTCATGCCTAGCATCCATAACATCAAGAGCAATGTTAGCTTCCTATTCATCCAAATCAGAACATCCAAAACACATTTTATCATCTTATCAGTTCATTTGGTCCAATCGGCGTCAATTTATTTTAGTCGGCATCGATCAACATATAGTCGATGTCGATTGAAGTGAATCGGTGCTGATTTAATCTAATCGCGTCGATTTTTCAATCGACACCGATTGGGGGCGCGGTCAAAAACACTTTGGCCTCCCACCGATTCCATTTTTTTCAAAAAAAAAGAAAAATAATAATAAAATTATTATACTATATGACAAGTTCGGGTAGAACCACTTACCCCAGGTCATGTCCTCTTCCACTTCTGACTGCTCCCAGAGGCTTCCATGTTGTTCAAAATCAGTTTTTAACTCTCTCTAAATCAATCATCACGGTGAAAATAAATCATTCACGTTTTCCATTCGCATATTTATATGTGTTCGGACACGGCGATCGCGCCCGATTGTTACGGTCGGCACTCGATTTTTATGGTCGGCGCCAATTTGTTTGATCGACACCGATTTGGGCCCATTGTTGCCGATGGGTTGTAGTTTGGCTTCTCCACGTCACTTTCTTCCATCTCCTAATCTTCTTGCCATAGTGTTGATGCTTGGCTTATTTATCTAGTCATTATTGTGCTTTTTGGCACATACTTTCGGTATTATCATCCATTTCGAGTTTGTTCCCTGTCCATGGGACACTCACATTTTTGCAGCCCTCCTTACACTCATGGTTCTATAGGTACTAATGTCATCTCATTCGGAGACCATCTAGTTTGCCCTACCAATTTGAGTTCCTTAGGTTGCTGCCTTAACATATTTTTTTGCATCATTAATGATCATATCTACTCTAGGCATCTAACTGGGGCATCCTGTGTTTTCATCTACCTTTTTAAAACTTGGGATCGGTTGCTCTTTTGAGGCCCATCCCATCCCTAGTTGGAGGGGGATCATATCATCACTTTTTCTTCCTTTCTTCCAACTCCTTGTTTTTGTCTCGCAACTTTGCTTATCACAAGTTACTTGACAAAAAGGGGCAAAATGTAGACACCTAAAATTGGTTATCCAATTTGGTGTCCCCCATGTGCGTTTGTCTTCTCGGGTAACCTGGGGCATGTTTACATCACCACTTCTCCCTTAGGGTATTATTTAATATTTGATTTAAACATCTATCCTAAGTTTATGTCACCCCATTATGTTTTACCCATAGATAATTAAATATTAACTATTTAATTATATTTTCTACATATATCCTAACCACTTATCTACCCCATATCAATTCCTAACCTCCCGTATCTATTCTATCCATCTATCCCCCCTATTTTTCTCCTCCCAAACTGAGCATCGGGATGCTTCCCGTATTTGAGGTGGAAGGATTACTTGATCTTCCCAAAAATCGTCCCTTTTGGCCATTTCGGGAGTCTGTTCCCTGATTGGCGCCGACCGATACTCGGTCGATGCTGATTTTTCAGAGCGGCGCCAATTTCATCTCGGTCAGCACTGATTACAAATACAGGGCCAGAATTCATTTCTGGTTAGACAGGTTTGACAGTGAGATAGTGAGACAGCTTAGACAATAAGAGTGAGACAGCTAGACAAAGTGAGACAAAGGTGAGACAATGAGATAGAAAGAACGAGAGAATTTTGAGCATCAAGTCTGAGCATTATCTATCAAGTGAGAGTGAATCCTATCCAAACCAATCCCTGAGAGGAGTACCATTACTCTGCTCCTACCACATTGACATCGTGAGCCTCCATCGATCTCTTGGTGACTTTGTTCCTACATCCAAAGCACAAGTGGATCTTTGTCGAGTATCCCTACAGACTCTTGTAGATCCAACGGAGATTAACGATCTAGCTTCCACTGTCTGTTTCTCAATCTTCCTGTAATTTTCCCCAAGTCAATGCCGACCGCAGTACCCGTCGACGCCGATTATCTCTATTCAACGCCGATTCTTCTCGATCGACGCCATTTTCCTAATCGATGCCGATCTTCCTGCAAACAGGTAAAATAATTTAGGGAACACAAATCCAACATTATTTTCACACTTTCTCGTGTTTTATTGGTTTCTATCTGTTGTTTACTTTTCTGTCTGTCATTTTTTAATCAAAATATAGACATTTATTTACATCTTTATCATGCATGCTTCTTTCCTTAATTGAAAACGTGGACTGACATCCGCCGAGGAGCCTATCGCTTCCCGGACCCACTTTTCAGGGCATTCCACCCAAATATCGTTTAACGTGGTCTTTTTCTATCAAGCATCTATGTCGCGCAGGTTTCTTGGATCTACTTTGCAGGATCACTCGTATGCACCCGTCTTGTCTACATCGGCTTTCTTTTCCATCTACATCTTCGAACTTGTCTTATCTATCGTATCGATTGCATTTGAGTTTTTCAAGGTTTTTGTGTTTAGTTTGGTACATTAACTTAGACAGTAACAAGTGTGAAATTCTTGATCTACACCAAGTACTCCCAAACAAACTTATTTGGCCCATTAGGCACCCTAATTTTTGAAAAGAAATGGTGAGGAGGATGTTACCAAACATAATTTTCTCTCTCATGTCACACACGGAATCTATAATCTCCTCTGCATAAAAGCTAAGAGGTTATAGGCAGTTCCTCTACGAGATCTTGTGGCGAGATGTTTAAACAAATATTTTTATCTTTCCATATCTCCTACCCATTCAATTTTGTAACCAGTGCATGACCATCCTCCTAACAAGGTCGGTAATTGTAGAAATGTCAAAGTATGGAAAACCCTTTTTGTAATAATATGCTTCAACAATTTTCTTGATGGCCTCCTTGTTCCATAGGTCATCATCTCACAACTCTCTTTCGTAGATCAGGCCAGTGAACTTAGAAATCAACTGAGGAGTTATGTGCATTCTTTTTCCTATGAAGTAAAAGTGATCCTCATGCATGCGTGACATCAACTATTGGTACACTCATTCATGTTATCCAAAATAGGTAAACTTGTAGAGTTGTAGCAACCCAACCTTCTCCATCTAAACCTTTACTTTGTCATCGTAAATGGGCTTCCCATCTGGTGTCCTCTTTTTGTAAGGAAAACCAACTCTAACACCATCTCCTTTTTGTGGTGCTTATTCAATGGTTATAATCACTTACGGTCATCTTTCATATATGAGACACCCATTCCTTTCCTAGCAATATGCCATCTGGGTACTACATCTCCACGTACCACTCTTCATTGAAACTGGTTGAAACAGTTGGTTTTCCTTTTCCCTTTCCTTTCTTGATGGAACATTTGATCCCTTCCTTGGTGCCATATTTTTCCATCGGGTTCTTATAACTTCTTCCTTTCCTCCTTGCCCTAGCTCTGCTCAAATCCGTGGCTCCAATCCTCTATGAAAATTCCTTCAAATCTCATGCCCTAACTCTATAACCCTAACCTAGAAAACCCTTCTTCCACAAGACAGTGTAACACACGTGGAATCCTCCAAAAACTCCTCCACTCATGCCCATGTGCTCCTTTCCACTCTAGTTCATAGATTAAATCTCGTTGAATGTTTTGCATGCAAATATTCTCAAATTATCTTCACACAACTCTTATTTTGCAAGGATTCCCTATTTCGTGAGAGCTCTTCGATAACTTAAAATTCAAGGTAAAAATATACTTCACCCTTAACCTTATATTTATAGATTTTTTATTTTTCCACACAAACCCTATCTGGAATTGTATCCTTAATGCTCTATGCATCTTCTCCTGAGTCAATCCTTGATAAATGGTTAAGCCCCAAATTACTCTTACCTAGTTTTACAACAACTATAAACTCAAACTCCTAAAACAATAGGACCCACCTACATATGTGCCCTTGCAAGACAGGCTTGTTCACTAAGTACTTTAATTCCATGTGGTCCATGTAGAATATAAAGGGTGTTTCCAAGCAAATACTTCTGAATTTGTGTAGCGCATAGATCATTGACAATGCCTCGCACTCTGTGGTAGTATAATTTTGTTCTGTTGGGGTTAGCTTCCTACTAGCAAAGCACAAGGGATGGTCAAAAATTCCCTCTCCAAGTTGTGCTAAGACTGCTCCAATCACCATCCTAGATGCATCAACATGCACATGAAAAGGATTATCCCAAGAGGGAAAGCGTAATATGGGCGTAGTAATGAGTCTATTTTTTGGTGTGTCAAAGGTTTTCTGTTGCACCTCTCCCCAATAGAACTTATTCCTATGTCTTGAGCCTTTTTGCAAAAAGGGCTAAAAGTCATAAAGTGAACCACAACCTCGATCACACTTAAAGGAAAAATTCAAATCTTGAGCCTGCCATTGGAAATTCAAAGTGGGGAGGTAGATCAACAGAGAACTTTGAGGTTTTGAGCCTTTTTGTAAAAAGGGCTAAAAGTCATAAAGTGACCCATAGCCCCAATCGGCTTAAAGGAAAAAGTCAAATCTTGAGCTCCCATTGGAAAGTCACAACGGGAGGTGGATCGGTGGAGAACTTTGAGGTTTTGAGCCTTTTTGTAAAAGGGCTAAAATTGTAAAGTGACCCGTAACCCCAATCAAAGCTTAAAGGAAAAAGTCAAATATTGAGCCCGTATCAAAAGAGTCAAAGGGGGAAGTGGGCCATTGGGAGATTTGAGAATTTGAGCCTTGTTTTCATTAAAGGGGCTTAAAGTTAAAAAGTGACCTACAACCCCACCCACGCTATGAAAAATTCAAATATTAAGCCCACATCGAAGGTCAAAGCGGGAGGTGGGCCTGTGGAGCAATTTTTGTTTTTGAGCTCGCATTAAAAAAGGTAAAATTATAAAAGTGACCTATAAATTTGTCTCCACTCAAATAAAGCCACATGTCAAGCTTATATCAAAAGTGAAAGGGCGGACCAAAAATATAAAAAATGCCAAATCTCTATAAAGTCACAAAATATAAAAGGCATCCTCCACACCCGCTCTAGTAAATTTCTCCCACGTGGATGACTCTAGTTTAAAGTTTCAAAGGCAAGATGAACGATTCAAATTCAAAGTTACAAAATGAGTGTAATGGTTGCATTATGAAAAGTCTAGTTTTTCTACCATTGGCGTTTCTTCATGAATCAAGAATCTGAACGGACGCGAATGACTAAAAATATTGTAAATCAAGTTTCTTGCTAACAAAGAAGAAGTTGTAACCATTTCTTGTAAGATATTTAATGGCTTCTTCATGCCATTGTACAGGTTGAAATTGATCTTGTAAACTCACGAGTGCATTGTACTTAGAGAAAGCAAAGGAGATATCCATTTTCTTCTACTTTCCTCCATTCTCAAATTTCTTCCATCCCCACATTATGTACAACTACTTTTTAAGCATCAATATAAGAAGAAGGATTTTTATCCTCTTTAATGAGGAGATTTTAGAAACTTTGAGTTTTCAATCTTATCTCATCTTGTTGCCATTCGCAGGATTGTTTCTTCTCATAAATGTATGTGTTGAAGTTTCTAACTAATGTGTGCAGGAATCTGATTTCCTACCTACAACATTAGTTTCCCTATCTCATTTCTCACTCCCTTTCCCACCTTCAGAAAAAGTCTTCCCTAGCAAGAGATTGCTCGCTAGCTTCCCCAGAGGTTAGTGGAGTTCCCTATTGGATCCTCGGCTAAAAGGCCACCACAAAATCCACACTTTCTCACGCATGCATACACGGCACCGCACTTCGCACGGTTAAGTAGGGGCTTAGATTCCCAAAGCATTGGCAAGGAATCTACAAGTTTATCCACACGACAAATTTCCTTGCCAATAGTTTTTGGCGCCACCGTGGGGCAAATTTACTAAAGATCTCACCCGAATACGACCAAAAGGTCGAGAAAATTCAAAATTCAAAAAGAGAAAAAAATTGGAATTTGAATGGCTATATGAGCCACATGGATTCAAATCATGGCTATTCCAGGAAACCCTCTTGTTGAAAGACCTGAATTACTCTTCCACATCCAAGAAGATGTTGCTTTAGATTTGAGGGAAGTTATCTGACATAATAGACAAAGTGCCAATCACTACTTCATTACCACGAGAATTCTAGACCTTGAAGAAGAACACGTTGCTGAATTGGAGAGGCAAAGACAAATTCTAGCACCGTAAAGAAGAGCATAGATTTTCAAGCTGGTGGATAGAAGATACACCCGACAACAGAGACAAGGAGGAAAACTGATCCCATTTTTGAGGAACTTCAAAGGAGACAAGAGATACTCAAAATCCAGAGGCTTCCTTTTCAAACAACCGGTCATGTTGGGAACCTGAGTGTTGCCAATCCTTTGGATGTTGAATTTTCATACATCAATGAGAACCTTGAAGATTTCACCAACATAGAGACCAAAGAAGAAGCTAGAGAAAGAGAGGAAAAAGTCGACGAAGAAATAAGAGCTCAACTCAAAGAAATTGAGATACTTCAAGCCAAGATAAATGAAAGAGCAATAGCGAGAATCGCACGTAGCCTTAGCAAGGTTGGAAGCTAGAAATAGAAATAGAATGGGGGATCATGAGTGTGAGTGTGAGTGTGATCATGAGGCCTGTAGGCATAATATACCATGGGAGGAAACACCGGTCCACTCGGCTCTTGCTCAACCACTCCATGAGCTGCTGAGAGGCTCAAGAAAAAACTTCCCAAAATTCAGAGGGGATGGTTCTCAACTCCCTGAAGATCATGTAGCAGCATTTATCACTTCTTGCAGTGTGTTGGGTTTTGAGGATGAAGATGTGTCAGTCTGACTCTTTATGGAGTCACTTCAAGAGAAATTTTCCGAATGGTTCTACATGCTACCCCTGAGGTCCATCACTTGTTGGGAGGATATAAGAAGTGCATTTGAACACATGTTCAAGAGCACAAAATATTGTCAAGATCTTTTGGTCCAATTGGTACAAATGAAGAAATAAACCTCTGAGTCAATGAGGGACTTTGTAGTAAGATATGATAGAGTGATAAGAAGGATCCCTGAAGATGTGGTGCCTTCTAAAAATAATTTGAAGAGGTTTTTCATCAGTGCTTTGCCATCAGAAGTAGGTTTCTTCCTCAGAAGAGCCCAACCAAGAACATTGAGGGAAGCCAAGGACTATGCAATAGAAACCGATGATGATCTAATCCTTTTCGGAAAGGTGAAAGGCCCCAATGGAAATAAAAGGGTCATAATTCAAACTCTATCACCATAGATCCGATGTTCCAAAAAATGGCAAATGACTTGGTTTCCTTGAAGAAGTAGCTATCTCATATCACAATGCAGAATGCTTCAAGGAAACCAAACCCTCTAGATAGGCCAAGGATTGCTCCACCTCCTCGTCGGCTTGCTCTTGAAGCACCACTAGTCAATGCCATCTGTGACACCAAAGAGCCGGAGGAGGAAGTAGAAATTGATGAAACTGAAGAAGAAAATATGGAAGACTATGAAAACTATCTTGAGGTCAAGGAAGTTGATATGCACAATGGCCTAATTGAGTACGTTGATGATGAAGATGAGGATGATGAAGAAGCTCCAAGTTTCTCATGTGCTATTTTCACTCGTGCACAATCCAGGAAAGGTGTTTCATCCTTAATGATTGTGGTAAAGGATAAGAAGAATAAAGAAGATTCTCCTCTAGAGGTCACACAAAATAAAATCATCAAGCAGAGGATCACCATTACCACCTTCTATGGAGTCGTCCAAAGAAAAACCAGACTCACTAGTTGTCAGGGATCATGCTACTATGCCAAGTAAGTCATCTAATTCTTCTCCCAGCTCAAAAGTTGCTAAGAACAATTCTCCTTTAAATGTTGTTCCTGCAAAAACATCTAAGGTTCAATCAAAAGCTACACCCTCACCCCCTTCCAAGCCAATTGCTACACCCAAAAGGAGAATTCAACACCCAAAGTATAAAATCCTCTACCATGTAAATCTTCCTCCATTTCTGTAACCTATTCCTCACTCACCATAACCCCATTTGACTTTGTGGAACATGCAAGCAAAACCAAATTCCATCTCTCAGAAATAGAATACCTACAAACACACCCTACCTAATTTGACAGGTTCATTAATGCAGTTCGTGGTGGTAACCCTGTATCCTCGAGTCCTAATTCTAAAGGCTTACTACCCACACCATCCACACCACCTTCCCAAAACATGCTAGCCCTCAGTGCCTCCAAAACCAATAGGGTTGAACCTTTCTACCTATCACTCCTCATTAAAGGATTCCAGTTAAATAATTGTATCATAGATTCCGAGAGCCTCAGACAATGTGATGCCAACCAAAGTTGCAAATTCTCTAGGCCTCACCTTGACCTGGGTAAATGGCACCTGCTACTCAATGGAATCCAAACAAGTGCCATTGGTAGGAAGAATCAAAGATGCATAGGTAGCACTAGTTGATTTTCCAGAAACAAAAGGTGCTCCTAACCATAGTGGTAGCAAACATCCCAACATCCTTTGGTATGCTATTGAGTAGGAGTTTCTATAAAGACTTGGGTGGAGAGATAAAAATGGATTGGTCATCTACAACTATCCCAGTAAAAGGTGAGATGAAGAAGTTTCTACCAGTAAGAAAGATGAAGTTCACAATATGAAAGTCTGACAATCTGAAAGCAAGCATTCTCTTTCAAGATTGTGGGCTAGGAAACTACTTCCTCACATCAAGCAAATAGGATAACTTGCCACTTCTCATGGAGGAAGAGGAAGATCAAATTTTGAAAATGGAATTTGATGATAGTCATTCTAGTGTGGGCTCGGGAGTTGGTGTAGTATTGTACTCTCCTTCCAATGAGTTGTACCCATTTCCCTACAAGCTGCAATTTGATAATACAAATAACACTACAAAGTATGAAGCACTACTCTTAAGCATGAGTACAGTAGAGGACATGGGAATAAAGAAACTGAGATCTTTGAGGTGATGCTTTGAGGTTGTAATAAATCAGTTCTACCAACAATATCAAGTGAAGAATCCAAGACTCTGGCATTATAGAAACAGAGTGTGGGACTGCATTGAATCTTTTGATGCATTTTCCAATGAATCTATTCTAAGGGAACATAATGAAAAGGTTGATTCTCATGCAAAGTGTCATCTTCCCTAAGTAACACCTCATCCTTATTTTGGTAAAGAAAAAGTGACCATTTAAATGGTATTCAGGCCTAGTGTACCAGACAATGTAAATCATTGGCAAGTCTTCAATGATGATAACCAAATTCTAGCCTTTTTAGAGAAAAGGGATAATTTCAATAATCTCTTCTTCGAAGGAGGTGAAAATCCACACCGAGAAGTAGTCCCCAAAGAAGAGAAAGAAGGAATTGAAGGGATTGATGATGAGGGAGTAATCAAATTGAAAGGGAAAAAATTCCCAAAGGCCTAGTCTCTTTAGAAGACCTCTTTGAAAAACATGACAGATTCATTCAAGAGAAAGAAAAGAAATCTTCTCGGTACCCAGCTGATTTTGATAAAGAAAAAATTGGTACCCCGGAGGAGCCAAGGATGGTCAATATTGGAAAAAGTTCTCTCTGAAGAAAAAATAAGGTTTGTTGCATTACTCAAGAAATACTCAAATGTCTTGGCCTACTCTTATGATGAACTCAAATCCTTCCAGCCAAAGGAAATGCATCACTCAATTCCTTTGAAGCAAGGTGTTAAGCCCTTCAGGTAGAAACAAAGGCCGTATAACCCAAATATTTTTGATACCATCAAGGAGGAGGTAATAAAGATGCTTAATGTAAAGATCATCATTCTCATCCACCATTCAACGTGGGTGGCTAACATTGTGTCGGTGCAAGAAGAAGAATGGTGAAATAATGATATGTGTAGATTTTTACAACTGAACCGGAGCATCACTAAAGGACAATTACCTTCTTCCTATCATGGACCATATCCTAAGGCTAGTCATCTTTGGATCTGAAATGCTTTCATTACTTGATGGATTCTCAAGATATAATCAAATCAAAGTGGCAGAGGAGGACCGCACCAAGACAGCCTTTACAACACCTTGGGGCACTTTTACCTATAGCAGAATGCCTTTTGGCCTAATCAATGCAGGAGCTACATTCCAAAGGGCGATGGATTTGGCCTTCAAATATCTAAAGCATTGCATTATGATATATCTTGATGATCTCACAATATTTTCAAAGAAGAGGGGAGATCATATCTATCACTTGAAACATGTACTTGCAAGGTGTAGGAAACATGGCATATCACTAAATCTAAAAAGTGCATTTTTGGAGTCACAGAAGGAAAGTTATTAGGGCACATAATGAATAAACATGGAGCACACATTGATCTTAAGAGGATTAGATCCATTCAAGTATTAGCCCTTCCCAAAAGCAAGAAAGGAGTTCATTCATTCTTCGGAAAGGTGAACTTTCTTCGTCATTTTGTGCCTAATTTGAGTTGACAAAGCACATCACTTCCATGATGAAACCACAAGAAAACTTCAAATGGAACAATGAAGGGAAGGCATCATTCGAAGAGATCAATAAATCCATTACCAAGGCTCTGACTCTGTATCTCTAGATTTTAACAAAGAATTCATCATGTATTGTTATGCATCAGAACATACACTCTCTGTCATTCTCGTTCAGAAAAATGATGAAGGTGTGGAAGCACCTATTGCTTTCATGAGTTGTCCTTTGAAAAGCATGAGCTAAAATACAACCAATTAGAGAAGCATGCCTATGCAGTGGTCAAGGCTTTGTAAAAAACTTTAGGTTTTACATCCTCAATTCCCATATGGTGGTGATGGTCCCCAACAGTGTAATCAAGTCCATCTTGACACAGCAGGATCCCAGAGCTAAAAGAGGAAATTGGATTGCAAAGACTCAATAATATGACTTGGAGATTTGACCCTCTAATCTGTAAGGGAAATGGCTTGTGCAAGTTTATTGTTGAAGATGAAACACTCAAAGTTCAACATGGCGAAGAAAATTGTGCTTGCTCAACTTGTTCAGAAGACAACCCATAGGTTCTCTTTATCACCACTACTAATGAGTGGTATGCTGATATCACCTATTACTTGACTTATGGAGAATGCCCCCATCTTGATTACAAGAAAAGGAGAACACTCAAGCTAAAGGTAGCTAAATTTGTAATTTGGAATCATGCGCTTTACAAAAGAGGCCTGGATGGTTGTTTCCTCAAGTGCATAGATAAAGAGCAACAAGAAAAGTTTCTTAAATCATACCATGACCAAGCATGTGGTGGAAATTTTTCAGAAATTACCACTACACACAAGATCCTCCAAGAAAGGTATTATTGGCCCACCATATTTATAGACACTCAAGGTTGGGTTTCTAAATGCAAAGCATCCCAACAGTTTGTTGGAAGACCATAACTCACTGCATTACCACTCAGGCCTGTGGTTATTGAAGAACCATTTCAACAGTGGGGGATGGACTTCATTGGTGTTTTGAACCCTCACTCAAGTGTGGGGCACACCTATGTACTCACAAAGAACATACTACTTCACCAAATGGGTGGAAGCCATTCCGGCCAAATAAGCCAACACTGAAACAATATGCAACTTCATCAAGGAGAATGTCATAGTCTGCATTTGAAGTGCCTAAAATATTGTAGTAGATAATGCTACCTATTTATCTTCAAGAGAGCTGACTGAGTTTTTCTATAGCTATGGAATCTCCCTATCTCATTCTTCTGACTACTATCCACAAGGAAACAAATAGGCTAAATCAAGAAACAAGAACATTGTGACCATTTTCTACAAGCTTGTAAATGAGAATCAAAGGAATTGGCACAAAAGGTTGTATGACACATTGTGGGTAGATAGGATCACTCCCAAGAAGGCAATAGGTATGTCACCATTCCAACTACTGTATGGAGTCGAAGCAAAAATTCCTCTCACGATTGAGATGTCAGCTCTCAAGCTGCTACAGAAATAGAAGATGGTCAGTACAAGGATTCCATTGACAAGAGGATCCTCTTTCTTGAGAAGATGGAAGAAAATAGACTCCAAGTGGTAGATCGCATTAAGGAGCACCAATTGAAAGTAAAGAAGATTTTTTATAAGAAAACCAAGGAGAGAGAATTCAAATTTGGAGACTTCATCCTGTTATGGGACAAGAGAAGAGAACAAAAAGGAACCCATAGAAAGTTCAATTCATTATGGCTCAGCCCATTCCAGGTTCATGAAGCTTGCGGCAAGAACACTTTTATTCTCTCATATTTGGATGGAACATCATTGGAATTGCCTCGGAGCGGGAAATACTTGAAATTGTATCATCAGTGAAAGTAGTTTTTCCCCACCTTGTACCATAGGTGTGTTTCCCTTTCCATTGTGTGGTTTTGTTTCCCCTTCATTTCGTGTCATGTGTTTCCATCTCGTTGTGTACTTGTGTGTTTCCTTCTTCTGATATTTCTTTCTCTAAGTTTTACATGACTCTGCATGGCCCAATGGATAAGGCACTCGGTCAACAAATTACAGGGGTCTAGAGATTGAGCTTAGATTCCCATGTCATGTCTTCACTATGCTCGAGTCCATGTCATGTCCCCAAGATAGATCCGCTTGTTGTCGCCCTCAAAATCCCCCTCATTTTTAATTCAAATTAAAAATTTGAACACCCTCCGAAGTGTTCAAGTAAAGTTGGAAGTCTAAAAAGATAGAGAAATTCATGCTTTGAAGTTGTTTAAACTCTCCAGTCTGCATGGTTTGATAAATTTTTCATTTCCCCATCTGGACGGTGAAAATTCTATTGTAGCCTTCATTTGAATGAAATTATCAATCTTTCTATGGCCATGGATCATCAAACCTTGTATTGTTTTCAATTCCTTGGTTCGTGAAAGAAATTTGAAAAATGGGTATGAAATGGTGGAGTTTTATTCTTCTTTGCATTTTTCCATAGTCGTGAATGACGGGCATTTTCTTCCCCGTCAAATTTTGGCTCCATTTTCCACAGAGTGCGTGGACATATCTAATTAGAGGTGGATCGACGAAGAACTTTAAGGTTTTGAGCCTTTTTGTAAAAAGGGCTAAAATTCATAAAGTGACTGCATCCCCGATCAGGCTTAAAGGAAAAGTCAAATCTTGAGCCCACCATTGGAAATTCAAAGCGGGGAGGCGGATCGGCGGAGAACTTTGAGGTTTTGATCCTTTTTGTAAAAGGGCTAAAAGTCATAAAGTGACCCATAGCCCCGATCAGGCTTAAAGGAAAAATTCAAATCTTGAGCTGTCATTGGATAGTCACAAAGGCGGGGAGGCGGATTGGTGGAGAACTTTGAGGTTTTGAGGCTTTTTGTAAAAAGGGATAAAATTCATAAAGTGACCCGTAACCCCAATCAGGCTTAAATAAAAAATTCAAATGTTGAGCCCGCATCAAAAGAGTCAAAGGGGGAAGCGGGCCATTGGGGAGATTTGAGAATTTGAGCCTTGTTTTCATTAAAGGGGATTAAAGTTAAAAAGTGACTCGCAACCCCGCCCACACTAAGGAAAAATTCAAATATTAAGCCCACATCGAAGGTCAAAGTGGGGAGGTGGGCCTGTGGAGCAATTTGTTTTTGAGCCCGCATTGAAAAAAGGTAAAATTATAAAAGTGACCTATGAATCTATCTCCACTCAAGTGAAGCCACATGTCAGGCTTATATCAAAAGCGGAAGGGCGGACCAAAAAATGTAAAAATGCCAAATCTCTATAAAGTCACAAAATATAAAAGGCATCCTCCACACCCGCTCCAATAAATTTCTCCCACGTGGACGGCTCTGGTTTAAAGTTTCAAAGGCAAGATGAACGGTTCAAATTCAAAGTTACAAAACGAGTGTAATGGTTGCATTATGAAAAGTCTAGTTTTTTCTCGCCATTGGTGTTTCTTCACGAATCAAGAATTTGAACGGACGCGAATGATGAAAAGATTGTAAACTGTTTCTTGCTAACAAAGAAGAAGTTGTAACCGTTTCTTGCAAGATATTTAATGGCTTCTTCACGCCATTATACGGGGTTGGAAATTGATCTTGTAAACTCACGAGTGCATTGTACTTAGAGAAAGAAAAGGAGATATCCATTTTCTTCTACTTTCCTCCATTCTCAAATTTCTTCGGTTCCCACATTATGTAAAACTCTTGTTTAAGCATCAATACAAGAAGAACGATTTTGTAGCCTCTTTGATGAGAAGATTTTAGAAACTTTGAGTTTGCAATCTTATCTCATCTTGTTGTCATTTACAAGGTTTTTCTTCTCATAAATGCATGTGTTGAAGTTTCTAACTAATGTGTGCAAGAATCGATTTCCTACCTCACATTAGTTTCCTATCTCATTTCTCACTCCCTTTCCCGCCTTCGAAAAAGTCTTCCCTAGCAAGAGATTGCTAGCTTTTACTCAGTGTCAGTGGAGTGCCCCTATTGGATCCCCAGCTGAAAGGCCACCACAGAAATCCATGCTTTCGTGTGCATGCATACATGGCAGCTTTACATCGGTTAAGTAGAGGGACTTAGATTCCTAGAGCATTGGCAAGGAATCCACAAGTTTGTCCACCCGAAAAATTTCCTCACCAAAACCTCTCATCCTTCTTAATGTTGATGATCATCGGACTTATCCACTTTGATTCCTCAACAACCTCAATGATGCCTTGTGAGATCATCTTTTCTATCTCCTACTTAACCTTGACTCTCAAATTCGATTCATTCGATAAGGTCTCTTCCGAATTAGACATGCACCTTCCTTTAGCTTGATTTTCATTTCTCCTAGGAGTGGTGAACTCTTTTAAGCTCATGGTACCGGCATGGTAATAAATACTAGAATTCATGCAAGAGATCAATAATCTTTAAAACCTCCCTTTCTGTCTAGTAATCTCCAATAATAGCTTCTTTAGGTTCTGCCACCAAGCCAATGTTAACCTTCTTGGTTTTCAGGGGTTCATGGCAGCATGTGCTTTCTCATCAACACTATCCATAACCTCGTGTGTATCGATAGTATGGCTAACATCCAAGTTTTCCACCTCTTCACCATCTATCACATAGACCAAATTTCCTTTCTCTTTTTCCATGCAAATGTGCTCAAGTTGTACTTCCTCTTATTCTTCCTCATCGAAGCACGCTTCCAAGTTAGGTTCTCCCAACAACTCTAGTATTCTATCCTCCGCCATGACACTATCTCCCATAGTTAAGTACTTAACAACCTACAATGCCTCATCCACCGATGGCTTAGTACTTCAATACTCAAAATTTTGAATAAGATCAATCATCAACTCCTATCCGATAAAGCACAACTTTGAATGAATGTACCACGTGTGTGCATCTTTGTAAGGTGGAGTAAAGCTTATGCACCTATAGTGATGGTGGTAAGGATTTTGTGCCTTCCATCTAGGCCTTCTCACATGCTTGGATGTGAAATGAGGCGAGTTCCTTCCCATGATAGTCTTATATAGAAGTAGGTACATTGCTTCAGAGGAACGTAATAGAGAACGCGATTCTCACATCGCGCCTCTCTATAAGGTTATCTCAATGGTTCTCCCACCAATGTTCTGTGGTCCCACGCAAAGTATAGATAAGCATACTTCTACTTTCAATCTCACATCTCCATAGGGTCTCCATTTCTCGTAGGAAAACATCAAAGTTGTCTTACCCAATGTAACTCAATGCAAGTTTCATCCTCCCAAGTGCCCGACTGAGCGCACCTTTGTTACTCTTGTCACAGAGCCTCTTAATTGCCTTCCGACTAACTCATATGTCATGTGCGCCTAATTGTCACATGTCACACTAGTTGTATCGCTTATAGATTGAACATCTTCCCACCGAATAACACCTTCTTTTTGGATACACAACCTCGGGGTCTCGATAGTGCGCATAGATTCTGCTAGGTCTTCTTCTCCCAAGGGCTTAGTATAGGGCACTAACTTTCCATCCATCAAAGGAATCATAACATGTTCCTCCTTGTTCTCAAAAATTATATACCCCTTATTGAAATGTAAGTCATCATTGTTCTTATAGCACCAGGGCACCTAATTAATGCTAAAATTTGTCCACCTCAAAGAAACACCAAGACTTCAAGTCTCTAATGAATTTTTCCCATTTGATAGTGATATTAGCATCCTTTAAGACACCAATGTGAATCACCTTTGTCTTATTAGCCATATAAAGCACATTTGAAGATGGCTGTAATGGGGGACTTCCCATTTGATTCCATATAACCAAGGTGAGCACATTAACTTATGTGCCTATGTCAATTAAAATATCAATCAGAATATTACTCAAGTGTCATCCATCAACAATCGCATTCAAGGTAATCCCTTATCATAGTCAATACCGTGAGGAGGCGGACTAACATGAAAACCCGCCTCTCACACTCTCCTATGGTGCTTGGTCCTTTTCCTCTCAGCCACTCTCCTAACAAAGGGATGATATTATCTTATCTTATCATCTTGCATACCTCCTTGACTTCATCCAGATCCTTCTATGGAGCCTCGGTGCTCTTCTTCTACTCTAACTATCGCGAATGCTCCTTCAGGCACTAGATCTCTCCTTGTAGGCTTCGAATAACATCCATGGTTTCTTGATAAACTTCCTTCGATGCATAGGGTTTGGATACTTCCCATGTATCACCTCTTCCCTTATAATAAGTGGTCTCTACTTTGGTATCTCCTGGTGCACGCAGTCTCAACTTGCATCGTCACTAGTACAAGTTCTAACTTTAACCCACACACCACCCTTGGCATCCACTATGGATTAGCTCTCTTCATGTTTACCATCCCGGTGCCTTTATCCTTCCACTACTTCTCGCTCATGTGCTCAAAAATTCAAGGAATTCCTCACACTTTTGATTTTTCCCACACTAAGAGCATTACAACAAATCAGGACACTCGCGCTTGTAATGTTCGAAGATCCACAAGATTATAACAGGTTCTATGAGGAAATTCACTTCTTCCTCCTTCGTAATTGCCACACCCTCGAAATCCATCCCAAAATCCTCTTCCACAAACTCCTCCATCCATGCACCCTTCATTATGATGACCATCATCCTTAGAAATCCTAGAAACATTGGTGCAGCACACACCAATATCAATGGCATCATGTATCTGGTCAATCAATCTACAATCCTTGGTGTCATGAGTAGTAGATGTGTAAATTTTATAATAGCATGACACATTCATACGGGTCGCGCGCTATAACAATGGGCATCTACTTGCATCATGATCTCTATGGAAAATCTCACATTCCACCGACATGGCACACACCAATATTCATGGGAAATTATCCATTGTATTTCCCTCTACTATGAAGTCCATGCACCATAGCCCACTACGAGTCTCATGAGCCAAGTTCACGGAGGCAGTTTCTCTAGCTGCTTTTCCATGGCAACAATCTAGCATTCAACAAATGGACTAATGTCGGTATCAACACTTCCCATAGCCTCGGTGCACAACGAATCCTCCGGGGCCTCGCGTGGATCTGTGAAGGTCTTATGTGAAAGCACCTTCCTGAACAGAGTGATCAGCCCTCCGATGAACCACTAAGCATGATGAGATGGGTGAATATCATAAGACATCTTTGATAGAAGAGTCTTAAAGCACCCGTCATACTCCCACACACTTTCTATCATCCCTTGCTGAGTCTCCTTCAATGCATTGATGCTCTTCTGTTCAAACTTAGGAATGTGGAACTCTGCCAAAAATGCATCACATAGCGTGATGTAATCCACCATTATCTGGTGTGGATCATACTTCATATACCAGCTATGCGCGTGCCCTTTTCAACGTGGTTACAACTAACTTTCCTTCCTCTCTCGGAGCGGTGATACCCTTCACGCACCATAACAACTCACATCTATGCACATGCTCTGCAGTGTCTTCCACACCCTTATAATCAGGAAAATGCAAAGACATATAAAAAAATACCCACTTTGAGGTTGTTGAGGCCCTTGCCCACAAGATTCAAAACCTTGGCCTCCTCTAATATTTACACCACCTCCAAAGCATCACTAGATCCACTAGTGCCAACTTATCCGATCCACTCCTCCTCTTGCTCGCAAGTAATGGGCCTAATGCAGATACTCCTTGTGAATCCACTTTGTCCGTGCTAAACTACGCATCAGACATCAGAATTTAACCCACTCCCAAATGTGTTTCCCACGTCACTTCGAGAAAAATACCCAAAATTTGTGAACCCACACCTTGCCCAAATGTTGTACCAGACAAGATACCTCCGAATATAGGAAATGACTGTGTAGCCATAGATGTACCAAATGAAAAATTATACCTCTTAGGTGTCACTCAATTGCCAATATCAACACCACTAAGAACCAAATAAGAAAATGTTTCCTTAGAAAATAGAAGCTAAGCACTAGGGTCTCGGTCATCGGGTGGGCCAAGAGGCATGCCTACGGCTCTCCTTTCTTCACGTGACGAACTCTCACCGTGGCGAGGGGGTAATTCTCTATGCTTGCCAATATGGGGTAACATATACTTGCTCGGGTCCCACGCCTTTTGCAAGCAGACCTCAAATCCTTCCCATAATGTCTACCTCCATATTTCCATCACTCCTACAACCTCACATTGTCTCCTCAACTCCCTCTCTCATGCTTCATCATA
Organism: Taxus wallichiana var. yunnanensis; assembly: GCA_018340775.1. NCBI lineage: Eukaryota > Viridiplantae > Streptophyta > Pinopsida > Cupressales > Taxaceae > Taxus > Taxus wallichiana. The sequence continues at coordinate 221,039,166 of CM031236.1, read as the reverse complement.
CTTGATTCGCCTCTCTTCTCTCTCCTTCTCCATCGTAGGATCCACCATCTTTCACCACACTAGCTTCCACGCCCTACGCCTAGAAGGAGTTTATCCAGCCATGGGAAATGCTTCTAAACTCAAAGTAATAACTAGAATCTTGATAGCCAATGGAATATCATACAAGAACGATCTTCTAGGATCCTTAAAGAACTCAAACTCAACAAGTCTGCGCGTAAGAATACGTAGAAATAGCATATTCCAAGGTATAACTAGTCAACACTCTACTCCACCAGTGATCAACAACACGGGTCCAGGTCAAATTGGCATCATGCAACCTCTAATACTCATCTTGGGTCCATACATGAGGTCTATAGTACCAACTTGACCTAGATGCATATGTTGAAATCCATTCATACAACTCCATTAGGAAACAACAAAAGAATGTTTCATACAACTCATGATATAGGTGGTCCTCTACCCATTTACGTGCATCAAACTTAGGTCCAGTATTAAATCTCTAAGCAAACTCATCCTCTATGATTTTAAGCCATGCCTTGACGTTTTCCAAGGTCAAGCACTTTTTCATCACACCTCATTCTCACAACAGCTTTCGAAAAGAGGTCCCAACAACGGAACTAAAATGTAGTCAATTCTTCATATACCTTCTTTCTACCCTAAGCGTGCTACCCTATCACCCAACATGCATTGGACACTCACCCGAGGCATGTAGAGTGTCGAGCTCCTCCTTTATGTGAGCCTTGTGATAATGTTCCGCCATTGATGGAGAATAAGTTACAAGAATGGAAATATAGACATTCACTCAAAAACAAAAGATACAAATAACATATTTGTGCACATATGCATCATAAATGGGAATGAACATTGTAAATAAGCATAATGAAACTAGATATGACTCAGAATAATATGAAGAACACAAGGGTTTACACTTAAGAACATGAATAGCCGGAATCACACACATATATTGATTTATAAACATTTACAGTGGCCTCATTACATCATAAGGGTCATACAAACCGAATACATCAAGGAATATTATCTTAAACCCTACAAAAATACTCTACAAAGAGAGTTCTTAGCTATTCTACCCATTACAACCCTTGTTCATACCCAAATCCATGCCTAATATGCTTAAAACCCTTCTTGCAAGCATTTTTACAGTGCCTTGTTACTACTCAATACCCTCTCTAACCCTACTAGCATTCTAACAACACTTCATTGCCTCCTTCAACTCTCCATTTCCCTAGCACTTTGTTATTACTCTCCTCCTCTTCTATTTCAGACCCAAACACTCCTTTAAATAGGATCTGGATGCACCACCTTGGTTTCCTTCATGAACAAATCACATGCCAAGTGGAAGTGTGGTCCTCCATGGTCGAATGCCTATGCCAGCTTGCAAATTCCTCCACTACCTGTAATGATCATCTTGGGAATATTCCTTACGTGGAATATTCTTTTCTTGACCTCTAAGGCTCCAGGATGGCACCTTATCCATTTGTCATACCTACTTGGGATTTTCACGTGTTTCTCCTGCGAAAAATTCTTCAAAATATGGCTAAGTCCCCAAACCTCCCTACTCCCATGTGCGCCAACCTCTTCTCCGTGCGCCTTTCCCTTGCACACTTTTTCTGAGCGCCTTCCTTCTTTACTACCTCCCACATGTTTTGACTTCTTCCTTGGGACTTATTCAATTCAGGTCCCAACATACAAGATCAAGGAAGAAGAAGATGGACATAAAAGATACAAGGCAAGGCTTGTGGTAAACTGAATTACACAGAAATCAAATATTGATTTTGGTGAGATATTTTCTCCTGTAGTAAAAATGACTTCCATATGTACTATATTGAGTTTAGCTGCAGTAGAAGATTTGTATTTAGAGAAACTTGATGTCAAGATGGATTTCCTTTATGGTGATTTGGAGAAAGAGATTTATGTGCAACAGATGCTTGGTTATGAAGTCAAGGGTAAGGAGAAACTTTTGTGCATGTTGAAAAGAGATTGTATGGGTTCAAGTAAGCCCCATGGTAATGTTATATGAGGTTTGATAGTTTCATGCATTAGCATGGTTATATGAAATGTGAATTTAACCATTGTGTTTATTTCATAAGCTTGAAAATGGAAGTTATATTATTTTGTTATTATATGTGGATGATATGCTTATTGAAGGATCTAGTATGCGGGACATTGGTGAGTTTAAAGAAAATTTAGCTCATACATTTACAATGAAGGATTTGGGAACTACAAAGAAAATACTTGGCATGCAAATTCACGAGAGATAAGAAGAATGCGAAGATGTATTTGTCTCGGAACACTATATCAATAAGGTGTTGGAAAGGTTTAATATGCAAAATTAAATACACTGTAAGTACACCTATGGCTGGAGACTTTAAATTGAGAAAATATTAGTGTCCTAAATCACATGAGGAGGTTAACTACATGACACGAGTTCCATATGCTTCAGCAGTTGGAAGTCTCATGTATGTTATGGTTTGTACCAAACCAGACATTGCACATGCAGTGGGAGTTGTGAGAATATTTATGGCCAATCCAAGTAAAGAGCATTGGAAAGCAATCCAATGGATTCTCAGATATTTGAAAGGGACATACAAAGGCATGTAGTTATGCTATGGAGAGTCAGATACTTCTTTATGTGGCTATGTTGATTTAGATATGGTTGGAGATTTGGGTGGTTGGAGAAGCACCACTTGATTTCAATATTGCAAAAGGTTGTGGCCTTGTCTACTATAGAGGTTGAGTATGTTACAGCTACAAAGGCTAGCAAAGAGATGATATGGATGAGAAGGTTCATGGAAGATTTGGGAAAGGAGTAAGAGGATTGCAGATTGTACAGTGATAGTCAAATTTTGATTCATCTAGAAAAGAACAAAACACATTCAGTTAAGATATCACTTCATACGATAGGTGTTGGAGGATGGACAAGCTGAAACTAGAGAAAATTCATACTAAAGAGAACCCTGCGGATATGCTAACAAATTTATTGGCAAAGGAGAAGTTGGAGCTACACTCCACTTATGTTTGTCTTCAAGTTTGAGACTTGAAGAGGAAGAAACAAGCCAAGGAAAGGATCCAAGAATGGAGTTATATTGTACAGTGAAACAATTTATCTCCAAGTGGGAGATTGTTGAGTTGTGGAGCTTAATTACTTCACAATAGCATGCTTTATTAACTTATTGGAATATAAAGTAATTGAAGTCGGTTGTGTAACCATCGTCGATCACCTAGGGACCAACATCGGTTAGGGTAACCAACATCGGTTACCTATGCGTGATTGTTTTATTTAACTCACGGGAATTATATCTAACCTTTGATATAAAGTTGATCTAATGGTTATAATTGCATAGCTAAAGTGCCCTAATTTTGTATATGCCTATATAAGCTAGAAAGCTAGGGTTAGAAGGAGAGAACTCATTAAAATTAAAAGAATTATAAGAAGGAATTCTTGGAGAGAGAAAAGAGAAGCTTGTGAGGAAGAAAGTATTGTACATCCGAGAGAGGTGTGGAAGATTACAGATCTTCATTGTATATCCTCTATGAAGCTTTGAATAATATATTGGTTGTTTCTTGGTGGACGTATCCCACACTGGGTGAACCACGTTATATCTTGTGTATTATTTCTTCTGGTTTATTTCTGTATTTATTGTTTGTATGCTTAGATCTGATATATATATGTACAACTGGTGTGATTAACCCCAACATCTATCTCTTTCACTCATCATGGATCAGGTGCACATGTTCCTTTTTCTACATTTCAATATTTTTCACGCTTTTTACATGCATTTCATACAATTGGATCAAAAAAATTCTATACACATATTTGACTACTTGTTCATTCTTCTCTTTTACAGGTTTGTCCTTATGGGAAGTAGTGGTCAGCAGATCAACATGCAACTATCACACTTAAAGCACACCATCAACATGTACAATGCCACATATACACATGCAATTTCACCCTAGGGCCATCATCATCACTTTTTACTTCCTCTTCTCTAGCTTCTATGGTTCACTTTTTGTCACTCCACATTTTTCTTGTCTTAGCACGCTCTTCTACACCAATATACATGGTTATCAAGTATGCATCTCTATCTACTTTATGTTACCAATATTTCTCTCAACAACATAAAGTGGGGGAAAATATAAACACTAAATCACACACTTGTGTACATTTCTAGATCCTATTCACATGTATTGCATTCATATGTTTTCTATGGGATAAAATTTCTAATTGATCACTATATTTGGCATCTTAGGTTCCTTTTTTCTCCCTCTTGGCCTCACAAACCCTACTTCCCAATCTAATCTTTCATACTTCAATTTCTTTGGCTCTAGACACCAATGCCCAGTGCCCTCATCCCCTCTAAGCGCCCTATAACTCTTTGTATCTTACTTGCTCCTTTTTGGATCCTTTCTAGATGTTGGGCATCCTTATCTCTTAGGGGTCGGTATTTTAGTGATCAATTATGAAATTAAAACAAGGGAAGCATATAAATATAATGTTATGGGATCAAATTAAGGGACCAAGCTCTAAGCATCTACTATCACCACCTAAGGTTGCATCCAAAGGCATCTAAATAACATCATTGCATCCATCTAGCTTCATCCAAGGGACAAGGGATGGTTATTCTACATACACTTCATAGAAGGGGAAGGTCATTCTATTCCATGTACACATCTACTTACATCTTCTACATCTAGCTATTGATCGTTATTCAAGTGAAGCACATAAGAGCCACCTAGTGCACAATTATACACACACACACATAAAATTACAATGGGTCTCCGAGATGTAGTGCAATGCTTAGTTGTGAGATCACTTGTTTGACAATTGATGACGCAGTTTGATCCCTCATTTTTCATATTTATTTTTTATGATTTGATGTGATTTTGAGGGTTTTGTAGGTGGTCTTGTTTATTGGAGGTTATCAATGATTTCGAAGATCATAGTGCGACATTATAACAACAAACAACGAGGGTTTTGGACAAATTTGTGACCACTATAAAATCTAGTTTTTGAGCATCTGCGTAGACCCTAGCGCCCAAAGAGGGATCCTGGCGCCCAAGTGCCACAAAACTAGTCCAGGAACCCTAGTCCCTACTTCTCTTACACTCTTTAATTTTTTTGGGCTTGGCTATGACATCCCACACTTCTTTTTTTCCAATCTTCTACCTTCACACACTATCGAGGGATTATTACAAAAACAACTAAGTGTTATAACTCTTTATTACACTTAGGGTTTTACTTACTTTCTTATTGCTTGTGTCACTTCATGTAATTTATTGCTTTATTTATCGATGTGACTATCAAATAACCTATCTAGGGTTTAAACAAAAATATTTATTTTGTTAAATCGATAAGTACAAGGACATTTTGTAAAATATATTTGGTACAACTACCTGTTATGTATGTAGTATTGACAACTCTACCTTGGACTAGTTTATTCATTTTAGGCATAATGTTCCTGCTTCCACTTCCACTCTTAGGTGAGGGATTACTTACACTCGTAGGGAATTATTATTTCAGTTTGTTTCCTTGCACTATCATTACTCGGTGTTTTTGTATTGACACTCATCATGCCAAATCTTTTTCCTTTAGAAGACGGGGTTTAGGTTATATTTTCTTCGACGTTGGTTTCAATGATTAGAGGATGTATGGGAGGCTACTAATCAAAGTCTCTTTTTCCTTGGATTATTTGACCTCTTTATCGATATCTCTTTCAATTAAGATTTGTTCTTCAAGATACTAGTTGACCCTATTGTGTGAGTAGGTGCGGTAGTTGGATCGGGATATCATTGACATTATATTTCCCTTCTTCTTCCTCTGGATTGTTGGTTGTGGAACTTGATAGCAACGGTGGTTACTGAGGGGGCTTCGCCCCCTTGCGGTCCGAGGGGGATGGCCCCCATGGCGGGGTCCGAGGGCCGCACGCCCCAGCCAGGGTTTGGGGGCAATGCCCCGAAAGACACATTTTATATGTATTTATGCATTGTGAAATTTGTCTGTGTTCCTTATTAGGTCACAGATCTAATGGGTGGTTTTCTATGTTTCCCAAAATGATAAAAACCCTAATATCTTTAAAGGGTCATTATGTATGAGGCTCATTGTATTAGTGGCGGCACTATGAGAGAGAGTTTGGCTAGACTGAATAAAAGGATTGGTTGTTGGTGGACGTAGCCCATTTTGGGTGAACCACGTTAAATTTGTGTCTCTGTTTTATTGCATTCTTTTATGTTTTACATTTTCTGCATTATTCATTGCATGCTTGTTTATCTGTACAACTGGTATAATCCTAATAACCTTTCATCATCTCTTGGCGTGTTTCTACTTCATTTTGGGGCATCATATCATTAGTTTATTCTCCATGCCGCAACCAATGTTGTTGGTCATCTTTAAGTAGTTCTTGGAGTTGAATCATGTAGATGTAATAACTCCTTCTCCATTACCTTGTGTCGTTAATTTTTAAATCGCATCCTCCTAAGGGTTCTCTCATCTAGGGAATCCATGGCTTGATCATGATATCTTTTTGTCCTTCATATGTCCCGTGTCGTCAATGTTGCAAAGCATTTAGCCTTCCATTGGGAAAGTTTCTATTCCCATGTCAACCATTGTTTTCTTAATCTCTAATAGTATGTGCTTTAGGTATGATCCCCACAACTCGTAAATAAGTTGAATTGTTCTTCATCCGTGCATGAGAACGTTGACATTTAGTACTCCAGGGATATAGCTCGAAGAATTCCTTTGCACCAATACTCTACCGCGCATGTCCAGGTCATATCATGTGTTACGAAGTCTCTTCATATGTTTGGACGTCCACGGATGCTTTTGACCTAAATTTTAGCTTTTCTTAAGTCGTAGGCAACTAATCAAGCATGTAGATGAACCTGGAAGTTCATAAAAAATGTCTGATATAATGCATCATATTGGTTAGATTCCACCCACGCTCATGGCGAATAATCTACACATCTCAGATATCATTCAGGGAATGCGTCAGCAATGGTGTGTAGCCAAGCCTCGATGTTCTCCTATGTTAATCGAAGCATCTTTATTCCACTTCATCCTTACATTTTAATGAAGGTCCCAACAATAGAACCAAAATTATGTGAAGTCTAGTGTACCCACCTATGTATCCATACACATGTGAATACAAAAACCTACACACATAAGGTTACACCTACCCTCTGTGTTGGCCTATCTCATTGTAGTGTGGTCTAGGAAGCACTCAATCAAAGCACAAATAGTATTCGGGTTTCACCGTGGTCAACAAGATTGAAGTGGTTATGTTAGTAAGCAATTAGTCTAAGATAATGAATGAATATTAAATCCAATTATTAACCAATCCAAATAGATCTTATATATTAATCAATAATAGCCCAATTACAATCATGATATTACCATCTCACCAACTCAAAAAGATACAAGGTCGTGCCTACTAGCTCTCAGACTCCCTACCTCTATTTATACTTGTCCTTGTGACTATATATCAATATACAATTGTTCCCTCATGGATATTTATACTAGCAGGGACTTTCCCTTCACTAGTCTTACAAGAATTAATAATAACCTCTACGTTACAGCTGTAATTCTAACCAAGTACTTTCGGTGGAGGACATAAATAGCCACTCGTTTCCTTACCCCTGCTCCTCATGGTAATACTCATGGAGGTTTGTTACTTATCCTTATTCCAATTTTAACATTAGTGAATGTCTTCATTGACTATATAAAAGTGTTCTAGCATATTCAACTTGAAGTTTATCTTTGGACTTATGTTTATCTTTATCCTCTTTCACGGCTACATGTCTTTATCCTCGCTTATCCTCCTACACGTGCCCTCGTCTCTGTCGGTGCTTTGGGCTTCCCTTGCATAGTCCCTATTTCCTTTCATGCGTATTTGTCCTTATCTTGCACTCTTGCCACGAGGGGTTCACTTAGTAAAAGTATGGTATAACATGTTCGTTCGAAGGTATTAAAGAATACCCTTAATGTTAGTTTTTACCTCCAATTTTCAATTGATAATACCCCCTCCTTTTATATTATTAGAAAGAAAATACCCCTATTTTTCCCATGTACCTTACTTACATAATTTTACATTACAATTTTATTTACTATTTTTATTTCTATCATAATATATCAACTAGAAAATATTTGTATTTCTACCTTAATATATCAAATAAAAATATAATTTGTTTTCCACTCGATTATTATTTTTAAAATGTCTTTTATCGAGAAAGATATTTTGAAGACATTCAAGACATATTATCAATAGCGTTAATGTTAACTTTATTCATATATCTATAGTTCTTTAATCAATTAAGATGGTGTAATAATATCACGTGTTGAAAAGTATACCCAATCTTAGTTTTCTATAATATTATTATTTCTTGGTTAAGAATCTCCTTATACAGAAAGATATTATAATTTAACTTCTTGACAACACTCCTTTTCAATTTAAAGATATTCAATTTTAAAAACTAGGGGTCAAATATCTTCATTTAATGCTAAATTAATTGTTCCTCTCCTTTGGCTCACCTCTCTAGCCTACCCCCAACACCTAATTCAAAATATTAGTAAATAAAACCCTTTCAACCCCTAATGTCTACCGGTATATTGAATTTGACTTTATCAATTTTAATTACCTCAATATGAATGAACGTGTTAGGTTATTGGCTTGAAAGGTTATTGTCTAGCTAATGAACCCCTCGTGTCTCTTGCATGCCTATTTGTTGTGTGTGCGCTTCCCCATTTCTACCATGCACAACCTTCCAAAAGTTTCGTGAATCCCTTCACGAATAGTGGATCATGACTAAAGAATGCTTAGTACATAAGGACTTAAAGAATAAAGAATACACAAATCACAAGGCCAACATATCTTCAAAAATTTTGCAATCAAAATTGTTCTATCATTTTAGTCACGAGCACTAATCTAGAGATTATTGCTAATGTTTAGTTCAAGATAACCTATAAACATAGACTTGTAGATGTAACGTGGTAAGTAGATGTAGTAAGTAGGAGTCAATTTCTAGTTAGATTTTGAGAGTGAGTTGTTTGTAAGTATTTATAGAGCTAGACAATCATGTTGATTTGGTGTTATCAAGTTATATATTATGCATCACACCCTAAATATATTGACAATAGGGAAATGGATAATTGTGTAAAAATAGGAAATGAGGGATTAAAATTTAGAGTGAGAGTGAAATATAAAATTTGTGATTTGTTAGATTTTACATTGATTTGCTATTGATTGTTGTGACAACAAACTTTTTTTGTGGTACAAAAGAATCGAACAAGGAAGGCACCATTTAATTCACGGAGGCGTTTACTTTGAAGAAGGCATTGCTGGAAAGTGTCAAATTCCGGTGGCTTAACTTTACAGGTTGCCGGATTTTAGATATTTTTGTAAGTCATAGATATTTACTATTCTTTGACTCCACATCCTTTAAATGACATTTTAGACTTGGCAATAACCATTCTTTGGTGCCCTTGCTTTTGGGAGTGGCCGGCCTGAGAACATCATGAGTGACCGCGGTGTTAACTCATGGTTATGTTTTTTATTTTACTTTACTGGCAGCCATAGCTGGCCGACAGAAGAACCGACTCTCTACACCTTTCCCTTCTTTATCTTTACACTGGAATTGTTCTTTGAGTAAAATTATACACATAAAATTGAAGCCCTCTCCGGCGTAACTTGCAACTCATTTGCAATTGCTAGTATCTAGAATTGGTGGTTCCCCATATGCCATATTTTCAAATGACACAACTTATTTCTAAGCAAAATGGGACACCTCCAAATTATATTTAGGAAAAAGAAATATAAACACTGACATGTTTTTATTTATTAAGAAATAATTAAACATTTGCATCCGTTGCTTTCCATTTGTAAGTCACGTCACACGTACAATTACTGGTAAAGAAATCAATTAGCCAAATTTTATAGGTAGGAAAATAGTACGTACATTATTGTCCACAGTGAAAACAGCTTATATAAGAAAATGACAGGACCTTGCGTTCGAAAAATTAGGGAAGCGTTTCTTAGGTTTTTTGAACACCACATGATCAAGGAAAGAAGAGCATAATAGTAGGGAAGACATTGTACTAGGTAGATAACTATTGAGCGCCCTTAACAAATCTTCATCAACACCTAGATCCTTGCACCACGGGAGAGCTCCAGTACACAGAGACGATGTTGAAAACTAGGGATCATCAGTTGGTAGCTTTTTCTTTGGCTTGGTTCTTCCTGAAGAGTTTGTAGTCGATGTGCTCTTGGAAAGTCGTGGCTGGGAAGAGCGGAGGGTTTTGGTCGTTCACCATCTCTTTCACGGGCCCGATTACGGCGTCTTTGGGAGGGCAGCAGAAGACCGCCCACGATATCCTCACTTTCTCCTTGTTCACCAGTCCTCTGTGCAGCCCGCTACTGTATTTCCGTTGCTCATTATCTGCACAGACACAATACATAATTTATATATAATAAAATGAGTGCAGCACTAACAGATAGAATCCAGCCCCCTATCCCTATCTATATATGGGGATGCCCCCTCATTGAACGGGCAGAGGTGGAAAATAGGCGAGAAATGGCAGAATTGGGAAAGAGAGGGGTCTGAGAAGTTGGGTCCTCCCCGGCTCTCAAGATATGCTTCTTGGATTTTATAGATCAACCTACCCTATATCCATCACATGAATTTAACCAGTCAGTGTTGCAAACTAATGTGATGTTTAGGCTGAACTGTTGAGTTAGGTTTTAACCGTCAGCATTGATGTTTAGGATGGGGTTACCTCCACTTGGTCGCCGAGCTGAAGAATGAGGGCCCCGGGAATGCATTTGGCGGTGATCCATTTGCCGTGGTGGAAGAGCTGGAGGCCCGGCACCATATTGTGGAGAAGGAATGTGAGGGCGCTGATGTCGGTGTGCGCTTCCACACCCAACGCCAGCTCGGGTTGAGGGCAACGCGGATAGTAATTGATCTTCAACTCCATCAGTAGCTCCTCGCCGCCCAGCACCCGCTCCATGCGACCCTCCTCCAACCCCAACTCTAACGACAACGCGCCCAGAATCTGAGCGGTGAGCTTGCGGATCTCGCGACCATAGGCGACGGTGACCTCCTCGTAGTCTGAAGGATAGCCGGGCCACGTGTTGGCCACGTCGCGCTTGTGTTCGGGCCAAAGAATGTGGAAGTAGTAGTCCTCCCATTCCAGCTGCCCGCTCGCGTTGTTGGCAAGCTTGCTTCCGTAGCCCAAGATCTTCCCGCTGCCCGAGTCGTTGGCGTATTTTTCCTTGTCTTCGATGGGGAGGTCGAAGAAGGCCTTTCCCGCGGCCTGGAGACGAGCAATGAGAGATTGAGAGATGCCGTGGTTGAGCAGCTGCATGGCTCCCCATTCCTGGCTCGCCTCGGCTATTTCCCGCATGATCTTCTTCCTCTCCTCCGCGTCGCCGGAATGCCAGCCGGCGAAGTCGATGACGGGAAGTTGAGGGCCATGGTCCGTGAGATCCAGAACACTGTCGGTCGGCCTCTCTTCAACGGGTCTCACGTACTCGAGAGGAATGGATTCCAGGCCGCTGCTCGACAGGGTTTCCACTCGAGCCGGCGCCATCACTTACTATTAATCTAACTGTTTCTGTGAGTGGCATAAACAGACCACTGCGGTGCTGAGTTGCGGTGTTACACGCAGCACTCTACATAAATAGCAGGGGATCTTCATCTACCGTTCCCAGAAAACACTGGTGGCGCGTGCCAGGTTCGGTGGACAGCTGGAATCGTAGTAATAACGGCGGACACCAAAATAATATAAATGAATAAACAATGTTCTGTTAATGTTTGACATCCTCGTTTTCCCACTATTCCTCGCGTAATATTTAAGAATGTTTTTGTTTTAATATTATACGGATTCAGAATGGTAGAGGAGTGCAATGCACGCCAACGATCCGCGACCTCTAAGTGAGCACGTGAAAGTATATTCGCCTCGTGTACTTTTTCTGTTGTTTTTTTATTAACTTTTCTACCGTAGGGCCCAGGCCTGGAAATTGACAGGATGTAGGCTGTTTTTGTGATTTTAACCGTATATTACAGGGAAATTTTTTTAAAACCGTAGACAATGACAGGCTGCAAATTTTGAAAACTGTAAATTTTTTTAGGAGTTTATATAAAAACATAGTATGTATATATATATATACAAATTATAAATAGATCTATAACAATTACTGAAATTTACAGCCACTTGAAAGAGTCAAGTTGTCAATGAATTTTGATTTGACGGGCATAGATAATTTGAAATACCAAGCCTGAAACTTCCATTCACGTGCAAGTCGAAGTTTATTGAATTTTTGTTTTACATCTAGTATTAGCAATCACACAAAATTGTGTAATGGGTATGTCGAGAGAGGAAGGCAAGGGTGGAATGCAAAAGCGAAGGACGAGAAGTGTAGGAGAACGCGCGTAGAGTTAATGTTATTCGAGGGTTGCAGAAATGAGTCAGTACAAATTTAAGTTGCGGAGGGTGAGTGAGGAGGAGGGAGAGTCAAAGGGGATTGTGCATTCATCATACTCGTTTCTCCTCTTTATCTTGATTTGAACATATTGGGGAATGATGTTGGAGCATCCAGATTCACACGAAATCTCGTATCAACAAAAAAATAGTTGAACAATGAGTTAGTTATGTTTGCATTTTGTAGAGTATTATGTGCATCCTGTATTGGAGCAATATGTCGATGGTTAGTCATGTTTGGGTCTTTTGGACTTCACATTTTAATTCCACAAGTTTAGAAGCCTTAGGATGTGACATGAATGGTTATATATATAGAGAGAGAGTCATTGCCTTAGGAAAGTAGTTTAAGTTAGAACTCGAGTGCGTAAAAGCGAGTGTAGACGTGAACTTAATGCTCATCAAATTATGATGATGGATGAATAACCATAGTAATGATGTAACAACCGTGAGAGTGTCGCAGTGATCTATGGTGGGACATGAGTGTTGAGTTATAGTACATGGAGGATTTGTCATGTTCATATGTTGTGTAAAAGGCGCATCGTTGGCAATCAATGATGCGTGTTATTTCTTTGTGTTATTTCTTTGAGCAAAGATATGTCAATGTTTTGTTTTGCTCATTTTTTGTTCATTTGATCTTTATATCGATGTATGTTTTATTTCTATTAAAGTGATATTCTACGTGTATTTAGAGGGATACAAGGTGCTTAAGGTGAAATAATACATCGACAAATTTTACTTAATCACCATTAGAATGGTATATGTGGAAAATTATGTGAAGAAGATCTTTAGTTATGATAATGTATAATGATTCGGGATGAGATTAGTATCTTCGTAAGTTAATTCCGTGAGAGAAGCCTATCCATATGTTATGAAGGCCGAGAGGAGAAGGTGGTGTACAAATAATAGAGTGCTGAAACCATGAAAAGGAAATACCATACGAGGACATGAATAGAGTAAAGGAAAAGATAATTCTACATAATGTGAAGGAGATTCATACTCAAAACCAAAAAATGAAGGGACATCTCAAGGAGGTGAAGACACATCTAGGGGAAAAGGATCCTTTGGTTGGAGGAGAGGTCATGGATTAGTGGCACATAATACAAGAGTCTAGAGAAATATGGCATAGAGAATATGAATGCTTGCATTCGATAATGGTGGTGAGCAAAGTGTGTAGATTGTGCAAGGAGAGGATGGATGGCTTATCGAGTCATGAATAAGAACTAAATATGGGAGAAGTGCTTTCAATTCAAGCTCATATTGTTAAAACTAGTGAGAGGAGAGATTGGTCATGAGAAGAGAAAAAATATTGTTTAGGATGGCATGTAAGTCGGGAAAAAAAGTCAAGAAGGTGATAGTGGACAATAGAGGCATCAATAATTTGGTGTTAGAAGAAATAATGGACAAGTTTAAGTTGAAAATAATTGAGCATCTAAATCCAAACAAGATTTCATGGTTGCAAAATTAGTTACACCACTTGGTGAAAGAGCAATGTTTAGTTAAATTTTGGATTGAGAGATATGAAGATGAACTAACATGCAACATCTTGCTCATGGATGCATGTCAAAGTGCTACTTTTTATGGACCTTGGTAATTCAACTAGAAGACACAACATGATGGTTGTGAAAACACATACACAATTGAGAAGGATTTAAAGAAGTATACTTGGACCCCATCAATGCGGGAAGAAGGGTGTTGATGCACTAAAATTAGCGTTAACTTGGTGAAAGGTCATAACTTGTGCTCTGGGTGTTCAATTGGGTTCATTTTTTTAAACCACTTGTTTAAAGATGAGACAAACGCACTAGTTAACTAGCACTTCCGGTTTGTGCATGTTTCAGCACATTTTGGGCCCAAATTCCACCATCTGAGGGCCGAAAATTAGGATTTAATTTGTAATTTGGTTTTTTCCTATTTTAGGGCATTAGTTAATGTTAGTCTCTTAGATGCATTATGAGTTGGAAAGTTGGCAATTCCTCTAATTTAGACATGTAGAAGATGCATGGCAATTTTGTGCCCGTATGAATAAGCATGTGAACTTACTAAGAATAGCAAGTTCTAGTAAACTTTGCTAAAAATAGTAATTTCCGCCACCTAGAGTAGATTTAGTCAAAGTTAGTTAGAGTTTTCTTGGCAACTCGAGTTGGGAGTTGTTTTCCTATTTAGGAAACATTGTAATTCATGATTCAATAACGAAAAAGAGATCTATTTTCTTTTGGAGTTCAAATTATTTGCAGTATGTTGAGTGTGTTCAAATTTTGGCTACATTAGGTGAAGTAATACTAGAAGAGTTATTACTATCGAGTAAATGAGAACCCGTACAAGGAAAAGCAAGATAGTACATGTTCTACATTTATAGTACAAACTTTTCAAATAAAAGGAAATGTAGAAGTGACTCTTAAAGAGGAAACAATTCCTCCATAAGTGAAAGTGATGTTGGAAGAGTTTGTAGAAGTTGTGCCTAGTGAGATACCCGAAATGTCACCGCTTGTGAGAGACATTATTCACTAAAAGGATTGATTCCATAGTCAAGTTTTCTCGAACAAGGAATCTTATAGGATGACTCCATAGTAGAATGTGGAGATGTAGAGGAGAGTGCAAAATTTTGATAGAGGACTCATTAGAGAGTATGATTTTGTGCACAATGCCGACATTTTTAGCATCGAAGAAGGGTGATAAGTAGTGCAAGTGTATTGATTCAATAGACATAAGAAATATCACCATCAAGTACAATGTTCCATTGCCACACATGACTGAAATTATGGATTGATTTTGTGAAGAAAATTATTTCAACAAGGTTGATTTTAAGAGTATACATTATAACATTTACACAAGAGAAGAAGATGAATGAAACACAAAATTTAGGTTTCAAGAAGGGTTGTATGAGTGGCTTGTGATATCATTTGGATTGAGAAACAAACCGAGTACTTTTATGAGGTTGATGAATCAATCCCTAAAACTATTTTTAGGCAAGCTTGTGATTGTGTACTTAGATGATATTCTAATTTTTAGTAGGATGTACGAAGATAATATTCTACACATCGGACACATATTGTAGATATTACGGAAGATAAATTGTTGATTAATTTGAATAAGTGTACTTTTATGAAGGAGGGGAATAAGTACATGGAAATGAGAGGCCAAAAAGTGGACACAAATCCGTTTTTGGCCATTTTGGCCATAACATGCTCATGTTATGACAAAGAAAATGTAGGGCCATGTTATAACGCGAGCGTGTTCCCTGTTTGCTATGTGGCATATGTGCTTATCGTATACTTTATACTTTATTATTTATTATACTTTATATTTATTTTAGTAAATATAAGAAGTTAGGTCACTATGCACGACTTATGGAACTAATCTCACAAATCCATCATCACGCTTTAAAAGATATTTTTCATATTCTAATCTAGTCAGTACATAGGTATTTTTCAAGATTTCAGCATTCAACCTTCAAGATTTTAGGGTTTAAATTATACAATCGATATTTGTTTTGTGAAAGAATATAGTCTTTGTTTAGGTTTTGGGGCCTTTTGGATTGGTTATTGACATTTGTAGGAGTGTTAAATGTGTCAAAATTAGAATTTACAAACCTCACAACTCCCAAAGGTAGTGACAATTGATCAAATATATGGAATCATGCAATTCCTTATAACACATAATAAATCAAAACACATATGTAAGTTTTTATCGATTCAAATAATCAAGGGAATGGTCATCATGAGGTCTATGAAGGATATGAAACATCATGAGGTGATGTAGATCTCTAACACATTTTCATGCATTCATCAACTCATAACAACCAATTTCAATCATTCTCATTAGTATCTTATTTTTAGAAGTCTTTCCAACAAGCTCTATAGGCTCAAATATGCAAAAATGGCACAATCAACCTAAAAATTACCCTTCCAACCCCATATCCTGCTCTCACATTTTATACACAAGCCCAATCAACTATTAAAATGAACCCTAAACCCTAAGCCCTAAACTATAAACCCTTAAACCCTTAACCTTGAACCCTAAACCCTAAACCCTAAGCCTTAAGCCTAAAGCCCTAAACTCTCTTAATTTTCAAGGCCTCCACAATTAACCCTAGTGACCACAAATCAACTCCATGATGCTCAAACCATTTTTTGATTATCTATCACTTACTGAAATAGGTATTCACCATGTAGATGGAAGGATTTATCATTGAATGAGATTCTTGTCATGTGGCCACCTGTTAGACTGAAATGAGGTGGTTGTAATGTCCTTCCTCCTTTGAAGTGTGATCACACTACAAGGTTCAAATGAGTGTTTAAGAACACTACCAAGTGAGTGATAGATCAAGTGAAACTCAGATGATTTCTCATTCTTACATATATGGTGCTCTATATGAAGATCATCCTCTTACCCCTCCTGGCTCCAGAATTCTCCTCAGATGGAATCAACTTTAGGATACTCATACACCTCTTTTCTCATATGCCTCTCATGGAGATAGATGATGCCTTGATCCTTCACACATGATGGTCATGAATGCCTCAGGTAGCTTGACTATCTCATCTTGGCTTGTTCCTTGAAGAGGTTTGAACATGATAGCAGAGTCAAGATATGATGATCCTCAAATTACTCTATGAGCTTCCCATTTCACCTTTGAACATGATGACACCCTTTTTAACTTCACAATTCACTTCCTTGACCAAGATATCACATGAGTGGAAACATGCTTTTAGTATCTGGACACATATTCGCTCGATTACTCCTCATGGAAATAGGTTTCCTCCTCTATATGGAAGGATTGATCCTTGAATGATATTTGAAGGAATGTTTGAGGGTGAGATCCATCTTCTTGAACTCTAACTACATTGAATCACTGTGAAAGCCACTCTCTCAATTGAATCACCTTGTTTATGAGAGGTGGGACAAGTAACTAAATGGATATGACATCTAGCTTGTGCCTTGCAATGCATATTACACATCTTTGCCAAACCTGTTTCTCCCCACATATACTTGCACTCTTGAATGTCAATTTCTTCACACTCTGAAACAAATTTCACATTTCTCATATTTCCATGTATAATGACCCAATGAAAGATGGAAAAAATAACCACATGCTCATATTCACATTTATGATTCACTTTGATACATGTTTATATTCACAATAACCTCTTCTTCCTTGAAAGTGTCTGGTTTGTCTCACTAACTCGGTAAGGATTACACATACTCTAGAAACTTCACACTTCTCATGATAGATATGGTCGTACCAAGCCAAGAAATTAGATACTAGTCAAACACCACGATCAATAAGATAAAAGAAATTCACCAGAATAACTTTACATAAAACCTTTGCAAACAAAATGAGCAACAATATCATATATTATTATGGAACTCAATGAAATACAATGAGAATGAATCTTGCTTATATATGAAAGGAATAACAATCTAAGAACTAGTCAATGTTGGGCCCTTGAAATATTGGCTAAGTGTAAAAAGGTGCGTAGGCGTGCAAGGCCTAGTTGAAGAAAGGAATGCAAGGAGAAGGCGCACAAGGAGAAGGGTTTAAAGAAACATGTGGTGCGTGTGCAAACAAAGCCAAGGTTCCGGACTTAGCCATATTGGGCAGTTTGGGCAGGATACGAGAAAAGTGTGACCTGATTGCGCATGCGGAGTGGATAAGGTGCCACCTAGTGACGGGTTGGCCCAAGAAGGAATATGCCCTACTTGGTAGAAGCTTCTAGAAGGACATCATGGCACGAAGTGGTGAGCTTGGGCTTGAGGAACATGCGCTCTTGGAGCACCACATTCGGACACTTGGCGACACAACTCGAGGACATAGGAGAATGAGTTGGCGCTTGAAGAGGCTATATATACAAGTACCTACATAAGTAACAAAAACATAGGCATAGAGAGAGATATATAGAGAGAGGGTGGAGCTCTGCAAATACTGCAAAGACTCTATTTTTTTATTAAGGGCAAATAGTTTTGAAGGGACTATACCCTGTATACAAAAGGGCTCAAAAGCCAGATAGCATAGGTGAGAGAAACAGCCCAGAGAAGGGCAAAACAACCAACCTAAGAGGGCTCATTAGCCAGATATGACAATACATGAGAAGAAAGGATCCAAACGAACAATGATCCAAAAAGTAGCAGAAAAGATCAAAAAGCAAACAAAAGATATGCAACATATAAAAACTCCGCCAAAAGTAGCTCCAGAACCGCCAGATAACAGCAACTTCGCAGCCAAAAAATAGCAACACAGCAACCCGTTACTTGATAGCCCTATCAATCTTGGTTTTGATAGCCTGCAGCTGACATGAAGAAGGCAATGGCAGTGGCCTGAGAGGAGTCTTTCATATCCGCCCGAGCCCGCAATATCCCTTTTCTCTTTAGGGCCCCAAATGTCTTCATTAATCCCACTTAAACTGACAAACACTATGAACATGTTGTTCAATGAAATTATAAATGCTTTTAAGGGCAGATAGTATGCAGTCATTGTGAATTTTTGCATTCCCCATTCTTGCCATCCAAAGACTGTAACTTCTTGAAAACTTCAGCAATAACCCCCTCTTCATCATCACTTTGAAGTATTCCTTTTCCCTTAGCTTTTTCCATATTTTTTATAGTCCCTTTGAGCTCTTGTATTTCCTTTTCCATCCTGTCCACTCATCCATCAAGTCCTCCTCCTTGGGTTCCTCCATCGGTTGGCTGATATGCAGGAGGTTCTCAGCAAGCTCAAGGTCTTTGTGACTTCTGAGGACCCGTTGAGAAGAAGGGATTTTAGTTTTTATGCTCTTTCTTTTCTTGCTAGAAGCAGCAGCTTCAATCTTCCTTTTCAACAAGGGGGAGTGGAAGCGGTGTGAGCAGGTGGAGGTATGGAGGAAGAGGGTGGGGTAGGATTCATGGGGGGGTAGCTAGAACAATGGCGATGGATCAGGAGGATAAGCCCTTGGTGCAAAGGGACAGCCCTAGAGTGGCTCTGAACTTCCCTAATTGATTTCTCCAGCGAGTTTATCAAGTAGTGAGGGAAGCTGATGATGATATTTCTACGAAAGTGATTAAGAAATATCAAATGTTTTTGAGGTATAGTCACAAATCTTCCTTCAAGAGTTACATACCTAACAACCATCCTAGCAAGCTCAGCAAAAGGCTCAGGAATCGATGCCACCTTGATGCCAACAGTCACAAATTCAAGATTCTCCCCATCGTCCAGGAACTTCTTGGTCTCCACCTCCCTGTCAACCTTCTTATTGAAGAATTTGGTGCCCTCCAGGCTGAGGCCCATGATCTGGGCGATGAGCTCTTCCGTGATCTCAATCTCCATGTTGTTGTATTTGACAACCCGATTCTTCCATCCCTGGGTGAATCTAATAGAAATGTCTTGATCAAACCCTTGAATCCTTTCAATTAAATTAGACAGACCCGATTTGAAGGTAGTTCCAAAGCACCGTATCCTCTTTCCATGCCGGATTGTGGGTCGGTTCAGTTTTGCAAGGTGGACCCCCATGTTTCCACTTGCTTCTTCCTATTCTCAATGGTAAAAATGCTATCACTATGCGGGACAGGCAGAGCTTTGATGTTGGTTTTTGAATCTTTCCTTCCGTGAAAGCAGGTTTAATTATTATACCATACTTGTAATTATTGCCCCGCTCCTCGCCTTTCCTCCTATGCCAAGAAATGATGACAAATGATCCACTTTATGCACATATCGCATCAATCATACATATCTTATGTGATGTCATCATATTGTACTTGAGGATCTCGTACACATTAGCATCCACATTATAGCCACATTAGCATCCACATTAGCATCCACTGCAAAGACTCTCGTTAGCTTGGGCAAATAAGGGTAGAAAATGATATACCAATGGTTTGGGGAGTTATAAATTTTCTTTTGAAGGCCTAGTTGTATGAATCCAGTTATAATGCATTACTACGGTCTATCTTTCTCGTGACATTCTATAATGGCCTAATGAATGTAATAAGGTTACCAGTTGATATGAATATAAGCATTAATGGTTATGATGCACACACCTTCTTGATAGTTATTTTTCATTTATGTTTATGAACTAATTATGAATGCTTGAATGACTTCCGTTCTATTTTTATGTAAGTTATATAATCTGTAAGTACTTTATGTCTGGAATGACTGCAAGGATATAGAAGTTGTTCTGAGCTCTATGGTGCTTGTATGTCTTATTCCCTTTCGAATCTCTTAAACTCGGATCATAAATGATGTTTCCCACTAAACTCACATAAAAGAGATACTTGGACCCGCTGGGTGAAAGGACGGTGCGCATGGGATTTCTTTCCTTTGTGATGGGGGTAAAAATGACTACATCTTGGTTCCGTTTCCGGGACCTCTTTTCGAAGTTGTAGTGGGAAATGGCATACATCATGATCTGGGTAATGAGTAATGACATAACGTTTAACTCTGGAAAGTGTTGAATCATGGTTCAAGAGCATAGAGGATGAATTTTCTTAGAGATTCAACACTCGAACCTGAGTTTGATGCATGTAGGTGGGTAGAAGAGAACCTCTACCATGATTTATATGAAACATTTTTCTGTTGCTTCCTAGTAGAACTATATGAATGGCTCTCAGCATATGCATCTAGATCAATTTGGTATTATAGATCACGTGCATGGACCCAAGAAGAATACCAGAGGCTACAGGATGCAGATCTGATGTGGACTTGTGTTATGGATCATTGGTGGAAAGGTGTGTTGGCTAGATACACTCTAGAGTACACCATTTCTACATATTCTTGTCCAAAAGTTGTTGAGTTTGAATTTCTGTGGGAGCCCAGAGGATCATTTCTACATGTTATCCCTCTAGAAATGAAGATCTTGATTGTTACTTTGAGTTTAGAGGCATTTCCAATGGCTAGCTACACCGCTCGAGCACTTGGGTGAGGAAGCTAGGGTGGAGGAAGATGGAAGATATTATGACGGAGAAAGAAAGGGAGGAGAGATGACTCAAGTATAGTGAAGCACGTGAAAGGGAGATTGCTAGATGATGTGAGGCTGCAAGTGTGATGGATCTATGGAGGTAGACATTGCGGGAAGGAGTTGAGGTTCACGCGGAGGATGTGGAACCTGAGTAGTCTGTGCTACCCCATCTTGGCAAGTGTGTAAGAGAGACCCCTTTGGCTTCTGATGAGAGTTCATTGCACGGAGAGAGAAGATTCATTGGCACATATATGAACCCACCCAGTGACCAAACCCTGATGCTTAGTTTTCTAGATCAAGGAAGGAGTATCATTGACCCAGTTGGTATTAGTGGAAGTGATAGATCTATGCCCAGGAGATACAATTTTTCAGTTCCCACTTCTATGGCTACACATATTCCAATAATTCGAGGAGTCTTTGGACAAGGAGCAAGTACACAAGCCTTCGGTCTCGCATCTGGGAGTGGCGTGGGGTACAATAGTGGTAGTGGGGCATTATCACAGCATCGTTGGTGCATAGTTCAATGGAACCTTGGGGACACTTGGCACGACCACTACAGGACTTGGTGGTTTTGGTGGATTTGGTGGGTTAGGAGGAACATGACCTGGTGGACCTAGTGGTTCTGGTGGCTCAGGAGGCATAATACCTAGTGGACTTGGTGGATCCGACGACGAGGGAACACCAAGGGAACCAAGGCTCTAGCTCAGGAGGACAAGGGCCCCAACCACCCCCTCAAGTCTTCTTTGAGATGTCTTTACATTTTCCAGATTACAGAAGTATTGAAGATGTTGCAAAACATGCTCACAAGTGTGAGATGTTATGGCACACAAAGGGATCACAACCTCGGAGTGGAAGGCTATTCACTTTGCAGAACGACATTGCAGGGCACACATATACTGGTATAAGAAATATGACCCTCATCAAATGGTGGTGGATTACACTCGCTTTAAAGAATGCCTTCTTGCGAATTCCACATCCCCGAGTTTTAACAAAGAGCATCAACCCCAAAGGAGATTCAAGGGAATGACAGAGAGTGTGAGGAGTATGATGCCCACTTCAAAACTCTCTTATCTAAATTATCATATGATATTCACCCTTCACAAAGATACTCGGTGGTTTTTTAGAGGGTTGATCATGCCTTTTAGAAGGGCCTTATCTCGAAAAACTTTCACGAGACCTACGCGAGGCATTGGAAGCTACTCTACACGCCGAGGCTCATTGGAAGTGTTGATCACTGGTACTAGCCCTTTTTTAGGCTCGATTTATGTTATGGCTAAGCGGTTGGAAAAATTGTCTCCAAACTCAAACCGTGAGACTTATAGTGGTTTATGGTGTAAATATTGTGAAGTAGAGGGGCATGTCAAAGATAGTTTCTCCCGGAGGATAGTACACGCCGTGATAGTAGACTATGAGATTTGTCATGGGGACCATGATGCAAGTAGATGCCCCTTGTTATAGCACGCAATTCCTAAGATTGTGTCTTACTACTATAAGATCTACACCTCTACAACCCATGATATTAAGGATTATAGGATTATTGACCAGATCCATGAGGCCATTGATCATGCGGTGTGCCAGACCAGCATTGCCAGCAGTTCTAAAGGTGATGATCACCGTTATGAGGAGCGCACGGAAGGGGATTTCACAAAGGATTATGTGGTCGTGGTAGCCGCAGAGGATGAAGTGAGTTCCCACGTGGAACCTATTTTAATTGTGGGTCTGTAGAGCATTACAAACAGAGTGCCTAGACCTATTGTGGTGCTCATGGTGTGGGAAGAAACACAAGTATGAGGAGTGCCCTAAGTTGTTTGAGCACATGAATCAACAACAATGGAAAGACAAGGGCGCTATAATGATAAGCATTAAGAAGATGGACACATAATGGATGCCACGGGTAACACGTGATGCAGGCTTAGAACTTGTTTTAGTAACAACAAGGGCAAAGGCCGCATACGTAAAGGAAATACCAAGGCAGAGGACTCTGATTTCAAGAGAAGAAGTGGTGCATGGAAAGTACCCAAATCCTACTCATTAGAAGGAGGTATATCAAGATACCATGGACATCATTCGGAGTTTACAAGGAGAAATCCAGTGTCTAAAGGAATATCTAGGAGGGATGAGAAAAGGAGGAAGATCGAGGCGCCAAGAGATGACTGGATGAGGTCAAGGAAGTATGTAAATGCTAAGGCAAGAGAATGTTATTCCCTTGCTAGGAGCATGGTTGAGGGAGAAGGTACCACACACCGGAGAAGAGCGTGAGAGGCAGGTCCTGCATGTAAACCTTCCCCCTCATAGCCTTGACTATGATAGGGAGATCATGTTAAATGCAATAGTGGATGGATGGTTGTTGAGTAATATCCTCATTGACATAGACACGAGGTCAATGTTCTCACATTGGATGCATGGCATCAGATGGGAAGGCCTACATTACAGCCATCTTCAAATGTGTTGTATATGGAAAAAAAACAAAGGCAATGCCCATTGGTGTCTTAAAAGATGCGGCTATCACCATTCAGGGAGCTAAGTTTACTGGGGACTTCGAAGTCTTGGTGCTCACTGAGGCAGACAATTTCCCAGCACTACTTGGGTGCCCATGGTGTTACAAGAACAATGCGGATCTTCGGTTCAATAAAGGGTACATCAGCTTTGAAAATGAGGAGGAACGAGTCATCATACCCCTAGATGATGGGAAGTCAACACCCTATACTGAACCCTTGGGAGAAGAGGTCCTGGATAGAATATATGTGCCCTCAATCAGGGATCCAGAGATAATCCATCTTACTGATGGAGTTATCCAGTTTGAAGATGCTTATTCGGTAAGTGACACCACCAGTCTAGCATGTGATAATTGGGTGCATGGGACCTACGAATTGATTGGATGACATTTAAGAGGATTGGTGACAAAGGTGACAAAGGTGACAAAGGCACACACAAATGTAGCACCTAGGAGGAAAAGAGCTACCTAAGTACTCGGAGGATGCCCCCGAGGTCTTTTTGTAGATAATAGAAGCTCAGTGAAAGGAGGAAAATGAAAAAAGCGGGATGTTAAGTTATGTCCTACTTAGGAACTGTTGCGAGCTGGTGGGAAACACATCGAGATAATCTATTGAAATGGTGTGAAGTGAGAATTGCCTTACGTGTTCATTTCTCTAGAAGCAATGTGCCCACCGCCATCAAGGACTACCATGGTAAGGAGCCCACCTCTTTCCACGTCCAAGACTATGAAAGAACCTCGAGGGAAGACATAGAAACTTTGCCATCGTCCCTCTGGGTGCACAAACTATATTCTACATTACGGGGTTACGTGCACGCATGGTACATACATTTTGAGACACGCCCCAATAAGGAATCGGCAGAACTAACATCCGACCTAGTTCAAACATTTAAGTTTCAAGTACTAAGCCATCGCTTGATAAGGCATTATAGGTTGTTAAGTGCCTTACCATGGGGGATAGTGCCATGGCAAAAGATAGGCTACTGGACTTGCTTAGTGAACCAGGTTTGGGGGAGTACTTTGAAGAAGAGGAAACAGAGGAGGATCAACTTGAGTGTGCATGTGTGAAAAAGGAGAAAGGAAAGCTTGTATATGTGATTGATGGGGAGGAAGTAGAAATATTGGATGTTAAACATTCTCAGCGGGATGCACGAGGTAGTGGACAAGTGCTAATACTCGCACACGTGCCTACCATGAACCTTTAAAAACTAAAAAGGTTAACATCACTCGGAGAAGAACCTAAGGAAGCTATCATTAGAGATTACTAGTCAGAGAAGGAAGTCTCTAAGATCATTGATCTTTTATGCGAGTTTGAGGATTTATTTCCACATGGGTACCATGAGCTCAAAGGCATCCACCATTCCTTAGGGGAAATAAGGATAAAGTTAAAGGACGGTGCACGCTGGTTAAGAAGAGACCCTACCGGATGAATCCCAATTTACGTGTGAAGGTAAAGGAAAGATAGAAAAATGATAGCATCTCGGGATCATTAAAGTTGTTAAAGAATCGGAATGGATAAGTCTGATGGTAATCAACATAAAGAAGGATGGGCGGATTAGGATCTGCGTGGATTATAGGAAGTTGAACGTAGTTTGTGTCATCGATCCTTTTCCAACCCCCTTCATTGAAGAAATTTTGGAGGGAGTTGTTGGCACGAAATCTATTCCTTTATGGATGGATTTTCGGGTACCACCAAGTCCGGATTGCAAAGGAAGACCAGGAGAAGACAAATTTCACCACTGAATGGGGAAGTTTTGCATACATGGTCATGCCCTTTGGGTTGAAGAATGTGCCTGTTGTTTTCTCATGCATAGTGGTACAGCATTCCAGGACTTCATCCACAAATTTCTTCAGGTCTATCTGGATGATTGGACGGTGTATGGGCTAGTAAAAGACCATTGTGATAATTTGAGGTTAATGTTTCGAGAGGTGTCGGCGAACAGGATATCCCTCAACATTAAGAAGTGAGTATTTGCTACCCCCTTTGGAAATTTATTGGGGCATATCATATGTAAGGAGGGTTTGCTAGTAGATCCTGCCAAGTTGTTGTGATTGTGGGATTGGGGGAGCCTACTAGCCAAAGCGTAGTGTGTGGGTTTCTTGGACATGCGGGCTACTATTGGAAGTTCATCAAGGGGTATGCCAAGATTTTTGTGCCTTTAGAAGAATTGCTCAAACATAAAAGTGCCTTCCATTGGGGAAAGGCATGGCAGAAAAAGGTGTTTGACACATTGAAGGATAGGCTTGTCACCACGCCTATATTACATTTTCCATCTTGGGATAAGCCCTTCCATGTTCATGTAGATGCCTCTAACAACCATTGGGGCAGTGCTTGCATAACCTGGTGAGGGAATTTTTGATCGTCCCCTATGCTTTGTAAAGCGGGAAGTTGACACCAGCAGGAAGAATTATACTACGACCGAGCGCGAAGCATTGTCAATGATCTATGCGCTTCACAAGTTCGACACTAACAACTCCTTTGTATTTTACATTGACCACATGGCATTAAAGTACTTGGTGAACAAGCCCGCTGCGAGGGTGCATATGCCAGTGGGTGTTGTTATTTCAAGAGTTTGAGTTCACGGTAGTTTTGAAGCCTGGAAAGAGTAACTGTGGACCTAATCATTTGTCAAGGATTGATTTAGGGAGGACGATAGAGCATCAAGAGACAATGCCGATGCACAAACTATTTAGGTTGCGGCACGCGCCCTCAAATTTGGAGGAAATTACAGTATTTCTAAAGGAAGGTGTGGCACCAAAAGGGATGAAGACATTATAAAAGAAGCAACTAGTCATACGTGTTGCGCCCTACATGTTGATCAATGGGGACTTATACAAATTAGGGCATGACGAAGTTTTGTGTAGGTGTGTACTAGAGCATGAGCACCTCGCCATCATAGAGGAAGCACACAGAGGAAGTATAGGTGGACATTATGTAGGCGACGCCACCACATGTAAAATATTAATGGCAGGCTTGTGGTGGGAAACTCTGTATAAGGATTGCAAGGACTATTGTAAAGCGTGTGACCACTTTGTCGGACGTTGGCAAGCCAAGAAGAAGAGATGAAATGCCTTTGTGCCCTATCCCTAGCGTTGAACCTTTTAAGAAATGGGCAATAGACTTTGTAGGCCCTATTACACCAGTAGTGCGTAGGACTAGATCACGCTACATAATCACTTGCATGAGACTATTTGACAAGACAAATGAGAGGCAACCCCAACTAAAGACTGCACAATAGCTACAACAACAAGGTTTTTATGGGAAAACATTATCACAAGGTATAGATGCCCTTTAAGTTTAACTAGTGATAGGGGTACACATTTCTTGAATGAGACCATGAGGATCCTATTAGCAGAGTTCATGGTGGCTCATCACAAGACTACACCTTATCACCCACAAACAAATGGAACCGCAAGCGTTTAACAAAATATTGAGTCATACCCTGACAAAATTTGTGATGTCGGAAGACAAGATTGGGATGACAAGGTATCATCCGTATTATGGGCTTATAGGAAAAATTATAAAAGGCTAAACAAAGCCACACCATTTCAATTGGTGTTTGGCATGGAAGTTGTTCTACCGGTTGAGTTCATGATACCTTCTCTACGAATAGCACACGTAGGAGGGCTAGTTGATGAGCAAGCACTGGAAGAGAGAATTGAGGAATTGATGAAGCTAGATGAAAGACGATCACTTGCCAGGTGGAGCCAAACAACATAAAAAAGTAAAAAGCATGGCATGATCGCCACATTAGGAACAAGAAATTTGAGGTTGGGCAGATGGTCTTACTGTATGATTCTAAGTTTCGTGTCATCCTGGGAAGTTGAAATTCCATTGGTTGGGTCCCTACACAATCTCATACATCCTTGATTTGGGTGCGTGCCAGTTACAAGTGTTGGATGGAATGAAATTTCCTAGACACTTCAATGGGAGTAGGCTGAAGCCCTACTATAAATAAGGCTTCTTGGTGTTTGTAAATAAGGCGTTTTGCTAGATAATTTAGAATTTCCTTTATGCATTTCCTTTCTTGTATTTCCCTTTCACATTTTTGTTTTGTTTTGCACCTTGGGTGCACGGTAACCTTGTTACTTTTTGAGGGTTTTGAATGTGCAGAGGGTTGCACATCGTTTAAGTGTGGGGTGGAGTGATGTGAAGGAAAGCATGGGTAAAGTGCCAAGGAGGATTCTTTTGAAATCTCGGTTGAATGGCCATGTTGAAAGAGGTGCATGAAAGAAAAGGTGGAAAAGGATGGTTGGTGTCAAGATAAGGCTACTTTCAGATCCCACGTACAAAGAAGGAAGAAGTGCATAAACAACATGAGGTAGGTGAGAGCAAAAATCATGACAGAAGAAGTGCCTTCGACCCGGTGCACGCGCTGCAAAAGTCTCTTGTCAAGATGGATTGGTTGCATGCGCCATAAGGTTGGAGATTATCCATGTAAGGTTGGGCACGTGAGTTAAGACACGAAGTCGTGGCTTTAGTGAAAAATCTACTTTAAATGTTAAAAGTATGGTGCTAGGTGAAGTAGCATTTAATGCTTAAAAATGGGAAAAACTATAAATAATGGTTCGGCATTTCATTATTCACTTTGCGTATAAGGAGAAAGAAGTGCTTGTGCATCTTTGCAAACTAGGGCTTCTAGAACTGATCCATGTGAAGAAAAATTTGAAAAGTGTGAGTGTGAGTCACTAGTTTGGATTTGTAAACCAGAGAGAAGGGATTTCACATGTGTAAGAGAAATTGTGAGAAGGCACCAGGTTTGAGATCTAAGGTTGGAGGGAGTGGAAGAACAGAGTAACATGAAGTGATTAAAGTGATAAGAGAACCTGACAATGGCACCTAAGAAACCAAATGGCACACCTAAGAAGGGCAAGGGAAAGAGCAAGCGAGAAAGACACTGTTGTGCATATAAAAATGAAGAGTGATACCCAAAATGTAGTACCCAAATGGAGTATTGTTGGGAAAGGAGTGGGAGTCCCATTTAAGAAACATGTCTGTAAATGATTATAATCATCGCTCAAGCACAATCGAGAAGGAGATGGCACTGGAGTTAGTGCACCTAACAAATAAAAGGACACCATATGGTTTGCCCATCTATGACGATGATGTAAAGGTCAAGTTGGAGAAGTTAGGGTTATTGCAACTCTTTGAGTTGCCCTACTTTGGGAAGCCTGAGCGCCTATATCAATGGTTGATGTCACACATGCATGAAGACTACTTCCACTTCGCAAGGCGCAAGATGCGCATTACCCCTCAGCTTATTTCACATTTCACAGGCCTCATCTATGAAGGAGATAGTTTGGAGGATGATCTAAGTGACAAAGAGGCAATTAAGGAAACCGTCGCTGCCTATGCATACAAAAAGGGGTCGAGGTACTTTGATATCACGGACATCAAGGACTGGTGATGAAGATGGCCATGCACCTTGTGATAAAGATAAATGGCCAAGAGAGATGGACCCAGTTAACAAGGCATGGTTGCATGTTTGCAAGAAAATTTTGGAGGGCACCATCTACAACTTGTTTGCATTTATCGTGGATGAGATTGTCAGTAGTACGAAGGAAGGTGATAAAATCCTTTTTGGTAATATCCTGCTAACCATTGTGTTTTTAGAGATTGGAGTGTTGGATGCATCAAAAAAATTCATGTGGGAGTACCTGTGAAGACCCCTCACCCGCAAAGAGATTTGGGAAGTACACATGTGACAAAGATGATGGCCATACATAAGGCGCACTTAGAGAAATGGTATACACACTTGAGGAACACGTTCGGGGTGGAATGGAGGATCCCTGAACAACTACCAACGACCACCAAGGGAGAGGACGAGTTTGTTGTGTACCAACATTTTTGCCTTGGTAGATTTAAATTGATAGATGAGACATAGAGCCCATGGTGCAAGCTCTCTTTTGCCTTCACAGCTCAACACTTCCAAGCAGGAGTGAACATGTTCGAGAATCCAAGAATTTGAGGTTGGACCTTAGTAATCTAGACCAGGACCACAAGGAAATGTGCAAAGGGTTGGTCTACCCCAACAAACACGCATACGTGGAGAGGTGCATGTCGCATGAGGTCCAAATGGTGAGACCCATGACTTTTCCCATTATAGGAGGATCTGCAGCGTGAGTATACCTCTGCATAAGACCCAAATATGAGAAGGGCACATATATGGAGAATGAGATATCCATACCTGAGGACCCAACTAGTAGGAAAAGACCCGCACCTAGACGGGAGGAAAAAGAACCAGAGAAGAAAGTACCAAGTGTAGTGGATACACAAGTAATAGGTTCCCCTGGACAAGTGCCAGAACTAGTATGTATTCGCGCAAGAAGAAGTCCATAATCAAAGAGAAGACTCCAGAGCCAGAGAAGCCATTAGACAAGGAGTCATCAAGAAGAAGAGACAGAGTCACCTACACTAGAATCCCTGGTTAGGAAGAAGCAGAGGGTAGAAGAAGAGACCGCCTCGAAAGAAACTGAGAGTTTGGAGAGGTACATAGGTGAAAAGGATGATGATGATGAGGAAGATGGCAGTGAAGAAGATGATCCTGGAAGAGATCAAGAG
This sequence comes from Taxus wallichiana var. yunnanensis, assembly GCA_018340775.1. Taxonomy (NCBI): domain Eukaryota; kingdom Viridiplantae; phylum Streptophyta; class Pinopsida; order Cupressales; family Taxaceae; genus Taxus; species Taxus wallichiana. The sequence continues at coordinate 221,008,696 of CM031236.1, read as the reverse complement.
TCACCCGTCTTCGACGTGCATGATTCAGAAGAAGAAGGTAGAGGAGAAGAATAGGGTTCCTTTTCATGCTACTGTGTAAGGGTAGTCAGGAGGGGGAAGGCACCCATGACATAGGAAGAAGTGAGGAGGTTGGCACATAGAAGTAGAAGGCTCCAAGCCTTATGTAGGAACAAAAACCAAGGTCAAGAAGAAGAAGAAACAATGAAGGTCATTGAGACCTTGGTGGAAGAAGAGTTGGAATGGAGCCGAGCTAGTTTTTGAATGAGGATAATGAAGAGAGCATGGAAAAGGACCACGGTAGACCGGAGGCCCCACTTTAACCGTAGTTATTCCTAAGGGCAAGCGCATGGGAGGAAAGTGCTTGGAGGAGGAGAGGATAGGGAGGGGTTATATTAATGACCCCAACAAAGTATTACGTGCATGCTTCCAAAGCACAATTCTAGCAGAGGAGCTCATGGCAATGTCATCTTTTGATAAGGAGGTTGCATACCCGCAGATAAGGAATATGTTCTCATGGGCATTTGAGTCCCATCATGATGAGCCAGATTTCAAAGTAAGCCATGGGGCAATTATAACATTTCCAGAATCAAAAGGAGACAACCCATTGTTGAATGCTCAAGTAGCTCTCAGATGAAAAACTATGCAACATGCTCAACAAGGTCTTTGTTGAGGTCAAAGCTAGAATCTTTGGGCGGAATGATAGAATCAAAGATCTGGAGGATGAAATGAAGAAGAAAGAGGAAGAGCTAGTTGCGAGGACAAAGGAGCTAAGTCAAGAGAAGCTAATCAGCACCCAGTGGCAGTGTGAGTTAAGGGATGAGAAGGATAGGGTACGTGAAGTATCCAAAATGGTGGATTCCATTATAGATGCCATAGTGTTGAAGCATCCAGACCTAGCACCTTCCATGTGGAAGTATGCATTTTCCTAGAATTCCCGGAGGACTTGACCAAAACCCTCACCATGGAGAGGATGTCTGCTAGCTTTAGAATCTACGAAGAAGTGGCCACGTGTTTAGAGAAGGAGGATAAGTTGAAATTCATGGCGCTCATAGTAGAATACAACAAGGTCTTTGTTGATGTAAAGATTGCCTCCCGAATGCCGAGGCTACGTATGAAACCTGTGCAGACAGAGACAAAGTGGCGAGCATGTTGGTCGCCAATGATGAAGCGGAACTTAAATATTTCTAGGAGAAGAACAAGGGGAATAGAGTGGAGTGGGAAAAGATCCTAGCCGAGGTCAAACAGAAATATGAGGCCATTGAAACCTTAAGAGGTTCAATCAAAAACCAGTTGAAGGAACTATACCCATAGATTACACAAAGGATGGATGCACTGGAGGATATAGGCAAGGAGTTAGAAAATATTGTTGACACCATGAGTGCATAAGGGGATGGGCTAGGTTTTGATTAGGTGAGCGCCTTAGTGGGTGATCTTTTCCAGAGAGCATAGAATGAAGTCGATGCCTAGAACAAGTTGGAGGCCAACTTACAAAAATATTTTCCTAGCTTATTGCAGTGATGCCATCATTGTCCCATTCTTTCTTCTTTCCCAAATTCTTCATCCCCTTATTCTTTTTCCAAGGCGTAAGCCTACTATGATTCCTTATCCATTTAAGAAGTGTTCCCGCGGATGGAGAACAGGCGTAGTGTGGGGTGATGTTGGGCCCCTGAAATATTGGCTAAGTGCAAAAAGGCACGTAGGCGCGCAAGGCCTAGTTGAAGAAAGGCACGCAAGGAGAAGGCACGTAGGGAAGGGTTTAAGGAAACTCATCATGCATGCACGCAAAAAGCCAAGGTTCCATGACTTATTTATATTGGGCAGGATACGAGAAAAGCATTACTCCGACTACACTGGGGAGTGGATAAGGTACCAGCTTGAAGACATGTTGGCCCATGAAGGAATATTCCCTCGGTAGAAGCTTCTAGAAGGACATCATGCCACGGAGTGGTGAGCTCGGGCTTGAGGAGCATGCACTCCTGGAGGACCACATTTAGACACTTGGTGACAGATCCGAGGGCACAAGAGAATGAGTTGGTAGTTCAAAGAGGTTATATATACAAGTGCTTGCAAGTAACAAATACATAGGCATAGAGAGAGATATAGAGAGAGGCAGAGAGATCTACGAAAATACAAAGAAGACTTTGTTAGCTTGAGAAAATAAGGGTAGAAAAGGATATATCAATGGTTTGAGGAGTTATAAATTTTCTTTTGAGGGCCTAGTTATATGAATCTAGTTATAATGCATGACTACTACGGTTTGCCTTTCCGTGACATTCCAGTAATGGCCTAATGAATGTAATAAGGTTACCAGATTGATATGAATATAAACATTAATGGTTATGATGCATACATCCTTCTTGATAGTTCTTTTTCATTCATGTTTATGAACTAATTATGAATTCTTGAACATCTTCCTTTCTGTTTTGATGTAAGTTCTATAATTTGTTAAGCACTTTATGTCCTGGAATGACCGCAAGGATCTAGAATCTGCTTTTAGATCTATGGTGCTTGTATGTCTTATTCCCTTTCAAATCTCTTAAACTCGGATCATAGATGATGTTTCCTACTAAACTCACATAACAAAGAGACTCGGCATGCGCGCACGTGCCTCGACCGAGTGCCCAGTGCCCAGGCCAATCGGGTGATAAGCCGACGTGCATGGGATTTCTTTCCTTTTATGATGGGGGTAAAAATGAATACAACAAGGTCATTGATCAAGCCATAAATCAAGGAAAGAACTACTCATCAAAGAACAAGTCAAGACCATAGATTTAAGAAAGAACCGTAGACATAAAGGATCTAGTCAATACCATACCATAGATCAAGGAAAGAACTATACCTAACAACTAGATAATATCCCCCTAATATCTAAATAAAATAAAATAAATATCCACACCCATAAGTGGGTGAGGATAAATACAATAAAGGTAAATAAAGTACCTAGGTGAACATGAGCTAAGGTGAATACCTACTCTAACACCCCCCTTAAGTGAAGCTAGGGGCCCAAAATAAAAGTGGGTCCCGATAACTAGGCCTCGATCAGGTACTTATGTACAATATATCCATGAATAAATATCGAACCAAAAGAAGCAAATAATCCTACTAGAAGGAAAGAGAAAGAAGAAGAATAAGAAGGAATATGTTCTCACGAATATCCCCTAAGAAAAACTTATGAAATCCGAATCATGCCACACAACTCAAGGTAGTGAGGTGATGTAAAAGGATTCGTAAAGATGTGCATAACCTACTACTCACCATAAGATACTCCAAAAAAAATCCATCTTGAATGTGTTGAATGAAGTGGATGTGTATCTCAATATGTTTGGTCCACTTTGGTGTTATACTTTGGGTTGCAGAAATGTGAATTACACTTTGGTTGTCATACCAAAGTATAACCGATGAATCTGTGGGGATCTAAACTCATTAGTAATTGTCGAAGCTAAAGAATTTTCTAACTCACTGTAATTGTTTCCCTTTACTCTTCCTTTAAAGATGAAAGTGAAATATCCTGTTTTTTTGCATGCCCAAGCAATTGGAGAAGAAATAAGATAAAAATGATAGCTAGAAGTGGAACACCTATCATCAATAGAACCTACCCAATTTGAATCTTTATATCTAACCAACTAAGTAAAACCCCTAGTTTAGTGTAGGCCAAAGTTGAAAGTGCCCTGCAAATAGCGCAAAAATCCGTTTAGCATCTTGTCGCTGACAACTATGAGGAGAATGTGTAAACCAAGATATAAGCCCTATTGCAAATGAAATATCAGGGCAAGTATGGGTCAAGTACATGAGACTTCCAACCAACTACTTATACAAAGTAGGATCACAAAGGGGAGTGGTACATGTAGAAGTAAGAGTAACCCCAGATTGAAAAGGAGATGGACTTGGCTTGCAATCAACCATATCAAAGCACTGAAGAAGATCATGGGTGTACTTTTTCTAACTCAAATGAATCCTTGAATCTATTTGAGAAATCTACAATCCAAGTAAATAATGCAATAACCAAGATTTGTCATGTTAAATTGTGTAGAAAGAGCCCTCTAAATAGTCTGAATGTGGGAAGAAGAGCTGCTAGTAAGTAAAAATCATCAACATACAAGACAAATATCACAATATCCTCACCAACATGTTGGAGATACATTATATGATCAGAGTGGAAATGAACAAAACTAGTAGATAGAAGAAAATAATCCATCTTCTCATACCAAGCCCAAGGGGCTTGTTTGAGACCATAGAGAGACCTTCGAGCCTACAAACAAGAGAAGAATCCTAAAAAATCTAGCCAGTTGCTCCATGTATATTTCCTCTTGTAAATCTCCATGTAAGAAGGCACTCTTCACATCCATCTGGTATACAGCCACCCCTGTGATGCAACAATAGCAAGTACAAGGTGTACAAAATCCATCTTGGCAATGGGTGCAAAAGTCTCAGAGTAATCAATACCTTCAACTTGTGAAAAAACCTTGGCAACAAGACAAACCTTATACTTGTCAATGGACCCATCGATGCATATTTCATTTAGTATACCCACTTACACCTAACCATCTTTCTTCCTTTAGGAAGAGATACCAAATCCCAAGTATGATTCTTCATCAAAGAAGAATACTTAGATGTCATCACATCATCCCACTCTTGTATCCCATGAGCCTTTGAAAAATATTGTGGATCCTCAAAACTACTTGACACAAAAGTCCAGAACCTGTAGAATGTGTGTGATGATGCCTAGTGGGTGGAAGATCCTCTATGAAAGGTGTTGCCTCAAAAATTGTAGTACGATCCCACTTAGGCATAGTGACAACATTAGTGGGAATAGGATCCTCAATGACATTTATAACCTCCTCATCAACCTCCTCAAAGAAAGGATCCTCAAGATGAGATGAAGAAGAAGACCATGGAAGAATATGAAGAATCATGAGGAGTGAAGTGCTCATCAAATTGAACATGTGTTCAAAAATAACGTCATGAGTATCAAGATCTAAAAGTCGATAAGCTCTCATGTCCTCATAATACCCTACAAAGATCAAGGGTTTTCTCTTCTTATCCAAGGATTTCCTTTTCTTCTTTGGCACAAAGGCCCAAGCATGGCTCCCAAATACTTGAAAAAATGAGACATCTGGCTTAGTGTTGGACCAAGCTTCCTCTAGAGTCAAATGCTCAAGTGATCTGTGTGGTATGTGATTCTGAATGTAGTTAACACAATTAACTACTTCTACCCAATAGATAGGAGGTAGATATCTAGAACGCATCATACAATTAGCCATTTCCTTCAAAGTTCTATTCTTCCATTCTATTAAGCCATTCTAATGTGGAGTATGAGGAACAAAAATTTGGTGAATAATGCATTGAGTTTCCAAAAAGTTAGAAAATTCATTTTGAAGTACTCCCCCATTATCAGTATGAAGGTTCTTTATGCAACTAGAAGATTGTTTCTCAACCAAAGCCTTGAAGAATTTTAAGTGTGAAAAAACATCACTTTTGTACTTGAGAAAATAAACCCAAGTACTCCTTAAGAAATCATCAATAAACTTAAGTGCATACTTAGCTCCATTGAAAGGAGGCAGGAAAAACCATCATGTCACTATACACAAGTTCAAGTGGTGAAGAAGCTCTCTTAGAAAAATTCTTAGGAAAAGGATCTTGGTGTTGTTTCCTAATGCACGTCCATAACAAACTCTCTCAAGACAAAAACTCTAGGAAGACCATTTATCATACCATGAGTGCTCAACTCCTTCAAATATTTGTAATTACAATGTCTAAAACTCTCGTGCAAAGCTTACTCTCCGAATCTGCATGAGAAACCAATCTTGTCCCTATACGGGAAGTGTCATAAAATCCTCAAAGTGATATAGTTTAGAACTATGATCAACAATACTTTGAGAAATAAGTGAATAAGGCTCCAACAAAGTTCTTACTTCTGCCCCATGTGGTGTAAAAGTCATTGTTTTTCCTTTACTAGAATGAAAATTTGATATATAGAAAGAAAATTTGTGGTGATGTTAGGAACATACAGTGCATCTTGGATACTTCCACCATCAAGGTGTATATCACCTTTTCCCTCAAAATAAAGAAAGGAAGAATCTCCAATCTCAATTTTAGAATTAGAACTCAAACCTAGAGAAATAAAAGACTCCTTGGAAGAAGTCATGTGATGAGAAGCATAAAAGGAACGATAACTTTGTGATGTGATGTGATGTGATGAAGAAGATGTTGGAACTTTATAATGAGTGCATGTTACAATATGACACTTTATAATTATAGTGTTATTCTCAAAATAAATATTTTTAATGGAAAGAGCACACAAAAAAAGAATTTTTGCAAAAACGAAACTCAAAACTCCTACGATTTGTCGTCACACTAAAAGCTCGAACTAGTAATGGAGAGGAATCTCATCGTGTTAACCAGCTGCTATGCCAACACACCCCCACACGATGGAGCTAGATGCAAACTATGTGAGCCTTGAGCTCACCATGTATTCACCAAATTAGGCCCAACGACATTATGAGGTAATGACACTGGGACTTCCCAGGAGGTCACCCATCCCAATACTACTCCAGGTCAAGCGCACTTAACTACCTAGTATCAGAGTTACACAACTTTCCATCACACTAGAAGCTTGAACTGGTAGTGGAGAGGATCTCATCGTGTTAACTAGCTGCTACGCCAACACACCCCCACATGATGGAGCCAGATGCAACCACGTGAGCACTGGGCCCACCATGTATTCACCAAATTAGGCCCAACGACATTAGGAGGCAACAACATTGGGACTTCTCGGGAGGTCACCCATCCCAGTACTACTCCAAGTTGGGCACGCTTAACTTCTTGGCTTTGATACCATGTTATGATTTTCCATCACACCAAAATCTTGAACTGGTAATGGAGAGGGATCTCATTGTGTTAACCACCGCTATGCCAACAAAACAGAGTTACCAATCAAAAGATACAAGATTTTCAATTTTATGCTTTTTATTTATTTTAGTTGCCACCAAAACAAAACAATATTATCTTGCCTTCACCACATAAATAAAATGAAAGGGGGTTTTTGTTAACCACTTGTAGGAATCACAAACTTAATCTCTCATATGACCATACCATATGAAACAAGGCTAAGGATTTCAATGGGTGTTTGCATAACTTACTATTTTGGGGGGTGTCACTTATTTTCGAGAAAGTCACATCCAATTGCTCCTTTTGGTAAAAATTTCTATTTCAGAACTGTGTAGATAATGACCTTCGTGGCCAAAAATAACAGTATGTGGAATTTCCAGAATTGGTAAACTGTGCACAGCCACCCTCAAGCCCCTACCAAAAAAATGAAATAAACGTCTTTCCCGAAATAACCTATTGCACATCAGCCAAGAATGTTGCAACACAAAAGAAAAAACTAGTGCGTATCTCAAAAAACCCAAAAATTGATTTTTTGGGGTCTTCTCTAATTGATGCGGTTTCCAAGACGAACTAGTTTGCATCTCTCAGTAACAACAATATAACCTGAAAATCAACTACCTCCAGAAATGGTCAAGTTTACAATTGATCATAGGGTTTTTCCACCTTCCGAATCTAATGGAAAGCTCTCTTTTGCATAAATATGCATGCAACAAAAAATGTGATAAAATTCCAAATATATAAATATACAAAAAAATATATTTGTAAAAGAAACTTATCGACGGATGTCAACACAATCTCTTACTACGATACCATAAAAGGAACGATAACTATATCATACCAAACCAAGAACTAAGATTCTAATCAAACACCACAATAAATAAGATGAAAGAAATGTGGCGAATAACTTTACATAAAACATTTGTAAACAAATGAGCAACAACATCATATATTATTATAAAACTCAATGAAATACAATGAGAATGAGCCTTTCTTATATAAGAAATGAATAAAAATCTAAGAACCAGTCAAGGTCATAGATCAAGCCATAAATCAAGGAAAGAACTAGTAATCAAAGAACTAGTCAAGACCATAGATTTAGGAAAGAACTAGACATCAATGATCTAGTAAATACCATAGATCAAGGAAAGAACTAGTCAATACCATAGATCAAGGAAAAACTATACCTAAAAACTAGATAATATCCCCATAATATCTAAATAAAATAAAAGAAATATCCACTGGATGAGGATAAATATAATAAAGGTAAATAAAGTACCTAGGTGAACATGAGCTAAGGTAAATACCTACTCTAAAAAAATTATCCTTGTATTTTATTGAAGAGAAAATATTCAAAGGATATCAAGAACATTTGAGGTAATTATTGGGATCATCGCAATTGGCCAAGGAAAGAAGCTATTTAATTAAATTTGGACATATATCAAGTGTCTGAATCATAATGTCGTTGCATCTGGAGAAACCTCGAAATCCTCTCAATTTTCCAGCTTACATAAAGCACTAGACATTTTAAGCTTTGTTCTTTAAATGAAACCTTCATTCCCGACAGCTTACAACTGAAAGAATTATTCAAAAGAGTGTAAAAAATGATCAAATTTTCTTGGTATCCTAATCCGTCAGACCCAAAAGTACCACTAGACTTGTTATTCTTAATTTATAACACATTTGGAGCTCTAAATATTTCACAAGCTATAAAAATGAGATAGTTGTATTGGGTAACATTTCTTTGTATTGAATTGTTCTTGGATATCTGGAATTTCCCTCCTTCAAAATATCAATAGATGAAAGGAATCAAATTGTGATGACTCTCTTTGAATGTTTTTCCTACAAAGCGAGATGAACTTATTATCAATTTGAGAGTGCACCCACTGTGAGGAACATGCAATATGAGTAAAACAGATTGTTCCTCACTCTGTTGATAACATTTTTTGGCATGCTTGGTGGGACCACGTTTCCACAAGTAGATTTATCACCTGATTAGAAGTCAAATTTTAAAGGGAAAGCAGAGATTCATGCCCAAAGTCACTACCAGATCAGCATTGAGAGGTATTCCTTTTGAATTTCGTCAATTACCTCTTAATTCACCTAGGAGAGGAAGAAGGAAAGATCCGTTCCATATTCAAGAGTTATCCCCTCTATTCATACACCTATCCATAATCCTACTACCCAACCCCCTATCATTCCTATGGCTTTAGTAAGAAAACTACCTTTTGTTGCTTTTGATGCTTAGCAGTCCTCTATTGATAGCAGCCTATCACGATATACCTACAACAGCCCTTAAAAGCTTACCCTATTTCTCAGGAGAAGACCAAACTACCCCAGTTGAACATATTAGAGATGTAGGGAATATTGTTTTAGTCCATCATATTGTTCATGAGGATGTTGCATTAAGACTGCTTGCTGCTTCCCTTAGAGGTAAAGCCCTCCAGTGGTACAAAAACTTAGCTATTGGAACTATTGCTACTTGGGATCAACTAGGATCAGCCCTCTATTCCCAATTTGAAGATAAATCTGATCACTTGTCCTTAGTTGAATAGTTGACAACCATTAAAAGGGCCCCTACGGAATTAATGACTGATTTTAATATCAGATTTCAGCGTACGTGGGATAGAATTCCAGCAAATGTTAAACCCTCCCCTCAACATGCATTTTTGTATTATCTTAAGTCTTTGAATTCTGACATTGTTGTCATGATTCAGTCTATGGGGGAAATACATTACCGTAGCTTACAACATAGCCATTAGTGCAGAAAATAGTCTTATTCAAGCAGGAAAGTTGGCTCCTAGACCCCCCATGCCCTTATTTCTAGTTTTTCCTAATGTTCCGCCCTTGCAGTCACCTAGTTTGACACCTATTCCAATGATTGTTTCACAACCTAACGTTGCTCAAAATTCTAGCTAATGATATTGCTTGAGCTTAAAACAATGATGCAGAATTTCGGTAATGAGATTGTTCAGATCAAAAGATAGCAATATCAGGGCAATAGGCCATCTTACCAGCCATCACAATAGCCTTCATATCAGCCACAATATCAGCCTTACAACAACTATAGGCCACCTGTTCAAAATTTTAGGCCTTCATATCAGAATCAGGGTGTTATGACATCGCTAGACCATTTGTTAACCTTGACCCCAATGTTCCATCTACTTCAAGGGCCTTAGTACCAGTTCAACCCCAAAACAATATGGCTCAGGATCCTAATTTGATTCCAAGTGCTGTAGTTTCTCCCTTAGAATTAGCAGCACCAAACTTTGTTATGCCACAATTATCTCAAGTAGAGGCAGAACAACAAGGGTAGCAGTTTGGGTATCCACCACAAGGGGAAGATCCAAACATGGTACAAATTCAGCATGAGGCAACAATGGTGAATTGGGAAGCAGCTGATCAGAGTTTAGTTAAGACTCAGATAGAACAACCACCTATATCAGATGATCTAGTGGTCATTTGTACTAACAAGGTCAAAGAAAAGGTAATTGATGATGTGCGGAGGTAAGAGAAGTTGTTAATGTTCCCAAATCAGTCCCTATCATTGCAAATAATTTTGTTTCAGCTTTCCCATCAAAAGAAAATAGTTTTAATGTTGCTACAAAATCTGATCGATTTTAGTTCAGAAGGTACAACCCAAATTAGGGGCAGCCCCATTTAATATTGTTGATCATATGAAAAAGTCACATGTTACTATGACTATGTGGGATTCACTAACCATTCCAGGACAAAAGGATATGCTGGTTAAAGAGCTTTCAGACCTGCAGATATCACCCAAAGGTTCAGATTTGGAGCAAAACAAGGTGAATGTTGTTTTTACCAAATCAGAATCTCAGATTAAACAAATTCATCCGATCAACGAGTTCGAAAATCATATCGGAATGTTTAGAAATCAGGACAACAAGGTAATACAGTTGGAAAAATGGTTTAGAGTCAGGTACAAGCAGTCAAGCCTCCTCCATTTTATCTTTCATTGATTATTGGTGACTCTTTAGTGCATAATTGTATGGTGGACAACGGTGCAAGCAGCACTGTCATGCCCAAAAAGATTGCTGAAAAGTTGGGTTTGTCATATGAGCCAAGTGTTAAAGGAGTGTTACAATTAGATGGCTCATCCACCAAAACTATTGGACTGATCAGGGACTTAAAAGTCACTTTGCATGCATGCCCAGGTGTTACTATTTTATAGGATGTTATGGTTGTTGATTTGCCACCATACTTTGCTATGTGTCTTTCTAGAGACTTTACATCTAAGATTGGAGGTTATCTTTCAGCTGATTGGTCTTACCTCATCTTTAGAACAAGGTATGGAACCAAAGTTACTATTAATTTAGAACCTCTTTCTAATTTTCATGTTGAGCCACATATGCCAAGCATGGCAAATGCAAATTGTGCTATCTTAGATGATGAGCTTGAAGAAATAGACAACCAAAATCTCCATGAACTAGAAGGTGTACCAGATTTGTTTAAGGATGAACTAACAAGTGAAATGTATGAGTTAGATCCTTACAGAGAAATAGAAGAAAAAGGCCTTGGAGTGTATTGCATTCATGAGCAAAATAAGAAAATTCCATCAATACAGAAGGAGAATCAACAAGACGATGGAATTTGGAAATTACATTTCGATGGTTCAAAAACCAACATGGTTCAGGAGCTGGTTTAATGCTGATTTCACCCTCACAACAAAGGTATTTTTCTGTAATCAAGTTTTAGTTTGCTTGCTCTAATAATGTTGCAGAATATGAGGCACTTGTTCATGGTTTGGAGTGGGCTAGAAAGAGAAATATTGATAAATTACAGTATTTGGGGACAACGAGCTTGTCACACAATAGGTAAGAGGGCTAAGTGCATGTAAAAATTTGCATATGAAATCATACAGACAATGTGTAATGGATATCATAGATGATTTTAGTGCTTTTAATATTCAAAGTGTCCCTAGGACCAAAAATCAGCATGTTGATAGACTTGCAGCTATAGGCTCATAGTTTGATGTTATTGCTGATATTACTGACAACAAATTACAACCTTATATTAGAGTTGTAATAAGGCCTTCTGTACCAGATAATAATACACATTGCGGGTTTTCAATGATGATGCACATATAGTCAGATTTCTACGAGGATGAAGCTGAGTTTTCAGCCCAGAATCAACAGAAAATGCAAAATAGATATGGAGATCAGATCATGCAGTTGAAAACCAACAAGATTCCTAAAGGCCTTGTTACATTGGAATCAATTTTTGGGGAAAATGATGTTGTCAAATAGAATAGATCAGTGCTGTCATCAATTTAAGATCATTATGAGTCAGTACAGATTATTGAAGGCAAGAGCCTTAACCTTGGCAAGGTACGTACTCAATTTGAGGAACAATCATTCATTGATTTATCTAAAGAGTTTGCTGATATTTTTGCTTGGGAATATAAATATTTGAAAGGGTTTGATCCCTCATTAGCCCAACATACTATTGAATTAGAACCTAACTCAAAGCTAGTTAGGCAAAAGCAAAGGCCCATCAATCCTAAGCTTGAGCCTTTGATGAGAAGAGAGTTAGATAAGTTAATTGAATCAGCCATCATATTTCCTATCAAGCACTCAACTTGGGTAGCTAATCTTGTACCAGTTAGGAAAAATAATGGGGAAATAAGGTTGTGTGTAGATTTCCGTGATTTAAATCAGGCTTCCCTTAAAGACCATTATCCACTTCCATCTATGGAGTAGATTTTGCAGCTTGTTGCAGGTTTAGAAAGGTACTCTCTTCTTGATGGATATAGTGGTTATAATCAGATCCTAGTCAAAGAAGAGGATCAGTTCAAAACAACATTTACTACTAAGTGGGGCACCTTTGCATACTAGGAAGATGCCTTTTGGTTTATCTAATACAGGTGCTACATTTTAGAGAGCAATGGATATGGCCTTTCAAGGTATTATCAATAAGTTTGTGTTGGTTTATTTGGATGACATAACAGTTTTTTCTAAGAATGTAGAAAAGCACTTGATGCATCTCAGATTAGTCTTTGAGAGGTGCAAAGAATATGGGGTTTCACTTAACCCAAAAAAGTGTGTGTTCTCAGTCAATGAGGGTAAGCTGCTTGGCCATGTCATTTCAAAACAAGGTATGCAAATTGACCCTGAAAGAGTAAGTTCTATTATTACTCTCCCTCTACCTAAGCATAAGAAAGCACTTCAAAGTTTTTTGGGCAAAATCAATTTCATAAGAAGATATATTTCAGATTTTGCTACTTTAGCTAAGCCTTTGACAGCCATGCTAAAGAAAGATCAGAATTTCACTTGGGTTAGTGAAGGAGTTTCAAGCTTTGCAGCAATAAAAATGCCATAGCTTCAGCTCCAATACTTATAAACCCTAATTTTTCAAAGGATTTCATGTTATATGCCTATGCTAGTATTGACACCATTTCAAGTATCTTGACACAACAGAACAATGAAGGCTTAGAACAACCAATAGCATTTTTTAGCCAAGGCCTGATGGAGTATGAAACAAGGTATTCATTTGTAGAAAAGCATGTGCTTGCAATTGTTAGAGCATTAAAAAGTTCAGGCATATGTTTTCTAATAACAAGATCCATTTGATGGTTTCCCATCCAAGCATCAAACAATTCTTATTGAACAAGGATATCAGTGGGAAGAGAGTTGGCTGGATCACCAAGGTAATGGAATATGACATTGATATTAAGATTACCAAGTTAATAAGAGGAAAAGGGCTTTGTGAGCATTTGGCTCATGCTTTTCAAGAAAGCAAAGATGTTGTTCTGATGTTGCAGCTTGAACCAAATGAGACTTAGGAAAATCAGCCCTCAGATTGGTTGCACAACATGATCAGATACATTCGATATGGCACCTACCCACCAGGTTTGGACAACACTAAACATAGGTATTTCAGATTATAGTCTATCCCCTATGTGCTGGTTCAAGATGTTTTATTCAGAAAAGATGTTAATGGTGTCTTATTGAGATGTGTTCAACCAAATCAGATTGAAAAGATACTTACTGAATTCCACGATGGAGAAAGTGGTGGTCATTTTTCAGCAAGAACAACCGCCCTCAAAATCATGAGAGGTGGATATTATTGGCCAGACTTATTTAAAGATTTCCATGCATGGGTTAAGAAGTGTAAGAAATGTGCATTTTTCACAGGTAAAGAGAAGTTAGTAGCACTGCCACTTCAGCCCATTTCAGTGGACCAACCATTTATGCAGTGGGGTTTAGAATTTATTGGTATGATCAATCCACCTTCCAGCTCAGGGCATAAGTGGATTCTTATAGCTACAGATTATTTTACACGATGGACTGAGGCAGTAGCTTTGAAGGAGGCAAACGAAACCAACGTTCTGGATTTTTATGAAGGTTTGTTGACCAGGTTTGGAGCCCCTTCTACTATTATTTCAGATAATGCAAAAGATTTTATTGGAAGTAAGATCAGCTCTTGGGCTGTCTCGAATGGAGTTTATTTAAGTACTTCTTCCAATTATTATCCACAAGGAAATGGCCTTGCTGAGTCCACAAATAAGAATCTTCTCAGAATTATCAGAAGGACAATTGATTCAAATCAGAGGACCTGGCATTTGAAGCTGAAATCAGCTCTTTGGGCTGACCGGATAACCTACAAGAGGTCTATTTCAAACACCCCATACATGTTGGTCTATGGCTTGGAAGCCAAAATGCCTATTTCATTGGAGCTGCCAGCATTGGAGCTTATGCATCAGATTGATGTTCTAGAAGAAGAACCATTGCAAGTCAGATATGCATAGCTCATGGAGGTACAGGAGGTAAGAAATAAATCATTAGAATCCATACATTTAAATCAGTCACAGATCAAAAGAACATTTGATAAGAAGACTAAGCTGAGGGTCTTCAATGAAGGAGATTTAGTGCTAAAATGGGATGTAAACCGAGCTAATCCTGGTGCTAATACTAAGTTTGATTCCTTATGTTGTGGCCCTTATGTGATCATAAGTTGTAAGGCTCATAACTCATTCCAAGTTGGCCAAGACAAATGGTTCAGATCTTCCTATCCCTATCAATGGGATCCATTTGAAGCATTGTTTCTAAACGATAAGTTGACCTTGTACCATAGTTTCATGCTTTCCTCTAAGTGCTTAGGCACATGTTTTAGTTTAGTTTTGCTTCCGTAGGTGGATTTTCCAGTTGGAAAGCCTAGGTTAGATAGTTTCCCTTCCTCCAAGTGCAAAAATGCACAGTTGTTCGTGGTTTATTTTTCAGCATTGAGGGTTTTTAGCTTTAGAATCAATCAGAGTGAGAATTTTAGGGGCAATGTCCGTTTTGGTTCAGTTGAGTCATAGAGAGTCAGGTTCTCATAGTTTAGTAGGCAACCAATGCAAATGAGTTGCACAAAGATGTTGACCATTTTTGTCATCATAAGTCTTGGGATTTGGAATTTTTATTAGTTAAACATTGGGGCATTTCAGTTGCAGATTACGGAGATTGAGTTCATTAAGTTGAGTTGATTACAGATGAAGGTGATTAGTTAGAATTTGAAACTAGGAATGTTGTCCCCAAACAAAGAGATGATTACATAAATGACAATCTCTTATTTATCTTCATAAAGCTTCATGAAGGATCATATGACAACTTGATGAGGATAAATGTATTGCAGTTTATGCAATCAGCTAATCATTTTGAAACTGCATTCACAGTTGCAGATTTCAAATAATCAACTTCACTTTATTATGTTGTGCTCATCAGATTTATTGCTTTGTATTCATTGAAGTTGTTTGTGATTCATGAAATTACATCCATCTATGCTGTCACAAAATGTTACAAGTGACTCTTTTTGCTACCTCCATCAAGAAAGTACCGCCACCCAAACAGTGACAATAATGTCTGAATGGAGATAGTAGGGAAGAGTCAAAATGAAGAGCACATGCTTAATGCAGTAAAACAACATACAAAGAGGCACATCTCATTCAATGGTTGCTTACTGGAGTTACAAGTATTTCTTTTAAGTTTATCTCTTATATTAATTCATTTGATTGAGATATTGAGTTGCTTACATCATTGTACAATCAAAGAAAAAGCTGAATGCAGAAAGAGATAGTCAACTCATTATTTCAATTTAATGCTTTATTCATAAGAGATTACAAGTTTTCCCACACAACCTGGGATGTGACTAAGTAACAACATCATATACATGGAAAAGAGAATATTGCATGTGCTAAAGAATAAGAGTAGAGGAGTAAAAGTGAACCCATCATTGCCTTTTCTATCTTCATTCCCGCTCTGCATCATCTACACTTCATCTTCATCTTCATCTTCATCTTCCGCTTTCCATCTCCATCTTCTTTTCTCGTCACCTACAAGATAAAGAGTAGTACCTGTCAATTTTGAGCTCTGGGTACATTTTTATTCCTATACATCTATTCTAAAGAAAATACATATTCTAAGTTCAATGCATCTAATGGTACTTGAAAGAAAGAAAAACATGACACAGGATAGACTAGGGATACAGATAGGCATGGCAAAGAAAAGAGAAATCAGTTGCATAAAGGAAAGAGAATGGCAAAGGATTGAAATAAAGAAGCACAATCTGGAACGGATTACAAAAAAATGGATGTGGGGCTGACATAAAGGAGAAATTGAAAACAGTTCAAAAGAAGATTGAAAAGGAAATGAAAATCACATGGACATAAGAGAGGCCAAAAAGCCTATATTTTTCTAACTTATTTCTGAGTTTTGCAGGAACAAGTTACAACATGCGAAAAGAAAAGATCATTTGATTGGTTAAGATAGTAGCAGTTTCTATTTACTTGCATAAGATGGAAAACAAATATCATTTTAGAATGGTTTGCAGAAAGAAGAAGCATCAGGATAAGACAAAGAAGAGATACTTTTACAAATCAGGTTGAGAATCAAAAAAGTAGAGAGAAAAATAGTCATTTTTGAAATTTTTTTGCCAGAGTCTCCCCTTGTAAAAGTGACTTTTGATTTAAGACAGAATTGAAATGCATGCTGGAAAGAGATACTATATGCTTTATAAGCTATTTGAGCTTCAAAAGGAATGATAACAGTTATCAGAAAGTATATGTTTCATCATTATAGAGTTGATATCATGATCAAATGGAACATACAGATATTTCAGAAGTTCATCAAGTTGCAGCTATTCAAGATTTATTTTATTTCCAAATTGAAGTGTTTCAATAGAAATACAAGTTTAAGCAAGCAAACTTCATTAGAAAAAGTAGGTTCTCAAAAGAAAACGGCTATTTTTTGTAAGTTCAGCATGTCAGTCTGCAATAAAAGGTGAAGCCCATGCTCAGAAGCTAAACCAAGCTCAAAAGGAGAGTCAAATAAAGTATACAATTATGCAAAACAAGCTAAGCTATAGGTGAAAAGGTCGAGCTTCATAAATTTGCACTCAAGAATAGATTCATGTTGAACAGTCGACATATCCAAGGCCGAGATTACTTAAAAAATGTAGAAGTAAAGCCTAACTCGAGAAGAGAGTTAATCAATGTAGACAAGTAAATGAATAGTCACTACAACAAGAGGTCGAAGCCATTAAAATATTCATCTACAGAAATGAACAACAAGCATCCAAAGGCCGAACTCGAAAGGATACAGTGAATATCAAATTACAATCCAGTTTTCAAAAGGCCGAGCCATAAAAAAGACGGTCATGTTCAAAGGCCGAACGACATAGCCATTCCAAAGATAGTCATATGCATGGTTAGATAGCCATAAGTTTACAAAAATACAGTCTAAATGGGGGCCGAAGCCATATTTTATTCGCAAGAAAACATCGAGTAAGTTTCAAGAGCTTTCTTTTCATGATTTAACAGTTGCAAAAAACAACAGAAGTACTCACCACATACAAAATGATGAGGCCGAGTAAGCAACAATGGCGGCCATCTCCTTTACAGGCTCGTGTTCGAGCTTATAACCAAAACCGGATGGCAAAAGACACGCAGAATGGCATCCAAAAGCCAAGATAGGAGGTGCAGGTTCGAAGGCGGCAAGAAACAACATAAAAACTTTATATTTTCAAAAAATGGCAGGGTCGAATAAGAATTTTGCGAGGGCTTCACCATGCGAATTGGAAATGCAGAATGAGCTCAACAGAATGCCTTTGCCCCCATAAGCTCCATCAAACTCAAAACCTAACTTGGGTTAGGCAATCAAATGATCAAAATTGATTCAAGGTTAATCTAATGGCCCAAACCAAGTCAACCAAAACCGTGGTTCCCATCTATCCTAGCAAATCCAATGGCCCAGATCAAAGTGGCAGTAATCCAAGGGATCAAAGTAAAATAACATTCAATGCACAGGTACTTCAAGATCAAATGGCCAAGATTAATCAGAAAAGGATCAACGACCACAATTCTTTACCGCCCAAAAAGATAAGACAGTCATAAATGCGTTCAAAATCGACGAACATGATTCAACAATGCACACAAAGATCAACAGTTGAGATTACAAGAGCCATGGATCGTGATAAGTATGCCAACAACCAAATTTAATGTAGGGCAGGAACAGATCAATGGCCACGATCAAAAAATAATAGAGAAGATCGACGAATGGAATCCAATTCGAGATTTTACAAAGAGGAGGCCAAAAGGTAGAAATCCCGTGGAAAGGCATCGATGAATGCCAAGTGTCATGAGATAAAGGCAACAATAATCCGAAGCAAAACCCCCTAGTCTTACCGAAAATAGATATGGTAGCCCCCCTTTAACTAAGGTGGTGGTAATATTTAAAAAATATAAATTATAAACCATAGTTTGGTGGCATTACAATATGCCAAGGGGTGACAAATTTATAGGCATGAGGTCCAAAAATGGAGGTTAAACCAATTTTTTATGCATGCCTAAGGATAAAATGGATCAGCCAATGAGAGAACAGGGATGATTTTAAGCATAATGCCAAAATAGCTATTTGCAGCTAAAGGACGAGACTTTTCCAAAGATAGTAGAGGTCACTTTCAGCCACAACAAGATGAAAATTGCCCAAAATGGACTTTGCCATGCAATCAAAATAGGTGTCCACATCAAGAGATTAAGCACAAGTTGCATGATAAAGACTTGCTTAGCAAGCAATTGTAATATTTTTTATTAGTTAAAATACTTTTATTTTTATATTCTTGGAAATAATGCAGTCAACTTTAGTTTGACTTAGAGTTATCTTGTACTCAAAAGGCCTTGAAGCCTATTATTGTAAAACTTTATTTTTTATTATCCTTGTAAAGCAAGGGATAAAAATAAAAGTGCATGGGTGAGTGCAGTTTAGGAGCTATTTTTTAAGAGTAGGTTGGCTATAAATTGTAGTGTGATTGCAAGCACAAAGGACCAGAAGTTCATCATACTTTTGTGAGCTTTTGGGAGGACCCGAAATTCTGCAGTGAGCACCTATTTGATGCAATAAAGTTAGTTTTATCCTCCATTGTGCATGCGATTCAAAGTGTTGCTTTGCCTTGTTGACTTGTGTAAGTGAAATTTATCTTTCCTTTGCTTGTTTCCCAATGCAATTAACCTCTGATTTGCACTATAAGTTTTCATCGGTGTGATTAAGTGTGTGTTTGTTGTAGTTCTATTTTGAAAGTGGTTTGTAACCCTCTCACTTTAGTTATTATAGTCATTTACACCTTCTTCAGAATCACTTGGGCATTAATTATAGAGGTGCTTTGAAGTGACAAGGACAACTTTATCAATCATTAGTGTGTGTATGCAGAATAGAAGGGTCCAACAAATATCGGTGCATCACCTTAGTTAGCTTGTTTTTTCAGTATTGTTTTTGCAAGTTTTTTCTCCTCTTTTCTCATACAGAAGGCAAGATAGTGGTTTACCGAGGGAACCAACCCACTCTGGAGGCTCTCTTCCACAAACAGGTCCCACAACCGGAAGAGTTCCCATTGTATCAACGAAGTGAGGAACAACTGCTTTACTCCTATTGCATGTTCCTCGTAACGAGTGCACTCTCAGATTGATAACAAAACCCTTTTTGAAGGAACTTTTGAAAGCATCCATGAGTTTATCATAGAAGGAATTATCAATCAATGGAATGTCACTAAGTCGTAGGATAGCTAACTCCCATTCGAACTAAACAAGAAAGATTTACTAGGAGATTGATATCCCCTTTGCGTTCTTATCAATTTCCTGTTCTTATGCTTATTTTTTACAATCGACTCAATGATGGTTCTAGGAATGAGACTAGGAAATATTGTCTTAATATTGTCATGCCCTCCTAGCGAGTAGTCGAAATCCATATTAGTCTTGTTGATACTTAGTACTAATTACCCATGAAATCTAATTCTCTAGCTTTCATTTGCTTTTCTCATCTTCCATGTCATATTGAATAACCGATTTGACAGGGGAGCTTCCCTCTTCGATGATGATACACCGAATATGAATATGATCCTCGAGAGTCAACCCTCATCCAACCATAATACCAATAGAACTCCTTTGTTGGTAATGTTGCACAGTCATTGTCCTTTTTGCTTTTGTTAATAGATCTTGTTCTAGATTTTCTGTTGTAAAGACATATCTTATATTTATATTGAGAGCAATGTGTGTGGACGTAGAGGAAGAATGATGAATCGAGTGCGATGGAGAGAGAAAGGACCCTAAAACCTAAACCCTAAGCCTTAAAAATAATCATAAATCTTCCTAAATTGCCTCTAACACTTCCAAGATTCTCTCTATCAATATTAAAAAGAATGGGCAAGACAGAACATTACAAAGTGAGTGAAATAGTTCCAATACGATGGGAAGAAGAAGATACATGTAATGGGTAACATTTATTTGTACAAAATTGTTCTTGGATATCCTGTCACTTCCTCCTTCAAAATATTAACATATGAAAGGATTCAAATTGTGATGACTCTATTTGAATGTTCTTCCTACAAAGTAGATGAACCCTTTTTAGTTGAATACTCTCTGTCAATACTAATAATCCTAAACCATAAACCCTAAACCCCGAGCCCTATACCCTAAACCATGAGCCCTATACCCTAAACACTAAACCCCGAGCCTCAAAACCTAAACACTAAATCCTAAATCCTAATCCATAAACCCTAAACCCTAAACCCTGATCCCTAAACCCTAAACCCTCCACCCTAAATTATACACTCTAAACCCTAAACCTTGAGCCCTAAACATTGATGCCTCGAGCCTTAAGCCCTAAACCCTAAACACTAAACCCTATTTTTACGACCTTGAATCCTAAACCCTAAACCCTAAACCCTAAACTCTAAGCCATAAACCCTAAACCCTAAGCCCTAAATAATATTCTTAAATATTCCTAAATTTCCTCCAACACTTCCAAGATTCTCTAACATCACCTCCAAATACTTAATATATTTCTTGAACTCTCCCAAAGGGTGTTTGATTAGCTCAAAATGGCCTTTTTAGGCCTCCAAAGGAATTTATCTTCCATCAAGTCACAATAAACTCATCAATCTTTGTATCCAAATCTTGAAAAACAAACTTGAAAAAACCTTTTTAATAAATTATTTTGATCCAGGTTGAGAGTGGTACTAAGGCAGGTTGGTCAGAGGAAGGATGCACCATTGACCAGGAAGTGAAAGATGCACTCCCTAAGCTTGTAAAGTAGGTACTCATCCATAGTATGATTTTACCATATTCTAAGACAAAATTAGGGATTCAATTCCATGCTCATGGGAAAATCCATGAGACCATATATTTGATCAGTTATCATTACCTTTGAGAGTTGTGAGGTTAGTAAGTTCTAATTTTGACACATTTAACACTCCTACAAATGTCAATAACCACCAAAACCTAAACAATGACTATATTCTTTCACAAAATAGATATCGATTGTATAATTTAAACCCTAAAAGCCTAAAGGCTAAATGTTGAATGTTGAAATCTTGAAAAATATCTATGTACTGACTAGATTAGAATTTGAAAAAATATCTTCTAAACTGTGACAGATGGAGTTGTGAGACTAGTTCCATAAGGTGCAGAGTGACCCTAACTTCTTATATTTACTAAAATAAATTTAAAGTATAAGAAATAATAAAGTATAAAGATTAATAAAATAAAAAATTATACTTAGTAAATATATCCCTCCGATAAGCACATATGCCACATAAAGAAATACATGAACGCGCTCACGTTATAATGCGAGTACGTTTAATTTTTTTTGGGTTTGAAATTCCTAATCCATAGGCTTGGATTTTCCTTGGATATCCAAACCAAAGGCTTGGACTGTGTAATCCATGAATAAATCTATGTTTGATAGAAAACATCAAAATCTCACATGTGCACCCCGATATCTCATGCATTATAACATAATATTCAAAAATAAATTATACTACAATGTCAAGCTCAATTTTACCTTGATGGTGATATAATTCTTTTAAAATCCGATTAGTTTAAGGCTTTCAAAAATAATTTTTCTTTTACTATTGCCTTCTTTTCTTGCAAAAACCTATGTATACATTTTGGTGCACAATTTATGAGTTTTTCACCTATTTTTTTTTTTTTTAAAAGTGGTTTTTTCTAAACTTCATTCTACACATACTAAATAAAAACAAAAAAAATGATTTTTTTTTTTCAAAATTATGGAGTGCACACACAAATATTTCATTTTCGGATATGTGCACTTTGAAACATATATATGTGTGTGTGTGTGTGTGTCTGTATACACACACACACACACACACATATATATATATACACACACACACACATATATATATATACACATATATGTATATATATATACACATATATGTATATATATATATATATATATATATATATATATACATATACATATATATATGTATATGTATATACATATACATACATACATACATACATACATACATACTACATACATACATACATACATATATATATATATATATATATATATATATATATATATATATATATATATATTCATCAAAAAATTATGAAAAAATAGTGGGAGCTCGTGCATGGTCTTAGCTAACTTTCTACTTGAAGGGATTTGAAAAATAATTTATAGAACTCAAAAAATTGTTTGGGGCGGCGAGGGGCACACACAACAGGTTCTTATCGTTTTGACATAAAAATATACATACTTTGTGGGCAAACTATGTATTTGCCCTCTTAATCTCAACCATTTAAAAAAAAATTAGAAACTAGATTCGAGCTCTACTGTACTTTTCCTTATCACTTCGTCAAATTTTGAGCATATGCATGCCAAATTATTCTATGAATTTCATGTTTCGCTGATTTTAGAAAAAATGTGTTCCTTTTTGACCCCCCATTTCCATGCACATTCCAAGGGTATATCTAATATTTTTTATTTTGGAAAGGGATTGAAGTTTGAACCAAAAAGGTAAACACAATTGTTGATTGGCCATCACCGAGGATTACTTCGAGGCACATAGTTTTCATGGGTTCACTAGCTTTTACTACAAGTTCATCAAGAACTTCAATAGTGTATGCACACCAATTACGAGTCAATATGAAGATATATGAAGAGTTTCATCTTGAACATAGATGTGGCAATATTTTTATAGAGTTTAAGAGAAGAATAATAGAGTATCTAGTGTTGCACTTTGCCAAAACCTGTAAAGGTATTTCAGTCACTATTGCGATGCTAGTGGCGTACACATTGGCGAAATATTGAGTAAAGAAAATATACATGTATATTTTCATGAAAAAAATGAATGATGCGTGTTAGAAAAATAATATCAAGCATGGTTTAATCCTCGTATTATCCTTATTCATATTTAATTCTAAAATTAAATATAAAGTTATAAACTTTAATTTATAATTAAATAAATAAAAATATGATTTTTTATCTATTTAATATAAACTAGTGTTTATGGTTTAAATCGATTTTAAATAAATTAATTTTGGAGGGAACTTCACGGGAAGTCGCGCACCCAAAGAACTCTACTTAAATAGGGATCTCGTAATATGTAGAAATCAATTTGGAAAAATTGAAAAATATAAAGTGGAGAGGAGCGGGCGAAGAAATTTTTACTAGACTATAAATGTAAAAGTCCTCATATCTAGAATTCACTATTTTCGGTGGGTTTTTACCTCTTACAAGGTTTTCTACGTAAAATTTGTGCTCAATATGTATAATGTTTATTTATTATTTCGTTTACTTTATAATGTTTAATTCAACTTTGTATTTATAATTAAAACTCGACTTCAACATGGTACTAGAGCAAGGTTAGTTGGATTAATTTTAAATATAAGTTAAGTTTTATTTATTTAAAAATTTTACGGTTGGTGGGTTGTTATAACTTGTCTGGGATATATAAATAGACCCCTTCTATTTATTTTTTCAACCTCACATCTCTCTCACAAGTTTTTATAATTTTCACATTCTATTATTTGTGTTCAAAGGTTGGAGCGGGCCCACCCTAAATCTAAGTGCGAGAAGTAAATTTTGTGATAATTTTAGCATTGGCGAATTTTTTTTTTTTTGTAAAACATCAATTAACAAGATGTTTTCCAACTTGGAGACATCTTCCAAAATTTTAGCTCTCTCATTTTTAGGGTGTGGAAATGGGGACCACTCAACACATTCCTTGCTTTGAAAACTAGATATTTGTGAATAATAAAAAATTATATAATTATAAAGCATGGATATTTATGTGTCAAATAATATTTTCCTTAAAAAAACTATATTCAAATCCCTTTATAAATAACATGTATAGATTTAATTGGAAAAATTTATTTAGCCTACTTCTTAAATATGAGCATATTTAAAAATATATTATTTTAAAACTTTTTGAAAATAGCAAGATCTCTCAAAGACATTGATGAAAGATTGGTGGATTAAAGAAGAAGAAAAATGAAGAGCATACCATATCTACACTTAATATTATGATATTATATTCCTCCTGTTATGAATAATTTTATTTAATGATAAGAGATGTTTATATTTTAATTTCTATGTATGTGGTTTGCATTAATAACATAACATATATACTTGGTCTCTTATTTTACATTAATGTTTTTCCCTTCATTGGTGGGTATAAGTAATGAAAACCTACAAACAGAGGCAAAAGTAAGCAAATAACAAAAAAACAAACCTTTCTTACATTCTTTCTTACAAACCTCAATGATAAGATTGTTGAATTATTATACTTGTAGAATATTTGAATGGTTGGATTGTGGGTTCTCTAAATTATTCTCCAAATGAAGAAGTGGCAATGCTATGAGAAAATCTAGACACAGGGAAGAATTTTCAATATGCAGATATCAAATAGCAAATTGGCAGAGTTTTGTTTGGCACAAAACTTCTAGGGATTGTTTAAAAGGATAAGGCCTATTTTTATAGAGGATATGGAGTGGTTGAAGGTGGTTAATAATATTATGAATGCATATTCTTAAAATAGCATTAGATGAAGTTTCAAATGAATTTATTTTCCATTGAGGGTAATGAATTTCTATTTTTTATTCAATGAGGCGGTTGTACATGCAACTTTGTTGCCTCCACCTTTGTAGGATTCTAGAAGTAGAGTTGAGTGGAGTGACTAGGATAGTGAAGTGGAGTCTAAGTGGAGGATGAATAGGAAAATAGATTTATTTCTATTTTTAATAACTAATTTAATTAACTATGAGGTGTGAGTAGGAAATTAACCATTTAATTAAATAAATGTTTAATTAAATTAGCTAAAAGGTGTAGGAATTAAATTTAATTCATTCTAAGGGTATGATAGAATTAAATTAATTAATTCTAAAGGGTTATGATTTAAATGATAGAATTAATTTAATTAATTATAAAGAGATGTACTCTACTAGGATTGAATAAATTTAATTTATTAAAATGGAATGGAATTAACTTATTTAACTCTGAAGGGATGTAAATAGGATATGAACAACCAAGAAAAGGCTAGAAATATGCATGTATTTTTAGGGTGTCTACATTTTCCCCTCTTTAAAGTGTTATTATGAAGTAATAACATTTTAAAGATAGTATACACTTGTAGATCGGTGAGTGGAATACAGGAAGTAGATGAAGCATTTAGATGCCCGATCGAGTTTGGATAGTAAGGGAATGCCCCTCAAGTGGATGGGTGACTCAAGAAAATGACAGATAATCACTTGATGGGAAGAAGGAAAAGGTGAAGGATCCAGTGAATAAAAGGACTGTGGAAGGGATTGTGCTCATAGCATGAGATTTCATTTACAAAGTTAAAGTTAAAAAACCTTATTTTACGGTTTCACAATAGAGTTTTCATAGTGATTATGAAAGAATCATGATGTTTAAATTGTTATGCGCGTAAAACACACACACATAGAAAATAAAAGTGAAAAAGGAAAACAAACCCAATATACAAAGTACATGTGGGCACCATGGTTATAAATGAACCAAGATGTTAACATACTAGTAATTGGTCCAAAGCAAAACAAGAGAAAACAAACCCAATATACACCATAAAAGTAGGCATTGGGCTATAAAGGAACCAAGATGATAAAAAAATGTACAAGTGGTAAAGAAATAACAACAACAATGCAACACAACTTTGAAATAAAGACAATTAAATTTGCCCCTAATATGTTCCACAATGATAAGTGAGTAGATGTGAATTCCCCAAATCAACAATATATGCGAGAGGATTTGATCATATCAAAGAGACACTGGGGTTCACTTAGTAAAAGTATGGTATAACACGTTCATTTAAAGGGTATTAAAGAATACCCTTAATGTTAGTTTTTACCTCCAATTATTCAATGATAATACCCCCTCTTCATTATATTATTAGAATGAAAATACCCCCTATTTTTTCCATGTACCTTACTTACCTATTTTTCCATTACAATTTTATTTACCCCTTTTTATTTCTACCCTAATATATCAAATAGAAAATATTTTTATTTCTACCCTAATATATCAAATAGAAAATATATCATGTTTTCCACTCAATTATTATTTTCATAATATGTCTTTGCTCTATAAATATATTTTGAATACCTTCAAGACATATTATCAATTACATAAATGTTAAAATCTATTCATTTATCAATAGTTCTTCAAATAATTAAGATGGTAAAATAATATCATTTATATTAAAAAGTATACTCAATCCTAGTTTTCTACAATATTATTATTTCCTAGTTAAGAATCTCCTAATTGATATTTCCTTATTCAAAAAGAGATTATAATTTAACTTCAAAACAACACTCATTTTGCAATTTTAAGGTATTTAGTTTTAAAAGCTAGAGGTTAAATATTTTAGTTAATGTTAAAATTAACCCACCTCTCATTTTTCCCACCTCTCTAACCTACCCCAATACCTAATTCAAAATATTAGTAAATTAAACCCTTTCACCCCTAATGTCTACCAATATATTGACTTTGATTTTATCAATTTTAATTATCTCAATATGAATGAACGCGATGGGATATTACTTAGATAATGACCCCGTGCAAAGCGAGAGTAACTACTTTCCTTGTGACACTCTATCGGATCCCATTAAATTGTAAGATGAGATTGAAAAGGGTCATTTCCCCCAAGCATGGGCATTGAAAATTCATTGGAGAAAATGAGAGCTGAAATTATCCTAAACAAGGATACATGAGGGAAATAAGTAATTTGAATTTCCTAAGCTATGATTCGACATGCAAGGAAAAGATAATTTGTGATAGTTGTAAGATGATTGAACGATCATTAGGGTAGGAATGAAATGTCCAATTTTATTTATATTTGTTGATTTGTTGGTATTTTTGAGATTTTTTGTAATGTTTTTGGGATTTCTTAATATATTTGATTTTTTTTTGGAGTTTTGAACATATTTGAATGTTTTTATATTTTTGACTTAGTAAAGGGTGCACTATCTAAACTCATGTTCAAACAATTGTAAGTAGTTAATTCCATTAGAAGAATGTAGATGCTATAATTATATGATTTTTCACTCCATTCGTGACTCCACGTAACTAGAAGTTTTGAGGGCTTAACACCGAGAGCCAAGAAGGATGTAAGAATAATGAGATAGTGATATGAAAATGGAGATGATGGATGCCAAGACACAAGGTGTAACAATGATCCATTTGGGAAAATGTGACTTATCTACAGTCAAGATTACCTGACTGATTCCAAGATGATTTCAATTTATAGGGTTTGAATAGAATTAGACCCATTGATGTCCTACTGATTGAAAAGATCTCTTTTGAAGGAATTGTTATCTCTCTTAACATGAGAAACTTCTTGGGATGTGTATGATTAAGCACTTTGGATTCATATTTTTAAAGGATTTATTTTGTTCATTTTTTTGAAATGACTCCCTACATCTTGCCCCATGCCACCAGTAAGAGGCAAGGGATCAACACCGAAGGAAAAACGTAGGTGAGTAATGTTACCTGCCTCCTTTTGTAGTCTCACACTACTAGTAAGAAGTATGGACTCATCACCGAAGACTGTGAATGATGAAAGGTGTAATGATTGACATATTTTTATGTATTTTAGATTGATTTTTCCTTGTATGTTGATAGTGTGCTTATTGGGAAGGAGCGTTTTACCCCAAATCTCAGCTACATGCAATTGTTAGGACACAAGGGTTCAAAACCGTAGAATGAGATGGATGGTCAAAAGATCCGGTAAATAAGTTTAGTTCTTTTTATTAAAGAAAGAGCTTGTTTGAAAAGAGGAGTTGCCATCAGTAAGCTTCTAGACAAACCATAGGTAAAAATATTTGAAATGGTAGAAACCATAATAGGGATGAGATACAAAATGCCCAATAGAAACAAGATTAACTTGTGTCTTATAGGTGATGAGTGTGAATAGATGCTAATGATATAATAGATAACTCTACCAATGAATGAAATGATTAAAATTATTTGTATAAACGACCTCCCCCATTGTAGAGAGTACCCGTGAACAAGAATTTCTTACCTTTTTGCTTTCAATTTTCAAATAGTTCTTTAAGGATGGGTTGGATATGGATTTTTATTTTATTTTAATGCTTTTTAATTTTTCTGATTTTTTGAGGATGAGGGTTTGCAATGGACTTATCATCATGAAATAAGTCCATGTTTAGGAAAGTTGAATGGTCATGATTTACGAGACTTGGGCGGATGAGGTCCAAGCCAATGGAGTGAATCAAAAGATTTGTGATAAACCTAAGATTCGATGAGTCCTGATTTATGAGACTTGGGTGGATGAGGTCCAAGTCAATGTGAAGATAATTTAATTTTTCATGATGTACGAGACTTGGGAAGACAAGATCTAAGTTAATATGTATGTGATTGGATAAGTTTTTGATGAGATTGAAAAAATTATGTGATGTTAGAGGCAATTTTTGATGCATAGAATACATTGAAATTCATATTCACCTATGAGTGGAATGATGTGAGGAGTGAAGGATTGATCCTAGATGAGCACATAGACACTTTGTAGGATTTATAGAGAAAATATTCGATATTGTTGCTTTGTTTATAAATGTTATTTTGATTGTATGATTATTGATGAATGATTTAATGTGTTGGAAATTGGTGTTGGGGATGTCAATAGTCAAAAGGTCCCATGTACCAAATGATAGGATTATATTGTTTGATGATAGATTTGTGATTATAGCTCAAAATGTTTGTGTAAGGATACCCATAGAAATACATGCTTCATGGAGTGCATGCATATGGATTTGTTGACATGTAGGAATCATCGTTGACTTTTTAATAATGTTTTGTAAAATAGAAGAAGAATCTACATCAAATAACTATTATGAAACATTAAAAATATTAAGATTGATTGTTTGAGGTATTATGGACATAGAAGGTTATCTTGTTGTAAGTGTCCAATATTCTTGTTGTTTTTATTGTGTCTCTACAACAAGACTAGGGATGTCAGGCATAAGATTTAATATTGAAAGGAAAGAATCAAGCTCAAAAATGCTTGATTATTGAACCTCTTCTTTAGATTCTTAATTTTTATCATGGGTTGGAAAGGAATCTTGAATCATGTTCAACTTCCCATTACACTTTTGAATATTTTTCTCAAATGCTTATCATTTCGATTGAACTAATAGAAGAACATCTAGAGGAGAGATTGATTGGTTTCAGTTTATAGATCTTTGACCCTTGTTGTCTTGATATTGTTTATTTTTGTCATGCAAATAATATTGGACAACATTCAACTCTTTATTAAAAGTTTTGTAGTTGACTTATTTTTTATTTCGATAATTTTATCATCAATTTCTATTTCGATGACTCAAATCCAATTAAGTCTTGAACATAATGACAAATATTTGAACAATGATATGCAGAGGTGTCTTTGATGCAGCGGTATTCACAATATTCTAATTCTTTATACCACTTGCGCTTAGGTTCTCCGTTATAGAAGGGTCTTGTGATTAGATATTTTATCATTTTAGCATTTGATAATTGATGAAAGACACTAGAGAGACTTTCTCTTAGGGGTGTAAAATAATGTTTGACTTTGCGTGGAGTAGTGCTAGGCATCTATTCAACAAATGAAATGATGGAATTGAAATCAAAATTGTTCGAAGATTAAACTTGCTTGGGAGTTTTTCCATTTGTACCATACTTAGGAATGAATTTGAAAATACATTTAAATTATCATTGGGTGTTTTATTTGGTGTTGGGTCTTCAACCAATATGTCTCCGTTATCAATGAGGTCTTGGATGTCATGGAAAAGTTACACACTCGTCTGTTTATACCAAGATGGCTTAGGTTTCCCTTTGAAAAAGGGTTTCGTGATAGGGTAAGTGACCATATTAGCAATGGCCGATTTTTGTAAGACACTTGAAAGGGTCTCTTCCAATGGTATAAACTGTCATCATTTTTTATCACGAGAAGGGGGAGCCTATTTAATTGGAATAGTGATGACTTGTTTTAATTTTTTTTTTTTTGGTTGACTATTATGCATATTGTGCACATTACATTTTCCCATTACACCATCATTAATGACATTATGGTTTCGATTGGCGGATTTAGGTTTGTCTTGATGAGTTTTATTATTATTGTGCCCATTATCTTTGAAATGAGGCTTGATAAAGCCTTTCACAATAAGGGTTTTTTCTATTTGAGTTCTTTTCTCTATAACCTCCTAAAAATGTTGAGGCAAAGGCATCCGCATGTGAAAAGATAATTCATTGTTAAGATTTGGCATGAAGATGCTAACTAACTATTTTTTTGGAATGGAACATGGGAATCAACTTGCAATTCCTCTCCACCACTATAATAATTGTACAAAGCTTTCATTGGTTTATTGTTTTTCATTACACAAATCCATCATTGTTATTTCTGAGTTGAGGTTAAAGGAGAAATGTTTGAAAAAATTCTCCAAGAGGTCCGTAAAAGTGGTGATCGAACCTTTTGGGAGATGTAAGAACCAATCCAAAGCTTGTCCACCCAAGCTTTTAGGAAATATCTATAAAATATATATGTCATTATAGGCTACCTCTTGACAAGCCATAAATAATTCCTTTACATGTTCTTGAGGGTCATGCTTTCCCTTATATTTGTCAAACTTCATAACTTCGAAGGTTCTAGGAAAAGGTAATCACAAGATGTCCTTATCGAATGGATAAGGGAACATCTCTTCAAAGTTGAAATGTTTTCTTTGTTTTTGCATTCCCGAGATTATATCTTTCATTTTTTTCCATTCTTGGGTGAATGGTGAGTTAATTTGTGGAATGTTGGGAATATTTTCAATGTGTGGATTGGTTGTCTCCTTTTCGATTTAGTCTTTGTTTTTGATTCAAGGCCTCTTTTTATTGATGTTTGTGTTATTAGTGACTTTAAAATCCACCAAAGCTAGTTGCTTTGGTCAGTGCATTAATCTAATCCATAAAATCTTGATTTTCCTTAGAGGTGAAAGCATTAGATTTTCCTTTGTTATCATTTTTAATCTTGCTTGATTTGGCCTCATTATTCTTATTAAGTTCGGGAGGAGCATCCTTATTTATTTTAGGTCAAGCCATAAATTTTTCAAATACTCGTCATCAAAATCTGAAGGCAACTTAGCTCCCATTTCAAGGAGACAGAGAAGGAATTGGTCTTTATTTGTCATAAGATCCCTTCAAATTGTGCTTATTCTTCTAAGGAAACATTATTTTGTTGATCCTCTAGTTGGTCTTCATCCTCTTCATTGGAACTAATGTGAAAAAGATTTTGATCCTTTCTTCAAAAGGGTCATAATTTTGATGTCTTGTTCCCACCATTTTTTTGAAAGAGGGGAATGGTGAAACTAGTTATGATGTTCTTATATTTTATCAAAGTGAATGCCAAAATACAAGACTATGAAATTAAATTGATCAAATCTCAAATTTTAACAAATTGTATGCTAAGATAGAAGAGTTTAGGGAAAATACGATTGATTACTCAACCCTTAACAAAGTGAATGTTAAGATGGAAGAGTTTTAACAATGAAAATTGATGACTCAACCCTTAACAAAGTGAATGCTAAGATGGAAGAGTTTGGAAAATAAATTCTGATTACTTGACCCTTAGCAAAGTGAATGCTAAGATGGAAGAGTTTAGTGATGAAGATCAAATACTCAACCCTTAGCAAAGTGAATGCTAAGATGGAAGAGATGTATGATTAATTTCTCAAACCTTAACAATGTTAATGTTAAGATGGAAAAGACTTGATAATTTTTGCTCGACCCTTACCAAAGTGAATGTTAAGATAGAAGAGAATTGGGATTGTTTTCTTGAACCTTAACAAAGTGAATGTTAAGGTAGAAGGGACTTGAGAAACACGATTGATTTTCTCGACCCTTAGCAAAGTGAATGCTAAGGTGGAAGATACTTAAATGAAAATTAATGTGCTTAAGTGAGGATATGGGTGTCCCAAACTCAAGACTTAGATTCTAGATTACAATGTAAAAGACAAATTGATAGATAGTGTGTAATAAGAGTGTGAAACACAAACTTAATAACACATAAAGTATGCGAAATTAATGTTGTTTAAGGAAGGCCTCTAAGATTAAGTTGTCTTGGTCAAGGTGTGGCTTCATATGAAAATGATTATCTCCCTAAATTCCAAAGGATTACCCAAGCGAGCATGGTATGCTATTACTAGTTGTCATCTTTACTTTACCCCTCTTGATACGATAAGCCAGATTTTACTCTGTTCAAAGGATCAAACCGGGGCCACCACTATGGATAGTTTTGGATCTAATCCTAAAAAAGGTATACCAGTCAAGTAGGTGGGGGTTCCTATTTTGCTGGAAAATTCACTCAAGGTTCCAAATACTTTGGGGTTTGTGTGGTAATCCTCAATAAAGAGTTTCTGGCCCCTAGCCACGTACTTCCCACAATTACAGTTGGAGGAGGAATAAACCCGTCTCTCGAAAAATTTAATTAAAGAGAGTTTTTATAAAATTTAATAAAAGAAGGTAATAGAGTTTGCTTGAGTCAAAGAAAAAGGCAACTTGCAGTTAGTAGTTTTGATTTAAAAAACAACCTTTATAGAGATGGTCTTGCAAGTAATGAGTTAGAAGTTTTCCTGAGGTAAACACATGAGAGAAAACATAAAAATAAACTCACGTTTTTCTATTTTCAAGATCACTTATAGAAGTGTAAGAAAAGAGCATATACATGAGCTTATTAAGACGAGATTAATGAAAACAACCTCCCAAAATGCAATAAAAGCCCCAAAAAATCTTAATACTTTCACAATATCCTCCAAAAACAAGTTAATGGTAAAGAAACATCCAATAAACCTTAAGAGTTTCCCAAATTTGTCTTATTTAGTCTAATTTGATCAACAAAAATTTAAACTAGGACCTAATTGCTAAATAAACATCAGGAGTTACGGGATTCTTAATTAACTAAAAATATAATTAATTTAATCAAAAAGAAAATCAAAGTCTAGAGTAAAAGAAATTAAATAAACTTAACCTACTTTAAGTGTGAATAAAATTTAGAACCTTTAAAGAGAGGTAGAGGAAAGATGTTAGGAAATAAAATATGCGATAATCCCTCACGAGAATCGCAATAAGAAACTAATATGTAGAAAATATTACAGGACCTCAAATAAAAGTGCGTAATAAAATAACACAACACAAACAGACAATATTTAACGTGGTTCACCCAATTTGGGCTATGTCCACAAAGAATCACTTGCTTAGATTTTATCACAAGCCACCACTATGTCAATACAATACCCAGATCCATTTGGGAGTAGCTATGCTCAACAAACTCTGCTTAAATTCACACCCGAATTCAAAACACATCTATGCAATGTTTTCATTATATCTACCATATGCACAAAACCATATAAATAGACAATCTTTCAAACTAAATGCTATGAAGGGTTTTACAAAACCGTGGCCAAAAATCGTCCCATAAACCTATGGGTCAAAAACTCCTTGCCCATATGAAAAAAAAATCACGTTTCCCAATGTATCGGGCACGTTTAAGGCCCAAAAAAATACATTGAGGTCTGCGCCCAACCCTTGCTAAGCTAGGGGTTGTTGCCCCGACCCCGCTGGGGGACCAACCCGACCTCGAACCTCGGCGAGACAAATGTGGAAAATGTATAGTCTTCAACACTTTCTCACATGAAAATAGGCTCCACACCCTAACAAAGAAACGCTAAAATCCTTTTTTCTTTAACACCCCGAAAGCAAAGGAGAGGGGTAAAGGCTCGAGGCTTGGCTTGGTGAGATGAGTTGTAGGTGGGAGGGAGATGGAGATTGGTATGTGATTCAAGTTATAGGGTTTGGGTAGATATCAAATGCTGAAGATGGCTCGTCCACTTAGCTCGGATCGACCGACATGGTTTAGGAGCTTAGCACCAGCTCAACGGTTATCTCGAGTCATGTGAGTCAAGTAGGTAAATAGATCTTGGTGGAAAGAAATGTGAAGAAAATGTCAACATGGCCAAGTTGGATCAATACTAATGTGGATGGATCAAGCCAAGACCAAGCTAGGGCTTGGGGCTTAGTGGCCGAGTTAAAGGATTTGAGCGGCTCATGGAATGGAGGAAAGGTCGAGTTGGGCTTGCAGGTAAATCGTCGGGCCAAGTTAATTAATTAGCGTGAGCTTGGGAGGTTCAAAACCAAATTTCATAGGAGGAAAACAAATTAGAAGCGAGGAGATTGCTTTTCGAGTTGGAAATAGGGTTGTGGAACCGAGGCATGGTTGCAGTTGAATTTCTCAATGGGTTATCTCACTTTCGAATGACGGGGTTTGTGGCACTTAAATGCACGGGGTCCAGAGATGGAGGAGATGGAGGAGATCTCGGCATGGTGATCCAAATCAACAATTAGAGGTCGTAGAGAGGGTTATCTTGGTGGTGATGATAAAAATCAATCAGAAGTAAAAGTTGTAGATAGGGTTAGTTCGGTGGCGAGGATGACAAATCGGCTTCACAACAAAGATCCATGTTGATCTTTCAAAGCACAATTCTGAACTTTCCGAGGCGAGTCGGGGCCCAAAATTAGACATGGTTTAGATGGAGGGAAGCTTAGCGGGATGCGCAAGGGTTTTGGGGCTCAACCAAAAGGGTTGAAGATATCGAAAAATGGGGAGAGAGATCAATGGAGTAGAGGAGACGAGAGCGAGCATGAGAAAAGTGGGAGGAAGATGGAGCAGGGAGGCTCGGTTTGTAGAGCTCGAAGGGATCGATGGGGTTAGAAAGGGTAGGGGTGAACTCGACAGGATGCAAATCGGCTTGAGTTGAAGGTGAGTCGGGGAGGGCACTTTCCATCACGTGATAGAACTTAAAATCCACCGAATAAAAGAACCTTTAAATTTATTTCATAGCGCAACACGATTTAGTGATAAAACACTTCTACACTGCCGCACAAATAACACAAAACAACAAAAACTTCCCACAACACAAATGTTAATCAGATAATGCCAAATTTACACAAGGATTAATACCGATAAAAATATGCATTAAGAGATAATAAAAAAATATGAAATTGAGAGTAACCAAGTGTGGGTCCTTCCCACAAAGTGCGTCGAAATGTAAGAAGTGAAAAATTATAAGTAGAAGCGAATAAGCAAATAACAAAAATAAACCTCTCTTAAATCTTTCTTTTTCAAACCTCAATGATAAGATTGTTAAAGTATTATACTTGTAGAATATTTGAATGGTTAGATTATGGGTTCTCTAAACTATTCTCTAAATGAATAAGTGACAATGCTACGAGAAATTTTAGACACGGGAAGACTTTTTAATATGCATACATCAACTAGTAAATTGGAAGAGTTTTGTTGCAAAGCTTCTAGGGATTGTTTACAAAGGATAAGACCTATTTTTATAGAGGCTATGGAGTGGTTGAAGGTGGTTAATAAGATTATGAATGCATATTCTTAAAATAACATTAGAGGAAGTTTAAATGAATTCATTGTCCATTGAGGGGCAATGAATTTCTATTTTTTATTCAATGAGGTGGTTGTACGTGCAACTTTGTTGCCCCCATCTTGTAGATCTTGAGACTTTCTCACATGAAAATAGGCTCCACAACCTAACAAAAGAAACGCTAGATTCTAGAAGTAGATTTAAGTGGAGTGACTAGAATAGTGAAATGGAGTCTAAGTGGAAGATGAATAAGAAAATATATTTATTTCTATTTTTAATAACTAATTTAATTAGCTATGAAATGTGAGTAGGAAATCAACCATTTATTTAAATAATATTTAATTAAATTAGCTAAAGAGTGTAGGAATTAAATTTAATTCATTCTAAGAATATGATAGAATTAAATTAATTAATTCTAAAATATTATGATTTAAAAGATTAAATTAATTTAATTAATTTTAATAGGATGGAATTAACTTAGTTAACTTCAAAGGGTTGAATTAGGGTGTCTACCTACAATGGGTGGGAAACGACTTTGGTGGGGGCTTAAATTAATTTGGGGCATTTTTTAATTTTTTATATGACCACTTTATGCGCTGTAGCTATGGATTAAATTAGGATCTTGACTTGGCTGCTCTAAAATATAGGCAGTTGTAAGGACCACATCACCTCCCTTGACTTGGCATATATGCATTGGTATTTGGAACCACTTTTTATGTAAGCATTGATGACCACTTTTTCTTTGGCCTCGGGAGCGCTCCATGTGC
Source organism: Taxus wallichiana var. yunnanensis (assembly GCA_018340775.1). NCBI lineage: Eukaryota > Viridiplantae > Streptophyta > Pinopsida > Cupressales > Taxaceae > Taxus > Taxus wallichiana. The sequence goes on along the minus strand of CM031236.1, from coordinate 220,971,817 downwards.
ATGGAATTTAGTACTTAAGTGGTGGCGGTTGTGAATTTAGGTTTAATAAATGGGAATTGACTTTTGTGGTCATGGTAGGTTTTCTTGTATTTTTTAAAAACTTTAAATTAATATTTTGTTATATATGTAATTGTAAAGTTTCTTAGGGTAATTGGTATATGTGTTTTTATCATAACTAGTTTTTTTGGGATTTTTTTGATCTAGTTATTTATTTAAGAAATTAAATTATCCACAATTTAATTTTTTTGGATATCTAATGAATTGAAATTGTTGATAAATTTAATTAACTTTTTTTTTTTAATCATATTTTAAAAATCTTATGTGAATTATTCAAAGAGACTTTTTTGTTATTTTATTTAATTTAAGTTAGAAAATCTATGTTCAAAGAGTAATGGATTTATTTTAATAATGAAGTTAATTTTTTTTTTTTTATTATTATTGGCAAATAGTTTTTGAAAGGGACTATACCCTTGAATACAAAAAGAAGGCCCGGAGTTTAATTAACTTCATTATAATGAAGTTAATTTTGATAAATCAACAAGTTGTATTTTTTGTGTCTTAAGAAACAGGTGGAGGATTGATTGTGTGAGAAGGAAAAAAACCTCCAAAATTCAACACTTATTGTCATATAGAGACGACAGGAGAATTTACTAAGATTTTAAATATTCTTGCAATTTTTGCATTAAATTATCCTTAAACATTATTTTTTTAATCGTAAGTATAGAATAAGAATTGAATATACATTTTTCGTAAAAATATAGGTTTTATCTTGAATTGAGTTTTGAAAGTGTCATTCAAATGGGTTCTAATCATTTCAATATTGACAAGTCACAAATGTTGAATGGTACTAACTATAACATCTGGAAGATTCAATTGAAAGCTAAATTCATGACACGAAATCTATGGATTATCTTAAATGGTATAGAAATGCAACCCATTGATAAACAAGCGACATTACACAATGTTTTTGCATTTCAACAGAAAGTGCACAAAGTAATGTTAATCATTTTGCAAAGTGTGCAAGACAACTTTTTGCTACAAATTAGATTAACCAGAAAATCCTAGTGAATCATGTACTTTGCTAGAATCAATGCATGAAGGTACACATATTTAAAAAATTATAAAAAATATTCTTGATTTAAGACAAATTCTATGAAGGAGACGAAAAAGTGGTTAATTTTTAGCTAAAATTAAAAATATTAAATCTCAATTAGATGGATGTAACTGTAATTTGATTCATGACAAATTATTATACTTTATCATTCAAATGAACATCCATGAAAGATTTAGGAACTTCATTTCCATATTAAACTCAAAATATCAAACTAAACAAGATATTCCTAACTTATCTACACTTAGTGCTCTTCGATTTAGGAAGAGCAAGTAATGACAAACTTTGATTCAAAAGAGAATGCCACTTAGGAACTTATTTCACAAAAACCTAAGAATAAATTTTCTAGGTTTAACAAGAATCAGAAGTTCAAATCAAACTTTAAACCCCTAGTAAAGATAAGAAACTAGTGAATAATCACCTAAAAGTCAGTTTTGATGGAAAATGCCATAATTGTGGGAAATTTGGTCATAAAAGGAAGACTTGTAGGGTAAACAAAAAAGCCAAATTTAAAAATCGAAAGAGAGAATAAATCAAACCAAAATTTAAAAAAATCAAAAGAATAATAAAAACTAAATGTAATTGCCTTATATGTTGCATTAGTTACTGCAAAAGAAAATGAATGAATCTTAGATAGTGGTGCGTCTGGACAAATGACCTATAGATTTAATATACTTTATGATATTAAATAATGTAATGATCAAATTTATCTTTGTGATCATTCCATTTTTTATGTTCAAAGTCAAGGTAGAGATAACAATTTTAATGGTTACGTTATCATGCCAAATTTCTAGCATGAAAAATTTAAAATTTTGGTCATGACAACCAAACCCACACTTGAAATTCCCTTTCCTGATGTCAATAAACCTTTCATTCGGGAGTCAACATTTCAATAATGTCATCATGTAAACCGAATTCTCTTTTCGTCACAATAATGACATTCAATCTCCGACTTATTTGATCTTCTATGATATTTTCCGGTTTTATAGAATAGAATGCACTTTCTTAGCAACTTACAATCGAATGACCTTTTAAAAGGGGAAGTCATCCTCTCGTAGTTTGTTTTTTCCTTAGCTAGAAGAGCTGCTTTATCATCCCCGAACTCCCGAATCATCACCAGAGAGATTGAGATTGAATTTGATCCACGAGGGTAAAAACTACAATGCTATATTTTGAAGACTACCTTCGAGATTATTTAATAGATAGCTTTGGCATCTTCGTCCTCAATCCCAAGGACTTTCACTTGACGCTAGTTGTATTCGATCAAGGACCTTAGATTATTGATGTGGCTTGACATAGAGACTCAGTCATCCATTTTGAACCTATATAACTGAAGTTTTAGGGAAAATTTGGCATTGACTGCTTTCGCTCCAAATAATTTATTTAGAGTATCCCAAATTTCCTTCGATGATTTGTCTAGGTCTACATGATGAAGTTCAGAGTCGGAGAGAGCAAGGCCAATAATAGCTTTCACTCTATCATCTCTGCTTTTCCATTCTAACAATTTCGATGCATCGGTAGGTGTTGTCTCTTTCCCGTTTACAATGCCCCACAAATTTTTATTCATAAGTTGCATTTGTATTTTCACTCTCCATGTATGAAAATTTAGACCAGAATATTTTTCTATGGGCATTTCCATTTTAATAAAATAGAATAAATACAACCGGGTATTTGGAATGAATAAATAAAATAAAATAAAATACCATTTACGATTCCGTGCCCTAAGCGCAGGTAGTCTTTTTGCTTCGTGTCTTTCCTACCTTATGTCCAGAAAATATTTGTGCCTAGCAATTTCAGGATCGTAATAATGCACCATATTAGTGCAAATCGCGATCGTAAAAATGTCTAAAATCACAATTTTTGTGGCTATTAAAATCTGACTATTTGTGCTCGAAAATGCTATTATTTTCCTAAAAACATGCCAATCGTATTGTATTTTCGTGCTAAAAATACTATTAATTTCTGAAAACGTGCCATTTCATGATCAGTATTTTCGTGAATTTTTTTATAGAAAAAACGTGAGTGTATTCTTGATTCGATTCGCGATCGCATAACGTGATTTTCATGCCCTAATGGCGTGCCCTTGATTTCCGACTGCAGCGTGCCCTAATGGGACTCACGAAAATATCTTTCTTCCTCCCTCTCTTTGCTTGCCCCATGCTCTGATACCACTGTTAGAATTTGCGGAGAGAGAGAATAAACCGAATAAATGTGTAAAGAATGATTGAAGAGAAAACCGGAATACACACTGTACAAATGGGTTGTGTGTCCGGGTATTTATTATGCAAAGACGGTTACAAAATTAGTTAGCGGTTACAACCGCATAACCATACAAAACAATTATAAAAGGGGAAGTCTTATTCATTTATTCCTACAAATTTTAGGAATGTTCTATCAAGATAATTGAGGTCAGAATAAGTTAAGAAAAACCAAGTCTTTTTGGGCAAGGCACTGGAAATGCATGTTTCAAAAGAGCTAGTCACCTTGCTCAAAAGATTTTTAAATAATTAAGAGGTCTTAAGAAGCCAAATCATAGGAATTAAAAATATGAAAGTGTCTACTTCATGGTGTAATAATCAAAATAAGAATGCTGGGAGCATAGAAATGCAAAAGCTTGTCTATCAAAGAACCCAAGAGTCTATTTATAAGGCGTAACTTTCTTGAAAGGTTTTGAAACCTCAAGAGAAGTTAGGAGCCCAAAAAATTTAAAAATGGATTAAATTAGACCATCTTAATGGTAGACATGTTATATTTATTCATACTCATTCTAAACTCCGGTAATAACTCAACTTATTGGTACGCGAGTGGGAAAAAGTGGAATGAAAAGGAAAATTTCAAGATAAGGTCTTGAAAATGGTGGGAATGAAATAATTTGGTCCTTTGGAGTCAAAATAATATCAGTTTGGCCCTTCGAACTCCATGTCTTGCTCTCAGACCCGAAAATCCACTCCTTAGTATATTTTCAAGTTGAGATTGATGACATCAACATTCCAAGAAGCTTGGGTGGGTTTTGGAGGCTTAGTGTCACTTTTTCCATTTTTACCAACTTCTAAGGGGAAATGTAGAACACAAAAATGCACTCCGCCTATGGATGAGTTACTTTCGTCACTTAAGTGGTTAGGTAGAGGTTATAACTGACTTTAAGTCATTTTGACCACTTTTTTTTGGAGGATAGACCCTTGGTGTACATTTGAATGTGTGATGTCTCAATGTACCTTTTTACCAACACTTAATGATACATGGGGGACAAAAAATTGTGCTACCCTATGGAGGAAATTTTTCTTCAATTAAAAGTGATAACTTGGATGTTAGCAACATGTTATTGACTCATCATTCTTGTAAATTTTGACCCCCTCCTCTTGAGAGCTTCACCCATGGAACATTTTGGATATGTGGATGTCAATTTATCCCTTTTACCCCTATTTTTAGGATGCAACCACACCTTTAACCTCAACTTGAATCGGGTTGAACTTATTTGTGTTAAATGTGGGTTAAAGTGTACAAATGGGAGGGAAAATGAATTTAAATGAGGGAAACTCATATAAATGCATAAATACCATTTTCACACCTCATTTATGTTAGTTTATTTACCTCATTAATGCTGGTATGTTGTTATGTTTCCAAAATTTCTTCAGACATCCTCCATGCCGAAACCTCCTTCGCTCATATCTCCCAAACCCCATGTCCATTTGCCATGTAATTTTAACTTTAGATTATTTGAAAAAATGCCTTTAAGAAGAGTATTTACATGCCTCCATTGATGATCCATACCATTTTTTATATCCATTTAAAAAAATAATTCAAAAATGTGTTTTCTCATATCTACGAAACCAGCAATTGAAATACTTTGAAATTTAGAGAAAATCCTCATATTGAAAAACATAAAATTTTGAGACTAACTTCATTCCATTTTGACACTAGGAAGAACTACTTACAAAATAGTAAGTCTTCCTTAGCCTCACTTTCATAAATTTAGTAAGTATTGGAAACGGTTCATTTTCAAAGCTTCCATTGCCCTTTAAACATCAATAAAACTCAAAAATACCAAATTAAGAAAATGGTAAAAAAGAACTTCTGAAAATAAGGATTACTAACAAATAATAAGTGTCGAATGTTCGTCAAGAAATAAGGATACCGAGCCTCTCATCTTGAAGAAAGAGAACCTGGATATGTTTAAAATAGTCAAGAGCTTCATAATGACTTGACCGATTCAAGATTTCACACTATAAACCTTGAGTTGAATTATGTCTCGAGAAAAGGGAATCCCTATCGGTTCCCCAAATTTGGTCTCAAAGTATTTCTCATCATCGTGGTGGGTGAATCAAAAGTTGGAAGCATTCTTCATTTAGTCTCTCTCCTTCTCCCATGTCATATCTCGAGGATATTTGTCTCATGCTTCATTTGTCTCACATGCCACCATGTTCATTTAGTGACAGATCACCAAAATTACCCAAAGGTGCGAAAATTGTCTCATTGTGTACACGAGGTGTATCAAGTTAAAGTAAATTACCATTAAGAGCATGACATGAGAAGATCATCATAAGTGATGTTGACTATCATCTCAAGTTCACAAATAATAAAAATCTCGTGATAGTGTTTTTGAACACTTATTCAATGATTTGAAGTGTGTCCATATCTCACAGATGATAGATTTTGAAATCTCGGTGTTCTATTTCAACATGTGGTCAAGAGAAAATAACTTCATTCAAGATCCATTAGAAGTAGGAGTCTTCATCATTAGGAGTTTTCCTATCTCTGGATTTCCACTTCTCTCTCTCCTCTCCTCTCTTTGTTATGTCTCTCTACTTTCTAATTATCCATTGTAAATTTTACTTTATGAATCTTTCATCATATTAACTTAAGTGACCATTGAAAATTTTCATTATAAAAGTCTCCTTTTCATTAATAAGAAAGGTGCTTAATTTTATTTTCTATAGGAATGTGCTAGGTCATAATTAGTGGGACTATGAAAGGTCATGTGGGGGTAGATGAAGAGATGTATTGTAAAGCTATAAATTGGAATGGATTCTCCATTCCAAAGGGTTATATTTTCTTGGTTGATAGCTCCTATTATCTTACTACAAGAAAGAAACTATAATTATTCTATCTTCTTGTCTTATGCTTTCCTATCCATCAAAAATTTACTCCATGAGCATGGTTACTTGTGCAATATTATGTAGATAAAATTTGATTTACTTTTATTTTGATCCTTGTTCCTTGACATGGTGTCTTCTCATTGATAACTTGGAAATATTCTTGTTTTATGTTAATAAACTCAACTTTCTATTTATTGAGTAAAAATCCCTTCTCACTTTCTCCCCTCTCTCCATACACACACCTTTCCTCCACCTCCTTTTTGCACATGGGTTTAGTGGAGTATTCCTATGTGATCCCCATTTGAGAGGACACCCTCATGCTGGTTAGAGTAGTGTACATATTTACCATTTTCAATAAATGGAGCTACCTCATTCATAAGTAGAGGGACCTATTCCCAGAGTGTTGGTGAAAGCTCCTAATTTTCCCTTGTGACAAATTATTTCACTAACAGCTTTTGGTGCTTACTTGTAATGCCCCGTTTGATGTTCCCCAGTCCATGACATGACGACCTTATTGCTAAGCCTGGGAGACTGGTGTGCGTGTGATTTTGTTGACCGTTGTTGAACGTATCTAGGTCGCAGTGAATATTTTTCACCTTCCCTCTCCTTCTTGACTTTCGGTCGTTGTCGACACCCTAAATGTGGACCCAGTAGCGTCATGGATAGTTATCCGGTTAAAGGAAAATTTGGTTCTCGGCTCTTCAAGTCTCTTTCGGGTGGGTCATCGACATTAATAGGATTAATAATTATTATCATTATTAAGCCGTAAAATTATTAAAATAATGTTTATAATACTATTATAACTCATTCGAGACCTTGATCAATCGCTTTTGTGTCGAAATTTCACCTCTGTAATGTATTGACTTTAAGTTATTGTTGTATATATTTACCCTCGGGTAAATATAGAGATACAAAAGAAAGCATGTCGGAGGGTTAGAAAACGCTACACAAAAAGAAGACATGTCGAAGGGGTTGGAAAACCCGACATCAAAGAAATTCGGAGTTTCGGGTTTGGGAAACATGAGACATGAGACATGCGAGATCGCAAGGGATGTCCCGATGCTTGGGAGTTCTACAAACCCGAAACACTTTGCTTAGGCCAATCGGGTCTTGGAGTCGGGAAAATGTCGGGAAAACAAGTCGGGAAAGCATGGGGCAAAAACATGTCGAGCCACCTTCCAAACCCGATGCGCATGCAGGTCCATTTTCGACCCCGAAACAAAGGAAATCTTGGAAATACTGGCGGAAGCGGGTTTCGGGAAAACACAAGCATCAAACACATGTCGAGGCATCCTCCAAACCTGATGCAAATGTAGAGGAGAACCCCGAACCCGACAGGCAGAAGCCCCTGATGCGGAAAATATTCAGATCGCCATAACTTTTTACAGGGAGCTCGGATTCACACAAGGTTGGACTTTTCGGAAAGCTCTAGGTGTCCTCTACCCAACTACAACTGGATATATTTAATTGGGTGGGAACAAGTTCTTAAAAATGCAAAAATACAGTCCGCCATATTTTGAGTTGTTGGGGATCTCACCTACCGACATGATGAGATGAGTTAGGTGCGATCTTGGAGGTGGTTGGGGCAGAAATTCGAATCATTCTCTTCTCCCTCATTTTTCCTCATATAAATTGTAAGGAGGGGCTTTTTCTAAAGGTTGGACATTCTTGTTCTTGCCCCTCCCTTCTTCTCTTTGGCAGGTGGATTTGTGGAGTTTCAAAACCTCCCATTTAAAATTGTAATGTAACCTTGCCTCTTGGCACTTTGCAGTGTGTTGTATCTTTGGAGAAAATTAATGCATGACTTGTGATGATTCTCAACCCTCTCTGTGTTCATTTACATCCTCCCGATCTTTCTTTGTGAATACAGTTATCTGTGCATGATCTTGCATTGCATTTTAATGGCTTGTGTTTATTGGCAGGACAGTTGTTCTTCATTCCTCGGTGCATCACCTTTGTAGTTTAGGTTTTATTTTATGCATTTTCTTACCTTGTCTCCTTGGCAAGTTAGATTAGGTTTTTAGTAAAACCTCTGCATTTTATTTGTGCATCTGAACAGAGGGATAGGAACCGGCCTTCATCCGGAGAGCTTTTCCGATTTCGCAAGGTCCCACACTTGGGAAAAGCTCCATGTTGTGCAATCGCACTGAGAGTCTCAACGAATCATGTTGCAGACATTCAGGGGTGCTGCGATTTGACATCAATAGTTTTGGCACGCCCGGTGGGACCAAGAGGTCATTCCACAAGATTTGAAGGAGTTTTCATGAAATTCGGACTAAGAAATTGCAAGTTTTAAAATTTTGGATTTTGCACCTTCCAGGCTGAACTCCAAATCAGTTTTCAAGGGCTTAACTTGCTCAAAACAAGTCAAAATTTTACCAGTTGGTAGATCTAGAGGGTAATCTTCAAAAGGGTATCTTTAGTTTTTTGAGATTTTGATTTTCAAAATTTCATGCTTTTTAGTGTTTCGGGTTTTCGAGGTCCGAGAACATCAAAGCAGACCCAACAGTCATTTCGGGTTTTGGGGGATGCATTGCATGGTCCTATTCCCGACAACAATCATTTCAGGTTTTCCGGTGTCGGGCATGTTCCAAGTTCCGACACATGGCAATTCGGGTTTTGTAAGTTGCATTGCATGACCTAAGTTCCACCTGTACCTTTCGGGATTCACAGCTGCACAACAAGGCCCGAATTCGGATTGAAGATTGTCTCCTCTGGGTCCTTCAAAGTTTAAATTATATTTTCAATATTGTCAAGTTTGGTGTGTAACTTGGCAAAATCTAGCCTTTTAGAGGCTTGTTATCTAACACATCTGGCGACTCCGAAGGATAGATTTAGCGGTGTAGCAGCACAAGTTGCCCAGGCACATGAGAAGAATTCGAACCAGGTCTAATACTCGAGAAGAGGGGCTATTTTTCCACTTGCAACTTTCACCAGGCAGAGGAAGGAGAGGAAGAAGACCACAAAGATCACCATCTCCACCTAACAGGACTTTGTCTACACCTCCACCTGGTAGACCTTTTCTCGCATCAACCAGGGGTTCTCAAGCCAATCATAATGGCGCATCTACCACCGAATCCCTTTGTCAATTTCACGGGTAGTAGTCCACTTGCCCGAAATGCTCATAATCAAATTCCGATTGCATGAGTATTTAAAAATATCCCCTATTTTACGGGGAGAAAATCATACTACTCCTATTGATCACATCCGAGGATATTGCTAATGCATGTGCAATCCATGAAATAAATGAAATGGATGTTGCAGTCAAGTTGTTGGCTTCATCTTTCAAAGGTAAGGCCTTATAATGGTTTAGGAGCCTAGCAGCAAGGTCTATTACAAATGGAACCAACTTTGTTCAGCTCTTTGCAACCAATTCGGGAGAGGGCGGACAATTTATCTTTATTGGAACAGCTGACAACAATCAAAAGGGCTCCTAACAAACAAATGACATATTTCAACTTCAGAGTTCCAACGGACATGGGACAGGATCCTAATAGCATTTGTTAGACCAACCGCCGAAGGAGCATTCCTTTATTTCTTAAAGGCTATAAATTCGAGACATAGCCATGATGATCCAATCAATGGGAGGAACAACAACTGCCGGGGGCCTAGGACACGGCTATCGAGAGAGAACTGTTTGATCCAAGTGTGCAAGCTTGCACCAAGGCCACCAATGCCTCTATCCGGATATGGGAAATCCTACAACCATCAAGCACCGAGTTGAATCCCATTCCAACTCCTAGAAATCAAAGCGATAATGAGGCGTCAACTTCTTCAAATACTTCAAAGGAATTGCAGGAGGTTATGAAACAATTTCTGAGAACCTTGGAAATGAGCTAGTGACTATCAAAAGACAACAAGCTCAAAGTTCTAGACCATATCGGCCTCAAGCACGATGCAAGCTAGGCCCTCATACCAATGCCAGAATAGACCACCACTCGAGCTACAAATCAAAACCAAAACCAAGGACAACCTCAATTGCCGGCCATTTCGACCATATGATCCAAATGCAATGATGCCCTCAAGAGCCTTGGTTCCAATACAAAAAATAACATGGCACGAGTACGACCGGGTGTTACCCTTGCAATCTACCTCACAATCAGTCAACATGTTTCATGGCGCACTAAATCAAGCCTGATGGTGCAAACCATTGGTGTGCCTCAAGAACCAAACCAAGAAGGGAATCAACAGAAAGAAACAAAATAAGGACCTCTAGCTTAAACCACGTTGGCAAATTGACAAGCGAAGACTTTTGTGGAGTTAACCAACAACCTTTTCAAGGCATGGCTGCCACACGGTCAAAGAAGAGAAACATAGAAGAGGATAACCATCCAATCCAGTTGTTTCTCGGCTTCTCTTACACAAGAAGGGGTCGATGAGACCAAACGCAGCTCCAAATGTGCAAAATCAGCCTAAGGTACTTGTTGTAGCAACACATACACTGTTGAAGCTCCAAAAAAGTTTGCACCAAGTAAGGGACAACAAAAGGACAATTCATCCCCTTGACATCATCGATCGAATGAAGAAGACACATGTGAACATTTCCATGTGGGAATCACTTAGCGATCCTGAGGCAACGAGATTTATTGCAAGCTCTGCAATGGCTAATTAGTCTACCACAAATGTATCAAACCGGGACATGAGAAAGTTCTCACTAATGCGGTGTAACATGATGGGGGCAGAGACAAGAAAAAATTTGAAGCCTCCACCATTCTATGTTTCGTTGATTGTTGGAAACCACTTAGTACACAAGCTGCATGATAGACTCGGGGCAAGTAGTTCGGTGATGCCAAAGCAAATAGCGGATCAACTAGGTTTGAAGTATGAACTAGTGTTAAAAGGAGTAGTGCAGCTAGATGGAACGGAAGTGGGAACAGTTGGGGTCATCAAGGGTTTAAGCCTAACACTACATTCATGTCCTAATGTTACTGATTCTGTAAGATGTATGCGTGATTGACCTTCCGCCACTCTTTGCGTTGTGTCTATCAAGGACTTCATTGTAAAAATCGGTGGATATTTATCTCGAGATTGGTCACACATGATTTTTAGGACAAGGTATGGAGCCAAAGCAACATTTAGGTCAGAACCAATTGCCAATTTCCATATTGAGCCTCATGTACCAAGTCCTATCAATGCAAATTGCTTAGCTTTTGATCAGGAGGAGTGTTCAAATGATCTAGAAACAGGTACTAAGGTCGAGGGAATTCCTGATTTAACTTTGGATGAATGGGCAAGCAAAAGTCATGAATTTGACCCATACAAGGAAATTGAAGAATCTGAATTGGGTGTGTATTGTGTACACAAAGAAAATCCACCCATTCCTGACATCTTTCAACCTGAACAAAAGGATGAAAGAAAAGTTTCAAAATTATTCTTCGATGGTTCGAGAAGCAGACAAGGTGCTGGAGGTGGTGTAGTGTTGATTTCACCACAAGACATCAAATATTATTCAGCTTTTCGTTTCCAGTTTTCTTGTTCAAACAACACAACTAAATATGAGGCCTTGATTCATGGAATTCATTGGGCCAGGAAAAGGGGCATAAAGAACTTGCAGGTGTTTGGAGATAGTGAGCTAATCGTCAACCAAGTCAGGGGACAACATGCTACAAAGAATGACCTGCTAAAGAGCTACAAGAATAGGGTATGGGACCTCATTAAGGACTTGAAGCTTTCACATTGTGTCCATACCCGGGAAGAAAAATGAAGCCGCGAGATAGGCTCGCAGCGATTGGAGCAATGTTTGATGTGGTTGAAAACATCAAAAGAGAAAAACACACCACATATCCATGTGATTGTGAGGCCAGCGATTCAGATAATAACACAAGGTGGCGGTGTTTGAGAATGATCAACATTATCAATTTCTTACAGAGAAGAAGCTGAATTCTCGGCTAGAAATCGGGACATATTAGAGCGCGGTATGGGGATCAAGTAGTGAAGATGTGGACAAACAAGCTTCCTAAGGGTTTAGTAACATTGGAGTCTATCTTCACCCTAACGACCATTCCGTAAGGAAAAGGCTAACATACGAGTCAAGAGAGAAGATTCGAGCCAATTCTGTTTGGGGAAGGCAAAATACTTCAAATTGGTAAAGTGGCCATTTGAGCGAAGAGAAATCAGATTTCATACGACTTTGCCAAGAATTTCTAGATGTCTTCGCTTGGAGCTATGAAGACTTGAGAGGATTCAATCCAAGTTGGCACAACATACCATAGAATTGGATTTAGATCCGATGCTAAACCCATCGGTGCGAGAGAGAGACCTGTCAACCCTCACATTGAGCCTCTAATGAAGAAAGAGCTTAACAAGCTAATAGAGGCAAGCATTATATTCCCGATCAAGCACTCAAGGTTTGGGTTGCAAACTTGGTTCAGTCGGGAAGAAGAGCGGAGAAATCGGGTTGTGTGTAGATTTCGGGACCTCAACAGGGCATCTCTCAAAGACCATTACCCACTTCCTTGATGGAACAAATATTGCAAGTAGTATCCGGTTCGGAGAGATTCTCTCTCTAGATGGCTACTCGGGGTATAATGACGATTCAATGGCTTTCACCACCAATGGGGACCTATGCCTCTGAAGATGCCATTTGGGCTATCAAATGCTTTAGAGCCACCTTCCAAAGGGCAATGGATATGGCATTTAAGGGGTTAATCAACAAAATAGTTCTGATATATCTTGGCGACATCACTATATTCTCAAAAATGCGTGGATCACCTTTGTCATTTTGAGGCAAGTATTTCGAGAGATGTAGAAGATTTGGGGTATCATTGAATCCCAAAAGTGCATATTCTTGGCTCACGAGGGAAAACTTATAGGCCATATTGTTTCAAAGGAAGGGTTGACGATTGACCCGAGAAGGGTTGAAGCAATTCAAGCATTGCCATTGCCAGTCACAAGAAGGCTCTTCAAAGCTTCTTGGAAGGATCAATTTTGTCCGAGTTTGTTCCAATCTTTGCGGCTCTCGTAAAGCCAATAACGCTGATGTTAAAGAAGAGCATGGCATTTAAGTGGACATCGAAAGGCAAGGAAAGTTTTGAGGCAATAAAAGAGGATATATCTCAAGCCGCAACTCTCATCAATCCAGACTTCTCCAAGGACTTCGTGCTATATTCCTTCGGTGGTGGAGACACAATTTCTGCAATCCTGGCACAACAAAACAAAGAAGGATTAGAACAACCAATTGCTTTCTTCAGTCAAGGCTTGGAGGAATACGAAACTAGATACTCTTTCATTGAAAAGCATGTACTTGCAGTGATCAGGAGTTTAAAGAAATTCAAGCACCTAGTCTCAAAAAACAAGATCCAATTATTGGTCTCTCATGCGGGAGTCAAGGACTTCCTTCTAAACAAGGATCTGAATGAGAAACATGCAGGATGGATCACTCGTGTCATGGAATATGACATCGAGATCAAGGTCACTAAACTAGTACGTGGAAAGGGACTATGTGAACAACTAGCCTTGAGTCAACAAGTTGAAGCAGGTGATGAAAAAGAGACTACCTTGGTACTACAGGATGGTCAAGAACATGAAAATGATGATGTGCCTACTCCTTGTTGGACTCAGAATATGATACACTTCCTACAGACAGGACTATGCCCTCCAGAAATGAGCAAAGCAAAGAGGAGATACTTTAGATTACAAGCTATTCCATATGTGCTTGTTGATGGTGTTCTTGTTCGAAAGACATCAATGGAGTTCTATTGAGGTGCATTGGGGTGAGTCAAATTGATGGAGGGTGTTACGAGATTTTCACGATGGAGATTCTGACAACATTTTTCCCCATGAGTAACTTGACTCTCAAGATAATGAAGGCAAGGTATTATTGGCCGATAGTCTTGATGACTATTATACATGGATAAGAAAATGCAAGAAATGTGCACTCTTCACGAGGCAAAGAAAGATTAGCGGCACTTCCATTACACCCAATTTTGGTTGACCAACCATTTATGTAATGGGGATTGGACTTCAATCGGGGTCATCAACCCAAACTCGAGCCAAGGCCACAAGTGGATTCTCACGGACAGGACTATTTCACCAAGTGGACTGAAGCAGTAGCGCTCAAAGAGGCAAACGAGTCTAATATACTAGAATTTTATGAAGGAATAGTGACCAGGTTCGGTGTGCCGGCCACTATCATATCAGATAATGCATTGGCATTCGTAGGTTCCAAGATTACAGAATGGGCTGTCAAGAATGGAATCTACTTGAGCACCTCTTCCAATTATTACCCACAGGGTAATGGATAGGCAGAGTCCACGAACAAAAATTTGCTAAGAATCATCAGGAGGACTCTGGATGAAAATCAAAGAACATGGCATACCAAGCTAAAATCAGCATTATGGGCTGACAGAATAACACCAAAGAGGTCTACAGGTAATTCCCCTTACAAGTTGGTCTATGGAAAAGAGGCAGTATTGCCTATATCATTAGAACTGCCTGCATTGGAGTTCATGAAGCAGTTGGAGTTGGCTGAGTTCAAACCAATGGAGGCCAGGTATGCAGAGTTGATGGAATTGGAAGAAATTAGAGAACATGCAGTTCAAACAATTGAGAAAGATCAGGCCTTAGTGAAAATATGGTTTGATAAGAAAGCAAGAGCAAGGACCTTCTAGGAAGGGGACCTAGTTCTGAAATGGGATGCAGATCGGGCAAAACCGGGAAGGCATTCCAAGTTTGATGCCATTTGGAGTGGCCCCTACATGGTCATGGAATGTAAGAATAGCAATGCCTTCCAATTGTCTACATTGGATGGAGAAGAACTCCCGATTCCGGTCAACGGAATCTATCTTAAACATTGCTACTGAAAAGAAAAAGTTTTACCCTTGTAAATATTAGCCTAGATTTCAATTCCTCTAAGTGCGTATGCACATTGTCTTGTTGTAGTTAGGTTTCAGTTTCCCTAAGTGCTTTGGCACAGGTTTTGTTGCTCCTGGGTTGGTTTTCTACAGTTCAGCATGTTCTTAGAGGAGTTGCGAGTATCGGGCTCGGGATCGGATATCGGGTTGGTTTTGATTGCTTATGACTCCATGCCCAATGGATCGCTAAAAGGCCACTGATCTTCTACCTAGCAGGCAGGTAATCCCGTTGAGTCGCCAAATTGTTGTATATATTTACCCTCGGGTAAATATAGATAAACAAAAGAAAGCATGTCGGAGGGGTAAAAACCCGACACAAAAAGAAGCATGTCGGAGGGGTTGGAAAACCCGACATCAAAGAAATTTGGGTTTCGGGTTTCGGGAAACATGAGACATGAGACATGCAGATCGCAAGGGATGTCCCGATGCTCGGGAGTTCCGCAAACCCGAAACACTTCCTAGGCCAATCGGGTCTTGGAGTCGGAAAAACAAGTCGGGAAGCATGGGGCGAAAACATGTGAGCCACCTTCCAAACCCGATGCGCATGCAAGTCCATTTTCCACCCCCGAAACAAAGGAAATCTTGGAAATACTGGCGGAAGTGGGTTTCGGGAAAACAAAAGCATCAAACACATGTCGAGGCATCCTCCAAACCCGATGCAAATGCAGAGGAGAACCCCGAACCCGACAGGCAGAAGCCCCGACCGGGGAAATATTCAGATCGCCATAACTTTTTACAGGGAGCTCAGATTCACACAAGGTTGGACTTTTCGGAAAGCTCTAGCGTCCTCTACCCAACTACGACTGGATATATTTAATTGGGTGGAAAAAGTTCTTAAAAATGCAAAAATACAGTCCGCCATATTTTGAGTTTGTTGGGGATCTCACCTACCGCCATGATGAGATCGATTAGGTACGATCTTGGAGGTGGTTGGGACAGGTCGAATCATTCTCTTCTCCCTCATTTTTTCCTCATATAAATTATAAGGAGGAATTTTTCTAAAGGTTGGACATTCTTGTTCTTGCCCCCCTTCTTCTCTTTGGCGGTGGATTTGTGGAGTTTCAAAACCTCCCATTTAAAACATGTAACGTAACCTTGCCTCTTGGCACTTTGCGAGTGTGTTGTATCTTTGGAGAAAATTAATGCATGCTTTGTGGATGATTCTCAACCCTCTCTACTGTGTTCATTTACATCCTCCACGATCTTTCATTTGTGAATACTGTTATCTATGCATGATCTTGCATTGCATTTTAATGGCTTGTGTTTATTGGCGGAGACGAGTTGTTCTTCATTCCTCGGTGCATCACCTTTGTAGTTTAGGTTTTATTTTATGCATTTTCTTACCTTGTCTCCTTGGCAAGTTAGATTAGGTTTTTAGTAAAACCTCTACATTTTATTTGTGCATCGAACAAAGGGATAGGAACCGCCTTCATCAGGAGAGCTTTTTCGATTTGCAAGGTCCCACACTTGGGAAAAGCTCCATAATTGTGTAATCGCACCGAGAGTCTCGATGAATCGTGTTGCGAGACATTCGGGTCGCGATTCGACATCAACAGATTATAGTTGATTTATTTGTCTACTTCGTTTTAGGGTTTTATTGTGTTTTTAGATTAAAAAAACAAAAATAATAATAAAATCAAAATGCCCATGAATATTGGGTGGTTTAGGAAAAGAGGAAGAAGGCAAAAAGTCCAAAAATCATAGATAGGGTTTTGTCCTTTTGGATTTTGGAATGCATTAGTTTTGGGCATGGGGCGGCTGGTTTGGGGGACGTAGGGATCTATTCAGTATGAGGTTGTTGAAAGGCCTTGAAAACTTTCAAGAAAATGCAAGATTCGTGTAAAGCTAGACTCAACAAGTTTTCAAGATCCTCCCGGCCGCACACACACTGCGTGGCATCTCACAACTTGGGCGCTATTTTAGTGATTGATCCAGATGAAAAATGGGACAGCAGCTCTGGAGATGCGTTTTTGTTTGTAGCATGCAGAAGACACAGGTTTCCCCTCTTAAGACAAGATCATGCTTGTCCCCGTACATGTGTCTCTCAACCCCATTTAGACTTCTCAAGGTGTACCTCCCATCCTGTGCCAAAATAAGAGCTTTGGAACTACTGCAGACATCCATCAAAGCATTTTGGAGAAGGGAGTTTGTTTGTTTTAGTTGCAAGTGTGCCAGTAGACAAGTATGCAAATTTTGGGAGCATAAACAAAGCAAAAATGGCCGAGGAACTTTGTCAGATGTTGCAGTCGCAAGTGCCCTAGTAGATATGTATGTAAAACATGGAAGCATGTGAACTGTTCGACTAAATGCAGGAAGAAATGTAGTTCTAGGGAATGCATGATATAGCGAGTTATGTAAAAAAATGGGTCATTAAAAGGTGCTGAACTATTTGATAGAATGCCTCAAATAAATGTTGTCTCATGGAATGCCATGATGGCAGCATATGCACAAAATGGATGTGTAAAAAAAAGGGGGGTGTGATCTGTTTGGCAGAATGCCTCAAAAGATGTGGTCTTATGGAACATACCCTGACCATGTAAGCTTCATTTTTGTTTACTTAGCATTTAGCCAGGTAGGTTCAGTGCATGAGGGTTGTAAATACTTCGATGGCATGAGTGCCTCTTGTAGAATCATGCCTAGAATTAATCATTATGTTTGCTGGTTTTTGATGAGCACATGAGAATGTGCAAAATGTGGAGGCATGCTTAAGGCATGTGAAGTGTTTGACTAAATGCCTTCAAAAGTCATGGTCTAATGGTTGCAAGATTTGAAGCTATGCACAAAAGGAGGAAGATCTCATTCTATCCAAACAACAACAATAAGAAACCATTTGATCATGCTCAACAAGTGGTGGGTCGAATCCAGAAGGTAGGAGAAATGTGATCCAAGTAGCGGAATGGTTTTCAAATATGTAGTTACATATTTTATTGATAGACGTGTATGTTAAATGGTGGAGATGTGGATGCTCGTGATCTGGTTGATGATGTGCCCAAGCAAGTTACTGAACCAAATCTCGCAGTTTCAACCGACTTCACTCTCCAGGCATGGTTATTCTTCCCTTACCTCTCATAATTCTCGTGTTTTAGTTCTCTTTTGCAACTAAATAGAATTTTAAATTATTAGGATTTTTAATACAATTAAATGTCCCTTCATCTCATTGCAAAACAATAAATTATCGTGTGTCGTAACTCACGAAGTCATTATAACTCGTCTACTTTAAACCATGAACTATCACCCTCGCTTTGAGATGATTTAGAAAACTCTTACCCTTCTTGATCGCTCCAATATCATTTTATCAACTAGATGAATTTGACTCCCCATTGATAAAGTTGACCTTCTCCTTGTTTTAAATATTTAAACTTTGCAATGTTCGGAGGCTCACTAATTACCCTTAGCAACTCGGGAAATGAGATGTGAAGTTTCATTTGTGTACCTTGGTATACGAGGAGTCACCTTGACCTTTGGTTTGATCCGAAACAAACATATCATATCCTTTTGATGCTCTTATAGGAGCCCTGTTACACTGGTTTACAACAGTAGGAAGTTGTTAAAACTAGAAAGTTGGCTTTTGTTTTGGACCGCCATTTGAAACTTGGAAAGAGAAATCACGTCTCGTCTTCGCAAACCTCTAGCGTTTATACTAGACAAATGCATGGAACATTCAGTATAGGAAAGAGCAATTTTTGGGATAGTTTGGCAAAGCCATTTTGTAGGCCTCTATTGCAGTTTGTGAGGTCAAACTGGACCAATTTTGTCTTGTCGCTCCAGAAAACTTGTCGCCGTTTGAAAATGGTTTACTAGTTCTCAGTCCCGTCGACTCTGATGAATTCTCCTTATATAGGGGAACTAGTAGGAGATGTCTCATTGCGTGCTTCTCCATCAAACATCAGTTATGGACGTGGTTTTCTGGGCCCTCGAGCTAACTTTTGTCATTTTACAACTGGGTGAACTACGATCAGTAGCCTCGGAAAATTAGCCGCCAAACGCAAACCGTTCGCTCTTTTTCAATTCCGTCAATTGCTATGAACTCTTGGTATATCTGGGGACACGTAGAAAGTTGATTGTGGTGTGTGTTCTCATCGGAAGATAAATTTTGGAAGTAGTTTCTTAGCCTTCGAGCACATTTTGTATGTTTTTGTAGCTAGTAAGAAAATGTAAAAATAGAAAGTTGCGGACCCTCGTAGGGTTGCCAAACCACCCTGGAAACTTTTAACACATGCAAATAACTGTTTAAAACCCTTTAGTGTATCTGTTGTGTGAAATAGAACTTTTGACAAAATGGTGTTTTCTCTCTCTTCCCTTCTCTTTCTCTCTGGGTTACCAAATGAAGAAAAATGAAATGCAATGAATACATGTTTTTAGACCTTTTTATTTCGATTGCAAATTGTAATTATTGTCGAAGATGTAAATGGGAAACGAAAAATGATAATTATGATTGATTAGGGTGGATGCCATGCTAGCGATTTATCACTGATATCATGCTCACGTGGGTTTTGCAGGATGGAAGAATGATGATGGAAAAAGGTGATGTGTAATTTAATTATTATTATTGTAATTTTTATAGGTCAACACGTAAAATGAATAACTGTCTAATGTAGTCTCTTGATCTGAAAAGTTATAATTGAAATTTGATAATATGCATGAGATGCTAGTTTTAGGGATACCTTAGGAAATGTGCATCTAATCACCGGTTCAATTTGTTTCTTAGTTGTGTATGGCAAAAAGGGTTTGATTTATACATAGTAAATTGAAATTGAAGTTAATATCTTGTAGTACTTTCTTAGTATTCATTAAATGATTACATTAATTACTGGGTTATCTTCTTACCTTGCAAACATAATAAAGAGTTTTAATGGGAACACTCAACCTTAAAAAAATATTTGTGCATAGCTTGCCTGCATGTGTGATCCTTTTTACCATATAAGAAATTTAAGACCGTAGAACAAACTTAAGCTTTGCACTTTATGGAACACTTTAGGTTAGGTAAATGAAATCCCTAGTTGGAGTTTTACCATCATAGTCATTATGTTTAGCAACATGGTCGTGAACCCATATTTTAGGAGTGTCATGGTCTAACTTTATCCAGAGTATGTGGTTCCCTTCTAGTTTTGGTAATCGTGAGAAGAATGCCCTCTCTTCAGGTCCGATACCAGGTTGAGTGGCAAAGACCACTTTGGAAGTCACCTTATGAGTCCTTGTTCGAAGGAACGACTAAGCGGTGCTACCTTGGTTTCTATCAAAATAGCATCTTGGTATCTTCTTGAAGGTGGTTTAGTATAAATATGTCCGTTCGCCTTAAAATCATATATACTTGAGGCGTAAATCATTAGGTGCATATTGGAATAAACCAAACCTCAATTGATTAGGAGGTGTCACGTGTGGTTCCTATATAGTTATAATTCTTCCAATTATGTATCTCTTCAAGATGTTAGAAAATACTTCAGTAACTCCCCGTTACAAAACAATGCTAATAACAGCCCATAGTGCAATGTAAGAGCATATCATATAATGCTACACACGAGATTGGAGATTAGGATTGAGGTCAATCTTGGAGTCCTTATAACTTAATTAAACTTTTTCATGCATTGCAAAGAATATAAATTACCTTGGTGTGACCAAACGTCGAGAAAACAAAAGATATACATATAAAAATCAAATTTGGAATTTAACAAGCTATTGAACTATAATAATAATGGTAGCGAAATAACTATTCCGTGATCGATGGATGTTCTTGGGAAAAAAGCTATTTCAAATCTATGTCTTCCTTGATTCCAAGATTTCACCTTGACATCACGTTAGATTCACTTATGTAGAAGGGTAAATTTTAAACATTAAATAAATGTTTGACAAGCACATTCTTAACATAAGAACAAGATAATTAAGTGATGTATATGTGATTTGAATTGTGCCAAATAAGCCAGTAAGTTTTGAAAATTTCCGTGATGCATAAAGGAAGCCAACCTAAATTGGTCGAATCAGTAAATTAAAAACGGAATGAACTTAAGATTTTGTAGATGGAGAAAGAAGAAAACTATACTTGCACAATAATGTTCCTAGAATGCTAATCATAACTAAAATACATTTAAAGTAATGATGTGTTGTGGGTTCGCCATCCTTGAAGTCAGGTTCTTGTGGTTGGGTCTCTACTAGCAACCTTCCGTTGGGAAAAGTGTAGTGTCAGCATGTATATGGTGTTATCATGTGTCTATGTGATTTGATGAATTTTGTAAGTGTCATATACGTTGTCAAGTTTTCCTGACTGGGAGTCCTTGTGGCATTTTGTAATGACCAATGTGAGTAAAAAAAAATAAAATTATCCTGGTATTTTACTGTTGTAATTGTGGGTGTAAAGTGGAGGGTACTACACTTACCATGGGGAAGATTTTGTTGTCCTATACCTATAATGATCCAAAAATCCTAAAAAATAGATATACAAATATCCATAAAAAGTAAAAAAAAAAAAAAGACAAAAACATGAAACTTGATGCTTGAAAGCCACTACTATTTTTAGTTGTGTCTTTTCACATTATTATTATTATAGTTTCTTACAAGATGAATGAAACAAGATACACCAGATTGAAAATTGAGAGGTATTGTTGATCCAAAGTTTGAAGCTCTTCAAAGACAACAATATCATATCCGAAACAATCCATATTACTTCTCTCAAGCATCATCTCTATTTGGTACATTGAGTGATACAATAAGAAATCAATTGAGACCCCTCTTGAATCTCTAGTTTCACTGCCGCTATTTATTCTTCCAATAGAAGAAAATGAAGAAGAAAAAGTTGAATAAGAAATGGAAGAATCTCAACCACCTATTCCATGAGGAAGGAATATTGGTTCGATTTATCTTATACCACCTCTCCATTAATTTCTGAAGGGATCCCACAATAATTTTACCAAATTCAAAGGTGATGGCACTTAGCTTCCTGAAGAAAATATTATAGCTTTCATCACTACATGTGGAGTTCTTGGAGTTGAACATGAAGATGTTTTTGTAAGGTTTTTCGTGGAATCACTTCAAGAGAAAGTATTTGAATGGTTCTACCTCTTTCCCTCTCGATCCATCACAAATTGGAATGATATCAGAACTAGGTTTGAAGAAAGATTTAAATCAGTGAAGACTCTTAATATATTCTTGTTTAATTGGTCCAAATGAAGAAAGAATCAAATGAACTCATGAGAGACTTTGTGGCCCAACATAATAAACTATTGCAAAAATATATGTGGAAGCTTCACCATCTGATGATAACAAAATATATTATTCATAAATGCACAATTTCCCGAGGTCGATTTATCCTATGGAGAGTTCAACCTCAAACTCTTGAAAATGCCCAAGAATATGCCATCAAGTAGAATATGATCTGATTTTGTATAGGAAAGTGAAGAATCCAAATGGTAAGAAAAAGGGTCAAACCTCCAAAGAAGGTGCCACTGATTCTCTTGTTCAAAAATTGACCGATGATTCTATTTCATTGAAGAAGCAACTTGCACAAGACACATTTCCGAGAGGAGGTTATTCAAATCAAAATCATAATAGAAATAGAATAGGTAGAGGAGAAAGAATATTATCTCTTGAAGAACCTCATTGTAATGCCACATGTGAAGCAAAGCATGGAGAAGAATATGATTAAGCTCAAATTAAATATGAAAATGATGTGGGAATTTTAGCTATTGATGAGATTGACTTTGCTGGAAACATTGGATTTTGTGAATATACCCCTTCTTCAGATGATGAAATAATTTTCAATATAAATAGTCATTCTTATGTGGTGTTCACCCATTCGAAGGCTCAAGAGAGGGATAATTCTTACAAATTCAAAGATCCTCAAGTGGCTACTCTACAAAAATAATAACAGGAGGATCAACACTCATCTCCCACACAATCAACAAAGTACAAGCACCTAAGTATCTAAAATTTCCTCTACATTTTCAAATGTGAGTGATTCTACCTCTTCTTTTCTAATTTCTACCCCCATTTATGCATTCAAATGTAATGATATGAATAAAAATAGTATCAATTCCATTCCAAGAAGTAGTCAACCTCTCGCTACTACATCTACACCTTCACCCTCCTCCGATTTTCATATTGACTTGATTGAACATGTAAAGAAGTCCAAGGTCCAAATTTCTGAATTTGTATATTTAAGAACCCTTCCCAAATTTTTTTATAAACTTGTACAATTTATCAATGGAAGGAATTCAAATTCATGTTCCATAAACCTCACTGCAAAAGAGTCAATTCTCGCTCTTATAAATGTTGCATCTTAAAACCTTATTGATTCCAAATCTTCCTCTTCTGGAAAAATTGAACACTTCTACCTCTCCTTACTGGTCAATGGATACAAATTTAATAACAATATTGTTGAATCTAGTGCCTAAGATAACATCATGCTTGCAAAATCTACACATGCTCTTGGTATCACCCTCGTCCCTATGGTTAGTCATTGTTATTCCATGGAGATCAAAGAAGTACCTCTCGTTGGTCAAGTTAACAATGCTTAGGTAGCACTTGTGGACTTTCCTGATAAGAAGGTCAATGTCAAAATACTAGTGGTAGACATTCTAGCTACATACGAGGATGTTATTGAGCTGAAGATTTTGTAGATACATTGGTGGAAATATAAAAATGAATTGGTCATATGCCACCATACCAATAAAAGGTACCATGAAGTATTAAAAGCGAGATAATAAATAACAATATAAAATATTTATTAAATCAAACATTATTAACCAAATATTTATAAAGAAATTAAAAGAAATAACACAAAGTGACACCATATTTAATGTGGAAATCCCTAATGGGGTAAAAACCACAGATTTTTTTTTCTATTAACGAGAAAATTTTACAAAGTCAAAGAACTCCTTTACTCACTCTTGCTCCATGTTTTTAACCCGATGTGAATTCAATTCACCTAATTATGGCCCATGACCATATTTAAATAACCCCAAGGGTTATGAATATTAAGTGATGGGGTGTGCACCCCGATTTAATAAATAATTAGTTATTAAATAACTAATAAACATAATATAAATTTTATATTAAATAATAAAGAATATAAACTATATTCTAAATTATTTAATTATAAACTAAACATTATACACACTTAATATTATGTTCTAACACTCCCCCTTAATATTAAGTGGGGATCCATATGCCATCATCACTTATTTGTATAATACGATTTACAAATCCTTAAACCATTAGTGAAGGTTTAGGATAAAATATCACTTTTGAAGGAATTATAACACCACCATGTTAAACTTACATTTTGGTACAAAAGAATTTAGAATCCATAAATCAAAAGTATGATTTAGGATAAGATCAATTTGTGAGACTACATCTCATGGTTTCTCATGGAAAAATTCTTAAAACCGCATCTCTAGGAGCCTTTTATAACACAAGGACCTCCTTTACAAATAGATGCAACACACTGGAATGTATATCATAAACTCTATCAGTTTACAAAGATCATAAATATCTATTTACAATGCTTTATACCAGAGTAGAAGTATAGAGGAGGAGTCACTAACTTGACCGAACATTAGGTGGTGACAATTCCATGCACACTTCCCCTCAAAAAACTCTAAAAGGACAAATATTGCACAAAACTTACAATATTTTATAGCACATAATGGCTTGTAAACATATCTACAGTATAATCTTTAGTATATAAGTACTTGGAGATCTCCATCACCGTAGATAACCTTCTCTCGGATAACATACATATGAACTTCAAAATGATTCGTTCTCTAATGTTGAATTGGATTCGTTAAGCAAGAGCAATACAACCACGACCATCACATAAAAGAGGAATACTTCCTTTATTTTTCATGTGTATCTCTTCCAATAGCCACTTCAGCCACATGGCTTCTTTGCTACTTCCATTGCACTTCTCTACTTTGCCTTAGTAGAATAAATGAAGATTGTTGGTCTCTTTTTGTTGTTCCAAGTAATGACACTGCACTAAAAACTTGAACACAAATATAGATGTATATTTTATATCCAACACAACATCAACATGGTTAGAGTCATAATATCCATATAGACATCATAATAAGCATAGTATAAATATTTATTGATTTTAATTTTAACCATCTGTAAAAGTTAAACACTAGTTGTATAACAACTAACATAACAATATGCTTAACAACTAACCATGTTATCTTACTAATATGTTGAGCAATTTTAACATATTAATCTTAAAAAAATATTAGATGCAATCAACATTGAAAGTCTCCAATATAAACACAAAAGTTTCTCCAAGTGTTATTTGATGTGCATATAATAATATTTTTAGTAATTAAAGATTAATTTTATCAAATTAAAAGAGAATATATAATTGATATATGTTTTCTATAAAAATTTCAACCTCAAATGAACAATTTAATATAACATCATATATTGATACTTTTTGCATACATAAAGGTGATTTTTTTCACAGAAGGTACTGAACACAAAATTAGGGAGCGGGGTCCTGGGACACTGCTCCTAAAGTGAGGCTCAAGGGAAGCTCCCCTTGACACTAAGCACAAATTATAACTTACTCATCCTTTGGAATTGATGAAAAATCCACTTATGTAAGAAAAAACTAGTCCCCCTTCGATCATATTTTTCTCCATGTACTTAGTTTACCGCATTCATCCATTTTTAGGATCTA
The DNA here is from genome assembly GCA_018340775.1 of Taxus wallichiana var. yunnanensis. Lineage (NCBI taxonomy): Eukaryota > Viridiplantae > Streptophyta > Pinopsida > Cupressales > Taxaceae > Taxus > Taxus wallichiana. Next base: position 220,946,095 of record CM031236.1, on the reverse strand, counting down.
AACATTTTCCAAATATCAAGTTCAAAGGAGGAAACATAAGTTTGAAAGAAATTACTCTACCCATTGCCATGGACAAATATCCTTACACTTCAATTTTTTTGTACAAAGTAATTCCAATAACAAAAGGCTTTAAGGAGACAAAACACTACAAAAACATTAAATAACATCTCTTTGTTATCTCTATGTGACAATCCACTTGAGTTTGATATTTTGAATTTTTTTGCTCTATACTTTGAATAACAATTATCGATTAATTCAAAAATAATTTGAATAATACATCTTTCTAATAATTAGAGAAGAAAATCTCTGAAATTAGAAATAATGAAAAATGTCCCTTTAATTTGATAAAATAGTATTTTTAATTTTATCGAACTTAAAAAAGTTTTTATAATTGTTTTTAAAAATTTCATAGTTATTTCCCTAAGAGATTTTAATTTTTATATTTACATCTTTAAGATTTATCTTTAAATTTATAAAATAAAACAATATTTTAACCTATTTTTATATTAACTAAAAGATATACATCATATTAATAAATTATCCTATTTAGATCTTTAATCATTAGTTTTATTAATCTCCCGAAAAGGACAAATTGAATTAAAAACTAACAATATAAAAATCCGCATATGTTTTTCTTAATTAAAAAAAAGATAATGTCATCAAACTCATAATTTGATGAGTCACAATATATTATTGTGAATGTTATGTTGTACATATACATTAAAACATAGTTACTAATTTCCCTAAGAGATTTTACATTTGTATATTTACATCGTATTAATTTAAGATTTATCTTTAAATTTATAAAATAAAACAATATTTTAACCTATTTTTATATTAACTAAAAGATATACATCATATTAATAAATTATCCTATTTAGATCTTTAATCATTAGTTTATATTAATCCCCCGAATGGACAAATTGAATTTAAAAACTAACAATATAAAATTCATCCGCATATGTTTTTCTTAATTAAAAAAAAAAGATAATGTCATCAAACTCATAATTTGATGAGTCACAATATATTATTGTGAATGTTATGGTTGCCTGCATTCAATAGCCACCAACTCCCTAACCGCAAACCATGCCACACATTACTACCAATGCACTTACCACAATTACCATACCACAATAAAGCACAAGGAGTGGTCCACTTGACCTATAACATAGGTTAAAAACATATTATATAATTTAATATTACGAGCCAAACAACTATTTTTTCGTTTAGGTATTTAATATGATAAAAGCATAGTTTATAACATGTTAAATGTAAATAAAGTAGAGGGGTCGGATAAGGGACATAGGATTTAATTTAAATATAGGATTTTTTAGATAACCCATATACATAGATTTTAATTTTATTAAATCATATGCATACTATATAAACATAGTAATTTGAATAAAGGGGTTCATGGGTAGGTTCTTAGTTTGTTTAGGTTATATTATATAAAATATATAATATAAACTGAAACATAAGTTTATTTAAACTTAGGTAATTTAAAAAATGAAGGGGTTCATATTAGACATAGGTTTTTACAAACCAAAATAATATTTTTCCCGTTGTCATAAATTTTCATATGGCATTTACTTTTACCTTGCACATTTGAAAAACTATATAAATTAAATTAAAAATTCAACCTTATTTACCCATACTTTATTACAGAGTGCCTAGGAGAAGTATTTCACCAAACCAATTAATCCTTTTGCACATGAGGATAAGGATAAATGGGGCCGCCATATTTATAGGTTTAAAAACTATAGTTTAATCTTTTAAGACTAAAAAAATAGGCCACATTACTATAGTTTTAAATGTTTAAAATTTTAATTTTTTAATATAGTTTAATCTAGGCCACATTTAGGGGTCGCATTTGGTTTAAACCAATATATAGTTTTCAACTATTTAAACTATAAGCTATAGTTATAAAAACATAAAGAATAAGCCACATATAGGTTTATAATTTTTAGGATATTTTAAACTATATAAAAAAATTAGTGTATAGTTTATATTTCATAAACTATAATATAAATTTTTCATTTATATTTTAATACCCTATATTTTATATAATGTATGAGTTAAAACATAAGGGTGTATGAGAAAGGGGGCCGCTTACACCATAAAGTGAAACACATAGACCAAGTTAAAAATATTAATTGAATATTTTCACATATGAAACTATATAAAAATTGGAAATATTTCAAATATAGTTGATCCTTACCTGATCTCGTAAATTTATTTCATGCACCGATAAGAATCTATAGTCCCTTTCACTTGTGCACACACCAATATCAAACAACATGTCCCTTTGAGGGAGGGGGTCAAATAATTATTCATAACAAACATTACCAAAATGCTCTGGTACCATATTAGGACCAAGATAATAAATAACAACAAAAAAGATTTATCAAATCAAACATTATCAACCAAACATTTACAAAGTAATTAAAAGAAATAACACAGTGACACCAGATTTAATGTGGAAAACCTCAATGGGGTAAGAAATAATGGAAATAATTTTCCATTAAATGAGAAACTTTTACACAGTCTAGTAACTCCTTTCCTCACTCCTGATCCATGTTTTTACCTTGGTGTGAATTCAATTCACTCGATTATGGCCCACTGTCATTTTTATTTAACCCCAAGGGTTATGGATATTAAATGATGGGGTGTGCACCCTAGTTTAATAAATAATTAGTTATAAAATAAATAATAAACAAAATATAAAGTTTATATTGAATAATAAAAATATAAACTATATTCTAAATTATTTAATTATAAACTAAACATAATACACACTTGATATTATGTTCTAACATGAAGAAGTTTCTTTTGATAAGAAAGATGAAATATACTATTTAGAGGGAAAATGAGCCAAGGGTAGACATTGTGTATCGAGATTCAAGAGGGTGTACATAACCATTTCATAACTTCAGAGGAATATGCTGAAATTCCTATCTTGATGGAAGAGTTCTCAAACATGATGGAACTAGTCATAGAACATGAGGATTGTTTGATGGATCCTAAATTGGATAATTTTCCATTCCCATTCAACATGGATATTGTTTCTCTATTTGAAAATTATGAAGATTAGGTATGCCTTGACTTGCAAGAAGGAAACCCCCAAATGATAAGAAATGTGGATCATGAGAAAGAAGATGTTTCAAATGAGTTCTAGCCATATGATTTCCATGTTTCCAATCATCTCCCCAAGACCCAATGTGAAGGTTTTTCAAATGAATATGAAGGTGAATATGCACATCTTTGAAGAAGGAATATGTGCAAGAGATTTTAAAGGTTACAGAAGGAATTGAAGACCCTCAACTCAAGTATCAAAATCCTAACCTATGCTATGACTACACACGAAAAATATGATTCAATTTTTGATCCTTCATTTGATGCAAATAAATTAATAAAAATAGAATGAATGGAGGAGATCAATGTCCCTCTTAAAACATTTGTTGATGAGTATGAATGTGAAGATGAGTCCTTCTCTTTCCCATTTTGTGAAGAAAAATACTATTCATGATGAATGAAATAAAAAGGAAATGATTGAATCACATGTGTATGTATTAATTCATGAGGATATTACCCACATCACAAATAATAATATAGAGGCCAATAATGATTCAATATGTTTAAAAGAGAAACATCTAGAGCAGTTAAACATAAATCAACAAGAGGTATATGATGATGTTGAAAATTTCAAAATATCTACCAAAAATAGTTCTATAGAAATAATAGTAATGGAGAACATGGAAAATAAAGAAAAATTAACCAATGGAGAGCATGAGGCTATTTGTGCACATGGTGAGCCTAGTATGATCGATAATCAATCTTGTGGTAATGTTAAAATGAAGAATGTGAAATCACAAGCACAAATAATTGTAACAATGGATTGGAACCTAGAATGAATATTTAGGGAACTGATAAAAGTTAACTATTGATGGCGAATCAGAGCACCCAAATGTTTTGCAACTCGATGGGTTGAGACTCTCAATGTGATTACATAACATGGAGCTTTTCCCAAGTGTGGGACCTTGTGAATCGAGAAAGCTCTCCTCGATGAAGGCCGGTTCCTATTCCTTTGTTCGAGATGCACACATAAAAATGTAGAGGGTTTACTAAAAACCTAATCTAACTTGCCAAGGAGACGGGGTAAGAAGATGCATAAAAATCAACTTAAACTAACAAAGGTGATGCACCGAGGAATGATGAACACTGTCTCCGCCCAATAAACACAAACCATTAAAATGGAATGCAAGATCATGCACAAATAACCAAATTTGCGGTGAAAGATCGGAGGATGCAAATGAACACAGAGAGGTTGAGAATCATCCATGCGTACATGCATTATTTACTCCAAATATTGATACAATACACTACAAAAATGCCAAGAGGCAAAGTTGCATCACAGTTTTAGATGGGAGGTTTGAACTCCACAAATTCACTTGCCAAAGAGAAGAAGGGAGGGGCAAAACAAGAATGTCCAACCTTTAGAAAGAAGCCCCTCCTTACAATTTATAGGAAGAATGAGAGAGGGAAGAGAGAGGAATTCCAAATCTACCCCAACCACCTCAAGGTTGTATTTAATTCATCTCATTATGGCGGTAGGTGAGAACCCTAACAAACCCAAAAAATGGTGAATTGTATTTTGCATTTTTTAAGAACTTGTTCTCACCCAATTAAAGATATCTAGTCATAGTTGGATAGAGGACCTCGTAAGCTTTCCAAAAAGTCCAACCTTGCGTGAATCCGAGCTCCCTGTGAAAAGTTATGGCCATTTGAATATCTGGGTTAGGGTTTGCTTTCTGTCGGGGTGTCAATGCTCAAAATGTTGCGCCTCCAAAAGATGCGCCTCATGAAGATGCACCTCGTGAAGATGTGCCTCGTGAAGATAAACCTTAGTGCATCCATCCTCATTTCAACATACTCTTAAGTGCGCCATAGGTGTGAAAAATGTGGTGTTGACGTTTTTCCATGTTGTGTGCACTGCAACTGCGCCTTGGGCGCGAATTTTTCCATGTCGACACTTTGTGCTTTGTGCCTTCATCCTGCGCGCCTTGGGCATGAATTTTCCATGTCTACACTTTGTCTTGTGTGCCTCTAACCTATGCCTTGGGTGAAAATTTTTCCATGTCGACACTTTGTGCTTTGTGCTTTGTGCCTCTGCTCGCTGCGCCTTGGGCTCGAATTTTTCCATGTCGACACTTTGTGCTATGTGCCTCCAACCTGCGCCTTGGGCACCTAATTTTCCATGTCGACACTTTGTCTTTGTGCACTTCCAAAATTTTTCCTGCATCTTGGGTGTGAATTTTTCCATGTCAACACTTTGTCCTTTTCGCTTGACTGCGCCTTGGGCATGAATTTTTCCATGTCGACACTTTGTGCTATGCGCCTCTAACTCGTGCCTTGGGTGTGAATTTTTCCATGTCGACACTTTGTCCTGTGCACCTCCAACCTATGCCTTGGGTGTGAATTTTTCCCATGACACTTTGTCTTTGCCTTGGGTGTGAATTTTTCCATGTCACACTTTGTGCTTTATAGCGCTCTTTCCCTACCTTATGCGCCTTGGGCGTGAATTTTTCCATGTCGACACTTTGTGTTGTGCACCTCCAACCTGCGCCTTAGGCGTGAATTTTTCCATGTCGACACTTTGTGCTTTGCGCCTCCAACCTGCGCCTTGGGCGTAAATTTTTCCATGTCGAAACTTTGTGCTTTGCGCCTCCCGATGTGCCTTGGGTGTGTGAATTTTTCCATGTCGACACTTTGTCCATATTCATGCTCTTGTATTTATCCCGGGGGAGATATATACAACAATTTGTGACTCAACGGGGTCACCTACCTGCTAGGTAGAAGATCAGTGGCCTTTTAGCAATCCATTGGGCATGGATTCATAAGCAATAACCTGAAACCAACTTGATCTTTGATCCCAGCCTAATACCACAACTCCTTCTCAGAAGTACGCTGAACTATAGAAATCAACTTTGAGAGCAACAAAACTGTGTCCAAGCACTTAGGAAATTAAAACCTAAACTAAAATGAGACGATGTGCACCCGCACTTAGAGGAATTAAAAACTAGGCTAATATTTACAAGGGTAAACCTTTCTTTTTAGTAGCAATGTTTAAGGTAGATTCCGTTAACCGGAATTGGGAGTTCTTCTCCATCCAATGTAGACAATTGGAAGGCATTACTACTCTTACATCCCGTGACCATGTAGGGGCCACTCCAAATGGCATCAAACTTGGAATGCCTTCCTGGTTTTGCCCGATCTGCATCCCATTTCAAAACTAGGTCCCCTTCCTGGAAGGTCTTTGCTCTTGCCTTCTTATCAAACCATCTTTTTACTAAGGCATGATCCTTCTCAATCGTCTGAACTGCATGCTCTCTGATTTCTTCCAATTCCATCAACTCTACATATCTGGTCTCCATTGGTTTGAACTCGAGATAACTCCAACTACTTCATTGAGCTCCAATAATGTGGAATTCTAATGATATAGGCAATCTTGCCTCTTTCCCATAGACCAACTTGTAAGGAGAACTACCTGTATACCTCTTTGGTGTTATCCTTAGCCCATAACACCGATTTTAGCTTGGTTTGCCATGTTCTTTGGTTTTCATCCGAGTCCTTTTGATGATCCTTAGCAAATTCTTGTTCGTGGACTCTTCACATGTCCATTACCTGCGGGTAATAATTTGAAGAGGTGCTCAAATAGATTCCATTCTTGACATCCCATTATGTAATCTTGGAACCTATGAATGCCAATGCATTTTCTGATATGATAGTGGCTGGCACACCGAACCTGGTCACTATTCCTTCATAAAAGTCTAGTATGTTAGACTCATTTTCCTCTTTGAGCGCTACTTTTCGGTCCACTTGGTGAAATAGTCCGTTGCCATGAGAATCCACTTGTGGCCTTGGCTTGAGTTTGGGTTGATGACCCCGACGAAGTCCAATCCCCATTGCATAAATGGTTGGTCAACCAAAATTGGGTGCAATGGAAGCACTGCTAGTCTTTCTTTTCCCGTGAAGAGTGCACATTTCTTGCACTTTCTTATCCATGTATAACGATCCATTGAACACTTTCGACCAATAATACCCTGCCTTCATTATCTTGAGAGTTATTACTCGTGGGGAAAAATGTCCTCCTGGAATCTCCATCGTGAAAATATCGTAACACCCTCTCAATTTGACCTATCCCAATGCACCTCAATAGAACTCCATTGATGTCTTTTTTAAACAAAACACCATCAACAAGAACATATGGAATGGCTTGTAATCTGAGTATCTCCTCTTTGCTTTGCTCATTTCGGAGGGCATAGGCTTTTCGTAGGAAAGTGTATCATATTCTAAGTCCAACAACGAGTGGGCACATCATCATTTTCCTATTCTTGACCATCCTGTAGTACTTAAGACAGACAGTCTCTTTTTCATCACTGCTTCAATTTGCCGACTCAAAGCTAGTTGTTCACATAGTCCTTTTCCACGTACTAGTTTTGTGACCTTAATCTCGATGTCATATTCCATGACACGGGTTATCCATCCTACATATTTCTCATTCAGATCCTTGTTTAGAAGGAAGTCCTTGACTCCTGCATGAGAGACCAACAATTGGATCTTGTTGTTTGAGACTAGGTGCTTGAATTTCTTTAAGCTCCCGATCACTTTGAAGGACATGATTTTCAATGAAAGAGTACCTATTTTCATATTCCTCTAAGCCTTGACTGAAGAAAGCAACTGGTTGTTCTAATCCTTCTTTGTTTTGTGTACCAGATTGTAGAAATCGTGTCCCCACCACCGAAGGCATATAACATGAAATCCTTGGAGAAGTCTTGATCGATTGAGAGTCGAGCTTGAGATATAGCCTCTTTTATTGCCTCAAAACTTGCCTTGCCTTCAGATGTCCATTTAAATGCCATGCTCTTCTTTAACATCAACGTTATTGGCTTTACGAGAGCTACAAAGTTTGGAACAAACTTGCAGACAAAATTGATCCTTCCTAAGAAGCTTTGAAGAGCCTTCTTGTGACTTGGCAATGGCAATGCTCGAATTGCTTCAACTCTTTCTGGGTCAATCCCCTCCTTTGAAACAATATGGCCTAGAAGTTTTCCCTCGTGAGCCAAGAATATGCATTTTTTGGGATTCAATGATACCCCAAATCTTCTACACCTCTAAAATACCTACCTCAAATGAAAGAGGTGATCCACTACATTTTTGGAGAATACAATGATGTCGTCAAGATATGTCAGAACTATTTTATTGATCAACCCCTTGAATGCCATATCCATTGCCCTTTGGAAAGTGGCTCTAGCATTTGATAGCCCAAATGGCATCTTCTTGTAGGCATAGGTGCCCCATTTGGTGGTGAAAGCCATCTTGAACTGGTCATCTTCTTTCACCATTACTTGATTATACCCTGAGTAGCCATCTAGGAGAGAGAATCTCTCTGAACCGGATACTACTTGCAATATTTGTTCCATTGAAGGAAGTGGGTAATGGTCTTTGAGAGATGCCCTGTTGAGGTCTCGGAAGTCCACGCACAACCTAATTTCTCCGCTCTTCTTCCTGACCAGAACTAAGTTTGCGACCCAGCTTGAGTGCTTGATCGGGAATATAATGCTTGCCTCTATTAGCTTGTTTAGCTCTTTCTTCATTAGAGGCTCAATGTGAGGGTTGACTAGTCTTTGCTTTTGCCTGATGGGCTTAGCATCTGGATCCAATTCTATGGTATGTTGTGCCAACTTCGGATTGAATCCTCTCAAGTCTTCATAGCTCCAAGCAAAGACATCTGGAAATTCTTGGCAAAGCTGTATGAAATCTGATTTCTCCTGCTCAGTGGCCACTTTACCAATTTGAAGTGTTTTGCCTTCCCCAACTGAAATTGGCTTTGAATATTCTCTCTTGACTTGTATGTTAGCCTTTTCCTTACGGAACTGGTCATTAGGGTTAAAGATAGACTCCAATGTTACTAAACCTTTGGGAAGCTTGTTTGTCCGTAGCTGCACTACTTGATCCCCTGTCTTTGCTGCTCTAGTCTATCCTGATTCCTAGCTGAGAATTCAGCCTCTTCTTGCAAAAAATTGACGATCTGTTGATCATTCTCAAACACCTACCAGCTTGTGTTATTATCTGGAACTGCTGGCCTCACAATCACATGGATATGTGGTTGTGTTTTTTTCTTCTAATGTTGTCAACCACATCGAACGTTGCTCCAATTGCTGCGAGCCTATCCACGGCTTCATTTTCTTCCTAGGTATGGATACGATGTTGAAAGATTTGAAATCCTCAATGAGGTCCCATACCCTGTTCTTGTAGTTCCTTAGCAGGTCATTCTTTGTAGCATGTTGTCCCCTGACTTGGTTGATGATTAGCTCGCTATCTCCAAACACCTGCACATTCTTTATGCCCCTTTTCCTGGCCCAATGAAGTCCATGAATCAAGGCCTCATATTCAGCTGTGTTGTTTGAATAGGAAAACTGGAAATGGAAAGCTGAATAATATTTGATTTCTTGAGGTGAAACAAGCATAAATCCTCCTCCTACACCTTTCCTACTCCTTGATCCATAGAAAAATAATTGCCATACCTCATTGTCATCCTTATGGTCTAGTTTGGTGATGCTAGGAATAGGCTGGTTTTCTTCATGTATGCAATAGACTCCTAGCTCAGATTCTTCTACTTCTTGGTAGGGATCAAAAGCATGTACCTTGCTTGCCCATTCATCAAGAGTCAAATCTAGGATGCTTCCAACTTTGGTGTCAGCTTCATCTATGCTTGGATAATCTTCTTGATCAAATGCTGAATAGTTGGCATTGATTTGGCTTGGAGTATGAGGCTCAATGTGAAAGTTTGCAATTGGTTTAGATCTGATTGTGACCTTAGTACCATATCTTGTTTTGAACAACATGTGTGACCAGTCAGCAGATAAGTAGCCTCCAATTCTAGCTGTGAAATCCCTTGATAAGCATAGGGCAAAAGAGTGGTGGCAAATCTATCACTGACACATCTTGCAAAACGGTAATGTTAGGGCATGCATGCAAGGTAAGATTCAAACTTTTAATCACTCCCACCATTACTACTTTGTCCCCATCCAATTACTACTACCCCTTTGATATGAATTCATATTGGAGACCCAGCTGATCAGCTATTTGCTTGGGCATGACAGAACTACTTGCCCCAGAATCAATCATGCAATTGTGTACTAGTTTATCCCCAATGATTAATGAAACATAGAATGGAGGGGGCTTCAAAACTTTACCTTGTTGTCCTCCATGATTCCCTTCAGGTTGAGCAGCATTTGTGAGGACATTCTCTTACATATGGGCCTGCTGGTTCGAAGTTGACCAATTCTTCATGGCAGCTTGTAGAAGATCTCTTTGGCCTAGGATGGATAAAGATTCCCACATTGATATATTCACATTTGTCTTCTTCATTTGATCAATGATGCTAAATAAGAATGAAAGATCTCTTTGTTGTCCTTTAGCCTACACATTCCTTTCTTGCGCATGGGCAGCAAACATCGACATTTGAGTTGGCTTAGAAGGTGGTTTGGGTTGTCCTTGCGTGTTTGGAACTGTATTTTGCTTACCAATACCTTGTGGAGTGATGGAAGGTTGTAGATCACTTGGAGCCAATGAATACCCTTCACCAATATTCTTCTTCTTTGATCTTGTGTTGCTTGCTTACACTCACGAGAAATTGTTTGATTCATGCCACAAAAATCCTCAGCTTGCCAATTCACAAGTGTGGTATCATTTGGAGTTGTGTTTTGTTGAGATGTCCCTTGTTGCTGATTTGTTTCTTGACTCACTTCACCCTCTATACCAGTAGTTGTCACCATCAAGGCTTGGTTCAAAGCACCATTGAAGCACATAGATTGGTTGTGAGGTTCATTGCATGGGAAACACCAATCATACTCTTGAGCTATGTTGTTTTGTACTGGCACTAATGCTTTAGAAGTAGATGCAACATTGGGGTTATAGGGCTGAAATGGTCTATTGGCGGGAGGCCTTACTTGGCTTTGATTTGCAGCTGGATTGGGTGGCCTATTGGGCTGGTATGGTTGCCTATTAGGTTGAGCTTGAGGCTGATAAGAAGGTCTAAAGCCTTGGGCTTGCTGCCTCTTAAGTGTAACCAACTCATTTCCCAAATTTTGCAATTGTTTCATGACCTCTTGGAGTTCATTTGAAGCACTAGAGGATGAAGTAGAAGTTTCATTTGAATTTTGATTTCTAGGAGTGGGAATAGGAGCCAAAGTGGGTTCTTGACTAGTGCTTGGATTTTATAAGTTTGGATACAAGGGCATGGGAGGCCTAGGAGCCAACTTACCATCTTGAATAAGACAATTTTCAGCCCTAATGGCAATGCTATAAGCAATAGGTAAGGTTGTGCCTCCCATAGATTGAATTAACATAGAAATATCATAATTCAAAGCTTTAAGATAATATAGAAAAGCACCTTCAGCTGTTGGCCTAATGGCCACTGGAATCCTATCCCAAGACCTTTGAAATTTGAAGTTGAAGTCAGTCAGCTGCTCATTGGGAGCTCTCTTGATAGTTGTCAATTGTTCTAGTAGAGACAAATTATCTCCCTTTTCTCCAAACTGCTCATGGAGAACTATGCATAATTGATTCCAATTTTGGATAGAACCAACTCCAAGGCTCCTAAACCATTGCAATGCCTTCCCTTTGAATGAAGATGCCAATAATTTGACAACAACATCCATTTCATTTATCTCATGGATTGCACAAACGTTAGCAATGTCTTTGACATGATCTCCGGGAGTGGTATGATTTTCTCGTGAAAAATGGAATGTTCTTCAATGCTTGTAATTGGAATCTGGATTACGTGCATTGAGGGCAAGTGGGCTCTACTTGCCGAGGTGAAGTTGAAAAAAGGGTTTTGTTGCACCATTCTGATTGGCCTGAGAACCCTTGTTGATTGGATGAAAGGTCTACTAGGTGGAGGGGTTGATAAAGTCCTGTTAGGTGGAGATGGTGATCTTTGTGGTCTTCTTCCTCTCCTTCCTCTGCCTGGTGATAGGCTGCAGTAGATAAATAACCCTTCTTCTCAAGTATCGGACTGGTTCAATTCTTTTCATATACATGGGCAACTTTTTTGCTACTACACCACTAAATTCTATCCTAGTGGAGTCGCGGATGTGTTAGATAATGAGCCTCAAAAGGCTAGATTTTGCCAAGTTACACACCAAACTTGACAATATTAAAAATAGAATTTAAAACTTTGAAGGACCCGAAAGATACAGTTCTTTAATTTGGTTATCGGGTCTTGTTGTGCAGCTACTAATCCCTAAAAGGTATAGGTGAAACTTAGGTCATGCAAGGCAACTTACAAAACCTGAAACACACTTGTGTCGAACTTGGGACATGCTCAACACTTGGAAAACCCTGAAATACTAAAAACTATGAAATTTTGAAAGTCAAAATCTCAAAAATATAAGAATACCCTTTTGAATATTATCCCCGATCTATCAACTTGGTGAAATTTTGACTTGTTTTGAGCAAGTTAAGCCCTTGAAAATCGATTTCAAAGTTCAGCCTGGAAGGTGAAAAAAATATGAAATTGTAAAACTTGTAATTTCTAAGTCCAAATTTCTTGAAAATTCCTTCAAATCTTATGGAATGACCTCTTGGTCCCACCGGGCATGCTAAAAATGTTGATGGTGAATCATAGCACCCATGAATGTCTGCAACTCATGGGTTGAGACTCTCAGTGCGATTGCATAACATGGAGCTTTTCCCAAGTGTGGGACCTTGTGAATCGAGAAAGCTCTCCGGATGAAGGCCGGTTCCTATTCCTCTGTTCAGATGCACACATAAAAATATAGAGGGTTTGCTAAAAAACCTAATCTAACTTGCCAAGGAGATAGGGTAAGAAGATGCATAAAAATCAACCTAAACTAACAAAGGTGATGCACCAGGAATGATGAACACCTATCTTGCCAATAAACACAAACCATTAAAATGCAATGCAAGATCATGCACAGATAACCAAATTTGTAGTGAAAGATCAGGAGGATGCAAATGAACACAGAGAGGGTTGAGAATCATCCATAAACATGCATTATTTACTCCAAATATTGATACAATACACTACAAAAATGCCAAGAGGCAAAGTTGCATCACAGTTTTAGATGGGAGGTTTGAACTCCACAAATTCACCTGCCAAAGAGAAGAAGGGAGGGGCAAAACAAGAATGTCCAACCTTTAGAAAGAAGCCCCTCCCTTATAATTTATAGAAGAATGAGAGAGGAAAGAGAGAGAGGAATTCCAAATCTACCCAACCACCTCAAGGTTGTATTTAATTCATCTCATTATGGCGGTAGGTGAGAACCCTAACAAACCCAAAAATGGTGAATTGTATTTTGCATTTTTGAAGAACTTGTTCTCACCCAATTAAAGATATCTAGTTTTAGTTGGACAGAGGACCTCATAAGCTTTCCAAAAAGTCCAATCTTGTGTGAATCCGAGCTCCTTGTGAAAAGTTATGGCCATTTGAATATTTGCGTTAGGGTTTGCTTTCTGTCAGGGTGTCAATGCTCAAAATGTTGTGCCTCTTGAAGATGCACCTCCTGAAGATGTGCCTCGTGAAGATGTGCCTCGGTGCATCCATCCTCATGTCAACATACTCTTAAGTGTGCATAGGTGCTAAAATTTGGTGTTGATGTTTTGTGTTTGTGCGCCCCAACCAGCGCTTGGGTGTGAATTTTTCCATGTCGACACTTTGTGCTTTGCGCCTCCAACCTGCGCCTTGGGAAATTTTTTTCCATGTCGACACTTTGTGCTTTGCGCCTCCAACCTGCACCTTGGGCACAAATTTTTCCATGTCGACACTTTGTGCTTTGCGCCTCCAACCTGCACCTTGGGCGTGAATTTTTCCATGTCGACACTTTGTGCTTTATGCCTCTAACCTGTGCCTTGGGCACGAATTTTTCCATGTTGACACTTTGTGCTTTGCACCTCCAACCTGCGCCTTGGGCATGAATTTTTCCATGTCGACACTTTGTGCTTTGCGCCTCCAACCTACGCCTTGGGCGCGAAATTTTTTCATGTCGACACTTTGTGTTGTGCGCCTCCAACCTGCGCGCTTGGGGCGTGAATTTTCCATGTCGACACTTTGTGCTTTGTGCTTCCAACTTGCGCCTTGGGCGTGAATTTTTCCATGTCGACACTTTGTGCTTTGCGCCTCCAACCTGCGTCTTGGGTGTGAATTTTTCCATGTCGACACTTTGTCTTTGCGCCTATATTAACCCTGGGGAGATATATACAACATTAACTATCCATATTAGGTACCAAGACCTCCTACATCACCTTTCTTTCCTAAGAGGTTGAGGAAGGGATATTACCTCATTGAATCGGCCAATGGCTTTATAGATTAAAATCATTAAGTACTACCCATGCATGGGTAACATCCAAAGGAGAAAATTTTACAAGAAAGTGGATCATCCCCGCATGTACCATAGGTGATATAGGTTTTTTTTTGTGTTATTTGGTGTTTATACCTTTTTTTGTGTGTTTCAAATTCCTTCATGCATTTGTTTTGGTTTTTATTATTTGTATTTCTTTCTTGAATTGCTTTTCTGCTAAATGACTCTATTTTTCCAATGGATAAGGCACTAGTCTAGTCCCCACAAGATAACGAGGTTCATACTTTCTGCATTTGTACTTTTCCAATCTAAAACAAGTCCCTAAGTAATATCTAGCTATTGCCATGCTAAATTTGAAATTTTGGTCATGATAACTAAACCCACACTTGAAATTCCCTTTCTCGATCAATGTAAACCTTTCCTCCGACCAACATTTCAACTATTTCATCCTCATTTTTTCAAATAGGAACATGATAACATGATTTTCAAGTGTGTTTAATGTGTAGATAAGTGTACCTAGCTTTATTCTTGAAGCTAATGAGATCAAAGAAAGAACATTGCTCCCAGAGGTTTCAAAGGGGCCATTATTGTTCTTTTTTCGACTAGTGAACATCCTTCGGAAGCTTATAAGGAAAATTAAAATCATTTGTGAGCTATATGGGAGAGAAAGGAAGTTTTCCTAGGAGTTTTAGGAAGATTTTGTGGAGATAATTGATGTCGAACACCTTAAGAAAAATAGGGTGCTTTTGGGAAAGACACTAGGAAATGCATGTTTTAAAAGAGCTAGTCACCTTGCTTGAAAGATTTTAAAATCCTCAAAAGGTTTTTGGTATAGCCTTATCTCATCTTCCACATTCAACTGCATATCATGTTCATAGCTTCTTAGACAATCTTACCTCTTACCTTCCATTGTATGCATGCACCTATCTCTCACACCATACATATTTAATACTGATCTTTATAATCATATAACTAATGAAAAGTACTTAAGTGATGTTCTTGAATCCTTCACTGTCTAATTTATTTCTACTCTTCTATTACATTAGTTCTAAGCTCCACACTTGACTTTGTGATTCTTGACCCTTTACCCTTTTTCTTGTTCACACAACCTTATACAAACTATCCTAGCTCAGCTTCAAACCTTTCATGACAATAGATTCCTTCCTTGACTCACAATATTATCCCCGCAATGAGCTCATTTTGACTTGTAGAGGCATGAATTTGAGTGATATTTCTTCTTCTTAATGCTCCAATAAGCAACTATACTTCTTGGTTTAGCTTCCTTTAAGAAACCTTCATGTACTTATGAGTCCAATCATGAGGTTATCCCACCTCTTACTTGTCTTATTTCTTCTCACATGTCCTCACCTTCTATTGTATCTACTATACCCTCCTTACTTCATCCCATTCACAACCATTTAATCCTCTTATTGTTATACCTATCAACTTCACCATACACCTGAAATACTTTATCTCCATAGACTATATTTCCATTATGCCAAAGCCTCTTCCACATACTTATTATCATGTCAAATAGGTCTTACACCTCTTACTCTACTTATACTAAGATGTCAAAATCCTTTGTTTCTCCACCACTCACCACTATACCTCAGATTAACCCACTTAGGAAAACTAGTACTAGTTACCACAAAAGGCATAACACTAGGCTTTAGAGAATGCTACGCCACGATAGAGTCACTAAATTCAAGGTCATACATATGTTCAAAACCTCCTATTTTACGTGTAAAGATTGGTTCTTACCTCATGTTCTATCCTCGAGGTTATTAACACATATGCCTCTATATACTCTTAGCCATGCTTGTCCTATAATGGAGTCATATTGTAAATAGATTCATAGGATAACTCATACCTATGAGGCATGTTGGAGGCATCAAATTAAGACTTAGAATTTTCCTTGAATGGATCTAGCATTGGTGTTCCTTTATCTGTTCTATACTCTGCCCTTAACCTTCTTAAGGTCCTGATTTTCCCAATGCAATGCTTAGAATGCAAGTAATAGGTTATCATAAAAAAATTCATGCTCTATAGGCTCCCTTTACTATGTTTGAAGTGTTCCAAGCTTGCATGCACTAGCTTTAAATACATTTCTTCCATCTCAGTATTCTATCGCAGCCTTTCAAGTGACTTGACATAGTCACATACCATGTACATTTAGCCTTTACCTAGAATGAACACATTTTATTCATAATATCATTCAAAACTTCACTCCAACTCCTTCATAGGGATCTGATATCTCATTCAAGTCATACCGGCTCTTGACATACCCCGATTTGATCAAATTATCATCAATACTTTGCTTCATACAATCCACTGTGTTTTCCACCATTTTATCTTGAAATAATGTCCAATCACACGAATCTCAAAGAACCTCTATAGCCAATGGAGGTAGAGGTATTTTGAAGTTTTTGGTCAAATTCATAGGTGGGGTCGAGAGTTATGCTAGGCCCTAGATCGAGCCAGTGGCTAAACAATTTGCAAATAGATAATTACCAAGCATTATCAAATCTCATAAAAATTATGGATGCATTCCTTATCACTGTAGATTCTTATTATATTAATAGTCAAACATTTTAGTGCACATTTCACATAACAAGGGTTTGGAGCTCACTTCCCAGTCTCATATTTATTCAACACAATCCATTAGAAACATACCTAATTCATTGAAATAGATAGATTTAGCTCATGAATTTAAAAAGATAACACTATATCCTCTTAAGGGACATACCATGGAAGAAGAATCTAGATTATACAACAAAAGATCACTTTATTTATTCTTTGGGACTGTCATATAGTATCCCTTTACACAATTCTACCCTTGTTTTGGAATAACAACACCATCTCTCCTTCTCCAACACTAATCACACATTTTTCTCCCCTACCTTCTTGATGAAATTTGAACTTATCACTTATATCTTCCAAGGCATAGCTGTAGTAAACCTTATCTAGGTCTAATACCTATCTTTGGGTGCTACTCTTAACCATACAACACATAGTAAGGATTTTGTTGGTCAAACATGAACTTTAATGGTCATACACAATATATTTTAGAAATTTTCACTCCTCCTACGTAGAATTGAAGGTATGAAAACTCATGCACTCCTATTCGACCTCTCACTCCTAGCCAACTTGAAAAAACTCCCTATTAAAATGATTTCACTTTTAGTATGACAATATACATTCAAATTTGGACTTGAACAATAATAAAATGGAGATAGAAATTTTTAAAATCCTTGTACTTGCTCTATTCTTTCAAAGGCTTATTCAACCTTCATTATACTCCAAAATTCTAGGATGATGCTCTTGTATTAGGCTATCCATATTAAAAGTTTTCATGAGCTCCTGCTCATGAGTCTATATCTTCCTCTTATTCCTTGACATGTACCTGGTCGCATATTCTCCTTGTCCATATTTGTTTTTATGTCTTCTCATTTTATTCTCTCAGTACCTCATCCTCTTACTCCTTGGTATCTTATTGTACTTGCATATTCTTTTCTTCTTCTTATTCATTAGGATCCATACTATTGCTTCATATTCATATAGGTATTCAAGGTCTGCATGTCCTCTTTTTTCAATATCTCTCTCATGTAATCATGAGCTTCATCCACCTTATCATCTACTATACCTGCATGCACAACACTAGAAATAGGATTAGACACAAAATTTTGAAGCCATGAAGCTTCCTCATGCTGCTGCTCTTCTCCTTATTTTTTTGTTTTTCATTGACCAATTCCAATTTGGTCTTCACATATTTGTTTTTTCCTTTCATTGCTTCATTCCTAGGCTTATTTAATGAGCTTCTCATTCCAATTCATCACTATGACTGCTGCATTTTCTTCTCCTTTCACAATTCTTCCTTCTTGAAACTCATTTTCCTTCTTCCATTCACCAAAATTTTCCATCTCTACTAGTTTAGGATAGTCATTGAGTCCTTCATTATGAAGAGCATGCTCTAATGCATTCACCTCATCTTGTAATTGCTCCATGTTCTCATAAACAAACTCATTTTCTTCTTGGTCAAAATGTAACATCTCCTAAATTATTTTTGTATCATCAATGTCATAAAATCCAACACAATTTGATTTCAAACTTTCAATATAAACAAGATTTAATTTACCATTTTGAGGCTTCTCTTCTGTATTCTTCCATGCCTCCACCACTTCTTCATCTATGAGTTGACTTGCATACAAGGATTATATCACCTTTATCTCTTCATGTAACAACTTATCATCTACATCTTCATGATAATCATAAAATTTTGGGCTTGCACTCAAACAATGCTAAACTTCTTCCAATAATTCCACATTTTTGTTCCTTATCACCCTTTTTACTTCATGAGAAAATTCACCTACTTCTATATTAGTCCATCCCATCTTTTCTTTACAAAATTCAATCATGCATTCATCACTATCACTAGTCATGCTTATAATGTCATCAGCTGATGTATCAAATGTAATTTGTTTACCTCTATTTTTCATTTCCTTTACCTCATTTGAAATGGAATGAACCTTCTTCTTCCAGCATCTCCTTAGAATAATAATTGGTTCCTTAGTCTTCTTACCTTCATATGCATCTTTTTGGACTTCATATACTTACTTAAGTACTATCTCCTTGAGCCACTTGGGCACTATGTATCCATATTCTTTTACAAGGTCCTCTATGCTCATCCTTTGCTCTTTCTTCCCTTTTCTTGCTACATACCTTCATACCCGAATGCTTTCAAATGCATCCTTTTTGTTCTTATATCCTATATTATTTTCTTGATCCTTCATCCATCATGGATTCCTTGGCAAGGCTTCCTTGTATGCCTACAAAATCAGACTTAAACATAGTATTAGCATCCAAAAATATACTTTGAATGGACTTCTCATCATTCTTATTCACTTCTCTTTGTGGTTATTCTTCACCTTCACTAGACCACTCATACTCTGTCTCATCTCTGCAAGAGTCTTCACATGCTTCACTCATGAATCTTAACTCTTCCTGTGTATCCATCATCTTATCCTATATGCTTTCAACTTCTTCATACCCTATGCTAACTAAAACTTCTCCTACAATTGCTATCTCTTTCTCAAGGAGTTCAATCTATCTCCTTATTTCAGCTATCTCTCTTGCTTTCTTCATCTCTTTCCTCTTTTTATCTTCTGCCACTCTCTTTTCTTTCATTACTTACAACAAAACAATTACTTGTCTCCATGGTTTTCTCTCTCTCATCCAAGTCTCTATCACCTTGGATTGTAGCCTTATTTCTCTCTCTTATCCAAGCTCCTTCTTGGATATTTAACTACCTCTCCCTCTTCCTTACTGTATGCTTCAAGTGGCACCTATGCTAATCTTTGAGCTCAATCTTCCTCTCTGCTAGCTATAGTTTCTTGGATTCTTTTCACTTCTTCTTTCTTGACTATTTATAGTCTCTCTCTTCTCCTTCACCTACCTACAACCTTGCATCACTTTGTCATCCAATCATTAGCAAATTTAACATTTACAAAACATTTATGCTCTCATTAGTTAATCAAATAAGAGACGAGCTCGATACCAAAAATGGTGTAGCCTTAGCTCGATTCCACTTCACCTACATATCATGGTCATAGCTTCTTAGACAATGTTGCCTCATACCTTCCATTGTATGCATTCATATATCTCTATCACCCATGCATATTTAAGACTAATTGACAATCATCTAACCAATGAAAAGTACTTGAGTGATGTTCATGACCACCTCACTATCTCATTACCCTTCTTCTCTTCTAGTCCATTAGTTCTAAGCTCCACACTTGAATCTTTACCCTTGTTCTTGTTCACACAACCTTATAAAAGCTGTCATAGCTCAACTTCAAACCTTTCATGATAATAGATTCCTTCCTTGACTCACGGTATTATCCTACAAAAAGCTCAGTTTGAATTGTAGAGGTTTGAATTTGAGAGATATTTCTTCTTCTTGACGCTTCAATAAGAAAATATGCTTCTCGGTTTACCTTCCATTAAGAAACTCTCATGTACTTAGGAGTCTAATCATGAGGTTATCCCACCTCTTATCTACCTTGCTTCTCACATATCCTCACCTTCTATTGTATCTACTATACACTTCTTACTTCATCCCATTCACCAACCACTTCATCCTCTTGCTTGCTATACCTCTCAACTTCACCATACCCATGAAATGCTTTATCTCCATAGACTATAGTTCCATTATGCCCATTTTAGCTCGAAATAATGTCAACGATATCTTGAGTTGTGATTGTCCAATCACCATGAATTTTTGAGGACCTCTAATTCCAATGGAGACAGAGGTATTTTGAAGTTTCTGCTCAAATTAATTGGTGGGGTTGAGAGTTATGGCCCTAGATTGAGCCCATGGCCAAAAAAATTGTAAATAGATTCTTACCAAACATTGTCAAATCTCATAAAAATTATGGATGCATTCCTTGTCACTGTAGATTCTTCCTATATTAACAAATCATAAATTTTGGTGCACATTTCACATAGCAAGGGGTTTAGAGCTTACTTGTTTAGTCATATTCCTTCAACATAGTCCATTAGAAACATACTTAATTCATTGAAATAGATACATTTAGCTCATGAATTTAACAAGATAACACTATATCCTCTTAAGGGACATACCATGGAAGAAGAATCTAGATTATCCAAAAAATATCACTTTATTTATTCTTTGGGATTGTCATACAAGATCCTCTACACAATTCTACCCTTGTTTTGGCATAACAACACCATCTCTCCTTCTCCAACACTAGTCACACATTTTTCTCCCTATATTCTTGATGAAATTAGACCTTATCACTTATATCTTACTAGGCATAGTAGTAGTAAACCCTATCTAGGTCTAATCCCTATCTTCTAGTGCTACTCTTAACCATACAAACACATATTAAGGAGTTTTTTGGTCAAACATGGACTTTAATGGTCATACACAATATCTTTTAGACTTTTTCACTCCTCCTACGTAGAATTGAAGGTATGAAAAATCATGCACTCCTATTCAACCTCTCAAATCCTAGCCAACTTGACAAATTAGCCCCTATTACAATGATTTCACTTTTACTATGACAATATACATTCAAATTTGGACTTGAACAATAATAAAATGGAGATAGAAAAATTTGACAATCCTTGTACTTACTCCATGCCTTTCAAAGGATTATTCAACATTCATTGTACTCCAAACTACCGGATGATGCTCCTACATCATTTTTGGGAATCCAAATCATAGGAATTGTGAAGATGACAGAGCCTAATTCATGGTTCAATAATCAAAATAGGATTATGGGAGTATAAAAATGTGGAAACCTATACATCAAGTCAATGTAAGAATATTTTTACAAGGTGGAACTTTCTTGAAATGTTTTAGATACCTTATGAGAATTTAGGATCCTAAAAATATGTCAAACTTGAGTACATTGGACCCTATTCATGGTTCATATGTTACATTGGTTCATAATCATTCTGGGCTCTGGTGACAACTCAACTTAGCGGCATATGCACATGGGAAAAAGTGGAAAGTGGACTGAAAAGAAAATTTAAAGCTAAATCAGGAATTGAAAATTGTGGAAATGAACTCATTGGGTCATTTGGAGTCAATATAATATAAGCTTGGCCCTTCAAACTCAATGTCTTGCTCCCCAGGACCTAAAAATCTAGTCCATCTATTTTCAAGTTAAGATTGATGACATAAGCATTCAAGAAGTTTGAGAGGGTTTTTGGAGGCTTGATGTTAATTTTTCCCAAATTATAAGGGGACATGGGGGATATAAAAATGTTCTCCCCGATGGATTAGTTACTTTCGTCTCTTAAGTGACAACTTAAGTGGTTAGTTGAGGTTATAAACTCACTTTAAGTCATTTTTGACCACTTTTTCATGGAGGATAGACCCTTGGCATCCATTTGAATATGTTATTTCCTATTTCCCTTTGTCCCAAAATATAAGGGGAGATGGGGGACACAAAATGTACTCCCCTTATGGAGGATACTTTTTATCACTTTAAAGTGATAACTTGGGTGTTAAAAACGAGGTATCAACTCACTATTCTTGAAAAGTTTTACCCCCTCCTCATGAGAGATTTATCCATGGTGAATTTTTGAGAGGTATATGGAACTTTTTCAATTTTTACCCTATTTTTAGGGTGACACCACACCTCTAACCTACACTCGACACAAGTTGAGCTTATTTGAGTTAAATGCGAGTTAAGATATGCAAATGGGAGGAAAATGATTTTGAATGAAGGAAACTCATCTAACTGCATAAATTAACCAAATTACACCTATTTACATGTTATTTTATTTCCTTCATTGTTACTAGTATGCTATTATGTTGCCAAAATTTCTTCATACATCCTCTATGCCAAAACCTCTTTTTCTCGTATCTCCAAACCCCATGTCCATTTTCCATGAAAATTTAACTATAGATTCCTTTAAAAATGCCTTTAAAAAGAGTATTTACATGCCTCTATTGTTACCCCATACTAATTTTTACATCCATTTAAAAAATCATCCAAAATTTTGTTTTCTCATATCTACAAAAACTTGGCAATTGAAATCCTTTGAAATTTGGAGCAAAGCCTCACATTGCAAAACATAAACTTTTGAGATCAACATTTCATTCTCAAACCAGGAATAACAACTTATAAAAGTATTAAATCTTCCTAAGACTCACTACTATAAATAGTAAGTGTTGTAAATAGTTCATTTAGTTTCGAGTAATCATTTCCCTTAAACATCGTAAAAACTAAAAAGTGCCAAATTAAGAAACTATTAAGCAAAATGATCTTCTCAAAATAAGGATGACTAAAAATAGTAAGTTTCAGAATGTTGGTCAAGAAATAAGAATGCAAATCCTATCGTGTTGAAGAAAGAGAAATTGTATATGTTTAAAATAGTCTAGAGTTTCATAGTGACTTGACTAATTCATGATTTCACACTATGCAACTTCAACCGAATTATAGCTCGAAAAAAGGGAATCCCTCTCAATTCCCCAAATTTAGTCTCAAATTATTTCTCATCTCATTAGATGGGTAGATAAAAATTTGGAATCATTCTTCATTCAGTCTCTCTCCTTCACCCATCTCATATCAGAGGATATTGGTGTTGTGCTTCATTGTGTCTCATAGGTCACCATGGTCATTTGGTGACAAGATTACCAAAATCATCCCATGTGAGAAAATTGTCTCATTATGTACACTAGGTGTATCAAGTTCAAGGAAATGGCCATAAGGAGAATGACATGAGAAGATTATCATAAGTGACGATGAATGTCATCTCAAGTTCACAAACAATGTATATCTTATGATACTGTTTTTGAACACTTATTCAATGATTTGAAGTGTGTCCATATCTCACAGATGACAAATTTTGAAATCTTGATGTTCTAGTTCAACAAGCGGTCAAGAACAAAGAAATATTTCCAAGATCCATCAAAATCAAGAGTATTCATCAGTAGGAGATTTTCCATCTCTGGATTTCCACTTCTTTCCCTTCTCTCCTCTCTTTGTTCTCTCTCTCTACTTTTTAATTATCCATTGTAAATTTTAATTTATGAATCTTTCATCCTATTCACTTAAGTGACCATTGTAATTTTCATTAATAATAAGGGGATTAATTTTATTTCCTATTTCCTAGAATTTGAAAGGTCATAAGTGGTGGGACTATGAAAGGTCATGTGGGGGTAGATGGAGAGACATAATGTAAAGTTATAAATTGGAATGGCTTCTCAATTCCTAATGTTATATTTTCTTAGTTGATAGCTCCCATTTTCTTACTACAAACATGAAACTATAATTCTTCCATCTCCCTGTCTTACAATTTCCTCTCCATCTCAACTTTACTCCATTAACATGGTTACTTTTTTAATATTATGTAAATGAAATTTTATTTACTTGTTTTTTGTTCCTTGTGCCTTGACATGGTGTCTTCTCACATATGACTTGGAAACATTCTGAGTTTATGTCAATAAACCTAACTTTCAATTTATTAAGTAAAACACCCTTCTCACTTTCTCCCCTTTCTTCACACACACACCTTTCCTCCACCTCCTTTTTATACAAGGGTTTAGTGGAGTATTCTTATGTGATCCCCAAATGAAAGGCATCCCCAGATGGTTAGAGTAGTGCATATATTTTATGTTTTTAATAAATGGAGCTTCCCCATCCCTAAGAAGAGGGAATTAGTCCCATAACATTGGTGAAAGCCCTCTAATTTTCCCTTCTAACAAATAGTTTTGCCAACAAATTATATAAATGACGTTTTGTGTGAAAATGAATTTGGTATCATGTTCACAAGTAACTCAAAACAACTATAGTGTAATTTTACTAAAAGATAAATGATTTATTAAAAATGAGTTAGATGTTACTATTGCAGAAGGAATACAAAATAATGGTTTATATATATTTAAAGGTTTTGTAATTTCTTCATGTATTTCTAATCAAAATAGAATGATTTATAATGATGTCATGGAAGATTAGGTAAGATTAAATTTAGGAGCTGGTAGTATATCTAGTCTATAGCCAATAGTATATTTTGTCTGGAGATAGTAGTATATTTGCTATAGAGTTGGTAATGTAAATGGTTTAGGGATAATAGTATATCCGGTCTAGAGATGGTAGTATATTTGGTATAGAGCTAATATTATATTTGATGTGGAGATACTAAAATAAATAGTTCGAGAGCCATATGGTATGGAGCTACTTGTTTAATTGGTATGGAACCATAGTATAAATGGTTTTGAGTTAGTTTATATGGTGCGGAGATTAGTATAAATGGTACAGAGCTATAAATATACGTTCTTAATTAATTTTTAATCAAATGTATTAAGAAGTGTCATAAGGACTAATACCTATTTTATACATCATTTTTTTAGGAAATAAGAATTTAAATAATGAAAAAATATTATCATGTAGAAAGAGCCTCTTGATCTTGAGCATGACCTCGCTAAACATAAGGTATGGGGCTTCTAGCTACTTGTTTTAATGACTTTTATAAAGCACAGATGGATAACCCTTCCAAGATGAGGCCGAGATAAAAAATCTATGGTGAAGGATGAGGTCAAAAACCTAGCTAGTAAGAAAAGCATGGAGGGGGAAGGGAGCATCGATAATGGTCGATTGAAGACATATACAAAAAGCTGACCTCCTTGACTCCCTTATACGTTCTTATTACAACATTTTTAGGGCCATTGAGGAATTCAAAATGAAAAAAGAGAGCAAAAGAACCATAAAGACGGATGTCATAATGCTTGGAAAAAGTCAAGATCAAGAAGTTGATCAAGCGAGCCAAGAAGATGTCCTGCATAATTCTTATCATTTTCATTTATTCGGCATAAGTTAATTTAAATAATGAATTTCATTGTATTACACGGATTGGTTAGTCCCGCCATGTTTCTCACTCTTATTTTTAAAGGCCTTAATTCAAGGGTATAGTCATTTCATTTTGCCATTATAAAAAAAAATATTATCATGTAGTTCATAATGCATGATCATCATTTTGGCATATATTTTATCCTTGTGGATTTTTTTCTAATGAAAATGTAAAAACCATGAACATGAACATATCTAGTCAAGGTTAATATTATTATAAATTTATATGATTAAACATTGTATAGTTTTTACACTTTTTTGAACCAATACTAGGTTTTAGAGCCCAAAAACATGGAAGTAAATTATTACAAAATATTGATTTATATCTTTATTTATTTAAATTATTTATGAAAATTGATGATAATCAATTTATTTTCAATGTTATATATGCTGATATGGATGATCTATGCTTACTTCATCATTATGTAGACATGGCTGCTTTTTCAAGATAAACATTCTTGTGTTGTATCCCAATCACAATATACTGCTCATTTACTTAAAAGATTTAATATAGTGGATTATAAATTAGTTGATATTCCTATTGAAGTTGGTTGTAAACTTGATCCTAAACCTGCATGTGAAAAACCTAACCCTACTCTTTACAAGAAGCTTGTAGGTAGTTTAATCTATCTAACAATTACCAAACATGATATTACATATGCAGTTGGTATTACTTATAGATGCATGAAATAACCATATCAAGGTCATTAGAAGTTCTAAAAAAGAATATTATGATATATTAAAGGAACAATAAATTTTATTTTGTACTACACTTATTCTATTAATGCTTGTTTATATAGATATTGTGATTCGACCATCTTTATTGATGTAATAGATAGAACATCTACGACTATATATGTGTTCAAGTTTGGTATAGGTGTCATTACTTGGAGTAGCAAGAAGAAACCAATAATCTCCATCTCTTGTACTAAGGAAGAATATAGAACTGTAATGGAAGCAATGAAATAAGCCATGTGGCTACAACAATGGTTGGAAGAAGTTCACATAGAAGTTAAAAGAAGTACTCCTCTTTTATGTGATAGTCAAAGTTATATTGCTTTAGCTAATAACCCAGTTCAACACTAGAGAAAAATCATATAGAGATTCATATGCATTTCATCTAAGAGAAGATACTTTGTGTTGATATAGATATCCAATTACTGCATCAAGATCAAGTTGCAGATATATTTACGAAGTCATTGTGTGTCATGAAGTTTTGCAAGTTTTATGTAATACTTAGAATTTTAAAGTTTCCATTGAGGGGGAGTGTGCATGACAATGCCACCTCCTAACAGCCGGCCATGTGTTTTCTTTTTCACCTCTATACTTCGCTCCATAAAAGCATTGTAAAATATCTTTTTATGATCTAAGTAAACTTATCACTCTAAGTTTACTTGTGTAGTCTAGTAATAAAACATCATTTTGTAAAGGAGGTCCTTACTTTATAAAAGGATCCTAAGGTGCTTATATAGATTTTCCATGAGAAACTGTGAGATGTAGTCTCACAAATCATGCTTAGCCTAAATCATCACTTTTGATTTATGGATTCCAAATCCTTTTGTACAAAAAGGTAAGTTTAGCATGATGGTGTATAAATCCTTCAAAAGTGATATGCTAGCCTAAACCCTCACCATGGTTTAAGGATTGTAAATCTTGTTGTATAAACAGGTAATGTTGGCATATAAACCCCACTTAATATTAAGGGGAGTGTTAGAACAATAATATCAAGCAGGGTTTAATCCCCTCGTATTGTTCTTATTTATATTTAATTATAAGATTAAATATAAAGTTATAAACTTTAGTTTATAATTAAATAAATAAAAATATGAAATATTTTTATTTATTTAATATAAACTATTGTTTATGGTTTAAATTAATTTTAATCAATTAATCGTGGAGGGGTGCTTCATGGGAAGTCACACCCAATAACTCCACTTAAATAGGAATCTCGAGAATGGTAGAAATAAATTTAGAAAAATTGAAAATGTAATGTGAAGAGGAGTGGGGTGTAGAAGTATTTATTGGATCAGTAAATGTAACGTTTATCACAAATGGAATTCTATATTTCCCATGGTTTGTCATCTCTTATGAGGTTTTCCATGTAAAATCTATGTTCAATATGTGTAATGCTTATTTATGTTTTTTTATTATTTCATTTAATTTACAATGTTTAATTCAACTTTTTATTAATAATTAAAACTCAAACCTCAACAATACGAAGAAGGATAGAGTTTATGATGAATTTTTATGTAATTGTACAAACATTAAAGAAGTGGAGCCATTACATGTTACCAGAAGGATATTGTGTTATACACTAACCCTTAGACATTATAGTTAATTAACAATAATATGAACATAAAGAGGGTGTATATCAACCCTAATTAATTTTAATTAGGTATTATGAATGATACTACTATAACTAAGCTTACAAAACACACTCAAATTTATGATACAAATAATATGGGAGAAGTATACAACATGGCGATCACAATAGTTAACCAATACATGTAATTTTGGAATGTAAACAAGATGGAAAGATTTAATTAGCTAGTTTAAAAAGTTGTCAAAGTGTGTCGATGAATCATCCGGGTAGGAACAAAATTTAGAGACTTGTGAAATCACCTACTATGGATATGGAGCTTTGTGTTCAGGACCATACCAAAAGGGAAGGAACATACGATATGGTTTATAAAAATAATATGGTTTTTCATCTATAGGAATAAGGATTTATAACTAGTATTTCTCATGTGTGTCATTATTTTTCACTCTTTGGTATCTTTAACATCACAAAAACCCTAGATGTTGCACCTTAACTTGTAAAACAAACCCTTGTTATCCTACAACACAATCAAGAGTCATTAGATTATAAAAATAAATATGCAAATATTTTATTTAGACTAACCTCGGCAGTCACCTTAGATGTGATTCATCGAGAATCACATTACATTTCAAAATCAATATGGTTCTCCTAGTGCTTTTGTGTTGATGTGCATACAACTAACCCTTGACGTAGTTTGAACCCTATGCCTCAACAATGGTATCAGGCTATGCTACTTACATCCCAATAGAAACCCTTGTGTAAAAATGACAAGATCAAATTTATACAGGCTCTTATGTTGTGTATGTAGTATGCAATGTGTCTCTTGCTTCTTTATATTAGTATATGGTAGATAGATAGGTGCCTACTAAATAATACATGCTTACATTAGACTTGTATATATAGGATTTCTTAACTTAAATTTAAAACCTTAGTGAAAAAAACATGAAAAAGGTAACATAATAAGAGTAATGGACCAACTTAGAATATTAATACTAGAGAAAAACAAAGGGGTATAGGATCGTACAACTAGTTAATGACCATATATACGGTCTTGACCCATCCGAATGATTTTGGAACAACACAAGATGGGATAGAATCTGAACAATGACACAACCAGGGATCCCTATAACTTGACATAAAATAATGATAGAAGAGTGAAACATTGACACAAGACCAATCAAACCAAGCAAAAAGGATGGAAGAAGAATTTGTTATGCCACTAAGATCTAGTTTCAAGGTTTAGAATCCATTTATATGCATGTGTAATAAATACATGAGGAAATAATGATTATGTGAAAATTTTGGTGTTAACATTTCCCCCTTTCTCGCTACTAAATGAAATTTACTAGTGTAAAGGAGAAGAAAAGTTATACCTCAAATACGATGAAGCAAGAACCATTGCAAGTCCGGTAAGAGAAAATTATCATGTATGGTGAATAACGTGATTCTCGTTAGAGTAGGTATTTACCTTAGCTCATGTTCACCTAGGTACTTTATTTACCTTTATTGTATTTATCCTCAACCACTTATGTGTGTGGATATTTATTTTTATTTATTTAGATATTAGGGGATATTATCTAGTTGTTAGGTATAGTTCTTTCCTTGATCTATGGTATTGACTAGTTCTTTCCTTGATCTATGGTATTGACTAGATCCTTGATGTCTAGTTCTCTCCTAAATCTATGGACTTAACTAGTTATTTCCTTGATTTATGGCTTGATCTAGAACCTTGAATAGTTCTTAGATTATTAGTCCTTGCCTATATAAACAAGGCCCATTCTCATTGTATTTCATTGAGTTCCATAATAATACATGATATTGCTGCTCATTTGTTTGCAAAGGTTTATGCAAAGTTATTCCGTAAAATTGATTTCATCTTATTAATCATGATGTTTGATTAGTATTTATGTTCTTGGCTTAGTATGATCTAGTTATCATTCCTTTTATGGTATAAGAGCAGAGAGATTGCTCATTGACATCCGCATCATAAGTTTCGTTCGTAAGAATTTTTTTGTATATTCATATATTCGATTTGTTTGTATTTTTGTTAATGCATGATTTTTTATGCAAAAGATGCCACCATTGGATCCAGAAGGTGTGAAAACTCTAAGATTGACTGTAAACTTGGCCTTTTTGGAGGTAGTTATTTTTTGGTGGTGGTTGCAGAGAAACACACTAGTTTTCCTTGGGATTCATGGCGGATAACAAAGAAATTGATAACCCCTGGTCATATGGTATGGTCATATGAGGGCTTAAATCTTGTGATTCCTACTAGTAGGTGCTTAACTCCAACCCCCTTTCATTTTATTATTCTATTTTAGTGGCAACTAAAATAAATAGTAGAGCATAATATTGAAAAGCTTGTAACTTTTGATTGGTAACTCGGTTTTGAGTGCCATTTTTTGTAAAAGTGATTATTTTTTCATGCTATTTCCATTAGAAATATTTATTTTGATAATCACACTATAATTATAAAGTGCCATATTGTAACACACACTCATTATAAAGTGCCAAAATTTGGGGGGCTCTTATTGCATTGCTTGGGGTCTTGTTGTATTGCTTGGTTCTTGCATTTCTTTTGGTGATTTTTTGAGGATGGTGTCTACTTCTACATTAGATCATGTTGAGACATTAACAATACATAATTACCACACATGGAAACCTTAAGCATAAAGGATTATGGGCTTTAACTTCTTCAACAACCAAGGTGTTCACTAGAGAATATGAGAAATTTCAAGATCAAAGGCAAATTTGATGAGTGTATGGGTTTGATAGGAACTTATGTAAGTGACAGTCTTTTGTTTCATTTAGAAAAATGTGACTATCCTTTCAAAATTTTGGAGAAATTGAGGATTTATTTGGTAAGGTGGATCATATGAGAGCCATGAAACTTGAAATTGAGATCACCTCTCTTAATCCTAAAGATTTTCCAACAATTATAGACTATCTTACCAAGTTCATGCATTTTTGACACAATTGAAGGGAGTGGAAGAGATAAGAAAGATGAAGAGTGTGTTTACTTGATTCTATCCAAGTTGAGAGGATCATTCCAATTTTTCCTTCTACCTTTTTCTCTAGCATGGATGCCTTAGGTGACACATTCAAAATGCCTTTTTCTTTAAAGATTCATGTTTTTTTGGGGGAAAAATAGGATAAGTGAGCGAGTGAGAATCTAAATTGTCTCACCTTGAGTCTTCCACCTCTCAAAAGGAATTATTTGCATCTAATCCTAAGGGAAAGGGAAAACCAAACAATAAAACCAAATCCACACCTTGTCCATCTCAAAATTATCCTAAAACCAAAGAAAACAACTCAAAACCCAAGGACTCTTCTAAATCCAAGAATAAGTCTAGCCGTTCATGCTTTTTTTGGGGGTAGTAATCATGAAGAACATAGGTGTTATAAGTGAATGCAAGCCTTAGAGGATGCAGTCAAGAAACAAAAATTTCTATCTCCATGCCACCTCCTTCTAATCAGCATGGCAAAACACTTAATGTTGTTGGGAGATCTCAGTCACCACTTACAGACTATTGGGTTATAGATTTTGGTGCTTATCATCACATGAATTCTTCCAAGGAGTCTTTTGTTTCTCTAGGTTTGAGTTCTACTTCCAAAATTGAGGTTGGAGATTCTTCCTTCCTTTCTGTTAAAGGAAAAGGTGATATAAAACTTGATGGTGGTAGTATCCAAGATGCACTATATGTTCCTAACATCACTACAAATTTACTTTCTGTATATCAAATTTGTCATTATGGTAAAGGAAAAACAATGACTTTTACACCACATGGAGTAGAAGTACGAACTTTTTGGAGCCTCATTCATTGGTTTCTCAGGGTATTGTTGATCATAGTTCTAGACTATATCACTTTAAGGGTTTTGATGACACTTCTTCTATAGGGACAAGATTGGTTTCTCATGCAGATTTAGAGAGTAAGCTTTGGCATGAAAGATTTAGACATCTCAATTATAGATATTTGAAGGTGTTGAGCACTCATGGTATGGTAGATGGTTTTCCTAGAGTTTCTTGTTTTGAGGGAGTTTGTCATGGTTGTCCATTAGGAAAAACACCAAGATCCTTTTCTAAGACATTTTCTAAGAGAGCTTCTTCACCACTTGAGCTTGTGCATAGTGACTTAATGGTTTTTCCTACCCCATCTTTCAATGGAGCTAAGTATGCACTTACATTTATTGATTTTTTCAAACTTCAAAGTCTTCAAGGATTTGGTTGAGAAACAATAATCTAGTAGCATAAAGAACCTTTGTACCGATAATGGGGGAAGTACTTCAGCAATGATTTTTTAACTTTTTGGCAACTCAAGGCATTGTTCACCAAAGATTCTGTTCCTCAAAATCCACAAAAAAATGGCTTAACAGAAAAGAAGAATAAAACTTTGAAGGAAATGGCTAGCTATATGATGCATTATAGAGATTTATCTCCTATATTACTTGGGTAGAAGTAGTTAATTGTGCTAACTACATTCAGAATCACACACCCCATAGAGCACTTGAGAATTTAACTCCAGAGGAAGCTTGGTCCAACACTAAGCTAGATGTCTCATTTTTTTGAGTCTTTGAGAGCCATGCTTGGGCCTTTGTTCCAAAGAAGAAAAGGAAAGCTTTGGATAAGAAGAGAAACCCTTGATCTTTGTAGGGTATTGTGAGGACATGAGATCTTATCAAATTCTAGATTCTGATACTCATGACGTTATTTTTCAAACACATGTTCAATTTGATGAGCACTTCACTCCTCATGATTCTTCATATTATTCCATGCCTCCTTCTTCTTCATCTCATCTTGAGGATCCCTTTTTTGAGGAGGTTGATAAGGAGGTTATAGATGTCGTTGAGGATCATATTCCCATTGATGTTGTCACTATACCTAAGTGGGATCGTAATATAGTTTCTAAGGAAACACCTTTCATAGAGGATCTTCCACCCACAAGGCATCATCACACACATTCTACAAGTTCTAGAATTTTGTGTCAGGAAGTTTCTGAGGATGTATATTTTTTTCAAAGGATCATGGGATACAAGAGTGGGATGATGCAATGACAACTTAGTATTCTTATTTGATGAAGAATCATACTTGGGATTTGGTATCTCTTCCTAAAGGAAGAAAGATGGTTAGGTGTAAGTGCATATAACCAAACCAAATAAATAGTTGATGGATCCATTGACAAGTATAAGGATTGTCTTGTTGTGAATATTTTTTCACAAGTTAAAGGTATTGATTACTTTGAGACTTTTGCACCCGTTGCCAAGATGGATTCTGTATGCCTTGTACTTGCTATTGCTACATTACAGGGGTGGACCGTATACTAGATGGATGTGAAGAGTGCCTTCTTACATAGAGATCTACAAAAGGAAATATACATGGAGCAAATGGATAGATTTGTTCAAGATTATTCTCTTGTTTGTAGGCTCCAAAGGTCTCTCTACGGTCTCAAATAAGCCCCTCAGGCTTGGTATGAGAAGATGGATTATTTTATTCTATCTATTGGTTTTGTTCGTTGCCACTCCGATCATAAAGTGTATCTCCAACATGTTGGTGAGGATATTGTGATACTTGTCTTGTATGTTGATGATCTATTACTTACTAACATCTCTTATTCCCACATTCGAGTATTCAGAGGGCTCTTTTTTTACATTGTTGACATGACAAATCTCGGGCTATTGTATTATTTCCTTGGTTTGCAAATTTCTTAGACAGATTAAAGGATTCATTTGACTTAGCAAACGTACACCCATGATCTTCTTCGGCGCTTTAATATGGCTGATTGCAATCCATGTCCATCTCATTTTTCAGTCTAGAATTACTCTTACTTCCACATGTACCACACCACTTTGTGATCCTACATTGTATAGGAAGTTGGTTGGGAGTCTCATGTACTTGACCCATACTCACCTTGATATTTCATTTGCAGTAGGGCTTGTATCTTGGTTTGCACATTCTCCTCATAGTAGTCACTGACAAGCTGCTAAAATAATTTTGTGCTATTTACATGACACTTCCCACTTTGGCCTACACTACACTAGGGGTTCTACTCAGTTGGTTAGGTATACAGATTCAAATTATGAAGGTTCTATTGATGACAGGCATTCCACTTCTTGCTATCTTTTTTGTTTTGATTCTTCTCCAGTTGCTTGGGTGTGTAAAAATCAACAAGCTATTACACTTTCATCTCTAGAAGTAGAGTACAGGGAAACAGTTACAATGAGTTAACATATTCTTTGGCTTCAACAGTTATTGAAAGAGTTTGGATTCCCACTAGATTCACCAACTATAATTTGGTGTGACAACCAAAGTGCAATTCACATTTCTCGCAACCCAGTTGAGCACCTATGGAACAAGCATATTGAGATACACATCCACTTCATTCGTCATCACATTCAGGATGAATTTCTTTGCTTGGAGTACATTCTGACTCAGTAGTAGGTTGCAGACATATTTACAAAGCCTTTTGCATCACCTCACTACCTTGAGTTACGTGTAATTCTTGGGGTTTCAGAACTTGTTCTTGGGGGTGTTCATGAGAACATCTTCCTTCTTCTTTTCTTTCTCTTTCCTTCTTGCAGGATTCTTTCCTTCTTTTGGTTCAATATTTCTTCATGGATATATTGTACATGAGTACCTCATCAGGCCTAGTTGTGGACATGCCACTTCTATTTTTGGCCCCTAGCTTCACTTGAGGGGGTGTTAGAGTAGGTATTTACCTTAGCTCATGTTCACCTACGTACTTTATTTACCTTTATTGTATTTATCCTCACCACTTATGTGTGTGGATATTTCTTTTTATTTATTTAGATATTAGGGGGATATTATCTAGTTGTTAGGTATAGTTCTTTCCTAGATCTATGGTATTGACTAGTTATTTCCTTGATCTATGGTATTGACTAGATCCTTGATGTCTAGTGCTCTCCTAAATCTATGGACTTAACTAGTTCTTTGATGACTACTTCTTCCCATGATTTATCGCTTGATCTACAACCTTGATTCGTTCTTAAATTGTTATTCCTTGTCTATATAAGTAAGGCCCATTCTCATTGGATTTCATTGAGTTCCATAATAAGATATGATATTGCTGCTCAATTGTTTGCAAAGGTTTATGTAAAGTTATTTTGGTGAATTGCTATAATCTTATTGATTATGATGTTTGATTAACATTTGTGTTCTTGGCTTGGTATGATCTAGTTATCATTCATTTTAGATTCATCACCGACCTACACACATACAAGGAGAAGCATGTCATAGGTGTTAAGAGGAGATGTTGCGATTGCGAAAGAAGAAATGTTTGGAGAAATGGGAATTTTTCTTGACATGTTAATAGATTTTGGGGTGATCAAATCCAGAAAAAAGGTACTTATAGGACCTGTTCCACATAAAAAAACAAGAGAACAAAATTAGGTATTTTTAAAAGTCAAGCTTAAAACTAAGTGCACGACCCACTCACGAACACATATGAGTGACATAAAACTTCCCGTAATAGGGATCCCGTGGTTTATTAAGTCTAATTCAAAACAATTAACGAAGTGATTTCCCATAACCAGATTCAATTTTGATGTTGTTTAATATTAAATCTAAGGTTGGGATCTAAAACACTAGATGAGATTTTAACACACAAGTTAACTAATGTACTCAATTTCGATATTCCATAAATTATAATTTTTAATCATTTAAACCATCTAATTTATCTTTTCATGTGAAAGTTAACACACTTGATTTATTTAATTTCACTTAGTCAATTAATCCACTTAGCTAAAATTTAATCACTCCAGATTTAAATCAAGTTATCTCGCTCCATTAATTTAATTTCTTCTAATTTAAATTAATTTACTAAAACATTATAATACCCCAAATTAAATTCACTTGGTCAATTTAATTTCTCTAGTTTTTAATTTAATTTACTCGATAAATTTAATCCCTCTAGATTAATTTAACTTGATAAAATATTAAAATTATGACATTATCTTGTTTAATTTAATTTTTCACAAATTAAATAAACTCTTCTTGAATTGACTTGATTTTATTTTTTTCACTTTCAAGTTAAATTCGTTTAATTAAACCTATCTCTAAATTTTATAAATTTAATAATTTCAATAAATCTCATTTAACTTACTTTAATCTACTTGATCCATATATCCTCTCAAATAATTTAATTTAAAAAATAAGTTAAGCAAAAACCTAGAGTTAATCTAATTTCCCCATTAATAAGTTACATTTGTGACTATAGTCACAAGTTTAATTTATTTAAGTTGGGTGGGAGATGGAGCATCCATCTCCCACCCTTGGATTCTTTTAATCCAAGCCATAGATCTTAGGGCATCTCTAAAAACCCTAGAAATCCTTATGGAGAGATTATATCAAGCCTCTCTCACAAAGCTCTCACTTTTTCCTCTCTCATTTTCTCATCTACAGTTTTTGGAGCAACAAAGGGTGTAAGAAGTTGGAGATGCATTCTATTAGATTCATGCTCCATGCTCATTCTAGTTCCTTATTTACAATTTTTTCATTGGATTTTCTTCCCCAAATCTGGTTTTCTTTCCATGGGGTTTGTATTATCAAAAAAGATTTTTATGCTCTTTTGTTTTGCTTATTTTACCGTGTGTGTGTGTGTGTGTGTGTGAGAGTGAGAGAGAGAGAGAGAGAGAGAGAGAGAGAGAGAGAGAAGAAGTGTGTTTTAAGTGTGAATGTGTTTATTATTTTTAGACAAAGGGGGCGACCAACATGTCACATCCCAGTGTGTGTATGTATGTATGTATGTATGTGTATGTATGTATGTATGTATGTATGTATGTATGAAGGAAGAAAGCATGGATAAAGGTATTTGGCAATGGTTTGTCTGCCCAAATCCATACTAAATGGTCAGTAAAAACAAAATTCCTACATGTAGATCCATACACATTTACAACAAGTTTTAAAAATCTTAAATAGATATTAGTATATGTTAACATACATATATACATGTGTGTGTGTGTGTGTGTGTGTGTGTGTGTGTGTACTTACACACACACACACGTTTCTGCAAGTCATTTAATATTAAATACGAGTTGTTATTTCCCAAGGAAAAACAATGTTAGAGGATAGTTACACCCATGAAATACACTAAGTATGAGCGGCGAGAGAGTTTTGGACACGTAAAGGTAGGTGCAAAGGTACACACAAAAGTAGATCGGGTAGCGTGTAGAGGCTCTTGCCAGGAAGAACACTTTCAGGACATAGTCACATTTTGAGCCATGAGATAAAAATAGATGATGAATGATTGGAGTGGCATTCAAGAAAAATTTTGGGATTAGACCGAGGCATGAAAACTTGGAGGCAAAGAAAAGTCTATTTTGAGAAAGATCACATGTAGCAAGAAGATTAACGGTCATGTAGATATTCAAACTAATAATAAGATTTAGATCTAGTGTTAAATCTAAAGATAATCTATTATTATGTGAAGCTTGCATGATTATTTGTGTATCTTTGTAGCGGTGCATGGATATTCTTAGCATGTAACCTATTTTAAGGGTGCATGGGTGGTGAAGGGCAAGTCCCCACCCCTATATATATTGATTTTCATGGTTTGGGACATCATGATCACTAGTGCTTGGGTTATGACAGAGTTATGCTGCTTTGGTATGATGTGCAAATGAATTTGTAATGATACTTTTGGTGTGTTCAGCTACTATGTTTTATGATGGATTAATATGATGGATCATTATGGATGGTTATTGGTTATTGATGTCTCTGTTACTAGTAATTGTATGGTGAATCTTGTATTAATATTTATGTGATATATATGTTCTTTATTATGTGTGTTTCCAAGTTTAGTTCATGGATCTATTGATTGATGGACTATGCACTTTGAGATCTGGTTAATATGAATATGCATGTTAACACCTTGGTAAGACAGTAAAAAAGAGGGACCTAGTACCTTTGTGTGCTTTGGGTGAGCACTTAGATCTGTCTGAGTGATGTGCCAACGCATATAGGGTTTTGAGTGAGAAAATAAGACTACATTTTACCACAATGTTGCATAATGATGGTGTATCCATTGACTCTTATGTCAATTGAAGATTGGGTTATTAATAGACAAGATAAATTTGCACAGAGATATAGATCTTGGACCTCGACTTCAATGCACGTGCATCGGTTGAAGACATCTCAGTATCATGAACTCTATGAGACATTCTTTTGTTGTTTTCCAATAGATTTGTATGAGTGA
This sequence comes from Taxus wallichiana var. yunnanensis, assembly GCA_018340775.1. Classification (NCBI taxonomy): domain Eukaryota; kingdom Viridiplantae; phylum Streptophyta; class Pinopsida; order Cupressales; family Taxaceae; genus Taxus; species Taxus wallichiana. The sequence goes on along the minus strand of CM031236.1, from coordinate 220,907,802 downwards.
ATGCCAATGTATGCATGAAAGAAAAGTTGGAGTTCTGAGACTCAAGACTTGGACACAAGAAGAGTATCAGGATTTTTTTGATGCAGATGAACCTTGGATGTGCACTTTGTAGATCATTGGTGGGCTAGTGTTGTGAGCAATTATACTTTGGAGTACGTTGTGTCTATGTATTCTTGTCTAAAATTTGTTGAGTTTGAGTTTTTGCACGATCCCAGAGGATCTTACCTTCATGTTATTCCTTTATCCATTAAGATCTTGATAGTAGTGTTGAGTTTAGAGAACCTATTATGGCTAGCTAAAAATCCTACTCTGCACAGGGCATGATCGGGTGTGGTGAAATATGGTGGACCTTATGACAGAGAGGAAGAGAGAAGAAAAATGGCTTAAGTATAATAAAACATGGAGAGGGAATTAGTGAAGAAGCGTGATATTGAGGAGTCTATGGAGTTACGAAGGATGATGTCTCGTGAAGGATTTGAAGCTCACGTGGAAGACATGGAGCTAGAGCATCAGGCTCTCCCCACTTAGGAAATCACAGTAGATAATCCCCTCTAGATTTTGATGAGAGTGCATCTGATGAAGAGAGACTAAGGACCGTAGGTGTGCATCTGATCCCACCTAGTGACCTAGCCCTTGCACTTGGTGTTTGAGTTCCAAAAGTAACTATTGATAAATAAGTGAGTGTAGGTAATCTAGTGGTTTTAGGTAGATATCATTTTCCTTTGAATACAAAAGTACATTAGATAACATCTATGGAATCACAAAGCACAAAAAAATTTTTGTTTGTAGGACCGATTGGAGGAATATTTTCTAGTGCGTCATTAGGACAGAGTGTGGGCATGCAAGAACATTAGAAACATGTTTGGAAGTACTAAAACTTTACAAAATATGGGAGTTCAGTTTAGTAATATGGTTGGGATGTAAGGAATTACATCCACCGGTCCGATGCTCATCTTTGGGAGGATCATGAGGTAGTTCAAGAGGATGAAGAGGCTCATGATGTAGTGGATCCGGTGGTTACGGAGGTGGGGAAAATCTGGAGGTAATACGGGTTCTTGATCTAGTGGGAATGGTCCTGCCAACCACAAAAATTTATTATGAGATGTATCTTTTCCTACTAGAGTACAAGGGAATTGAAGATGGAGTAGATGATGTGCACATGTGTGAGATACTATGGCGTGCTAAGGGAATCAAAGCTCCTGAGTGTAAGGAAAGTCAATTTTATACTACTTTGCAAGGGCACACACATAGTTGGTATAGGAAGTATGACCAAAATAAGATTGATGTGGATTACAATGCATTGTGTGATGCCTTCTTGGCTAAGTTCCATATACCTGATTTTGAACAGAAAAGCATCAACGCATTGAAGGAGATTAAGTAAGGCATGGATGAGAGCATAAGAGAGTATGATGTAGGTTTTAAGACCTTGTTATCTAAGTTTTCTTATGATATTCACCCCAACCAACTTGCACAATGGTTTTTGGAAAATTGATAACAAATTTTAGAAGGGCAATCTCTCATATGACCTTTATGGATCCGCAAGAGGTGTTAGAGGCATCTCTGCACAATGAGGTAGTTGGAAGTGTGGAAACTAGAGTTAGCTCATTCTTGGAGGTGTAAATAACATCTATTATGAATCATTTTGAGAGAATTTTGGCCAATTTAGCTCATGAGACGTGCAATAGGATATGGGGTATGGATTGTGAGGTTGATTGACACACTAAGGATAGTTTCCCTTGTAGATGGATGCACACCATTTTGATGGATTTTGAGATATATCACTTAGATCATGATTCAAGAGTAAATTCCCGTTGCTATAGCATGTGATTAGAAATAATGTGTCATATTATCAAACATTTATAAGTCTCTCACTCATGATACAAATAAGTGTAGATTAATTGATCGGACTCATGAGGCTATTAAGACCGGTGTGTGCAAGACTAGTGTAGTAGTTGGTGGTTATGACGAATAGTGAGAACAAAATAATGAAGGTCAATATAATGGGGATAACATGAATATAGGCTTCCGTGGTGGATATACGGGCCGAGGTCACGACAGGTGGAAGAGGAGGATTTCCTGGAGGTACTTGTTTTACTTGTGGATCTCTTGATCATTATCAATGCAAATGCCCCCGAGAATGAGGTTTTATCCTGGTTTGGAAAACAACATAAGTTTTAAGAATTCCATGACTTGTATGAGTATACGAGAAAGAAGCACAAGAAAGATAAGGGAGAAAATATGATTAAGATATAAAACGTGGATGAAGATCAATGGATTTGAAGGTTGGGATTAATTATAAACTACAACCTATTTTAGTTACCACATGCATTGAGGCTACGCATGCCCGTGAACCTCTTCGAAGTATAAGCCAACTATAATAAATAAAGAAGTGATAAATACAAATTACATCATTGCTAAACATTAAAAATAAGTTTACCTAGAAACTATGGATGTGATCAGGAATCTACTGGGGGAAATTTAGGATTTGAAGGAATAGGCATGCACGATTGAACATGCTAAGAATGTTAAAATTCCATAGAAAGGAGTAGATGATTTAGAGGAATTCATGTGGGATGTTACAATAGGATAACATAATACCCTTGTTAGGAGAGTGGTGAGATGCACGGGTAATGAGCGTGAGAAGCATATACTTCATACTAATATGCCTCCCCATAATCATGAGTATGATAAGAAGATTACATTGAATGTAGTTATTGATGGATGGCTTCTGAGAAACATTTTGATAGATACATGTGGCACAAGTTAATGTATTCACATTAGATGCCTGGAATCAGATGGGTAGACCACCATTGCAACCTTAATTGAATGTGTTGTATTTGGTAAACATAACTAGGGATAATCCTATTGAGTGTTAAAATATGCTACTATTATGATTCGGGAGCTAAGTTTACTTGATAAATTTGGAGTATTGGAGCTCATAGAGGCGAGATAGTTTCACAGTGTTACTTGGGTGCCCTTGGTGTGATGTGAATAATGTAGACTTATGCTTCAATAAGGGGTACATTATCATTGAGAAAAAATAAGATATTGTCATTACACCTTTGAAAGATGTAAAGGTTACCTCATAGTTTGAGCATTTGAGTGAGGAATACTTGAATAGGATATACATGTATAATTAGAGACCCTCAAGTAATTGAGCCATCTAAGGAAGGAATCATATAGTGGGATGATGCTCATTAAGTTAGTGATACTAAAATTATTGCTTTTGAAGACTGGGTGCATGAGACGTATGAATTATTTGGGTGAGATATCAAGAATATTTTTACTCACGTGGTTAGGACCCATGCCATTCAATGTTTGAGTCATAACCAAGTTCCTCGGGAACCCTAATGTATTCTTGTGATCCATGGAAGGCCAGTGGAAGGATTAGGGTGATAAAGAAATATGCTAGTTTTTATCCTACATAGGAAAATAACATGTTGATGGACTACACATAGAGATAACCTATTGGAATGGCGAGATATGAGAATCACCTTTCTACTAGGTTTCTAAGGAGAAATGTACCTTCACAGATATGTGAATTCCATGGGAAGGATTATGCTTCACACCACATTCAAAAGTGTGAGAGACTTTGAACAGAGATGGGCAAGAGGCCTTACCACCATCACTCTGGGTAAATAATTTCTACACCACCCTAAGAGGTTGCACGCACGTGTGGTATTTCCATGCATAGTTGAAAAATAAACAATTAATTGGAAATAGATGAACTCGGATATGATCCATACTTTTGATTACATTTATAATAAACCCTTGATCCATGAAGTAGTGTAGATTATGAAGCACCTTACACTAGGAGGTAACATGAAGGTTGAGGAACTTATTTAAGACTTGTTTGGAGGGGTGGATTTGGAGGCATGCCTAGACCTCGAAGATATTGAATAAGAAGAAATGGTCCATTCCTAGGAAGAAAAGGAAAGGGGTAAACTAGTATGCACAATAGATGATGATGATGAGGATAACAACCTAGATGTTAACCACATTGAAGGTACATGTGAGGTGATGGAAACAACAGATGAGAAGGCACGAGTGCATATCATGAGCCTATGAAAGTAAAAATGTTAACATTAGGACAAATGCAAAACTTAAAGATGCCATTATTAGTGATTATTGGTCTAAGAAGGAGGTGGCTAATATTATTGAGCTGCTGCATGAATTTCATGACTTATTTCCTAGGGGCTATCATGAGTTAAATAAAGTACATCCTTCTTTAGGTGAGATGTGAATCAAACTTAAAGAAGGCACGCACCTGATTAGGAAGAGGCCTTAGAGGATGAATCCTAATCTTTGCATTAATGTGAAGGAAGAAATTGATAAGATGTTGAGCTCTTGTATCATTGAGCCCATTGAGGATTCGGTATTGGTTAGTCCCATATTCATTAGTATCAAGAAGGATGTGAGGATAAGGATATGTGTGGAATATAGAGAATTGAATGCTTCATGTGTTATTAATCCTTTTCCTACCCCATTCACTAAGGAGATATTAGAGGGCATTATAGGGCATGATATTTACTCCTTCAAAGTGATGGATTCTCGATTATCATCGGTGCGTATCGCTAAGGAAGATAAGGAAAAGACAACTTTTACCATTGAATGGGGAATTTTGCATACACAATTATTCCCTTTGGACTAAAGAATGCACATGTAGTCTTTTCACAAATTGTTGTATAGGCATTTCAGGAATTGAACAATGCAAAAAGTTGAGTATCTATTTGAATATTAAAAATTTATCTTTGTGACGGGTTTTGACACTTTGGTTGGGCATGCTATTTGTAAGGAAGGAATATTGGTAGATCTAGCCAAGGTTGTTGTGATATTGGGAATGGAAGAACCTAAAAATCAAAGTGAAGTGCATGGATTTCTTGGTCATACAGGGTATTACAGAAATTCATTAAGGGTTATGCAAAGATTTCTGCACCCCCTAGAGAAAATTTTGAAGGTTAAGGGAAAATTCTATTAGGGTGAGCCGCAATAGCAGATGTTTGAAACATTGAAGGAAAGGTTGACCACTGTACCTATTTTGCACTTTCCTTCATGGGAAAAACCATTTCATGTTCATGTGGATACTTCTAGGATGGTTATTGGCATCATGCTAACACAACTAGGTGAAGACATTTTAGACCGCCCTATTTGTTTTACAATTAGGAAGTTGACACCAGCTGAATAGAACTATACAACTACTGAGTGCAAAGATTTGTCTATGATTTATGTGCTAAAAAATTAAGAATATAATTATTGGCTACACCATTTATCTTCTTCACAGATCATATGGAACTTAAGTATTTGGTCAACATGCCTATGTTACAAGGGCACATTTATAGGTGGGTTCTACTATTTCGGGCGTTTCGATTTACGGTGATTGTGAAACTAGGAAAAACTAACTCGGAGGTCCTAATAAGTTGTCAAGAATAAATTCTGGTGAGGATGCTAAGAGCATTGAGGATATAATTTGTGATGCAAAAATCTTTTATTTAATCATGTGCCCATTGAGTTAGAAGATATTACATTTTTGTGCATTGGCAGTGCTTGAGGGAATGAATACTTTAGAGAAGAGGCAACTTGCAACATGTGTGAAACCTTACTAGTTGATAGGTGGAAATATGTATAAGTTAGGACGCGATGAAGTTTTGTACCAATGTAACTAGAGCATGAGCATGAGGTAATAATGGAAGAAGCTCATGGTAGAATTGTAGGATGTCATTATGCATGAGATTCCACCGTGCACAAGATTTTGATGCTTGGCTTCTAGTGGGAAAAATTATACAAAGATATTAAATAATATGTTAAGGTGTGTCATCATTATCAGCACCTTGGGAAATCTTGATCTAGAGATGAGATGCCTCTAAGACCTATTGCAAGTGCAGAACCTTTTGAGAAATGGGAAATTGACTTTGTCGGTCCTATTTACCCACCCATGCATACGATTGATGCTCACTACATTATAACTTGTATGGACTATTTGATAAGGTGGGAAAAATTTGTGCCTACAAAGATTACACAATAGCTACAACAACAATATTTATATGGGAAAAAATTATTAGCGGTATGGATTTACTTTGAGCTTTAAAATTATAGGGACACTCTTTTTCTTAATGACAGTATCATAATATTATTGGCTGAGTTTATGGTGCCACACCACAAGACAACCCCCATCACCCACATGAAAATGATAATCTGTTGAAGCTTTCAATAATATTTTGGGACAAACATTAACAAAAATCTTCATGTAATCACAAAAGACTTCTAGGAGTGCACTAGGTAGTAAATCCTTTGGTCGATGACTCCGTGAGGTGGTGGTTAGAGAAGATTGGAGTGTTGCGGTTATCTGAGCTCCCATTATTCATGAAGCTTGCACATCTCTACTAGTAGTTTATGTCATGGGTGCATGAGGAATTCTTTTACTTTTCCAAAAGGAGGATGTTGCTCACCACTCGACCAATTAAGTGTGTTAAAGGTCTTTGGAGAATGAGGGAAGACATGGATTTTGATTTTTACATGACATCAAAGATAGAGGAACTAGTTGTTAAATTGTATTATGAGAAGGGTGGAAGGGAAATGACCATTTCGGATTTGGATGACCCTACAACTAGGGTTAACACTAGATTAGTAAGCTAAAAATTAGGCACTTTTGAGCACTGGACAAAAGTGAACAAGAAATTTTTATATGTGGCACATAGAATTACAAAAATGACACACTAAAACATTACATAATTTATTGCAAACAAAATCATAGAAGAAGCACAGTTGTAGAATGAGGAAGGTTCCAATATTATGTGGGGGTCAATACGATGCTTATAATGTTTTGGGAGATTAAATTTCTAGATGGACTGAAGATAATATGTGGGTTTACCCACTAATGCATCCATCCTCCACAATATAATTTATAGGGTAAACTTGTCTGGTACTATTATGAGCTCATAAAAGCACAAATAAATAAATGGTATGAAAGGTTAAGAGGGGAATTTGAGAATGAATGGCACATTTCATGTGAACTTCCCACTATGGTTGGGGAGAAAGTGAAATTAGAAGTGATGCATTATTTCAATCTTGTATGTTTCGGGAGAGTAAAGGGGGAGATGGGACCTTGGAGAAAACTACCATTTTCCTTCACTACGTGATACCTCAAGTATTCTATCAACCAGATCAAGGATGCACATAAGTTAATGTTTGATGCAGATAAAGTTGATTCGAGATCTACATATATTGCACACGACATCCGAGTATGAATCTAGACCAAAGTGTACTTAGAGGTATTGGAACTGATATGTTGGACCTACACCCCCAGGTTAATGTCACTATCAAAGGATTAATAAGTAGATTATTTGTACAATTGTGACCTAAGACTCAGGGAGGAGTCGAGGTGGAGGTAACAGAATCCACCTTCCCATAACCTAGAGGAGCAATTGTGCCACCAATATACAAGGTGTGAAGGGAAGAAGTTCCGAGAAGGAAGAAGAAGGAGATGAAGAAGAGGGAAAATTAGACCATTCAAGGAAGAGAATGTACTATTCTCGATGGAGTAGTAGTGGCGTAGGAACCTCAGCAATAGGGAAATGTAGAGCAAGAAAGAACTAAGCAAACTAAGGTTACAATTGTCTCTAGTTCAAAGACAAAGTCCAAAGAAGAGAGATTTTGCATCACCGAGAGTGGAGTTAGAACAAGAAATTGAGGAGTAGGAGAAGTGGGCAAGAGAAAAGGAAGTAGAAATCTCAAGAGAAGAAGAAGGCTCCCATGCATGAAGAAGGAAACAAGAGCTCAAAGAAGGAAAATATTCTCGTTCAAATGGGAGAGCATGAGGGAAAGGAGACTAGTGACACTTTTTTCATCAAGGAGGATACATGTTTGGGAATAGGTACAAGCACACCCACTCCTAAGAAACAAAGAACCAAGAGAAAGGCACAAAGGAAGCGGTGGACCCCAAGGTCACCACACATGGACTTTGTGGATGACCCCATGAAGATAGTGCATGCACAATCGATGGAGTAGTTGTATGATTGGGAATTATTTGGTCAAGATGGAGGGGTGTCCAAGACAAGGAAAATGCTGAGTTGGAATTTACATAATCATTCGGAGGAACCTAAATTTGAGGTAAGTGAGCATTTAATTGAAACAATGATATTAAAGAATAATCCCAGAGAGAAGTACAAGGCCATAGACCCTAACCATTTAATAGATGAGCATGTGTGCAACACCTTAAATAAGATGGCTTTTGAAGTGGTGAGGATAATCTTAGATGCTAGCACCACTGTTCACACCTTGGTTGTAAACAAGAAGGAAAAGAAGAGAAAATTTGAAAGATTATGGAAGGGTCTACATGGAGAGAAGAGAAGAACAAATGAAGCATATGATAGAGCCGAGTGTGATCTTGAAGCAAATTTTGGGAAAATTCCCTTCCTTAGTTATCCGGGAAAGGGAAAATTATGAGGATGAAATGGCATACTTAGAGGATCTTGTTAGGATGCTCATTTTAAATGTAAAATTGGTACAGGGGACCAAAAAGGAGGAGATCGTGAAGGAGATACATAATAATAAAGTTTATATTAAAGAGAGGATCACGAGCTAGAGGACTTGCTCACCAAGATCAAAGAGGAAAGTAGAAAAGTAGATATCAACCTTAATCGGTCCTAAAAGTGTGAGCCATACATCAATGTTAGGTTGGTGGATGAAGAAGCTATATTGAATTCTATCCAATAAAATACCCCAACTAACAAGATTGAGAGCACAAAGTTAATTGTTGAGATCGTAGCGCATGAAGGAAAAGATTAAAACAAAGTGCGAGAAACTAGAGTTTTGAATAGGCTATTTCCATAATTCTATACTGGAACATATGGATGAGATTGAGGGTGCATGCATGGAACTAATGGTGGTCATTAAGGAGCTAAAGGGTAGAGTTGAAGAGATCACTCCCGATCAAGTGCTTTGGGGATTATAGAGGCTACGCTTGGAATAACATTAGAGGAAGGTGAAAGATGGAAGAAGGTGGTGGAGGAGATAGATGTAGAGTTTCCAAAGATCCTCCATCTGCTTGCACCTTATAAAATTAATGGGTATGATGTTTCTTTTTGGGTAGTGGAATTTTTCTATATCCTTTAATGATTTTTGTGTTTGTATGATTAAAGAATTACAGAGGAAGGAAATATAGCTAGTTTGGGTAATCTTGCACCCATAAAATACACTAAGTTATGAGTGGCATGAGAGTTTTGGACACAAAAAGGTAGGCATGAAGGTACACACATAAGTATATCAAGAAACACACGGAGGCTTGTGCCTGGTAGAATACCTTTGAGACTTAGTCACATTTTGAGCCACAAGATAAAAATAGATGATGAATGATTGGAGTGTGATTCAAGAAATATTTTGGGATTAGACCGAGACATAAACACTTGGAGGTGAAGAAAAGTATATTTTGGGAAAGATCACATGTGGCAAGAAGATTAAAGGTCATGCGAGATATTCGAACTAACAATAGGATGTAGATCTAGTGTTAAATATAAAGATAATCTAGTATTAGGCAAAGCTTGCATGATTCTTTGTGTGTATCTTTATAACGGTTCATGGCTATTATTAAGCATGCAACCTATTTGTAGAGTGCATGGGTGGTGAAGTGAAAGTAATAACCCACTATATATATGTATTTATTTTCATGGTTTGGGACATCATGATCACTAGTGCTTGGGTTGTGAAAGAGTTATGCTAATGGTATGATATGCACATGAATTTGTAATGATACTTTTTGTGTTTTCAGCTACTATGTTTTATGGTGGATTAATATAATGGATCATTTTGTATGGTTATTGGTTTTTATTTTGGATAAGATAAAAATTTTTGGTTTTGAGGGGACCAAAACCCCGTACATAGAAAGAATCCAGTTTTAACAAAAAAACCAACAAAAATCTAGGGAGGCAAAGTTGAAATAGATTGACAATAGTCCACTACTGAGTAATGAGCCGAGATAACACAATGTATGAATATTAAATATTAATTTTTTGGACTAACTATTAAAAGACAAAAACCAAAAGAGCAAAGCTACAGACCCAAGGAACATGAACAAAAAAAGGAAAAAAAAAGGGATGCCATTATTTCTCCATATCCTTGTTGTGGGTTCTAAATTTGACCCACCATCATTATTACATGTAACTTTGATGATCACCCATTTATGTCTCTTCTCCTCCTTTTCCTTAGGGTAGGTGTCCACAATCTCTGGTTCTTTTGGAATTTTCTCCTCCTTTTCCTCAATCTGGGTGTTCACGGTCTCTTTTTTGGTATAACCATCAATATCAGAATATTCATTTTCAGAACTACTAAGGACCAACCTCATTTGACTTGTTGTTTCCCACTTTGGATACTTGGTCCCGAAGGATAAAAAAACCTTTTCCCCGCATGAAAAAAATCAACTTGTATTCCCCCAATTCTTTTGTTCTAGACCTCAATTTTATGGTGGCACTCCTTTAGTTCCTAAATCAAATTCTTATTGACCATAAGAATGGTATCAATAGTTGACTCAACATACATAATCCTAGCCTCCCAGTCCACAAAGTATCTCTCCTCTTCTACCAGATATTTCACCCACATTATGAACCCCATGTTTCAGATTACATAGAACATTGGAAATCCCTTTGGGGGTGTCTTTCCCTTTCATTTTATTCATACGTTTGAAGGAAGATGCAAGGTTTCTTGTTAGACTTAAGATCATTATCATTCAAAGGTCGGGTAGGGATAATGGGTTTTCCTTTTGCACTAACAAGAGAATCAAACCTTGATGCAAGAGGAACATCAAATTTCTTGTTTTTAAAGTCAGCAATGGTGGATAACAGGGACATGTAGAGGAAGAAATCCAAACTCATAGCTTGGTTCCTATGGAAGAGATTTAGGATGGAGAGGTGAAAAGAGAAAATATTCCAAAATTTCCTTCTAAAGTCAGGTATTTCATGACAACAAGACATATGTCATCCCAACATTTAGGGAGACAAGTACGGGCTATGCCATCATCATAAGAAACAATATGCTCACCAGGCTAAAAAAGTGGCTATCTCATGTTTTTTACGATTTTTGTCTTTATAGATTTTGAGACCATCCATAGCAAGCCATGTTATCTCAGCTATGGATTATTTCATAACCCTAATTTCACCCCCCTAAAATTAAATCCCCCTTTGACCAAAGATTTGACAAAATCAACAGAGAGAGTGGGGTCATTACCTTTGAGATGATGAATATACTTGAGAAGCCCCTCTACGTAGAAGATTCTAAAGAAAAAAGTCATTTTTTTAGGTGAAGGAAGGAAGTAGGCTCGGTTATGACTCTGTGGCCACCCATTTTTTCCAAACACACCTTTTCTCTATGATCTCAAACAAAATGGAGTCACCAATTTCAAAACACTTAAATAAATTCCAAAGAAAATGAATTATAATCTTTCCTAAAAAGAAGAGGATCTTTTTGAAATCCCAAGCATGTGAGCCTTGGTTGCCATCATTACACTACCTCTGAGGTCATGTCATCATTTATCAATTTTATAATGTTTTTCCAAGGAATACGTTTCCTTGGCCACACCATCAAATTTGACACGTCGTTGCCTTGATTAACAAGTGCTTCCGCATGTTTATTACCTTCTTTGAAGGTGTGCTAGATAACCACCTTTTTAATGATTCCAACATCACATTATCTTCCTTGATGATGTTGATAAGTTTCCACCCACACTTACTCTAATCCTTTAGAGCATTGATGACACATAATGAGCCTTCATCTATAATTGTAGATCTTAATCTCAAATATCTCGCACATCATGATGCCCTAGAGCATGGCCTTGGATTTTGCATAATTTTTTGTATGATTTCCAATGTGACCTATATAATCTTTATGACATCTACAAAGGTAATTACAAACCAGATCTCCCCACCAAAAGTTTTCCTTCTATTTGGTGGAGCCATAAAAATTTAAATTGAAGTAAGCATTAGGAGGTCTTGACCATTTAACTTTGTGAATGACCTTCTCCTTCACATGACTAGTTGGGATGATGCTCATGCTTCAAGAATACTTATTTCCCAATACGCGAAGACCTTAGATGATTTAAGTTTTAAAATTTGAGAATTTTATTTTATAGACTACCTCACCTTTTCAATAACCTTTTCTAGACTAGTGACTTTGTTCCTAAAGATCCAATTATTTCGTTCGATCTACAGACCCCACAATGTAAGCAAAAGGGAAATTTTCCAAATTTCTCTAGTTAAATCATGTTGGAAATGAAATCCATTGGCTAGGGAGAAGGGATACATCCCTAAGGAGGACCATATGTATCTTGAAAAAATTGAGGACCACAAAGAAGACTTGAAAGGAGAAAGAGCATTCCAGGAAGAGATGTTGGATTGAATCTTCATTACATTTGTAGAGACTACATATGTTAGTGATGATCATCCCCATTTTTCTTAACCTATCCACAATTAGAATCTTCCTTTTAACAACTTCCCGAGAAAAATAATTATTTTGGGAATAATATTTTTATTCCAAATCTTCCTCTAGTAGATATTGGGTTCTATATGCTCAAAATTTAGCAAGTAACTAGACTTGACCCCATACTCCCTAGTGTCCATGGTTCTCCAAATCAACTCATCCCAAGCTCTGTTTTGGGGTATGTGATATTATTTAAGAATATGATTAAGTTATTGAAGGGGATGTAAATTCCATAGATAGTGAGGTGGTGGAAGGAGTTTGATCCAATTCCCCTCTTCATTCCAATATCTATAAACCAGCTCCCCCTTTCCTGGTTGAAGAAATTCCAAAGCTCACTCCATGGTTCTTCAATCTTTAGGGATTTTTCATTAATCCATGGATCTTCACAAAATTTAATCTTAGTACCATCCCCAAGATTCTATTTACTCCCTTTAATTAACAAATTTTTAGTGTGACAAATTATTCTAGAAGATAGATCCTCTAGGGAGCTCTAAATCAAATAAAAGAGCCAAAGTTCCACCAAAGGGCCGTACAAATATTTTGATTTCAAAATATTGATCCATATTCCCTCCTTTCTATGTAATCTTTAACCAACTTTAGCTATTAGATCTTGATTCATGAATTTAATATTCTTCAATCTAAGACCCCCTCTCTGTCCTTGGGTTGAGTAACCTTATCCCAAGAAATTAAAGGGATTCTATTATTTTCCTTTGATCCAGTCCATAAAATCTCTTTTGTATGCCTTCAATAGCTTTTCCACTCTTAAGGGTAAGATAAATATGGACATTATGAAAATGACAATACAATATAGGAAGCTTCAAGGAGTTCAGATTTTTTGGCCTGACAACAATGATCCTTTCCAAGAGGCAAGTTTTTTATGAAACCTCTCTATTAATTTATTCCAACCTCCTTCCTCTAAATTTTTCCCACAAAGAGGCATTCCAAGATAAGTATCTGGGAGGCCTTTAATACTTCAATCTAGAATATTGGCAAGCATTTTCTGCTACTACTTCCCACAATTATTAAAAAAACAATAACTATTTCTAAAGTTAATCCTTTTCCCTATCACTTATTTCTATTTTTAGTGATGTTTTTAAAGACCCAAGCCTCCTAAACAACAACTTGTCCAAGGAGAACCATGTCATCCACAAACTACTGCAAGCATTGATTCTCAACTCCATGAGCCACTTTAATACCCTCCATGTTACCTTCAATTTGGGCCCTAGAGCATAACTTGCTCAAGGTTTCAGCAACAATAATATACAAGAAGGGTGATAGGGATCTCCTTGCCTCAAACCCCTTTCCAAGATGAAGAAACCATTAGGCTTCCCATTAATAATAATAGAAAATATTAGGTCTTTAGTGCAAGCTTGGATCATTTTGATGAAGTGAGGATGATATCCAAATTATTTAAAAGGGAGAACAAGAAATCCCAGGAAATCTTGTCATAGGATTTTTGCATGTCCAACTTAACAATCATAGCCTCCTTCTTGAAATTTCAACAGAGTGGATCATCTCATGAATGGTGATTATGTTGTCCATAATTTTCTACCTAGAACAAAGGCTCCTTGATTAGGGAAATAAAGTTACTAAGAGTCTCCCTTAATTTGAAAGCCAAGATTTTAGAGATTAGCTTATACATAGTGTTGCATAAAATTATGGGTTTGAAGTCCCCGATCTTTAGCTCCTGGATTTTTGGGTATGAGAGAAATAAAGGTATGATTGATTTGTTTAAGTAGGTTTCTGATTAAAAAAATATTGGACAGCTAAACCACTTATTTCATGAAAATATCCCAATACATCTAAAAAATAAAGCGGGAATCCATCTAGACCAAGAGTTTTTCACCTTCCATAACATCTAAAATTTCTTTTATCTCCTCCTCAAAAGGGATGGTTATGACTTCACTATTCTCAACATGGCTAATGGCTTGGTCAAAAATATTTTGAATTTATGCTCTAGAAATCTTAGCTCAAAGTTGACCTTTGCAAAAAAGTTCCCAAAAAAGAGACAATAGTGTTAGAGATATCCTTATCTTCCATAGCCAGTTTTCCATTTTCTTTCTTTATTAGCTTTAATGGTGGCTGAGATATGGAAGAATTTGGTGTTATGGTCTCCCTCTTTAAGCCAATTAATTCTTGACTTCGCTTCCAATAAATCTCTTCTCTACTCAAGATGTTGTGGTATTCGGCAAGTAGGTCTTTTCCTTGATTTTTTCCTCATTGCTCCATCCTCCTTGTTCCATAGTTTCTTCCAAACCCCTGAGCTCTTTACAAATTCATATTTTTAGAAGGAAAACATTTCAAAAAACTTCCTAGTTTTAAATTTTAATATTCATCTTAACGTTTTTGAGTTTTACAACCACCTTAAACATACTATTACCTTTGACTTCTAGACTCCACCATTATTTTATCATTCTTTCCAATTTTGGATGAGTGGTCCACATATTTTCAAACTTGAATGATCTATCAATGGGCTGCTCCTATCATTGAATTTTAAGACTAGAGGGTTATGATCTAATCCAATGCGAGCTAAGGAGGAAAGATTAGATTGTTTCTCTTGAATCCAATGGGGTTCACAAGAAATTGATCTAGCTTGATTTGAATCAGATTTTCCCCTTCCCTCCTATTGGTCTAGGTGAATTTTGAGCCACTAAGGTCCAAATCCATCAAACCATTCCAACCCAAGAAATTAGCAAGATCCTCCATGCTCTCGGTAAACACATTAACCCCTCCTTTATTTTATAAGGGAATGAGAGGAGTATTAAAGTCACCCCCAATGATCCATGATTAGATCATTAAACATCCTTATGAAGATATTCAGATCCTCCCAAAGCATCCTTCTATTAGTAGTGGTATTTGGAGCATAGATATTGGAGAGAATAAACTATTTTTTACAGCTAACAATAGTGAAGAAAATGGATAAATGGTGTTGGCTATTATGAAGGGTAAATCCCTCCAAAATGTGCTTATTCTATAGACACAACAACCCCCTTGAAGCTCATGCATAAGGTTGATAATGGAATCCACCTTTCTTCCAAAAAAATCATGAAAGTATTTCATCTTATCCTGATTCATCTTCATCTCTTGTAGCATTATGACATCCGGTTTTTCCCTACTTTTAAAATCAAATAAAATCCTATGTTTACTGGGGTGGTTTAGGCCCCTTATATTCCAAGAGAAGAAAATCATTTAGAATGGGTAGATTTTTGGCCTACCATCAATGATTTTTTTTGACCTTCCATAATATCCTTCCTTGTGGCTCTCTCCCTTTTTTCTTTTTTAGACGATCTCCTAGAGAGTCTTTTTTTGGCTCTAACATCCACCTTAGATTTGGTTCTCGAGGTTGTTTTCCTTTATGAGACATTTTGGGACTTTGTTTGGCATCCTCGGAGGATTGGACATCGAGCGCACAACAATAGGACTTTCTCTAACCACTTCATTGGTATATTTATTCGCTGAGACCTCAATGGGCAGCCCATTTGAAACATTCTTGCTAGTCTCAAGAGCACGTTGGAGACCCTCTTCCACTGCTAAATGCCCTCCAAATTTATGTCTAGAATATTGAACATATTTCTTATAAGTAGTGTTTCCAAAAGTATTTGGGAAAAAAAAATTGCATCCATAGTATCCTAAACTATGGATCCCATAATATTGTCCTCCTGGAAATCTTCAACAACCACCGCATTTTCTACTATTTCGGGCCTTGAGCAACCTGTCTTATTGTTAACCTCCTCTTGACTTATATCTACAACTTGTTCTTCTAAAAACTATTCTGGTCCTTCTCGGAACCTGTTTCTTAATCTCCAATGGGTTTTTTTTTCAGTTTCCATAAAGTATTTACCTAAAAGGGCTCTATCATTTGGTTACATGGTGCCTTTCCCTTTCAAATATTCCTTAATGATACCTTTTTTCATCTTGATCCGAGCTTTCTGGGCTACCTCCTATTTGGCCTTTGGGTAATATTTGATGGTGTGACCTACCTTGAAGCACATAAAAGGTGAAAACTCATAGTTAATTTTTTGGGTATGCACTCCTAGGGGCCTTAAACTCAATGCCTCTAGGAAAGAATTTTCCGAACCACATTAACACGAAACATGCAAATAGAAGTCTAGTCTTGGCACAAGTGACATGATCAATGATGACCAAAGCACTTAGGGCTTTGTGAATCCCCTAAAAGATGTCCATATCCCAATATTCTAATTGTAAACCTGACAACTTGACCACTTGATATGGTATTTCCAATAAAATGCCATTTTCACTACAAACAGTGGGTTGAGAGTGATAGAGGCTACATGTTTGGGTGCATTTCTATCCACTCACCTTGCCCACATGATTGGGGACCCCTTATATGACTCCAATTTTTCCCTTTCCATTGTAAATTGTGTATCCTTTTTGAAATTCTATGGATTCTCCCCATGATTCCCTGTAACCAACTCACTTAAATTTTCCCTCTCATTCCCAAATTTTATTTCACTCGCTCCATTCTCCTCATACGCTCCCATCACCCACGATACTTATTGATTATTAGTTATTGATGTATCTATTACTAATTATTTTATGGAGAATTTGGTATTAATATTTATGTGATTTGTTGTTCTTTATTATGTGTGTTTCTAAGTTGAGTTCATGGATTTGGTTGATTTAATGGAATATGCACTTTGAAATCTAGTTAATATGAATATGCATGCTAACACCTTGGTAAGACAATAACAAAGAGGGACTTGGTACCTTTGTATGCTTTGGTGAGTGCTCAAATTTATCTCAATGATGTGCCAACATGTCTATATTTTGACTTCTTTTGGTTCCCAGGAGGGATATGGTGTACGGATTGCGAGGTTGAAGGAAAAACTAAGGATAGTTTCCCTCGTAGATCGATACATGCCATGTTGCTAGATTGTGAGATCTGTCACTTAGATCATGATTCAAGTAAATTCATGCTACTAAAACATGTGATCTAGAATAACATGCCTGTTACTATAAGATTTGTAAGTCTTGCACTCATGATATAGAGAACTATAGATTGATTGATTGATTATATTCATAAGGCTATTAAGAATGGTGTGTGCCAGACTAGTGTAGCTGGTGGTTCTAAGGAACATGGAGAACAACATAATGAAGGGCACAATAATGGAGATAATAGGAATAAAGCCTTTTGTGATGGATTTAGAGGCCGAGGTTGCGGTGATGGAAGATGAGGATTTCCTCGAGGAACTTGTTTTACTTTTGGATCTCCCGATCATTATTACCACGAATCCCCTCAAAAATTGGTTTTATCCTCCTATGGAAAACAACTTAAGTTTGAAGAATAATTTGACTTGTAAGAGCATATGAGAAAGAAACACAAGAAAGATAAGGGAGCAATTTTGATTAAGATACAACACATAATGAAGATTAATGGATATCCAAGGTTGGTATTAATTATGAACTACAACTGTGTTAGTTACCATGTGTGCTAAGGATGTGCACACCCGTGAACCTCCAAATTATAAGCTGACTATAACAACAAGAAGTGATAAATGCAAAGTACCCTAATTTTGAACATCAGAAAGAAGTTTACCTAGAAGCTATGGATGTGATTATGAATCTATAGGGGAAATTCAGGGTTTGAAGCAAGAGGAGGGCATGATGGAACACACTAAGAAGATTGAAATCCCATAGAAAAATGCAGATTATTTAAAGGAAGTATGTAGGATGTTACATCAAGAGAACATAATCCCCTTATTAGGAGAGTGGTGAGAGAGAAAGTACCACGATTAGGTAAGGAACATGAGAGGAAGATACTTAATGCTAATATGCCTCCCCATAATCATGAGTATGACAAGGAGATTACATTGAATGTGGTTATTGATGGATGGATTTTAAGAAACATTCTGATAGATGTAGGTGTAGAATTTAATGTACTCACATTGGATGCTTTGAATCAGATGGATAGACCACCATTGGATCCTTATTTAAATGTGGAAAAAAAACTAGGGATAATCCTATTCGGGTGTTAAAATATGCTACTATTATGAATCAGAAGCTAAGTTTACTATAAAATTTAAAGTATTGGAGCTCACAGAGGCATATAGTTTCCTAACATTACTTGGGAACCCTTGGTGTTATGTAAATAATGCATATTTGTGCTTCAATAAGGGGTACATTAGCTTTGAGAACAAAGAAGATAATTTCATTATACCTTTGATAGATGTAAAGGTTGCCCCGTATGTTGAACCTTTGAGTGAGGAAGACTTGAATAGGATATACATGCGTACAATTAGAGACCCTGAGGTAATTGAGCCATATAAGGAAGGAGTGATACAATGGGATGATGATCATTCAATTAGTGATACTACAAGTATTTATTGTGACAAATAAGTGCATGGGATGTATGAAGTATTCAACCAAGATATCAAGAATATTGTTACTCACATGGTTAGGCCATGTGCCATTTGACATTTGAGTTATAACCAGGTACCTCGGTACACTAATGAAGGGAACCCTAATATTCTTACATGCCATGGAATCCCACTAGAAGTATGAGGGTGATAGAAGAAATATGTTAGTTTATACCCTACGTGGGATAACAACGTGTTGGTGGAATACACATAGAGATAACCTATTAGAATGGTGAGAGGTGAGAATCACCTTTTCTACTAGGTTTCTAAGGAGAAATGTACCTTCATAGATATGTGAATTCCATGGGAAGGATTCTACTCGCACCACGTTCACAAGTGTAAAAGACTCGGATGGAGGGATAGGAGGCCTTACCACAATCACTCTAGGTACACAAGTTATATGCTACCGTAAGTGGCTGCATGTGCATGAGGTATGTCCATGTAGAGTTGACATGGGAAACAATTAATTAGAAATAAATGACCTTAGGTATGATCCATACTTTTAATTACTTTTCTACTAAACCCCCGAGCCATGAATCACTGTAGATTATGAAGCACCTTACCCTAGGAGATAACATGAAGTTTGAGGAACTTATTTTAGACATGTTTAGAGAGCTAGATTTGGAGGGTGTTGTGACCTCAAAAAGACTAAAGAAGAAGAAATGGTCCACACTTGGGAAGAGAAGGAAATGGGTAAATTGGTATGCACAATAGATGATGATGATGAGGAAAACAACCTAGATTTTAACCACATAGAAGGTACGCTTGAGGTGATGGAAAACAACGGATGAGAAGGCACATGTTTATCATGAGCCTATGAAACAAATAACGTTAACATTGGGAAAGATACATAACCTAAAGAGGCCATTATTGGTGATTATTGGTATGAGTAGGAGGTGGGTAATATTATTGAGCTATTTTGCATCTTTCATGACTTATATCCTAGGGGTTATCATGAGTTAAAAGGATTACACCCTTCTTTAGGTGAGATGTGAATAAAACTCAAAGATGGAGAATTCCCGATTAGGAGGCCTTACAGGATGAATCCTAATCTGGGCATTAAGGTGAAAGAAGAAATTGATAAGATGTTGAAGTCTAGTATCATTGAGCTTGTTGAGGAGTACGAATGGGCTAGTCCCATGGTCATAAATGTAAAGAAGGATGAGAGGATAAGGAAATTTGTGGAATATAGAGAATTAAATGCTTCATGTGTTATTGATCCTTTTCCTACCCCATTCACCAAAGAGATATTGGATGATGTTGTAGGGCATGAGATTTACTCCTTCAATGATGGATTCTTTGGTTATCATCAGTGTGTGTATCACTAAGGAAGATTAGGAAAGGCAAAATTTCACCACTAAATGGGGAATTTTTGCATACATAGTTATGTCCTTTGGACTAAAGAATACACCTGCAAACTTTTCACGCATTTTGGACATGTATTTTAGGACTATATTCATAAGTTTTTACAGGTGTATCTGGATGATTATATAGTGTATATTTTGGTTAAGGATCATTGTGATAATTTAAAGCTTATGTTTGAAAGGTGCATGTAGTTTAGTATCTCTCTGAATATTAAGAAATGTACCTTTGTGACACCTTTTGGCACTTTTCTTGGGAATGTTATTTGTAAAGAAGGCTTGTTGGAAGATCCAACCAAGATCGATGTGATCTTGGGATTGGAAGAACCTAACAATAAAAGTGAAGTGCACATATTTCTTGGTCATACAGGGTATTAAAATAAATTCATTAAGGGCTATGTAAAGATTTTCACACCCCAGGAGAAAATTTTGAAGGCTAAGGGAAAATTCTATTGGGGCAAGGTGCAACAACAAGAATTTGAAACATTGAAGGAAAGGATGACCACTTTGCACCTAGTTTGTGCTTTTCTTCACTAAAAACCATTTCATGTTCATGTGGATTCTTCTAGGATGGTGATTGGTGCCATGTTAGCACAACCATGTGAAGGAATTTTAGACCACCCTATTTTTTTTGCAAGCAGGAAGTTGACTCTAGATGAAAAGAACTATACTACTACGAGCGCAAAGCTTTATCTATGATTTACATGTTGCACAAGTTTAGACGATAATTATTTTCTACACTATTTATCTTCTTCACAGATCATATGACACTTAAGTATTTGGTCAATAAGCTAGTGTTACAAGGGAAAATTTTTAGGTGGATACTACTATTTCAAGAGTTTCAATTTATAGTGATTGTGAAAAAGGAAAACGTAACTCAATGATCATTTTTCAAGAATCAATTCTAGTGAGGATGCGCAGAGCATTGAGGACATAATGATGGATGCATATCTCTTTAGATTAAATCACGTGCCTACTAATTTAGAAGATATTACAATATTTTTGTGCATTAGACATGTGCCTAAGGAAATGAAGACCTTAAAGAAGAAGAAACTTGTAATACGTGTGGTACCTTACCAAATGATAGGTGGAGATCTGTATAAGTCAGACCATGATGAAGTTTTACACCAGTTTGTACTCAAGAATGAGTGCGAGGAAATAATGGAAGAGGCTCATGGTGGAATTACAGGAGGTCATTATGCAGGAGATGCCACTATTTACAAGATTATGATGGGCGGCCTCTCGGTGGGAAACCTTATACAAGGATATTAAAGAATATGTCAAGGCATGTGATCATTTTCAGTGCCTTGGGAAGCTTGGATCTAGAGATGAGATGCCTCTAAGGCCTATTGCAAGTGCTGAACCTTTTGAGAAATGGGTGATTGAATTTGTGGGTCCTATTTCCCCACCCATGCATAGGAATTACGCATGCTACATTATAAATTATACGTAATATCTCGACATGGTGGGTAGAAGAATCACTTATAAAGGATTACATGAGAAGCTACAACAAAATGATTTCTATGGGAAAACATTATTAGTAGGTATGGATGTCTGTTGAGATTGACAAGTGATAGGATCACTAATTTTATTAATGAGGCTATTAGAATATTATTGGCTGATTTTATGGTGGCACACCAAAAGATAACACCCTATCACCCACATGCCAATGGTATTGCTGAAGATTTCAAAAAGATTATGGGAAAAAAATTAACAAAAATATTCATGCGAGTCAAAAATATTCTTTGACCATTGTGGGCCGTTGAAATAATATCAATCAATCTACAATTCTCCATATCATGATTGTGAGACTTACAAATCTTATAGTAACATGACATGTTCTTATGGATCACACACTGCATGCAAAGGCATTTACTCGAATCAAGATCTAAGTGACATATCTCATAATCCAACAATATGGTAGGCACCGATATATGAGGGAAACTATCCTTCGTGTGTCTTTCAACCTCGCAATCCATACCCCATATCCCACTATGTGTCTCATGAGCTGAATTGGAAAAGGTTTCTCCAATTGCTTCACCATAGATGTTATTTGTGCCTCTAGTATTGGGATAACTCTAGAGTCCACACACTTTCAAATTACTCAATGTGTAGAGCTACCTCCAATGCCTCGCGTGGATCTATAAAGGTGTTATGAGAGAGAACCCTTATAAAAGATGTTATCAATCATCCAAAAAACCACTATGCATGCTGGCTGGGGTGAATATCATAAGACAACTTTGATAACAAGGTCTTAAAATGTTCATCATGCTTTCTTACGCTCTCAGCCATTCCCTACTTAATCTCCTTCAATGCGCTAATGCTTTTTTATTAAAAACTAGATATATGGAACTCAACCAAGAAGGCATCACATAACGCATTATAATTCACAATAGTCTGATTCGAGTCATACTTTCTATACCAACTATATGCGTGCCCTTGCAAGGTAGTAACAAACTAACTTTTTCCATGCTCAAGCTTTGTGATTCCCTTAGTGCACCATAATATCTCACACATGTGTACATGCTTTGATGCATCCTTAATGCCCTTGTAATCTAGTAGGCAAAGAGACATCTCATAATAAACTTATTGTGGATGGTGCGACAATGCCCACTAGATCTGAAACCTATATTACCTCCATTATTCCCCCCACATCTAGAACCACCAGATCCACTAGATCTTGAGCCTCGTAATCCTCTTGAACCACCTCTTGATCCTCCAATAGTGAGTGCTAGACTAGTGGATGTACATCATTGTCGCTAAATTTTAGTACTAAATTGAACTCCCATAATCTGTGAAGTTTTAGTACTTTTAGACGTGTTTCCAATGTTGTACGCACCCACACTCTATCTTGATGACACGCCAAAAAATATTCCTCCAATCAGTCCTCTAAACAGAAAAGATGTTGTCACCTGTGATCCTATAGATGTTACCTAATATAGTTCTATATCCAAAGGAGAATGATTTCTACCTAAAACCAATTAATTACCCACACACAATTTTTAAAAATAGTTACTTCTAAAACTAAAACACCAAGCGTAAGGGCTAAGTTTCAAGGTAGGATCGATGCGTACCCATGGTCCTAAAGGGAATGATGTCTACATGAAACCACTAGATTACCTACACTTGATTTTTTTATCAATAGTTACTTCTGGAAAAAATGAACACCAAGTGCAAGGGCTATGTCGGTAGGTGGGATTAGATGCGCACTTGCAGTCCTTAGAATCTCTTCATCAGACACACTTTCATTAGAATCTGGAGGGATTCTCTATTGTGCTTGCCTAAGTGGGGGAGATCCTAATGCTTTGGCTCCACGTATTCCACCTGACCTTAAAATCATTCATGAGACATCATCCTCCAAAACTCCACAGACTCCTCAATATCATGCTCCTTTTCCAAATCCCTCTCCCGTGCTTCATTATACTTAAGCCACATTTCTTCTCTCTACCTTTCTGCAAGTTCCAACATTTTTCACGATAAATGGTCTTGCTCCTATACATAGTGGGATTTTTATCTATCCATAGGGAGGTGCTCTAAACTCAATGCCACCATAAAGATCTTAATAGACAAAGGAGTAGCGCGAAGGTAAGATCCTTTGGACTCATGCAAAAACTCAAAATCAACAACTTATGGACAAGAATACGTAGAAACAACATACTCTTAAGTATAATTTCTCACAATATTATCCCACCAATGATCTACAACATGTATCCAAAGTTCATCTATATCAAACAGATCTTTATAATCTTCCTATGTCCAAGTCCTTTGTGTGTAAATCCATATTTTCTTTGATGCATATCCTGACAGCCACTGCAGACAACTCTATTGGAAAACAACAAAAGAAAGTCTCATAGAGTTCATGATAAATATGTTCTTCAACCCACGTGTGTGCATTGAAATCAAGTCTAGTACTATATCTTTTTATAAACCGATCTTGCTCACAATAACCCAATATTAAATGGATGAAAGATTCAACCGATACACCATCATTATGCAATATCATGGTAAATTGTTTGAAAAGAGGTCCCAACAACGAAACCAAAATATAGTCTTATTTTCTCACTAAAAACCTACACTAGTTGGCACATCACTTAGACAAATTTGAGTGCTCACCAAAGATAGCAAAGGTACCAAGTCCCTATTTTTTACTTTGTCTTACCAAGGCATTAACATTCATATTCATATTAACCAGATGTCAAAGTACATAGTCCATTTAATCAATCGATCCATGAACTCAACTTGGAAACACACATAATAAATAACATACATATCACATAAATATTAATACTAGATTCACCATAAAATAGCCAATAATAGAGACATACAATAACTAGTAACCATCCATAATGATCCATCATATTATTCCACCATAAAACATAGTATATGAGCACACCAAAAGTATCATTACAAAGTCATGTATGCATCATACCAACATCATCACTATATCACAACCGAAGCACTAGTGATCATGATGTCCCAAACCATGAAAATCAATATATATATAGAGGGGGTGGGGAATTTTCCTTCACCTCTCTTGCACTCTCAAAATAGGATGCATGCTAAGAATAGCCATGAACCACTACAAATATACACAAAGAAGCATGCAAGCTTTGCCTAATAATATATTATCTTTATTTTAACTCTAGATCTACATTCTATTATTAGTTCGAATGTCTAGATGACCATTAATATTCTTGCCACATGTGACATTTCCCAAAATATAATTTTATTCACCTCAAAGTTTTCATGCCTTAGTCCAATCCCAAAATGTTTCTTGAATGCCACTCTAGTCGTTCATCATCTATTCTTATCCCGTGACTCAAAATGTGACTAAGTCTCGAAGGTATCCTACACAGGGCATGAGCCTCCACACACTTCTTGATGTACTTCTATGTGTACCTTCATGCCTTTCGTGGTCTAAAACTCTCGTGCCACTCATACTTAGAATATTTTAGGGGTGCAAAAGTAGACAAGTAAAAATCAACTATTACTTCATTTTTCCCATATTTGTAGAATCATGGATAAGTATGAACACACACACACACACACACACACACACACACACACACACACACACACACACACACACACACACACACACACACACACACACACACACACACACACACACACACACACACACACACACACACACACACACACACACACACACACACAAAATAACAACAACATCAAAAACACAAGTAAAAATATTTACAAATGTGTATACGGTATAAAATACCATTTCACACACACACACACATAACAACAAAACAACAACAAAGTAAAAATATTTAAAAACTTGTATACGGTATAAACTACCATTTCATAATTGGTTTTTAAATCTACATTAAATTCCTTTACTAAATGAAAAACACACATCATTCTTTCACTAAATAAGTTCATATATATTTATGTACACACACACACATAGGTATATAGGTGAGTAAATGTACTAATACAGGGGCATCATTGGAAGAAGCTACAAGAACGTCAAAATTCCATTATTATCATGTTTATGGAGTCAATTAGTCATGATAAGAGGAATTAGGTGCAATACCAAGTGCTAATTGGAGTCAATATGCTCAAAATTTCAAATTATAGGTTTCCCTCTATTTCTGAATTCAAAATATCTAAGTATGTAAAGTGATAAGTATGGTTTGTCAAGAGTCTAGGAAAATTTATCATAGGTCATAGGTTGTGTATGAGTCAATAAGTGTTAAAAATTATGTAATGTTATTATTATGCCTATGTGAGAGCATATGATGAGTCATGAGGGTTATATAAAGTTAGTTAGGGTTTTCTAATGAAGGGGAAGAAGAAAAAATTGATCAAGAGGTGATTATAGAATTATTCCTTAAGGTATAAGGAGAGGCAAGCCATTTTTCTAAGAAAATACTTTGTTTGATACAATATAACTCTATTGTGTAAAAGTAGCTTATCTTATTCTTTGTGGTTTTGAGTTTTAAAACATATGTGCTTCATGAATCATTGAGCTATGTTATGAGCATGTGAAGTCTCTCTCTCTCTCTCTCTCTCTCTCTACAGTCATTTTTTGAAGGATGAGGCAGATTTTTTTGTGAATGTCTTGGTTTAGAGCATAAGAACTGATGTATAAACCTGATATGATAGTGACATTATGAACATACTTTGATTTTTTTGTGAATGTCTTGGTTTAGAGCATAAGAACTGATGAACTTACTTTGATTTTTTTGTGAATGTCTTGGTTTAGAACATACTTTGATTTTTTATACTTTATAGCTATGAACCCATGGAATGAAGTTTTTGTTGGAATCAACACATGATAGTCGAGGAGGGTGTGTATTGCATGGTCATGAGTACTATTACATTTACTATGTGTAATAAGAAAATTGTATTAGCTATAACTTTGTGATGTATAATAGTTTTGTGATCTTAATGAGGTAATGTTTAAAATGGTGACCTCATTGTAAAGGAGATCTTAATGAGTTATTGCAGTCATTAAAGATATTAATCTATTTATTTACTTTGTGAGTATGTTGATCTTAGTGATGCATGCAAACAAAAATGTGAGTGATTACTCAAGAGAGATTTGCAAGGAGAGTATCAATAATCAAATATGGAATGCATGTTAGAATATTCTAATGAAGGTTTGAAGAGGATTATTGTTGAGTGGTTAAAATACCTAAGTATGAGAAGCACGCGGAGGTTTTGTGAGAATGCGTAGACATGATGGAACAACATGTGGATGTTCATGCCCGAAAGGTAGAATTTGAGACTTAGCCATTTTTCTTAGCATAGGCTAAAAATAGGAAAAGCGAGATGGAGTACCGAACAAGCAAACAACTTAAGTATGATGACTTGACATAAAAGAAACACTTATTTTTAGAGAATGGACATGCATACCAACCACACACATGGAGAGATATGAATAGGATTAAAGTATTTTATAAATAGGATAATCTATTAATAATGACCATTGTAAAAGCATGAAATCTATTTTGAGAGCATGCTTATTATTAGGAGAGTGCATGGGTAGTTAAGGGAAATTCCCCATCCCTATATATACCTGTTGTATTTCACTATTGTAGTAGTGCTTAGCTTGAAGAGTTTTTTATGGTCATGATCTAGGTTTAATTCCTATGTGCCTAGTTTTATGCAACACTATTATGACTGGTTTTGTATTCAATTTCCATTAATTAATGAATCTTGGTTTATGATGGAAAATTGTGGATGGAGTCTAATTGTTGACATTTTTGAATGTGATGATCTATTGGTGCAATTGATCTTGGTTATTATTTAGAATGTTATCTTTCTTTATTATATGTGTTTCCAAAGTGATATGGATGTAATGGTTACTATATATGAATGAGTACTTTGTAAAATATCTTTATGGTTATGCATGATAAGATATTGATTAGAAATCACAAAAGAGGGACCTGTAGCTGCACGTGCTTCGGTGAGTGTTCACTTATGGTTGAATGAGGTGCTAGTGTGAATAAAACTTTAGTAAAAACAAAGGGTACATTTTGGTTATGTTTCTAGGACCTCTTTTCAATTTTTCTACTAGGATGTTTCATGTAGATGCCATACCCACTATCTCTGGAGAGTATTGAAGTGGGTTGAAGATGACCATGATAAATTTACACAAAGTTATAACATTGGACTTGGATTTAACACGCAAAAGTGGGTATAAGATAATATTTACCATGAGTTATATGAGACGTTCTTTAGGTTATTTCCAGTATATTTGTATCAATGGTTAGAAACGTACACATCAAATAAATGTTGGTATCCTAGTGAGGATTTGGATGTAAGAATATTATTAGACACTTTTTTATGTAGATAAAGAATTGAATAGAGTTGTAGATCATTGGTTGGCGGTGTTTACACAATTATATGTTGAGTATGCGATTACAACATATTGTTGTCTAAAGGAAGCTGAGTATAGATTCTTGCGCGATCCCAAAGGATTTTATCTATGTGTTATCCCTTTAGCTATCAAGATATTGATGGTAGAACTGAGATTAGAAATATTACCTATGGATAACTAAATCCCCACCATGAAAAGGGGAAGGAACATGTGTGGAGAAGGATAGTGGTAGCTCGGGAAGAAGATAGGATAAGAGAGGAAAGAAGAATCATTTTTAATGAGGCATGAGAGAGGAAATTGAAGCATCAATGGATTTTAGGGGAATGATGGATTGAGAAGGTTTTTAAGCTCTCATAAAAATGAGGAGCCACAACATCGTGTCCTCCGAACTTTGGAAAAGTGCAGAGAGAATCCCCATTAGCTTAAGATGAGAGTGTGTTAGAGAAGAGAATGATAACCATGGGTACACATGTGACTCAAACTAGCTACATCACCCTTGTGCTTGGTGTTCTAGATTTAAAAGTAGTTGAAGGAAAAATTAGTGAAGATAACTAGACACATATAAGTAGATATCATTTAGTGTTGAATCATGAAGTGCATCAAACTAGTAATGTGCCCATGGTAGCACAACAACAGGCACCAGTGTTTGGGAGTACCCTTGTAAGATTATTTTTAAGAGTGTCAACAAGGTAGATTATTGGTATATAGACCATTGGAAATATTTATGTAGGTAATCTGCGATAATGCACTATGAAGATAATGGGTGTCCATTCTAGTACTATGATTGGGACACAAGGAAGTTCATCAACTAGACCATAGGCAACAATAGGTGGCACGAGAGGATCAGAAAACCACCGCACGCAGAGGAATATAGGAGAAGGATCTAGTTCTGGGTCTAAACCTACTCCGGTGGTAAGCCCACCACCATAACTACTACCAAATCAGCCTCAACAGACACCACCTCAAGTCTATTTTGAGATGTCACTCCACTTGCTAGAGTATAGAGGTATAAAGGATGCGATAGATTACATGAATAAGTGTGAAATAATATGGTGTGTGAAGGGACTTATAGATTCAGATAGGAATTCAATTTTCCACTATGCTACAAGGGCACACACATAGTTGGTATAGGAAGTATGACCCACATCAGAATGTGGTGGACTATAATTCTTTGTGCACTACATTTTTGGCTAAGTTTCATAGCCCAGTGAGTTTGAACAATAGAGTATTAGCGTATACAAAGATATAAATCAGGTTTTATTCGAAAGCATAAGGGAGATGATGTGTGCTTTAAAAATATATTGTCTAATTTATCTTATGATATCCATCCAATGCAAGTATGCATAGTAGTTCATTGGAGGATTATTGAATTCATTTTATAAAGATTTATCTCATAAGACATATGCAGATCTACATGAGGCTTTGGAAGTATCTTTGCATGTTAAAGTAGTTAGGAGTGCTAATACTGGAGTGAGCCTATTCTTAGAGGCATAGATAGAATCTATGGCTAAACAATTGGAGAAGCTCTCTACCAATTCAACACATGAGACACACAATGGTATATGGTGCACAATTTTGAGGTTGAAGGACACACTAAGGATAACTTCCCACATAGGTCGGCACGCGCATTCTTCCAGATCTTGTGAGATTTGACACTTAGACCATGATGTCTAAAATTGTCCTCTCTTGAAACATGTGACTATGAAGAATGAATCTATGTACTATAATATTTTTAACACGCACACTCATGATATGAAGGATTGTTGGCTGATAGATCAAATTCATGAGGCATGCAAGATTGGATTACGATAGACCACAGAGGCAAGCAAATATCGGGTATAGAATGTGCAGCCATCTAAAGAGTGAAATAATGGAGGAGGTAGATTCTATGGAGGATATAGGAGTAGAGGTCACAAAGGTAGGAGTATATTTCCATGTGGGACCTATTATACTTGTGGGTGCCTAGATCATTACTAGCATGATTGTCCCCAAAATATAGTATGTTCCTATTGTGGAAAGTAGTATGAGCTCGAGGACTGTCATGATATTTATGAGTACATGTATAATGACAAGAAGGACAAGGGTGCAAGGATGTTCAAGGTACAAAACACAATGGGTGATCAATGGATACCAAATAAGATACCTGGTTTTGAATTACAACCCTTTTTGGTCACTACATACATTGAAGAACCACATGTGAACCTATAAAATCTATACCACTCATCATGATAAAAGAAGTCATGCATGTTAGGTATCCAGATACTACTCATTAGAAGGAAGTCTATCAAGAGACTATAGGGGTCATTTGAGAGCTTTAAGGTAAAATACAATCCTTGAAGGAGCAGTGTGTGAGAAAGAATGTGTGAAGAATGTTGAACCCTACGAAGGATGTGGATGATCTGAAGGAGGTTTGTAAGTTGTTGTGCCTAAAAATATCATCTTGTTATTAGGGAATGACTGTGTGAAAAGGTACCATGTGGTGGAGTTGAGCACAAGAAAAAATACTTCATGAAAACTTACCATCACATGACCATGAGTATGATAAGGAAATCACTATGGATGTAGTAATTAATGGGTGGTTGGTAAGTAATATTTTGATAGATACAAGAAATGAGGTAAATATGCTCATTCTAGATGCATGGAATTAGATGGGGAGATGTATGTTACAACCATATTCAAATGTGTTGTATATGGAGAATAAGACAAGAGCTATTCCTACTGGGGTTTTGAAAGATGCTTCAGTTGGTGTCCATTTTGATCCTCTATGCTTTTGCCCTAATTTTCCTTTCACTCTGCATTTCCTAAAACATTTTCTACAGTTTTAATGGGTGAAATGAAGTTGCTGCCTCTGTTCCCATGCCTTAGTCCATTTGAAAATCATTTGACATGCCCCATTTTGTAAGAATACTCAAAATTTTCCCTAATTTTTGCCCTAAATTCTTCAAATCCGTGGGCTATGCCGTGTTCTCCTTTTCCCGATCATGAAAAATCAAAATTGATCATTTTATACATATATGCCTTCAAAAATTCAATCCCAAGGTCAAGAAATGCTTAGAATCATGTTTTGTCTGGTTCCAATTTAAAAAAATTTCCATCCTTGGTGAAAAAATCAATTTCTAGGGCATCCCTGGCATTTTCGTATTTTGACGGTCAGACGGGGTCATTTGCCCATCAATTTCTTCCTCAACATGCATTGGCAACGTGGTAGGTTCTAATTGGCTAAGGGATGGTGGGTGGTCAGATTCCCTTAGAATTTTTAGACTTTATTTTACAAAATTTTAAAAAGTCAAAAATTGGCCCGAAACCCCGCAACCAATCAAGAGTGGACACGTGTCCTAAAGATCAAAAAGGGAGGAGCGGGCTGATGGGGACTTAGATTTTTTTAGCTCTATTTTTCTAAAGTTTCAAAATCAGTTTCAACCCCACTCCAATCAGAGGAGGACACGTGGCATCAATTTTGGGCAGAGGGGATGTGGATGGCGGAGGTTCTTGAAGTTTTTTTACCTTTGGAGGCAGAAAATATTAAGGTAAAATTTTGGAGCGTGGCCCCATGGCCAATCACAGGTGGACACGTGGCAGCACGGTGGTAGAGCGGGAAGTGTGGGCCGTGGAGAAAAGGGGAATTTTTTCCCTTTTTAGCAAAAGGAGCTAAAGCAAAAAATTAAGCCGCAGGCCCACGAATGAGCCATAGGGAGACACGTGGCAAAGGCAGAGTGGGTCGGCGGGGTGGCGGAGGAAAAAGGGAAATTTTTCCCTTTTGCAAAAATACTTGGAATGGAAAATTTAAGGCGTGGCCTGCGATGAATCATTGAGTGACACGTGGCAAGGGAGAAATCGGGTGTGCGGGCCCACGCGAGGCAAAAAGGTGAAAATTTTCCAATTTTCCAAAAAGGTCAAAATGCACAGAATTGAAGCATGATCCCAATGGGACCCACCATGTGCCACGTGTCATCACCAAAATTCAAAGGGGAGGGGTGGAGAAAAAATTCAATTTTTTCCATTTTTCCAAAAATGTTAAAAAGTCAAAAGGTGAACCCGAATTCAATTTCAATTGTATATTGACATGTGGAGGGCCCAGATTGAAGGAGAAAGAGCAGATCAAGGGTAACTATACATTTTCATTTTTGGCTGCCATTTTTGCTCTAGGAAGCTTGGAGATGCGAATTTTACATCATTTTTAATCAAATTTTTGATGAATTCATGTCCTTTGTGCCTGCAAAGATCAATGCAAGTGGTTTTAGGGATTAATTTGCAGATTTGAGGTGTTTTTGAAACAAAGTTTTTCCCTAATCCGTCCAAACACGTGAAATGTCAAAATTAAAAGTTGCAGAGGTAGTTTTAAAAGGTGAAAAGGTGAAATGATGAGAGGAAAGGCATCTGCATGCCTTGATGATGAAAAACATGCCTCCAGGAAGGATAATGATCCAAATATTTGTAATGATTCACTTTTTTAAAACACCTGACAACTCTCATTGTAAATTTGTTAAATGTCATTTTCAGTGAATCATGATAAATTGTTGTAACAAATTTGATCCCTTGGCATATGCTTTGCTTGGGAAAGAAGGCTCCAATGTTGCAAGAGATATATAATGAATTTTTGAGAAATGTAAATGTGTTGGAGAAACTTAAAATTTCATGGGAAAATATGGGAAGAAGCCCATTCTTTGAGAAACTGCTGAGAACCATTTCTAATTCCTTTTGCATCAGATTTGTATCATGCTGAGTTGGTTTCAGTTATAAAGCCATCAACAAGATTTGAGATTGTTCTTATAACATTCCCTACTAATAAATTTGATCATTTCTAGATTATTTTGTGTTGTCTCTTGGCAAAATTTGCATGCACTTATGTTCCAGAATGTTTTTAATTTGTGTTTCTTGCTCCTGTTGTAGTCTTGTGTTTGAAAAATCTTTTGATCATACATGGTCTCATTTCTTGTTGATAGTTTAGTGGCATCTGCAGTCTCACATTCATAAGAGCTTTCATCTGATAAAGAGATAAACAAATTTAAAATCACTTTACCTTCCTTGAATTCTGAGATTGTTGTAAACCTTTGGGTGCACCTTAGGTCATGATAAAATAGAGATTTATGGATGCTTTTTGGTTCATATGCTTCAAGATTTTGTGGTAGGTTATCAAATATTGTGTGGAAGAGTGTAGATCTGGGCCTCCATTTGGTGCACATATCCTGGTTGAAGGAGTATCTCAACCCTTTTGAAGCATTCTGCTGTGTGGGTCTTACAAATTTCTTGCAAAGGTCCTCAAAGAATTTGGCAAATTCTAGTTAGTCTTGTCTAAAATCTCCCACCAAAAATTCATTCAGAATAACTAATCCCACCCCATACTACCCCTGCATTGCATTGTGTATCAACAAAAGAATACAATCCATTTACAAAAATGCACAAAGCAAATCAGGATCATACCATGTCTCTAGCAGCCTCAGCCTTGTCTTGAAAGCATTTCCATCATTTAGTAGTGACAACTTTGTTGAGTTTGAATAATGGAAAATTGATCATGTTTTCCCAAGGCCATCTCCATACAATATGCACAGTATAAGGATATCTCCACCTCCTTCACAAAATAGAGGTTGCAACATAGGTTCTCTTACCTTGGTTGAAAGGCACAACCTAAAATAGTGA
The DNA here is from genome assembly GCA_018340775.1 of Taxus wallichiana var. yunnanensis. NCBI lineage: Eukaryota > Viridiplantae > Streptophyta > Pinopsida > Cupressales > Taxaceae > Taxus > Taxus wallichiana. Next base: position 220,874,113 of record CM031236.1, on the reverse strand, counting down.
GGATTAGATCAAAATCCTTCCAAGGTGCTACCCACTTCTTCAAAGTCCGAGTGCTAAAAGTCGAGATAAATTGCTTCCCATAAAAAAATGACATATAAATCATTTATCTACCTCGAGTGTCTTGTAAAGTCCATGATGCTGCTCAAGTGTGAAGGAGATAAAATCAGGTACCGGCAACTTCCATTATAATTCAGGGAGCCAAGTTTACTAGAGATTTTGAGGTACTAGAGCTTGTTGAAGTGGAAAAATTTCCATACTTACTTAGATGACCATGGTGTTATGCGAACAATGCGGACATGTAATTTAATAAAGGCTACATAAGTTTTGAGAAGGATAATGAGCACATAATTATACCTCTGAATGAAGCAAAAGATACACCATATGTTGATCCTCTAAGTGAAGAAGATCTGAATAGAATTTATGCACACATAGTATGTGATCCCGAGACTATAGAACCCTCCAAGGAAGGTGTGCTTTAGTGGGAAGACACATAGTCACAACGACACCAAAAGTGTTTCTTGTGATAATTAGGCCCATGACATGTATGAAATGGTTACACGTGAGATAAAGGGGTGAGTAACTAGAATGATCAAACCATACATGGTTAGGCACATGGGAAAAGTTTAGTTACCAAGATATACTGGTGAAGAAAATCCCGAGTCTTTTGTGCGTGCATGGAAGAACATTGTAAGAATGAAGGTGGTCAGAGGAACATGTTGGTTTATAATTTACATGGGAAAACAATGCGTTGGTGGGTGACACACATACAAATTGCTGGGTTAACTCTTATTTCACTAAATTGGGACATATTCCAGTGAATTGAGACTATAGTATTTCAAGTATTGGAAGAAATCCAACTCCGTTTTTACATATATTAGATTCCATTTTTGGCTATACTAGATTCCATTAGTTATAATATTAGATTCCATTAGTAGCAATATCAGGTTCCAATATTTTCATTATCAGACTTATTCGAGTTCCAATTTCTCTATTATTGGATTCCAATTTCACAAATATTGGATTCCAATTTCACTATTATTGGACTCCAATTTTGCTATTACTGGATTCCAATAACGTTATTATTAGATTCCACTTTCACCACATAAACTTGATGGCCACCCACCGACATAACCCTAGTAGTTGCTATCTTATATAACCCAAGTGATTATTAACTTACATAACCCAAGCAATTGCAAACTTACATAAGCCAAGCGGCCACTAACTTACAAATGCCAAACTAACGCTAGCTTCAAGATAGTGTGTAAGTGATAGTTGTCATTTTTTCCACATATCAATCTTAATATAATCATACATATGTGGATATTCATTACATACCTTATTCAAATCAATAAACATTGACATTGAAAATCCCTTCCCTAAACTTCCTTAAACGATGTTAAATTTGACGGTTGTTTAGACATTTTTCGTGATTTTAGATGTAACATACTTGCAAATAATTTATAAAACTAGCACGTGTGACTTGCATGTTTAAAAGGTGACCATAAATATTTATATACATTTATATAAATAATTTATTTGTATATATTAAGCATAATTAAATTTTTGGAATTGTCATTTATAAATTTTGTAAGTAGTGTATAAGTGTGAGTGATCACACTTACAAGTGTGATTGGTCGCACATCTAAGTGTGAGCCTCGAGTCACACTTTAAGTGTGAGTATCGAATGACACTTCTAAGTGTGAGTATCAACTCACACTTCTAAGTGCTAGTCAAGGCTCACACTTCTAAGTGTTGGTATCGACTCACACTTTGAGGTGTGAGTCTTGATTTGCACCGTAAAGTGTGAGTCTTGATTCACACAACTAAAATTCTAATTGATATGCCTAAATATCAAAGAAATGAAAATTTTATCGATAAGACCTTCACAATTGTAGCGGATATCTTATTGCAAATAATCCCAATGGCTTCAGGGGAAAAAGAGGCATTCACCTATTACAGAGATGGTGTGATTTGATACTTTTTTTTTATTTCTGTCTTTATCGTTTCAGGGAATGGCGGAATATTGAGTCAATGAAAACTTACGCATAGTGAAAGTGAGTGAGTGCGATAACTCACATGTCAAACAATTTTTGGGTAATGTTAATTTGTCAACACTTCCCTTTAAAAATACAAAATAGTGTTTATTTATACTAATTATTATGTATAAATTTCATTATTTTTAATATATATTGATGTAATTTTTTAATAATTTTTATAATTTATATATAAATCTATATTAATAATTGACGGTTAAATATTAAATATGCAATTCACATGTGACATTTATTACAAATATTTGCAAGTATTTGTAGTATTAATGATAACCATTTTGTAAGGCAAAATGCTAATTAATGTTGCATTTGCCTCAACATTAATTAGCCATTAATTTGAGCTATGTAAAATTCACCATTTAAAAGTACATGCGCCATTCAAAATATGTGCACCTTTTGGAGCATGTAATTGTTGTCAGCCATTAATCATCCATTTAATGAAAAGCAATGTAAAATCATATGTGTGCCCTCTTAAATTTGTGCACCAACAAAATTGGTAGTTGGATTAGTTTACATATTACTATAAGTAGATTACGTTATTGATTTTATATTTTTAAAATTTGAGTTTCTATTCTCTTCGTCATTGCATACATTTATTCATTAATAGAAAAATCTCACGAGCGCAAGCATTGAAAATTCTATGCCCGAGTTCGAAACGTTTTGACTTCCTCTATGTGCAAAAAAATGGTATGCATTCTCACCTTTGGTCCCTCCAAATTTACAAAAATTATAAATGTAAAATTGTCCATAGTTGATTAGGGATTATATCCATGTAAAATTTTCCATAGTTGATTAAGGCTTATATCCATGTAGGGATTTTGTAGATAATTAAATGGAAGCAAGTTTGTTATTCAATATTTTGTAGAAGGTAGTTTTGTTTATCAAATAAATAATTTCGTAATATAGTAAACATTTGTTAGAGAAGTGAAAGAGGACAGAATGGAGCACATATTGATGAGAGAAATGCAATAACTTAATACGTAATAACATGAGAGGAATATTTACATAATTTTTGAAAACCAAAAACACCTGGCAAGAACTTATTTTGTGGAGTCTTGAAAATGAAGCCCGGTGGTATGGATGGTGGCTCAATTTACACAAAGAAAAAGTGAATATTGGAATCGATTTATGGACATGGTGGTGTGCAGTATAGAAGAGGAGATGTATTTTAAAAAAATGATATTATTTTTTTGGCCTTATTGTTGTCCACAAATAGTCCTCCATTGCATATACTCAGAAAAATTCAATGGCTATGACATCATTGACATTGTCAATGATGATATTTTATAATATATTCACATTAATAATGAGTTTCCATTGAATGTGTTGGTGTTAGATTATAGTGACCTACTTGCAAAAAAATATGGTAATGCAAAAGTAGGAGAACCAAACAGATTTTGGAGAAGAAAATAACGAATACAAATTTGTGAAAGGAGAATTCAAGGAACAAGGAAACTCTAAGATGCTTCTACTATGGAAGTAACAACTATCCTAATTTTTTTCACAAAATGTAAATTTTCTCTATTTGCATCGTGGTTATGTGGCTTTTTGTCTTTTCCGCCTATAGGATTTCTCTCTTCTATGCTTCAATGTCATATTCTTCCTTAAGGACCTTTTTGTAAAAGGATGCGGGTCCTTTCAAAACCCCCATATTAACCCTTATACAAAAAAATGGACATAGTTTTTGTACATCGAATATGTTGTTGTGGCATAACTTAGTAGACTCTATGATGATAATATCTTACTTTATTTTTTAAATTTATATCGATCGATAATATCCAATTACTACGATGTTGTATAAGCTACCAAACGCTAAGTTAAAAATTATATTCTTTGAATTGTTAAATGATAGTGATCCATAAGCTCAAAATTTTATATTGTGGAAGTATTAGGTTACCTTAGCAGGCACTAATCTCAAAACATCTTACTTAAAATTTCTCCTCAATCCACCAATCAAAATAAAAACATTCTATAACTTTTCAACTTTCTAATGTTTGTAATTTATTTCAATAATTTTTTAAACTACAAAACTTATTTCTATTTTTCTTTAATTTCTACATAGTATTTATGTGAAAAATATGAGGCCTTGTTGCAACATTGATTTATTATATTTAATAAAAATCATAATTCTATGAAAACAATCACACAACTAGCACATCTCCCATCCGTGAGGCATGAACTTACTACTTTGTCTTGTTTAATTTAAAATGTCATTAAAAAATTACTATTAACAAGGTTTATTAAATATATGTGAACATAATGATTGGCTACTTTATATAGGGATTAAGGCACCCAGAAACCTTACAATAGAATGCATCGTGAGCATCACCAAGAGTGAACAAAAAAGAAACAGGACAAAAGGGCTAAAACAACTTATCCCAAACTACAATCCAATAGATCAATACAAGGATAAATCAAAAACATGGAGGGGAAAACATCCCAAATGATACAATCCAAAAATAGTCAAACAAAATATCCAAGAGCCAATGGACTAGTTAGTCTTCAAACATTTCATATTATCATCTTGCTCACTCATGATAGGGATGTCATCTTCAACTTTCTCTTCCTCATTAGAACTATTGAGGTGGAGATTATACCTGCAAACTTTGTGTCCCTACTCTAGCTTGACCACATGCCCCTGCAACTCCAAAACCAAACTTTTTATCTCTACCATATCGTCCTTGATAGAGTTTTGGGTGATGAAAATTTTCTTAGAGGCGTCGATGTAATGCATGACACTGTTTCCCATATCTATTCCAACTTCACCTAAGGCCTCCATATCCATTTCCACCTAGCTCACCCCGAGATAAATCATATCAAAGCCACATTTCATCCAATCTCAACTCTCTCTTTCCCTTTAGATGACTCCCCTTTCATATCAATCAGAGAACCTGCAGCCCCAATACCAAGATTGTCATTCCTCGAGGTGCCATACTCTTCTTTCTCCTCAGTTTTTCATATGGTCCGTAAGAGTACAATTTTCATTTGAATCCTTGGATTTAGGATCTAATTCCTTTACCATCGCTAGTTTACCATTATTAAAAAGAAAAAGAATTAGTCCATGGTGTATTGGGGTATCAATCTTTCCTTGTTGAAAATCATGCACCAACGCAAAGAGTGACATAAACAAGAAAAAGGGAAGGCTCATAGAAATATTATGCCTAAACATATTAAGCATAGTAAGATGGTGAGTAAATATCTTTCTATAATTCACTTCAAGAGTAATGTACCTCATAAGGTGGAGGTAGACCATATTCCAAATATCGGGATGTATAATCTAGCTATATCATCTACTAGTAGGTAAACCATTTCTTTACTGTGGAAGAAAGTCTCAATTTTGTGCTTGCATTTGGTGTGGTATTTGAATATATTTAAGCCCTCCATCTCCATTCTAGTCACCTACACTATTAAATCCTCCAAAACTTGAATTTCCATGCCACGAGATCACCATGTTGCCATTGTTCCATGCCCAACCAAACTCTAACGCAAGATAAGGATCAGACCTCGTGATTTTTGAGATGAAATTCCTAAACCCCCCAATTTTTAGAATGTGCCACAAGGAGGGGTTATCCTTCAGGGAACCATAGCTCATGGGCTCGGTTCTTGAATGACCACCTCCCATGGTTTTAGTCAACTGAGATTGAAAATGGAAGAAATAATGGCCAAAATGAATCGTAAGAGAAAAATTAATACAAATCCCGCCATATATCCTGCATGTGTGAAGGGTACTGCTAACCATAAATACAAGGATGACATCCCAATGAGGAAAAACAACCACCGATACATTATTACTTAATATTCTTAATGATATTAATAACATTGTTAATATCATCTCCCCTCTCACACACATTAAAATTACTACATTTAGCCCCTAATTTGGCAAGATAATCCACACATCTATTACCCTTTCTAGGGGTACGAATAATTACATTTATAAAACTATTTCAAATAATTTTCTTTAGTATCTTTAAGGATATTGATTATGGTCCACTTATTAATTATATCCTTTTTGACATTATCAAGTGTTAAAATCTTGTTTTGTAAAGCTAACTAGAAAAACATGTTGACATTGGTGAGTAAATCCTTAATCAATTTTTTTCCTCTAGAAATACTTTTCAAGACAACATATGTTTAGACAATGAATATGTTTGGTTTAAGAACTGATATGCTAGGTGTTATACTTGACCATTATAGTCATTGATCTCCATAAATGTATGTAGGAAAATAATTTATGTGAAAACAATTGATCTAGGATGTTTAAAAGACATCAAATTATTTTAGAAACATGTTCAATATTTTTCATTCAAAAAAGACATATTATAAGTACAACGTAAAAGGTATTTTGTAGTAAAAATATTTCAAATAAATATAATTTTCCTCCTCCAATCTTTACAATTCAATTCCAGCTTTAGGAAGGCAGTTCATGTTCTTGACCTTGGGAGTAAATCCTTGGTCCAATTTTTCCTCCGAAATCTTTTTTGCAAGAAGACAACATATGTTTTGGAAATGAATATATTTGGTCCAATAATAGATATGTTAGGTGTTATACTTAAGCATTGTATTACTACTATTTTAGAAACATGTTCAATATTTTTTAATTCAAAGAATATTACATATTATAAGTACAACATAAAATGCATTTTGTAATAATTAACAAATCTTTCAATCCTTCAAATAAGAAGAACTTTTAACATCCACAACACTAGTCGAACTTCTATTAAATTAGTAACAAAGTTAAAAAAATAGGTTATAAATTTAACTTCAATCCCATCTATTATAATTTTTTTGTTATATCAATTCAATCCTCCACCAGGTGGAAGTTCATTATGAGATTAACTCTAGAGATACTAGCGGAAACTAAACTCAATATGTCTTTCTTTATCTTGTTAAGTGATAGTGAATCTTTAGATCGAAATATCATATTCTTCAAATACATTTGGATGCTAAGCTCAAAATAGGTTGATTTAATTTGTTAAATCCAAGTGACCACTAAAATAAAAATAATATCTCAATTTATTTTGTCGAAACCTTGAGACTGCGAATATCCAAATATTATGTTGTGTCATAAGTTAGCAGACACTACATTAAAATTATCATTTAGTAACTTGTTAAATGAAAGTGACCACTATGCTCAAAGTAATATAAACAACCAACTTCGATCACTCTACAATAAAACAATATTGATTCATGTTAATATATACCCACACAAGTATGAAGTCACGTAAGGGTTCAATATAAGAAGAAATTATAACATCCACGAGGATAATTAAAATATTAAAAAGCATATTATTATTGTTATGTACTGTAATTATACCTATAAGAGAAAACAAACCCAAAGAAGCATATTGTTCTTTCCATGCACATGTAATTGTATCTACATTTAAATTTATCTTGGTATGAACTAAACACTCTACTCTCTATTGAAAAATCAGACCCTAGGATGAATAGGATGCATGAGGATGCCTTTTTTTTGAGACAACATTGTCCTTGTCTCATTCCAAATCAAACAGCTTTATTATGAAATCACCTCACCAAATCTCACAAAGAAATTCCCATCACTAGTGCTGCTTGTGCTCCCTGTAACATCTTTGTGCTTACCCACTTCATTTCCATGTGTAGAATGAATAACCTTGGAGAACCTAAATGTAACAAATAGATGTGTCAATAATGAAATTCTAATAAGATATTGCTTTATGATTTGTTTTCTGATAATCTATATGATATGAAATCATGTCTAGCAATGTTAGTTATTTCACCTTGCTTCATTTTGTTTGCAGATTCTTCCTTTATAATATATATTAACTAAATACATCTAATATTGCTAGCATTCTAATCTTCAACCTCCACTAAATGCAGTAGTTGCATGAACATTAACTAATTAATGTTGTAGTTGGCTAAACATTACATTAAAATTTATTAAGTTATGTTGAGGCATAACCTATTTTGGCGGTGGCAAGACGATACAATATTTATGGGTTTTTTGGGCATTTATGGCATTCATAGATTACGTTCATGTGATGGGGGGACCATTTAATGACTATTACTAATTATGTCATATTTCAATTAGAAATATTTGAGACACATGTTGAATATTGGAATGAAGGTGCTCGACATCTCTATTTAAGCATCATCTATATTGGGCCTTTGGAAATCACTGTGAGAATATCCCTATTCACTATGGGTGGCACTGTCAAACACATTGATCCTTCTTCCTATGAAGAGGTCAAGGCCGACCCGATAGTTTGGAATATTTTGCATGAGGGTGGTGTTACGTCATTTATGGAAAGACTATCTAGTCACTTATGTCTAAGTGATAAGCAATGTGTTGGTAAACCGGAAGAAAGGAAGAGTCAAAGTGGGAAAAACAATTTTTTTATTTTGATAGATTCCATTATGGCTATGACAAGGCTCCCCATGGAGGGAGACATTTATTTTAAATACTCACTTCAGAGGAGATGGATGATTTCCTGTATCCTTGTGAAAATCAGACAATGTATCACTTGGGCTATGAATGGGACTCACTTCCATAACCTTGGGATAGGGTTGTTGAGAAATTGAGGAGGTACTTCACACTATAGTGATGCTACAAAGTGATCTATGGACCTCAAATTTTTCTTCTTGCGCATCTTTGACATGATCGGAAGGTAAAATTTGTGGATTTTCTATTTCAATCGCTTGAGAGGTCCCTTAAATTGGCTAGAGAAGATGAAGGTCCATTCCTACACCAAGGCCTTTTGTATTTTCTCTTTAAAATTGAATCTTCCTAAAAATAAATCTCACGCTTCCCCTCTAATCCTAGAAATATACGTTGTTTCCCCCTCCTCTTCTGCAACCATCTCCCTCTTTCTATCACCATCACCACCACCCTCGTCTCCCTTCTAACTTCGATTCAGACATCAAGATCATTAGCCCTAAATCTTTCACTCTTGTTGCTCCCTCGTCTTCTCTGGGCAGACCTTAACCCTCTAAACCCTTAGAGCACTCTCTTAAGGTCTCTGAACTACTTTTATACCCGACATCTACTTCCTCTCCACCTCTTGCCGATGCTTCTCTGGCTTCTCCTCTCATCTCCCCAAACATTGTCATGGCTACACCCGACTCAACCTACCTGATCACGAAAGCATGTGCGGCTTCCCCTCCTTTTTACATGGAAGTTAGCATGGAATCTGAAATTTCTGATGTGTTGTGGGATCTCTCCTCTATTTACCCTCTTTTCCTCTGTCAAAGAAAATGGGATTCCCACTGTAGCTTCAGAACACCATGAGCATTTAGAGAATATCTCTCTATCTCACACGAGGCCATTGAAGATTATGTTACACTTAGTATTTGATATCAAGGAATGGAAAATTCACATGGACATGACCTAGATGAAAAGAAATGAAGACTTCCTGGAACACATTAAGTTAGTGGATGTGTTGGTTCAAGGAAGCCCTACTGCTAATGCTAAGGATGAAGCAAATACTCTCATGAATATCCATAAAATGTAATTTGGCTTTGTCCAGTTTTGGAATTTTTGGTTGTTGGTTTTTTGTTACATATGGGTTTGTTCTCTTCTTGTTTCACTGTAATACTTGACCATGAGGGAGTTTTTGTGTAAGTATGAGGTCATTTCCGAAAACCACCCTTTACTCTAATTCCAAATATTTTTATGTTTTGGCATATCGTAGTAGTGGCTAAGCTCCTAATATATTAATGAGTTTTATGACATCCTTAAGATCGCTATGCTCCAAATTTTATGTATTGGTATAACTCTAGCGGCTTCTCAAATCATAGTATCCTACTTTACTTTTAAAACCTTGCAACCACCAAGCTCCAAAATTTTATGGTGTGGCATAATGTACTCGTTGTCTAATATCAAAATATAATTCTCTTACTAGTTAGGTTCTAGTGAAAACTAAAACCCATAATATTATATTGTAGGTTTAGCACAATTTTTTTTATGAATATCTATCTCTAATTTGCTAGATGTTGTAAAATATCTTAATTATGAATTATTAAACCATAGTGATGAAATCACCAAATAACATGTTGTGGTAAAACCTAGCAGCCATGAAGATCAAAATAATATATTATTTAAGTACCTAATGACCATTAAGCTCAAACTATGTTGATTAAAATTTGGTAAATCCATGTCATCATTAAGATCCAAATATTATGTTTTTGTGTAACTCACCGACAACCAAGATAATAATATATCATTTCTTTTGTTTAAACCTAGTGAGAGTTAAGAACCAAATATTATGTTGTGTCATAATCTAGTAGACGCTAAGCTCAAAATATGATTCAATAACATGTTAAATGATATTAAACACTATGATCAAAATAATATATTATGGAAGTACCTAATCTCCACATAGTTCAAAATATGTTAATTTAATTTTCTTAATAATATCTATCGTAACCTTTATATATTATGTTGTTCAAAATATCTTCTTGTAATTTTTCAACCATTGTAAAATATTGTAACTATGAATTATTGAACCCTAGCAATTCAATCTCCAAATAATATGTTGTGGCAAAGGCTACTGGCTGCTAAGCTCAAAGTATCTGAAACCACTAGTAGTATCCAAATAATATGTGGTAGCATAACCTAGCGAGCGCTAGATTGAAATATATTAATTCCAAATCTTAAATGCATACAAAAATTCAACTAATTTATACTGGTCTTGATTGCTATAAAGATATCCAAAGTCAATGTATTTCTTTTGTTTGTTAAATACTATTGATTTTTAGCTCAAAATATTTATATTCTTAAGTTCTTACTTTATTTTGTTGAAACCTAGAGACTATTAAGATCCTAATATTATGTTGTGGCATAACCTAGTGGCTGTTATGTTGAAAATATATTAATTTAATTTATCAAATCCTAACCATCGATAGGCTACAAATATTGTGTGGTGGCATAAAATAGCGGGCGCTATGCTTGAAATATCTTAATTTGAAATCTTAAAATCATATAATAAAGTCAACTAATTTATACAGATCTTAATTGTTATACATTTCTCAAAGTTAACATGGTTGATTAACTTAGAGGTCGATAAGCTCAAAACAAATTACTTTATTTTTCAAAACATAGCGAATGACTTATACGATTTTAATAAACATTGTTAGATTATCCTAAGGGGTAAAATTTTTGGTGGCAACAAGAGGATATGACATCTGCAACTTTAATGGTCATTTATGACATTGATAGATTACATTCATGTGATAGACAAAATCGATTAAGGGTTATACATACACGACATGTAAGATGGCATTGGGAATTTAAGAGTTTTAATGGGAAGCATGATATTTATGATAAGGATATCTGATCGATGATTTTGGTATTGTCACACTTACCTCCTTTCGTGTGTTTGCGTTGCTTACGGATTTATATCTCGGGATGGCTAGTTCACTACCCATTTCCTCTTTTCATCTTTGGTTGTTGTGCTTCATGTCTCTTTGCAATGGTGGCGGGGGTGTTGGTGGTTTATTGGGTAGTATGGAGTGTCATCCTAATAGGAAGAGGTAGAGAGCTATGACAGAAAGGGCATCGGGGAAAAGTTTACTTCTTGGATGGATGGAAAATTCGGAATGCAACTATGTGGAATTAGATTGAGAAGATCTGATCGGTCTGTGGAGCGATTCAAAGAAGAAGATGAAAGTGATATTTGTGAGAGCATGCGCAAGCTAATGCTTTACAAAATGAGTCCAAAGGGCGGAGGAATGTTTTTGACATGACACAAGGGTTGAGTGAGGAAAATATACTATTTAAATATTTGGGTCAATTTATCTTTCACAAGGAGGATGATAAGTTGGAAGAGCATCTATTCAGCCTTTAGTATCATTTCCATGCCTTGACATGGAGGATACAATTGATTGCACATAGTGAGGCGATTGCGAGAAAATCAGGGTATAGAACTCCTTGCTTGTGCTAAAGTGAAAATGTCAGAATGTTGTGTCGATTCATCCTCCTCCTCGATCGAGTAAAGGGGAATGGATGTCAAGATCATAGACAAGGAGGAGCTAAGAGGCCAAATGGCCTAATCTTTCCTGGATGCATTTTTCTTTAGTTTTTGATTAAGGGCTAGAATGGTTGTCTATATAGTGAAGTTTATCGATATAGTAAGTATTTGTGGGTGAAGTGAAGCTGATTACAACTCTTCCCCATATTTTGGCATATATTTAATAAGATAAGTTTCTTGTAATCATCATGGGAGTCCACTACTTTGGAATACTTATCATGGACTAGTTCCTCATGTAATTTTTTGAAGACTTATCATCAAAATATCCTAGTTTAATATCTTAAAATCATAGAATGAATTAAAATAATATATATATCTTCTTTGCGATACATATAATGTTTTCGATACATAAGATAATGAATTTAATACCCAAATACTATATTGTGTGCATAACCTAACGGCCACTAAGATCTTAATACCTCAATTTATTTTTTAAATCCTACCTACTGGTAGGGTCCAATGATTATGTGGTAGCATAACTTGTTAACAAGCTCAAAACATCTTAATTTAAAATAACATATCATCTTTGCGATACATAACCTAGAGAATTGAATACCTAAATAATATGTTGTGGCATAACCTAGTGGCTGCTAAGTTCTTAATACCAATATTCAATAAGATCATATTATTATGTTTTGGCATAACCTACCCACCGCTATTCTTATAATATCTTACTTTATTTTACTAAAACCTAGATATTTCTAAGATCCAAATATTATGTTGTGTCATAAGCTAGCGGATGCTAAGATAAAAATATAATTGGGTAACTGGATAGATTATAGCACCCACTAAGCTCAAAATATTATAGTAAAATTACCTAGCACCGTTATCTAAAAATATATTTTAATTTATTTTGTTTAATCCAACAAACCGTAAGGTCTTAATTCTATACAACATGATATCCTCAATGAATCCTAATGAACTCTAAGCTATTCTTATTTATAAACAAAGTGATCACTTAACCCAAAAAATGTGTTTCCTAAAAATAACAAAGCTTATTTAACACGAGAGAAAAAACAAAGAAATCACTTGACCCAAAAAAGTGTGTTTCCTATAACAAAATCCACCTATCCTTGAATCCGTAAAGGGAAATGGAGAATTTATCCAAATAAGAATTATAGCCTAGTCGTTGGTAGAGTAACCAACATTTTCATTTAGATCGTATTCAAAATGGAGTTTATATAAACGTAAAAAAATAAATATGGAATTTATATAATAGTATACGTATTGACTTGGACTCATTGTACCCTAGTGGCCACTAAGATATACTTAAAGGAAAATATATCATGTTCATAATGAAGTTGTGTAAGTTTAGAATCATTTTTTCATGTGTTACACAACTATACATCTAGAATTCTATATTTCTTTTAAGATTTTGGCAGAATATTTTTACATTTAGGAAAAGGAAAGAAACTTGGACTAGTGACCTAAAAGTTACACTACAAGTTTTGAAATACGACAGAAACTACTTGTTGTACCTAAATGCATTGCTAAGCTATTCCTAGAGTGTATTCATACATGAGAAATCATATTGAAAAGCTATAAAAGATAACAAATAAATATGGTATTTATATAATAGATACATAAATATATGTGCAAAATCATATCTTTAATATGTTATACAGGTAAATGTATAGTTTTATCTACTTCTTACAAGATTATGATAGAATTATTTTACATTTATGAAAAAATATGGAAAATTGGAATTACGTTTGATAATCTATAAAAGAATTTTTAACATACAACACCATCTACTCGTTGCATTTAGCGGCCACTAATCTATTCTTAAAGGAAAATATATCATGCTCAAAATGAAGTTGTTTTATAAATCTAAATTGTTAATCTTTGCAAATATAACAATTGACAAAGAACAAAAGCGATCGCTAGGACCAAAAAATATTTTGTTTCCTATATAATAACAACTGATTTGTGAGGTGACAAGAAAAATGAATGCTTTTTCCAAATTATAATTATATCCTAGTAGATGCTTTATGGTATACAACTTTTCCTATGGTAGAGTTTATTCATAGAAAATAAATGATATTAAAAAGATACAAACGATAATAAATAAGTTCGTAATTTATATAATGGATATATAAATATACATGTAAAATCCTATATATAATTTGAAATATAATTGGGGATTCGTTAATAGGTTGTCTAAAAACCAATTATATCGTGGCGGCCTCAAAGCTATGTTAATTTTTGGCATAGATTAACGGGCTCAAAACGAAGGATATATTAATTATAAAATAAATATTGATTAAAATTAGATTTAATAATATTATTGAATATATAATGTGTTTAACTTCTAATGTACATACTATAAAAATGATGAAGATATTACATTTGGTTAATTCTACATGGAAATACATATATAGTTGGAAATAATTATCATATAATTGAATTCTTAATATAGTTTTATAGTTTGAATTAATATTTTTAACCTCATATAATAAAAAAGCTATACATAAAAATTACCCCCTATACAATTTTGCACATGGTATGTGTCATCTTAACAAGGTTAACCCCCCCAAGTGATTAATCTAGGGGATATATTTGATGGTCTACCATACCTTTCATTAAAAAAATTGTTACGATTTACTCTCTAATATTGACCTTCACGTGATAGTTGATTTTGAATTTCGAGAGTCATTTTTTTAGTTTATATAATATATGTCGTGTATTGGATTAATAATGATCTCATATAGGTGTAAATTGACAAAATTTAAATATAAGGTTGTACATAATATGACATTTGAAAATAATTTTTGTTATGAAATTTATAAAGATGTGGTTTTTAGATTGACTATGGCCTTAAGACTAAAATTAGTTTTTCATATGACCCGTCATATAAATGAAATATTTCAAAACATCATGTTTGAAAAAAAAATGTAGTCTATGTTGAATAATATCACAGTTGTACACCTGATAGGGAACTTGGTTTTGGTTTTGGCTATTTTATGGTCTCCTCCTAAGGCTAGGGTAGTTAAGTTCAATTTTGATGGTGCCTCTTAAGGAATCCATGAGCTAGTTGGTTTTGGTGGTGACTTTCAAAATCATGTGGGTCATCCTCGTCTAATTTAGTCTCTAAACATAGGCTCTAACAACAATAATGTTACATAAGATAAATTATTTTTTAAGGCGCCTAATTTACACTTTTGAAATGATGAGGGTGAATTGTAATTGAAGATGATTCCTACATAATCATCAATGCTTGGACAATAGGAGAAACGTGAATGGAATATTAAAATAATTTTGGATGAAATAAGTATGCTCAAAGTTTGAGATGATTGAGTTTATAGATCAGAAGATATGGTAATAGAGTTATTGAATATGTTGTTAATAGTGGAATTAGGTTTAAAAATCACAATTTATAGGAAAACATTTTCTAGGAGTCACCCCTTCAAAAGGAGTTACATACTCTACTTGCGTGGGATGCTTCCCACCACAATTAAGTAAGATCCTTTCATGGGTATGTCTCTTGGACCCGATTCCTCAACCTTTCCCTAGTCAAAAGACTTAGTTTCAAGCTCCCTTAACCCTCTTTTTGGAGCTCGTTATGAGTAACTGAGATATATAGTGCCAATTATAAAAAGGTAAAGGTATTAATCATTAGCATTCTAAAGAGGACATCATTTTGAATTGGACAATGCAACTTATGTATTCTTCTACACTCTCTCTTCCCTATTGAGCTCGTAATTAAATTATTAGTGATGTTTACTCAATCTTTTAAATATAGTACAAGATTTTTGGGTTTTATGTGTTGAAAGTTTTTGGTCTAGGTTTGATTTGCATTTTGTCCAATTATACCCTTATGTGTCAGTGCACACATGAACCTCAAATTTTCTTGCATATGTATTATTGAGACTATAAAAAAATTTAATTCACACGTGTATTTTCTTGCATATGTATTCTTGCATATGTATTTTCTTGCAAATTTTGGTGTAATCACACGTGTATGTTTATGGACACAGATCATGATGTGCAACATTATGCTGAAGTGATTACAAAAGTCATGGAATTACTTCCCAAGAAAAATGTGAAACACTTGGTGAAGATGGATTTACAAAAATTAAAAGAATTTTCCCAACAAGAACCACTATCATGAAAGAAAACAACAAAAAGTGTAGAGATAATATATGGTGAATTTGTTAATTTGACTACAGTTGCTAGAGCACATTTGTTGGTTACATTCTTGAATCATGTTGATATGAAGGAAACATTAGAATTGTTGGGTGTTGATTTTGGACGGAAAAATTCAAAACGTGTAGAAGAAGAATTTGTTGGGAATGTTTCTAAAGGAATAAGTTCTTTGGGTACAAAAACTAGGTCTGCTGATAAGAGTATTTCTCGTAGAGCAATATTAACTTCAGTTGTAAGTGAAGATACGACAAAGAATCATCATGTTACCGCCATTGCCAAGGCATTGGGTTTATCTAGAAAGACGGTCAGCAAGGTATGCAAAGAGGAGGAAGACATTGGATGACTCTACTATGGAAGGAAATTGGGCACTAATGTGTAGAAATCCACGTTTTGATAAAATAGAGGATAATATTGTGAAGATAGTTTCTGATTTTTGACTGAGAGGACTCATCCTTCTCCGAATGTGAGGGATGTTTTAAAACACATGATAACTCACAATAACTATGATGAACATATAAAACATTGGCTTGAAATAACTCAACATGAGATGTACATAAAGTTTACAGAAGAAAATCCAGATGTTAAGATTGGACAACGAATGTTTGAAAATTTGAAGCCTTGGTATGTGCGAGCTGATAAAGTCCTTGACACATGTTGTTGCCACTATCACGTTGAGTTTGATTATCACTATCAGGTACAAAAATTTATATTATGTATATATATTTTGAGGTGTGCTTTCATTTATATCTATATATTTGAAATTTGATTAAATATCATTTTTTGAGATGTGATTTAAAATTAATGTATTTCAAAATCTATGTTATTTCAGGTGTATAGAAAGTTACGGGAAGAAAATTCCCCACCTACACATGTCAGTGAATTCATAACTTCAATTATTTGCACGATATCCGATGATCATGTCGATGATCGTATGGCATGCATCAAAGGTGTCTATGAAAAGTGTGGGGACTTGAAATTATTTCCAGAAACAAATGAAGATTTGGACACAGTTAAAATGGTGGCTTGCAAGAGGTGATTAATAAATATGTTTTTAAATTTGGATGTTAGATTTTATTTTGATTTTTATGTTTACTGCAAATGAATATGACAATTTTTCCATTATGAATTGATTTTGTAGGTTCAAATACATAAAATATTCAACAAGGCTTGGAAAAGATGCAACCAGGTTGGATTTGGTAGAAGAGGAAATCCCCATTGCTACATTCATGCAAAGTTTCCGAAGTTTAATTAGTCCGTACATCAAACATTCTCACTATTCAAAGTGGCAGGCTACACAATTCAAGACTAATAGAGACACATTCCCTATTGGTTCCATATTGTTTGTGGTTGATTTTGTTGAGAATTACTCATTTTCTCATCAAAAAGAAATTCAGACACAATATTATCATATTGACCAGGTTACTATCATGGTTCAAGTATTTTATAGGCATGCACAATTGGATTTGGATGGGGTTGAAAGTACATATGTGAAGCGAATGATCAAGAAGGAGTATCACTTCTATATAAGTGATGACAAGGAACATGACACCCACTTTGTGCAGCATTGTTTTGGTTTGTTCTTTCAATATCTTCATCAACGAGGAATACAAATAGATCAACATTTTGTTTGGTCAGATGGTTGTGCATCACAATTCAAATCCTCTCACCCTTTCTTTGCACTCAGTCGTTATCATCGTCATCACAAAATTCCTCATTTATGGAGTTTTTTTAGAGTGGTCATGGGAAGGGAGAACACGATGGTGTGGGTGCATGCATCAAACGTGCTCTAAAGAAACAAAGCTTTGATTATGAGGGAGATCGATTGATTGATGCCCACACCATTGTTGAATGGTGTAAGAAACATTTGCAGTTCAGGTTTCAACCTCACAGGCTTCAACATCACACGCTTCAACCCCACACAGAGTGTTTTGGGAGATAACATGTACATGCACATTTAAAACATAGATATGTAGATCTTGATGTGATTTATTAAGTTATACAAGTTACAAACTTTAAAAAAATTATTCTGAATTTTGATGTTTGTTTTAAACTTTATTGATCTTTTGAGCATGATTAATTGAAGGTATTGATCAAAGGACAAAGTATGGATGTGAAAGGATTCCCAATTCTAGGTCTTTGCACTCTTTGATGACTATGGATAGTAATAACTGACAATCTATACAAGAGATTATTCTTGTTTTTGTTATGAATGCATGAAAAAATCATATTCAGAGTGCAATAGTCAAAAACATGGGTATGTAGGTGAGTGGAAGCAAGTTCCTTTAGTTGTGGATGACACATATGGATCAGATCATGATGATAGTTTTGAAGATGTGCCATTAATTTCAACTGATTATGACCACATATCTGGACTAGTTAAACAAGGTATGTTTTATTTAAAAGGATCAAGTATAATTTGATAATTAAATATATATGTATAATTTATACTATACATGGATCATTGAATGTTTCTTTGCATTTTGTTGTAGGAGATGTATTTGCAGTCATTGCTGAAGAAGACAATATTGAGAAAGTGGAGTACTACTTGTTGCGTTGCACAGAAGAGAGAACAAAGCTAACATGTGAAATAACAAGTGAAGTGACAACATTTTATACTGGCTCGGTTGTAGTGTAGGGAACATACTTACAACAAGTGAAAGCCCTCCAAAGTGGGATTCACTTTGTTGATTACAAACCAGACAAAAAGGTGTATCATTACACCCATCACATAATTGCTACAGGGTTACAATTGCAGCAGGTGAAGACTAAAAATAGTAAACACAAAAAATGGAGACTAGATGTAGAAGACCATGAAAAAATTTTACAGGTCATTGAACAATGAGCAGAGCCACTTGGTATTATATAGAAGGACATGGAATAAATTACTAAACCTTGTTGGTAATAAACTATTAAGCTATAGGATTGTATTTTCTACTTGAAGGGACTATGGAGACCACTATACAATAAAGTTGTTTAATACTTGTGATTCTTACTTGTTGTGAGATGGTTTATGGTTTACTTTAAGTATTGTGATATGGTTGTTACATGGAAGTATGTATGGTATGAACATGATTTATGATGTGGATGTATGTTGCATTACAAATAAATATGTAATAGATGTCTATTTTAATAAGCCCTTGTTATAAGAAGAACATACAATTGAGTAGGCATGTAGTATTAGTCTTGTCATATGCATTATTATTTTTAATGTGGAAATGTTAGTTGGGAATTCATGATGTACATAGTTTTTGATATATATGTTATTTGTTTAAAGTTGTGAACCAAAAGGTTGTATATGGAGTACCCTTATCACTGTACAAGTTTATCATATTTCAATATGCTTGGAATTGTGTTGATTCATTAAGGATTCATTATGTCATAGAGAATGAGATAGGAGGGAAATAAGGTTCTTTCATCTAGACTGAGTAGTGAATAAAAAAATAAAGTTTTTCTTATGCATCTTAAACTGGTTACTTTTCATGATTGTGTTCTTCATCACTGGTACACTATGAAAATACCTAGTGCACTACACTTGTAGTGTTGCAAACTATGTTTTTCTTGTTGGAATGAGGCTTGGGTGATCACTTGTCTCAATGTTAAACATGAATAAAAATTATCTTATACTAATGGTGGGTGTTGTTTGTGTTGATAGTTTGGTAGCACATGGATAGTTTTATATACTCTTTCCTTAATGGTCATTAGGAGTCTTATTTCAAGTTGTTAATTGAATGATCTATTGAACTTAAAATTTCATCATATATGATTCAAATAGTAACATAAGCCATTATACCATGGAATGTTTAATGTAACATAAAGTATTACTAAATTACCTAAGCATTGAAAATGATTCAATATAGAATTTTAACGAAGTTTACAATGTTATATCACAAAAATGAAGGGTATTTAATATCTTATCTATCATTATACCTATTATGATATCATCAAGAGACAAAAATGAAAGATAATTGTAAATATACACTGGAACTCATAAAAATATATTAATAATACACGTGTCTAAGACATATATCAAAATATAATAATCATGTCTAGAATGAGTATGAGTATATATACATGTCTAAAATATCTAAAATCATGTATAATGAGTATATACATGTCTAAAATCTCTAAAATATCTAAAAGTATGTCCAAAATGTCTAAAATCTATAAAATATCACTGAAGTCTCCTCCGTGCACTAGGGCGAGTGCCAGACCCCTCACTACACTCTGCTGCACCCTGCATGTTAAAAAAAAGAATATACACGTCATAAACTATATATAACATGTACCATATATTAAAATATATAAGAAAATTCTACAACAATTTCTTGATTAATTCAATACATCATATAATAGATATGTACAATTGATTACCTCAGTATCTGTCCCTGGGCGGATGTTGGGAGTATCTACGCTATGTGTAGATCTCTGTCCCGTAGATCCCTGTGAAACAAAATAAATAAAATGTAAGAAGTTGATAAATAAGTTTTTTGAATAAAGTTCATTAATTTCTAACATTTCAATTTAGATTAAATATTAATTCTATTAAAACACATGTATTTATACCTCTGCGGAACGCGTCTCCAAATGTATGGGATTGTCATCCACGACCTCAACACCAGCAAATATGTCGCCAACTAAGCCAAGTTGACTCAGACCCGGAACATCGAGATCCATGTTGTGCTCAGTCAAGAGCTATGTGTATGTGACACGGGTAGATGGTGTGGGCTGTGAAGCTCCACACACTAGAGCAGAAGCCTAAACACAAAAGTACATGTTTAATTTTAATATTAATAAATTGTAAAGTAATGATCAATTAAAATAAATTTTAATTATATTAAAGGTTTAATTTTCACACACCGGAACAAAAATGTGTTGAACATCAGGTGTGATGATCCCAACAACAGAAGTCTATCTGTAGCAATGGCAATAGTACCCTGACTAGAAGATACACTCCCACTCTACTCTATAAAATCTAAAACCCCGATAGTGGAATGTTGCAATGCCATGAAATCACCTCATACACACGCATGCAAAGTCAACAACCATGATGCGTCCTAGCCGACGTGCTTGAGTGGGATCTGTAACTAGCTCAAAGTCATCTAGGGAAATCAAAGATGCACGAGCGTATACCTCGCTTGCATGCATCACTTCTACTACTAGCACCTCCACTGCTAGTATCACGTCTCTGAAGGTACTGACCCACATGGTCAAAGAGATCAATTGGGTCTCGTGAGCAATGCCAGCAAGACCCTCGATAAGCACCTCATGTGTAGTCATAACGACAGGTGTTGCGACATCCTGAAAGCCTAATAAGAATGGTTGTGGCCTTGGTACAAGCTGTCATGCATCAGTCATCAACAATGCAGGAGCTCCTCCTTTCTATATGCCTCCCTGTGGCTAATACGGCCACGCCCCTACCCCAAATAACTAGGGATGTCTAAATAGTTCACCTTTAGGTTTAAGTGAACCTCAACATGTAGCATCATTATGAAGTATAACGGTAATTGGTCATTATTCGAAATTGGCCTTGAGAGGCCACAAATCTAGGATAAATCAAAGGGGCACATAGGGGACATGAACATTTGTTTACATAATATGCCCTTATTTTCCGTTTGTCTGCATAAAAACTCCAACAAGACCTCTTAATGACTTCCTTATCGGAAAGTCGTGATGTAATCTCATTATAACCTACATCTCCTGAGACACTTGATTTTAATGAATCCATAAATTTTTTAATTGACTTAGAATCAAATGGATTATATGTTTTCAAACTTGTCTCTATTCTACGAAGATCAACTAGTATTTTTTCACAATGGGCTTTATATTTCCCAACTGTAGTTGGATTTTGGAGAATAGATTACAATTTTGCAATCTCTAAATCGGTCCTCTCAAACAAATTAGGAGCGGAAGAAGCCATGACTGTAAAAAAATGAAAGTAAAATTCAATTAATAGTACTTTTAATTAAAAAAATTTCCTAAGATATTCTCCTATATTAATGAAAACAGAAATATGATTTTCAAGCTTCAATGCAAATAATTTAGAAAATAAGAAATTACATGTATCTTATAAGTCAATAATGCATGAGTGTATGGATCACATAGATTTAATGGAACTAAAGGAGGAATTATCTAGAATGTAACATGCAGTTTTTATAAGTCATATTATTAATTGAGTATCTTATCTAGCCATCCAAGGTGAGTCATTTGAGAATAAAAGTTTACAAATGATCAACTATATATACACGTGATCCCTAAGCCATTTAAGACTAGAGAGCTAAAAACATAGAGATCGACACTCAATCTAAGAAGATAAAGACAAAGTATTGAATTATCCATTCCTTAGGGAACGACAATAAACTTTACAAAAATAAATTGATACATATACTATTTCCTTAAACCAAACATTAATCCAAATCCAAAGTACAAGTGTCTATTTCCAAGTGTGAGGGATGAATAAAGGGATTCATCTTTATTGATTTTATCATGTGTCTCATCATAAGAGGCAAGAAATTATAAGGGATTTATCCCTCTTCATAATAATGGTATGTAGCATAAAAGTTAATACATAAATTAGGTATTGGTGACATAGTCCAACCCTATTCTAACCTCTTTTGTAGGTCACAAGAATGGAGTTAGGGTTTGAGTGAAGAAAACTCCTAATTTGATCCAAACATAGTCATTAAAAAAATCCATGCATAGTGAGCAATAAAAAGACACATGTGAAATTTCATAGGCTAGAGTGAGTGATTGAAAAGATAGAGAGTACAAGGCCATAACACCATATGATAGGTTCGATGATAGTATTATTTTATACCTACAAACCTATCAAGACCACAAGCATAAATCCTAAATATTTTCTTATAGTTGTGATGACACCATGATATGCTTCTATACATATTTATTGTAATTTTATGAATTCTAAGAATGGATATTTGTTAATCTCTCTAACCCTAATTGCATTATTTCCTATTGTAAATAACATAAGGTTAATTATCCAATATTTTACTAATTTACCAAATTTTAGGACTAATATTTCACAATTATAAATTATTATATGTAGTGATAGGATTTAAATCAAGATAAACACTTGTTTACCAACCACATTTTGATGAACCCAATCTTTTCATAAAATACACAACCTAGGGTATCATTATCTACCCTCAAGGTTTCAATATTCACCTTGAGACTTTTAAATTTGGGTATGATTTTGTCTATTTTTTTGATGGAATACCATAGTATTACATTTTAACCTTTACTTTAATAGATATCACCTCCAAGTATGGGAAATATCAAGCATATATATCCTCAATAGAAATACATCATAGTATAATGTTAGGAAAATTCCAATGCTTTAATACATATGATGTTTTCCATACTAATTCCATGAATTCTAATGTTTATAATATAAATATTAGCACTAGGCAATGTTTTAGTGATATAATCATGTGATTTATGGTGAAAATGTTTAATCTAAAATGTTTCTTATTACAACTAAGAGGGATACATATATTATGGATTTAATTATTAGAATCCCCTCACATTGGCCCACACCTAATATTATTCTTCGAGACCCTAGAAATAATGAGGTTAGCGATGTTGCAATCCATAGGGGTAGATCATCAAATAGTCATCCATTGGTGGCATAAAGTAATGTCGATCCAAATACTACCTCACCACATATGGAAACTACATAATAACCTAAAGAAAAAATAACATAGTAATGTCTTACCCTTGTACATTAAACAACATACATAATAACATAGTAATGTCTTACCTCACCATAGAAGGAAACTACATAATAACATAGTAATGTCTTACCCTTGTACATTAAAGAAAAAATATTCAACAAAATGGTAAAACATATAATTGTTAATATGTTTAATATCATGTTTCTCTTAGTAAACGGAATTGATACTAAGGATCATACTTATTCTAACACACAAATTATAGAATTCGATATTTTCAATAAAAAAATTAAGCCAATTTATGTTAGACATAATATTGGGGCCAAAAATGTTTTGCAAAAAATTAGAGGCCATGTCTACAAGTCAAATTATAATCTCATGATATGAATAGTGTGCCTTCTATTATGCCTATATGTTTAAAGTACTTTCATAGTGACATGGTGTATATATTTCCTAGAAATGATAGTCCATTCAAGTTTTGTGCCATGACTAAGACCATAAAAAAATTATACCACTATCTAATACACCCCAATCAACCACTAAGCACCTTATGTAAGAAATAATGATTTAACGAATTTACATGCCTACGAAGTGGGGAAACACAACAAGTTTAATGTTGAAGTAACCAATACACAAAATATTAAACTCAAAAATATGAAAAATAAGGTTATCATATCAATGAGAAATGGTGTAATCCCAATTTCCCTTATATAGGTCTAGAGACATATGGACATGAGCTAGATAACTTGATGTTAGTCAACTATATTACACTACCAAAGAGTATAGATGACCATGAGCATCAATTAATAAGGAAAAGGAAAAAATATCTTATCAATAATTCTTGCAATGATAATAGCACAAGAATCCATCCTATAACCACATAAACTTCATTAAAAAAATATGGATTTAGATTCAAGACTAAAAAAATTGGGATACAATGGCCAAGGTTTAGGTAAATATGAGAAAATAATTCATAAACTAATCCTATAAATTGAAAATAAACTTAATATGGTATTGGGACATTGTAATGATTATAACATAAAGGAAATACCATTTCGAGTAAATCAAAAATATCTCTACACTCATAATCCTCTAACTACTACGAATAATAATCAATTGCACAAACATTTTTGTCAAGTCTATAAAGAATTATGTGTAACAAGTAATTTTTATTGAACACCATCCTAAGAAAATGGTCAATTATATAAAACTGTATCATGAATTTGTAAATATATATACATGATAAAGGGATGAGCTTTTAATGCACTTAACAAATAGTTATATAACACTCAATACCCCTTTTATGGATTTAAGGAAAAAAATTGAAATCTTATTATTAATGGCCCACCTATCAATACCCATGTGATATCCAAAGATAACTTTCAATACAAGCTTAAGGGGGTACCTAAAAAGGAACTAAAACTCAGGTTCATCAAAATTATAAATATTTTTATTCATTGCATCATTAAATATCATGTCATACTCCTATATATATTCTCTAGGATTGTGTTTTATTTATTTCAAATCTTGAATATTTTATCCTATGTACATCTTCCTTTTGAATTATTAGGTAATGACATCATGCACTTCTTTTAGGGTCTTCCCACTCAAGTTCATAGAATTAATTAATTCCAAAGCATTGCAATGAAATTCTCCTATGAGTTCAAATTTATTGGTATTATCATTTTTCAATCCTTTTGCTCCGCACCACATTTCAAAAGTAAGCAAATAATGTTCCAGATCAGAGGACATGTCATAGGGCTCTAGAATTGCATATAAATTAGGAATATGCCCGTGATGTTTCCTCCTTTACCAGGTTGTCCTATTATAATATTTTGCACACTACTATGTGTTTAATTACTACTAAAACTTGGATTTGGTTGTGCATATGGCTGGTTATTATTTGCATCCATACTCACACTTGCCTTACTAGATTCGTGTTGTACTTTTTTAGAATTTGAAGAATCACTGCTCGATTCCACAAATTTTGGGAAGCTTACTCTCTACTTTGTGATAATAGAACTATTGTTGCTACACTCCCCACTCTTTTCCTTACATCCACTAAAAGAAAAAATTGACAAAGGATTCCTTCTCAATGAATGATCTAATTCCCTCATTATTTCTTCCAGGTTCTATAAATTATTTTTCATAGCTTATTTGTCACTTATTTTGATTGTGATCTTCTACATTCCTCTATGTCATCTTTATGACTGACCATTCCTCTAGCACCTAGTCTCAATTTAACACCTACACGCTACTCAAAGATGCAACACATAGACACGTTTAATGTGATTGTTGAAGCATTATTAGTTAACCTCAAACCCATTTACTAAAAGCCATTTATTATTCCATTTTTTTAGTTTATGACTCATTTCCCTTGGCATCCGAAGTTCATTATATGTATTTATTAAAAATCTAAAAACACATATATATTCCAATAATCCAAAAACATATTTTTCACACTCTTATCCATTGGAAAATCAAGAAATTAAGGTTTTCACAGCACCATTATTCAAAATTATGGTTTTCACAACACTCTTATCCATATTTTATACGATTTACATTTCATCACCCTTTTTAATGACGAATAGATCAGTATGTTTTTGTCATTTGTTAGCTTGTTCATGTTCTATAGGTACTTTTAACAATCTATAATCTCACTGATTAGATTGTTCTTAATCATCTTATATCCTTGAATAACAAGAGTTTACCTCAATCTCGTTCTTTCAAGATTTTCTGAACCTTTGTTTTGTCCTTTTCTTACTTGACAGACGGATGAGCCTCAAGATGAAACTAAGATTGTGTCAAGAGCATTTCACAATTCAGTTTAGAAAAAGATATCATTTTAGCTGCTGATTTGGAGGATGAATAGAATGGTGCATTAATTCATTCTGTCCTATGTAAAAACTTGTATTATGGGCTTTACTCTTAAACTATATTATGGGCTTTATTCTTAAATGTATTCTGATATTGCACATTTACTGAAAAGAGTTTTGTGATACAAAGAGCTTGGAGAAATTGTATATTGTGCAAATACATAATAACACATCCCCAAGAAGTAAAATTATGTACTTGTTCTTTCAGTTTTTCCTCAACTTTTGTTTCATCCTATTTCTTACTTGACAGATGGATGAGCCTCGAGAGATTTTCTTTTGAGTGTTGAATTCTGGTTTGGTTATCTCTGTACTTGCCATTCACTTAATATGAAACTAAGATTGTGTCCAGAACATTTCACAATTCAACAGCAAAACACAACATTCTAGCTGCCAAATTGGGGGATGAATAGAATGGCTCATTACTTCATTTTGTCCTATGTAAAATGTAAATTTAAAATTTAATATATCATTACAGTAGAAATTAAGGTTTTCACAGCACCATTATTCTACAGAAGGTATATTTTAAATTTAATATATCAGAAATCACAATCATGAAAGAAGAGATTTAATATTTTAAGCCTGGTCATGAAAGAAGAGATTTTGGGGTTTTACAAAAAATAATTTGCAATTTACTAGGGTTTTGCATATAAAAAACTAGGGTTTCATTTATTTTATGCCCAAATCCATGGGATCCTCCATTTTCACAAAAAAAAACAAGTTAATCCATACCTGGTGCTCATCAATGGCCTCCTCGATCCTCGTTGGGCATGGTGGGCATTTGGGCTTGATTTGGTTTGGCTTTGGGTGTTCATGGGCTCGATCTGGTCTCCTTCAAACTCACTCGGTGGGCTTGATCTGGTCTCCTTCAAACTCATTCGGTGGGCTCCTTCAACAATGTCACTTGGGGTGGTCTATCCAAAGTTCACGCGAACGAGGCGGGGTGGAGGAAAAGTGATTTCCTCATAGCGCCTCCAATATATAAACAGAGGTGTTTTCACGAACCCCTTCACGTGAATGGGGTTCACACGAACATCCATTCGTGTGAACCATGTTCGATGTCATACGTGGCAAAAAAATTGACCGATGTGTCGGTTCACGTGAATGAGGTTCGCGCGAAAGGGGTGTTTGTGTGAACGAGGTTCACGTGAAAGGGGTGTTTGAGTGAACTCACATTTACCACCCAAACACACCCCTCACTCATGTTTTTAGGACAAAAAGTGGGACACAACACCATCATTAAACTATTTTTGGTTCTCCCGACTAAAATAAAATTAAAAATAAGGTGACTGTGCTAGAAGCTATCATTATCCTAAAAAAATTTGTAGGGATGAGAATGAAAAATTCAAAATGAAAATAGCCAAAGAGAGACATAGAATGGCGGAAATGGGAAAGCATTAAACATAGATAAATACTAGAGAAGAAAAATGATTAAAATTTATTTTGTTGCTGCACAAAATAAGTGAGTTTTCAAGAAGAACAAGGCAATTTTTCATGGAGATCAAAAGCATCTAGAAAACAAGGATTAATTATGGAGCATGATTCAGTAGGACAAAACAAGGCTTGTGTGGATCACGATTGAATGCCATGTAAAACACAAGAACCAATCAACTACAGAGAAACTAATAGATCCTGACAATAAAAAAGGTACACCTTTACTATAAATACCTAGTTTAGTAATATCTAGAATTATTTCGTGCTTTATGTTGTCTATGAAACCTCCATCTGCTATCTCATTCAAACAATCATCGTAATTATTTTCACAACCTTTGTTGTTATCCTCCTTCATGTGTGTCCTTTGTGTGCATCCTTTATGTGCTTATTTTTTGTTCCTTTCTCTACAAACAAGATTATAATCGCATGTAAAAATCCTAGATTTGAACATCAGCCTCAAAATCTACGGTTTGTGTGTATTTTTTTATTTTGAAGACATGCTTTTCTGATTGAACAAAAATATGAAACCCTACTCAATATTTCTTCGAGGTATTTAATAATTCATTTAGCACATTCCATGAAATAAATTTAAAAAAAAAAAAAGAGTGGGATACAAAAATTTGAAATTTTCACTTTCCCCCTCTAAAAGTAAAAGGGCGGGCTATTGAAATTTCAAATATCTAAAAGTGTGGGGGAATTCGAATTTCCTAATTTTTATTTTCCCATGGTTGAAAAATTAAAAACGAAACATTTTTCGTTGTCTATAGCCTATAATAATATAAAAATAATAACAAATATATTATACAACATATAATTGAACCAAGCATAGAAAAAACATATATTAAAAAAGAAGAAGAAATAAATCCTAATTCATTGTCTATAGCCTATAATAATATAAACATAATAAAAAATATATTATACAACATATAATTGAGCCAAACATAGTAAAAAAAATATTAAAAAAATAGAAGAAATAAATATTCTATAGCCTATAATAATATAAACATAAAAACAAATATATTATATAACATATAATTGAACCAAGCATAACAAAAAAATATATTTAAAAAAATAGAAGTAATAAATCCTAAACATAGTTTTGAAGATTATTAGAATAATATACAGACATTTACGTTCCATTCTTTATCAAATTCAATTTCTACATTATTAGATATAGTGTGTGCTAATTTAAATTAATTATCCAATTAAAATGTGCCACGTGGAAAGTTTGAACAAGCTATTTGGGATACATAATAAGGCTAGTAATCCAAGACTGTATGAATAGTGTTACTCTATGGCTATTTTCAAAATAAGAAATGTTTGAGCCTAGGGTCTGATATGTCATTTCTGTCAATAAGTAAAGGAGCATAGCGGGTGCTAAGCATTTTATTTGTTAAGAAATGATGTGAAATATGTCTTGAAAACCATGTATCTTATGGCAACTACATACTAAGCCTAACAATCCACAACTTTATAGATAATGTTTAAAATGAGAAGAGGTAAAGGTAGGATCCTAGAGCAATTGCTAAGCTAAACCGTGATTTATTATTTTATGTCTACTTTCAAAATAAGAAACTTTTGAGCCTAGGGTTTGATATGCCATTTCTCTCAATAAATAAAGGAGCTTAGCGGGCACTATGCATTTTCTTTGATACTAAATGAAGTGAAGTATGAGTTGAAAACCATGTATCTTATTGGAACTACATACCAAGGCTAGGGATCCAAAACTTTAATGATAGTGTTTAAAATGAGAAGAGGTAAAGGTAGGAGCCTACTGATTGCCAAGCTAAACCGTGATTTATTATTTTATTTCTACTTTCAAAATAAGAAACTTTTGAGCCTAGGGTCTGATATGTCATTTTTGTCAATAAGTAAAGGAGCTTAGTGGGTGCTACACATTTTATTTGATAGGAAATGATGTGAAGTATGAGTTAAAAACCATGTATCTCATTGGAACTACATACCAAGGCCAAGGATCCAAAATTGTAATGATAATGTTTAAAATGAGAAGAGGTAAAGGTAGGAGCCTAACGGCTACTAAGCTAAATCATGATTTATTATTTTATGTCTACTTTCAAAATAAGAAAATTTTGATCCTAGGGTCTAATATGTCATTTCTATTAATAAGTAAAGGAGCTTAGCAGAAGCTACACATTTTCTTTAATAAGAAATGATATGAAGTATGCGTTGAAAACCATGTATCTCATTGGAACTACATACCAAGGTTAGGAATCCAAAACTATTATTGGGCCTTAGAATATCGAGATAAGTACAAGAAGGTACATGGGCACGCGGGACTGTATGAAGAAGGGTGCGCAAGGTGAAGGCGCCCAAGGTAGGGTTCTAGAAGGGTTTAATAGAACACATTGCATGTGCGTAAGACAAGATGGGTTTTGGGACTTATCAATATTTGGATTTCTAGACATCACATGAGGAAAGTGTGATCCATCCATAGCATGCGATGGATCAGAATGGAATCCCATGCATGCACGATTCATCATTGTAAAGAATGGAGAGTTTGGATCAAAGGAGGCATGCTCCATTGGGAGGACCACCATGGTGGTGAAGGAAAAAATCTATATATAGAGATGCAATGCGATCATAGTAGAAGAAAAAAATCTATATATAGAGATGTTCGGTAGTAGTGGTAGAAGGTAGTGGTGATGGAAGAGGTGAGCTGAAGCTCTATAAAATATTATGGAGGATTATGGGGTTGGGATTAGAGGAAATATAGGAGTGATGGCATATTTAGAGGATGGGTCTATGTTTTATCCTTGTAATGTGAAGGACGTAGTATAGTTTCTGATGCATGACCTTTCTCTACATTATTATATTGGTCTTGTTATGACCTCAATGAATGTAATGTGGTTATTGAACTCATTAATATGAATATAAGGTTATGTTATAAAGATATATGTGTTCATGAGCATAAATCCTAGTGCATTTCCTTTGTGTTATGAATCAGTTTTATATTATGTTAGATACTTCTCTTTTATGGATGCATTGATATGATAACTCATCCTAGGTTCTTAGAATGAATGCATGGTTCTTTTCCATTCTTTTGCACTTAAGTATCTGTATCATAGATGATGTATTCTTACACAACTCACATAAAGGAGGGCTCGGTGCCCCGTATGTGCCTCGGGTGAGCACCCAACACCCACTGGGTGATAGGTTAGCATGCGCATGGGATTAGACTATTTGTTAAGGGTATAAAAATGACTACATCTTGGTTTCATTTTGGACCTCTTTTCAAAGTTGTTGTGAGAAATGGCATACATCTTGGTCCTGTGATGCGTGATGATAGAACATTTGACCTTGGAAAGTGTTGAAGCATGGTTCAAGAGCACGAGAGGATGAGTTTTCTCAAATATTCAACACTGGACCTAAGTTTGATGCACATAGATGGGTAGAAGAGAACATGTACCATGAGTTGTATGAGACATTCTTTTATTGTTTTCTAGTAGAACTATATGAATGGATTTCAACATATGCATCCAGATCGAGATGGTACTATAGATCATCATGTATGGACCCAAGATGATTACCAGAGGCTGCAGATGCAGATCTACTTGGACATGTGTTGTTGATCACTGGTGGAAAGGAGTGTTGACTAGTTATACTCTAGAATATGCCATTTCTATGTATTCTTTCCCAGAAGTTGTTGAGTTTGAGTTTAGGGAGCCCAGAGGATCATTTTTACATGTTATTCCTTTGGCTATGAAGATCTTGATCATTACCTTAAGTTTAGAGGCATTTCCCATGGCCGGCTAAGCTTCTCTGAGCATTGGGTGAGGAAGCTAGGGTGGAGGAAGATGGTGGACATTACAGCTGAAAAGGAAAGGGAGGAGAGATGACTCAAGTATAGTGAAATCTCATGAAAGGGAGATGACTAGACAACGTGAGGTTGCAAGTGTGATGGATCTATGGAGGAAGATGTTGTGGGAAGGAGTTGAGGTTCACGTAGAGGACATGGAACTTTGTAGTCTATGCTTTACCCCATCTTGGAAAGTGGGGAGAGAAAATCCCTTTATTTTGATGAGAGTTCATCACATGGAGAAAGGAGATCCATCAGCACATCATCTAAACCCACCTAGTGACCAACCCCTAGCACTTGGTTTTCCATATCAAGGGAGAAGTATTGTTAACCTAGTTGGTATCGGTGGGAGTAACCGATCTGCACCCAGGAGATATAATTTCTCATTTGGAACATCCATGGCTACATGAAACCATTCTAGTATTTGGAGGAATTTTTGGACAAGGTGTAAATACACAAGGTTTGGGTATCACATCTAGGAGTGGCATGGGACACACAACTGGTAGTGGGATAATATCACAAACCATCGGTGTGTAGTTCAGTGGGACATTGGGAACACTAGGCGTGACCACTTTAGGCCATTTTCGGCTACAGGAGGTGGATCTGGTGGTATAGGGGCTGAGGACCTAGTGGACCTAGTGGATCTGGAGGATCTGTGGGTCAGGAGGAACAGGACCTAGGTGGATCTAGTGGATCTAGTGGAGGAGGAAACACCGAGAGGGAACCAAGGCTCTGGATCAGGAGGACAAGGGCCATAACCACCTCCACAAGTATTTTTGAGATGTCTTTGCACTTACCAAACTACAGGGGTATTGAAGATGTTGCAGAGCATGTGCAAAAGTGTGAATTACTATGGCATGTGAAAGGGATCACTACCCCAGAGTGGAAGGCAAAGTCAGTTTGCAATGACGTTGCAAGGGGCATGCATAGTTGGTATCAAAAATATGACCCCCATCAAATGGTGGTAGACTACACTACATTAAAGAATGCCTTCCTAGCAGAATTCCATATCCCTAAATTTGAGCAAAAGAGCATCGAACTCTAAAGGAGATCCAACAAGGAATGGCAGAGAGTGTGTGGGAGTATGATGCATGGTTCAAAACTCTCTTGTCAAAACTATCCTATGACATTCACCCTTCTCAACATGCTCAATGGTTTTTGGAGGATTGATAACACCATTTAGAAAGAGCACTATCACACAAGACTTTCACAGACCCACGTGAGGCCTTGGAAGCTTCCTTGTACATGTGAGAGGCTATTAGGAGCATTGATACTTGGTGTTAGCCCTTTTATAGAGGCTCAAATTGCTGCAATGGCCAAGCAGTTGGAGAAGTTGTTATGTAAACTCAATGCATGAGGTTCATAGTGGGATTTGGTGTATAGACTATGAAGTGGAAGGGCATGTAAAGGATAGTTTCCCTCGGAATTTGGTATGCACCATGGCGTAGACTATGAGATTTTCCATGGGGATCATGATGCAAATAGGTGTCCTCTACTACAACATGAATCCATAAGAATGTTTCTTGTTATTACAAGATTTGTACCTCTATGACCCATGATACCAAGGATTATAGGCTGATTGACTAGATTCATGATGTTATTGATCTTGGTGTGTGCCAGACTAGTCTTGCAAGAAGTTCCAAGGATGATGATCATGTCATTATGAAGGGCATGCATAGATGGAGGAGCACATGGAAGAGGTTTTTCACGAGGATTTTGTGGTCACAGTAACCATGCGGTGGAGGAGGAAAAGTGAATTCCCATGAGGAACCTGTTATAACTGTGGATCTACAGAGCATTATAAGCGTGAGTGTCCTGATCTATTGTAATGCTCATGGTGTGGAAAAAACATAAGTACGAAGAGTGTCCCTAGATTTTGAGCATATGAACCAACAAAACGAAAAAGAAAAAGGCATTTGGGATGGTGAGTATAAAGAAGGCTGACCCTCATGGATGCCAAGAGTGGCACGTGAGTCAGGACTAGAACTTGTATTGGTGATGACATGAGTAGAGGCCACATGCACATGCAGGAGATGCCAAGACAAAGAAACACTAGTTTCAAGAGAGGAAGTGGTACATGGAAAGTATCCAGACCCTACTCATCAGAAGGAGGTGTATCAAGAGACTATGGATGTGATTCGAGAGTTTGCAAGGGAGATCCAATGTCTAAAGGAGAAATCAAAGTAGTTGGAGCAAAGGAAGAATGTCGAGGCTCTGAAAGGAGGACTGGATGAAGTCAAGGAAGTATGTAGGATGTTAAGGCAAGAGAATATTATTCCCTTGCTAGGAGAATGGCTAAGGGAGAAGGTACCACACACCAGAGTAGAGCGTGAAAGGTAGGTTTTGCATGTAAACCTTCCTCCTCACAGCCTTGACTATGATAAAGAGATTACATTGAATGCAATTGTTGATGGGTGGCTTCTAAGTAATATCCTCATCGACACGGGAGTGAGGTCAATGTTCTTACCTTGGATGCATGACATCAAATGGGAAGACCCACATTACAACCATCTTCAATGTGTTGTATATGGAAAACAAGACAAAGGAAATGCCCATTGGAGTCTTGAAGGATGTGGTTATCACTATTCAAGGGGCTAAGTTCACTGGGGACTTTGAAGTCTTGGCACTCATCGAGGTGGATAATTTCCCAGCATTACTTGGGCACCCTTGGTGTTATAAGAACAATGTCCGACCTATGGGTTTAACAAGGGGTATATCAGCTTTGAGAACAAGGAAGAAAGGGTGATTATCCCTTTAACAGATGGGAAATCAATGCCCTATACTTGAGCCCTTAGGAGAGGAAGTCCTTGACAAAATCTATGTGTGCTCCATCAGAGATCTTGAGATAATTCATCCCATGGAGGGAGTTATCTAGTTTGAAGATGCTCAATCCTTGAGTGATACCACTAGCATGGCATGTGACAATTGGGTGCATGGGACTTATGAGTTGATTGGGTGATAGTTGAGAGGATATGTAACAAGGGTAATGAAAGGCACATTTGGTCAAGCACCTAGGAGGGGAAGAAGTTTCCAAGTTACTCTGGAGGAGCATACCTAAAATTTTCTTGTGAGAAATGGAGGCTCAGTGGAAGAATGAGGATGAGAG
The DNA here is from genome assembly GCA_018340775.1 of Taxus wallichiana var. yunnanensis. Taxonomy (NCBI): domain Eukaryota; kingdom Viridiplantae; phylum Streptophyta; class Pinopsida; order Cupressales; family Taxaceae; genus Taxus; species Taxus wallichiana. The sequence goes on along the minus strand of CM031236.1, from coordinate 220,838,997 downwards.
AAGGGGAATGCTCAGTTATAACCTACTCGAAACTACAGTGCATTGGTGGGCTACACATCGGGAGAACCTCCTAGAATGGCATGAGGTAAGAATCACATTTTTATAAGGTTCTCTAGGAGCAACATGCCCACCACTTGTCATCCAAGACTACCATGGTAAAGAGACCACCTCATTTCATGTCCAAGCATGTGAAAAGGCCTAGATGGGAAGTGCAAAAGCATTACCACCTTTGTTATGGGTGCATAAGTTGTATTCCACCTTACAAGGTTGTGCACATGCATGGTATATTCATTCGGAGATGCATCATCAAACAGGTAATTGGCAGGAGTTGGTGGCTGATCTCATTCAAGCTTTCAGTATAGGAGTACAAAGCCATCGGTGGATAAGGCATTTATAAGTAATCAAGTGCCTTATGATGGGAGATAGTGCTATGGTAGAAGATAGGATACTAGAGTTTTTGGGTGAGCCTTATTTGGAGATGTGCATCCTCAATGAAGAAGAATTAAAGGAAGTACATCTTGAGTGCGTGTGCATGGAAAAAGAAAAAGGAAAAATGGTCTATGTAGTAGATGGTGAAGAAATGGAAAGTTTGGATGTTAACCATTCTAAAGGTACATGCAAAAGTCATAGATAGCACTTGATGAGTGAGCACACACCTACCATGAGCCCTTGAAAAAAATAAGGTTAACATTGGGACAAAGACAAACCTAAGGAAGCTATCATTGGGGACTATTGGTCGGAAAAAGGAAGTTTCAAAGGTCATTGATCTATTGCATGAGTTCTAGGATTTGTTCCCTCATGGGTACCATGAACTCAAAGGCATCCACCATTCCTTGGGGAGATGAAGATCAAGTTGAAGGAAGGTGTGCACCCCGATCTGAAGAGGCCTTATCGGATGAATCTAAATTTGCGTATGGGTCAAGGAAGAAATAGACAAGATGATAGCATCTGGTATCATTGAGGCTATGGAGGAATCGAATGGATAAGCCCAATGGTCATCAATATCAAGAAGGATGGAAGAATAAGGATCTGTGTGGACTACGGGACCTAAATGTAGTATGTGTCATCGATCCTTTCCCAACCCCCTTTACTTGAAGAAATTTTGGAGGGAGTGGTGGGTGCGAGAGTCTACTCTTTCACGGATGGGTTCTCAGGGTATCACCAAGTCAAGATTGCAAAGGAAGACCAAGAAAGAAAACTTTCACCACTTGAATGGGGAAGTTTTCCTACATGGTTATGCCTTTTGGATTGAAGAATGCACTTGTTGTGTTCTCACACATCATGGTACAAGCATTTCAGACTTCATCCATAAATTTCTTCAAGTTTACCTAGATGATGGACTATATATATGGGTTGGTAAAAGACCATTGTGACAATTTGAGGTTGATGTTTGAGAGATGTCGAAATTGAGGATATCCCTCAACATTAAGAAATGTGTCTTTTTACTCCATTTGGAACCTGTTAGGACATATTATATGTAAAGAAGGCTTACTAGTGGATCCCACCAAAGTTGTAGTTATTGTGGGATTAGGGGAGCCTACTAGTCAAAGTGCAAGTGTGTGGATTCCTTGGACATATGGGTACTACAGAAATTCATCAAGGGGTATGCCAAGATCATCACACCCTTGGAGGAATTGCTAAAACACAAGAGTGCCTTTCATTGGGGAGAGGGTACATAAAGGCATTTGACACTTTGAAGGATAGGCTTGTCATTGCACCCATACTACGCTTTCCTTCTTGGGATAAGCCTTTCCATGTGCATGTTGATGCCTCAGGAACAACCATGGGAGTAGTACTAACACAACTTGGTGAGGGGATTGTTGATCACCCCTTGTGTTTTTCAAGTAGGAAGTTGACACCAGTAGAACAAATTACACAACTACTGAGTGTGAGGCAAAGCATTTCATGATGATCTATCTACGCACTACATAAGTTCGAGAGCAGTACTATTGGAAACACCCTTTATATTCTACATGACCACATGGCATTGAAATACTTGGTGAACAAGCCCATTTTGCAAGGGCACATATGTCATTGGGTCCTATTATTCCAAGAGTTTGAGTTCACGGTGGTTGTAAAACTAGGAAAGAGCAATTCAGGACCTGACCACTTATCAAGGATTAACTCGGGGAGGATGCACAAAAGCATTGAGGATACCATGTCGGATACGTAACTATTTAGGTTGTGTGCACACCCTCAAACTTGGAAGATATCATAGTATTCTTGAAAATAGGTGTGGCACCAAAGGATGAAGGCTCTAGAGAGAAAGAAGTTAGTAATACATGTCACACCCTACATGTTGATTAGTGGAGATCTATATAAGTTAGGACATGATGAGGTTACTCATGCGATGCATATTGGAACATGAGCACATGGAAATTATGGAGGAAGCACATGGTGGGATTGCAGGAGGACACTATGTAGGAAATGCTACCACACGGAAGATTCTACTAGAGGGATTTGGTGGGAAACCATCTACCAGGATTGTATTGAGTTTTGCAAGGCTTGTGACCATTGCCAGTGCCTTGGAAAACCTAGAAAGAGGGATGAAATTCCCTTGTGACCAATAGCCAATGCTTGAACCATTTGAAAAATGGGCAATCAACTTTGTAGGGCCAATTTCACTAGCCATGAAGGACTGGTTCACGGTATATCATTACTTGCACTTGATTACTTGACATGATGGGCGAGTAGTAGCCTACGAAGGATTGCACTTGCTAGTAACAAAACTGCTAGATTTTTATGGGAGAACATAATCAATAGGTATGGTTGTCCTTTAAGCTTAACAAGTGATAGAGGTACACATTTCTCAATGAAATGGTCAGGATTATTGTTAGCAAATTTATGGTGGCCCATCACAAGACTACCCCTTATCACCCTCAAGAAATGGAACCTGAGAGGCATTTAACAAAATACTAAGTCACACATTGACCAAGATCTATGACGTTGGAAGACAAGATTGGGATGACAAAGTATCATCCATTCTATGGGCATACAGACAACCTACAAGAGGTTGAACAAGGCCACACACATTTCAATTGGTGTTTGGCATGTGGAGGCTATTTTCCAGTTGAATTCATGTTACCATCGCTACGTATAGCATGCGTAGGAGGGTTGGATGATGAACAAGCACTGGAAGAGAGGATTGATAAGTTGATGCAGTTAGATGAAAGGTGATCACTTGCTAGATGGAGTTAGAAGATAGAAAAAAAAAAAGACAAAAGGCATGGCATGATCATCATATCAAAAAAGTAGTTTGAGGTTGGGTAGATGGTGTTGTTATATGATTCCAAGTATCTACACCATCTTGGGAAGTTGAAATTCCATTGGTTGGGACCTTACATCATCTCATACATCCTTGATTCAAGAGCTTTCTAGTTACAAGTGCTAGATGGGATGAGATTACCAAGTCATTTCAATGGGAGTAGGTAAAGCCCTACTATAAATAAGTCTTCTTGGTGTTTGTAAATAAGGCAATATTTCTAGTTAGCTTAGGATTTCCCTTTATGCTTTTTTTCTTTTCTTGTGTTTCCCTTTCTCATTGCTTGTTTTCTTTCTTTTTTTTCATTTTACCTTGTGCACCAAGTAACCACATTATTTTCTAAGGTTGTGTATGCGTAGAGGACCACATCTATTTTAGTGTGGGGTGGAGTAATGCAAAGTAAAAGTATAAGCCAATAGTAAAAAAGTTGAGTGGCCCAGTAGAAGGAAGCACGTAAGATTGAGAAAGTGCATGGGGAAATGGTGGATAATGAATTATGGTGTCAAGAAGGATATAAAAAAGACCACATACAAAGGATGAAGAGCAAGAAAACACATGAGGTAGGTGAGGGAAAAAATCAGGTAAAGGATAGAAGAAGTTCCTTCGGCATTGTAGATGCATGCGTAAGAGTCTTTGGTCAGATTGGATTTTTACGTGCCAAAAGGTTGTAGAAGGTTTTTCACGCATAGATTGGGTGCATGGGTAAGGGCTTAAAGTCGGCCTAGTGGAAAAATCCACATTTAATGTTAAGTACATTTGGTAGGTGGTATAACATTTATTGTTGGAGAGGAGAAAAAACTATAAATATGAGGTCGGGAAAGTCATTATTTTACCTTGCTATTATGAAGTTGAAGCGCTCTTGCGAACTAGGGCATCTAGAGAGATTTGTGTGAAGAAGAATCCTAGAAATCTAAGTGTGTGACTAGAGTAGATCTATGCAAACTAGAGTGGAAGGAGTACATGGGCATGGGGAGAATTTTGTTTGTAGTGTGTCCATCTTGTGGAAGGTTTTCCTAGTTAGGGTTTGGTAGCTAGGGCATGGAGATAGAAGGATTTCTTCTAGGAGTTGAGTTTCGAGATTGAGCAGAGTAGTAGAGAGAGAGAAAAGGAGTTTTAAATTTTAAACCAACAAGAAGAATGACACCAAATAAGGTGACCATTTCACCAAAGAAATAGAAAGGGAAAGGGAAAAGGAAAACAAACCACTACCATCATAGCTCCAATGAGGAATGGTATGCAGAAATGTAGTACCCAGATGGAGTGTTGTTGGGAAATGAGTGGGTGTCACACTTGAGACAAATGACCATGAGTGATTACAACCATCACATGAGCACTACAGAGAAATAAATGGCATTGGAGCTGGTTCATCCAACTAACAAGAGGACACCATGATGGAATGCCAATATATATGATGAGGTGAAAGTAAAGTTGGAAAAGGTAGGGCTATTACAATTATATGAGTTTCCTTATTTTGGAAATCTTGAGAGACTATATCAATGGTTGATGTCACACGTGTACATGAAGACCATTTCTACTTTGTAGGCTATGCAAGATGCACATAACACCGTAGTTGATATCCAAATTCACTTGGCTTAAATTGTGAAGGAGAATCCATAGATGATGATTTGAGTGATAAGGAGGCCATCAAGGAAACAATAGTAACCTTATGACTACAAAAAGGGTTCATGGTACTTTGACATCATAGAAATTCTAGACCCTGTTATGAGGATGGCCATATGTGCTTGGTCACCAAGCTTAATGATCAAGAAATATGGATGCAAGTGAACAAGGCATGGTTGAATGTATGCTTTGGAAATCTCATAAGGGACCATCTATAACTTGTCCACCTTTATTGCGGATGAAATCATAAGCAGCATGCATAGGAAGGAGAAAATATCTTATTTGGCAATGTCCTCCTCACCATCATCTTCTCGGAGATTGGAGTACTAAATGGGCCAAAAATTTCATTTGGGAGTATCCAGAAGAGAACCCTTTCACCGTGAAAAGGTTTGAGAAGTATACTTGTGAAACCATGATGGTCACTCACAAGGCGTGCACCTAGAGAAGTGGTATAAATAAATGTGTGATGCATTCGAGGGGTAGAGTGGAGGATCCTAGAGTAGTTTCCCACACTCATGGATGGAGAGGAAGAGTTTGTTTTTATCAACATTTATGCATTGGTAGGTTTACATTGACAAATGGGACTAAGAGCCCATGGTGCAAGCTACCCTTCTCCTTCACTATGCAATACTTCCAAGCAAGGGTCAACCGGTTCAAGGAGGCCAAAAGGCTAAGGTTCAACCTTAGTGAGTTGACCAAGACCACCACGAGCTGCACCAAAATCTCATATACCCTAAGAAGTGTGCATACGTGGAGAAGTATGTCTCCCACAAAGTACAAATGATGAAGCCATAATGTTTGTCGATCACCAAAAGGGCTGCAACAAGGGTATATCTATGCATAAGGCCTAAGTTTGAGAAAGGTTCCTATCTAGAGAGTGATGTCTCCATTCCAAAAGACCCCATACAGGTCAAAAAAAAGGCTACGCCAAGAAGAAGGGAAAGAGAAGAGGTGCAGGAGAAAAGGCACCAAGTGTGCAAACCACATAATCGGTGGGCATGCTTGGAAGCAATCACAAAGCCTAGCACTTACGCGCACAAAAAGAAGTCCCCAATCAAGGAAAAGACCCCAGAAGAAGAGGCGTATAAGCATGAAGAGACCCTCACACATGAAGAATCACCAAGGAAGATGTCACCTATTAAGGAGAAGGAGAAAGAAGAATCTCCTATACTGGAATCACCAGTTAGGAAGAAGTAGAAGGTGGTAGAAGAGGAAGACTCGGAGGAAAAAAAATATCTAGAGGCCTACATTGGTGACAAGGATGATGACGAGCCCGAAGGAGGTCAAGACCATCCGGTATATGATATACATGACTCTAAGGAGGAGGAAGATGAAGAGAAGAATGACAATGAAGGAAGAGAGGAGAATGATGATGAGGAAACAAAGGATCAAGGCAAGGGGGTGAGTGAAGAGGTAAGCACCAAAATCAGGGAACCCCAAGCCTCACCAAGGAACAAGTGGAGAAATCTATAGAAAGAGAAGTGGCGGGCATCATTAAGGATTTGGTGGAGCAAGAGTTGGAGTGGAGCACGATGAAATTTTTAAGGAAATAGAAGAAGAGAGCATTGGGAAAGAATATGGCAGCATGGGTGGGAATCCCAATTTGGTGGTAAGCTTCCCAAAGGCTGCATGAATAGGTGGGAAGGGTGTAGTGGTAGCACAAGGGAAAGGAATGGGATACATTAATGATCCAAGCAAGGTGCTACACACACTTCTTCAAAGCATACCATACCAATGGAACAACTCTGGCTATGTCTTCATTGATGAAGAAGGCACATATCCCAACCAAGAAGATGTTATCTTGGGCATTCGAGTCCCACATGGATGAACCTAAGTTTGAAGTAAGTCGGAGTGCTAATGAAGGTGCTAGAAAAAAAGGAGTTAATCCTTGGTGAATTCTCAAAAATTATCATATGAGCAAGTTTGCAATGTGCTCAACAAATTTTTAGTTGAGATTGAGGCTAGACTATTTGGAAGGAATGATAGAGTGAGATTCTTGGAGGAGGAATTGGAGAAGGAAAATAAGGAGCTCACTGAGAAGAGAAAGGACTTGAAGCAAGAAGATATTATCAATGTGTAGTTAAGGCATGAACTGAAAGAGGAGAAAGCAAGGGTGCTGAGCTACACAAGAAAATTGAAATGATTATGGGTGTTATTGTTTTAAAGCATCCTGACTTAGTGCTACCCGAGAAAAAATATGAATCAACCTTGCAGTGTCTGGAGGATTTGACCCACATCCTCACAATGGAAAGGTGACCACTTGCCTTAGATTCTACAGAAGAAGTGCTGGCATGCCAAGAGAAAGAAGAGAAGATGAAGGTTGTCGAGATTGTTTCTCGATATACTAAACTCCTTGCAGAAAGGCCACCACGTAAGTCACAAAAGCTGCATATGACAACTATGTTGTTGATAGAGATAGAGTGGCAAGCATCTTGGTCACCACACATGAAATGGAACTCAAGGAGTTTCAAGAAAAGAATAAGGGAACATGGAAAAAGAGATAAAATCCTAGCCAAGGTAGAAAATAAGTCAGAAGCTATCGAGACCTTGCGAGGCTTGATCAAAAGTCGGATAAAAGAATTATACCCCCAGATCACCCACAGGATGGATGCACTTGATGACTTGGGAAAACAATTGGAAAGTATTGTTGAGACAATGAGTGCCAAAGGGGAGGAATTAAGTTTTGAGGAGGTGAGCACCTTAGTCGAGAGACCTCTGTCAGCAAGCGTAGAATGAGGTTGATGCCTGGGAAAAATAGAGGCAAAATAGGGAAGGATTTCCCTCTCCTCCTTCAAAAATAAGCATTGTTCTCCTTCATTCTCCCCATTCTTTCATTCTTTCTCCCAATTCTTCATTCCTTCATTCTTTTTCCCCTTTTTTAGAGCCCACCATTATTTATTCATTGAAGAGAAGTGTTTCCGAGGATAGAGAACATGTGTAGTGTGGGGTGATGTTGGGCCTCGAATATCGGCTAAGTACAAGAAGGCATGTGGGTGTGTGGGACCTATATGAATAAGGGCGTGCAAGGTGAAGGTGTGTAGGGCAGGGTTCTAGTAGGGTTTAGTAGAACACATAGTGCATGCGTACGTAAGACAAGATGGGTTTTGGGACTTATCCATATTCAGATTTCTAGACAACACACGAGGAAAGCGTGACCCATCTAGCATGTGGAGTGGATAAGGTGCCAACTTGGCAGCTATAGGATCAAGAATGGAATATTCCATGCATGCGATGGAAGGATCCAGAAATACATCATTGTAAAGAGTGGAGAGCTCGGATCAAAGGAGGCATGCTCCATGGGAGGACCACTTGGACACTTGCCAATCTTACCTCAAAGGCATGGTATGAAAAAAAAAGCTATATATAGAGATGCTTGGGTAGTAGAAGGTAGTGGCAGTGGTGGTGGAAGAAAGGCAAAGCTCTGCAGAAATATTATGGAGGATTCTATGGGTTGGGATTAGAGGAAATATAAGAGTGATGGCATATTTAGAGGGATGGGTCTATGTTTATCCTTGTAATATGAAGGATGTAGTTTAGTTTCTGATGCATGACCTTGCTCTACATTATTATATTGGTCTGTTATGGCCTCAATGAATGTAATGTGGTTATTGAACTCATTAATATGAATATAAGGTTTTGTTCTAAGAATATATGTGTTCATGAGCATAAATCCTAGTGCATTTCCTTTGTGTTATGAATTAGTTATGTATTCTGTTAGATAATTCTCTTTTATGGATGCATTGATATGATAACTCATCCTAGGCTCTTAGAATGAACGCATGGTTCTTTTCCATTCTCTTGCACTTAAGTATTTGGCATAGATGATGTATTCTTACAAAACTCACATAAAGGAGGGATCGATGCCTCGTGCGTGCCTCGGTGAGTTCCCAACACCAGGCCGGGTGATAGGATGAGATTGTTGTTCTAAAAGTGTAAAAATGACTACAATCGTAAATGATAGTGTTTAAAATGAGACAAGGTAAAGGTAGGATCCTAACAACTACTAAGCTAAACCGTGATTTATTATTTTATGTCTATTTTCAAAATAAGAAAATTTTGATCCTAGGGTTTGATATGTCATTTCTGATTAATAAGTAAATGAGCTTAGTGGATGCTAAGCATTTTTTTATCAGTAGATGAGATAAACTATGAGTTGAAAAATATGTATCTTATGGGAACTACATATTAAGGCTAGTGATCCAAAACTATATAGATAATGTTTATATTGATAAGAGGTAAAGGTAGGATCTTAGTGACCACTAAGCTATACCATTTAATTTAATATTTTATGGCATTCCATTCAATATTTACATAATCTTAGTAGTTCTAAGCATTTTCTCTCATAAAAACAGATGTGAATTAGATGTTACAAAAAAAGTGTTGTGCGTACTACATAATAGATGAAAACATAGGAGTGACCTAAAGCTATATACATATGGTATTTATAATGAATGGTAGTAATGATGGGAGCCTAGTGATCATTGCTAAAATAGAGCACGATATTTTATTTTATCATTGTTGTTTTCACATATTAAACTGCCCAAACTTAGTATCCACTATGCCCTTACTTTTGATAAGGAAAAAAATTCTTAGCGTTTGCTAAGAATTTTCTCTGATAAGATACGATGTGAATTATGTGTTTCAAATAATATACCTTATGAGAACTACCTAATGCTTGATCCATCATGTACCTTAATCACTCCAAGAAATAAAAACATGGGAAAAAAATTAGCTACCTTTAATATCATACCTTAATCACTCTAAGAAATAACAACATATATTACTTACAAAAAGAGAACAAAAGAGAAAAACCCTAAGTCTAAGTACAGATAAAGACGTAGGGTTTTTCCTAGTCTTCCCTTTTAGCAAGAGGTAATGGAGTTGTAGAGAATTTACGGGAGAGGCACAATTCAAAGGGTTGAGGAAAAATGTCACCGAAATTGAACCCATTTCAGGTTGAGGAGGTGTTCGTCCATGTGAAAAGAGGAGAAGTTGGAGTGGCCTCTTCATTTGCCCCTAAAATTGGTCCTTTGGGGCTTTCATCGAAGAAAATCAAAGAATACATTGCAGAAAGGAAATTTTAAGAGATTGGAAGGGTTTGAGGGAACCTTATTGTAAAAATCACTCTACAAAATTTTTAGGCCAAAGTTACATTTGTTCCCAACGCATATGCCTTTGTGATTAAATCCCTAAAGTAACCCGAACATGACAAGAAAAGATAAAAACCATTAAAGATACCCGAACATCTTATTAGATGATGTTATTGAAATTGTGAAGGTCATGAAGGCCCAATCCATAACAAAACATATTATAAGAACTATGAAGGAAATTTTGGGTGTGTGTGGTTTCTTTCGGGCACACCATCGATGGCAAGGATCCTTAGGATTTATAATCGAGATCAATGAAGGAGAGGTCAAGATTCTAGAGGATTAATTGGAAGGAAGTGATTTTTTTGGGTATGTTTTATTGAGTTTTAATGTATTAGGTATTTGTTTGTTTTTAAGGTTTGATTGGGGAACATTGACTTAAATATTTATGGGTCTTTCATTGAATAAAAAGGATCACACCAAATTTGGTTATAGTGGGTTTCGTTGCTTATTTAATGTTTATGTATTTTCTTGTTTAATGTACTTTGTATTTGTAGGCCTAATTTCCTTAATAAAACGAGTTATTTTGGTAATGTTAGATCAGAAATATTAGTGAAGCATTAAATAAAAATAAGAAGTAACATGTAGTAAGATATTTAATAGCTAAGGTTTGTAATAATTAATTTTCACTTTACAATACAAAGCTCGTTTCTATGAATTTGAGGCATGAAGATTAACTCATTAAAAAAATTCTCATAAGTGGTGGTGCAAAGGCTAGAACAAGGTTGGGGTTTGGCAAGTTGGAAAATGACCTAAATCTATGATGGCTATGTTGAGGGAAAGGTCATTCTGCTTTGGAGGTTGATGTAGATGAGTCATCTTGGATTACATAGTTTTGAGGTTTAAGGCTGATGTAAGACCATATATAATTCCATTTCAGTGAGATTTCACTACAATTAGATGAACTACAAACACAATACCGATGATGGGTTTTCAAGATCGGAGTAAGTATGATGGGAGCCTGGGACTACTAAACTAGAGCATGATCTTTTATTTTATCGTTGATTTCAAATTATTAAATTGTTCAACGTAGCATCCACTATTCACTTACTTTCGATAAGGGAAACATGTTTAGCATTCGCTAAGCATTTTCTTGCAAAAATCGAAATGAATTATGTATTTGAAATAATGTACCTTATGGGAACTATGTAAGGCTTGATCCCTCATGTACCTTAATCACTCTATGAAATAACAACATAGGAAAAAAATTACTTACCTTTAATATTGTAGGACCCAAAAAATAGGAATTAGTTTTACCTACCTTTAATATTGTACCTTAATCACTCTAAGAAATAATGTAACACCCTCGACAACCGATATATTACTCTTTTGCATTCAAGTGTTGACATGTGATTTTCTGGATAAAGATGTGTTCTTTTGATTGTTGAAGATCATGCTTGATAAGGATAAATCTTTTTTGTTCTTAAAAATCTTTAGACTGAAATTATATGGTTGTCAAGAATTCATTTTCACTTTGGAAAGATGAGTTGCAATATGGTTTTAAGAGTCAGAGACTCATTTCTTCTTCCGACTCATCCTTGGTAAATTTCAGTGATCCAAGAAATGTTTCAAGTCTTCTTCATATATTGAATGGTAAAATTGACATTCAGTAGTTTAAGGGACATAGAAGATTGAATTTTGTATGACACTAATTCTTGGTCTTGTTGCAACATGTTTCCGTTCAGTTGTATGTTTGTGCCCGGTCTTTCATGATTTATCTTGGCAGGACATTAAGGACTTAAGAAAAATTCAATTCTTTGAGGAGAAGTGTGGAGTCCTAAAAATCTAAGGACTATCCTAATGGTAACCTAAACTAGGTAAGAATAGTTAAGTTCTAGCTATGTTTACTTATTGGAATTCTGTTCTAACCTAAGCCTCTTATTCTAATTTTGGGGTTGGCGACCTAACCTAAGCGTTATGCTAAGAAAATAAGGGAAGGGTTACTAAAGTGATACTAGGCTATTTTAGCTATTACCTAATAACTAAAGGGTTATGAATTGAACCTAACCTAAGGTGGGAATTCTAATGGCAAATGTTTTAAGACCTATGTTAGTAATTGTTAAACTAACCTAAGTCTATTTGAATCTAACCTAAACTAAAGGGAACCTAAAGGGGTCACATGACATAAGGGCGACAGTTCTAATGGAATTTAAATGATTTGAAAGGGGGTTTAAATGATAAGGTACTACTAGATTTGGTAGGGGGCAATGGACTTGGTGGAGGCCTACGTGGAAGCTCCACTAACAGATGGAATTGTATTTTTGTGTTGATTTGGCATTCGCCAGATTTAGGAGGTAGTGGCAAGGAAATATAAGCGGGAATTTTGGATTGAATGGAATTTATGGAGTTTATGAGTGTCGGTCTTTGCATGTAAACCGTCTTGGAAAATTAGGAGGCGGGTTTGTAGGAGGTCATTTGGTTTTGCATGCATGGCGAATTTTGCTCTGCATAGAGCTAACTGGTTCTTCAACCAGTAGTTCAACTTTCACTTCAAAGGTATTTTTGGTTTCTTTGGCCTAATTTTGATCGAAGGAAATTATTTGAGGCAAAGGAAGAAGAGATGTTTAATTTTTGATCTGTCTTGGAGGAGAAAAAGAGTTGGAAGCTCGACTAGAAGTCTCCATTGATTTGGTAGAAGCAATGATCAAGCATGATAGGCTCTAACTATTAAAATTCTTTGTGTTCTTCTAAATGAATCATTAAAACAACTCTTCTCTCATGAGATTCTTTTTTTCTTGCCTGTCTCAAGTTATTTTACTTACGGGTTTTATGGATCCTTGTGTATTGATTTGAATCCATGGCAAAATAGTATTGTTTTGGAAACTGGCTTTCTGTGCTAGTTTTACGACCTGCATGCAAGTAAAAATAGTATTAGAACTTGTTATGTATCTTTGTTATACTCTCTAGATCTTGTATTCAATGGTTATGTGCATTGAACTGACTTTCATAACAATAAAAGCATATGAGCTTAGGGAAACTTGAGTTCTGTTTTATATTGCTTTTGGGTTGCGATCTTTGGATGCAGACTTGAGTTGAAACTTTGTGTTTTGTTTAAGCTTGTGTTGGAGCTTCATTTGAATGGAACCACTATTTTGGAAACTTATGTATTACTGAACTATTGCATGGAGTTTGTATTTATCACTGTACTCGCATTATTTTTCTTGTGAAGTTTTGAACATTGTGCGTGAAGCTTGGGTTTGACATTGAACTCTAATTTAACACTTGAGTGTTATGAGCTTATATTTTGATCGATATATTCAATTCTGTACAGGAATTTTGGTATTGGGTTATTCTTTTGTTATAAGGTTTAGCTTATAACTCTTTATTTTAGCAATTCACTCACCAAGCGACTGGGTGAAAGCTTGTTTGCGTTGTTGAATTCTCTTTTGAGATTTGGGCTGTAATGTCTTAAGGAATGTTGAAATTATATTTTTCTTTGATTGTAACAACTCCTTGAGATGGTATTGTGTGAGAATAGAATGGGATGTTCTTTCCCCTCTGTCTTGGAGAAACCCGTGTTCTGGGTTGGCTATTTTGTTGAAGCCAAGTCACCTCTGTCATGATTTTGCGGACATGACGGTTATGTTTGAATTTTGTTCCTGTATCCTTGGAATTTTGATTGAGATGTCTTCTGACTGAACATTTTGGTTCTTTCTCTCTATTATGTCTCTTTGAATAAATATAGGTCTTGTGGAAGATTTGGGTTATTACCTTGGACACTGAAATAATTAGGAAGGATTCCTTCTATATTCATTGTATTGATATTGATTCTTTAATCACGAATTGTTTACTTTTTGTATTAATTAGTAAGTCTTTGTGAGACTTTAATATTGGGTTCAAGGGTAATTAAACCTTATCATTTATTGTTTTGGGATGTTATTCTCAATCAAATAAAGTGAATAAGACTTTATTTTTCTCCGTGAAGGAAAATAAAATAATATATATATATATATATATATATATATTATTATTTTGAGATCGGTTTATGGTTTGGGTCTATAGTATGATTTCATCCCGAACATGATTGAAATTGGAACTTCTTGTACCATCGAAATGAAATGATTTATCATGGGTTCTTTCCTTATTGAGGTACCATTCCTCTGTTGTTGGATAGGCTCAATGTTTGAAATTTTCTATACTCGATTCCATTTCAAAAGAGTGATTTCTCTTAACCTATTGGTCTACCTTGTTCGAATCATTGATGGAAATAGTGTTGAGATATAGTAGCTGGAAGGTTCTGCTATTAAAGTACTTTGATACTTATGGGCAGATTTTGTTGACTAGTCTTGCCTAGTTTTTATGGTAAGGAGTAGGTTTGCGTCTTGAACTCTTTGACTTTTGTAAAAAACTTGAGTAGAGAATAACTCCTCTTCGGGGATACTTTGTTTGTGAGCATTGATTTCTGTTATTGATTGGTAATTTCTTCTTAGAGAGTTGGAGTTGGAGTTGTAGTTGAGTTGTTCTAGTTTTCCTTACCTTCTTGTTTGGTTATGGAATTTTGTTTGATGTATATTCTATTGATTTATTGTGTGATAATAATATCCCAAAAAGGATCTGGTAACTCACGTTATAATCTGGTTTGTTTTCTCTAATATTATAGGTTTGGGCTGAGTTTATATTGGTTCTTTCTTAGGATATAAATGGATCATCCTTGAAGGAACCATGCTTTGTATACATTTATTTTGTCTCTTAGAAAAGATAAATGTGGTATTCTATTAGGATAGAATTATGAAATAATGGGATGGCAGGATTGATTGTTTGTTTACAAGCCATTGATAGGATTAATAGAACTTTAAGATCTTAGGCATATATTGTTTATTATATCCTACTTTTCTCTTTAAAGTTGATCTTGAATTATTAAGTGTTTCCTTTCTGTTCGTTATCACTTATGCTGATTTTATGATGTTTTAATTGTCTCATTAAAGCGAGTTGATTTAATGATATAATTAGTGGAATGCACTTCGCTTTTAATGATTATTTCTTATCATGCTTAGTTCATTGAGCTAACCCGTGCTATTATTTTTGTAGATGGACGACTTAAGTGGTAAAAGAAGGAAAACACTTATATGATGCATTCGTTGATATATGTATAATTCTTAGTAAAGAATTCTGATTCATTCTTTTGTTGTATTGTTAAGAAACATTGTATACTTTATAGAATGAAGGATGTTGTTATGCAGTTGCCTAAAGGGCATAGTCTTGTAAATTTTATCAGTTGTAATGATGAATTGTGAGTTTTGTTTTATTTTCATGGGTTGTGAAACTTATCTCGTACTTTTATAAAGAAGATGAAAGTTCCATCTTGTTGATACTCCTTATATTATGTTATGCTTATCTTTTTATCTTTGATAAAATGGATAATGAGAATTAGTTCAATTTCCCCTTTAACATATTATAAGGTGATGCATAATGAACATGCATTAATAAATATGGATATTGGGAATGATATACCCTAATACTTAATCATATAGAGAAAGAATCTTTCTCTATCTCAATTGAATATAAACCTAAAAAATTTGGGGTATGATTACTATTTACTAGACTTCATTTAGTATGAAGTCTAATTTAATTAGATATATGCATTGTTAAACCTTATTGAAAGTTAAAGTAATTTTAAATGAAATTTATGATAAAACTTTCTGTTTTGGTTAATTGTTGGCTTAATCGAGAAAACAAACATTAAATGAAACCATAATTTTAACGAAGTTCTTCATGGATTAAATGAAACAAATTTATGAAAGAACTTACGAGTGTTGGATTAGGGTTTAGCAGGGTTGCTATAATCCATACTTAATCCAAATTAATAATTCATTAATGATGTCCTTGGGGTATGTACATCTCGATGAGGTAGTTTCTATAGGATGTTGGCACACAAACTATAGGGATGTACTTTCGAGAAGACTTGGGTCTTCTCGAGAATACAATGTTGTAGTTGACATGTGGCATCACCCTTCCGCATTGATCATCTAGATCTACACACAATAAGAACTTAGACTTGAACTTAGTTTCTCTCTAGGTTAGGATAGGAGCATATTTAGGATAGGAATTAGCTTCCAATGGCTCAGGGTACCTTGGCACATCTGGTTGACTTAGGTCAACCGAGTATGCCCATTTACCCTAAGCCATTGTGAGCATCTTCCTATAATAAGTTATGTTTCTATCTAGGGCTAGGGTTAAACCTGGGACAAGTGGACTGACGGTAGTCAGTAAAGACCAATCATGATAATAGAGGAGTGAGGTGAAGGACGTATTCCAATATGATGAGTATGCCGTCTAGGAATAGTGACATACATAGTATGTTGTAAATATTTAGCCAAAGTATCGCAAGTTGCTGGTTGCATTGTCCTACGTCACCAAGTTTAAAACAACATGATATCAGATGAATATTGGTAATAGATATTCAGATATGTTCTTTAAACAAATCACTCATTACCCGGTGTAGGGTGGGAAAACCAAGTATATGAAGTATATGATATGTATTCAAAACATAAGATAACATAAATAGATCGGTAGCTTACCGAGTTATGGAATGAATAGATCGGTGGAACACCGAGTCATTACAACTACATATGGTTATATATTTGAATTTGATTGGCATGGAATGTTTGTTACGAATAATGATTTATTTAGAACATTGAACATCATCTATATATATATATAATTTTTTATATATAATTTTTCCCTTGTTTCTAAAGTCCTAAAATAGGAATGTTACATCTTTGTATCGAGCTAAAGGTTGTAGCTCTTGGACCTATTGTGTCCATAATCTGATGAAACTTAAAATTTTATTGTAATAAAAATGGTTTGAACAAGAGGAAATGTTGCAAATAACCCTCCACCGAAGGAAGCGGTGAAATGCCTAGAAACTTGATGAGATCCTTGCTTCCCTATTGGACACAAGAGATCATTTGGCTATGCTTGAACAACAAGTAATGGGTAATGAGGAGGAAGAAGAAGCTGATAACAATAATCAGCCACCTCTAGGGGACAATGCCAATGTAGGTGTTGATAATAACAATGTTAACATACCTGCTCAGCCTGAGAACAAAAATGCTAGGCTAACAACTGAAATCACAAATGATATAAAAAGGATAAGTCCACCTAAGTTTGATGGCACCGCATTAGGAGATGGACTTGAGAATTGGCTCAATGAAATGGATAAATACTTTGCAATAAGAAATTTCTCAGAAGAAACAAAGGTGATATGGAGAGCATATCAACTTTCTCATGAAGCATCTTCCTGGTGGGACAACCATAAGACTGAATTAAACATTGATGAAGCTAATATCACATGGGACCAATTTAAATGTTACTTTAGGTAACGATGGCTGCTACAACTCTACTATGATCAGAAAATGACTAAATTCCAGAACTTAGCTCAAGGAAAGCTAACTGTAATTGAGTACTGGGAGTGATTTACAAAACTCCTTAAGTATGTGCCTCGACTACAAACCGATGAGAAGTTCAAGATATAGAAATTCATCATGGGATTGAATCCCATTATAGGGGGACGTGTATGTTCATAGCTCAACCATGATGGAAGGGGTTGTTGAAAAATCCATAAGGAAGGAATAGAAATTAAAGGCAATTTCTACTCACAAGGAGGAAGTAAGGAAGAAAAATCCCAACTCCTCTTCATCATCTCTTGTACCCAAGAAAGGAACATGGAAGAAATTTGAAATGAAAAGTAAGTTTTCATCTGATACTAACAAGAAAGCAGCAACAAATAAGTTTGTTGTTAATGCACGGAACAAATTTGCTAAGAACAATAATAACGGAAAAAAGTCCTATGGGGGTCAGAACAATAACTCTAAGGCTGAAAATAAACCCAAGCCTAGGAAGGGACCTATAGGAGGCTGTTATAACTATGGAAAAGATCATTATGCTAATCAATGTCCCTTGAAGAAGGATGATTGTAATCAGCAACATAAGATACACACTACACAAGAGTGAAAAGTAGGCTGAGAAATAGGCCACACCCATAGAAGTTTCAGGTAAGTTATTTGGCTTACCTATAACTATTATTTTTGATATTGGAGCTATTGAATGTTTTATTTCTAGTAAAATAACATCAAAAATAAAAAGAAAATCTAGAAACATGGATAAAACATGGACTGTACAAGTATGGGAATAATGTTGTTCATACGGTTAGTATGTGTCTTTTTGAGCAGTCCTTGATTTACCTAAATTTTCCACTGAGGTTGATCTTTATGTTGCACCTTTGGGTCTTATGATGTAATCATATGTGTTAATTGGTTAGAAAACATAAATCTAAAGTGGACTGCTTTTGAAAAACACATTAATTGTTAGATGACTGTAGAAAAAACAGAGATTAAGTGTGTGAAACGTGAGATTTCTATTAGAAAACTTTCATCTATGCAACTTAAAAAGGGAAAAATAAAGGATGTACCTTATATGTAGTAAAAATTATTGAATCAATAGAAGAGAGCAATGATATTACGGAGTGCTATCCATTGTTACGTGACTTCGTGGCGTATTTCCGGAAGAATTTCTAGGTCTTCCACCCAAAAGGGAATTTGATTTCATGATTGAGATCAATCCTGGAACTGAACCTATTTCTAAAGCACCATATCAAATGACTACTATAGAATTAGTAGAGATTAAGGCTCAGATTGTATGAGATTTTGTCTCACGGTTTGATTAGACTAAGTGTTTCACCTTGGGGATCACTGTAATTTTTATGAAAAAGAAAGATGGAACACTTCGATTGCTTTCATTGATTATAGAATGTTAAACAAGGAAACAATCAAGAATAGATACAAAATCCTTAGGATTGAAGATTTATTTGATCAAATGCATGGATCATTGTTATATTCCAAGATATATCTTCAATTTGGATATCATCATTTATGAATTAAGGATGAGGATATTCATAAAACAACTTTTAGAACAAGGTATGGACATTATGAGTTTATAGTTTTACCTTCCGGATTAACTAATGAACCTCTAACATTTATAAATTTAATGAATAATATATTTCAAGAATACTTGGACAAATTTGTGCTCATAGTCTTGGATGACATTCTCATATATTCAAAAAGTATTGAGGAACACCATGAGCATTTGAAGATAGTTTTGGGAACATTAAGAAAGAGACAGCTTATTTGGTAAGTCATGTCTAAATGTTCTTTCTATGAAATGTAAGTACACTATTAGGGACATGTAATAAGTAAGGATGGAATTACTGTAGATCCTTAGAAAACTATAGCTATAATAGAGTGGCTCGCACATAAGAATGTACATGAGTTAAGAAGCTTCTTGGGACTTGTCACTACTATAGAAAATTTGTAAAAGATTTTTCTAAGATAGTGTACCAATAACTTCCTTACGTAAGAAAAAGATAAAAAGTTTGTTTGGAGTGAGAAATGTGAAATTACATTCAAAACCTTGAAGGAACAATTAACTTCAACACCTATTCTTGCAGATCGATCCTAATGGAGATTTTATGGTGGTAATGATGCATCACCAAGGTCTAGGAGGTATTTTGTTACAAAATGGTCATGTCATAGATTATAAAAGTAGATAACTCGAAGGTACATGAGTTGAATTATGCTCCACATGATTTAGAGCTTGCTTCCATTATTCAAGCATGAAAAGTTTGGAGACATTACCTTGGTAAACCTTTTGAATTGAAAACTGTTCACCTTGGATTGAAGTATATCTTCACTCAGGTGAAATCTTAATACAAGACAATGAAGATAGTTAGAGTTTTTGTCTCATATGATTTTCACATCAGTTATATTAAGGGTAAATAAAATAGAGTGGATGATGCTCTAAGTCGTAGGAAGCACATTTTTGCTCTTATAATGTTAAGAACTCGGTTTAAGGATCAAGTAAAAAGTGTAATGGAATCGACTCTTACTTTCATCTAAGTAAAATCAGTTCTTGGTACAAATTTGAATGATTTGAGGTATAAAGGTTTCCATTTTGATAAAGAAGGAATCTTATGATTTGAAAACAAAGTCTATGTACCTTCGCTAAATGATTTGAGAAAGAAATTGTTAACATAATTTCATAATTTGTCTGTTAGTGTGAGTTATCCTATGTGTCCTCCTCTCATGTTGGAGGGTCATCTCACATGGGTTAGGTTTAGGGTTAGGTTTAGGGTTTCATATGTGTCATGCACTAGGGTTACTCAACACCCTATATGTACCCCTTTTCTATTCATTTATGAGCATGCCAAGACACTCCACTTTCTTTCCTCTATGCAAGTTTTGTTTCTGTTGAGCAAGATCTTCCATTACTGATCATTTATTCCTTACTATCGCTGGAGCTTTCACAATTCCATTGGAGTGCAACTACTTTGTGGTGCCTCGTTTCCGATTTGATTCTCACAAACTCTTTTCATGGTATCGAGCCGCTGA
This sequence comes from Taxus wallichiana var. yunnanensis, assembly GCA_018340775.1. Classification (NCBI taxonomy): domain Eukaryota; kingdom Viridiplantae; phylum Streptophyta; class Pinopsida; order Cupressales; family Taxaceae; genus Taxus; species Taxus wallichiana. The sequence continues at coordinate 220,818,583 of CM031236.1, read as the reverse complement.
GATTAGGTAAACATGCACTTGATTTGTTTTTTTTGCTATTACTCTTACTTGGTTTCATTACTTTACTCATCGCACGCAAGTCCTTTGATCACTATTTTCTGGAAATTATCTTGCTAATATCTCTAACAAGCTTTCTCGGAAAGTTTTTTTGTGTTTTTTTCTTGTGCATGTGCAGGTTTTTTAAAATACCTTGAGAAATCAGGTTTTTTAAATTGCTTTTTTGTTGGATGTATCAAAATCCAAAATAGAGATTCTTTTCATTTATTAAAATGGAAGTGAAATTTTTTTAAGCTCTCTGGTTTTTGCAGGATATGCATGTTGTCTGTGGTTGCAGGATCCTTGAGTTCTTCAGTCGTGGTTGCTCATCAACAAATTGCTGTCCCTCTGACCATTTTTGGACTGTTCAAACTACCATCACTGTTCATTCACGTGTGGCCTGCATTTTTCTTGATTCCAGGTGTTTTTGGACTATTCCAGTGTTTTCTTGGACCTTCTAGGTGTTTTTTTGATTGATTAGGATTTTTTTATTGTTTCCGCATTTTTTTACTATTCATATGTTTTTTTACCAACAACCATGTTTTTTTTTACTTACAGGGCGTTTTAAATTACTTAGCCATGTTTTTTTGCTTCTGTAGACTTTGTGCACATCGTGGGGTTGTAATTTCTCTTGTGTGGACTATACCCTTGGCACCCATGCATCATCTAACTCCAAAATGGCACTTTCATCACATTTTTTTGGTGTGAGTGGCTATAAACTCTCCTTGCCATTTTGCATAAGTACTGCTTGTGTTTTCTCTGCTCTTTTTTGGGCGTGGCCTATCCCGGGTTTGGTAAGTTTCATTTACTTCCTTTTTAAATCTTACTCAAAACAAAACAAATCTCTTCCTTTTATCAAAACGTTTGAAGATTTTTTTGATCTTTTTTTTTTTGGAAAGAAACTAACTTGTTTTTCATTTTTTTGGAAATATAGAGTAATTTAAGTTCTTTCTATTTTTTTAAAAACTAAGGACAACTTTTACAAAAACATTCCTCTTTTATCTCATTATCTTTTTCACCAACACGTGGAAGCTTTCTTAAAAAGTTTAAAACAAATCAAATCTTTTTTGGTAAGTTTTTAAAAACATTTCTAATTTCCCTTGTTTTTTAACATATGACAAGTTTCTAAAGAAATTTGTTTTAATTAGAAACATTCATCTTTTTAAAAATCTTCATCTAAATCTTCATTAGATTAGATCTAATTAGTTTTTTAAATTAGATCTAATTTTTATTTAATTTCACATTATTTAAACTATATTTCTTTGGCATTATAATTTGGTCTATTGGCTTTGTGTATTTTAACCTTCCGTCGAGTGCCGAAGACGAAGGGTGAGGTCCAGGATTGGCAGGTGGCTAATCCCCCCTCGCAATACAAACAAACCCTATCTCAAATTCCATGCCATTTCCAACGAGCATACATAAGACACCCTTTGCATGCATTTATGGCACTTTTTTAATCTTTTTGCAGGCTTATTAGCTTTTTACTCATCAATTGCGGGAATTGGTTTTTGCTATAACTTTTGACTCATTGCTCGGTTTTGAGCACTTCTTTAGTGAAATTTGCATGTTTTTTCACACTCTAGATGATGGGATCATTATATTTGTAAACACACTAATTTTATAAAGTGCCGCATTCTGGGGGTGTCTTTGTATTGCTTATTTTAGCTCATTCTTTTGAGCTTTGTTCTATTCCTTTTTTTCGTGGACTTGTGAGTGTGTCCGCCATAGTTTTATGAAAAAGGGATTCTTTCATGTGACGTGAGATGACTTTTTCTCACCACCAGGGTTGGCTTTTGCCTCCTTTCTATTTTTGCTTGTGCTTGTTTACGGTGTTCCTTTTTTGTTGCTCCATGAAACATTAGTTGTGGTCTCCTCTCTTACACGTTATTAAGATTTTCTAAATTGCAAGACAAGTTACCAAGTGTTTCAAACCGCATGCACGGACCTAATTGTAATCAACACACTAAACTATAAAGTGCCGAAAGTAGGGGGTTGTTATTGTCCTGGGTGGTGGTGTTTCTTTTCTGCATTTCTTTCTCTCTCTCACTATGGATGCACTTTCAATTCCTTTGCTTACACCGTTCAAATTTTTCAAATGGATATCAAAAATAATAATGAAACTAAGGGGTAAAGGGTTATACCACATCACCATGGGAACTAAGATTGAACTAGATGACGAACCTGAAAAATCTAAGTGGTTAAACCGTAGTGATGAAGCTTTAGGTCTTCTTTGCATGTCCATTTCTCCTGACTTTCTCCTCCACATTGAGGCATCTTTGAAACACCTAAATTTGCGTGGAAAATGCTGGATGTGATGTTTGGACAACTAGATGACATGAGAGCGCATGAGTTGGAAAAGTGAACTACTAGGGTTATATCCTAGTGACTTTGAAAACCTACAAGCCTTTTCTTCTTGAAATTTTCCACATTAGATTATTGTTAAAAGGATGTCAAGTAGAAAAGAAAGATTCTCAATCGATCTTGTCGATTCTCTCTAAATTAGGTCCCGAATACTCTATCTTCGTGTCAACTTTCTATGCTACAAAATATGCTTTGGGCGATACTTGGATGATGCCCTCCTTTGACTATTTTTTGTCCCAACTCATTCAAGAACATGACAAACTCATTCAAATGGGGTCTCTTAAGTCCAAGTCACATGCCCTTGTAGCAAGTACTAGCAAGGGAAAGAAGACTAAAAGAAGAAAGAAACTAAGGATCAACCTAAGAAAGAAACCAAGATCAAACCTAAAAATGACACAAACACTTCGACTTCTGAGCCTAGGGCACAAAAAAGCAAGTATTTGTGTTCCTATTGCAAGAAGACTGGTCACGACGAGAAACAGATTGATCACTTATCTTATTTACTTGAGAAAAATAAAATAAGTGTTCCTAAATCAATAAAACAAAGTGCTATGAAGGCCAAGTCTTCTGCTGCAAAAGGTGCTAGAAATGATAAGAAGAAAGGAAAGGCCCTTGTAGCCAAAGTTGCTCCTTCATCGACATGGATTATAGATTCCGGTGCCTTGCACCACATGGGTTCTTCGCATGTTGAGTTTTCCAACATCGAACCTTGTGGAATGTCCCAAATCACGATGGGTAATGACACGACAGTGTCGGTTTCTAGTAGTGGATTGGTAGAGATGGATGGGGAACATTTAACCAAGTGTTGAGTGTTCCTGATCTCTCTACCAATCTCCTATCAGTTTACCAAATTACTCACCTTGGTGAAGGAATGTGAGTGGAATTTGGTCCTAACTCGGTGATTATTCATGAGCTTAACAATGACACTACAGTGGCTGAGGGAAAGGCAGATCACCGTTCACGGTTGTACACCTTCTCCCACTTTACTTTTGATTCTACACCCACTGCCTTGCTCACTCATGCAAATGAGGAGGTGTAAGCTATGACATGAGTGTTTTGACATCTAAATTATCGCTATCTTGAACAATTGAGTCAAAAAAAAATGGTCAACGGTTTGCCTCGCATCAAGTTTTCTAAAGGTCTTTGGGAGGGTTGTACCCTTGGAAAGCATCTGAAAAGAACTTTGACAAAGGAAAAGCCTGGAGAGCCACTCGTCCCTTAGATCTTGTTCATAGTGATGTTTCTAGTCCATTTCCTTCTCCTTCGTTTACTAGAGCTCTTTATGTGCTAACCTTCATTGATGACTATTCACAATATACTTGGGTATATTTTCTTAAGCTTAAGTCCAAGTCTTTGAACATTTTCAGGGACTTTAAGGCTCTTCTTGAGAAAATAGGTGGAGAACGGCTCATCAAGGTTCTCCGAACCAACAATGGAGGTGAATATGTAAACAATAGGTTCATGGATTTCTGTACTTCTGAAGGGATCTCTTTGCAACATACAGTTGCTTATAGCCCTTCGCAGAATGGAGTCACAGAAAGAAAGAACCATACTCTGAAGGAGATGGCCACTTGTATGATTCACTCGAAGTCTCTTCCTCCGCAGTATTGGGCCGAAGCAGTGAATTGTGCAAATTACATTCAGAACCGTGTTCCACACAAGGCAGTAAGAGGGATGACACCCTTTGAAGCCTGGTTTGGATGCAAGCCTGATGTTGAGCACTTTCAAGTCTTCGGATCCAAGGCTATGGCTCGGATTCCCAAGAAGAAAATGCAAGGCCTTGGAACCACAATCCAAACCTTGTATCTTTGTAGGGTATCCTAATGGTGTGAAGGGATATCGATTGATGAATTCTACTTCTCATGAGCTATATATTGAGAGAAGTGTTAAGTTCGATGAGTCTTCTTCAACTTCTACTTCTCCACCTATAGAGGTTCTTCAGCTCACTGATTCGGATTCTGACTCATCAGATGATGATACTGTTGAGCGTGCTCCTCTTCCGGATCCTCCCGACCATCAAATCTTTGAGTCTTCTAATTTTGATAGTAGTGATGACAAGGACTATGTCCCTTCTCACTCAAGTGAAGAATCTTCCACTCTAAGCTTGATCCTCCTGGTCCCCTTTGGGCCAGGAAAACTTTGCAAAGTGCTTGGAGATTTAGTTGGAGATACTTTGGATATGAGACATACTCACTCAGATTTCATTGGACCCCACTCTTTCTTCACCTCTACTTCTGATCCACAGTCTTTCCGAGAGGCTTTTGGTATTCCTGAGTGGGATTCTACCATGGATGAGGAGTATTCCTCTCTCATGAAGAACGATACTTGGGATCTCACCACTCTTCCGAAAGGAAGAAAAATCGTTTGATGTAAGTGGGTGTTCCAAAAAAGTATGGAGTAGATGGAGACGTCGAAAAGTTTAAAGCATGATTAGTAGCTAAGGGTTTCTCCTAGATAGTTGGGGTTGATTATACAAAAACCTTTGCTCTAGTTGCGAAGATGACTTCTATTCGACTAACCCTAGCCATTTCCATAGCAAATAGATGGAAAGTCCATCAAATGGACGTTAAGAGTGCCTTCCTTCATGGTGACCTAGAGGAAGAGATCTATATGGAACAACCTCCGGGTTATGTCCAAGATTCCTCCCTCATTTGTAAGTTAAAGAAGTCTCTTTATGGCCTTAAACAAGCCCCTTGGGCTTGGTATGCCAAGATGGACTCCTTCTTACTTACATCAGGGTTTACTAGGTGTCACTCTGATCCAAATGTTTATATTCTATGGCAAGATGACTCCATACTCATTCTTGTTCTCTATGTTGATGACTTGTTGATCACAGGAAGCTCTTCCTCTATTATTGATTCTGTGAAGATCACCTTAGCCAACAAGTTTTCCATGACTGACTTAGGTCTGCTTCATTACTTCCTTGGGATCTAGATTTCACAATCTGACTCGGGAATCTTGATTTTGCAACCTAAGTATGCTCTTGATTTGCTAGCTCGGTTTTAGATGTTTGATTGCAAGTCTTCTCCTACTCCTTTTCTTTCCGGGGTTAAGTTGGTTTTAGATTGCTCTACTCCCTTGGTTGATGGTACTCTTTACCGACAGTTAGTTGGGAGCTTGATCTACTTGACTCACACTCGACCAGATTTATCATATGCTATTGGGATCATGTCCAAATGCATGCAGGAGCCACATGAGCTACATTGAAAGTAGCTAAATAGATCCTTCATTATGTTTGTGGCACTTATGCTGATGGCATACACTATCATGGAGGGGTTGATATTGACTTGATTGGATTCATAGATTCTAATTGGGCCGGTGACTTAGATCATCAGAAATCTACTTCTGGCTATAGTTTCTCCGTTGGTTCGGCTCCTATTAGTTGGTCTATCAAGAAGCAGGATGCAATTGTGATATCATCTACAGAGGTAGAATACAGAGGAGCAGTTAACACTGCCACAAAAGCTATTTGGATACAGGGTATTCTGACAGAGTTTGGCATCCACTTTCGGCGGCCTACCATTATCTACTGTGATAACACGAGCACTATCTCTATTTGTAGAAATCCAGTTCAGCATCAGTGGATGAAGCACATTGAGATCCATATGCACTTCATACGGAGCTTATTCATGATGGTATCATTGACATTCAGTACATTCAAAAAGCTGATCAGATTGTAGACTTATTCACCAAGCCTTCACTGAGATGAAGTTTCTTCACTTACGGTCTCTTCTTGGGGTGAGGTCTTCTACAGCTACCCATCTTCTTAGGGCTATTTAGTCCTTCTTTTCTTCTTCTTCTTCTAGGAAGATTGTGTTTGTATATGGGCACCTTATCAGGCCTTTAGTTGCCGGGCCCCATTGACACATCTTTCTTAGTTGTTTAGGAGTGTCTTCCTCTTCCGTCTGACTCATCACAGCCGCTACCCCAGCTTCGATGAAGGGGGTGTTAGTGTGAGTTATCCTATGTGTCCTCCTCTCATGTTGGAGGGTCATCTCACATGGGTTAGGTTTAGGGTTAGGTTTAGGGTTTCATATGTGTCATGCACTAGGGTTACTCAACACCCTATATGTACCCCTTTTCTATTCATTTATGAGCATGCCAAGACACTCCATTGTCTTTCCTCTATGCAAGATTTGTTTCTGTTGAGCAAGTTCTTCCATTACTAATCATTTTTTCCTTGCTATCACTGGAGCTTTCATGATTCCGTTGGAGTGCAACTACTTCGTGGTGCCTCGTTTCCGATTCGATTCTCGCAAACTCTTTTCATCATCTTTTTGAAACCTAGCATTACAAAAATGCTTGTTGATATAAAACAACAATATTTTTGGAAAGGAATGAAAAAGGATGTTCTAGAATTTGTGACACATTGCCTTGAATGTCAATGTGTTAAGGCGGAACATATGCACCCAGCCAATTTGTTCTATCCTCATAGCATACCACAGTACAAATGGAAAGTAATAAGCATGGATTTTGTACAAGGGTTGCCTATGTCAAGAAATAAGCATGATGTTATTTTAGTAGTTATGGATAAACTAACAAAAGTAGCACATTTTATTGTTAGGAATATGAAGGATGATTCTCCTATTTTGGAAAGAATATTTTTACATGAAATATTTAGATTACATGGAGTAGCTAAATTAATCATTTCGGATAGAGATCCTAGAATGACATCAAGATTTTAGAAACGCTAAATGCAGCTCTAGGAACTAAGCTAAATTTCAATTCATATCATCCGAGAAAAGATGGATAGACTGAAAGAGTAAATCAAGTTTTAGAAGATATGTTATGGATGTATTGCATGGATCAATAGTATAAGTGGGAAGAGTACCTTCCATTAGTTGAATTCACATACAATAATACATATCATGCTTCTCTTAAGATGGCACCTTTTGAAGCATTATATGGAAGAAAATTCAGAACTCCTGTTAGTTGGGACAACATAGAGGATAGAGAGGTAATTGGACTTGAAATTCTTACTGAAATGGAACAACAAGTTAAATTGATTCATGAATGCTTGAAAGAAGCAGCAGATAGGAAAAAGAGTTATGCTAACTTAAAGAGGGTTGATAAGAAATTTGAACTTGGTGAGAAAGTCTTTCTTTGGGTTAAACCGAAAAAGAGTTCTATAAATTTTGGAAAGGCTGCCAAGTTATCACCTCGTTATGTAGGACCTTTTGAGATAGTTGAAATAATCAACCCTATAGCTTATCGATTAGAATTACCTCTGTTTTGTCATGAATGCATGATGTTTTATATATTTGTTTTACGAAGAAATATGTTTAAAATTTATCACACGTGTTAAATTGGAATTCCTTAGGTCCAGAGGACCAAGGAATAATTGTTGGTTAAACCCATATAAGTGCTTGAAACTCGCTAGTTACATTTGAGAAATCGTGAGATAAGTTAATGCAAGGTCCAATGGGACCAGTTTAATGAAGAAAGTGCAACTTGGGAAAACCTTGAGGATATGAAAATTGGTTTTCATATCTATTTAAACAAGATTGATTCCGTAGATTGATAAAAATGTGTGATTTTATCTTTGTAATACAATAAGTATGCCAGTTTTGGGCATATATTTATTTATTTTGAATAAACAACTATATAATGCTGATTTCTGGAACTTAATTAATGTTGATATGTTTTTGACATATGGTAAGAAAAGTGAATAGGATGATTTTTCCTTGATGTAATATATTAAAATGAGATAATCATTGGGATGATGATTCTTTTTAGGAGGGAAGCATGTAACACCCTCGACAACTGATATATTCCTCTTTTGCATTCAAGTGTTGACATGTGATTTTCTGGATAAAGATGTGTTCTTTTGACTATTGAAGATCATGCTTGATAAGGATAAATCTTTTCTATTCTTAAAAATCATTAGACTGAAATTATATGGTTGTCAAGAATTCATTTTCACTTTGGAAAGATGAGCTGCAATCTGGTTTTAAGAGTTGTAGACTCATTTCTTCTTTTGACTCATCCTTGGATCAATTTCAGTGATCCAAGGAATGTTTCAAGTCTTCTTCATAGACTAAATGGTAAAATTGACATTTAGTAGTTTAAGGGACATAGAAGACTGAATTTTGTATGATACTAATTCTTGGTCTTGTTGTAACATGTTTTCATTCAGTTGTATGTTTGTGCCTGGGTCTTTGGTGATTGATCTTGGCAGGACATTAAGGACTTAAGCAAAATTCAATTCTCTGAGGAGAAGTTTGGAGTCCTAAAAATCTAAGGACTATCCTAACGGTAACCTAAGCTAGGTAAGAACAGCTAAGTTCTAGCTATGTTTACTTATTGGAATTCTGTTCTAACCTAAGCCTCTTATTCTAATTTTGGGGTTGGCAACCTAACCTAAGCGTTATGCTAAGAAAATAAGGGAAGGGTTACTAAAGTGATACTAGGATATTTTAGCTATTACCTAATAACTAAAGGGTTATGAATTGAACCTAACCTAAGGTGGGAATTCTAATGGCAAATGTTTTAAGACCTACGTTAGTAATTGTTAAACTAACCTAAGTCTATTTGAACCTAACCTAAACTAAAGGGAACCAAAAGGGGTTATATGACTTAAGAGTGATGGTTCCAATGACATTAAAATGATTTAAAAGGGGGTTTAAATGATAAGGTACTGCCATATTTGGAATGGGGGCTAGTGGACTTGGTGGAGGCCTACGTGGAAGCTCCACTAACAGATGGAATTGTATTTTTGTGTTGATTTGGCATTCGCCAGATTTAGGAGGTGGTGGCAAGGAAATATAAGTGGGAATTTTGGATTGAATGGCATTTATGGCATTTATGAGCCTCGGTCTTCACGTGCAAACCATCTTGGAAACTTAGGAGGTGGGTTTGTAGGAGGTCATTTGGTTTTGCATGCATGGCGGATTTTTCTCTACATAGAGCTAACTAGTTCTTTAAACCAACAGTTTGACTTTCACTTCAAAGGTATTTTTGGTTTCTTCGGCCTAATTTTGATCAAGGAAAGTATTTGAGGCAAAGGAGGAAGAGATGTTTGATTGTTGATCTGTCTTGGAGGAGAAAAAGAGTTGGAAGCTTAGTTAGAAGTCTCCTTCAATTTGGTGGAAGCACTATCAGGCATGATAGGCTCTAACTATTAAAATTCTTTGTGTTCTTCTAAATGAATCATTAGAACAACTCTACTCTCATGAGATTCTTGTTTTCTTTCCTGTCTAGTTATTTTTCTTGTTGGGTTTTATGGATCCTTGTGTGTTTGATTTGAATCCATGGAAAAATAGTATTGTTTTGGAAACTAGGCTTTCTATGCTAGTTTTATGACCTGCATGCAAGTAAAAATGGTATTAGAACTTGTTCTGTATCTCTATTATACTCTCTAGATCTTTTATTCGATGGTTATGTGCATTGAACTAACTTTTGTAACAATAAAAGCATATGAGCTTAGGGAAACTTGAGTTCTATTTTATATTGCTTTTGGGTTGCGATCTTTGGATGCAGACTCAAGTTGAAACTTTGTGTTTTGTTTAAGCTTGTGTTGGAGCTTCGTTTGAATGGAACCAATGTTTTGGAAACTTATGTATTACTGAACTATTGCATGGAGTTTACATTTATCATTGTACTCACATTATTTTGCTTGTGAAGTTTTGAACGTTGTGCGTGAAGCTTGGGTTCGACACTGAACTCTGATTTAACACTTGAGTGTTATGAGCTTATATTTTGATCGATATATTTGATTCTGTATAGGAATTTTGGTATTGGGTTATTCTTTTGTTATAAGGTTTAGCTTATAACTCTTTATTTTAGCAATTCACTCACCAAGCGATGGGTGAAAGCTTGTTTGCGTTGTTGAAATCTCTTTTGAGATTTGGAACTGGTAATGTCTTAAGGAATGTTGAACTTCTGTTTTTATTTGACTGTAACAACTCCCTTGAGATGGTATTTGTGTGAGAATAGAATGGGATGTTCTTTCCCCTCTATCTTGGAAAAAACCGTGTTCTAGGTTGGTTGTTTTGTTGAAGCCAAGTAACCTCTGTCGTGATTTTGTGGACATGAGGGTTGTGTTTGAATTTTATTCCTTTATCTTGGTAATTTTTATTGAGATGTATTCGACTAAACATTACGGTTCTTTCTCTTTATTATGTCTCTTTGAATAAATATGTGTTTGGTGGAAGATTTGGGTTATTACCTTGGACACTGAAATAATTAGGAAGGATTCCTTCTCTATTCAGTTGTATTGAGTTTGATTCTTTGAATCACGAATTGTTTACTTTTTGTATTAATTAGTAAGTCTTTGTGAGACTTCAATCTTGGGTTCATGGGTAATTCTGAACCTTATCATTTATTGTTTTGGGATACTATTCTTGACTGAAATAGTGAATAAGACTTGATTTCTCTTTGTGAAGGAAAATATATATATATTCATATTCTTTTGAGATCAGTTTATGTTTCGGTCTCTGCAGAGTATGCTTTCATCCTAAACTTGTTTAAACTGGAACTTCTTGTACATTCGAAATGAAATGATTTATCATGGGTTCTTTCCTTATTGAGTTACCATTCCTCTATCCTTGGATAGGCTCAATGTTTGAACTTTTCTGTACTCGATTCCATTTCAAAATAGTGATTTCTCTTGACCTGTTGGTCTACCTTGTTCGAATCATTGATGGAAATAGTGTTGAGAGCTAGTAGCCAGGAAGGTTCTATTGTTAAGTACATTGATACTTATGGGTTGAATGTTGTTGACTAGTCTTGCCTAGTTTTTATGGAAAGGAGTAGGTTTGTCTCTTGTACTCTTTGAATTTTGTGAAGAACTTGAGTAGATAATAACTCCTCTTCGTGGGATACTTTTTTGTGAGCATTGATTTCTGTTATTGATTGGTAATTTCTTCTTGGAGAGTTGGAATTGGAGTTGCAGTTGAGCTATTCTGGTTTTCCTTACCTTCTTGTTTGGTTATGGAATTTTGTTTGATGTATATTCTATTGATTGATTGTGCAATAATGTTATCCTGGAAAGGAACAGGTAACTCATGTTATAATCTGGTCTGTTTTCTCTGATGTTATAGGTTTGGGCTGAGTTTATATTGGTTCTTGTGTAGGATATAGATGGATCATACTTGAACAACCATGCTTTATACATTTATTTTATCTCTTATAAAAGATAAATGTGGTATTTTATTATAATAGAATTATAAAACAATGGGATGGCGGGATTGATTGTTTGTTTCAAAACCATTAATAGGATTAATAGAACTTTAAGATCTTAGGAAGATATTATTTATTATATCCTACTTTTCTCTTTAAAGTTGATCTTGAATTATTAAGTATTTCCTTCTGTTTGTTATCTCTTATAAAGTTGATCTTGAATTATTAAGTGTCTCGTTTCTATTTCTTATCTCTTATGCTGATTTTATGATGTTTTAATTGTCTCATTAAAGTATAGTTTCTTTAATGATACAATTAGTGGAATGCACTTCGTTTTAATGATTAGTGCTTATCATGCTCGGTTCATTTTGAATTGACCCATGCTAGCTATTTTTGCAGATGGACAACTTAAGTGGTAAAAGAAGGCAAAAACTTATATGATGCATTGGCTGATATATGTATAATTCTTAGTAAATAATTCTGATTCATTCTTTTTTTGTATTGTAAAGAAAAGTTGTATACTTTATAGAATGAGGGATGTTGTTATGCAGTTGCCTAAAGGGCATAGTCTAATAAATTTTATAAGTTGTAATGATGAATTGTGAGTTGTGTTTTATTTGGATGGGTTGTGAAACTTATCTCATACTTTTATAAAAGAAGATGAAAGTTCCATCTTGTTGATAATCTCTTATATTATGTTATGCTTATCTTTTTATCTTTAATAAAATGGATAATGGGAATTAGTTCAATTTCCCTATAATGATGTAACTTGTTGAGTTGCATAATATGATGTGATTTATCTAAACAATTTAACATAATGAGGTGATGCATAATGAACATGCATTAAGAAATATGGATATCGGGAATGATATACCCTAATACTTAATCATATAGAGAAAGAATCTTTCTCTCTTTCAATTGAATATAAACCTAACATGTTTGGGGTATGATTACTATTTAATAGACTTCATTTAGTATGAAGTCTACTTTAATTGGATATATGCGGTTGTTAAACCTTCCTGAAAGTTAAAGTACATTTTAAATGAAACTTATGATAACACTTTGTCTGTTTTGGTTAATTACCGCTTAACTGAGAAAATGAACATTAAAATCAACCATAAGTTTAATGAATTTCTTCATGGACTAAATGAAAAAAATTTAGGAAAGAACTTATGGAGTGTTGGATTAGGGTTTAATAGGGTTTACGTAATCCGGACTTAATCTAAATTAATAATTCATTAATGATCTCCTTGGGGTATGTACATCTTGGTGAGGCGGTTTTCAGAGGATGTTGGCACATGCCAACTATAGGGCTGTACTTCCGAGAAGACTTGGGTCTTCTCGAGAATATGATGTTGTAGTTGACATGTGGCATCACCCTTCTACATTGATCATCCAGATCTACACACAATAAGAACTTAGACTTGAACTTAGTTTCTCTCTAGGTCAGGATAGGAGCATATTTAGGATAAGAATTAGCTTCCAATGGCTCAGGGTACCTTTGCACATTTGGTTGACTTAGATCAACCGAGTATGCCCATTTACCCTAAGCCATTGTGAGCGTCTTCCTATAATAAGTTATGTTTCTATCTAGGGCTAGGGTTAAACCTGGGACAAGTGGATTGACGGTAGTCATTAAAGACCAATCATTATAATAGAGTGAGGTGAAGGACGTATTCCAATATGACGAGTATGCCGTCTAGGAATAGTGATATACATAGTATGTTGTAAATCTCTAGCCAAAGTATTGCAAGCTACTGGTTGCATTGTCTATGTCACCAAGTTTCAAACAACGTGATATCAGATGAATATTGGTAATAGATATTCAGATATGTTCTTTAAATAGATCATTCATTTCCCGGTGTATGGTAGGAAGACCAAATATACGAAGTATACAATATGTATTCAAAACATAAGATAACATAAATAGATCAGTAGCTTACTGAGTTATGGAATGAATAGATCGGAGGAACACCAAGTCATTACAATTGCATATGGTTATATATTTGAATTCGATTGGCATGGAATGTTTGTTTTGAATAATGATTTATTTAGAATAGTGAACATTATATATATATATATATATAAAATTTTACCTTGTTTCTAAAGTTTTAAAATGGGAATGTTACAAATAAAAACATATATATTACTTAAAAAAGAAAACAAAAGCGAACAACACTAAGTCTAAGTACAAATAAAGAGGCAGGGTTTTCTTAGTCTTCCCTTTTAGCAAGAGGCCCCTGAGTTGTAGAGGATCTTTGGAAGAGGCACTATTCAAAGGGTTGAGGAAAAATTTCACTAAATTTGGACCCATCTCGGTGTGTTAAGGTGTTTTTCCATGTGACGGGAGGAGAAGTTGGAGTGGCCTCTTCATTGACCCCTAAAATTGGTCCTTTGGGTCTTTCACCTTGAAGAAAATCAGAGAAGACATTACAAAGGAGACTATAAGAGATTGAAATGGTTTGAGGTTATCATGAATCTATCTGTACCAAATCTTCGGACAAAGTTACAATTTTTACAAGCACAGATTACCTTGGTAATTAAATTCATGAAGGAACCTAAATGTGACAGGAAAAAGATGAAAAAAATTAAACATACCGGGAACATCTTATTGGATGATGTTATTGAAATTACGAAGTTCATGAAGCCCCGATCCATGGCTAAACATCTTGCGAGAACTATGAAGGGTATTTCACTCATGTGTGTTTTTGTTAGGTTCACTTTGTTGATGGAAAGGATCCCAAGTATTTACAATTAGAGATCGATGAAGAAGAGGTCAAGATTCTATAGGATTGATCGGAAGGAAGAGATTTTTTTTTAGGTATGTTTTATTGAGTTTTAGTGTATTGGGTATTTGTTTGTTTTTAAGGTTTTATTAGGGAACAATGGCTTAAAGATTTATGGGTATTTAATTGAATAAAAAGGAGCACACCAAATTTGGTTATAGTGGGTTTCATTACTTATTTAATGTTTGTGTATTTTCTTGTTTAATGTACTTTGTATTTGTAGGCCTAATTTCCTTAATAAAACTGAGTTATTTTGGTAATGTTAGACTGTAAATATCAGTTGGAAGCATTAAACAAAAATAAGAAGTAACGTCTAGTAAGATATTTACTAGCTAAGGTTTGTAATAATTTATTTTCACTTTACAAGACAAATCTTGTTTCCTATGAATTTGGGGCATGAGGCTTAACTCATTGACAAACATTCTCATAAGTGGTGGTACAAATACTAGATAACAAGGTTGAGGGTTTGGCAAGTTAGAGAATGGCCCAAATTTGTGATGGATATGTTGAGGGAAAGGGGTTATGCTTGAAATTGATGCGAGAGGATTCAACTTGGATTATGTAATTTTGAGGTTTAAGGCTAATGTAAGACCATCTACAATTCCATTCTAGTGAGATTTCACTATAATCAGATGAACTATAAACACAATATCAATGATGGGTTTTTAGTACCAGAACAAGTATGATGGGAGCCTAGCGATCGCTAAACTAGAGCTTGATCTTTTCTTTTATCAATGTTTTCAAATTATTAAATTGTTGAACCGAGCATCCACTATGATCTTACTTTTGATAAAAAAGTTCTTAGCGTTCACTAAGAATTTTCTCCCACAAGATTTGATGTGAATTATGTGTTTCAAACACTCTACCTTATGGGAACTTTGTAAGGCTTGATCCCTCATGTACCTTAATCACTCTCGAAATAACAACATAGGAAAAATAAAATTTACCTACCTTTAATATTGTAGGACCCTAAAAATAGGATTTTTAACCTACCTTTAATATCGTACCTTAATCACTCTAGGAAATAACAACATATATTACTTAAAAAAGAAAAAAAGGGAACAACCTTAAGTCCAAGTACGAGATAAAGACGTAGGGTTTTTCCTAGTCTTCCCTTTAAGCAAGAGGCCATAAAGTTATAGAGGATTTGCGGAAGAGGCATGGTTCAAAGGGTTAAGGAAAAATGTTGCAAAATTTGGAACCATCTAAGGTTATGGAGGTGTTCATCCATGTGACAGGAGAAGAATTTGGAGCGGCCTCTTCATTGGCCCCTAAAATTTGTCCTTTGGGTATTTCACCGATGAAAATCAGAGAAGACATTACAAAGGAGACTGCAAGAGATTGGAAGGGTTTGAGGGTTACCATGAAGCTTGCTATACAAAATTGTTAGCCCAAAGTCACAATTGTTCCAAGCATAGCTTCCTTGGTGATTAAAGCCTAAAGAAACCTCAACTTGACATGAAAAGATCAAAAACATTAAACATACTTTGGGGAACAACTCGTTGGATGATGTTATTCAAATTATGAATGTCATGAAGTGCTGATCCATGGAAAAACATCTCGTGGGATTTGTGAAGGATATTCTAGGTACATGTGTTTTTTTGGGCACACTATCGATGGCAAGGATCCCAATGATTTACAATTAGAGATCGATGAAGGAGAGGTTGAGATTCCAAGGATTGATTGAAGGAAGTGATTTTTTTGGGTATGTTTTATTGAGTTTTAGTGTATTGGGTATTTTTTTGTTTTTAAGGTTTGATTGGGGAACAATGGATTAAAGATTTATGGGTCTTTCATTGAATAAAAAGGAGCACGCCAAATTTTGTTATAGTGGGTTTCATTGCTTATTTAATGTATGTGTGTTTGGTTTTTAATGTACTATGTATTTATAGGTCTAGTTTCCTTAATAAAATTGATTTATTTTGGTAATATTAGACTATGTAAATATTAGTTGGAAGTATTTTTGGTTGGATATTTTGTCAAGCTAAAATATGAGGTTCAACCACAGTACATGGGATTAAATCCCTCCTCAAAGACAGGTGAGGCTACCTATTTATTACTAGTCTAAAACACATCGAAAAATATACAATATTCACACTAATCTAACCATTGGGGTTGGGATAGAATCCCAAAATCTATATCCATACTAGGCGGAGATATTGCTACTTTCGAAATGAAATGGATCAGAAAGGAAATTATTATTATGGAAGAAACACAAATGGAAAGGAAATGAGGGAATGTACTTTCTTTTGAGCAAATGCAGATCACAAAATAATCATACGAGTTTTAGACAACAAATGTAATGTTTGAAATGATTAGAAAAATCAAGATGCTAAACAAGGAATAGCTTAAGATTATGAACATAAGAACAATATCCTAAGAAAGATACATCTCACAACACAAAGTTTGCAAAATAGCATCAGTTTCTATTCCTCAAATGATTAAAAGAAAACACAAAGTCTTTCTTCTTCACAATAGTTCTCAATATTCAAAAAATCTCAACCCTTTGGAATGCATAAGCATCCCTTATTTATAATAAAAGGAGTTGAGAGAAAATAGGATAAATCCTAGAAAATAGTCTTTTTAATGAGAGTCCTATTTTGCTTGACTCTCACGCAAGAGACCAAGTCAAAATTTGCTTCCTATGTGATGAAACAAAAATGAAAAAGACATGTCAATTTCAGGATTGAAATGACATGCAACATTATGCCTATTCTATTTCATCATCTTTGTCTTCCTCCAACAAAGCTTTCTTGTCCCGAAATTCTTGGAATTTTTGGATTATACCCTACATCTCATTTTCATCAGGCGTGGAATGATCACTCAAAACTTCACATGTTTCTTGAGTATCACTAGCATTGCCAGGAAGCTTCTTTAGTCTCTTGTTGAGTTTCCTTAGTGTTTCCAAAGAATGTTCAATTTTCACAAACATATCAATGATTTCTAGACCGAATCCATAAGTTGGTTCATGTTGAATTGATTCTTGGATCTGCTTGTAAAGATCATCAACATGTAGAATACCCGAGCTTTCATTCAACACCTTAGCGTAGATCTTGACTAGCTCTTCTTCTATGTCATTCGTGCCATCGACCAATTGATCTCTTGATTCCCTCAATTTGCTACAAGCTTCATTGAGAATCTTTATTCTGAATCTAATGGCCTTGGTCAGTTGAAAATGCTTGTCCCCATGTGGAATGATGCCTTCTTCGATCAAGATGCGGGACGGAACCTATTTCAGTGTTTGGAGAGCTTCAAAAGTTAACTCTAGGTTCTCGACTTCTACTGAAAATTCATCATCCATTTTCTCTCCATCCTTCTTTATATCCTCCAAGGATTTGTAGACTTCCACAGTGTCATCAATGACTTCTTTTCCTTATAGGAACAACCTCTGGATCCATTCATCGATTGTTCTCCCCTTCTCATTAATCTTCTCAATCATGGGTACCGATGAGAAATTGAACCTGACTATAGTAGAGGATGATGGTGTTGACTCAGGAGGCTTTGAGAGCTTGAGTAGTACTTCTGTCAGCTGCTCTACTTTCTCTTTTAGCTCATCTCTGTTTGCCTTAGTTTCCTTTAGCTTATGGCACAACACATTCATGGCATCTTGTGTGTCCTGTTATGCTCCCTCCATTGTTACTTTTCCTAGATCAACCCTTGTGATTTGATAATTTGTGACCATTATATCATCCTTGGTTTTATCAGCTGCAAGAGTAGAAATTTCTACAAATTTATGCCTTGAGGCATCCACTGAAATCCTTGAAACTATTTTGGGTTTCTTTACTTGACTTAGTAGGAGTTACCTTAAGGGAACTGAAATAAAAGGCTGGTAGGGGAACTACCACCTTCCTCTTCCTTGGGGTTTGATCTATTAACCATTGAGGCATATTGGAAGAAGTTTCTCCCATTGTAGGTGTTACGGTCACATCCTTAGGTGGAGGAAGGTTAGCTTGTGGAGTGGTGACCACTGCAAGTGTAGTGTCCGTGGTAATGGACTCAGGGAATGAAGGTACAGAAGGAGGAGGCATGTCCATGGTTAACTGGGGTCCAGTGGGGAGAGGTGAGAGGCCAGAGAAGATACTAGCCATGGTTGAGGAACTTGGTGAAGAAATATGAGGCAAGGAAGGTTGAATGGGAGGAGGCAATGATTCCAAAATTAGAGCTTGAGAGATAAGAGGAAGACTTACCTCTGATGAACTGTCAACCAAAAGAGGAATGGAAGGTTGAACAATCTCTTCTCCTGAAGGAGGATTTCCTTATTCAGTTGTGGAGGTGAATCAAGAACCTCAACTATTTGTGGGAGAGTGGCCACTGATGTGGTTACTTGATCTTCTCCCTTTCTGACAAACTTAACCTTTATTGGCCTCTTGGAAGGGTTCTTATCCTTTTCCTTTTTTCCCTTGGAGGGTCCCACTTCCAAAGTATCTAGCTTTGAAAAACTCCCTTCTTTATAACTCATTCCCCAAGAAATGAGCCATGCCTTAGTACAGGCAAGAATTTGAGTAGCTCTCCCCCATAATAGAAGCTTTCTCAGTGATGGACCAATCAATGGCTGGGAATACATATCGGTCTTCATTTAACCCATCATACGAGGTGTTAAGGACACTCTCATTATCCATGGTGCCCTCTGGGATGTTAGATAAATCTAACATCTGGATTTCTTCAATTGTCAACCTATTATTGTCCTTTCTTCGGATGGCAACTTTATCCCGAAGATCAACCCAAATATCTTCTATGTTGGGCACATGGAGATATAAAGTCCCATACAATTTAAGGATTCCTTAGAAATCAAATCCATCTCTATTCTTCATGTGCTTATTCAACTTGTCCTAAAGCTCATGCACCACATTCTTATCTTTAACCACTATCGAGCATGTGTACCTTCCGATGGAAATAGGGAAGGATCAATAGCCTTGTGTTTACTCTATTGGAATTTGTGAAAATCCAACAATTGTCTAACCAACTCCATCAGTATTAGCTTATCACCTGGGAATCTAGGCAATCAAAAAGGATCACCCGGGTACATGACCACCCGAAGGTATGTGAACTTCTTGAACTACAAGAAGATATAACCCCATTTTGATACTTCAGCCCATGCCTCATCAGAGACTCTTCTCTTTCTTAAATTAGGGTTCAACATGCAGATGTTCTCATAAAAGAAGGCATCATTCACTCTTTTGAATTGATCCTCGGACCCCTTCATTGTCAGTTGAGGGAAATACTAATATATATGTTCGGTTGACTTACTTCCCTTAGTGTCCAACCCTGGATAATTCCTCATGCCGGCTACTACATAGGTGACATATGATGACATATAAAACTTGCCGGTAGTCAAGACTGTCTTCATCTGGGAATCAATCTCATTACTTATAAGACTGCTCCAATCAATCCCTTGTTCATTCTTCTTTATAATGACCATGAATTGATACATCCACCCTTGGAAGTCTCTTGACTCGGGGAGTCCAAATACTTGACTCAACAGGGTGATGATGTCACTGATTTCAAGGATGAAATCACTCCTGGGGACAAATTTGGGAAACCTAGAGACAGTGGCTTGGCCTTGATCAAGAATTTTTATTCACATGCTTGATGCAATCTTCTTGATCTTTGTCCTAGGCTTTCTATGCTGACTTAAGATCTACATCGACATATTCCTCAAAGTTGGGTAATCTTAAGAGGTCATCAAAGTAACCTCCATCCAACTTCACTATGGTTTCTCCTACTTGATTTTCACTTAGCAGAATCTAAGTCATATTTGGAAGCCCATGACGGAATGAAATTAGGGCATTGAGCAGATATTGGGAATCTTGTTGTGAGAGGGAGGCCACTGTTGGTTATTGACTTCATCCAGGGACTCTAAGAAGAATCCTTGGTTCTGTTCCAAAAGTCCTCCATGTCTATGTTACCAAGCTCCGTGTCTCAGATGTCGTAATTGTAATCTATGTAGGAAGGAGATTCCATTTTCTAGTACTTATACTTCATCTTTCCTGACCTATCTGACTTATCCTTAGATGATCCAGGATCCGACATGAGAAGTCCTAAAGAAAGAATGCCTAGATAACTCTTGTTTGACCAATCGGGCTTGGAAGCTTGCTGAGAAACCCCACCCACCACACCAACCGGACTTTGAGACCTATCGGAAAATTTGTGAAACCCAACACACTGCAGAGTATAATCGGAAACTAGGTTGTGTTGAACACTTCGTGAAACTTGAAACACAGGAAAAAATCGGGAGATGTTGAGCACCCTGCAAAACTTGACACACTTTGTAGAAACCAAAGCAAGTGTCGGACACCCTGTAAAACTTGAAACAAAGGTGTCGGGTTTCTGGGATGTCAGAACAGGTAAAATTTCCTCCAAGCTTGTAAGTTAGGTTTTATAGATTTATTCTCAAAAAACACAAGAGTATATCCATGGAAGGAAATAAGAAAACACCTAGGATGAATTTTTAAACAAGGGGTTTCATGGAAATTCAATCAGAAAATGAATAAAACAACCCTAAACCCTAAACCCAGAGGCAAGAAAAAGCAAAGAGGAAAAACACCAAAAGAACACTTCAAAAACAAACCCAAAGACCCCAAAATGATAAGAAGAGAAAAATACCTTCAAGAAATTTGAAAAATGATCGAAGATGAATCGTGAAATCGGTCAAGAAGTTCAGTCGGGTTTGGAGGTCGAAGGAGCATGTATGAAAAATCCATTGTAGCAAAAATATGTCAGTAGAAATGATGTGTAAAATTAGACTATTTATAAAACCCTAGAATTTATTACACCTCCTCCGACATGTGTGCCAACTAACCGACAACTCGGCATTAATGCCATGTCATCATGCTTAGCACATCCAAAACCGATACAAAGGTTTTCTTAACAAATCAAGTTTTGGGAACCAACCGACATGAAGCATGTAAAAGACGTGTTTGGATGCTACCAAGTTCCAAAAACCCGACACAAAGGATCATTTCGGGTTTTGGGAAAAAAGCAACATGTAACATGTTTTTTGTAAGGTATGTTTCGATGCTCTGGGTTCCGAAAACCTGATACACTGGCATGTAATTGGGTTTCGGGTTTGGAAGACACTCGACATGAAGCATGTAAAAGACATGTTTGCATGCGATAGAAACCCAAAACCTGAAAATCTCCTTCAAAGGGCATTTTTAGGAGGTTTTGTCAAAAAAAATTCTATGGTTATCTTAATTTTGGTTGGAATCACTAAAAACGAGATAATAGTATTAAACGAAAATAAGAAGTAACGCCTAGTAAGATAATTACTTGGCCAAGGTTTGTAATAATTTATTTTCACTTTACAAGACAAATCTCGTTTCCTATGAATTTTGGGCACGAGGCTTAACTCATTGAAAAACGCTCTCATAAGTAATGGTGCAAATGTTGCATCAAGGTTGGGATTTGGAAAGTTGGAAAATGGCTCGAATATGTGATGGCTATATTGAGGGAAAGGGGGTTCTATTGGAAGTTGATTTAGAGGAGTCAACTTGGATTACATAGTTTTGAGGTTTAAGGCTGATGTAAGACCATCTACAATTCCATTCCAATGAGATTTCATACGATAAGATCAACTATAAACACAATATCGACAGTGGGTTTTTAGTACAGGAGTAAACATGATGAGATCCTAGTGACCGCTAAACTAGAGCATGATATTTTATTTTATCGTTGTTTTCAAATTATTAAATTGTTGAACCTAGCATCCACTATGCCCTTACTTTTGATAAGGAAAAAATTCTTAGCATTTGCTAAGAATTTTCTCCCATAAGATCCAAAGTGAATTATGTGTTTCAAACAATATACCTTATGGGAACTACGTAAGGCTTGATCCCTCTATCTTGGTATGTAGTGTAGCTATTGTCTCCACCAGGTACATTCCAACCAACATGATATAATTATAATCAATGAAAAAAACTAGCAATCCAAAGTTGTATAGATAGTGTTTACAATGATCGTAATGGTAGGAGCCTCATGGTCACTCAACTAGGTCATGATTGATTATTTTATCATAATATTCAATCAAAGAAACTGTTGAAAGTAGTGTCTGATGTGTTGTTACTTTTGACAAGTAATGAAACTAAGTTTTAGGTAAATAATTTTTTCAATACGAAATGTTGTGAAGATGACCATACTTACGTTTAGGAAAAGTGTAATCCTTCCCATTTTTTTGATAGCTTGTTGTGGAATTTCCCACCAAGCGCTATGCTTAAAATATCATACTTAGAGTAGTTATAGACATTTAGACATAATGAATAAAGTATGTCTAATATACATATATTTCACATTGTCTTATATAACAAAAAATTATGAGCTATCACTAACTTCGTTAATGTGATTTTTTTCAAATACTCTCCTCAAAATACCAAACATTAGATCTTCCGACCACTATCCTTTAAACATGTTCATTAGTCTTCTTACAGGCATTTAATCCTCACTACTACAATATGACTGATATACACATAAATCACATAGTCTTGTAAAACAAAAAATCCCAAGCTACCGCAAACTCTCTTCAAAATACCAAATATTACATCTTAATGTCCTCTATGGTTTATCATTAAAAAGGTGTAAATGGCTTAAAAATTGTTTTAGGCTATTCTTTTATATGTTGACTAGAAGTCTATCTGCCACTAAAGTGTGTATTTTTAACATTCCTATCATGCCATATATATAATTTTATGGCTTGTCCGAATCATATGTAATACTTTAAAAAGGTGCAAATGGTTTTGTATATTTCAATGCATCATAATTCGATTTAAGACTTTTAGAAAAATTTTGTTATTATTGATTTGATCCACAAAATATGAATTAATGTAACTAGTTGAATGATACATAATATGTCTTATCGAAGCCTAGTAGATCTTAACCATTAAGTTAATTACTTTCTTATGATACATAGTAAAGAACTCTAGAGGTTGGTGATTGCTAGGGTAGTATTTAAATTCCTTATCAGACAATGCAAGAAAAACATTTTAAAGTTTGGAAATGACCTAATTATTAATGTATTTTACTCTAAATATAGGTAAAATGTCTTCCATTGTTTGTGCTCCATTAAGAATAATTCCATTCACCGCAAGTGATATTTTTGGAAGAAAAGAGATGAGGAATGGTTTGTGGAACTTAATTTCCCTGAAAACTACCATGTCAACATGTGGTTATTTTTTCTTATAGATGAAAATCACGAGGAAGTTGGTATTGTTCTATCGTCAGAAGTTATTGATTTGGGGACACTGCGTGTCCAAGTGATACACTTTGACTTTGAAAATAATAAGTGTCTTATTCTGGATATGGAGTTGGATGTTTCTTTGTTTAGGAAACATGAAATGCATGCCTCCATAAAAATGGACCATATTCCTGTTCAAAATATGGTTGGAATTTGGGGATTCTAATAGATTCTAACAAAATTGGTTGTTCAAATGCAGAAGTCATTCAAAATGGTATATTTATAGTATTTAGAAAATTGTATAGAAATGAGAAAACATCTTCTGTTTGTCATTTTTTACATAGAAAAGGTTTTCTTTCACCTCCAAAACATGCCAAGTTGTTTACTATGTTGAGGTGAACATATTTGAATAAATTGGAGATAAACCCATCTAAATCAAAATTGCATGGGTTGAAAAGGAATACTAAATCAACTGGGTATTTTGAGGCTAGTGTAATAGTAGAGACATTTGATTCTTACTGCCAGAGAATAAAAGGAGACAACAAAATGAGAGAAAAATTTCTACATTATTTGAGAAATAAGCATCCAAATAATATTGTATTGACATCCTGCAGTGAATCCAATGTAATCAAAAAATTTAAATTACATGAATCACACTCTTGCTTGTTATACTATCTTGTTGGTGAAAAAAACAATGGAAAAATAAATTTTGATTCCCATATTGGGGAAAAAATGGTGAAATGGAAAAAATCATGAGGTGGAAGAATTTCTTCCCGTCGTGGCTCAGAAAATATTAGACAACTATGTGATGTCATTGGAAGGAGATATACCAAAGTGAGGGTGAAAGTCATAGATAAATTTTCTTGTAAATGTGCGTATCCATTCCATCTTCCATTGACTTTATCAGCTATTCCTTTGACTAATATTTTCAATGATCAATGTGTGGTTTCTGATTTTTGTAATTTGGCCAACGATATTTATTCCTATGTCATAATGGAGCTTCTAACATTTTTGGAACCAGTGTGCTGGATTATATTATTATTGTTCTAATACTAACCTGGTTATTAAAAAATGTTAAGTGACACAAAAAAAGATCCATGGAAAAGGTTAAATACATTGGAGTATACATTTTGGATGGATGCTATAGACTCTACGATAACAATGGGTTATTCAAAAGTTTATTTGTTATGTACACAATATCTTGTGTGCACAACCGCGATAATACCGATGATTATAGAGAAGAGGGTTATTATGGATTGGATGGAGAAACTACCACAAAAATTTGTATTTGCGAAAAATTTTCATACATGGAAACATCCATCCATTTGTTTGTGAAGGATCGTATGAGTTCGGGATGAGATGTTCAATCGATACTATTCCATAAATTATCTAGTACTTGTGCTTTACAAAGGTGAAAGTTTTACACTTCGTGCATTGATGGTTTACAAACTATCTTGCATTTTTATTGTTGAGACACATAGTAAAGTGATGTTTCTAAAACATTACTATTCTCATATGAATAAAGGTTCGTATCCATAAAAAACTTCAACAAGTGATATTTTTAATGGATTTTAACCTAAATATGCAACTTATACAATTATTATTTATGCAGACAACCACAAAGCTATATAATTTTATGTACAACTATTTCACCATGACACTACACAACCAATTCAACATGCTGATTTACTTTCAATCATTTTATAAATATGTTTAATGATCTCTATCTTCAATTGCCATGGTTTTCATTTTTTTAACAAAGTTATGTTTTTTACAGTTTAGATGACAGATGTGGAGGATGTGGGAACATCGGCCACGAATACACCATCAGATCTAGGTATGTTAATTGTGTGAATTTACAAACAAAACCACTAATAAGCCCCACAAATTTATAAGACAATAAATGATTATGCAGACAACCAATAAGGCCCACAAATTTATAGGAAATGATATGATATCCATGTGTATTTTATAACAAAATTATTTATAAGGCCCATAAATTTATAGGAAACGATAACTAACAGACATTAGTTTATATGCTTGGCTTAGGGTTGAAGAAAAAGTTTAAGGAAATCCATTTGTAAGATACGATAAAAATTTAAAATGAACTATATAGAGCTTGGTGAAATTTATACATCCACAATCAATACAAAAATGTTTTGACTAAAAAACCTTGCATTCATCAATATCTCACTCATTTACAATGCGTGCATATTGTATACAATGTTTCACCGATTCACTACCTTATACTAACTACTTACATTGAATTAACATTGTTTTTTGTAATGCCCCATCAGATGTTCCCCCAGTCCCTGGCATGACGACCTTGTTGCTAAGCCTAGGAGACTGGTGTGTGTGTGCTTTCGTTGACCGTTGTTGACCGTGTCTAGGTCGTAGTGAAGATTTTTCACCTTCCCTCTCCTTCTTGCCTTTCGGTCATTGTCGACACCCCAAACTGTGGACCCCATAGCATCATGGACGGTTATCTAGTTAAAGGAAAATTTGGTTCTCGGTTCGTCGAGTTACCTGGTCATCGCCATTAATAGGATTAATAATTATTATCATTATTAAGCCGTAAAATCATTAAAATAATGTTTATAATACTATTATAACTCTTATCGCCAACTTCGATCAGTTGCTTTTGTGTCGAAATTTTATCTCTGGTAATGGATTGACTTTAAGTTATATTTTATTTATTTGTCTACTTCATTTTAGGGTTTTATGACGTTTTAGATTAAAAAAAAAAAAAAAATATAGATAAATAAATTTAAAAGAAATTAAAAATAAAATCAAAAGCCCGTAAAGGGGCGGATTAGGGCAAACCTGTCCCTTGTTCTGTAAACGCAACCCTGCAATGCATAGTTTTGGGTGCTGGGCAGCTGGTTTGGGGCCGCAGGACCAACATGAAATGAGTTTGTTGAAGAGGCCTTGGAAAATTTCAAGCAAATGCCTTTGATTCGTGTAAAGCCAGACTCCATAACCATTTTAAGCATCCTCCCAGGCCGCACCAAACTATCTAGTGTGGATTTTCCATCAGCGCAGAATGGAAAGAGGGGGTTTTGACAGTTGTTGTAGTCACAGATGCTTGGGGACAAAGTATGGATGCTCATCAAAAAAAAAATGGAGGAGGATTTTTGTCTGTTTAGTTGTCACATTGCCAACATCCTCCCAGCCCACGCCCAGACCTGCGTGGGCTCCCATCAAAGCAAAAAAGGGGCAGAGGAACTTTGTCAGATGTTGCAGTCACAAGTGCCCTAGTAGATACATGTGTAAAACATGGAAGCATGTGAACTGTTTGACTAAATGCATGGAAGAAATGTAGTTCTAGGGACTGTAATGATAGTAGGATATGCAAAAAAATGGTTCTGTTAAAAGGCGTATAAATAGTTTGAAAGAATGCCATGATGGTAGCATATGCACAAAATGGATGTGTAAAAAGCTGCGTGATCTGTTTGGCAGAATGCCTCAAAGAGATGTGGTCTTATGGAACATACCCTGACCTTGTAAGCTTCATTTTTGGTTTAATTAGCTTTCAGCCATGCAGGTTCAGTGCATGAGGGTTGTAAATACTTTGATGGCATGAGTGCCTCTTGTAGAATCACACCAAGAATTATTGCCTCACCTCTTCCAAGTGCAAGCTTCTGGACTGTTCTGTTAGAACCATTAATTAATGCTTCCTATGCATTGTATTTGAAAGTCGTTCCTCAGAGTATTCGTATGCACAAAAATGGATTTTGTTGGAAAGGCGTGTGATCTGTTGACATAGAAAATGTGGTCTCTGGGATCGGGATGACTTCTTGAAAACACAAAATGGTTCTTTTCAATGAGACATGGGTGCACAACGAATGGCTTGGTTTGCACGTGACTACAGCATCAGATGGCAACAATGGTGGTCTCGACGAATCGCGAGTGTAAACTACTTGGAGCCCCTTGTACCGTTTCACTCATCATTTCTAGGCATGGTTCTTCTTCCCTTACCTCTCATAATTCTCATGTTTTAGTTCTCTTTTACAACTAAATAGAATTTTAAATTATTAGATTTTTAATATAGTTAAATGTCCCTTCAACTCATTACAAAACAATAAAGTGTCGTGTCGCAACTCTCGAAGTCTTTTTAACTCGTCTACTTTAAACCATGAACTATCACCCTCACTTCGAGATGATTTAGAAAACTCTTACCCATCTTGATCACTCCAATATTGTTTTATCGACCAAACATGAATTTGACTCCCCATTGATAAAGTTGACCTTCTCCTTGTTTTAAATAGTTAAATTTTGCATTTTTCGGAGACTCACCAAGTACCCTTCGTAACTCTAGAAATGAGATGTGAAGTTCCATTCGTGTACCTTGGTATATGAGGAGTCACCTTGACCTTTGGTTTGATCCAAAACAAACATATGACATCCTTTTCATGCTCTTATAGGAGCCCTCGTTACACTTTGGTTTACAATAGTAGAGAGAGTTCTTAAAACTAGAAAGTTGGCTTTCGTTTTGGACCACCATTTGAAACCTGGAAGAGAAATTACATCCCGTCTTCACAAACCTCTAGTGTTTATACTAGAAAATGTGTGGAACATTCAAGATAGGAAATAACACTTTTAGGGATAGTTTGGCGAAGCCATTTTGTAGGCCTTCGGTTCATGCGGTTTGATGAGGTCAAACTCGACCAATTTCATCTTGTCACTCCGAAAATTTGTCGCCATTTGAAAATGGTTTACTAGTTCTCATCCCGTCTAACTCAATGAATTCTCCTTATATAGGGAACTAGTAGGAGATGTCTTGTTGTGTGCTTCTCAATTGAACGTTAGTTATGGATGCGCTTTTCGGGCCCTCAAGCTAACTTTTGTCATTTTATAACTGGGTGAACTACGACCGGGGCCCGAGAGAACTAACCACCAAACGCAAACCGTTCACTCTTTTTCAATTCCGTCAGTTGCTATGAACTCTTGGTATATTTAAGGACACATAGAAAGTTGATCATGGAGGGTGTTCTCATCGGAAGATAACTTTTGGAAGTGGTTTCTTAACTCCGAAGCACGTTTTGTACGGTTTTTGTAGTTAGTAAGAAAATATAAAAATAGAAAGTTGCAGACCCTCGTAGGGTTGCCAAACCACCCTGAAAACTTTTAACACATGTAAATAACTATTTAAAACCCTTTAGTGTATCTGTTGTGTGAAATAGAACTTTTGACAAAATGGTGTTTTCTCTCTCTTCCCTTCTCTTTCTCTCTCCTAGGTTACAAAATGAAGAAAAATGAAATGCAATGAATACATGTTTCTAGACCTTTTTATTTCGATTGCAAATTGTAATTATTGTCAGATGTAAATGGGAAACTGAAAAATGATACTTATGATTGATTAGGGTGGATGCCATGCCAACGATTTATCATTGATATCATGCTCACGTGGGTTTTGTAGGATGGAAGAACGACGACAAAAAGGGATGTGTAATTTAATTATTATTATTGTAATTTTTATAGGTCATTGTAAAATGAATAACTGTCTAATGTAGTCTCTTGTTACCAAAAAGTTATAATTGAAATTTGTTAATATGCATGATATGCTAGTTTTAGGGATACTTAGGAAATGTGCATCTAATCACCTGGTTCAATTTGTTTCTTAGTTGTGTATGGAAAAAAAGGGTTTGATTTATACATAGTAAATTGAAATTGAAGTTAATATATTGTAATACTTTCTCAATATTCAATAAATGATTAAATTAATTACTGGGTTATCTTCTTACCTTGTAAACATAATAAAGAGTTTTAATGGGAACACTCAACCTTAATAAAATATTCGTGCATAACTTGCCTGCATGTGTGATCCTTTTTACCATATAAGAAATTTAAGACCGTAGAATGAACTTAAGCTTTGCACTCGATGGAACACTCTAGGTTAGGTAAATAAAACCCCTAGTTGGATTTTACCATCATAGTCATTATGTTTAGCAACATGGTCGAGAACCCATATTTTAGGAATGTCAAGGTCCAACTTTATCCAGACTATGTAGTTTCCTTCTAGTTTTGGTAATCGCGAGAAGAATGCCCTCTCTTCAGGTCCGACACTAGGTTGAGTGGTGAAGACCGCTTTAGAAGTCACCTTATGAGTCCTTGTTCAAGGAATGACTAAACGGTGCTACCTTGGTTTCTATCAAAATAACATCTTGGTATCTTCTTGAAGGTGGTTTAGTATAAATATGTCCGCTTGCCTTAAAATCATATATAGTGGAGGCGTAGATCATTAGGTGCATATTGGAATTAAACTAAACCCTAGTGGATTTTGTATGTTAACTTGTGGGTAGAAAACTATAATTTAACTCCTTGCATGTGAAATTGAGTTGAAAGATGTTGATTCTAGAGAACCTTAGAAATTGTAATCTTGTCCCTTAATCCCTTGTTATGTCATTTTATGGCATTAAGGAATAAAGAATATTTCTTATGCGGAATCGTGCAATGCAAGGATATGGGATCTTTGTGAATGCAGATCACTTGTGTTCATGTGTAGTTTATAATGCTCCTAGCCATGTACTTCCTTAAGATGTCAGACAAGTGCTTTCGTAACTCTTTTGTTTTGAGACGATGCTAAGAATGAGACCATAGTGCGATGTAAGAGCATGTCATGTAAGATGAAAACGAGATTGGAGTTTAGGATTAAGGTCACTCTTGAAGTCCTTATAACTTAATTTAAACATCTTTGTGTTTTCAAGAATATGTATTGCTTTGGTGTGACCAAACTTTGAGAAAACAAAAGATATATAAATATAAATGGAAGTCCATAAGTTATTGAACTTTAACAACTATGGTAGTGAAATAACTATTCCTTGATCGATGGATGTTCTTGGGGAAAAAGCTATCTCGAATCTATGTCTTCCTTAATCCTAAGATTTCATCTTGACATCATGTTAGGTTCACTTGTGTAGCAAGGTTAAATTCTAAACATTGAATAAGTGTTTTGGGAAGCATAATCTTAACATAAGAATGAGATAATTAGAATTTTGTATGAAATTTGAAATATGGAAAATACTTATGTAAGTTATGAAGATTGTCATAAGGGTAAAGAGAAAAATTAAATGGTTGAACAATAAGTGAAATGTGAAACAAATTTTCAAAACATGTAGGTGGAAAAAGGGAGAAAATTATACTTACATAATAATGTTCTTGGAATGTTAGTCGTAACTAAAATACATTTAAAGTAATGATGTGTCATGGGGGTTCGCCGTTCCTGAAGTCACGTTTCTTATGGTTGGGTCATTGCTAGTATTCGTTCATTGCGAGAAGTGTGGCATCGACATGCCTATGTTGTTTTCTTGAGTCTATGTGAGTCGATGACTTATGTGATTGTCATTGCGAGTCAAGTTTTTGTACTTAGAGCCCTTGTTGTG
Organism: Taxus wallichiana var. yunnanensis; assembly: GCA_018340775.1. Classification (NCBI taxonomy): domain Eukaryota; kingdom Viridiplantae; phylum Streptophyta; class Pinopsida; order Cupressales; family Taxaceae; genus Taxus; species Taxus wallichiana. Next base: position 220,787,732 of record CM031236.1, on the reverse strand, counting down.
TTGTGTGTAGCGTGCATTGTAAGTCAAAAAAACAATATCCTGGTATTTTACTGTTGACATATTGTGTGTAAAATGTGGGCACTACATATGGTATCAGAGCGGAGGTTCATGCTCTCAAACCTCTGGGATGGATTGGAGTTGTGATGGTGTTGCTTGATGTGGTGGATATTGGAAGAGTAATGTGATATATGTTGTTATGTGAACTATGTCGTGATTGTGACCTTATGGAAACACATGTGGTGCATGTCACTTAGTGCATATTTGTTGTCATGTTGATGTGCTTGTGATGAGAGTATTCACTCTCTATTTCATGGATCCAATGAGGAATCCGTGTGTGATGTACCACCTTGTTGTGTGTGAAAGGAATGATATTGTGAATTGTAGAGTGTTGAAGCATTTTGACCTTATGTGATGTGAAGATGTATTGATGTATTGCATGACAAAATTGATGTAAAGTGAATCACAGTTTATCGTGATGTCATCACCGTATTGTGATTAGTCGTGTGCATCGTTGTGTTGTTTTGCAATTGACTATATGTTGTAAGGTTAGACATTATGTTCCTCATACGTATAATTCATGTAATATGTGATGGTTCATGTCATGATTTAGGGGCATATGGTGAGTATGATCCCTAGCATATAGTGATTGCACCTTAGGTGCGGGATGTGGTAATGTGATGTATCGTAACTCGTGAAAGTAATGATTGTGTTATACCTGTATATATATACCATGCGTAAGACGTTATGGTTAATGTGCGTGAATCACCATTGTGTTAGTGATGTAGTTATGTGTATATTGTGAAATATTACACTAGACGACCCTAAGGGGATAAACTGTCAAGAGTGTATCTATGGAGAGAGGAGGTGTTGACCAGGTTTTCATAATCTTGAGCTGAGTATGAGTGAGGAAGTGGAGTCTTATATAGACTGAAAATCCACTTCTATCTATTTAGTATACTTCGAGCTTGCTCAGTATATTGTGGGTGCACACCACCTTAGGCTCAACTTATGCGGCTAGAGTTCCCTACTCTTTCCTATTGGATTGTTCATTGAATAATCCTATGTGATTTTGACTATGTTGATCCTTGTGGGAGTTTGGAGGATGATTCAGGCAGATATGATGACAAATACATTATTTGATATACTCATTTCTGGTTACATGTATGTTTTTATGAGCTGAGGCTCGATGTCCGAGTGCCTCGCAACTCGATGAGTACCCCTTTGGTGGCAATATGAGGCCACATAGTGATTGTGATGTGCTATTTTCTCATTACGTATTTTATTCGTAAATAAATTTTTCTCTTTTAGCTAGAACCATGCGTTTTCTTGATTGACATGTTCTTATATTTTGGGCATTTATTTGATTGATTTCACTAACATTTGGACTTTGTAAAAACCATGGCTAATTAGCCATTTGTTTTTCTTGGTTTTAAAACTTGCTGGTCATATTTAAAAGTTTTGTAGCCTAGCCCAAGGCTTTTGATCTTGCCACTTGGCATTTGAATGGATTGTTATGCTTTGGTTCTAATGTCGTAATGTGTTGGAATAGGGTCATGGGATTCACCATGGAGTGGTGGAACCTATGGACCCACTTCATTATATGGGGTATGCCCCAAGGAGTTACAAATAACTAGCGGGTTATTGAACCACGAGTTATTATGTCACTTGGGTTGGGGGTGATGGGGCTCTATGTGCCTAGGGCCATAGGGTGACCCGACCTCATTAAAAGGAGAAAGGAGACGGGGCTCTATGGTTGAGTGACCCGATATTCTTGATGGGGCTCTATGGTTGAGTGACCCGGCTTGGTTTGACACTATGTTTCTTTCTCTTTGGGAGGTATATGGAGATTATCTGGTGATGCTTTGGGGAGTATATGGAGTTGCTTTATGATACTTTAGGAGATATATGGAGTTTTACCTGGTACTTTTGGAGATATCTAGGGTTGTTTCGTGATGTCTTGTTATGTGGGGAGTTGGTATAGTGAGTTATGTATACCTGTGTGAGTCTTTTTGACACCTTGTTATGTATGAGGCTTGAATCTCCTCTTGGTTGGTATGGACTATTGGATATTGTCTTGGCACTATGTTGGTGCAGTCATGGATTTTTGGGGCTTGTGATACCCATTGTATATGTATCAGCGTGTTGATTTTGTTGTCAATCATATGTGTGTACTAGATCTATGTCTAGGACGTAATTGTTGGAAATTATTTGCTATGTGGTCTACTTGTTGTCATTCCATGGTTGGTGAAACCCTTGTGATGTGATACGGTCATGAAAGTATGTAAAAGTATGCTTGTGAAAATTAGGTGTTGTACCCTAGTAGGGTGTTGTGGATCAGTTCATGATGGGAACCCACAGGAATGAATAAACTAAAATTCGATAAAAATGAAATTTTAAAGGACTTGAATTAAGAATAATGTTAATGGAAAGAGATTAATGAAATAATGAATAAGAGAGAACTGCCAATCTTCACAGAACCTTGAAAGTTAAAATTTCTACCAATTGTTCCTAGGGCCACCCCGTGACCATGCTTTTGTGTCTGAAATCTTAACCTTAGTGCCTTTCACCTTATTTGTTCCTTGTTGCTACCATTTCTGTTTCTTCATTGCATGTCACATCGAGGATGATGCTTTCTTAAGGGGAGGAGAATGTAATGCCCGTCGATGTTTCCCAGTCCCCAATGACGACCTTGTTGCTAAGCTTGGGAGACTGGTGTGTGTGTGTTTTCATTGACCGTTGTTGACCGTGTCTAGGTCATAGTGAAGATTTTTCACCTTCCCTCTCCTTCTTGCCTTTCGGGTCATTGTCGACACCCCAAACTGTGGACCCCGTAGCGTCATGGACGGTTTTATCCTAAGTTAAAGGAAAATCTAGTTCTTGGTTCATCGAGTTACCTGTCATCGCCATTAATAGGATTAATAATTATTATCATTATTAAGCCGTAAAATCATTAAAATAATGTTAATAATACTATTATAACTCTTATCACCGACTTCGATCAGTCACTTTTGTGTCAAAATTTTATCTCTGGTAATGGATTGACTTTAAGTTATATTTTATTTATTTGTCTACTTCATTTTAGGGTTTTATGATGTTTTAGATTAAAACAACAAATATATATATATATATATATAGATAAATTAATTTAAAAGAAATTAAAAAAAATCAAAATCAAAATCCGTAAGGGTAAATTAGGGCGGATTAGGGAAAACCTCCCTTGTTCATGTAAAAGCGCAACCTCACGTGCAATGTGTAGTTTTGGGTGCTATTGGTTGGATTTGGGCCGTAGGGACCAACATGAAATGAGTTTGTTGAAGAGGCCTTGAAACTTTCAAGAAAATGCCTTTGATTCACATAAAGCCGGACTCCACAACCATTTCAAAGATCCTCCCGTGCCACGCCAAACTTGCACTTCTAGCATGGATTTTCCATCAAACGAGAATGGAAAGAGGGGTTTTGAAAGTTATTGCATGTCACAAATAATTGGGGATAAAGTATGGATGCTCATCAAAGAAAAATGGAGGAGGAATTTTTTCATTTAGTTTTCACACATTGCCACAAATGCCTCCTCCCACACGCGCCCAAACTGCATGTGGGGGCTCCCATCAAAACCAAAAAGGGCAGAGGAACTTTGTCAGATGTTGTAGTCGTAAGTGCCCTAGTAGATACATGTGTAAAATGTGGAAGCATGCGAACTGTTTGACTAAATGCATGGAAGAAATGTAGTTCCAGGGACTGTAATGATAGCAGGATATGTAAAAAAATGGGTCTGTTTAAAAGGCGCATATAAACTATTTAATAGAATGCCTCAAAGAAATGTTGTCTCATGGAATGCCATGATGGCAGCATATGCACAAAATGGATGTGTAAAAAGGCCTATGATCTATTTGGCAGAATGCCTCAAAGAGATGTGGTCTTATGGAACATACCCTGACCTTGTAAGCTTCATTTTTTTTTAATTAGCTTTCAGCCATGCAGGTTCAGTGCATGAGGGTTGTAAATACTTTGATGGCATGAGTGCCTCTTGTAGAATCACGCCAAGAATTATTGCCTCACCTCTTCCAAGTGCAAGCTTCTGACTGTTACTATTAGAACCATTAATTAATGCTTCCTATGCATTGTATTTGAAAGTCATTCCTCAGAGTATTCGTATGCACAAAAATGGATTTTGTTGGAAAAGGCGTGTGATCTGTTGACATAGAAAATGTGGTCTCTGGGATCGGGATGACTTCTTGAAAACACAAAATGGTTCTTTTCGATGAGACATGGGTGCACAACGAATGGCTTGGTTTGCATGTGACTACCTGGCATCAGATGGCAACAATGGTGGTCTCGATGAATCGCGAGTGTAAACTACTTGGAGCCCCTTATACCGTTTTCGCTCATCATTTCCAGGCATGGTTCTTCTTCCCTTACCTCTCATAATTCTCATGTTTTAGTTCTCTTTTGCAACTAAATAGAATTTTAAATTATTAGATTTTTAATATAGTTAAATGTCCCTTCAACTCATTGCAAAACAATAAAGTGTCGTGTCGCAACTCTCGAAGTCTTTTAACTCATCTACTTTAAACCATGAACTATCACCCTCACTTCAAGATGATTTATAAAAATCTTACCCATCTTGATTGCTCCAATATTTTTTATCCGACTAAATGAAGTTGACTCCCCATTGATAAAGTTGACCTTCTCCTATTTTAAATAGTTAAATTTTGCATTTTTCGAGACTCACCAAGTACCCTTCGTAACTCTAGAAATGAGATGTGAAGTTCATTCGTGTACCTTGGTATACGAGGAGTCACCTTGACCTTTGGTTTGATCTGAAATGAACATATGACATCCTTTTGATGTTCTTATAGAGCCCATGTTACACTCGGTTTACAACATTAGAGAAAGTTCTTAAAACTAGAAAGTTGGCTTTCATTTTGGAACACCATTTGAAACCCGGAAAGAGAAATCATGTCCCGTCTTCGCAAACCTCTAGCGTTTATACTAGAAAAATGCATGGAACATTTAGTATAGGAAAGATCACTTTTCGGGATAGTTTGGCGAAGCCATTTTGTAGGCCTCCGGTTGTAGTTTGACGAGGTCAAACTGGACCAATTTCGTCTTGTCACTCCAGAAAACTTGTCGCCATTTGAAAATGGTTTACTAGTTCTCAGTCCCGTCGACTCTGATGAATTCTCCTTATATAGGGGAACTAGTAGGAGATTTCTCATTGTGTGCTTCTCCATTGAATGTTAGTTATGGATGTGGTTTTCTGGGCCCTCGAGCTAACTTTTGTCATTTTATAACTAGGTGAATTACGACCAGGGCCCTGGAGAACTAACCACCAAACAAATGCAAACCGTTCACTCTTTTTCAATTTCGCACAGTTCGGTATGAACTCTTGGTATATCTAGGGACACATAGAAAGTTGATCATGGAGGTCATTCTCATCGGAAGATAACTTTTGGAAGCGGTTTCTTAGCCTTCCGAGCACGTTTTGTGAGTTTTTGTAGTTAGTAAGAAAATATAAAAATACAAAGCTGCAGACCCTCGTAGGGTTGCCAAACCACCCTAGAAACTTTTAACACATGAAAATAACTATTTAAAACCCTTTAGTGTATCTGTTGTGTGAAATAGAACTTTTGACAAAATGGTGTTTTCTCTCTCTTCCCTTCTCTTTCTCTCTCCTGGGTTACAAAATGAAGAAAAATGAAATGCAATGAATACATGTTTCTAGACCTTTTTATTTCGATTGCAAATTGTAATTATTGTCAGATGTAAATGGGAAATTGAAAAATGATACTTATGATTGATTAGGGTGGATGCCATGCCAACGATTTATCATTGATATCATGCTCACGTGGGTTTTGCAGGATGGAAGAATGACGAAAAAAAAAGGGATGTGTAATTTAATTATTATTATTGTAATTTTTATAGGTCATTGTAAAATGAATAACTGTCTAATGTAGTCTCTTGTTACAGAAAAGTTATAATTGAAATTTGTTAATATGCATGATATGCTAGTTTTAGGGATACTTAGGAAATGTGCATCTAATCACCGATTCAATTTGTTTCTTAGTTGTGTATGGCAAAAAGGGTTTGATTTATACATAGTAAATTGAAATTGAAGTTAATATATTGTAGTACTTTCTCAGTATTCAATAAATGATTAAATTAATTACTGGGTTATCTTCTTACCTTGCAAACATAATAAAGAGTTTTAATGGGAACACTCAACCTTAATAAAATATTCGTGCATAACTTTCCTGCATGTGTGATCCTTTTTACCATATAAGAAATTTAAGACCGTAGAATGAACTTAAGCTTTGCACTCAATGGAACACTCTAGGTTAGGTAAATAAAACCCTAGTTGGAGTTTACCATCATAGTCATTATGTTTAGCGGCATGGTCATGAACCCATATTTTAGGAATGTCATGGTCCAACTTTATCCAAGTATGCGGTTTCCTTCTAGTTTTGGTAATCGCGAGAAGAATGCCCTCTCTTCAGGTCCGACACTAGGTTGAGTGGCGAAGACCACTTTGGAAGTCACCTTATGAGTCCTTGTTCAAAGGAACGACTAAATGGTGCTACCTTGGTTTCTATCAAAATAACATCTTGGTATCTTCTTGAAGGTGGTTTAGTATAAATATGTCCACTTGCCTTAAAATCATATATAGTGGAGGCGTAGATCATTAGGTGCATATTGGAATTAAACTAAACCCTAGTGGATTTTGTATGTTAACTTGTGGGTAGAAAACTATAATTTAACTCCTTGCATGTGAAATTGAGTTGAAAGATGTTGATTCTAGAGAACCTTAGAAATTGTAATCTTGTCCCTTAATCCCTTATTATGTCATTTTATGGCATTAAGGAATAAAGAATATTTCTTATGTGGAATCATGCAATGTAAGGATATGGGATCTTCATGAACACAGATCACTTGTGTTCATGTGTAGTTTATAATGCTCCTAGCCATGTACTTCCTTAATATGTCAGACAAGTGCTTTCGTAACTCTTTTGTTTTGAGACATGCTAAGAATGAGGCCATAGTTCGATGTAAGAGCATGTCATGTAAGATGAAAATGAGATTGGAGTTTAGGATTAAGGTCACTCTTGGAGTCCTTATAACTTAATTTAAACATCTTTATGTGTTTCAAGAATATGTATTGCTTTGGTGTGACCAAACTTCGAGAAAACAAAAGATATATAAATATAAATGGAAGTCCATAAGTTATTGAACTTTAACAACTATGGTAGTGAAATAACTATTCCGTGATCGATGGATGTTCTTGGGGAAGAAGCTATCTCAAATCTATGTCTTCCTTAATCCCAAGATTTCATCTTGACATCACGTTAGGTTCACTTGTGTAGCAAGGTTAAATTCTAAACATGGAATAAGTGTTTTGGGAAGCATAATCTTAACATAAGAATTAGATAATTGGAATTTTGTATGAAATTTGAAATATGGAAAATACTTATGTAAGTTATGAAGATTTCCATAAAGGTAACGAGCAAAATTAAGTGGTTGAACAATAAGTGAAATGTGAAACAAATTTTCAAAACATGTAGGTGGGAAAAGGGAGAAAATTATACTTACGTAATAATGTTCTTGGGAATGTTAGTCATAACTAAAATACATTTAAAGTAATGATGTGTCATGGGTTTGCCATTCCCGAAGTCACGTTTCTTGTGGGCTGGGTCATTGCTAGTATTCGTTGTGAGAAGTGTGGCATCGACATGCTTATGTTGTTTTCTAGAGTCTATGTGAGTCGATGACTTATGTGATTGTCATTGCGAGTCAAGTTTTTGTACTTAGAGCCCTTGCTGTGTTGTGGGTAGCATGCATTGTAAGTCAAAAAAACAATATCCTGGTATTTTACTGTTGACATATTGTGTGTAAAATGTGGGCACTATATTTTTGCTTCAACATCATCATAAACGAATGACATACAACTCTGATCCAACTTGTATGTATGTAAAGAAACACTTGGCTAGCCTCATTAAAGGTTTTCCAGCTAAGTGTAGTTCAACCAATGATGGCATATCCTAGCAGTTGCAAATCCTTATCAATAATTGAGGACTATTCTCCGCCAAAGGGTGGTTGGACGAATATAAGCGTAGCTTAAAAACCACTAAATTTGAATTATAATGGAAATAATAATTGATATTGTACTTACCATATCACCACAGAAACCACTATGTTTATCCATTTAAGTTTTCCACAACATAAAATTGATTATGAATTGATTAATGTTTATTTCAAATACATTATGCTTGCATTTTCAATAAGAAGAAATTGATTATAAAGTTATGATTGTTTATTTGAAATAGCTCTTGCATCAATGGATGCAACAACGTGTAAAGGTGGTGTAATCCATGCTGTAATCTCAATCGGTAATTTTTAGTTATAAGATAAAATGTTGTTTATTTCAATTGGTTGTAATTGATATGTGGCCGATGAAAGTACTTTTTTTACTTCCTTACAGGTAGCGATAAGATTTATTTAATTATTTTGGATATGGAGGACCTACTATATGGGATAAACAAAACATACAATAGGAAGATGTCATTTAGGTTCGGTATGAAATTTGTTAACTTGTGAGGTGGCCTATCAAAATTTATAAAATTACTATCACCATATTGTGAACTAGGATTCTGATCCGACACTCTCATTTCTGCTGATGTTAAAAAGATATCAATGGGCTTCAAGAAAAAAATCATGTGTATCGAATCCAAGAATCACTTGGGGAAAGGGACATTACAATATAGTTGAGGGAATAACAATAAAATACCTAGAAAAGGTTTGGAGTAGAAACTATTTTTCATACAGTTCAAAAAACACTTTTTGTATTACATTAGGTGTAAAGGGAAACCCTCCTAAAAATTTTATGGTGGGTATGAAAAGAAGACGCAAATATTGTATAAAATATAAATGGTTGATGGCGATTTGTACAAAAAATATCAGAAATAGTGTCTCGGGAGTTGAATGTGGTAGAGGGCATCAAATACTTGGAGCAAGAAAATGCTAAATAACTATTTATCTTTTCATAATGTTGTTATGATTGTATTGCTTAACATTTCCAATAATATATACATTCATATGTTATTATGAATGTACTATGTAACTCTATTCTATTATGTTGAGATTGTAAAAATATAAGTTAGGAGGATTTATATTTTCACTAATTATAAGTTGACAATATGATTGAATAAATTCCATCGTGAATTATCGAAAAACATGCCCTTGAAAATTTGTAAAATAATATTTATTTTTTAACATTGTTCATAAAATAAATATTAAATTATACTATATATACTTAATTGTTTTGAATATATATATATATATATATATATATATATATATATATATTGATATTGTCATATTTAAAATATGCAAGTCATATGTGACCATTATTTCAAAGATTTACAACTATTTTAAAAATAAAAATGATAAAAACGTTTAAACGGGCATCAAATTTAACACCACATTGTGGCCTTTATTGCAACCATTAAAGGACAAGAGAAGATGTTCGGGATGATATTTGATCAAAAACCAAATTTGAGGGAACTTATTTTTTAGAGCTTCACTAAGACAAAGCATAAATAATGCTTAGCGGCCACTATCCCGTTTAAAACATAACCATTTTCTGTATATAACATAGCATAAATAATGGCCAATGGTCACTAGCCCTTATAAAATAGAAGCATGTTCTATACATAACAAATCATAAATAATATCTAGCGGTTGTTAGCGAGATAATGGATTCCAATATTTTATGTTACGATTCCAATATATGGGACTTTGGAGTAAATATAATTCCAATATAGCTGATTTTAGATTCCAATATTTGTGATTTTGGATTCCAATGTATGAGATATTGGAATCCAATATGTATGATTTTGGAATATGATATGTGCGATTTTGGAGTGCGAGATAATTCCAATATTTAAATTTTGGAATTCAAAAATAACAATATTGAATCTCGATATTGAGTATATTTTTTAACTATTGGGACTGGAATAAGTTCCAATTTAGTGAAATAAGTGTTGGTTGGCGAGAAGTGAGAATCACATTTTCAACAAAGTGTGCTTGGATCAATACTCTTACACATATATGTGAATATGGTGGGAAGACTCCTTCTTTGGTACATGTTTACAATTGTGAGAGAATGTGGGTACAAGGCCAAGAGGCCTTATCACTGTATATGTGGATGCATAGGTTCTATTCCACTCTGTGAGGCTTCAAATGCACATGGTATGTTTATGCTTGAGCTCAAGCAAGAGATTGCAAGTGAGGAGATATAATTACAGTATGGTCCATAAATTTCATTATTATTTTTAATAAACCTTTAGTACATGAAGCATTACGGATCATGAAGCACATCACATTGGGCTGATTGAGTTACTTAGAGAACTTAATCTTGAGACATACCTCGGATGCCGAGGAAACAAAAGAGTTACGATTGGGCTGCACATGAAAGGATAAAGAGAATGATAGAATTTCGTACCTCTTTGATAATGAAGAAGTGAAAAACTTAGATATTATCCATACGAAAGGTGTGCACAAAGTAATGAACTCGTAGAAGAAAAGGCACACACATACCATGCTCCCATGAAAATGAATAAGGTTAACATTGGCACAAGAGATATGCCTAAAGATGCCATCATTGGAGATTACCGGTCACAACAGGGGTAGAAAAGATCATCAATCTTTTGATTGATTTCTAGGTTTTTTTCCCAAAGGTTACCATGAGTTGAAAGGAGTGCACCCCTCATTAGCATAAATGAATATTAAGGTAAAAGAAGGTGCACACCTATTTTAGAAGAGGCCTTACAAGATGAATCCTAACCTCCGCATGAAAGTAAAGGAGTAAATTTCTAAGATTCTTAGGTCTGGGATCATTGAGCTAGTTGAAGAGTCTAAGTGGGTAATCCCCATGGTAGTTAGTATCAAGAAGGATAGCTATTTAGGATTTGTATGGACTATAGAGAACTTAATTCTTCATGTGTTGCAGATCCTTTTCCCTCACCAGATTCAGAGGAAATCTTTAAGGGGTTGCAGGGCACAAAATGTGTTCATTCATGGGTGGGTTTTCAAGCTACCACCATGTGTGCATTACACATGAGGACAAAGGAAATACTAATTTTTCCACCGAGTGTGGAATATTTTTATATACCATTATGCCATTTGGATTGAAGAATGCACCTGCTTTTTTTTCATGCATAGTTGTGAAAGCATTTCAGGATTTTATTGACAAGTTATTCCAAGTGTGTTTAGATTATTGAACTATTTATGGCTTGGTTAAGGATTACTATGATAATCTGAGGCTCATGTTTAAGAGGTTCAGGAAGTTAAATATATCTCTCAACATTAAAAAGTGCATATTTTCTACACCTTTTACAACTCTTCTTGGGCACATCATATATAAAGAAGGATTATTGGTAGACCCAGCCAAGGTAGCTATGATACTAGGTTAAGAAGATCCTACCAATCAAAGTGAAGTGCATGGATTTTTGGTTTGTAATGGTTACTACAAAAAATATATTAAGGGATATGAAAATATTTCTGCTCCCTTGTAATATTATCTCAAAGCTAAAGGAAATTTCATTGGGGTGACATGTAATAATAGGCATTTGAGAAGTTAAAGGAGAAGCTTACTAATGCACCAATCCTGCATTTTCCTTCAAGGAAAAAAATCCTTTCATGTGCATGTTGATGCTTCTAGGTATGTTGATTGGCACGTCTTAGTGCAACCTAGATAAGGTAATTTAGATCAGCCCATATGCTTTGTGAGTAGGAAGTTGACACCAATAGAACAAAATTATACTAACATTGATCGGAAGGCATTGCACACTTGTTAGTAAGATATTTTGTCAAATAAAAAATATGAGGTTCAACTACAGTACATGGGAAAAATTCCCTCCTCGAATAAAGGGGAGGCACCCTATTTATTACTAATCTAAAACACACCAAAAGATATGTACAATATTTACACTATTCTAACCATTGGGGTTGGGATCTCATCCCAGTAGATTTATTCCTTTTAGAAGAGAATAAACGTAAGTAGAAAGAGAGAAGAGAAGGAGGAAGTTTATTAGAATGAGAAAAGAATAGATAAAGAATGTGTTTTCTCTTAAGAAAATACAAATCAAAAGATAATCACATGTAATTAAATTTTAATAACTTGTTGAATATTCAATGAACTAGATATTAAAGAAAAGAAAAATTTAATGCATTGAACATAAGAACAATACCTCAAATGTAAAAGATATTCCCACAACACAAAGTTTGCAATAGATATCTTTAATATTCTTCGATGAAAAAGAAAACACAAAGTCTTTCTCTTTTTCCAACTCTAAGCTCTATGTCATACCAAAAATCTCCAACCCTTTGCAATGCCACAGAATTTTACATTTATAGAGTAGGGAGGAGAAAAATAAGGAAACAGTTGGAACAACATACTAAAAATAGTAAATATGAATAAAGAGTTCATTTGACTGGTTCTTACATAAGGACCTAGTAAAACTTGCATATTCAAAGTATGTCTCAACATTTTGAAAAATACATGTCAAAAGTAAAATAAAAATGACATGATAAGTCCATCATTCAAACTTGTCTTCTTCTTCCTCAGTTTCAACCTTCCTGGAATGAAATTCCTAAAACCTCTGGATCATTTCTTGGGATTCTTCCCCATCTGGTCCATAAGAGTAACAATTTATCACCTCATAGGTTTCATATGTATTTCCAATACTCCCTAGAAGCTTATGATATTTCTTGATATACTTAGCCAAGTTGCTAAGAACACTTTCACAGAGAATCAACTTGTTAATAGCTTCCAAAAAAATTCTTCCCCTTCTGCAGATTCCTTCTCAATCAATTCTTGAAAGGCCTTGAATAATTCATCTACAAAAAAAATATTCAAACCATCATCCATAACTTTTGTAAGGATTTTGGATAATTCATCATTGATGTCATGAGTGGCATCAATTTATTCTTCTCTAGGATTATTGGAGTTTTCTACAAGCCTCTTGAAGGATTTTGACCTGAAATTCAATTGCTTTGGAAAACTTGAATTTTTTTCATCATATTCCACAAATCCTTCCTTAACCAAGACATATGAATGAACCTTTTTAAGCTCTTCGAGAGCTTCCAAAGTCAGATCCAAATTACCATTTTCTTCCAAAATTTCATCTTTCAGTTTATCAACCTCCCCTCTGGCCTTCTCTAGTGCATTGAATGTGTTTACCTCATTGTTAATTACCTTTTTCCTTGCACGAGAAGACATTAAATAATCATCCACTACTCCTTTTATTTGATCTTACCCATTTTAGGTACCGAAGAGAAATCAAAATAGATTGGAGTAGAGAGGGATATGAGATTTGAATCTACTTAGGATTAGTGAGCTTGAGAAGAACATCCATCAGTTGTTCAACCCTTTATTTTAGTTCATCCTTGGAGGCCTTAGTCTCCCTAATTTTTTTGAAAAGGTTATCTATAGTAACCTACGCATCTTGTTGAGCACCTTCAACAATGACCTTCCCAAGATCAATATTTGTAATTTGATAGTCCAAATTCATAATATATATTTTGGATTTATCCATGGATGGCATGAAAGTATCTACAAAAATTTGACCAAATGCATCAACATAGGTACACGAGACGGTATTGGGTTTCTTAGTTGATCTACAAGGTTATGGATTTATAGAACTGAGTCGAAATCCTTAGGAGTAACAATGATTTTCATTTTTTTGGTGTCTAATTGATTAACTAAGAGGGAAATCGAGAGCAAGGTACATCTAGAGGAGGGGATGAAATCATCACTGTAGAACCTAGAGGAGTGAGAAAAGTAGTAACTAGAGATAGAGGGGTGGAAAGGATGACAGTAATGATGGCAAAAGACACTGGAAGAGGAAGGAGAATGGAAACTAGAATTCTAGAAGTGACTGGTGGAAATCCCAATTCAATCCTATTCCAATCAAAAGAGGGGACATGAGTGAAAAGACATTCACCATGGAAGATACAAACAATGATGAAGGGGACAAAGGAGAAGGAGGAGAAATAGTAATTGCTGCATATATTGTTGCGATATACATGGTAGAATGTAGAGGATAATAAGGAATGTGAGGAGAGGAGAGGAAACAAAAGAAGGAATTTGGGTCTCATTGAGTTACAATAGGAACTTAGGACTTAACAAGGAGGAATAGGAAATGGGCTAGTCAAATATAGTGCTCACTGGGTGTCTCCTTGGCAACTAATGGAGAAGGAGAGTCAAGCACCACAACTAATGAGGTAGGAATAACATATGATGGAGGGTGATACTTAACTCCACTACTAACAAACTTGAACTTTAACTTTTTATGTGGGATTCCACCTTTATCCTTTTCCCCACAAGAGGGACCCACTTTTGACATGGATGTGATAGGAAGTTTTAGGAAGATAGAATCTCTGGGGCTGAATGCCCCATGAATATAACCATGCATTAGTGAAAATTAGGGTTTGAGTGGCCCTGTGTTGAATAGATGTTGATTATTTCACATACCAATCAATCGATGAGAATACCGCATTATCTCTATCCATTTATTCATACATAGGTTCTACAACATTCTCGTTTTAACTCGCATCCTCAAAAGCATCAACAAGATCTAGAATCCTCATTTCATCCATATTCAATCTACTATTTTCCTTTCTTGTTATTAATACCTCATCCCTATAATCGATATAAATATCCTCAAGGTCTAGAACATGAAGTTCTGAGTCCCATGTGCCTTAAGAACACCTCGATAATCAAAACCTGGCCTTGGTGGTATGTTCTTCTTGAGCTTATCTTGCATTTCAAAGGCCACATTTTTGGCTTTGATAATAGAGGAACAAGTGTATCTTCTAATAGATATAGGAAAGGAAACTACAACCTTTTGTTTTCTCTATTAGAACTTTTGGAAATCCAAGAGCTTCTGAACCAATTACATGAGGATTTATTTATCACTTGGATACCTAGGAAGACGCATGGGTGATCCTGACACATTGTAACCCGTAAATAGGTGAATTTCCTAAATTGTAAAAATATGCAACCCCATTTTGATACCACACTCCATGCAACATCTGATACCCTTTTCTTCAAAATATTAGGTTCCAATCTACAAATTTTCTCATAGAAGAAAGCATCATTGACCCTTCTGAAATGTGCTTGACTTCCCTTTAGGGACAACTGAGGATAAAAATTATAAATGTGATCAGAAGACCTATTTCTTGTTGGATCCAACCCATGATAATTCCTCATTCCCATTGTGGAATAAGTAACATAAGACATCATGTAGAACTTACCCATAGATAAGACTTCTTTCATTTGGGTGTCAATAGTGTCACTGATAAACATTCCCTAATAAAAGAATTGTTCATTCTTCTTGATGGTGGAGATAAAATGATACATCCACCCATGAAATTACTTGGCATTAGGGTCCCAAAAATTCTTTTGATAATCGTAATGATGGCATCGATCTCTAAGATATAGTCACTCCTAGGGACTATTTTTAGAAACCTAGAAACAAAAGGCTTAGGTTTAATTAGGTACTTTTTGTTGACATATTTGATGCAATTATCCAAGTAATTATACTAGGCCACCAGGGATGATTGTGGATTTATCTCGACATATTCAAAAACATTGGGAAGCTTTAGAATTTCATCGAAGTAATCGGTATCCAATTTGATAACCACTTCACCTACTTGATTTCAGAATGACCTTGAATCTGAGTCATAATGACTAACACATGCAAGAATAAACTCGGGGCTTTGGGTAAAGATAGTGAAAGTTGTAGCTAGAGGTAACCCACTTGTACAGAGAGGCTGCATCCATGAAATATGTGAAGAACTCTACAACCGACTCCAAATTTCATCCATGTCAATGTGCCCTAAATCTATATCTTTGATGAAAAATTGGAGTCAATACTCAAAGGATGCGCAATTCCATGATATTTGTACTTCATTTCTTTATACACTTCCTTCTTCCCCTTACCCTTTCCTAAATCAAATATGAGGAACTGAAGAAAATAACTACACAACCTCTTAGGACTCCTAAAAGAGAGTCGGGTTTTACTACTTACAATGCACCTTAGAAATTCGGACACACCGGTGGATTTTGAACCTATTCGAGCACTCTCTAAAACCCAAAACCATAGAAAAATTGACCCCTAATCGGAACTTCAAAATACATGACACAAATTTGGAAGATATGACTTCTCTGATAGGTGAGAGAACCCAAAACATTGTGGAAATCTAAACTTTTTGGTAAGAGAAAAAACCCAAAATACTTGCAATAAGATCACCCGATTCGACACGTGTAAAACCCAAATATGAAAATTTTATGCACAAATTTAATAAGTGATATTTTTGAGTATGATTCATTAAAAACCATTATCAAGAAAGAATGAGTAAGGAACCAAAAAAAAATCCCACTTCCCCTTGTAAGATAGAAATAACAAACTTGAAAAAGAGAGGGAAGAAATATTTGAATAATGAAAATAAACATCGCCACTTAATGCATATCAAGGTGAGTCCTAAAAATCAAAAAACAAGAAATCTAGAAGATGGTTTACTTCCTACAAGGTGAAATCACACTTTAAATCAAAGAAAAACCAATAAAAATGCCAAGAAAATGTGAACACAACTTTGACAATGTCAAAGAAAGAAAAAAATATGAATGGAAGAGGGAGTTCAAAGGTACAAATGATGTGGAAATCCCTTTATGTATAGATAACCTAACATTAATTACATGTAGGCTAACATACATGAACCACTAACTTCTAGCCTAAAATTTATGGTGTTGACTTCAGGGCTGAAAGTTGACTACATAACATCTTGTATGATCATGCAATCGGGTCCCAAAAACCCGATACAAAGGAGATTATGAATTTGTCAAATTTTGGGTTTTAGGAAATATGGAATAGATGCCATGTAAATCATTGTCCCTAACATAATGCAAAAGAACCCGAAAGTCCAAAGTACGATAGTGTGTTGGGTTTTAGGTTCGGAAATAAAAGCATATCGCATATGCTTTGAGGGAAAACATTCTAATGCATTCAAAACCTAAAATTTGAAAGCACACTTTGAGTTAGATTTTGGGGGTAGAAAACGCCTTGTATAAAACATGCATTGTGCTATGGAAACTCTGAAATCTAATTCAAAGAGAAAATGAGGCATTTTTAATAAACTCTTGGATGAAAAAAATGACTCAAACGAGGTTCATTATGAAATTTTTTTATTGGTTATCTCCATTTTCTTGATAAACACAAAAATGAGATAACAACGCTTCATAGTTTTTGAGAATACTTCTTGCTACACCATTTATTTTCTACAAAGATAATATGGCATTGAATTACTTGGTTAACAAGCATGTTTTACAAGGGCACATTTGGAGGTGGATACTTCTCTTTCAAGAGTTTGATTTCACAGTTGTTGTGAAACTAGGAAAGATAAATTTGGGGCTCGATCATCTATCAAGAATAAATTCTGGTGAGGACATGCAAAGTATCTAGGATATAATTCCCAATGCACAATTTTTACATTGAACTACACACCACATAAATTGTAGCATATAGACTTATTTTTGCACAATGGACTTGTGCAAAAGGAATGAAGTTCCTTGAGAAAAAGTAACTTGATATACACATAGCGCCTTACCGGATGATAGGTGGAGATTTACACAAAATGGGTAGAGATGAAATATTTCACTAGTGTGTACTTGAACATGATTGCAAAGACATTATGGAGGAGGTTCATAATGGAATAGCAGGAGGACATTATGTAGGTGATGGGACTACATGCAAGATCTTGAAGGCTGGTCTTTGGTGGGAAAATTTATACAAAGATGTTAAGGATTTTGTGAAAGTACACAATCATTATCAACACCTTGGAAATCCTGAAAATATAGATGAGATGCCACTTGGACCCATTACGAGTGTAAAACCTTTTGAAAAGTGGGTTATTGAATTTATAGGACCTATTACACCACCCACGCACAGGACTAGAGTACAAAACATCATTACATGCACATATTATGTGACAAGGTGGGAAAAAGTTTCACCTATTAAGGATTGCACTGCAGCCACAACAACAAGGTTCCTTTGGGAGAATGTAATTAGTAGGTATGGTTGTGTTTTGACCTTGAATAGTGATAGAGGAACTCATTTCTTGAGTGAGACGATAAGAATTCAATTGGTAGAGTTTATGGTGGCACACCATAAAATAAGTCCTTAGCACCCTTAAGTGAATGGTACTATAGAAGCTTTCAACAAGATTTTGGGACAAAGTCTTACAAATGTATGTGATGTTGGAAGGAAGGATTGGGATGATAAACTATTAATTGTACTTATGGCTTACAATACCACTTATAAAAGATTGAATAATGCAACACCATTTTAGTTGGTGTTTGACACAAAGGTGGTACTTCTAGTTGAATTCATGTTATAATCCCTATGTATTATGTGTGTAGGAGGATTAGATGATGAGAAAGTTATTATGGAGCACATTGAAAAAATCATGTAGATAGATGAGTGATGTGTAATTGTGCATTGGAGATAGAAGAATGAGAAGGCAATACAAAAGGCCTATTATGGTAGGCACATTAAGAACAAGACATTTACATTTGGTAATATGGTCTTTCTCTATGACTCCAAGTTTATGCTGCACCCATGGAAGTTGAAGGTGCATTAGTTGGGACCTGTTGTAGTAACCAAAATACTTGATTCAGTGCATGTCGATTGTAGGTGCTAAATGACATCATGTTTACCATTACTTTAATGGGAGCCGCTTAAAGCCATACTATAAATAAGATTCTTGGTGTTTATAATAAGGAAATATTTCCATTTAGATTAGATTTCCCTTTCATGTTTTGTTTTTTCATTTCAGTTATTTATTTTCCTTATTTTTTGTAATAAGAATGCTTGTGCAAGAAGCTAATTACTACCAATTAAGTTCATGGGCGAGAGGACCGTACATACTTTTAGTGTTGGGTTAACCAGTGTAATTGTGAGAAAAAGAAACCCATTAAGTGTTGGGATTGAGAAGAAACTTGGCATGCTCGGAGGATTGATACATGTGCATATGTGAAGGTGTGAAGTTAGGAATATGTCCGAAAGATGTGTGCAAAGAAAGGTGTTATAGTTGTTAAGAATGTGGAAATAATTTCTCGGATTAAAGACCATGTGAGGAAAAGGCCACACAGTGTAATGTGAGGTAGGAAACAATAGGATGAACTACCTGGTATATGGCATAGAGGATTATGTACTACAACATAGGAAGGCGTACATGAGGAGGTACGTGGCTTGAAAGTAAGTGTGAGTGTGCTAGAAGGTTATGACTGGTGCATAGAGAAGAAAGAAGAGAAAAATAGTGTGGAAAATTAGAAAATTATAATTAAAGTTATGTATGGTGGTAGGTGGTGAACAATAAATGAGGGATATTTTTAGAAATCTATAAAAGGAGCTAAAGAAGGTTTATTCTAAACCTTTCCTTGTGGAGAATTAGAGCATTAAACAAAGTGTGAAGTTGTACGATTATGTGCAAATTTGTGACAAAGTGTGAAAAATAGAAGCAACCTAGATCAAGTGAGATACATGGCCATTTTGGAGATTCTTTGTGTGCTATTTAAAGCTTAAATGTGTGTAGGTTTGGATTTACGTGAAGGGGTTATGAACTAGGGTTTGTATACACATGAATTTGAGCTAGGGCACTCTATTTTTAGAAAAGAGACAAGTGATTAAGAGAAAGGAGGGTAACAAAAGCAAAGTGGAAGGTGTGAACAGTTGGAAAGAAGGAATGACATCTAAAAGGGCATATGCGGTGGTAATAAAGGGAAATGGAAAGAAGAAATACACAGAGGGTTGAGGTCGAAGAAGCACTAGAAGAAATATTTTTAGAAATGCAATATCTAGAAGGTGTCATTATGGGACACGTTTGGGAGTCCATATTTGAAAATGAAATTTGAGCGACTATAATAATCTCTTTGATGCCAACAAACATCGAGATAGAGAATGAGCTAGTGTATAAAACAAACCAAATGATTGTTTTAAATAGGTTGATTTATGATGACAAAGGGCACATGATTTTAGAGGGCGCAGGAGTACTTCAGATTTACGAGTTGCCCTACTTTGGAAAACTAGAGCACCTCTACCAATGGTTGATTTTGTGAGTCTATGAGGAATTCTTCTATTTTGATGGAAGGAGGTTACGCATTACCCTCGCCCATGATTAGAAGGATAATAGGGTTGCAAAACTTAGGTACTTGAGATTGCGAAAAACTTAGATGATGAAGAAGGAATGGAGGCTATTATGGTCAAAATGAAATATCAATAAGGAGAGTGCGTCATGGATGTTTACAAGCTCACCGATCATGTTTTCAAAATTTCCATGCATTTGCTAACCAATTTGAACACGTAGGAGATATGGAGACAAGTTAATAAGAAATGGATCCACATTGTAAAGAAGATGTCTCGGAGTCAGGGAACACTATATAACCTTATTACCTTTATTGCAAAAGGGATTATTGAGGAAGCGTGCATGTGTGACACAATATATTGGGAGAAATCCTCCTATCTATTGTATTTGCAGATATTAGAGTGTTGGATGGCCCAAAGGATAAGATGTTAAACACCAACTTGAGAACAAGTCCCTTATGAAGAGATTCGTAAATTATACCTATGATGGAATTACTAGTGCATATAAGCTAAGGGTGGATATATGGTATAGGTGAATGTGCAATGCATTTGAGCATGACTCATGAGTGACAAATTTCTAGTGACTTTCCTACAATTTTGATGGAAAGGAAGACTTCACAAAGATGTACCAATAATTCAACATCGAATGGTTATACCAAGAATGGAAAAAGAATCCTTGGTGAAAATTATCTTATGCTTTCACAAAGGTGCTATTTTTAAGCATTAGTGAATAAGTTTTCAGATGTGCACAAACTAAGGTTTGATGTTGATAAGGTAGATTATGACTACCATACACTACACATATCATATGTGTACCTAATTAATTAAAATTAAATAATATGTGCTAAATGGGGATAGTTAATCTAAGCTATGAACAACTATAAATAAAATAAATAAGTTCTATAAATGAGTATGTAAACTATATAAAGAACTATGCAAAAGGAAATGCTAACCCTAATGTGTAAGAGAGAAGAGGAAAAAAATCAGCTAAATAACAGATGTTCCCAGGACTATGTCACATAGGTGACTGGAGAACCTAGAGGTGGAAATGATCGCGTAAGGTCCTAAAAGGGTAAATATGGATTGATTCTATGTATTGGAGCACCTAGAAGGGACAAGGGTGGTTGCATGTGCTTTGGTTTGTAAACTAAGCACACTGGTCTCGTAAAAACTCTAAAAATGATTTTCACATGGCTAGAGAGGTGGCTCAAAACCATCACTATGTGTCACATCATATTCTCTACCCCGTAGCAGATGTTACTTGATATTCCAAGATGATGAGAAGACTTGTAAGAGACCAAGAATAAGTATTAAACCATAAAAATAGATAGATGTAAATGAATGTGTCGACCGAACTCAACTGCCATGATAGTGGGATTACTAACGAGCGTTGCACTAAATTTCACATCCAAAAGTAGTTCGGTGAGTGTGTGCATAATGTGCTCTAGGTGCTCTTGTATAGTTACTTTTGTGAAGTAGTGAGAAATAACTAAATATAGGTAATGTAATAGTATGTGTGCATGTAATATAATAAATTCCCCCATGAAGTGTGATGCGAGATGTCCTAGCCTTGTGCCTTGGGATGGAGATGTGAAGATGCAAGTGATCTCCGAATGTAATATATGGGTGATACTCTCGATGAGTGATAATAGTGAATGATGCTATGTCCCTCATTATGGTCTCAATACTTTATATTTATAAGTTTATCTTGATCTAATTTCATAATTAACCCCGAAATGGCCGACCATAAAAAGATAAGAAGTTAAAATGGCTAGAAAGAGCCCAAAAGATGGAAAGAAAGTGCAAAAGGGACCGCGGCACCCCTAGTGGGACCAGGGCACCCACGGTCACCCCAGTACTAATTTGGGAACCCCAGTAAAGGCTAGAATAATGTGGGATGACAAAAGATGACTAGGCATATGGGTGCAAGAGGTCAATAATGATGAAATAAAGTAAAAAAGATGGCCAAAAATGGGGGTGATTAGTACTTTCTTCACTCAAGAACCTTCTAAATAGTAGTATGAAAACCAAGATAAATAATTTCTAACGAACATGATTTTGTGTCTACGATTACCTAGGAATGAAGCCTAAATTGATGCCATGATATCGATGATATCAACATCAATTCTAAAATTTTGGTACAATAAGATAAGGAAGCTAAAAAGGTATACATGTACCCGAAGCCTAAGTTGGTCAATGGAAAATACATCGAGGATGAGATGAAGATCCTAGAGCCACCAAAGGATAGACAAATATTTGGGAAAAAGAAAGCGCACAAGTTCACTCCTCTCGGGTCCAAGAGGAATAAAATAATAAGGATGAGGAAGAGGAAGAGGAAGAGAAAGAGGATAGCGCTACGCTTGACTAAAGCACCAAAAACAGGTTCAAGTGAAAGCGTGAAGAGAGAGATAGTGGCGCAAAACCATCAAAATATATAAATTCACCGTCGTAAGCCTCACCTCATAATCCTATCCTAGAGAAGAAGAAGAGGAGGAGATGAAGGTTTGTGCATAGAGGTAACATTGATGACGAAGTGGTAGTAGAGAAGATCCTTCATAAGAAGGAAGCAAAAGAACCAATCCCCAATCTATGACATGGAGGAAGAAGGGAACATGAAGGAGAGTAATGTGCATGATGCAGAGATGCATGAGGTGCATATGGACCATCTCAAGGTGAGGAAAAATAAAAATGAGATAGTATGTTGGGTGGGACAAGTCCGGCACCTAAAATAAACAACACATATCTATATTAATGACCAATCCATGGTATTTTGTGCACGGTTCTAGAGTTCTCAGTGGGAAATGAAGAAGCTTTATGTATGGGAAATAATTGACCCAAAGGATGTAACTATGAACACAAGGAATATATTTTCATAAAGCATGCAAAATCATATGGATGATCCTAAATATTAGTTTGCTAAAGACATTTTTTTAATGTGCAAATCAAGAAGGTGCCAAAGGAGTTGATTACAAAGAAGCTAATAGAGATAACTCGATGAGTAGGACAAAAATGCTTTGAATAAGATGGTGATAGAGTTTACATGGGGAAATGTTTCAAGGAATCCATTGTTCAAAATTTCTCAAAGATTAAAAGGAAAAAGTGCAGAAGTGTAGATATTAACAGAGGCACTGGAGAAATCAAAACGCACCAAGTACAAGATTGATATGGCCATCCAAATTATAGGTTAAATAGTAGTAGTGTTCCTAGAACTAGATGAGTAGACCAAGGATGTATATCCATTAACAATGCATTACTTAGAGGAGTTGGTACAAATGCTATTAAAAGGAAAGCCAAGTGTGCGGGGGCCAACAAAAGAAGACAAAGAAACTAAGAAGAAGAATAAAGCAACATTGGTGTGGAAGATTGTGGAATATGACACTATGGTTACCACCTTAAAGGATGAACTGAAGAAGGTAGAATGGGTTTTGAACAAATTCCAAGACCTTAACACTATCCTTAAGGAATATACCATTAATGAGGAGAATGAGGTGTTAGCATCCAAGAAGGATGAGAAACTTGGGCAAGAGAAGAAGATGGCCGAAATAGATAAGAAGCTTTCCGCGCCCAAAATGGCCAGGATGATTTTGAGACTATGCTTAAGGAGCTTGGGTCATTGGTTTCCCAAAGAATGGACTCATCTAAGGGTGTTATCTTGGGACTCACGAGGATAATTAGAGAGATTAATGATAAAGGATAAAACATGGATCCCATGTGAGCACCATAAATTGTTGGGGTAGTGCTAGATGTAGTAGCCAATGAGATGATAGAGTGCCGTAAATTAGAAGGCATAATAAATGACAAGTTTCTTGAATCGTTGTAGCCATCCCAAGAGTAAAGTGTGCCTCAGTATTATTTATTCATCTAGTCTATATTGATTCACTAGAATATTCCTTATTCTCTAAGTATTATTTATTCATTCATGCTTTGGAGGGATAAATTTAGCAACTT
The DNA here is from genome assembly GCA_018340775.1 of Taxus wallichiana var. yunnanensis. Classification (NCBI taxonomy): domain Eukaryota; kingdom Viridiplantae; phylum Streptophyta; class Pinopsida; order Cupressales; family Taxaceae; genus Taxus; species Taxus wallichiana. Next base: position 220,763,589 of record CM031236.1, on the reverse strand, counting down.
TTTTTAAGGATGAGCAATGTATTTAGTTTGGGGTAATGTTGAGCGGGTAAAATACCTAAGTATGAGAATCACATGGAGGTTTTGTGAGTGCATGAGGTAGGTGTGTAGGAGCACGTGTAGACGGGATGAAGCAACGTGTGGAGGTTCATGCCAAGATAAGTAGAATTAAGAACTTAGCCATTTTGTTGAGCATGGGATAAAAATAGGAAATGTGAGATGGAGTGATGACTAAGAAAGGAACTAAAGCATGATGACCTCGGCTGCCAAGAAAATGTTATTTTGGAGAATGAACATGCGAGACCAAGCACATGTATTGAGAGCTATTAATAGGATTAAATTAGTGTATAAATAGGATAGTCTATTAATAGAAACCATTGTAAAAGCATGCAATCTATTTTGAGAGCACACCTATTATTAGGAGAGTGCATGGGTGGTGAAGGGAAATTCCCCACCCCTATATACCTGTTGTATTCCACTATTTCAGTAGTGCTTAGTTTGAAGAGTTTTGTTATGGTCATGATCTAGGGTTTGATGTCTACGCGCCTAGTTCTGCAACACTATTGTGAGTGGTTTTGTAGTCACTTTCCATTAAGTAATGAATCGTAGTTTATGATGCACAATTGTGGATGGATTTTTATTATTTACATGTCTAAATATGGTAGTTTATTGGTGTAATTGATCGTAGTTATTATTTAGAATGTTATCTTTCCTTATTATATGTGTTTCTAGAGTGATATGGATGTCATAGTTAGTATATAATGAATGTTAAATCTCTTATGGTTATGCATGTTAACATCTTGATAATAAAACACAAATAAAGGACCTAGTAGTTGTGCATTCTTCAGTGAGCATTTAGTTCTCGCTTAATGAAGTACTAGTGCCAATAACACTTGAGTGAAAAAAGGGCTACAATTATCAAACAAATATTTTCATGTTAGTTTTGTTTAAACACAAAGATTACATTTCATGTGTGCACCCTACCACTTACAAGTAGGAAAGTTTGAAATTGAGTGGCTTTCAAAGATAACATGGTCATAAGGCTACACTAGTAAAGAACTCACATAGAGGGAACTAGTACAAATATTTGGTAACAAAATTGAGTATTGAAATCAAATTTTAGGGACTTTATAAAAAAATAGCTCTACCTAGGTTCCTAGAAACCCTTCCTAGGGTTTTAGCTCACTCGTTGATTTGAAGGCCTTAGATAATACACAAAACCATAGAAATATCTAGAAATGGTCTTAACTAATTTCATAAAAATATTCTAGAAGAATATTTTTCAAAAGGTTCCATCAAAAGATATTGAAGACAATTAGTAGAGAGGAGGCATGCACATCCTAAGACCTAATTAGGAAGGTCAAGTTATTAAGGAAGAGGGACTTAAAGGTTGAATCCATATTTGAAACCTTATAAATAGAGAAAACATGGAAATGGGTAGTAGAGAAGGTCCTCATTAAGGTTTAAAACTTTCTACAAAAGAAGTTATTCATGGAAATGTCTACAAGTAGGGCTATAAGAATCTAATGGAGTTAGGAGAGAAAAGGGGAATCGGGAGGAGAGTATAGAGAGTTAGACTATAAAATTTTTATGTCACCATATTGGCCATAAATGGTATCTAGATATGTTCTCACCTTATTCTGGGTATGCATGGAAGCTCCCAACCATGAACCTTCCAGGAAAAGTCGGCTTAAGGGTCTAGAATGGTAGTTTTAGTGGATGTAAAGGTGTTGTTCATAACTTCTTGATTTTGGGAGTTTTGAATATTTGATTAACATTGTTTTGAAGTGTGGAATAGGGTATGAGAATTGGGAGATTCATTTAAGGCTAAAAGCCAAAAATTTCTTGAGTTGAGTGAAGGATCTAGTGGACGTTAAGGAGAAGAAAGTAAGGTAAAGTGAATTATTTTCTTGAATGATGAATATACTAAGGGTTGAAATAGATTTGAAGGAAGTGCATGAAACATGGTATATTGATTGATAAGTCATATATAGTGTAAAAGCTAATATTTTACAAGTTTGAGTCATTTAGACTAGGAACATGATCTCCTAAGACATGGTATTTTATGAAAGAATTGTTCTAAAACCATATGAGTGTGATGAAATTAGTAGTGAGATCTATATCATTTGGTATCATAGAAAAAAATAACCTAATTAGATCTATGAGAAATTAAATTATGTTGTTCTCCTAAGAGAGGAGAAGATCTCACCAAAGAATGGGTATAAGGCCAAGCTTGGATCTTCTTCTACTACTAAAAATGGTAGGAATTGATGCAAAAAAGTTATGCTTGGATTAATGAGAAAGCTCTTGATAATATGTCTGATATGATTAATATTATTCAAAGTATGGTGTAATGTGTGAAGGTAGGAGCTTGGTACTTTTTATAGATTTCTATTTGGGGAAATATTAAATCACAATGAAGGTGGGACAATTGATAAAGGATAAAGTAACTCTAGGATAATTAACCATAATTAGATGATTTAACTAGTGAGTTAGGAAAGCATGGGAGTTGGGGGTGCTATAATTAATCAATTATGATTAATTAATAGCCTAGAATAAGATTTTTAGGCTATTTTGAGGTTATTTGATAAGATTGGAAGCATTTGAAAGTGAGATTTAGCCAATAAGAGGGTTTATTGATTAAATGCATGTTAAAAAGGCTTAATTAACTAATAATAGTTAATTAATTGATTCGAAGAGGATTATAACTAACGAAGTGTCGTTAATTGGCATCCAAAATGTGATAGAAGATAGTTAATTAACGAAGTGTCATTAATTGACCAAAATGGAGGGAAACATTAGTTAATTAGTGGAAATCACTAATTATAATGGAAATGATAGAAATAGAGGATAATGAGTACCACTTTAGCATTAAAACTATGAAGCGTATTTTAGGTGTCTACATTTTCCCCTCTTTGGGGTGGTGTAAGTGACGCCACTATAAAGAAAGTAGACAAGCATAAACAAACAATTTTTGGAAGAAAAATTAGTAGAATGAAGGATGCCCCCTCGAGTGTTAATGGGGTGATAGAAGAAGTCGATCGATGATCAAAAATAGGAAGGAAATGGATAGAAGAATTAGGTGGAAGAAAATTTTCTAGTAATGAGAATTGATAGATGAAAATGGAAATAGCCTTTGCATCCAACTCATTCAATAAACAACTTTGTTTCATCACTTTTCTCATATGATCTAAATCATTGGCCCTTATTAAAATGTATGCATACAAAAAAGCGTAAAATAACCTAAAAATTTATAATAATAACATTTGTTCATTGCTAAAAATGCTTAACTCCATGCAACATATAGAATGCAATGCAATACGAGAAATTAAACATGATGACCTAATAGGGAAACAAGTACAAACACACATACTCAAACAAACAACGTTCAAAATAGTTGTACCAATGTTTTTTTAATCAAGCTTCAGCTTCGAATGTTCGTGTTTTAACGAAAAAGGTTAAAAATGGTGCCCCAATCAAGGATAAATGCAAGGGGAATAATTGAGGAAACCAAGTATTCCTATGAAAATAATTTGTGCACTATGATATAGTACTAGGAAACTCATTATTCCCGAGATAGTATAGACATAAATAAGCGCACCAACTTTGTTAATGGAGGTAGGTCAAAATGAATCATGAGTAGTAGTGCGAGAACAAGTGAGAACCTCATAAAGATGTTTTTGTAAGACAAATTTCTATGTTTAAGGATGATAAAATTTATATAGGATTCAACTGTGTGCATGCCATTTACCAATTTTTGAAAATTTTGAATTTTACAATTTTTGGATTTTTGTGAGTTTTTTACCATTTTTTTTTAAATTTTGAAATTTTGAATTTTTTTATTTTTGCGGAAGAAAATGATGTATAAAAATTAACGATGTCATGCAACATCTCCAAATTTCATTGGAAGGAAAAAATATGCCCCAACATAGCAAAAACGTGCTAAAATGATTATTTATTAAAAATAACCATCATAGAAAGTTCTAAAATAATCCATAAGAACTATAACGATCACTTCACCATCTATGGCCATTGCAGTGAGTGAAAACGTCATGGAGGGGTGATAAATCTATAAATACCTAGTTTGGGGGAAAACCATCGCGTCTAGTTTATTTGCACCCCTCATTTCCTGAAATTTTAAAGAGAGAGCTTTGAACTTGAGATTTATGGTGTGGATTCAAAACCATACACACCATGGAAACAGTAGTCCGAGAGGCCTAACGATGGCCCCATATTGGTATGCACAAGAAATTTTTTTTGAGTTTCCCTTGTATTTATTAATTTTTATAGCTAGAAGAAAAACACGGGTTCACGAAGACGAGCCCATGGGCACGTTGGTGTAAAGGTTTGCATAGCTAGTGTGATGGGTAGGTGCATATATGTAAAAATAGGCATGTATGCACTGAACTAGGTTTGGGTCCCTGGTGGTTGCATGCAAACACAAAATATTACAACTATGTGCAAAATATTACACATATAAACATGTGTGTGTATGTGAGGATAAGAGTGCATATGTGCTATAGGATGTGTGTAGTGTGAGAGAAGCGCTAACACCAAAAGATAAACACTAGTGAAACAAATCTAAACCTTAGGCTATTTAGAAGAAAAATCACAAAAATTTTACCTTAGTAAAAAAATTTATGGATGGATTGAATATGATAGAAGTAGAATGAACACCTTAGGAAGATGTTTTTAGAATAAAATTAATCTAATGAATTGTTATGTAATCTTACAGTGAATTTTGGCAAGATAGAAACATAAGATCATTTTGGATGACTACGAGCATTTGAGAATACTTTCACATGGCGAGAGAAACGAGGGTTGATTATCATCATGCACCACGGGGCTTGGTTAAGTAGCTCGATGCCTTAGATCTGTTTGGACCATGCTCTACTCACGGCTTTAGTAGAGCGGCCGGAGGAGCGAGAGCCAATGTTTTCAACCCTTTGACTTGCGAGATGTCAGTCACATTAGAGGATGTTTAGATGATTTACCAGTACCCATTTGTGGTGGGTTGATAAAGTATGATGTAGATCGAGCCCAGATCCGTAAGTGCCTCTCGGACATGCTTCTACACTGATATATACCATGGTAGGGAATGGTAGTAGACTTATATACTATGTTCGATGATCGATGATCTGCTCATATACCGATATACCTGATGGATCTTGCCAGTGGAATATTACTTCTCGAACAAGACTAAGACACACTTTTCCACTTAGGATGAATAGATTTTTATATCAGCTTATGGATGGTGAGATTCTATGTTGGGGCTAGTGTATATTGGCTGACCTATGTTGTACTTACATTTTGATAGCACACCATGGAAAGAAGAACCTCAGATCTAACACATTGCTTTAGATATGGGCTTGGGATCATATCATCATTGGGCACTCACAAGGAATGTTAGAAGACAAGGCTCTTGATGAGCCATCGATTATGGTCTCAGGTACTATTTTGCATGAGAAAATTCATGAGAATACTAGAGATATCAGCTATTATAGGTGCATAAGTGATGACCTATAGTTATGCATGATCACATGGCGGCATTACAAGTTGTGCCAATGGCTCATGATGATCTAGAGCTTGACATAGTTTCGAGAAAATTTTATTATTAGGATCCACGGTTACATCCACAAGTGGTATCGATTGGATCGGGTGCAGAGAGATATTTTCCATATGTAGGGTATCCTAAGTGATAATATGTGGTATGTACTACGGAAGACACATAGAGACTTTGATAGGGGACCATGCATTGGGTGACATTGAGCATTAGATAATGTTTCTCTTACTATGTCAGTAGCCATGGGATCCACTACCCGATGTAGTTGATCCAGGGTTATAATGGACTATGCAACATGAAATGCTATAGTTTTTCCCCTATGTTTGACTATTCCTTAGGTTGTCATTTTGATGGGTATAGCTGTAGTGGCGTAAGGGTTACATGGCTAGGCACTCGAGCTCAGCTAGATTAGGTCATTCGAAGGATGAGGTAGCATTACAAGGGATATGCCCATTTATACAGTGCTCCACATGTTCAAATCCCGCATGTACATCTCGCTACCAAGTGTATCCGAGAGGCACATGGTCCTTAGGGACCCATTCGATTCCAAGTGCATCCATAAGTTCCACATGTTGTAGTTTAGCCACAAGTTCATATGGTTGAGATGCATATTCAAATCCCACAGTGCCCCTGTCACATACCACATATGAGTCCACCACATAGTCCACCAAGAAATGGATGGGATGGGTGGGGGACTTTGCCACATAGCCTAGTGAGAAAATGGATGGATTACAGAGATAGGGTACTATCTCCTCCTAGACCAATTTTCTAGAGTTATGAGGATGTATCTTCCTTGAGGTAGTAGTTATAGCAGATTATAGCTCAAAGAGATTAGCTAGAGGTTGATAGGGATCAGGTAGAGGCTGAGCTAAGTAGTTTCGAGATAAGGGAGCGGTGTTATCCAAGTAGTCGGGGGAAACAACAGGAGTCCCAAATATTATTTTTGAATGTGTCTCGATAATTGGGAGGCCACATATTACAAGATGTTATACCATGCGATGTTCCCATTGGTTAGAAAGGTGTTAATTATAGTCATTTGGTTGGCAAATCAGTCGAGATCCAAGACACAGAGACCATCTTAATCGGTCAAGTCAAGATAGAAGGATTTAGTATAATAGGGCTTAGTATATCAAAGTGTAGCACCATCTCGTGGGTCCATCGCAACATATGCCTCTACCTAGCAGCATACCAAGAATTTCAGGCATGGGAGAGAGTAATGGATGACTCATTTTATTGATGTTATTGATGTTTCTTTTTCATATATGCCTCGATATAAAGGTGTACATTTGATATGATGTCTATGTAGTTTTTAATTATGCCTCTAGATGAACACACATTTTTTATCCACTCCCATGATGGCTTATTATATCTGATATGTATATCGAGACACATTGTTTTGTACATGGACATTTGTATTATGATAATATATGATGATGATGGAGTGTTTTTACTTATCACATTTTGTGTTATGAGATAACATTTTTAATCCACATTTTTATCATGGTTTATGTTTGAGGGGGATAGAAGGTGATCCTTCTTGCCCTCTTGGTGGTGATATCATATGATGTTAGCTTAGCATACATGTTTAATTTCCATTTTCATGATGATGTAGCTTAACATTTATTGATATACCATGTATATATGTAATAATATATGATATGATGATGAAATGATAACAAAATATACAATAAAATATTAAGCACAAGTTAATCAAATCTTATGAAAGTAACACAATTATGTACAAGTATACAAGATAAAATGAACTCAATGCATCTCACAACAAATTAAAGTAACACTTAATCTAAAGAATAAAATGAATCCCATTTACAACATGCTATACGAATAAGAAATGCAATCAAAACTATGTATAATCAAACAAATAAAGTAAGCAAACTATTACTTTGTTTTTGTGGTATAGTTTTGAGATGTTTTATGATGTTTTTTGGTAGTATATCTAGACAATGTTCTATTGTTTTTGAGTTTTGTACGACGTGATTTTTGAATGTTTTTATTTTTCGAGTAACATTTTTGAATTTTTCAGATTTTTAACAAAATTATATGAATGTTTTTGATGTTTTCTAGAAGTTTTCCAAAGCTATGTGTAAGGAAACAAAGAAACATGGATGCCCCCAGCATTAGATGGGATGTACAAGGAATAATGACATGTGCATGTTCAAGAATTGAAGATGAAAAGTTTCCCCCTAGTGTGAGATGGGAATATACAAAGGAAAACTCTTTGCACACAAAAGTTGGATCAACTAGATCAAGGCCAAGAGGGATAGGCTTAAAAGTATCTCAGACATAGGCAAGGACTAGCTTAGGATAAAGCCATCATAATCCTACATTTTGAGATGCTTGTGAACAACGGACCCTCCAATGGCATCGAAACTAGTTTTCACCAAAGGACTTGTCCAAAGTTCCAAAATTGTGTGGTTTTCACACTTGGATGCATTAATTTCTCTTTTCTTTCTCTTTTTTTATACTTTTTATTATTTGATTTTCTAATTTTGAGGAACCCCATACTCAAGCATAGAACCACTTGAGATGCATGGCATTCATGGGTTCCTTTAGTTCATCACCATCTGAGTGAGCAATCTTTGTATACACCTAAACCATATTTTGTAACCATAACATATGACCCTAACTAGTTTGGCTCAAACTTTCCTTTCTTTACATGGTCCTTAGTGGTGTTGAACTACGTTTCTTTAATCATAAGGTCTCCTACCTCAAATTGGCGGGAATTTTTTTATAACTCTATGCACTCAATTCTGATACACTTTGAGGTGATTAAGGGCATGAAGTCTCTTCTCATCTAATATCTCTAGCTCTACTAGCCAAGTAACTATGTAATCCTTCTCTTTATCTAGGTACTCTCTCAATTCTATATACAAAGAGGGGAGCTTGATCTCAATAGTTAAAATGGATTCAATGCTAAATACTAGGGAATGTGGAGTTACACTAGTAGGTGTGCGAAGGATGTTTTATATGCCTAGAGGGAGGGGTGAAGTCAGAGATGCTAGTTGTGGTAATTTTTGTTCACCATCTTCTCCATAATATGGACAAGTGTTTTATTTGTGGCCTCAACCTACCCATTTTCTTTAGGGTACTAGGGAGTTGAGTACTTGAGACTAATTTGAAAGTATTTACATAACACCTTCATGGTTTTATTTTTGAAATATTTTTGTTATCTGTGACAAGGGTAGAAGGGATGTCGTAGTGGAAAATGATATGGTTCATTATAAACTTGGATATCTACGCACTCGTGATATAGGTGAGAGGTAGAGCCTCAACCCACTTTGTAAAGTAATCAGTGGTAGTGATAATGAAAATCTGGTCATCATAGGATGTTGGGGTAAGATTTCCAATGGTATCGAGCCCCCACTTTGAAAAATGCCATGGTGTTGTAATAAGATGCAAGGATCTGCGATGCATGAATCAAATTGCCAAATTTCTAACACAACAAACACTTTTTTACAAACTTGCAGTAATCATTTTCCATGGTAGGATAATAATATCCTACTCTTAGTATCTTCTTAGACTATCCCATTTGTATGAGCCCCATAGATACCTTCATGAACCTATTTAATTGCTAATATGGATTCGTCATTATTAAGACAACACAATAGATTCCCGTCATACCCTCTATGATAAAGAGTGCCCCCAAGTAAGGTGTAGTGGGATATACACTGGATAAGGTTTATTTTATCAAAACAAGAAATGTTTAGAGGGAAGGTTCCATCATGAAGGTAATTGAAAATATCAAAGTACCATGGTGAATGGGTACCAACAACTTCACATATCAGACAAGACTCTGGCATGTCATTCATTGGTGTTAGTAAGTGATCCAAAAATAATGGTATATTATTTTTCTAGGAGGGATGTGTAAAAAAACCCATCATAGCCATGGCATCTACCGCTCGATTCTTTCCTCTAGGAATCTATCCAAAGGTAATTTGCACGAAGAACTCTTTTAATGTATTAACCATTTTTATAAGGAATGATTTTTTCATCCTTAACTTTGTACTCATTTGTAACTTGTTTGATAATCGAGTGTATAATCTCTAGTCACGTTGCACTATTTGATGTCCCTACATATAGCTATATTTAGTCCTACTATGAGAGATTCATACTCTACTATGTTGTTTGTGCATGGAAATCTTATTTTGAAATCTTGTGGTATCAAGTCCCCTAAAGGATTTATAAGTGTAACTCCTTCTCCTAAACCATGGAATGTGAAGGATCCATCAAAAGACATGTGCCATGTTATGGATTCCTCGATATACATGAGTGAAGTGTCTAGAAGTTCCAGACTCAATGGTTCTATACTTGGTAAAGGGGCTTCAACTAATTGATCTGCCAATACCTTCCCCTTGATTGATTTTTGGTGAACATACTCGATATCAAATTCATTGAGTAAGATGATCCAATTGGCCATCTTTCTTATAAGTACTAGCTTTGATAGCATGTATTTTAGTGGATCCACATTTAATATTAGCTTGAATTTTTTGTTTAGAAAATAATGACGCATTTTTGAAATGCAAAAACTACGGCCAAGCAAGCCTTTTTGATCTGCGGATAATTGAGCTCGTAAGCAATCAATGTCTCGGCTTAGATAATATATAACTTTTTCCTTCTGCTCCCTATCATATTGGGCCAAGAGTTCTCTAATTGAAAATTGTGTAGCAGAAATATACAACAACATTGGTTCACCTGTAGTAGGTGGCATTAGAATAGAAAGGTTTTGAAAAATATTCTTTAAGAACCACAAATGCTTGTTGTTTTTCTTAACTCCATAGAAAGTTGACATCATTCTTGAGAAAATGTGTAAATGAGTGACACTTGTTTGCGAGATGGGAAATGAATCTCCTGATTACTTGTATTTTCCCTACAAGTTGCACTATTTTTTTTTATGTTTGTAGGAGGATCCATCACCGTGATAGCTAAGGCATTAGCTAGGTCTACTTCAATTCCCCTTTGCGTACAATAAAACCTATTATTTTATCTAATAACCCACTAAAGACACATTTATTTGGATTTAGATGGACCTTGTAGTCTCTTAGAAGGTAAAAGACATGTCTTAGAATATCTGGATGGTCTTCTCTCATTCTAGACTTTCCCAAGATGTCGTCTACATATTATTCCATTATGTCATTGATCATATCATGAAAGATGATGGTCATAGCTCATTGGTAAGTTGTGTCTGCATTCTTGATCCGAAAGGGCATGATTGAGTAACAAAATATTCCCCAAGGGGTTCTTAAAGTTTTTTTATGTTAATTCTCCTCCACAATATTAATCTGATTATAACCTAAAAATCCATCCATGAGTGATAGAATTTCATAACCAACCGTGGAATCAATAATCATGTTGATATTGGGGAGAGGAAAATTGTCCTTAGGACAATCTTTGTTTATGTCTCTAAAATCTATACAAATTTTGATACCTATGGGATTTTTCTGTACAAGTACAACATTTGAAATCCACTCTAAGTAGTCAATAGGATGAATGAATCCTATTTCCAATAATATTTCTAGCTCCTCTTTAACCAACAAGGCCACACAAGGATGCATTTTCTTGAGCTTTTTCTTAATTGGATTTGAGTCTGGGTGGACAACAAGATAATGCACCACTAATGTTGGATCAAGTCTAGGCATGTCTATGTAGGACCAAGAAAATATGTCTGAGAATTCACACAAAATTGAAACAAATGTATTATGTTCTTGAGTCGAGAGTGAAGCTCTAGCTTAACCATCCTAGGTAATTATTCTATTTTGATGTTGACCTCAATAGTCATCCACAAGAAGCTTAGACTCTTCTTCCATGCACATAAGATCAAGGGGGAGATTGAGATCTTCCTCCAAGGGTGTCTCGATGATATTTTCACCCTTGGATAAGTCAATTTATTTGTCCTTTAATTTTTCCTTTTGTTTGTCTACCAGTGCCTCAAAAAGGTTTTCATTGTAAGACTTAGAATTTTTATTTTTGCAAGGATTCTCTGTGGAACTTTTCCCTTAATTTTTACTTTATTTTGATGACCAAAAACTCAGCCTCCTCCCCAAAATATGTGCATGTGTCAAGGTTAATGTAAAATCCTTTTTTATGATCACCTATTGGGATGTTGTCTCGATACCTATAAACTCACAAATAGCCTCATTATTGGAAAATATGTCAATTGGAACATGCTATTGTTGGTCCAAATTCACCAAATAAGGATAAACAAAGTTTAATTGAGGAATGAGGATAGGTAAGGTAGGGGATATGGTGAATATAATTGTATCAGAAAATAGATTGGTGGAGGCAAGGTCTTCATAAATACTACACTAGGAATCTGTTTCACTTTTGTAACCTGACTCACTATCTTTGTGTTTAGAAGAAGTAACATATCACTCTAGTTAAATAGAACCATATGTTCAAATACCAAACCATATTTACAAATTTTTCTATGAGGTTTCGAAAGAGGTGCATGCACTCCTTGTTCCTATGTACCACATCCATACCCTTGGTAGCCCATGGCATACATCATTTTGTTTGGAATTACATATTTAGGATCCTAGTAGCATGATGAAATATCATTCATGGGAGGTGGTATCATAGAGTTACATAATAATTGGCCATCAACTAGTAAATCACCAGGGGTAAAATCATCAAAGGGGCAGTTCTCCTTAGGATATTGATATTTGTGACAAGTCATATCCTATGTTTTGGGAAATAGGGGAAGGTTGGAAACAAAAAGGATCTATTAGAGATCATACTCCCTACAACCATTTGAAAGGATCTTCATCTCCCATGTAGCAAAGGGAGTGAATGATGTTTAAGCACCATTTTCATTAGGGTTCAAGGCATCTAGATAAAACCGTGAAATGAGAACTTTATATTAAGTCGAATAACCATATCGGTGGATGGGCAATCAACAGAATTAGGGAAGTAACCTAATAATGCTCTATAATGAGAAAGAGGCTAACAATCCCACTAAATAGTTATAATTTACCCCTCATATTATAGCTTCAAACACTAATGATAAGTATACGGAATGGTCTACATGGCATGAATCTATGGGTGGCAGAGAAATATGTTATAAGGCATCTCTAAGTTTAGGACATGGAACTTTTTATCATGAGTAGTAGGCCCTACTCCCAACAATAATGTTATCATGCCGACTGACTTCCACTCTTCATTCTCATACGCCTTGATTGTGATGAAATTTGTTTCCAGATCTATTTCATAATGACCTATTACTAAACAAGCTTCAAGGTACAAATGTTTAGGCTTGATCTACCATCTACAAGCACTCATTTAATTTTCTTATAATTGAAAATAACCTCAATGTGTAAGTGAAAATTGTGTGAAGGATCTACTACAGGAATTTCCTCTTAACTAAATGTTATATGCTCTATTGGAATGATCTATACAACCATTAGTTAGAAGCGGGTAGGTTCTATGTCAACTAACACTTTTGACCCTTGTAATGTCTTACAAAGGATTTCCTTATGTACGTAGAGATATTAATAAGATATAAGATGAAGATATTAGCAAAGTAGTCTTCCCAAGTTGCTCCAAGACATCATAATGACTATCCTTAAGGGTATATAAAGGAGGTTTTAAAATAAAAAGGTGAGAACGTCATGTTACCATGGAACAATCCTTTACTTTTACCTTTATTGTGTTGATATGCCTAGTAAATGGGTTTACACAACCAATTACAACATCATAAGAATTGTTATTTTTGGCCACATAGTTTGTATCTTTATAAACATAGCCAATACCTTTATTTTGGGAAAGGTTCTTTATAGATTTCCATGTCGAATTAGAAGAATTTTTATAGTTTCCAATCCATTTCCACATCACTTTTCCACTTTCATGCTTCACTTAGGTCCTGGATATACTACTTTAGTTTTAGGAACTTATCAGTTTGTGACCCTTAACACGATGAAAGATGCAATAATAATTTTCTCTAAACCAAGATGGTTTAGGTGCATCATCGAGGATAAGGGGTTACTTTTAGGTACTTGACCATGTTAACCACCTCTAACTATTTGAGTATTGATGACATAAAATTAGATAGAGGAGTAAATGTATGACGTTTGTACTCGGGGTCTAGAGGTCCCTTAGCTAGCTTTAAGGGAGCATGATTTTGAACCATGTGTACCTATTTAGAATCTATAATTCTATCACCTACAAAATTTTTATATTTGTTCGGAACAAGATTTGTTTTTTCTAGAGGTTTTGAATCATTATTAGGTTTTGAATCACGATTATCTTGTGATAAGGGTTTCAAATTCCCTTTTGTCAACAACACTTTTTCTATTTTTCTACCTTATTCTATAACCTCCTCGAATGTATTACCATAATGAATTTGCAAGTGGAAAGTGATCTTAGGGTGTAAGTTAGGTATGAAGATGCTGACTAACTATTTCTCTGGTATGGAGCAAGGGAAGCGACTAGCTAACCCTCGCCATATTTGTAAGAAACCAGCAAAGTTCTCATTATTGCGTTGTTTTATGTTACACAAGTCAATCATAGTAACATCATTCTCCATGTTGAAGGAGAAGTGGTGCATAAATATTTCTACCAATTGTGGCCATGTAGAGATAGATCCTTTTAGTATATGCAAGAACCACTCAAGTGCTTGACCCCCTAAACTCCGCGGGAAAAGGCGTATAAGATAGTTGTCATTGAATGCAACCTCTTGAAAATCCATGAAGAAGTATTTCAAATTATCCCTTGGATCACCCCTGCCCTTGTATTTATCAAATTTAGAACAATCAAAGTGTTTAGCTTAAATGAACATGTAACATATCCCTATGAAAAGGATATGGACACAACTCCTGAAATTGTTCTTTCTTATTAAGACCTAAATTACCTTCTTATAAGGTAAAAAGGGTGTTCTTAATTGATAAGAACTCTTGATTGAATATTTGGTCTTGTGCCAATGGGTTAGGCCTATATAACCTGTTAAGACTAGTTATTTCTTACTCTTTTTCATCTAAATATAACTCTTCATAACCCTTTTAGGTTTTTCTTATTTAGGAGTTTTGGTATAAGACTCATAATACGATGCTTTTGGTTTTTCCTTCCTAGGAGTCTTGGTATAAAACTCCTAATACAAATCTTTAGGATTTTATAGTCATGGAGCCTTATTGGATTACTTACTAATGTGAAAAGCCGGACTTTCGATTGGTGAGAAAGGGCTTGAATTTTTCTTCTAAAGTTACCTCTTGTGTTGGTATCTCTTTACAAGTTTCATAAGAAGGATTTTGTTCTTGATTGGCATGTTCCTCGTGATCTTCACAATGTACTTTAAAAATGGGGATGCAATATCCACCATCATTTTGATAAGGTCCTTATTCCTCATTCCTTGGTCTAGAAGTCGAAGAACGTCCCGAGTTTAATATTTCATCAACTCTATACGGAGGACACTTCCTTTATTCTTCTCCTTGAACCATCCCCAAAAGAAGTGAGGGATCAACTGTGTAGATGGAAACTTGGATCCTAAATCTATGATGCACATTAGAACCTCATTTTTTATTAGAACAAAAAAGTTTTCAATTTGGGCTAGACTAAATTCAAAATCCATCCGAGGAGAATTATCCTCGCCACCACTGTGATCAATCAAAATGTTGTCTTCAAAAATTTGATTTAACTTTTCATCTATAAATGGATTTGACCATATTTTGTGATGCCCCACTCTTGTTGTGGGAGACATAATGAGAATTATTTTTCTAATGTTGATTAAAATGGACTCTAGGTAAAATCCGAGTAGCAGCGTAACGACTTAAATTTCCTCACAAAGAATGTCAAACAAATAATGGAAATAAGTAAAAAAGAAAATATTACCTAAGGACACCAATGAATAAAGAATGAAAAAATATCAAAAGGTCTATTTAGCAACAAGTTTCTAACGATCAAGTACAAGACTATGATCCAATCACAAAAATAATTACTCCTATGTTTCTCAACTATATGTTTAGTGTAAATAGTGATAACACAATGTCACTACATGGTCATGTTTAAAATAAACAAGACCTAAGTACTAAGAAAGTGTGGATGGGATCTCCCAACAAGGTATCTTGAAACAAGTTTTAGAAATAAACAAATTCCAAGTTATGAAAAAGGAGGTGACAAATGTGAGCAGCAAGCAACAACACTATTTGGACATGTCAATCAAGATTTATGGAAAATTTAATATTTTGGTATCAAAATGATGTCCCCACAATACAAGAAGAGTAACAAAGTTTATCAAAACTCAAGGAAATGTTGGTATAAAAACTAAGACTAAGTATAGCAAGAAGTTGTTATTGTTATCCAAAGTTCACCCCCATGGTAAATTTCGATAACATGCATCGAGTTTTCAGCCCAAGCAAGTAGGTCGATTCAGAAAAAAATCACGAAAATGGCTAAGTCCTACCCAGTGCCACCTTTGGGACAGCTTGGGACATCAAGGCGTGGATCGGCCGAAAAAAATCCTCTAGGCGGCCCAGCAAGCAAAGGGACATCCGCCGCAAATGGACGCGAAGGGTGCGAACCCGCCGGTTCAAAAAAGGAAAATTTTAGGAAAGGGACAATCGGGCCGTCGCGCAGGGACGCGGAAAGCCGGTTCAAATCGGCCAAAGGAGAAGAAAACCGACTAACTGCTCGGGACATTTGGACGCTTGAAGGGTGCAAACCTCCCGGTTCGGCCGAAAAGAGAGAACTTTCACACTAAGTAGTCGGGACATCCGGGGCCGCGAGGACGCGAAGGACGTGAAAAGGCGAAGCGGTGGCCGAAAGTAAAGGAAGCCCATTTCAGGGGACAAAGGTTCGGAAGAATTTGTCCTGACATCCGGGACAAATGACAAATGTACGCGAAGGACGCGAACCCGGCCGTTCGCCGAAATGAGGAACTTCAAAGATCGGGACAAGCTTGGGACAAATGGACGCGTGGGACGCGGATAGCGAGAAACCCGAGGGCCAATCGATCATGACACGTGTCACCGGAAGCAAAAGGACATGGAAGCCCATTTTGGGTGGATCGGAAGTTTTTGTCCCAAACAAGAATTTTGGGACATCCGGGACAAAAAGACGCGAAGGGCGCGAAGAGCCGGCAGACCCGCGGACCAACCAAATCATGACACGTGTCACAAGGAGAAAAGTCCAAAAGGTCAAAGGGTGAGGTTTCAAGCACTGACCCAGCCAATAAAAAGAAGACACGTGTCCAATGAAGCAGGGAAGGAGAGAGAATCACGTGACCAATCAATGCATGCCACGTGTCATCCAGGTGGCAGAGCGCGGGAAGAAATTTAAAAATCTGTTTTCACCTGTTTTGTGCCCTAGATCTTCAGATCGACATATCTTTCGATTCAGAGCTCAGATTTACACGTTCTTTATATCAACGGAAAGCTCATGAAATTATCTACATGATTTCAGGGTTAATCTTGAATTTTGGTGTAGTCTAGAGAGAGAAAATTGAGAAATGGCTCTGACGCGTGTTCATGGCCAGAAGTGACATTTCAACGACTAGATTTAATGCAGAATGGGTCGTATTCTCCTGTAATCCAGTCAAAATGATAGGGTATGGGTTTGTAAGGTCCCCCATGCCATTTTAATGCATCTGCAATCAAGGAGGGATGGGTTCCCATGTTTCTGTATGTTTTCTGTCCCCTGGGCTCGACCCATGCAATGTAAAAGCCAGATTTGGCTCATTTCTAAAGGGGGAACATTTCTTTGGATAGCAAGCTTCTTCTTTCACCTATAACAAGTGATTTTTGCAAGTATCGACCTCTTCTAAAATCAGTAATAAGTTTTCTACCTTTTTGATGTTGTAATACAAGGATTTTGACAAAGGGAAATGACAATACAGTGCTCTGTGATCGGTTTTCAAATCTCTCTCTTTGTGTTGCTTGTTTCATTTCAAACCTCCGATTACATCTTATCAGCTTGTGCATGATGTTTTATGTTGCATTTTATGATCTCGTGTCTATCTCAGAGAACAAGAAGTGTTCACCACTCCTCCTTTGGTGTATCACCTTAGTTTAGTTTCATTTTTGCACTTTCTATCTCTCGTCTCCTTGGATTTTAGAGTAGGATTAGGTTTCAAACCTCTCGTAGTTTTGCAAAATATAGATCTAATCGAGGAGTTTGAGGAACCAGCCTCTAATCTGAGATTCCTCTCTCGGCCTCACAAGTCCCCACACTTGGAGAGAGGTTTCCATGTTGTGCAATCACACTGATGCTAGAGTGATCAACCTAGAAGCCTGATCTTGCATCCAGGGGTGCTGTGAGTCTGCAACAACAGTTTTGGCACGCCGGTGGGACAAGAGGTCTCATTTTTATTGCAGCAGGGTTGATGTGCATCTGCTGCAATTTCTTGCTTAAAAGAGCTATTATTTGCATATCTGGCGACTCCAAGGGGAAGAATCAACTGGTTCCAAGCTCAGGCCTGAAAACTCATGAGAAGAATCACCACAAGGTCAAGAGTTGGAGAAGAAGAAGTGTTGTTTGAATACCTACAATTATCTCCAAGAAGAAGGCAAAGAGGAAGAAGGATTCAAAGGTCTCCATCTCCACCAAACAAACTCTCTCAACTCCCACCTCGATAGACCTTTTCATTCAATCAAACAAGGGTTTTAAGACCAATCGAATGGCTCGTAACAATCCCTACGTCAACTTCACAGAAGTAGCCCACTTGCTCTCAATGCACAACATCCAGCTTCCTATTGCAGCCTTGAAGAACATTTCCTACTTCACCGGAGAAAATCGACTACTCCAGTGATCATGTTAAAGATATTGCTAACCTTTGTGCAATCCATGAAATCAATGAAATGCAAGTGGCTGTCAAGTTACTGGCATCTTCCTTCAAGGGTAAAGCATTACAATGGTTTAGGAGCCTTGGAGCTGGTTCTATCACAAACTGGAATCAGCTATGTATTGCACTTCACGAGCAATTTGGAGAGAAGGGAGACAACTTGTCTCTTTTGGAGCAGCTAACAACTATCAAGAGAGCCCCCAACGAGCAGCTGACTGACTTCAACTTCAGATTTCAAAGGTCTTGGGATAGGATTCTAGTGGCAGTCAGGCCAACAGTAGAAGGTGCTTTTCTATATTACCTTAAAGCTTTGAATTCTGATATTTCTATGTTAATTCAATCTATGGGAGGCACAACCTTACCTATGGCTTATAAAGATTGCCATTAGAGCCGAAAACTACCTTATTCAAGCTGGTAAACTGGCTCCTAGGCCTCCCATGCCCTTAGTATCCAAACTTAGAAAATCCAAGCACTAGTCAAGCACCCACTTTGGCTCCTGTTCCCACCCCTAGAAATCAAAGTTCAAGTGAAACTTCTACTTCATCCTCTAGTGCTTCAAATGAACTCCAAGAGGTCATGAAATAGTTGCAAAACCTAGGCAATGAGCTGGTTACTCTCAAGAGGCAACAAGCCCAAGTTTTCAGACCTTCTTATCAACCCCAAGCTCAGCCTAATAGGCAGCCATACCAACCACAAAGACCACCTAATCCAGCTGCAAATATGAATCAAAATCAAAGCCAAGTAAGGCCTCCCGCTAATAGACCATTTCAGCCTTATAACCCCAATGTCATATCTGCTTCTAAAGCATTAGTGCCAGTCCAAAATAACATGGCCCAAGAATATGATTGGTGCTTTCCATGCAACGAGCCTCATAACCAATCCATGTGTTTCAATGGTGCTCTCAATCAAGCACTGATGGTGACAACTACTGGTGTGGAGGGTGAGGGCAGTCAAGGAAACAACCAACAACAAGAAACATTCCAACAGCAATCAGCCCCAAATGACACCACATTGGTGAACTGGCAAGCAGAAGATTTCTGTGGCATGAATCAAGTAGCTCTCAAGGTGTCATGAGCCAACACAAGGTCAAAGAGGAGAAATTTGGGTGAAGAACAGCCATTAGCCCCAAGTGATCCACAACCTTCCATCACTCCACAAATGATCGAAAGCAAAGTGCAGCTTTCAAATGCACAAGGGCAGCCCAAGAACAGCCCCTTCTAGGCCAACTCAAATGCCAAATTTGTTTGCTGCCCACATGCAAGGGGTGAATGTGCAAACCAAGGGACAACAAAAGGATACTTCATCCCCATTCAGTATCATTGAACAGATGAAGAAGACTAACGTCAATATATCAATGTGGGAATCCCTATCCATCCCAGGACAAAGAGATTTGCTACAAGCTGCCATGAAGGACTGGTCAACTTCGAACCAACAGGTCCAAATGCAAGAGAAGGTACTCACAAATGCTGCCCAGCCTGAAGGAAATCATGGAAGACAACAAGGTAAAATGTCGAAGCCCCCTCCTTTCTATGTTTCATTAATCATTGGGGATAAACTAGTACACAATTGCATGATTGATTCCGGGGCAAGTAGCTCGAATGCCCAAGCAAATAGCTGATCACTGGGTCTCCAATATGAAGTAATATCTAAAGGGGTAGTGCAATTGATGGGACAGCAATAGAAATAGTTGGAGTAATTAAAGGTTTGAATCTTACCTTGCATACATGCCCCAACGTTACCGTTTTACAAGATGTGTCAGTGATAGATTTTCCACCACTCTTTGCCCTATGTTTATCAAGGGATTTCACAGCCAAAATTGGAGGCTACTTATCTGCTGATTGGTCACACATGTTGTTCAGAACAAGATATGGTACTAAGGTCACAATCAGATCCGAACCAATTGCAAACTTTCATATTGAGCCTCATACTCCAAGCCAAATCAATGCCAACTGTTCAACATTTGATCAAGAAGATTATCCAAACACAGATGAAGCCGACACCAAAGTTGGAAGCATTCCAGATTTGACTCTTGATGAATGGGCAAGCAAGGTACATGCTTTTGATCCCTACCAAGAAGTAGAAGAATCAACTAGGAGGCTATTGATACATGAAGAAAACTAGCCTATTCCTAACATCACCAACAAACCATAAGGATGACAATGAGGTATGGAAATTATTTTTCGATGGATCAAGGAGTAGGCAAGGTGCGGGGAGGAGCTATGCTTGTTTCACCTCAAGGCATCAAATATTATTCAGCTTTTCGTTTCCAGTTTTCTTGTTCAAACAACACAGCTGAATATGAGGCCTTGATTCATGGACTTCATTGGGCTAGGAAAAGGGGCATAAATAACTTGCAGGTGTTCAGGGATAGTGAGCTGATCATCAATCAAGTCAGGGGACAACATGCTACAAAGAATGACCTGCTGAAGAACTACAAGAATAGGGTGTGGGACCTCATTGAGGATTTCAAAGCTTTCAACATCGTGTCCATACCTGTGAAGAAAATGAAGCCGCGATAGGCTCGCAGCAGTTGAGCAACGTTTGATGTGGTTGACAACATCAAAAGGGAAAAAACACAGCCACATATCCATGTGATTGTGAGGCCAGCAGTTCCAGATAATAACATAAGTTGGCAGGTGTTTGAGAACGATCAACAGATCGTCAATTTTTTACAAGAAGAGGCTGAATTCTCAACTAGGAATCGTGATGACTAGAGCAGCAAGATGGGGATCAAGTAGTGCAACTGCGGACAAACAAGCTTCCCAAGGGTTTAGTAACGTTGGAGTCTATCTTCAACCCTAACGACTAGTTCCGTAAGGAAAAGGCTAACATACAGGTCAAGAGAGAAGATTCAGAGCCAATTCCAGTTGGGGAAGGCAAAACACTTCAAATTGGTAAAGTGGCCACTGAGCAGGAGAAATCAGATTTCATACAACTTTGCCAAGAATTTCCAGATGTCTTCGCTTGGAGCTATGAAGACTTGAGAGGATTCAATCTGAATTTGGCACAACATACCATAGAATTGGATCCAGATGCTAAGCCCATCAGGCAGAAGCAGAGACCTATTAACCCTCACATTGAGCCTCTAATGAAGAAAGAGCTAAATAAGCTAATAGAGGCAAGCATTATATTCCCGATCAAGCACTCAAGCTGGGTTGCTAACTTGGTTCCGGTCAGGAAGAAGAGTGGAGAAATCAGGTTGTGTGTGGACTTCCGAGACCTCAATAGGGCATCTCTCAAAGATCATTACCCGCTTCCTTCAATGGAACAAATATTGCAAGTAGTATCCGGTTCAGAGAGATTCTCTCTCCTAGATGGCTACTCAGGGTATAATCAGGTGATGGTGAAAGAAGATGACCAGTTCAAGATGGCTTTCACCACCAAATGGGGACCTATGCCTACAAGAAGATGCCATTTGGGCTATCAAATGTCAGGGGCCACTTTCCAAAGGGCAATGGATATGGCATTCAAGGGGTTGATCAACAAAATAGTTTTGATATATCTTGATGACATCACTGTATTCTCCAAAAATGCAGTGGATCACCTTTTTCATCTGAGGCAGGTATTTCAGAGGTGTAGAAATTTGGGGTATCATTGAATCCCAAAAAATGCATATTCCTGGCTCACGAGGGGAAACTTCTAGGCCATATTGTCTCGAAAGAGGGACTGGCAATTGATCCAGAGAGAGTTGAAGCCATAAGAGCACTACCATTGCCAAGTCACAAGAAGGCTCTTCAAAGCTTCTTGGGAAGGATCAATTTTGTCCGCAGGTTTATCCCAAATTTTGCAGCCCTTGTCAAGCCCATCACCAAAATGTTAAAGAAGAGCATGGCTTTTAAGTGGATAGCAGAAGGCAAGGAGAGTTTTGAAGCAATCAAAGAAGCTATCTCTCAAGCACCAACTCTCATCAACCCAAACTTCTCCAAGGATTTCATCCTCTATGCATTTGGAGGTGATGACACTATTTCTACCATTCCGTATAACAGAGCAAAGATAATGATGAGCAGCCGATTGCCTTTTTCAGCCAGAGCCTAGATGACTGCGAGGTGAGGTACTCTTTTATTGAAAAGCATGTACTTGCAGTAATCAGAAGCTTGAAGAAATTCAAGCATTTAGTCTCAAACAACAAGGTCCAGTTGCTGGTCTCACATGCTGGAGTTAAGGACTTCCTCCTCAACAAGGATTTGAATGAGAAAAGGGCAGGTTGGATCACCCGTGTCATGGAATATGACATTGATATCAAGATCACCAAGCTGGTAAGAGGGAAAGGATTGTGTGAGCAGCTGGTTTTGGGGAAGCAAAAGGAAGTATGCAACAAAGAAGAAACTGTTTTGACAGTCCAGGACAGCCATGAGCCAAGTGGCAATCAAGAAGAAGACAATGCTTCCCCCACTCCTTGCTGGACCCAAGATATTATGCACTTCCTAGGCACAGGCCTATGCCCTCCAGAGATGAACAAGACCCAAAGGAGACACTTCAGGTTGCAGGTTGTTCCATATGCCATTGTTGATGGAGTTTTGTTCAAGAGAGATGTGAATGGAGTGTTGCTGAGATGCATTAGCACAAATCAGATTCAAAGGGTATTAGAAGAGTTTCATGGTGGACCAGCTGGTGGCCATTTTGCACCAAGAGTGATAGCTCTAAAAATCATGAAGGCTGGTTATTATTGGCCTAAAATCTTCAGTGATTGCTATGCATGGATCAAGAGGTGTAAGAATTGTGCATTCTTCACAGGAAAAGAGAGACTTGCTGCCCTTCCATTGCATCCAATCTCAGTTGACCAGCCATTCATGCAATGGGGTTTGGACTTCATTGGAGTCATTAATCCCAATTCAAGCCAAGGGCACAAATGGATTTTGACAGCCACAGACTACTTCACCAAATGGACAGAAGCAGTAGCACTCAAAGAGGTGAATGAGTCTAACATCTTAGACTTTTATGAGGGGATAACAACTAGATTTGGTGTACCTGCTACAATAATCTCTGATAATGCATTGGCATTCATTGGATCTAAGGTGACTGAGTGGGCTGTCAAGAACGGTATTTACCTAAGCACTTCATCGAACTATTACCCTCAGGGTAATGGCCAGGCCGAGTCTACAAACAAGAACTTGTTGAGGATCATTAGGAGGACTCTTGATGAGAATCAGAGGTCTTGGCATACCAAGCTGAAATCAGCCTTATGGGCTGATAGGATCACTCCCAAAAGATCCACAGGTAATTCTCCATTCAGGCTTGTCTATGGAAGAGAGGCAATCTTGCCCATGTCACTTGAGTTGCCAACATTGGAACTCATGAAGCAGCTGGAGTTGCTTGAATTTGAGCCCATGGAGGTGAGGTATGCAGAGTTGATGGAGCTGCAAGAGATCGAAATCAGGCATCCCAAGCAATGGAAAAGGATCAAGCTTTGATCAAGAAGACCTTTGATAGAAAGGCCAAGGATAGATCTTTCAAGTTGAGATCTAGTGTTGAAATGGGATGTGGACAGAGCAAAACCGGAAGGCATTCAAAATTTGATGCCATTTGGAGTGGCCCATACATGGTCACAAAGTGCAAGAACAACAATGCTTTCCAATTGGCCTCATTGGATGGTGAAGAACTGCAGATTCCAATCAATGGAATCTATCTCAAGCATTGCTTCTAGAGGGAAGTTCACTACCTCTGTAAATATTAGATTAGATTTTCTTTCCTCCAAGTGCTTGTGCACATTGTTTTGCTGTAGGTTAGTTTTGTTTTCCCTAAGTGCTTTGGCACAACTTGCTGTCCATGGAGATGTTTAGCAGTCCTTGCTTTCATCAGGTGACATTCCATCTTCCTCCTTGCACATTCTGAGTCAGTTGAGGTTCTAAACAGAATATTTGATGACTCCATGCCCAATGGACTACTTCAAGCAACCGGTATCTTCTCACCTAGCAGTGTGTACCCCAAAAAGTCACCAATTGTTATCCAAAGTTCACCCCCTGGGTAAATTTTGATAACATGCATCAGAGTTTTCAGCTCCAAGCAAGTAGGTCGATTCAGAAAAAATCATGAAATTGGCTAAGTCCTACTCCAGGCCACCTTTGGGATAGTTGGGACATCAAGGCGCGGATCATCCGAAAAGCCTCGTGTGGCCCGCAGCAAAGGGACATCTCGGCCGCGAGGAATGGACGCAAAGGGCGCGAACCGCCGGTTCGGTCGAAAAGGAAAATTTTAGCAAAGGGACAATCGGGTCGTCGGACGCGGAAAGCAGTTCCGCCGGCCGTAGCCAAGGAGAAGAAAATCGACTAACTGCTTTACAGGGACATTTGGACGTGAGGCGCGAAACCACCCGGTTCAGCCGAAAAGGAGAACTTTCACACTAAGTAGTCGGGACATCGGAGGCCTCGAGGATGCGAAGGACGTGAAGGACGCGAAAAGGTGAAGCGGCCGAAGCAAAGGAAGCCCATTTCGCATGGTTCAAGAATTTGTCCCGAGAATTCCGGGACATTTGGAACAAATGTACGTGAAGGATGTGAACCCGGTTTGGCCGGCCAAAATGAGAACTTCAAAGACCGGGACAAGCTGGGACAAATGGATGCATGGGACGCGGATAGCTAAGAAACCCGAGGGCCAATCAGATCATGACACATGTCACCGAAGATGAGGGACAAGGAAGCCCATTTCGGGTGGTTCAGGAGTTTTTGTCCCAAACAGTTTGGGACATCCGGGACAGAAAGATGCGAAGGGCGCGAAGAGCCGGCAGACCCGCGGACCAACCAAATCATGACACGTGTCACAAGGAGAAAAGTCCAAAAGGTCAAAGGGTGAGGTTTCAAGCACTGACCCGAGCCAATAAAAAGAGGACACATGTCCAATGAAGTAGGGAAGGAGAGAGAATCACGCGACCAATCAATGCATGCCACGTGTCATCCAGGTGGCAGAGCGCGGGAAGAAATTTAAAAATCTATTTTCACCTGTTTTGTGCCCTAGATCTTCAGATCGACATATCTTTCGATTCAGAGCTCAAATTTGCACGTTCTTTATATCAACGAAAAGCTCATGAAATTCTCTACATGATTTCGGGTTAATCTTGAATTTTGTTGTATTCTAGAGAGAGAAAATTGAGAAACGGCTTTGACACGTGTTCATGGCCAGAAGTGACATTTCAGCGACTAGATTTAATGCGTAATGGGTCACATTCTCCTCGTAATCCAATCCACAAAATGACAGGTATGGGTTTGTAAGGTCCCCATGCCATTTTAATGCATCTGCAGCTCAAGTAGGGATGGGTTCCCATGTTTTGTATGTTTTCTATCCCTTTCGGCTCGACCCATGCAATGTAAAAGCCGATTTGGCTCATTTCTAAGGGGGAACATTTCTTTGATAAAGCAAGCTTCTTCTTTCACCTGTAATAAGTGATTTTTGCAAGTATCGACCTCTTCTAAAATTGTAACATGTTTTCTACCTTTTTTGATGTTGTAATACAAGGATTTTGACAAAGGAAATGACAATACAGCTGTGATCGGCTTTCAGTCCTCTGTTTGTGTTGCTTGTTTCATTTCAAACCCTCGATTACATCTTATCACCTTGGCATGATGTTTTATGTTGCAGTTTATGATCTGTGTCTATCTGCAAAACAAGAAGTGTTCACCACTCCTCCTTTGGTGTATCACCTGTTAGTTTAGTTTCATTTTTGCACTTTCTATCTCTATCTCCTTGGATTTTAGAGTAGGATTAGGTTTCAAACCTCTGTAGTTTTACAAAATATAGATCTAAATTAGAGGAGTTTGAGGAACTAGCCTCTAATCTGGAGATTCCTCTCTCAGTTTCACAAGTACCCACACTTGGAGAGAGGTTTCCATGTTGTGCAATCACACTGGATGCTAGAGTGATCAACCTAGAAGCCTGATTTGCATCCAGGTGCTGTGAGTCTGCAACAACAGCTTATTTATGCGAGCAACATAACAATACAACTTAGAGACTTAGATTAATTTTCACAAAGGAAACAAGACATAAGTATAAAAATTGTATAGCTATAATTTTGGCAGTGTAACAACTCAAAGTAGCTCAAAGGTGAAGAGATAACCTAGCTAAAATTATAATCTTGACATTGGTATTAAGATAATGTCTACCGAGATATAAAGATGTACTAACACACTTTCAATGCTTACTATCATAGTCACAATAAGGAAGGATGTAAGCGGGTGCAAAAGTGGTAGACACAATACTTTATAGCACTATAAATGTATGCTATCTTTTTTCCCAAAATGGGAAGAGAGACAACAAAGGAGTAAACCAAGTGGTGATGAAAAATACTAGGTGTAACTTTTGTAGATTTTTGCCTTGTCTTACAACAAGTGAAAAACTAGGACAAAGTAACACTTTACAAGTTTCATGATGAATAACACTAGGCTCCAACTTCAATGGACTCTCCCTTTGTTTGAATAACAAAGTTATGAGTTATGACTCCAAAAATGTGTTTCTTCATGAGAGATCTATAGAAACATGCAATGGATAAAGTCTAGTTGGCTCTAACCCATAAGGTTCATATTGTTTCACTCTCTAGGTGTCACAAACTATCTCTACTAGCACGGTTTCCAAGAAATGCACACCGACTAAATCAAGGAGTATATTGATTTACTTTAATCGCTTTCGATACAATGAGAAATAAATTCCTTTCATTTGTATCTCATTGGGGTCGTGTGAAGATAATTTTGACGCTAATCTCACAAAGGCGCACTAGTCAATTGGCCAAATGTGATCATGCTAAAATTTTACAATAGCTAACTAAAAATACTAACACCTAGTAGTCTAGAGCTAAGCTTAAATTTATCAATGAACCATCAAGATCATAGCTTATGAGAATGCATAATGAAAACTACATGAAATTAACTCATCTAATCTATAATAATTCTTACTAAGTTAAAATGATTGCTAATTAAAATGAACCTAATTAGATCTATGATAAATCAAATTATGTTGTTCTCCTAGGAGAGGGATAAGATCTCACCAAACAATGGATACAAGGCCAAGCTTGGATCTTCTTCTACTACTCAACAATGGTAGGAATTGATGCAAAGTAGTTATGCCAAATTAATGGAGAAAGCTCTTGATCATATGTTTGATATGATTAATACTATTCAAAGTATGGTGTAAGGTGTGAAGGTAGGAGCTTGGTCCATTTTATAGCTTTCTATTTAGGGAAAGCTTGAATCACAATGAATGTGGGACAATTGATAAAGGATAAAGTAACTCTAGGCTAATTAACCATGATTAGATGATTTAACTAGTGAGTTAGCAACTCATGGGAGTTAGGGGTGCTTTAATTAATCAATTAGGATTAATTAATAGGCTAGAATAATATTTTTAGGATATTTGGAGGTGATTTGAGAGGAATTTTATAAGATTGGAATCATTTGAAAGCAAGATTTAGCCAATAAGAGGGTTTATTGATTAAATGCATGTTAAAAGGATTAATTAACTAATAATAGTTAATAGAAGAGGATTATAACTAACTAAGTGTCATTAATTGACCAAAATAGAGGGAAATTTTAGTTAATTAGTGGAAATCACTAATTATAATGGAAATGATAGAAATAGAGGATAATGAGTACCACTTTATCATTTAAACTACGGAAGAAAATTTTAGGTATCTACACCAAGTGTACCAATTAATATTAGATCTAAAATGATGGATATAGAAGAGGGGAAATCAATAAATATATGTCCTTTGTAACCTTCATTAACACTTTCAGTTAAAATTCATATCCTAATGTGCAAGGAAGCCAAGAAAATCAGACTTCAAGAGTGCAATGGCTATCCAAAGGTCCTTCCACATCAACTCAAACACTAGAAAAGGTTGTTTCAAGTAAGGTATAATAGATGGATAGTTCCACTCCTTTCAACATTGTTAAACAAATGAAGAAGACTAACGTGATCATTTTAATGTTGGAATCCTTGACATTTCCTAGATAAAGGGACCTTTTTCAAGAAATTATGTTCAACCTCTCCATAATAAATGAGTCATCCATAGAGAAGGATAATATTTTACTCACTAATACACCTCAAAAAAGTATATTCAGATAAAAATATTATGAAACCTCCTCGCTTATATTTATGCCTCGATCATTGGAAACTGTTTGGTTCATAATTTCATGATTGACATTGGGGAAAGAGTTTAGTGATGAACAAACCGATAGTAGATCAAATGGGTATTAAATTTGAATCTCTTTGCAAAGGTATGGTTAATATGGATGGAACAACAAAGTGTGAACTATGTGATTTATCATAGGTTTGAGCATGACATTGCATGCATGCTCCAACTTCTTCATTTCCTAGGATGTATTCATAATTCATTTACCTCCGCTTTTACTCCATGTTTATCTAGAGATTTCACTACCAAGATCGGATGGTATTTATTAGTTGAGTGGTCTCATATAATATTTAAGATAAGATACATTACTAGAGTTACTATAAAATTGGTGTTAATTTCCACATATCACATATAGCCTTATACACCAGTACCTATCAATACAAAGTGTAAAATCTTTGAGAAATAATATCACCCTTTTCTACAAGAAGAAAACACTCAAGTTAAAGGCATTAAAGATTTGTTACTTAATTAGTAAGGATATGATTTCCATGGGTTTGATCCCTACAAATATATTGACGAGACTAATTTGGGTATTTACTTGATTTCATGAGAAAAATACACATATTACTAGTATTATGAAGTAAAATGAGCAAGAAGATGGCATTTGGTGTATGTTATTTGATGGTTCAAGGGAAAAAAGGTACACAAAGAGGTGTAATTAATCAATCTCCTATAGGTGTAAGATATTTATTTACCTTTATATTTAAATTCACTTGTTCTAACAAAAATTTGAATATGAGTCTCTAATCCATGGCCTACAATGGGTAAGAAAGAAAAGATGTCAAACAATTGCAATATTTTGGTGATAACGAGTTAGTTTTGAATTAGGTAAGATGTTTAAACATGACCAACAATAATTTCTTAAAGGCATATAAGAATTGGGTATGGGATCTCTTAGAATATATTGGGACATTCAATATAAATTCCATAACAAGAAAGAAGAATGAATTATTTGACAGACTAGTAAAACTCAATATGTTTGATATTCCTAAAGGAAGTGAGAGGGATAGATTGCAATAACACTATAGAATGGTAGTAATACTTGTTGCACTAGACAATAGCACTAATTGAAAAGTATTTGATAGTAACTAGAATATTATCAACTTCATCTAAGAGGAGCATGATTTCTCTATAAGAAATCATGATAAGTTGGAATAACAACATGGAAATCAAATCGTCCAACTAAGATCAAACAAGTTTCCCAAGGGATTTTTCTCCTTAGAATCCATTTTTAATTGAAATAATTAGATAAGGAAAGAGAAAAAAAAACATGGTGGTCAAGGGTGAGGAATACGAACAAATTTAAGTTGGCAAAGACAAGTTTCTCAAGATTGGAAAGATATGTACTCCACAAGAGTTTTGGTGAAATAATTTGTTGTAGTGAAAATTAATAGTTTTCACTAATAGTCATAAGGATAAGAACCTCCTTGTGTATGGGGATGCGCCATTATTTACTCTAAACTAACTATAGTTTTTGGTGGATGTTAGTCTCGTGAATAACACAGAATACTCCACTAAACTTGTGGAAAAGGGCTTGTATAATGTACAAGGGAGGACTTTGCTTTGGAGGGATGTAAAGGGGAGTTACAAAACTAAGGAGAGAGATGGTTAATGTAGTGAGTACGCTTATAGAATTAAAATACATCAACCAGAGTAGGTTTGCATTCAAATAGAAGAACAAAATAATGCAATAAATAAGTAATAATAACCAATTAGAGACACAAAGTTCTACTGATTCATCAATCAAGGACACAGTTCCTTTTTGGTTATGCAAGATCACCATGCTTAAAACTTTGCAAAGTAGAGTAGAGGAACATAGCCATAGATAATAAAGGAAATGCACCTTTAATTTATTGATGTAATCATGATGAAAACCTCAACAACCTATAACAATCCACCATTTCTAACCCTTTAGAATGGAAAATCCATTCCAATTCATAGCATTACAATTTGTCATTTAATCTCACTCCCACATGACTTTTCACCTTTCCTCATCACTTGTGACCTTCTATATTTCTAAGAAGTGAAAATGAGCCTTTTTATTATTAATGATAAATGACTCTTACAATTTTGTTTATTATTGGTAAATGGTTTTGATGGGGACCATACCTCGGAGTATAAAAAGGCTTAAATTCTAGGATATATAAAGTAAACACAGTGGTTTTTTGATAAGTGGGGGCCACACCCCAACCAAAAAGCTAAGATAGCTAGATATAAAAATAGAGATCAAGGAAGGGGTAGAATACCTAGAAGAAGTCCAACAATAGTAAAAAAATAACATAACAGGAACTGTTAAGCTATAAAAAGTAGCATCGAAACAAAATATTTTAAAGGAAACCATTATTTTTTTGAGAAACTTGCTAAAAACCTTCTAAGCACCCATCAAGGCCTTGTAGAGATTGAGAGTTGTTTGTTGGGTAGGTTCTTGGATACTCAAAGTTGCAACCTTCTTCTTGATTTTTCATTCCTTCCAATCATCCTAGGGTATGCCATTGATGTCACATATCTGTTTTACCTAGATTTGGATGAAATCAAGCAATGATTTATGCATAAATTGATTGATCTATTTGCTTACAAATTTTGAATTCTCTCCTCCAAGGCATGTTGCTGCTTAGTAATAGTATCAATCTTCTCCTAGAGTTTAGAAAGAACTAAATATCCCAAGTCCTCCTTGGTAACTTCATTGATAAATTAATTTTACAATATTAAATTAAAGTTCACTTAAGTGAATAGGAAAAAGTAGGGAAAATGTACATTCTTAAAGAAGAATTATAATATAGAGAGAGAAGGGTTGCCTAATATGATGAGGAAGAATCCTTTTCTAATGAATATTTTATGACTTAAAGCACTAAAATATCTTAGAATATTATAGATCATTGAATAATTGTTCGGAAACACTTTTTATGAGATCCACATTGTGATGGGGATATATTGATCTCTCTTGGTTACAAGAGACAAGAGTGAGGATCACTTTCTTACTTCTCTAGGCCTTCATAATTCACCCTAGTGATCATAAATCAAATCTATGATGCTTGAACCTCTTGATGCTTTTTGTCTCTTAATAAAATGAGCCTTCATCATGTAGATGGAAGCAATTTTCTCTTAATGGAATCCTTGTCTTATAAAAACTGATTGGAATGAAATGAGGTGATTGTAATGCGCCTCCTCCTTAAGCTGTGATCATACTACAAGGTGTTGAATGAGTGTTTAAATTTACACTACATAGTGAATGGCATCATGTGAATTTGTTGATGACTAACCATCCTGGAAAACATGGTGCTCCAAATGAATATTAGTGCCTTACCCATTCCACTCATAAATCCTCATTTTATTACTCATAAGTCTCTCATGGGAGTATATGATATTTTGATCCATCACACATGATGGTCATGAATGACTCTTACTCAATTGATCCTTATGGAAATGGTTTTTCTCCTTATAGTAGAAGGTTTTATTTATGAATGAGGATGAGGTACATGTTTTTACTTCCACACTGGACTAAAACATTATGGATTCCATCTCTCTTATTTTCAAGATGTGATATCTTCACCAAGTGTTAATTAATTGTTTAGAAACACTCTTAGGAAGTATGCATTGCTTGTGATCCCGAGGTGGCTTCCACCATCACTCATGGTGATATTCCCTTGTCATGATCTCGATGCCCATTTCCTTGATGGATTGAATTACAATAGATTTATTAATGTTTCAAATTCTTCATAGAACTCATGATGATCTTGATATCACTTGTTATCTAAGTGACTATCTTTCATGCATAATGATCCACTCTAATATGTTCTTTGTCATAGTGTGATTAATATGGCGACCTTCACCTTTGGGGAGAGAGCTATGGTAATAATGTTTCCTTCATGATGGAAACATACTTAGTAATCCCGAAATCTGTTTTGATCATCTACACCTTGTAGGTTTTCCTTTAGATAGAGGTATATCTCTCTCAATGAAATTTGTGTCTCCAACCTCATGTTGTTCACAAAACATGTGGTTTCATTCTCATTCTTTCTAGATATGGGCATATCACGAGGCATTTGAATGATTTTTTAGGAACACTAGTTTGATATAATGTACTTCATGAACTTGTGATAACTTCCTCGTAGGCTCGGTTTATCTTTACAGAGATTGAATGCCTCATCTAGACTTTTTTAGATATTATTATATTTATTTGTGACAAAAATATATCAATATTGAATAAATTCATCCATGATGACTCCCATCTACTATAATTATGGTGATCTAGACCATCTAACCCCTTTGTATCGATCATGTGCCTTAAATAAATCACCTACCGATTGATGATTTGAGAGCTTGTGAGTGTTTTCTTTCCTATTTGGACCATGAAACAACTTCTTGGATTTACGATGGTGGAAAAAATTAGTGGTAAATTTGTAATTGGATTTTCCATAGCTTTATGAGCTTAATTCTAGGACTTAATATTTTTAATAGGTCCTATTTAGGACTGCTATTTTTAGGAATTTTTCATAATTTTCTCCTTTAATGTTTCACACCTATTTAGGATATTATGGATGACGAGAATTCACTCTTTGTTTTAACTTACTATTTTAAGACATGCCTAGCCATAAACACCTGCTATTTTTAGAAATGGAACTTACATGTGTTATATTGATATGCAAATAATCTTGAAATTATGGGTTTTTCTCCAAGATTCTTTTCTCCAATTTTAAAATTACTCCTTTGTTTGGATTAGTGGGAAAATGATATTTTCATCAATGAGGATAGAATAATGAGAGAAAAATAAGTCCTCCATATCTCAAAAAATCATCCACCTCATCATGCAAGAAATGGCTTGGATGAAAGTAGATTTTTCAAGGAACATTCACTCTAAGTTTAAGTGTTTGTTACCGATCGATCTCCATAGAATAAAAAAGGAAGATTTTGAAAATTATGAATCTTTTTTAATGCAATAAAGTAATGAAGGTTATAGGAAAAAAAAGGTTGAAATGGTCTAGTTTTGGAGAGATATAGTTATTCTAGATTATGTGCAATTTATGATCTGTTCTTAGCCATGACAACTTTTCTGTAGTTAGAAGATTTTAGCTATGAAGGATGAGGTCATAATTTTGTGTCCTCCATATCCCTTATGGGATAAAGGGAGAAAAGGGGACACCTTGGTGTTCAAAGTGTGACGTGGGTGAGTGAGGGAACTTAAAATGAGGATTGTGGGATGGGAAATAGCATTGAAGGATATCGATGTTGTCAAATGGTGGTCGGGGAGATACATGTATGCCTTAGTCACAATTTTTGTCCTCCTTATCTCTAGGTGGAAAATATGATATAGGGGATACCAAAGACACTAAATTATGATGTGGGGGAAGAAGTGAGGTTGCATTTTATTGTTCCTCTTGCACCGAGGGACTAAGGGGACAATAGGGACACTTAGGACACATGGGTGTCGATAGTGTAATTTGGGAAGGAGGAGGTATCACTTTGGAGTCGCCCTTATACCCTAGGGGAATAGGGGACACATGAGTGTCAAAAGTGTGATTGTGTCTATTTTGGAAAGCTAGTTTTTCCTTGATGTCTATTTTTAGACACCAAACTTGATGATTTAACCTTGGAGGCTTATAAGAATGTTTTGGAGTAAAATATTCAAGGATACTTTATTATTCATGTTACTCAATATTTAGGACCTATTTCATCTTGGGATGAGAGGGAAAGTTGTAGAGTTTTCAAAACTCTCATCAATTATTTGAACCATGAAGAAAATTTAATGATTCCCACCTTGTAGAGTATTTTTATATATTTCTAATTCCTCTTTTATTTCCTCCTAAATCCTTCCATAACTCCTAGAATCATTTGGATAATCCCATCTTTTACCGAGGAAAATTCATTCCCTACACCTAGAAACCTAGTCTTGCACATATTTCTACTAAATGAGATTTTCTTTCCTAAATTTATTCAAAACCTTCAATCATCTCTAAAACACCCTCAAATTTTTATAATTTCCTTGATTTTTCCTAGAGGGTGTTTACTACTATGAAATGGCAAAAATGGCTTTTAAGGCCTCCCAGAGGAAGTCATCTTTCAACGCGTCTTACTAAATTCATTTATCACCTTAGGTATTTATCCTCGCACACTAAAAATTATTGAAAAAATGATTAAGAAATTCCTCCGAGCTGGGTTGAAGGTTGAACTAAGGGAAGGATTTTTAGAGGAATAATGCATAGAGACTAAAAATCCTAATTTTTAATCAGGGGCTTAGATGTCATGCTTGAAATTTTAACATTTTCATGCTAGTTGTTTTTCATGATAACAACTAGATCTAGTTCAAGGAAATTTTAATATAGGGGAAATAGATAACCTCATAACTCTCTTGATGGTAGTAGATGACTATTTTTTCCATTGGGTTATAGAGTCATCACACCGAATAATAAGAAAATCTACAAACACTACAGACATGACCAACACATGACAAGAAAAGAAAAAAATAGGAAGGGAAAAAAAGGGGAAACATGAAAATACATCATAAATCACCTTTGTTACATATGGGGACAACCCGATTTCAATGTAGCACCAATTACTACTAAATTCGTACCCATGCATGGGTATCACCGAATGCCTTTTTCCACAAATCTATTTACAAGATCACTCAAATATGACCAATTTATCAATAACTTGAGAAATATTACATAATTGTTCCTAAATTTAATGATCCAGCTTAGTCGAGTTCATTACCTTTTTTTTCTTTGACACTTTGCTTTCATTTGTTCATTGATTCCCATGTTCATTCGAAATACTAATTTTTCTTCGCTGCTAGAGGATGAATCCTAATAATACTAGTCTTGTTACTTCCAAAATGAGACTCATGATCTCTGAAGGTAACTTGAACTTCACCTTTCACCTTCTTCATGACCATTTTTTCCATGAGTTTGTTATCGAAAAGTGTTTTAATATTTTCAACACTATCACAAACCTTTAGACATTCCATGTTTACTAGTTGATCAAAATTGTCTTCTTTTACACACACGCCTTAGTCCTTATGTGTTGCTTTTTGTGATGTGAAGTGAATAGTGATTCAATATATTTAAATGTTAATGGGTACAAGTTTGGGTATGAATAATTAAAAATGTCACCTTCTCCACCTTGATGATTTTGAGTCTTGAAATATAGCTTCATGAAGAAAGCCTCCTTTCTTTGAGAAGAATCAACATTGAAAGATTCGATACTATTCTTGTTCATATATCCCTTTTTGAGAAGGTTTTCATCTTAAATGTAATCATCCTTCGGGTAATCAAGAACCATCTCATTTATTCATCCTTTATTGAGAAGGTCTTCATCTTCATGAAATGAGAATGAGCACAAGGTATGGGGTGGAATATCTTAATTGTCATTTTTCCAATCCTGAATACCATGAACTAGGAGTTCATTTCCATGATTGATTCATCCTCTCCTTGAGTATATTCAGTTTCAATAGGCCTAATCATCTTATTATTCATGCATTCCTTCTTGAAAGAGTCATCCCCTCCTAATGGGAAAGAGAGATCAGTTTGCTCATAATTGTACTCATTGAATGCAACTTCATGTTGAACATTAAGAACATTATTAGAAACATCAAACTCACCTTTCAAGATTTTCTTGATGTCAATCCTTCTTGATCCATATTTCTCATTACCTTGATATTTATTTTTCTGCAAGTCAAGACCTACATGACCATCATCACCACCCAATAGAGAAACTATATTCATACTCACCTCTAGTGGGAAGTACATGCTTTCAAATTATGATTCCATAAAATCACCATAATGATTTTTGAATAGATCTATCATACCTATATACTCCTCCATAAACATGGGAAGCTCAACATATTCATATGAAGCTATGAAAAAATTGTAACACCTCAAATATTGAAATAGGATATATGCTCTTGGGTCATTTGGTCTTTGAATAGTGTATTTCATTTTCTTGATGGGAAGGATATTCTTCATATTACCATTGACAAAAATGGAGGCATGTGACCAATCCATATGTATTTCCCTACCAACATCCCTACATAAGATTCAAATAAAAAACATACCCTATGAGGCTGGCATGTCTTCTACAAGTATTTTCATCATAATCTTATTTTCAAAAATATTCAAATGTTAAGTGAGCATCCTTGACCTGGCTAAAAAGAGGTACTTATTTGGTTTCTATGCAGTAATAATGGACACTAGAAGGAGTGAGAGAGAGAGAGAGAGAGAGAGAGAGAGAGAGACTAAGGGATTTAACAAATTTTGTAGGCATGATATTTTCAGAGGCACTGGAGTTGATAATGCAATTATTTATTTTATATCCATTGAACAAAAATGCAAGATATGAAGGTTATTTATTATTAGAGGTGGAGGGTGTGGAAGAAAGAAGGTTATGAGAAGGAGTGGTATGAGGAGAAGGAGGTAGTTATTCGGTAGTTGTAGTTTTGGAGCATGAACTTGAGATACTTGCTTTGATAAACTTGAGAAGCCTATCAACTTGGTTAGGATGATTTCTCAAGTAATCGACTAAAAATCTAAATTTTGTCTTTCTTAGAATGTTCAATGATGTCAAAAGGTGTAGAATTCGTAAACACATTGGTAACTATTATAGCCTTGCATGAGTAAGATTTGTTTTCTTAGGATCAAAAGTGGTAGAAGTTTATTTGTTAAGAGGAGATGAAAGATACTTACTTGAAGAGGTAGTTGGGTTATTTATTGAGGTAGCCTTGAGATTATTCTTAGATGATCCCATCAAAGTGAACAAGGATAATCCTCCTTTTGTTGTTTTTTTCAAATACTCGCCATTTTAGGGTTTAAATTCTTAGCTTGTGTAACATAAGAATCGGATTCTTTGTTTGTTTGTGATGGAGTCAATACTACATAGGTGTGTGTGTGTGTGTGTGTGTGTGTGTGTGTGTGTGTGTGTGTGTGTGTGTGTGTGTGTTTGTGTATATTCTTTAAGATATTCATCTGGTGAGTATTCAAAATACCCAATCATACCAAATCGATCTTCTTTTTCTTCAATTTATGATTTAGCAATTTATTCTCCCTCATCTTCACTGGTCCCACGTATTACATTTAACTCGGTGGGGATTCCAAGGAAATCCTTTGGCATGCTTCTATAATCTGATTCCTATTTTGATGTGAGTCATATTGAGAAATCTCCTTCTTTAATGAAATCAATTCATTAAATAGCTTTTGCAAAGATCTTGGATCAACTCTTTCATATTTGAAACTTTGGGTCTTATCCTTCATTGAATGGTTCTTGATCTTTCTTGACATAATGAGATCATCTTCCACATCAATGGAAAGTTCTTGAGAATTATCCAATTTTTTTGGTTGAACTATCCGCATGAAGATGAAATGAACTTTGGGCAATCGAGCATTCACAAAGAACTTTTTCGATTATCTATAGTAGGATGAGCATTAGTAGGAATCTTGTTGATAATTTTATTGAAATTTTCTACAAGTTCCCTAATGGGATCTTTTTCTTCTTTCTTCATCTAATAAAATTGAGTAAGGAGGGCATGAGAATCTTCTACAATCTTGAATCTTGCTTCAAACTTGGTTTTCATATCCTCCTAATCAGTAATTGAGCATGATGACAAGTAGTAAAACCAGTCCACTACAAAATATTGCAATGATTCCATGAATAACCACATGACAAAATATTCATGTTGTACTCCAAGAACACCACATGTTGTGATAAAATTTATGATATGATCATTTGGACATTTCTTTCCATCTCCATAGAATTTGGGAAATTTCTTTCTCAATCCTTTTTCATAACATGGAGTGGAGGAGCTAAAGCTAGAATAACGATGTTTTGTTCCCATGACGAGGTGTAACCATTCTTTCTCCTTCCTCCTCCTCTTTTTCTTTTCTTTCTTCTTCAATAGGAATGAGGTCTAGTGGTTTCATAACTTCTTCTACAATGTGACCTTCATGAGGAAATTTAGGATCAAATTTGGGGAAGTAATCTTAACCGGTTTGCATTGCTATTTGAATAGTGGGAAGCCTAAAATCTCCTTGTTGCTGCTCTTCAAATTATGGGTCAAATTATTCCAACCGCATGATCAACTCAAGTGTAACTATTTTCTTCCATTTTTCTCAAAATGTTAGACGAAAATGCAACTGGGAAAAAATCAAAATTTTCAATGGGGTTCAATAGGGATTTTGAACATTGAGATGGTATTTCGGTATTTTTAAGTTATTTAGTTTTTATGGATTGTTTTTTAATATGTAATTTTTTGGATTTTAAGAGATATTTTACGAGTGCAAAAAGCACATATTTTTCTCGAAATGAAGTCACCAAAACTTATTGGTGAAATAATTTGTTACTGATGAAAATTATTTGTTTTCACCAACGGTCATGGGGCTAAGCTCCTCCTTATTGTGTATAGGAAGGATAATATTATTCAATGTAAAATAACTAATTTTGTGGGGTGACCTCTATGTTAGGGATCATAGATAAATAATCCAATAAACCTATGGTAAAATGATTGTACACTTAGAAGGGAGGAATTTAATATGAAGTGAGGTAAAGGGGAATTGGATAAATAATGAGAGAGAGAGTGTGTGTGTGTGTTATTATTGTGAGTATGCTTACGATATTCAAATACATCAACCAGAGTAGGTCTACATTCAATTAGAAGAATGCAATCATGTAAGTAATCAGTAAGAATAAAAAGAAAGTTATGTAGATTCATCAATTAAGGACACAAATTTCCTTCTAGTTTATGCAAGATCACCGTGCTTACAAATTTGGAAAGTAGAGAGGAGAGATTATAGGAACACAAGTATAAAGCAAAAATGAAATTTAAATTTAATTTATTTATTTAGCATTTATAAAAAGATTAACAAACTACAACAATCCATAATTTTCAACCCTTTGGAATGGAAAATCCATTCCAATTTATAGCATTATAACTTGTCCTATCATATCCCCATATGACTTTCACCTTTCCTCATCGATTGTGACCTTTTATATTCTCACATGGCGAGAAATTTTTTTGGGGAAATTTTGGTGGATTTCTTTCCAACACTGGGAGTCTAAGTCCCTTTACTTAATCTGGCGCACTACACCAGTATATGCATATGTGAGTAAAAACCAAATAGAATTTATGATAAAAAGTATCAAGAAACCCCTTAGTCAAAGAAAGCTAAAAATCCTTCTTCTTGTATTGATTGCTTAAAAAAAAGTTGTACATAGTGTGGGAATGGAGGAAAACTAGTGAGGGGGAAATGGAAGAAAATGGCTATCTCCTTTGTTCTCTCAAAGTACAATACACTCTTGATTTTACAAAATCAATCACCAACCCTTTGAAATGGGAATGGATTTACAATTTATAGAATGAGATATGACTCTTCATCTACCCCCAATGCCTTTTCATATGTCCTCACAACTTAAAAAAATTTCAACTTCTTAGGAAACTTTTAAGTCCCTTTTTATAACATAAAGGTGACTTATTACATTAGGAACATTAATACATATGAAAAATTGCAACCTCAAAATGCAAAATTAGAACATGGAGGAGAGAGAATGTTGGGGGAAGAAGGAGGAGGAAAAGAAAGGATGTCACCCCTGATGGAGTGCAAATCCTTGTTGATTAAAAACTCAAGTGTAGTGAGACTCTTGAATCTCTGAATCTACCACCTCCTAAGAAACTTCTTCAAATTGGCTTATGGAAGCTTGGAATGAGTGTTTAAAAACACTTGTCAAATGACTTCACTGATGACCATGAACACAAAATATGAAGAGATAGGAGCTCAAAACTGATCATGTCAGGTTGAATGGGCTTGTTTCACCGATGACCATAAATTCCACCCTTCATGTGATATACATGTAACCTAGAACCATGTAATGCTCCAATGTAGTGAAACCTGATCCTCAAACGTCTTATACCACAAGAGGATTCCTTTAGATGATGCACAAACCCCATGAGATAAGTGTTGTTGAATGATTCCATTGGTGACTATGAGCATCAAACATGGAGATCCCTTCAGGAAATACTGAAGCTTTGGAACAAACCCTGTCTTGATCCCCTACAACACCACACTACTTAGTTGATTTGGACATGATCTTGATGAATAGTCTGATGGAATTTATTGTGAATTCCACCTCGTACATACTAATTGAAGCATGAAATGAGTGTTGAAGGACACTTTTAAGATCCATAAAGATAGAGACTTCATTGGTTCCCCTTTGCGAAATCTGAACTTCATTATTTCTTAACACTTATTGTATTTGGAAAGGGAACTATTTTTGGCAAGTGTCAATATTTTCCCTCCTTGGTCTCCAACTATTGATGGCAACATGAATGTTCAACTCCCAGAATGCTCCCTCTATGAAATTCACCTTTTGGGATGACTTGTTATTTTTATAAGTGTCAAGAAATCAACTTACTACCTTTGTAGTGTGAAAAATTGGCCCCTTTGATCCTTGACTGAGTTGTGATTACTGAGAATCTCCTTCCTTCTATGCTCCTCCCACTTTTGGACCAATTTTCTATTTTTGGTAGGTGCTTGCGAGACCACTTACTATTTTTAGTAAGTGTCAAATTTGGACCAAAATGCCCATTCTAATGAACTTTCAACTGCAGTGCATCCTCTATGTTCAGTGTCTCCTTCACAAGTTCTTTTGTTGATGACTTTCCCAAAATAGCAATCCTCTATGTAGAAGACTTCTATTTTTAGAAAGTGGGATTTTGGAGGTTGGATTGATGTGGAATGAATTTTTTGATATGGTTTTTTCCCAATATCGTCCCTTTGAAATTTTGTTCTTATCCAATCAAATAGTTTGAGAGATTTTAAACTTTTAATTTTTTGACCTAGTGGCACTTCTAGACACGCCAACCATTAATGGACCTCAAAAATTGCAGGTTTTGTTTTCTCCTCTTTTTGTGACAAAAAACATAATTTTTTTATGGATTTTTTTCTTCTTTTTCTTTGGTGAAATTTCTCTTGATCCGGTTTCGGTTTGACGAAATTGAGATTTTTCTTTATTGTGTCGGAAGAGGATTTCTTCACTATGAATGTTTTATGCCATGAGAGGGGGTCTGAAGGTGATTTTTAATGGTTTTTGATATAGTGGAACATAAAAATAATTTTTTTGAATCCATGCATCCGTTTTTGATGATATCTTTAAAATTCCATTTTGACAATGGAGGTTTTCAAAAAAGTTCTTCATTCTTTTTCTTTGTTTTCTTCTTCCTTTGCTTTTGATCAATATATTCTTCTGACCTTGTGTATCACCATGGGGTAGAGGATTTTATTACTATGGAAAATCTAGTTTTATCTTTGGCAATGGAATAGTGGTGGTAGGAAGTTCATAGAGGAGTTTGCTTCAAGTTGTGCAAAGAATGTTAGATGTGGATAAGAAGCAAGAGAGAAAAAATTCAAAAAATTTCAAGGCCGAAGAGGTGAATTTTCATGTCCTTGACATTCCTCAACTCAAAGGGATGTGAGAGACATCAATTTTTCATGCTCCTTAGCTTGACATGGCGGAGATCCGATCACGATAGGGATTAAAGCCAAAAAAGTAACTTTAAAGCACTAAGTGGTTGGAAGTTGGTCACATGAGTTACCAGGACCTCCTTGGAGGGGTACGAAATTTTTCCAA
Organism: Taxus wallichiana var. yunnanensis; assembly: GCA_018340775.1. Classification (NCBI taxonomy): domain Eukaryota; kingdom Viridiplantae; phylum Streptophyta; class Pinopsida; order Cupressales; family Taxaceae; genus Taxus; species Taxus wallichiana. The sequence goes on along the minus strand of CM031236.1, from coordinate 220,721,529 downwards.
CCTCAATTTCCTTCACCTAAAATTGAAATTAGGTACATCAAATTTTCATGGCATGCCATGTGATTCCAGATGTGGCAACGATCCAACTCGCTTTGAGAATGAAGGCACGACATAACTTGGGGATTTTTTTGATGAAATTTTATATTATCTTCACTTTAAATGGTCCTTCTAAATATGGGTGACTAGGAAATTTTTTTAGATTCATCCATTATTTATAAAATCAGATTTTTATCTCCCTCTCCACCTCAAAGGGAAATGAGGGACATCAATTTTCATGTTGTCAAAAATGATTACATGTGTGTAGGATCTTGGAATTACCTTTAAAGGCTTTGAGCTCTCCACCCTGGGGCTAAATCACATGTTAAAAACATCCCATGGTGGTTTTATGAGGGACCAGATGGGTTATGGGGGCTAGGAAATTTTTTTTTATCCAACCTTGATTTCCATAACCTTGAGGGATGTGAGGGATAAAAATTATGTCGCTAGCCTAGTGTGACACCCTTCCATTTTACTAACTCCCAAACTCACTCTAAGAAGACAACTTGAATATTCCTAAATCAACTCCATGAGCTCCCAATGGACTATTTTCCATGAAATTTTATATTATATTTACTATCCATGGGGTTAAAAGTCCTGGTGGGGTGATAACCCTTCCCAAGTCTTGATTCCTCCATTTTTCAATGATCCCTAAAATCACTTGGGGTTGATTTGTGATTTCCTAAATCACTAGGGATGAGAAAAATTGGGAGCTTCATCGCAAAGACCCACTACACCAAAGTGATGTGAAAAAAAATTTTGTACAATATTTTATGGGAAATTGGAATTTATGTGTTTTTATATGACAATATTTCAATTTTCTCCTAAATCCATCTGGAGCTCCTCAATCAATCACCTTCAGATCTCAACATTTGTTTTACCATGTGCCTTATCCATTGGGCCTTTGAAAGTCATTTTAGTGAGAGAGAAGTAGAGAAGGAAACACACACACACAACTTCTCTGGAAAACACAAAACCTTCAAAATCTTCCATAATCACAAATCAATCACATGATGTTCTTAGGCCTTTGATTCACCTCTACTTTCTATTTTTACTTTTTCCATCCTTAAAATTTTCTTCAGTAGGAAGGCCAATGATATGCCCTTCCCACCACGCCATTGAAACTTGCAATTTTTAATGGATTTCCTAAAATCATTAGAAAGTTAGGTTAACACCAATTAGGAGTTTATTGGAGGAGTGATTCCACGTGAGACCTTTGCTTAGGTCTTCTCGGAATGATAAAATATTCAAAATTTGAAATCGGGGTTTGATTGGTTTCATTCTTATAAATTGTCAATTTCCACATAGCTGCACATTTTCTCATCAACAAAGCTGATTTTTGTTAAAATTTCTTGAATATTCTAAGTTACTTTATTTCTGGATCTATGCTCATTGACATCTTCTCCATGAGAAACCTTAGATTCATCCTTTATCTCTACTCCATTATGAGGTGCTTGAAGATTGAATGGAGGATTAGAAGTAACCTCATACTTGTCTTGTATGGCCATGACATGAGTTAAGAGATCAAGAATCATCTCGGGGTCTTCCACAAATTCTACTACATCTAATAGTTCTTACACAAATATCTCCTTTGTTACTTCCTATAGCTCATCTTTGTACGCCTTCAAAGAATCTTTATTTTGTAGCTCAAGGAAACTATCTAGAGGGATTACTTCATCATCTTAGGAATCACTACATTCTATCACTCCTTCATCAAGAGGAGCTTCATCTTCAAAGGCCTCAAAACTCCTTGCTTCAATTTATTCATCATGGAAAGATTCTTCCTCTTCAAATGGGAAATAAAATACCTCGATTTCATCATTACATCCATCAACCATTGGCTCAGGGGGGCATCATATTTATCATCTTTCTTTGTTTCAACATGGCCAACCTTCACACTAATTGAAGCTTTAAATCAAATTCATGCTTGTCTTGTAGATTTTTGGCTTACATCAAGAGTTTGAGACTGAGCTCATGATCTTTTGTTTTCCACATGGCTCTTAGTAGTTCTTGTATAGATGATTCTTTCCCACTATTTGAGGGCTAATCACAATATAAATTGGTCTTGTCCTCCAGGTGAATGATCATAGAGTCCTCATATTCAATGGGAATGAGAATATATCCTCATCATCATGGATAAGCACATAAGCTGATTTTTCCATTTGAAAATCATCAAGAACCATTTCCTCTTCCTCATGGTTTGGATTTCCCGCAATTTGGGGCTTCCCTCTTGTAACTCAAATCTCTTCAATGCTTCTTCAAGGTCCATACCTCTCTAGGAAGGCATGGTTTTCCCTATCAAGATGGGAATATCATGTTCCTCCTCGCCACACAAAGTGATTCATCTACCTACTATTTTGATATAAGATGTTTATTCTTGGACTTCTAAACTTTCACACAGTGTACCTCATCTTCTTCTCTAAAAGTAATTTCTCCATGTCTTTATTCACTAGTATGTTTGTGAAAGACCAATTCATCTAAGTTTTACCCCCAAATGTTGATAGAAACCCCTACTTAGCAACATTCCAAATGAAGCTGGAATGTCTACTACCAAAATCATCGCTAAAAACTTTCTTGTCTAGAAATATGGCAAGAGCCACCTGTGCATCTTTGAACTTCCCTACAAGTGGGACCTCTTTTGACTCCAGGAGTAACAAGAGCCACCGGTGGAGTCATGGTGAGTTTTAGAGCCTTGGTAACCTTTATAGGCATTACATTGTCGAGGCACCTGAATCTATTATGCAGTTGTTCAATACATAATCTCCAACAAGAAGGGAGACATAGAAAGGTTCAACCTTATCAGTCTTTGATGCACTCAAAGAAAGCATGTTCTATGAGGGAGGTGTAGGTGGGTTTGGTAGTATTCCTTTAGAACTAGGAGTTACATCATTGGGTGTTAAACTACATCATGATGTATTGAACAAACCTCTCAAATTGTTTGGGGTGAGTGAGTATGCAAATATTCAATTTCAATAATCTACACCTTGGCTTTGTTTACATATTCTATAAAGTCAAAGGGAGCAGATGTGGACAAGGGGAATGAAGGGACTGATTTTGGAGTTGGGATAGGTTTGGAAATAGGAGTATATTTTTGGGAAATAGAGGGGATATTGAAAGGTACACTAGGAGATTTCAAAGTACTAGATTTTACAGGAGAAGATTTAGATTTAGAATTAGAAGAGGCATCGAAAGACTTACTTGGAATTTTTGGAGACTTCTTATTTTCTATAGGATCAGGATTAAAAAATGTGAACTCCATGGAGGGTGGGAGGATGAGATCCTCGACTGATTATTTTGTTTTATGGAGTCACCACAGGAGGATCTTCGATCTTATTTTTCTTAGCAGCAGTGGAGGAAGAGGCTCCTTTCTCAGACTGAGAATGAGTGAATACCACACATGAGAAATTGGGTACATCTTCTTCATCATCCTCATCACCTCTAGAATACTCATAGAATCTGATTTGTGTATCATTCTCAAGCTCATGAACTTCTAGGAGATCATCACCTTCACTTTCTTATTCAAATTCTGATTCACTTTTTTAAACCCTATAATTTAAATTGATAGGTGGGGCCTCCAAGGCAAGCCTTTGGTGTCCTACAAATTTATTTGTGTTGTTTCTTTGAGAAGATACTCATTCAAAAATTCCCTCTTCAAATATGCCATCTCATTTGCCAATTTTTATAGTAATGGATTGGTTCATCTCATCTCTAGGATGTTGGGCCTTTCCCTTTGATGGATTCTTTATCTTCCCTGATAGGATGAGATCATCATTGAACTTTGATGGCCATCCTTTTTGCTTCTATAATATTCCTTGGTTGAAATCTTCATAGGAAAAATCCTACCTCTGGTGATTGAGCATTGATGAAGAATCTCTTGATATTGTTTTTAGATGGTGAATCTTCTTCCGGTATCCTATGAAGCAATCATTCAAAATGAGTGATGAAGTCTCTCATAGTTTCACTTTCTCCTTTCTTCATTTGAGCCAACTGCACCAAGATGTCTTGACAATCTTTAGTTGATTTAAATATTTCCTCAAAGGAAGTCTTGATGTCATTCCAACCAGTGATGGATCGGGTAGGAAGGAGGTAGAACCATTCTACTACTTTTTCTTGGAGAGATTCCACAAACAAACTCAGACAAAAACATCTTCATGTTTGACTTCAAGAATATTCATGATGTGGTGAAAGAAATGATGTGTTCTTTAGGTATCTGTGTGCCATCACCTTTGAAATTTGGAAATTTCTTGCGAACCTATTGGTAGATCATGAAGAGGTGGTTCAAGAGAGAGGGCCTATATTTCTTCCCCATGGAACAATGGGTTGAGGTATTTCTTCATCTTTGCTTTCACTTTCATTTTTTTCACTTACTTGAAAATTCTTCTTCAAATTCTAGCACTGAATTTTTTTGTAATAGGAATATGAAAAGACACTGTGGAATACGAAAGGTCACTTGCAAGAATCAACATTGTGTCTTTCAACAATGGACTTCCATCAACTCCAATTTTAGTTTTTTTTTTTTTGTATTTATATATATATATATATGTATATATATATATATATATATATATTGTAGTTTTGTATCTTACGGTTGTATTTTAGTTGTAGATGCTACTAAATCTACCTCACAGGTGGGACCAAAAATATTGGCAAGAAAATTTTAGGGGGACAAATTAGTGGATTTCTTGCCAACGCTCTAGGAATCTAAGTCCCTCTACTTAATCGATGTAGATGTTGTATATGCATCCACGAGTAAAAGGTGTATTTTATTAATGGTGGCTTTGGCTAGGGATCCAACAAGGTCACTCCATCCCTATGGAAAAGCTAGAAATTTCTTCTAGAGAGGAATTTTTCTGTAAGGTAGGAAAGGGGAGTGAGAAATGAGATAGGAGAACTAATGTTACAGGTAGAAAATCATATTCCTACACACACTAGTTAGAAACTTCAACACATGCATTTATGAGAAGAAACAACTCTGTAAATAGCAACAAGACCAAATAGAATTTATGATCACAAAGTATCAAGAAACCCCTTAGTCAAAGAAAGCTAGAAACTCCTTCTTCTTGTATTTATTTCTTAAAAAAATTTGTACATAGTGTGGGAATGGAGGAAAACTAGTGAGGGGGAAATGGAAGAAAATGGCTATCTCCTTTATTCTCTCAAAGTACAATACACTCTTGAGTTTACAAAATCAATCACCAACCCTTTGAAATGGGAATGGATTTACAATTTATAGAATGAGATATGACTCTTCATCTACCCCCTAATGCCTTTTCATATGTCCTCACACAACTTAAAACTTTTCAACTTCCTAGGAAACTTTTAAGTCCCTTTTTATAACATAAAGGTGACTTATTACATTAGGAACATTAATACATATGAAAAAGTGCAACCCCAACACAAAATTAGAACATGGAGGAGAGAGAATGTTGGGGGAAGGAGGAGGAAAAGAAAGGATGTCTCCCCTGATGAGTCTGTAGATCCTTGTTGATTGAAAAATCAAGTGCAATGAGACTCTAAATCTCTAATCTACCACCTCCTGAGAAACTTCTTCAAATTGGCTTACGAAGCCTTAGAATGAGTGTTTAAAAACTTGTCAAATGACTTCACTGATGACCATGAACACCAAATATAAAGAGATAGGATCTTAGAACCAATCATGTCAAGTTGAATGGGCTTGTTTCACTAATGACCACAAATTCCACCCTTCATGTGATATACCTATAACCCAAACCATGTAATGCTCCAATGTAGTGAAACATGGATCCTCGAACATCTTATACCACAAGAGGCTTCCTTTAGATGATGCACAAACCCCATGAGCTAAGTGTTGTTGAATGATTCCATTGGTGACTGTGAGCATCAAACATGGAGATCCCTTTAGAAATACTGAAGCTTTGGAACAAACCCTGTCTTGATCCCCTGCAACACTGCCACACTACTTAGTTGATTTGGACATGATCTTGATGAATAATTTTATAGTGTTTGATTATGAATTCCACCTCGTACATATTGATTGAAGCATGAAATGAGTGTTGAAGGAAACTGTTGAGATCCATAAAGATAGAGACTTCATTGGTTCCCCCTTCGTGAATATGAACTTCATTGTTTCTCAACACTTACTATATTTGGAAAGGGAAACTATTTTTGGCAAGTGTCAAGATTTTCCCTCCTTGGTCTCTAATTGTTGATGGTAGCATGAATTTTCAACTCCCAGAATGCTCCCTCTATGAAATTCACCCTTTTGGGATGACTTGTTATTTTTAGTAAGTGTTGAAAAAGCAACTTACTATTTTAACAATGTGAAAAATCAGCCCCTTTGATCCTTGACTAGTTGTGATTACTGAGAATCTCCTTCCTTCTACACTCCTCCCACTTTTGGACCAATTTTATATTTTTGGTAGGTGCTCGTGAGACCAATTACTATTTTTAAGTAAGTGTCGAATTTGGACCAAAATGCCCATTCTAATGAACTTTCAATTACAGTGCATCCTCTATGTTGAGTGTCTCCTTCGCAATTTTTTTATTGATGACTTTCCCAAAATAGTAGTCTTCTTCTATGCAGAAGGCATTCTAATTTTAGAAATTGGGATTTTAAAGGTCGATTGATGTGGAATGAATTTTTCCCATATGGGTTTTTTCCCAATATCATCCCTCTAAAATTTTGTGCTTACTCGATCAAAATTTTGGGAGATTTTAAACTTTTAAATTTCTGACCTAGCGGCACTTCTGGACATAGGCAAGCCATTAATGGACCTTGAAAATTGCAGGTCTTTTTTTCTCCTCCATTTGCAAAAAAAAACATATTTTTGTTATGGGTTTTTGTTTCTTGTTCTTCCGGTGAAATTTCTCTTCAATCTAGTTTCTGGTTTGACGAGAAATTGAGATTTTTTCTTCATTATGAATGTTTTATGCCATGAGAAGAGGATATGAAGGTGTGTTTCTAATTGTTTTTATAGAGGAATGAACAAAAAAAAATGGTTTATCAATCCATGCATCTGTTTGCAAGATCTCTTCAAAATTCCATTTTGTGACAATGGAGATTTTCATTGTTCTTCTCTGTTCTTCATTTCTTCTCCTTAGTTTGATGAAATATTCTTCTGAGACTTGCGTATCACCATGGGGTAGAGGATTTTATTACTATGGAAAATCTGGTTTGAGATTTGGCAATGGCAGAGTGGTGGTAGGAAGCTACGGAGGAGTTTTCAAAGCAAGATGTGCACGAGAATGTTAGATGTTAGATTTTAAAATTTGAAAATTTTCAAAGGCATGGAGAGAGGATAATTTTCATTTCCCTAACCTCATGGGATGTGAGGGACATCAATTTCCATAGAGAAAATTAGATTGACACATGGTAGAGATCCAATGGTAGGGGATTAAAGCCAAAAATAGCTTTAAAGCACTGAGGGGCTGAAAGTTGGTCACATGAGGGACCTTGAGGCATCATTTTTCCAACCTGGTGCCGAGGTTACATGAGGGGCATAATGGAAATGATATAACGGCAACGATAGAATTGAGAAGGCTTGACAAGCACCTGGGGCTGGATATTCACTTTTAAAGAGGTCATATGGGTGACCAGGAGTCTTCTTAGGGGTTGGGAACATTTTATAATGTATTATGTCCCTCACCTTAAAGGGACATGAGGGACATCAATTTTCACGGTGTGACAGGACAATGACATGTGGTAGCGATCCAACGGTGAAGGATTTGAGCTCTCGTAAGCACCTGGAGACTGAACTCGTGATCCTAGAGGTTTTATGAAGGTCTAGAGGGCTTATGTGGGCTGGGAAAATTTTTCCAACCTTGATATTTGTGACCTTGATGGATGTGATGGACACAAAATTGTGCCAGGCTCCTAGAGCGTACACGTGTCCTTCCAAAATTTGACTAACTCCCGAACTCGCTCCAAGGGGGAAACTTGAAATGAAAAAACTTGATCTCCCAATGAACTATTTTGATGAAAATTTATATGATCATGACTAGAGATGGAATTCTGAATCCAATGGTGGGGGTTTCGTGGTCTTTATTACTTCATTTAATCCCTTAAAAATAGATTTTGGATCTAATACTCCACCTATGCATGAGAAAAAAGGATTCTAGACCCATTACACCAATGTTTTGTGAAAAAATAATTTCACCATCTTTTAGGGATTTAAATTCCCTTTCCTAATATGTTTTTTCTCCTAACTCCATCCGGAGCTCTTGGAATCACCTTCAAAGCTCAACAGATTGTTTTAGCTTCGTGAACCCCGATTTTAGTGAAACTATCCAAACTTCTATGGATCCTTCTAGATTCTTTCCTAAATAAATTCCATGATGTTCCCGGGCATTTTATTCACATTTTTGTCCATTTTTTATTTTGTTTTCTACTCCATGGGGTTGCTCCATCCCTAGGAAGGCCAATGATAGCCCTTCCCATAACTACCTAAGCATTTTCACCGAATTTCCTAAAATCACCTAGGTGAATGAATTAACACCAACTAGTAGGTTATTGGACTTATCGGGTAGACCCAAGGTGCCTTGGAATGATAAAACATGAAAATTTGAGTATAGGGGTATCATTTTCATGCTTAGAAATTATCAATTTCCTTATTGCATATTTGCACGACAACATATTCCTAGGAATTGAAAATGATTTTTTTCTTATCGATGAAAAATGAATTTTAAAATATTATATTAAAAGTCACTTAAGTGAATAAGAAAAAATAGAGAAAAAGTTCATTTTTAATGAAGAATTAGAATATATAGAGAATAAGGAAGAGAGAGAAGGGTTTCTCAACTCGATGAGGATGAATCCTTTTCATGTAAAGAGTTTTTGACTTAAAGCATTAAGAGATTTAGGAACATTCTAAAGCATTGATTAAGCATCCGAAACACTTATTATGAGATCCGAATTGTAATGGGAATATATTTCTCTTATTATAAAGACAAGAGTGAGGATCACTTTATTACTTCTCTAGGCCTTCATAATTCACCCTATTGATAAAAATCAACTCTATGATGCTTGAACCTCTTGATGTGTGTCTATCTCTTATCTGAAATGAGCCTTCATCATGCTGATGGAAGGATTGTTCTCTGAATGGAATCCTTGTCTTATGACCACCTATTGGACTGAAATGAGGTGATTGCAATGTACCTCCTTCTTAATGTGTTATGACATCCTTAATGTAAGTTATCATTTTAATTTGACATTACAAATGTGTGTTGAATGAGTGTTTAAAATGAACACTAAATAAATTACTTTTTATCCTTAGAAGTGGATGAAATCATTTTAATTTGTTAATCCCTTATGACTACCATTCTAACAAATGTGATGCTCTAAATGAAGATCAATCACTTGCCTTTTATTACCCTTCCTAGCTCTAAAATGCTTTTGAGCACATTCTTGCTCAATACATTCTCTCATGGAATAAATTACTTTTTTATCCTTAGACATGATGCTCATGGATGCCTCTTTCTTAATTACTCCTGTACCACACTTTAACATGAAAATGTTAATAAACCACTCATGCAAAATTTTTTCAGTTCGTAACACCCTTTACTCGACACTTAACATGAAATGTGTTTTCTCCTCTTGATAAAATGGTTCATCTCTTAATGAAATTTGTGGATGAGTTACATTTTTTACTTTCACGTTTCACTAAAACAATGAAAATTCCATCTCTATGATTTGTAATATGTGAGGTCATCACCAAACATTGATTATTTGTTTGGAAAAACTCTTATAAAGTATTATTTACTTGAGATCCTAAGGTTATTACCAACATCTCTCATGGAAACCTTCCTTTTCATGCTCTAGATGCCCATTTCCTTGATGAATTGAATTACAATGGAGTTCTTAATGTTTCAATTTTTAACAGACCTCATGGTGATATTGATTTCACTTGTTGTTCGAGTGGTTATGTTTCACATACATTGATCCATTATAATCTATTCCTCTTCATATTTTGATTTATATGATGAACTTCACTTGTAGGGAGAGAGATAGTGGAAATGATGTTTCCTTCATGATGGAAACATACTTAGTACTCGTGGACATCCATTTTGATCATCTACACCTTGTAGATTTTCTCCTTTAGATAGATGGATCTATCTCTTAATTAACTATGTTCCTCCAACTTCTTGTTGAGCTAGAATAATGTGGGTCCATTATATTTATTTCATGAGCTATGTGAACATATTTTATATAAGGTAATATGGTTGGATTATGGATCTAAAGGGTCATACAAAATATACATAGTGAGAAGAAAATAAAGGAACAAAACAAAAATAGGGGGAAAATAGATTAAAAGGACTTAACCTAATAAAACAAACCCAAACTAATACATGGACACAACTAACAAACCAAACCAAAATTGAAAAATCCCCCAAAACTAGATAGAAAACCCCTAACCTTAGAAAATAAAAATACCACCAACAATAAACCCATAGTTCAAGTCTTTATACTGGAATATATTAAGCTTATCCTTCATACGCCTAGGTGAGCCAACCTCAAGGTTATTATGGCCCTTTTATTTTCTCCTTATTGGCCAAGGGAAAATTTCTAATCTCCATTGGCTCTTCATCATCGTAGCTTCTAAGGCACATCTTAAAATTGTGTCTTTTTCCCTACTACAATCTGCTATAATATGTCCCAAAGAGTTTCCACCACTTTCTTTAAATGGTCAAGTCATCTCTGAGAGTGTAATGAAATGTAAAGATACCATTGAGGATGTAATACACTCCTTCAAACTATCACCCAATCCCAAACTAGCCTCACCCAATGATTCCACATCCTCCTCAACATGTCGGATGAGAAGAGTAACATTCTCCGAGCCACACTCCAAGTCTTGGCATCCAAAATTTGTTTCCCTATAGAGGAGATCTCCCCCGCATGCTCGAAAGATTCATTGTCAACACCTAACAAACTTTCCTTTCCCCTTCAATTTCACTCTACTCAATCTTCTGCAACATGAACATATGCTCTACAAAATTACAATTATCATTTGAATAATCCAAAGTATGTCATGACTACATAACAATGATAGGCTTATTGTGCCAAAAGATAATCAAGATAAGCCCATGATAGCCAATAGAGACATGATTAGGAAGAACATAAGGCTCATGTACACATTATGTCTAAACATGTTCAACATTGAAAGATAATGAGTGTATATTTTTCTAAAATTACCTTCAAGCATGATATACCACATGATATGTAGGCACACAATATTCCAAATACTTGGAATGCAATAACATGTTATGCCATCCACCGGGAATAGAATTTCTCATTACCAATAAATAAATTCTGAATCTTATGATTCCCACGCATTTTCTTTAAAATAATTCAGCCCTTGCATCTCCATACATGAGGCCACAACAATAAAATATTCGACACCAAAATTTCTATCTATCTAATTACCACCTGTATGTTCTTAGAATCCCTAACAAATTACATCTCCAAAAAGGGGTTCAAACCTATAAGGTGAGAGATGAAATTTCTGAAGCCACCCTTTCTCAAAATCCTCTAGAGAAATGGGTTATCCTTAAGTTCACAAAAGGATGGGATTGAGTTCATAATCTTCCTGCTCCTATGATCTTAACCTCAAAATGAAAAAGGAAATTGGTAACAAGATAGTTGGTAAAAATAATTTCCCAAATATTAATAACAACATTTTTTAACTCGTTACACATGTCGAGAACCCTTCTCCTCATGCTACCATGAATGTATTAAATTTATATTGAGATATGGATGAAATGGCCTCTCAAATCAATGCATACCTTTTTCATCATTAATTAGGGTACTAAGCTTGTTGGGGTACTCATTCGTCCGCATCCAAACCTTTAACTCATTACTACACACTCCCATGTTGGAAAGGACATCAACACATTTATTACCACCCCTAAGGGTATGAAGGAGAACAAAATTATCAAGAACTTTCAACAACTCCTTAATGTCATGAATAATATTCCTAAGGAACCAATTGTGGTTCATTTCCCCCTTCGAATGCAAATAATATAGAGGGAATCTCCTTTAATATGAACTCTTCTGAAACCTTTCTCTTTAACCAACTTCATTCCCCATAAGGTGACCATGACTTCAACATAATTTTTTGATTGAACTCCCAATGGACTATCGTAGGAAAATAAACCTATCCCATCCTAGTCCCCGAGGATACCACCACCTCCAATAAGATCTAGGTTTCCTTTAGATTTCCCATCAAAATTCAACTTCACCTAAATTTTGTCAGGTTTAATGCACTTAGTTTGAAGTTGTGGAAATTGTCTATTAATAGGAAGACTAGAGATGAATTTTTTAAGAACCATAACTTCTCCTTTAGGATAGGTAGATTTTGTCTTAAACATGAAAATTCTCAAATTATCGTTAATAGGAGAAAAAAATTGATCACTAACCTTTTTTATCTGAAGAAACATTATCCCTAAAGATTCTCCCATTTCTTTCCTTCCAGAGGCACCAAAGGAAATGAGAGAGATCAATGTCTCTAGAAGACACAAGTAAAGAAAAATTGAAGGGACAAACCCTTTGAGAGAAAATTCCATCTATAGACTCTGCATAACCAAAGGATAAATAAACTCTAAGGAGATGGTACAATGACTGAACATATGGTTCACGTTTTCCTCTTGTTAACCAAAAATGATGCACCTACTTAGAATAACCATGCTTCTTTTCTCAAATTTTCCTGAGTAAGAATCATATTCTGAGTAGTCAACCAATAAAAGATATTAACTTTAGGAAGTATATTATTAATCCAGAGTTTATTCCAAATCCAACTCTGAGCCAAAGGTTTAAAGTTTAAATTATAAGCAGATTTGACCGAAAATTCCCTCGAATCCTCTTCCCTCTAGACCATTGTATCCTCTTTTTGGGCCTAGGGAATATGAAACTTTTTGAGTTTGAGGTTGAGATCATGAAAAGGTTGAAGAGGTCCCTCAAATTTAGGAGGTGGAAGGATGATAATCTACCTGCTACCCTTACCCTTCCCTTCCCAATAATCCTGGATCATTATTCACCCATCCATAACAAAAAAGGGAAGAAAATATTTCTAAGGTCCTTCCGAAGAAAGTCAAAAATATCCCAACCACATATCTTCCAAAAATATGATTCTAACTCCTTTCTCCACATTCCATATAATAACCTGATCCAAGATGTCCTTTGAGGAAATAAAAGAATTTGAAAAGGTAAATGTAAAGGAAGTTCATTAGACAAGAAAAATGTTTCTAGTCTTTCAACATTTCACAAATTATTATTTTTCAGAATATCCACCCGCAAGCCTTCCTCCTTATACATCCTTATCCAAATTTAGCTAGAAGGACTTCATTCATCGAATTAATATATTTCAAGCCAAGTCTCCTACAAGACTTCGGTGTAGTAATTTTATTCTAGGACACTAGAGGTTATATACATTTTTACTCATCCCCAAACCAAATGAATCTTTCTTGGATCCTTTTGAGAGCCAAAATAACATTTTCCAGAACTTAAAGTGGGACATAATGTAGATAAGAATACCTTAGATGAAACTTTGGAGGAGTTGCAATTTTCTAGCCTAGACAGAAAGATATCCTTTCTAAGTGGCCAATTTTCTATGAACCTGATCAATGAGAAGATTCCAACAAGAAATATCCTTTTTTATTAATAAGGGTCATTCCTAAGTAGGTATTTGGAAAGGAATTTAATTTGCATTCTAGAATTCTATCCAGTTTATCCTGTTGTTGCCATAAAAATTGATAGAAAAGACAAAATTTTTGTTAAAATTGACCAATTGGCCCGAGACCACATCATAATATTTTAGCAAAAATTTATATTTTTTAGCATCTAGGACCAAGTCTTGCCCAAGAAGAAAATTATCATCCAAAAACTGGCTCAAGCAAATAGGTCGTAACCCATTAGTGATTTTGAGACCTTTTAAGAGGTTTTGATTTAAAGCCGCATCACAGAGTTTGTTGAGGGTCTTTGTCATAACAATGTAAAGAAAAGGGGAGAGAGGGTCTCCCTGTCTAAGCCCTTAGCCCGCCTGAAAGAAGCCTTCTGGGGTTCCATTAATAATAATCAAGAACTTTTCCGTAGTGATGTAGGCCATTATCATTCTAACAAAATGAATATCAAACCCAAGTTTTAATAGAATAAGCCAAAGAAAGGACCACGAAATCCTATCATAAGATTTGTGCATATCCAACTTAACCATCATGGATGATCTTCTAGATTTTTCCACAGAGTGAATGGCCTCGTGGATGGTAATGACACTATCAAGAATTTTCCTTCTTGGAAAAAAATATCCATGGTTAGGTGAAATAAACTTTGAGAGCACATTCTTAATTCTAAAAGACAATATTTTAGTGATCAGATTATAAATCATATTATAAAGAATGATAGTCATGAAATCATTAAGATAATTAGCTCTAATATTTTTAGGGATAAGCACAAGAAAATTGTTATTACTTTTTTTGATCAGTGATTAGAGAGGAAAACATCCTGAACAATAGCCACAACATCCTGTTTAATAATGTACCAAAAGTGTTCAAGAAAAAATTTGGAAACTGCATCTCGGCCCCGGAGCTTTATCTCCATCCATATCAAAATTCCAAAATAGATTTCTTCCTCCCTAGGAATGGCCACAAGCTCTCTATTTTCCTAATCCAATATCTCCCTTTGAAAAAGGTCCAAACATTTATTCCTAGTATCTTTATCAAGGTTCGATTGCTTAAATAAAAATTCCTTGAAAGTAATTGAACATGGTTTCTTTGATAACCTCCTCTGAGGAGGTCAAATCCCCATTTTACTTCTTGATTTCATGAATCCTCAAGTTGTTTTCTCTGGTAGTGGTTGGGAGATGAATTTTTTTGTTCATATCCCCTCCTCGAGCCAAGTGACTCTAGATTTTTGTCTCCAATAGGTCTCTTCTTTGGCTAGTAAATCATGATATTCCACTAGCAGGTTTTTCTCTTGATCCTTGAGAACAGGATTCAAACCCTCCATCTCCATAAGTTCCTCAATAGTCCACAAATCTTCCACAATCTTACTTTTTTGTAGAAAAATGTTTTCAAAGTCTCCTTGTTCAAAATCTTTATCTTAGCTTTCACATGCCTAAGTTTAGAGATCAAATTGAACACATGAACACATGAACCATTTCTCCACCATTCTTGTATTTTATTGTAGAGCTCATCATGTTTTAGCCACATTTTCTCAAATATGAAAGGATTATCATTTTTAGGAAAACCCAATCCCAACTTCAACAAAATGAGATTATGATCCAAATCAATCCTTGGGAGAGAGAAAAGGGAATAAAAATGATTGATCATTCCTTGATGATTAATCAAGAAATGATCCATTTTAATTTGAATTAGGTCTTCTCCAGATCTTTTATTTTTCCAATTTAATTTGGACCCCCCAGTTCAAGATCAAACATACCATTCATCATCAGGAAATTATAAAATTCCTCCATACCATCTAAGTAAGAGATACTCCCCTCCTTTTTATCAGCTAGAGCGAGGTATTTATTGAAATACCCAGCAATGATCTAGTCCCCATCCTTAAACACTCTTCTAAAACTATTTAGATCCTCTCAGAGACTCCTTCCAAACACAAAGTTTGGGTCATAGATGTTAGATAGTAACCAAATTTTCTTCATCGAAAACTCCCAAAAATTTATGTCTACAAGATTAAGGGAGACCAAAAATATTTCACCTTCGACCACATCCAGATAAAAGAAACACACAATACCACCTGAGGTGCCAATTAAGTTGGAACCCGCACAAGAAATTCCTTCCAAACAAACTTACTAACCTCCTTAAACCTCTCCATACTCATTTTAGTTTCTTGGATGAAAATAATATTAGGTTTATATATAAATCTTAAGTCTTTTAAAATTCTCTTCTTAGTAGGGCTATTTAACCCTCTAATATTCCAAGATATAACAATCATTTAGAATTTTTGATTTTAGAAAAAATATCCTTCAAGGATATTTGCTAACCTTTCTTCATTTCCTTAGTCTCCTATATTTCCCTCTTATCCTTATTTTTCATTCTTCCCTTAGACAAAATTTCTTTTCCCACGTCTCGCTTTAAGGAGAAAAATCCTAATATTGGTTTTAGCTCTATTCATTAGGGTTATAGGAGAAGAAGCATCCAACTGAGTTTCAAGAACAACATCCTCCAGAAGAGCATCAAAGGAATTAAAATTTTATAATAAATTATCCTCTTGCATTTTCCCAAATTAAATTTTTACAATAGAGGATACATGCTCAAGAGAGAGTCCCCGGGATACCTTTTACACGTATTCCTCAAGAGAAAATGAAGTTTGAGCATCCCCTCTACAAAAATCCCTCAATGCCTCGGTGCATGCATAAAACTATCTAAATGAGATGCTTGTGATCCGTGGAAAACCACAGCCAGATCTTCCTCTAGATCCTCAACCCTTTCAACGACCAACCCCACATCCGAGGACCGTATGGTATCCTATGGTTTTGGCTGAAATAGCCCCATATTCCCCATTCATATCATTCTTAAGATGGTCTTTCTTAGGAGCACTAACCACTTTAACATTCCTCCAAACCTAATTCCACTCAAAAACATTCTTTAGGTTTGTCTTTGGGTCCTTCTTTAAGTCACCCTCCACTTTTTTGCACTTATTACAAATGAAAGGTGATGGTTCATATTCAAACCTATGGGTTTAGTTTGTAATTTTGATAGCAATTTTATGTTTCCTTCCATATCAAGCCCCTACGTAATATTGACATAGATTCTAGCATGGGTTAATCTTATCCTAGAATTTAACACTAGATATATAGGTATCGGTGATCCTAGACTTTTAGCAATGCCAAACAGAACCTCGGTTACCAAAGTTCCATAGATAGGCCGATGACCCTAACCTAGATGGGAAATTATGTCATAAATTTTTTAAAGGGATTGAAATCGCTTCCCATTTTTGAATCACAATGTGTGTCTTACCCTGAATCCAAGGACCCTTAGTCAATATCTTCATAACATCCTTTCTATTAAAGAAGGTGACTCTAAAAAAACCATTGATGTAGGCCACTACCTCGATGTTTCCATGAGGATCCAATCCTCATTTAGCCAAGATTCGAGTAAGTCAATATTTAGACAGATGCCAAAACATTTATAGAATAGAGTATTTTCCATCTAATATTTATCCCAATCCAACAGAGCATCGGGAATGCCTAAGAAAGACCCACATTATCTTTAATCGATCCAATCCATCCAACACCTCCTAGTCTAAATTTTTAAAAGCTAGTCTTTTTGCACAAGTGAGTGTAATAGGGACCCATCAGCCCCATCATTACAAGTAAAAAAACCTCACCTAAAAATTTCAGGACAAGTATTCTCATCTGGACCCTAAGTCTCATCCTTTTCCCACTCGTAACTGTGGATTCAAATTATCCTTTCCCATCCCGCTTCTACTACGCTATATAATTTTCCACAACAATGTAATTGTTATTTGGTCTTAAAATTTACATGAATTATGAAATTTTACATGAGCTATGGGAACATTACATGGCATTGTAATGAGTTTTTAGGAACACTAGTGTGAGATAATGTACCTCATAAACCCGCAATAACTTCCTTGGAGGCTTACTTCATGTTTACAGAGGTTGAAGGCCTCATTAGGAATTGGTTTGGATCTTCTTGTATTTCTTCGGTGATGAAAACATATCCTTGAATTAATTCATCCATGATGACTATCTTCTTGAAACAATTAGGGTGATATGGACCATCTAACCCCTTTGGATCAAATTGTGCCTTGTAGAAATCACCTCTAGATTGATGCTTTGAGAGAATGCGATGGTTTTCTTTCCTGTTTCAACCACGAGACACCTTCCTATATTTTCGATGGTGGAAAAAATTAGTGAGAAAGGAAGCATGGGAGTTACCACATCTTTTTGTGCTCAATTCCATGATGATTATTTTTAAGAAGTTTTCACAATTTTCTCCTTTTAATGTTTTATGACTATTTAGGATGTTACAGATGATGAGAATTAACATTTTTTGAAAACTAAATATTTTTAGACATGCCTAGCCATGAACACCTATTATTTTTAGAAATGACACTTATAAGTGTTAGATTGATATGAAACAAGTCTTTAAATTCTAAGTTTCTCTCCAAGTCTCTCGACTCTAATTTTTCAAATGATTACCTTGTCATGATTAGTGTGAAAATGATATTTTCATTAAGGAGGGTAGAATAATGAGAGAAACATTAGTCCTCCATATCTCCAAAATCAGCCACCTCATCATGTAAGAAATGGCTCAGATGAAAGTAGTTTTTTTTAGGAACATTCACTCCAAGTTTTAGGGTTTATGCCTTTTGGATCTCTCGTAGAATAAAAATGAAAATTTCTATAGTTATGTTATTGTTCCATCTCAACCATTAATGGATGTTAGAAAAAAATAGTAATTTTCTTGTTGAAATGGTTAATATTTTGAGAGATAGAGTTATTTAGGTTTCGTGTAATTTCTAACCTACTCTTAGTCATGATAGTTTGTATGTAGTTAGAATATTTCATATATGAGGAGTGAGGTCACACTTTATGTCCTCTCTATCCCTTGGGGGATAGAGGGGATTGAGGGGACACTTGGGTGTCCAAAGTGTGACCTAGGTGAGTGAGGGAGCTGAAAATGAGGTCTTAGAGCTGGGAATGGTACCAATAGAGATATATGCATTTCTTGGTTTCAATGTTATGTCCCCTCGTAACTTGGGAGATAAAGAGGAAAGAGGTGAAACCACAGACACCAAATTGTGACCCCGGGGGAAGGATTGAGGTCACACTTTATTTTCACTCTTGTCCCCTTGCACCATGGGATAAGGGGAAAGTAGGACACCTAGGTGTCCAAAGTATGACTTGGGAAGGAGGAGGATGTCACAATTTTTTTCCCCTTGTCTCCTTTGTCCACTATGAGATAAAGAGGAATCAAGAGTGTCCAAAATGTGATTGTGTCTAATTTAGAAAGATATTTTTTCCTTTGATGTCTATTTTTAGACACCAAACTTGATGCTTTCACCTTTGAGGCTTAAAAGAATGTTTCAAGGTCAAATATTGTATTCTTTTGACTTCAAAAATCATTATAAGAACAATGTAACCACTTTGGAGACTTTATTCTATCCGTGAACTCAAAAATTTGGACCTATTTCATCTTGAAATGGAGATGAAGGATGTTTGTGTAATGGAGAAGACTGAACTTACTTGTGAGGTGGAGGAGATGAATTTCATGTAGGATGCTCAATATATGGAAGTGGAGGATAACTAGATGATGAAACATTAGTAGTGATAAGAGGAGGATTTATAAAATGTGTGGAAATGAGATCTTGTTCTAGATTGATAACCTTATAGCATAAGAGTGTGAATGATTCACATGTGTCATATTGTAAGTACTCTTTAAAAGCAAGAATCAAGCCATGTTATACGATGAATTTATTTTCTAATTCAATGGGCTGAAAAACTAATTGATGCATGTAAGCATTGAAACACAAAATGTAATCAAGGATAGGTTTTGTCTTGCCTTGATGTAAGCCAGGTAAGTGGTCATGTGTGACTCTAAGGATATTATTAAGTATGAAGAAATGAGAAAATCCTCTTCTATCTCATAGTATGTACTAATATATCTAAAAGGTAAATGTGTGTACCATTGGAAAGCATCAGTAGTAAGACTATGGTGAAAATATTTAAGCAATAATCGATCATTGGAGCAAGAAGCCATAGCTTGATAACAGTGATTGAGATGTAAATATGGGTTGTTAGTACCATCAAACCATGAAAAATGTAGGCATAATTAAATAATTTGGAAATGTTGAATTGTGAATCTTATTTGGAATAAGATTTATATGAAAGAACTATTATAAATGGAATCATAATAGGCCTTACTTTCAAGAGTGAAATATTGGACATGAGATTGTGCACGACCAACAACATGCATGAGCGATAAGATATCCTATGATGGAATAGTAGGAGATGTAGATGGTGTATTGAGTGGTTGTATCTTTCCATTATGAGTGATCATAGGAATATCATAAGAATAAGTGGAGGATGCTGATGTTATAGGCACCGTAGGTGTAGGTGCGGAAGAAGTAATAAGTGGTGAAGAACATGGAATATCGATAGCATCACTAGGAATATCATTGGAAGAATTGTTAGGGGATGAAGTAATAGAAGGAGATGATTCAACATGCATGTTGCTAGACACAATCTTAGAAGAAGATGAAAGTGGAGTGAGGGATTCACATTAAATAGTATGTAAAGAGGTGGAATTGTTACTATCATATGCCTCATCAATATCAGAAAAAGATTTGGAGGAAATGATTTCATCAAGCATATCATCAATGTATAATGAAGAAGAGCTAGTATGCAATGTAACCTTAAAATAACTAGAAACATTTTTAGAAATTCCAAGAGTATGAGATGTAGCAATAAAATTATCCTTATAAGCATTAGAAGAAATATTATGTGCATGTATATTGTCATTATGTGATGTATTTGTAATACCACTATCAATGTTAAGATGATAATCAATAATGTCCTCATCTAAAGTTGCAGTAGAAATAGAAGAAGGTGGAGGAGACTTACGCACCCAAAATTACATGTGCTACATTAGAAAAATGGTTATAAAGGTCCCTAGTGATGATTCAAAATCCTTTTGAGAAGGTGTTTGAGCTCCAAAAACCCATTTGTAGTATATATTTGTGTCCTAGATAGCCTTACTTATCTTTTCCCCACATTCTCCCCTTTCCCCTTTTATTAAGTGCTTATTTTGGCCTTTAGTGTCGGGACCGCCACCCTTCCTAGGTGGCCATTCACAAACTTCCACCTGCACAGGGGGCGGTCTTGATTGATTTTTCCAGAATCTTCATGTGAGAAATTGCATGTGATGATTCACTTAAGTTTATCTTTTGAACGCGTCTATGATTCAAATTTGCTAAAAATAGCTTCATTTTCTTGGTTCTCCTAGTTCCTTCTATTTTAAATAGATTTAATGAGTGGAACTACCTCTTCAATTCCTTGTGCATGAAGTAACCTCCTAGCCTCCATTCCTATATATTCCATACTTGTATTCAAGCAAAAGGCCTAAATATTTTGTGTATCTTGCATTGTTGTGCTGCCATAATCTTGCTAGGAATTACATAACCAAGCTCAGATCTCTTGTGCTATCTCTCTTCTACTTGCATTGCATCTAGATTGCTTCCAAGCTGCCATTACTCAAGTGCCATCCTCATGTTGTTGTTCTTTGTATTCCCAATCCTTTGGACTCACATGAACACTCAGAGATCAAAAGGAAAGAACTGAGGGTACATATTGATAATACTGGATTTGCTAAGGTTCTTACTCTTCCAAGTTGAAGTTGTGTATTTGTTTTCTTTGTTTATCAAATTGTCAATTACGAATTATTGATTTCAATTCCATATCAAATAGAGTACAAATCAACGTCTTTTCATTTGCAAGTAGTTAGTTAATTTCCAAGAGGGTTTGAATATTTCATAGCAATCCCTAGTGATGGATCCTCTTCTTCCCATCCCTATGGATCTGAGGGAGAGAATATCTGTAGGAGGTTGTCTACACATCATAGATCATTTGTAAAATTTCTTGTTTTAAGTTAGTTTAGTTTTCATACACTCAACACAGGTGAATGACCACACCAGGTTATCTTGCTTGTTTAGTTTTAGTGTAGAAGTATTTTAATTATTTAGAATAGAAGCAAATTGTTGTTTGTGATTGTAATATTTCAGTTTTGTGTTTTGTTTAGATTAGTTTTCCTTTCAGTCATAGTATAGATTGTTAATTTCATTTAGTTTACATGGACACTTCAAACTATTTTAACACTTAGATCCAAGTTAGGAAAACGAATCATAGGGAATTTACGCTACCCATTCATAGCCTCTAAATATCCCCTTTGTCAACTCAGCTACCAGGAGATCACACTACCAGATCTTAGTCATTGATCCTCCTATAGTTAGCCACACCCATTCAACATCGGATACTCTAGCATGACCTCGGAGGTTCGAGTGCGGTTGAAGATCACGTGCTCATTATCATCCGTATAAAATTGGTGAACCCAACGTGAAGGATTAATTCCTTATTGTTTCCTTTTCTTTCATTGCCATTACCTCACCTCTCCATTTCTTCCCCTATTTCGGTAGGTATTTTATAATTTCTAAAATATGTCTGGAAGAGAGTTTGGTGGGCCATTTGGCTCTGATAGATATTACACCAACGTGCAACCACAATAATCCCCTTCTCTTTCAAGATGGGCGAAAATTACACAAGAAACGTGTACAAACCTCCCCTAGTTACACTTCAAACCCCATTAGCTATGTAAGGATGGAGGAGGTTGATCAACCGTTAAACATTCAAAATGATCAACCCAATGCAAACCATGTTGTTATCATAAATGGAACAAGTTATTACCATAGAGTCTTGTCAAGACCTCACATTTCCATGTAATCAATAGAGGATGATCTATTTACATGAATAGCTAATCCTCTTTGTCAGATAGATGAATCTTTGGATAGAATGAAGGCCACAACATCTGAGATTTCAAATACCTATCCTAAGATTCTTACTTCTAGGAAGACAAGAATTATAACACTGAACAATTCATGACAAGGTATCATGAGCCTACTCAATCAAACCCTATGCCACAGGAAACCCAACAAGGAACTCAATCTTCTCCCAATGATCTCATTTCTACTTTAATGGGGAGGATTAGAGAACTAGAAAGTTCCCAGACTTCACAACCAACACATGCAGTAGGGCATAACATGGGGTATCTAGTTGATAATAAAGGATACATCCCTTTTGATGAGAAACCAATGCAATATCCTATACAACAAGGTTATCTGGCTCATTCAAATCCAGGTGATCTTCTCATAGGGTTAGAAACACTAGGGATGGGTCCTCATCCTTCTCAAGCTTATCCTATGCAAGGGCTTACCGGAAGTGCATTCTCGAATGCCGCCACAACAGTAATGCAATGCTCCCTAGTTTTACGCCCACTAGTCCATATCCTGGAGCTATCCCACCTTACATGCATATGTATTCAAAAACTCCCTAGATGGACCCATATACCATTCCTGATCCCTACATGCCATATCAAGGACCCCATATGTTCCCATCAAATGCTTATAGTGCAGCTTATCCAACTCCTCCTCCTCCACCTCCTTATTAAGGATATTCAATGGTGGAATCTTACGCAATGGGTACGTATGTTGAGTACTTAAAGGAGCCTCTTGAATTCACCATACATGGTGTCATGCTTCCACGCCCATTGCGGATCTTCCAAAATTTAAGGGAGAAGGAGACCCGAACGCTCATATCAAGGCCTACGCTACTTCTATCAGGAATTACTTCCTTGGGATGTTGTAGTGGCTAAGATATTTCCAAAGACTCTCGAAGGAATCACATTGGATTAGTATTACTATATTTCAGAAGCTTCTATACACTCCTTTAAACAACTTGTTTTTGAGTTCATCAAAGCATTTAACATGAACAAGTTGTTTCATACAAGGATTAGGGAGTTCCTGCATATTAGACAGGAGAAAATGAATCTTCCACTCATTTCATCTAGAGATGGCACCAAGTTCTCTATTCCTCAACAAGTGCACCCAATATGGACCAGATGGAACTTTGCGATCTTTTCCTTCACTCGCTCAATCGAGAGACTAAGGAAGAGGTCCAAAAGTTTCCTTTACGTAATTATGAGGAAGTATTAGAAGGAATGCTTTGGATTGACCAAGCCTCTATAGATAGTGGGTGTAAGACCTATGGTCCCAATGGGAAATTGGTATCCCCAAATCAAAATAATAATGCAAATTATCAAAACAATGGTGCCAACAACTAAGGACCTAAAGGTGTGAATCGTGATCATGGTGCTACCACAAATAGTGCTACTAGATCAAGCCAAGAACTTTGGTCTTCCAAACAATGGAAACACTAACAATAACAATAACTCAGAAATCAAAGAGGTCCTAACACTATGTCTTCTATCAACACGGTCGATGTAAATTGTCCACTATAAAAAAAAAATCAAACCCAAGGCCCAAACCAGTATCAAAACTCTGAACAAGAGGCAACGAATCATGGTTATAACAATCAATTTCAAAACTACAACCAAGGTTATAATCAACAACATCAAGATGCTTATCAAAGACCAAGAGATTACGAACCTAACCTATACCATAAGGTTTCCATAAGGTTTGAGGCCATAGAAGACTTCCCAAAAACCAAAGACAACTCTTTGTAGACATGTTCTTAGAAATCTTGAAACAAACTCACAATCTGACTATATAGGACCTGTAGCTCCTCAGAACGCTAATGTGAGAATATTTCGAGATCCGCTCCCTACACATTGTGAAGACTTCAAGGTGAATTCACAAAACACAAAAAAAGGCATTCCTATAGGAAACAATGACCATGAAGCCTCAACTTCCAATAACTCTCAAGTCACTCCTAACCTTGGTTCAAATAATAACACAAAAATCTTGGGATTAGTTGAGCTATAGGTTGAGCGTGAAATTAATGCAACAACTCGGATGAAGGAGTATGTTTCATAACCCCTACCTGATCTTTCCTTCCCATAAGATGACGTTCCCACAATCACAAACCGGTAGGAGCCTATGATTTAATATCGATTTGAACAAGACCTTTTCTCACATTTCATTTCTAGATTTGTTGAAGAATTCACCTGCGCATCATTCTGTGTTGCTCAATGCACTAGGTCTTGGTCATCTAATCCATGTTACACCACCTCCTAGTACTCAAATAAATCATATTGACTTTGACATACATCCTCCGAGATAGAATGATAGGGATATTGGGTTTGTTTTTTATATAGACAAGATGCCATCTGATGCTGAAATTGCCCAAAAAGGTGATCCTGCCTTATTTTTACAAGTTTGGGTTTATAACAATTACATTAAGAGAGCCATGATTGATGATGAGGCTACTATAAATGTGGTTCCCTTCTCTTTCTTACAAAATTTGGGATATGGAGAGACAAATTGCTCCTCTACAAGAAACATGTTATGGGGGTATGATAGTCTTAAAGTGACCTCGATTGGAACCATAGTTCTTCCAGTCACACTTGGTCCAAAACCATATTGACGGAGTTTTACATTATCGACAGGGAAAAAAGTTATAACATGATCCTCGGGAGACCCTGGATTCATCAAATGAAGGCTATTCCTTCTACAATATTCTAGGAGATTAGATTCCTCCATTTGGGGAAGGTCTTCATTTCTCAAGGGGATCCTAAGCCCTTCAATATACATTTAGAAAACCTCAAGAAGAAGAAAGGAGTCCATATGGAGTATGAACTTCCTGCAAAACCAATTGAACAAACCACCTCCAACAAAATAGTTAGTCTCGGTCACCCCAAATGTTCCAAAGGTTGAAGTCATTAACCCAAAAACATTTGAGGTGGAAAAAATAGATAAGGGTAAATCAATATCTATGGAAACAATGTCCACTAAAACCATAATAGAAATTATGAAACTCTTAGAGAGTGATGATCCGATCTTCCTCCCATTTGAACCACAGGGAATGGGTAGTCTTCTCGGTTTAGCATCTCTTCCCTTCAAATGACCTAGATCTAGGTGTGAACATGATAGAGATAACAAATGAAGAAGGGAAATTTGAGATTGAAACAATGCCCATAAAAATCATATCTAGGGGTTATTCTATTCTAAACCTTGGCTTCAACCCATGTGCATTTGAAACTAAGTTTTCCATATCCATGGGGTAAGGCCTCATCATTCAACAAGAGTTATAAGTAAATACAATGCTCCACATAGGAGATAAGGTTGAGCAACATAGTCATGCTCACCCACACACCATGTCTCAAGAATAAAACAAAGAGGCACATGAACACCTCTTTTAGATAAATGATTTTAATGATTGGACATATACACTTCTGGGAAAGGGTTGTAAGTTTAAACCTAGAATGGTAGGCCCTTGTCAAGAGAATAAATTTTGAAGATAATGGTTTTCTAGTGTGTACTTTAGGGGTGAAGAATTTGATATTCATCAACTTTCTTTACCCTAGACATCATGACATTTAGTTTCACCTGCATTCCCATATGTACATTACTGCATCTGCATTGCATTTTCATCTACTAGTTCATTTCATAAATTTGTGATCAAGGGGCTTATTCTTATAGCAATTCCTAAAAACTTCTAAAAAAATTGGCAAAACATTCAAATCATATCTCTTCAAATTTTCATGGTGTCATCAATTGTTTTCAAATCATTTCATCAATCCAAACAATATAAGACAAAGTTTTGACCATGATCATACCAAGGCCTACATACTTGGTTCTGCTTACAATCTCTTTCTAGGTTAGGTTTCTTTTCCTATAGTCTATTCTAGAAGCTTCATGGTGTCACATCTATCCCGTATACATCTCTTTGGAAATAAGAATATTCTAAATATTTTTCCCAAATAAGTAATTCAAATGCAAATCAACTAGAAAATTGTATTTTACACATTTATTTTCCCTACCAACCTTCGGTATTGAGCTTACGTCTCTTACTAGTGATGTAGGGTTGGGAAAGGAAAGAAATGCCCTTACTTGCCTATGTTTTTTCCATGGTGATGAGCCCGTGCTTCCTACTGGTAGCATGGGGCAAGGTATAGGGGGTCTCTTTGACAAATCTGAAAGTCATAAACAATTAAATCAAATTTTGAGTTCATAAGTCAAAAGCAAAGTGAGTTAGATGTCCAAAAATCCAAAAGAGTTTAAAACCTCAAAACCATATTTTGTCAACCAAGTGGCCATCTACGGATCTAAGTCTAGATAACTGGAAAGCAATTCACATTCTAAAATATGAAGCAAAATTTGGTAGAGTGAGGTTGTAGTGTCGTAATTTGGTCCTGTCAAACCATTTTCTTTCCCTCATCATTACCATTCAATAAAATTTCTTAACTTGCACCCTTTTTGGCTCTTGGTGTTGAGCCCTCACATCCTACTAGTTGCATGGAGTTGGGAGTGGGGCAAGTACATTTACTTATCATGTCATTGTATCACCATGTTTTTCCAAAGACAATATGAAGTATCAAAGATTGCTTAAAGAAACTAAAGTTCAACATCACATGGTGTTCACATTATCATATATCAACATTATGAAATACAAAAAGAAAGCATTCTGTTATCATTCATATCCACTACATACATTTTGAAAAGCATAGAAAATAAAAAATCTAAACATCTAAGAGTACACACGTGAATCAAATCATCAATGTAAGACAACTCTATGCAAGGAATAACCAAGCCAAAAAGAGATATATGTACATATCATGGTGTGTCATAGTTTTGTACAATTCCATCGTGCACTAGGTGTGTCAAAATGCTCGCAATGAGCACGAAATACCAAAACATCACATATGCCTCACAAAATGGAGACTAAGCAATAAAGGCACTCTACCTATCCACCCCTTTGAGGCCCCTTATGACTGCTCTAGTTACAAATTTCTTAGGAGTTATTCTCAAAAGTATTCAAAAAGAAAAGGGGCAAGCCTAACGCAAATCCATTCCAATTCAACCATTCTTAAAAAAAAAAAAAATGGTCACCATGGGCTCAGAGCTCAAAAATCACCAAGTCAGTATGCACAAATGAATTTGAAAATGAGTTTGTTTAGATATATATATATATATATATATGGTATTTCTAACCTTTTTGAGTATATGTGTTCATAGGGCTCGAGAATTGGTGCGGGTATATTTCTACATCCCCACGCAAATGGTAAGTCCTCTTGTAATTTTAATTTAGTGTTTATTTTTCGATATTTTATCTATCCGCACTTGAGTCTTATTTTTCTCTTGTTGGTAGTGGGATCTTGGGCGATGAGATTTCGACACATGAGCATGTCATGTATAGCTTCTAACTCCCCATTTCGGGAATGCCATACTTAGACTTTATGTTTTACGCCTTTTCATGGCTAAGACACTTCTCCAAGGGGGCAATATGTATGCACCAAAAATTACATGTGCTAAATTGGTGGGAAAATGGTTATAAAGGTCCCCAGTGATGATTCAAAATCCTTTCGAGAAGGTGTTCAAACTCCAAAACCCATTTGCAGGTATATATGTGTGGCCTAGATAGCCTTACTTATCTTTTCCCTGCATTTCTCCCTTTTCCCCTTTTATTATGTGCTTGTTTTGGACTTTAGTGTTGGATCTCCGCCTACCTAGGTGGTGTTTCAAAACCGCCACCTGCATAGGGTAGGGTGGTCATGATCGATTTTTCTAGAATCTTCATGCAAGAAATTACATGCG
This sequence comes from Taxus wallichiana var. yunnanensis, assembly GCA_018340775.1. Classification (NCBI taxonomy): domain Eukaryota; kingdom Viridiplantae; phylum Streptophyta; class Pinopsida; order Cupressales; family Taxaceae; genus Taxus; species Taxus wallichiana. Next base: position 220,693,223 of record CM031236.1, on the reverse strand, counting down.
ACGATTCACTTAATTTTATCTTTTGAACACGTCTCGTGAGTCAAATTTCCTAAAAATAGCTTAATTTTCTTGGTTCTCCTAGTTCCTTCTATTTTAAATAGATTTATTGAGTGTAACTACCTCTTCAATTCCTTGTGCATGAAGTAACCTCCTAGCCTCCATTCTTATATATTCCATGCTTGTATTCAAGTAAAAGGGGCCTAGAATTTTGTTTATCTTACATTGTTGTGTGCTGCATAATCTTGCTAGGAATTGCATAGCCAAGCTCAAATCTCTTGTGCTATCTCTCTTCTACTTGCATTACATCCAGATTGCTTCCAAGCTGCCATTACTCAAGTGCCATCCTCTTTTTGCTGTTCTTTGCATTCCCAATCCTTTGGACTCACATGAACACTCAGAGATCGAAAGGAAAGAACTGAGGGGACATATACTGATACTACTGGATTTGCTAAGGTTCTTACTCTTCCAGGTTAGAGTTGTGTATTTGTTTTCTTTGTTTATCAAATTGTCAATTACAAATTATTAATTTCAATTCCATATCAAATAGAGTACAAATCAATGTCTTTTCATTTGCAAGTAGTTAGTTAATTTCCAAGAGGGTTTGAATATTTCATAGCAATTCCCGGTGACATATCCTCTTCTTCCCATGCTTGTAGATCCGAGGGAGAGAATATCTCGTAGGAGGTTGTCCACACATCATAGATCATTTGTAAAAGTTATTGTTTTAAGTTATTTTAGTTTTTCATATACTCAAAGACAAGTGAATGACCACACCAAGTTATCTTGCTTGTTTAGTTTTAGTGTAGAAGTATTTTAATTATTTAGAATAGAAGCAAATTGTTGTTTGTGATTGTAATATTTCAGTTTTATGATTTGTTTAGATTAGTTTTCCTTTTAGTAGTAGTATAGATTGTTAATTTCATTTAGTTTACATGGAAACTTCAAACTAGTTTAACACTTAGATCCAAGTTAGGCAAATGAATCATAGGGAATTTACGCTACCTGTTCATAGCCTCTAAATCTCCCCTTTGTCAACTAAGCTACCAGGAGATCACACTACTAGATCTTAGTCACTAATCCTCCTATAGTTAGCCACACCCATTCAACATCGGATGCTCCGGCATGACCTCAAGGGGTCAAGTGTGGTTGAAGATCACATGTTCATTTTCATCCATACGATATACCTATTATTAATAGGCTAGATAGGACAACAAAAAAATCTTACTGGATCTAAAACAATACTAACAGTAGAATAATCAAAGCTAGTAGGAATATTTCATTCATTTACCAAAATTAATATGTTTTTGAGTCTCATCCAAGAAATTTATATTACGATAAAGAGCGGGAAGCTCAACAATAGTTTCTTCATCATAGATAGGCTTCATACTCTCATGAGGGATAGCCTCGAGTAGGAGTAATATATACTCTTAGCCATTAGGGTTTTAGTGGATCCTAGGGAAATGAGTTCTAAGCTATGGGTTCACCAAAATGATTTAATAAAATCTGAATATTTTATTTAAATATGAAAGCAATGACTCATTATAAATGACATACAATGAAATATAAATGCTAGGTAATTTATTTGATTTTAATTATGAAAGGAAATGAGAGATATAGGGGACTTACATTAATTTCTCTTTCTCTAAAGTGTTCGTATGTTGGAGAATGTGATGGAATAGAAACACAAAACATTGAAATGATCCTCGAAAAATGTAGAGGAGGTGGAAATTATCCAACATGGGAGCCTTGGAAAGAACAAGGGCACTTGCAGTTCCCAAGACATCAAGGATGCATCTGTGATGACACTAGAGTCTACATAAATGGTCAAAACCTAGTCGCGATAGTGTTATTATTGTTTTGCATTTGTTTTCCGATATCACACTTGGATTGTCAGTGGTACTTGTAAACCTGCAGACAAATATCTCCTACAAAATGCTCAAAAAGACATCAAATCCTAAAAAAGAAAGATGAAAAATAAGGGGTAAAACTATTTGTAGTTGTCACAATGGGTGAAATAATGACTAAGTGTTGTGTTACATCTTAGACCCAATGTATTTCTATGTGATTTTGTGTGCAATAGTTCTCCTAGGTCACCCCGTACTAAAGACACAAAGATATCGTGCACTAGATAGATAAAATGTAAATGTGTGGATGGAATAGAATGATTTCCCTTCTTATATAGTGTGTATAAAGAATAATCTTCCCAAATGCAGTCCCTTGAGATATGTAGAAAGATATCCCTTGATAATAACTAGAAGCCATTATAATGGTATGTATGTTGTGTTTATATAGGGATCTCTTACCTCAATGTTGACACTAATGACCCAACATGCCAACTAGTACCTTAGGATATGAGTGGGAAAACCAAAAACACAAAACTCAAGTGTCAAAAATAATATCAAACATAAAGAAGGAACAAGATATGAGGATGGACAGGAGTGCACGAGAACTAGTGTCCAATCCACAGGCACTAGTGTTTAAAGTGACAAGTGATGACAAATGAGTGGAAACTAGGTGACAAGGATCCCTGTGACCTAACAAGAATTGGGTGTATGAGTAATAAGTGTGAAAGATAAAAACAATAGAAACCAAAAATACAAGTATATGGACTAGGGAATAAGTCACACGTGAATACTTTTCTTACACAAGATCCATATATAAAACAACATACTTGGTGGTATAAGTAACTAGCGATGTAAGTGCATGATTTTGTGTCTACACTACCTTAATGATATAATGGTGTTCTGTAAGTGATGAACCACCTTAGCTCAACTTGAATACATCATGTATAAGATTCACTTTTCATCTAGAATGCTCAACAAATATCAATCATGCTTAGACATCTTTCAAATAGTGTGGCTAGAACCTAATGTCTCTTTTTTATTTTTGCCCTTCATGTTATCTTTATTCTTGATGATATGAATTAGGTTGATCATTTAGCACACACTACTATTAGCCTTGTGGCTAATTAGGCAAAAAGCTATAAATTACAAGCATCTAAATATTGAGTTCATAAACATTTGAGATCAAATATTTACTTCCAATCACACTTACATACACTTGACTCGACCATCTACGGTGAGTCAAATCTAATATTTTTGGTCATAAGTCCATACATCCATCTAGACTAAGCTAGTGGATTCTAGCCTAAGTAAACCTAATTTTTATGATGATTAATTTAACCTTCTTGATATATAAAAATTAAACATATATTCAGAGGCCCATTATGGAGTCACAAAACATGTGTAAAAGGAAAATGGTGTTACTTTGTATGGAATGTAACTTTCTTACAAGATCATGATTGTTATAGACCTAATTAGGTCTCTTGGAAGACTGTATGAATACTACATAGGTTTCAAAGATGAATTCACTCATCAAAAAATTATATAAGGTTTCCATGAGACCCTCTTAGGTCATCTTAGTCAATATTAAACCTTACTGATTCCCAAAACATCAACAAATTCTTTGCTATAGCAGTGATCTTGAAGATCACATGCCTAGAATATAGAATTTCATGAAAAGTATTATTGACACCATTGATAAAATAAAGATTTCAAAATTTGAGGATTTTTGACCTTACCATTTGGGAGATCATGCAATCCCTAGTTCGGGGCAATGAGGACAAAATGAGCTCCACATAACTCATACAATCATTTCAAGACCTGTGATAAATTTAATTGTGTTTGTATTAACCTCATCTAACTAATCCATCCATCACATTCAACCAACAAGTTTGGATGTCTTGACTGTGCACCTCGTGCTCTTAGTCCATACTAGACTATCAATGCATGCATAGCAAGAAATATATCAAACTTTACAAACTACACCTTGAGTCACTTAAAATTGTCATTAACATTTTATTCTTTTTTTTGCAGCCTCATGCTACCTACTTACATGAATGTATTGCATATATAGACCAAAATGCTACTTTTGGTGCTTTATTCCATATCCCTATTCTCACTCAACTATGCCTACAAAGATTCAACAACCATTATAAACTAGAATAGTGATAAATATCACTTTATTCTATCTATTAGCTTGTGCATGGACTCATCATCAGATTACATCGATGACATGGCTCTAGAGTCCCATATTTATCCTATAATATTTATTTAACAAGTCTAAAACTACCCAAGTCTAAAACTACCCTTACCACTCTCCTACAAGCACATATTCACCTATGACAACATGTCAAGGTGGCTACTGAAATTTTTGGGAACTGGCAAAATTTGGAGTTTTGTGCAGGTTTGATGTGTGCACGCTCGCCAAGTGTTTCAATTATATTGCGACACGTGGAAAATTTGTGTGACATACTAAAAGTGGTTTTGGGAATGTTGGTCTTGGAGACTCGTTTCAGCATAAATGGACCCCGCTATTTATTCTTGGTGGGGCCCTCATCCAGTTTGACACACTCGATTATGGAGGGTTGTCTTGGCCTCCTTCTCATTTTATCACTATACCAACTTGTGTATATATATACTTGTAATTGCATTTGTGCTATGCATGTGGGACTATATGATACGCCATTTTAAACTATGCAATTACCATTTCCACGCATTACATCCAAATCCCTCTTACCTTTTTATTCCATGCATTAAATACAAATCCTTATTACCTTTCCCACGATTATATTTCACATTTTTTCTAGGTGCCTAAAAATACTAGGGGCCATACATATCCATGCGCCCACTTCCCGTGGCTAAGGTGGCTCTTAAGCCACTTGAAACAATGCGCCAACCTATCTTTTAAAACCTCCTCCAATATTTTGCGCCAAATGTGGGATATTGATCCCAAGGAGATAAGTCAAATGCATGGGGAGGAGAATGGAACCCGGGTGGGCCGTGTAAAAGGATAAGTGCCTAACTGGTATGCTAGGAGGCTTAGAAACAATATAAAAGGAGTGTTATTTTATTTGAATAGCATTTGGGTTTGTGCTAAAATATTGAAATGCTCATAAATTGAGCTAGGAGTGGAATTTTGAGGAGATGTAAAAAGCAACCCCTGTTATTTTTGACAGAGGAAGACTGTGAGAAGGTCAAAATTTTGTAGAATTCTTTGTAAAGAATTATTTTCAAGATTTTAATAGATTGGTCCCATTCAACTGCATTCACCCGAGACGTAGGCATCAAGCGGCGAACTCCGTTATCAATTCTTGTGTCAAATTTCTAGTGAATTATCTTCATTTCTTTAAATATTTGCACAAGACTTACAGCTTTTATTATTTTATTAAAAATACAAAAGGATATAATGCTCAATTTTTACATCGAAAATCAATACGAAGCAAAGAAATGTGTGTGCACCATTGCTAGTTAAATTTGATTTTCAGATCATTGGTATCAGAGCTGGTTTTGACTGATTTTTGGTTCAGATTAATGTGTTTTAGATTGTAAGTTGTGTGTTGGATGTTAACAAGGTCTCGATCTAAGAAGGGTGAAGGAGAGTTAGTTGAAGGAGATCCCAAAATTGGTACCAGACGATCTCGAAGTCCTACAATGGCAGATCGAGAGGAAGTGGAAGAAAACTTTCATCAATCATTCCAACAGATGAAGGAAATGGTGGAAGAAATGTACCAAGATAGGAAAAGGGAAAAGGGAACTAGAGGAGGTAAGAAAGAAGAAAGCTCTAGTTCTGATATTCCAAAAAGAGACTCTTTAAAATCTGATTTTTCTTCATTAAAGTTAGATATCAAGTTTGAATTGCCTATGTATACTGGAGAGCTAAATGTAGAGAAGTTGGATAACTGGGTCAAGCAGATAGAAGTATATTGTAGGGTTCAGAGAATTTTTGATGATGAAGCAAAGATTCATCTGGCAACTCTTTAGATGGGTGGCATAGCACTCATTTGGTGGGAGAGTAAGCTTCAGGAAGTGGAAGAAAACAAAGCTATAGAAATCACTTCTTGGTCTGAATTTGTTTCAAATCTTAGGCAACAATTTTATCCTCTTGGTTATAAGCAACAAGCTATGATGGATTGGCAAACATTAAGACAAACTAAGGGACAAAGTGTTCAAGAATACACACAAGAATTTAGGAAAAGGGCTCTAATTTTGGGAATTTCCCTAAACACAGAAGAAACACTGCTCAAATATATTGGTGGATTGCATAGTTATCTAAGGCATATGATACTTGTTTTAGGTCCTACTAATCTTGATGCAGTATGTGTTCAAGCAACACATTTGGAAGCACAAGAGGAAAATGACAAAGGAGTACTCTTTCTCTTCTATTAATCAAGAACAAGCAATCAAGGAAAAGGTTCGAAAGAACAAGGAAAAGAAAGGGTAAGAAAAAAATGAACTCTACTATTAAGAAGAAAGATGAAAAACCATTTTGCAATCATTGTAAAAATAACCATGATGAGTCTAGGTGTTGGAAATTACATCCTGAAAAGAAGCCTAAATGGATGGTTAAGAAAGGAAAAGAAAAGAAAAAAAACACCGTAGTGCATGATCTTGGTTCTCGATTTAGGTGATGAAACCAAAATCACAAATGAGTGAGTTTTCAAGGTAAATAAACTCTTTCAATTTCCAAGAATAGCACTAAAGATGTTGCATCTTCTTCTAGTAAACAAACTATACCCGATGATAAGAAAAGAAATGAGCTTTTCCACATTAGAGTAATTTCAAAGCATACGAAAATTGATACTCTTTTTGATAGTGGATCTCAAGCTAATCTAATTTCGAGGAGGTTGTTTAGAAACTAGGAATCAAAACTAAACCACATCCTAAGCCTTATCCTTTGGGCTGGGTTTGTGATGATGCAAAATCAGAGGTAACTAAAACTTGTACTTTTAGATTTGCCATTACTGAGACAAGTTTATTGATGAGGTTGAATTGGATGTAGTTCATTTGGATATTTGTGGGTGGTTTGGGAAGTCCTTATTTGTATGATCGTAAAGCTTCTATAGGGAAGAAAATAAATATTTTCTTGTAAAGGATGGAATTGAGTTTATTATTAGAGCTCACCGTGAAAAGAATAATCTATCCTTAGTAATGTAGGTCAAATGAAAAGGCTTTTAAACTCAAGAAAAAGTTTTGTGATCATGGTGGTCAAAGCCAAAGAAAAGAAAATGAGATGGATTTTGAGACTTGCGATCCAAACGTAAGGATGAATTGGTAAAAATTGTTTCTCATTTTGATGATGTTTTTCAGGATACACAGGTCTACCTCCCAAAAGAGGGGTTCAACATGAGATACAGTTGCTTCAAGATGCACCTCTTCCCAATATCGGAATGTACAGGTTGTCAGTAGTAGAGAATGAGGAAATCAAGAGATAGGTAATGGAACTTTTGGCTCAAGGTATAATTTGTCCAAGTACATCCCCATGTGGTTCACCAATTATATTGGTTCCTAAAAAGGATGGCACTTGGTGAATGTGTGTTGATTTCCATGCTTTAAACAAGATTACTATAAAGAATCATTACCCTCTTCCTAGAATAGATGATTTACTGGATCAATTAAAGAATGCAATTTATTTCACCGAAGTTAGACTTAAGAAGTGGTTATCACCAACTAAGAATTGCTGAAGGTGATGTTTGGAAATCTACTTTTAAAACGAAATAGGGCTTGTTTGAATGGTTAGTGATGCCTTTTGGTTTGTGCAATGCACCGACAACATTCATGAGAGTTATGAATGAAATCTTTGGACCATTCATTGATAATTTCGTTATTGTCTACTTAGATGATATTCTTATTATCATTAAGTCATGGGATGAACATGTTAAACACATCCAGAAAGTCTTAGATGCACTAAGGAAAGAGAAATTGTATTTGAAGATGTCAAAATGTGAATTTGGAAAAACATCTTTAATTTACTTGGGTTATATTGTAGGAAATGGAGAATTGAGAATTGATCCTGCAAAAATAGAGGTTATTGTGAAATGGCCTAAACCCACTAATGTGACGGAAGTTAGAAGTTTTCTAGGTGCGATTCAAGATCGAGAAAATTTATTGTTAACTTCTCATATATTGCATCTCCTTTGCATGCTTTGACAAGTATTAAACAGTCTTTCAGTGGGGAGGAAAACAACAAAAAGCCTTTGATACACTGAAAGAGAAGATAAGTACCGCTCCGATCTTGGCACTTCCAGATTTATAACATTCATTTGAGATTGAGATAGATGCTAGTGACTACGCAATGGGGGCAGTTTTGATGCAGAACAAACGACTAGTGTGTTACCATTCAGAAACCTTTACAAGTGCGGTAAGAAACTATCCAACTTATGATAAAGAGTTGTATGCTTTGGTTCAAAGTGTTAAAAGTGTAAGCATTATTTAATGGGAAAAGAAAAAATTATCCATACTCGACCATCAACCACTTCAATACTTACAAACACAAACCAAATTGCAGCAATCTAGACATTTCGGTGGATGGGATTTTGCAACAATTTCATCTTGTAATCAAGTATAAAAGGTATTCAAAACAAGGTTGCCGACATGTTATCTAGACCACCAAATTGTTAGTAGCATCTATTCTTTTGCAGCATATTTCTTTGGCTCATTTTAGTTATAAGGAACAATATGGAAATGATGTTGACTTTAGAGAAGTGTATGAGGATCTAGTAAGTGGGAAACAAGTAGGAGAAAAATATTATCATTTGCATGAAGGATTGTTATATCATTATGGAAAACTTTGTATTCCAGAAAATGAGTGTGTGCATATGATTAGGGAAGCACATACTTCTCTTATTTCAGGGCATTTTGGTGTTAGTAAGACAATTGCACATTTACAAAAATATTGTTATTGGCCTAGAATGCATGAACATGTAAACAGTATATTAAGGGATGTGTTCTTTGTGCCACAAGCAAGCCAAGTAATAGGAAATTAGGACTTTACACTCCTCTTCCTGTTCCAACAAGGCCTTGGGAAAGTGTTTCCATGGACTTTGTAGGAGGCTTTCCCATGACATGAAAGAAACATGATTACTTATATGTGGTAGTGGGTAGATTTAGAAAAATGTGTGTGTTGGTTCCATGTACTAAACAAATAACTGGTGAGGGAACTGCACATTTGTTTTTTCAGTTTGTTTGGGTTCATTTTGGTTTACCTACTTCAATTATATCTGATCGGGATTCTAGATTTCTTGGGAATTTTGGTCAACATTTTGGGGTTAATGGACACAAAATTGAAAAAGAGCACTGCTTTCATCCACAAGATCGATGGTCAAATAGAGGTTGTAAACCACACAAAGGTACAATTACTTAGGGGCTCTAGTAACAAACATCCTAAATTGTGGGATGAAAATCTTTATTATGTGCAACATGCTTATAATCGTGCCTTACATTCTTCTACTTTGAAGTCTCCATTTGAGACTTGTAATGGATAGTTACCTAATTCTCCATTAGATATATATTACGGACACAAACTCGTTGTTAATGGTGCAAGTGTTTCGATAAGGCTAAAAGATTTGTGAAGAGAATACAACAGGTTCATCAGTATGTCCATGAACAATTGGAGAAAAGTCAGGCTAAGTACAAAGCTAGGCATGATAAACATAAAACTGATCACAAGTTCAAAGTTGGTGATTCATTTTGGCTTCACATTAGCAAGGAAAGACTGATAGGTGAAGGTAAAAAATTGAAACCTATACGGTATGGTCCATTCCAAATATTGGAAAAAATTGGTAACAATGCTTTCTCGGTTGGATTTACCTCCATATATGCAAATCTACTCAGTTGTAAATGTTGAGAATTTAAGATTGTATGAACTGCCTATGATTGTTGATCATGATGATTCTAACATAATGCCTTCCATTAATGATTTTGCTCCTGAGTATCTTAATGAGTTGCAGGAAGACATCATTTTGGACAGGAAAGTAAGAACTTCGAAGGGGTGATATTGAGTATCTTCATGTTGGGTTCAAAGGCATGCATCCAAACAAGGATAAATGGATGGAAACTAGAAAGGTGAGGGAGAAATACCCTCACCTATTCACCAATTAAGTTGACTTTTGGGGTCCAAAAGTTTCTCAGTGGGGAGGAATGATCCAGAGGATCCTCACCAAGAAACACCAATATAAGATCTTCTTAGAATAAGTTGTAGTCATTTTTAAAACGTGGAGAAAAATTATACGATTCCGTCAATATCTTGTTTACAGGAAATGGAGCTCATTTGCAAAAGTTATAGCCTTCTGAAATTTTCTGCAACCGCAAAATTTGGAGTTTTGTGCAGGGTTGGACGTGTGCACGCCGCCAAGTGTTTCGATTATATTGTGACACATGGAAAATTTGTGTGACGTAATAAAAGTGGTTTTTGGGAACGCCGGTCTTGGACACTCATTTTCGGACAAATGGACCCTCGCTTATTTACAGTGGGGCCCTCACCAGTTCGACACACTCGATTATGGAGGGGTGTCTTGGCCTCCTTCTCATTTTATCACTATACCAACTTGTGTATATATATGCTTGTAATTGCATTTTTGCTATGCATGTGGGACTATATGATATGCCATTTTAAACTATGCAATTACCATTTCCACACATTTTTATTTAATTCCATATTCCACGCATTACATCCAAATCCCTCTTACCTTTTTATTCCACGCATTAAATCCAAATCCTTATTACCTTTCCCACGCATTATATTTTGCATTTTTTCTAGGCACCTAAAAATACTAGGGGCCATACATATCCATGCGCCCACTTCCCATGGCTAAGGTGGCTCTTAAGCCACTTGAAACAATGCGCCAACCTATCTTTTAAAACCTCCTCCAATATTTTCTGCGCCAAATGTGGGATATTGATCCCAAGGAGATAAGTCAAATGCATGGGGAGGAGAATGGAACCTGGGTGGGCCATGTAAAAGGATAAGTGCCCAGCCGGTATGCTAGGAGGCTTAGAAACAATATAAAAGGAGTGTTATTTTATTTGAATAGCATTCGGTCTGATGCTAAAATATTGAAATGCTCATAACTCGAGCTAGGAGTGGAATTTTGAGGAGATGTAAAAAGCAACCCCTATTATTTTTGATAGAGGAAGACTGTGAGAAGGTCATAATTTTGTATAATTCTTTGTAAAGAATTATTTTCAATATTTTAATAGATCAGTCCCATTCAACCGGACCCAGAGACGTAGGCCTCAAGCGCCGAACTCCGTTATCAATTCTTGTGTCAAATTGCTGGTGAATTCTCTTCATTTCTTTAAATATTTGCATAGTACTTGCAGTTTTATTCTTTTATTAAAAATACAAAAGGATATAATGCTCAATTTTTACATCAAAAATCAATACGAAGCAAAGAAATGTGTGTGCACCATTGCTAGTTAAATTTGATTTTCAGATCACTACACCACACAAAAATATATAAATAAGTTCCCTAGGACCTTCAAGGTCATTACATCTCTTGAATTTTCGATGATGGTGTTTTAGGCCTTCCATAGCCTTTACACAATTCAAAATTTTAAATAATCCTATTTGGGTGGGAAAATAGAAAAACACTATCAAACCACCTAAATTTAAATTCTTGGTCTTCAAGACCACTTGAAATCATGTAAATATCCTCTTTTCCATCTCCTGAAGTCAATTGTTTGGTCTTGAGCTCATGCTTCCGCATCACCAAGGATTAAAATTACCATTTACTCCATCTAAAATGGGTCTTGAAAGATGCAAACTGTTTGGGGTTTCTCTCAACCCTAAAAATGTATATTCATAGCACAAGAAGGTTATCTCCTTGAACCCATTGTCTCTAAAGAGGAATTATAAATAGACCCATAGAAGGAAAGTTCCATCCTTGCATTATCCTTATATGGTCATAAAAGGTATTGTAATTTTTTTAAGAAGGATTAACTTCATCAAGCGTTTTCTTCCATATTTTATAAATCTTGTCAAGCCATTGAGATCCATGCCAAAGAAAAACATGTCTTTTAATTTTACTATGGAAGGGAAGGGAATTTTGAGGCCATCAAATAAGTAATAACACAAGATCCTACCCTTATCAATTTTTATTTCTCAAAACTTTAGATTTTATGCTTTTGGAGGCCCAAATACAATATCTTCCATGCTAAGTAAAGCTAAATCAAAAGGTTTGGAGTAACAAATTACATTCTTTATCCGGATCCTTGAATATTATGAATTAAGGTACTAATTTGTTGAGAAACATAACATACCCATTATAAGTATCTTGAAAAATTCATGCATTCAGTGTCTAACAATAAGAGCTATCTTATGGTTTCACACGCTGATGTGAAATATTTTATTTTTAATAGGGATCTGAACTAGAAGAGAGATGGATGGATAACTAGAGTGATGTAATATGACATCTACATAAAATTGATTAAGCTAGTAAAGGGAAAAGGTTTGTGTCATAAAATATTTTTAGATTTGTGAAATGAAGAGGAAATTATTATAGTACTTGAATGTGATTAACAACCAAATGATGCTCTACCCATTATTTGATGGAGACATGACATAACATATTTTATCCAAATAGATCAATGGCCCTAAGGCTTGAACATAAAAAGAATTTGTTTCAGAATTCAATCTATCCCTTTGTGATTTCTTATAGCTCCATTTTTAGAAAATACGTCCATGTAGTCCTTTTGAGGTGTGTTAAGCTAGATTAGATTGAGCGGTATATTGTATGAGTTCCATGATAGAGGAGTATCATGACATTTTTCTCCAAAGATAACAACTCTTAAAATCATGAAGGGTGGCTAGTATTAGACCAATCTCTTCAAATAATGTTATGTATGGGTTAAAAATGCAGGAAGTGTTCCTTCTTTATAGCCAAAGAGAGGATAGTAGTTCTTCCACTCCACCCCATCTCTATAGATCAACCGTTCATGCAATGGGCATTGGATTTTATTGAGTAATCCATTAGCATTCAAGATTTGGTCATAATTGGATCCTTACAGAAATAGATTACTTCACTAAGTGGATTGAGGCCGTTTCTTTGATGGAGTAAAATAAATCTAGTATTATGGATTCATATGAAAGTATTGTGACTAGATTTGGTGTTCCTTTTACAATAATTTCGATAATGTTATGGAATTTCTTGATACTAAGATCACTTATTAAGATGTCAATAGTAGGATATACTTGATCACATATTCAAAATATTACCCTAAGGTTATGGACATGTCAAGTGAATAAAAATAATATTCTAAGAATCATTATGAGGACCTTGGAGGAAAATCAAAGAACATGTCTCATAAGATTGAAATCAGCCTTATGGGCTGATAGGATCACCCCAAAAGATTGAATAATAGCTCACCATTCAAACTTGTTTATTATAAGGAATCGAGGTTGCCATTATTTATTGAGTTTCTAATATTAGAGCTCATCAAACAACTAAAAATTTTGATGTTAAGGCCATGGAAATCAGATATTATGAGCTCATGGATCTAGGGAATTTTAGAAATCAATCAATGAAAACAATAGAAAGGATCAATCTTAGATTAAAAAAAAAATTGACAAGAAAGTTGTGGTTTGAGTTTATAGGAAGGAGACCTTGTGCTTAAATGGGATCAAGGTTGAGACAATATAGGTAAGCACTCAAAATTTGATACAATATGGAGTGGCCCCTATGTTATTTCAGGTTATAATTCAAACAATGTTTTCTAATTGTCAAAATTAGATAGAGAAGCACTCATGATCCCGGTAAATGGGATCTATCTCAAACATGGCTTCTAAAGAGAATCTTATACCTTAAACATATTATATTAGTATTATTTCATCTAATTTCTCTTCAAAGACATTCTCTTGTTAGTAGTGTAGTTTCCTTTCCATAAGTAATTTACGGTGTTCTTGTTGTTCCCTACTAAAATTTTTAATTTTAGAGTTGTTTGTGGAAACAAAAAAGGTTCAATTTTTTTATCAAAGCATCCATCCCGATGAGGGAAGTTCTTCTAATAAACTCGCTCTATGGAGTTACATGCAAAAAAAGATGAGAAAATCATACAAATCAGCCAAACAGTCAAGGAAGATTACCCACTTAGGTATTTAGATAGTTTAGAGCTAAAAATAGAGTTGTCAACTCATCATACTTGCTCTAGAGTATGGGGAAGAGATCAAAAGTGTCAAGATTAGCTTCATCACCTCTAAAACCAAATGCAAAGTAACTAAAGGAGGAATCCATTCTCTTTTCAGATGGAACTTTGAGAAATGGGAGAAGAAATGAGTTTCAAGACAATTTTCCACTCTCATTAGAGACTAAATTAATGTAAATAAGAATCCCCATGCTCCTTCCTTGGCAAGATTTTGTGTTTTGGGAAAATTTTCAAGACATATTTAGGAATTAAAGAAGATTAGCCACTAAAATTTGTATTGCCTTTCTTATCACTTTAGGTAGGCCTTTTTGGTTGTTAATGACAAAATTTAAACAAGGAATCATATATATATATATATATATATATATATATATATGAATTACTCACTATTAGTAGGCACTGGAAAATTTGGGCTATTACTTACTATCTACTACTGGGAAAAGAGAAAAAATCAAGGACTGGATTTAAGGCTGCATTAATGACTACATAGGAGGGGATATTTCTAAATTCCATCTCACACATTCATCTTGGGGGAAAATTATTTCTATTCCGCTATCTTGGTGTGATGAAACAATGGAAACCTAGATTTAAGGGACACAATTCAATCATACACACACTAGAACTACATATATTTTGAAATATAGTACATATGTCAAAGTGATAATCACATTGTTGTAACCACCGATGTTAGTCTTGAAGCATATACATTATTTATTTCATCTAATTTGTTTTCTTTATCCTTGTGCATATAGCTCTAGGTTATATTTGGTACGTTCATGTGTGATAGAAAAACCATACAATGAAGTAGATGTGACAAAAGTGAAAGGAAAAAACATCATTAGTACCTAAAAATATGAAACTCATAGTTATTTCCAGGACACTAGCACCTAACTCAGACACTAGCACCTGAGCGGTCCTCTCTATATTTGGGTGGTCTTCTCTAAATAAGCTTTAAGTTCAAGTTTTTATATGAAGTTTACTCGATTCAGATTCATCATGTTCCAGTCGGTTTCCATACCAGAATCAGTCCAAATCTTTGAATACAAGATAAATCACTCTTATTTCACTATTGATTACACTTTCATGTTCCTTGCATGATAGATCATACTTATTACTATTATATTAATTTATCTCACTCCTCTAATAAAAATTTAATTTTTTTGTTAAATCATTTAGTGAACACAATACTTACATGCCCATTATCAAATTTATCTATTATGCCCATCACCCGAAGTGGTATCTTTTATTTCCCACAACATACTAAGCTTTTTACACATATGCACAAATCATTCGAGTAGTATGGATAACACCACACATGATAACCCTCTCTTTAATTCCTTTCAAATCCCCTCTATGACATAGAAACTTCGATACTAAGTAGTTGCATCTCTTTTATTGCCAACAATAGCTATGCACATTGGCACTTCATTCATATAGATTTTAATGCTCACCCAAAGTGTGTGCAACCTCTAGGTCCCTCCTTTTTATACTTGACAGGAATTTAACATGTAATCATCCTCATATTATTAACCATTAACCATTCATGCATACATAAGCAATCTATCCATAGAGATTTTGTAACATATACAATAAGGAAACATGATCAATCTAAACCATAACTAACACTAATTGCACTATTAATTCACCATATTTAGAACCATGAACGATAAGTTTCCAACCAAACGTATTTATTCATAGTAGGAATTCAAATACAAATAGTCAATACACAGTGCACTAGACCATGCACACAAACATCACACTATAAGTATGACTCAAGACAACATAACCTTACTCTCATGTCCACAAGCACCCACTAATGCATACATCACAAATATATAGGAATGGGAACTTTCACTTCACCTCCCATGCACTCTCCTAATAATAGGTGTGCCCTCAAAAGAGCTTGCATGCCTTCGATCCTTAAAAATATCCTCGCATACAACACTTACATGATTTTACAAAAGTAGCTAATAATAGATTGTCCTAAATATAATATTGATTTAATCCTATTAATAGCATTCTCCATGCACCTGATTTTATCCTTTGATATGCATGTGATTTTTCCAAAAATAGCCTTTACTTGGTCATCAAGTCATCCCACTTTTATCCTTTTCTTGGTTGGTAATCCAACTCCTCTTTTCTATTTTAAGCCGCTATGCTTAGTGAAAATTGCTAATTGCTCATCTTTTTCTTCATGTATGTGTAATCCCATCTCGCTACCTTGTTCAATATCTATGTTTCCCTCTATGTGTTATCCTTATCATTTTACACTTACACATTCTTGTACATAAACATCTATGCTCTTGGGTACTAAGTCAATTTATCCAATCAACATTACCACACACTAGGTTTGTTTTCTATCCTTAGCAACAACAATCAAAGAATATATCAAAATAAATAATGAATGTCCAAAATGAATGAAAGAATAATAATATAGATTTGTCCAAAATAATTAAAGAATTAATTTTGTATTTTTCAAGTTATATGAGGCCTATAAACTCCTTATCCAAATTTTTAGATAATTCTTTCCAACCCTCCAACTCCTTGGTTTCCTTAATGGGCACGAGAATCAACTATATTAAGGACCTCTGCAAGATTTAGCTCATCAATCTTCACTTTTATCTACATGATAAAATCTCCAGCTACTTAGCTGCATCATCCAATACATCCATCCTATGTGTAACTTTGAGGAAAAATTCCTTTAGCCTATTCTTGAGCGTGACCTTGAGAATGGTTATTAAATACATTTTCTACTCTATTTCTTCTAGTATCTTCTCCCACTCCACCCTATTGTTTTTTATTGACTTAAAACTCCTTAAATTATTCCTCATCCATAGAGGCGATCATACTTACATTTCCCAAGTGTGGGACTTGCAAAATGAGAAAGGAATCTCCAGTTTAGAGGTTGGTTCCTCAATTCCTCTGGTCAGATTTATCACTTACAAGTTGCAGAGGTCTATATTCCTAATCCTACCCTAAATTCCAAAGGAGACAGAGATAGAGAATGCAGATAAACTAAAACTAATGCTAATAGGTGATGCACCAAAGGAGTGGTGAGCATTTTTTACTTCTGCAGATTGACACAAGTCATAAAATGCAACAAAAAAACAACATGCACAAACTGATAATTGTAATGAAGAATCAGAAATTAGTCAAACAACACTAGCAGAGGATAGAAGATTAATCACAAGGCCTGTATTGTTATTTTAACATCAAAATCACTTGCATTACAACACCTGAGAGGAAAATAAAGTTGCAGCTCTTAGAAAAGGTCTGATATTCCACCAAAATCACTTCCAAGGTGAGAAAGGGGACCTGCAATACACAAAAAATGTTCAACCTTTGAAAATGAGCCAAAACTAGCTTTTACAGTGCAAGGGACGAGCCTAGGAGAGAGAAACATGGGAAAACATGGAAGGGATTCAACCATTGACCAAAATGCATTCAAAACAGCATGGGCATCCTTACAGACCCATCCCCTGACATTTTTAGCCATGCTGGGAGAGAATGCGAGCCATTCTTCATTAAAAACGGTGGTTGAAACGTCATTTCTGTCCATGACCACGTGCCAGAGGTTTTTCAATTTTCTCTCTCCAAAATCCATCAAAATGCAAAAATTGACCCTGAATCTTGTAGATAATTTCACCAGCTTTCCATTGATATAAAGAACGTGAAAACCGAGCTCTGGATCGAAAGATATGGCCATTTGAAGTTTTAGGGCAAAACAGGGCCAAATCGGGTCAGGGCAAAAATTTGAATTTTTGCACCTTTTTGGTCATTTGGAAAATTTTCTAAAATTTCCCCACGCTCCACCACTCTAGGTGCCACGTGGCGGCATCTCATTGGCATGGCCTTTCAGGGGAAAATTTTCCCAAAAAACTCCGCCGAGCCATAACTTCAAAAATACATGGAGTTAGGAGGAAAACTTTACCTTTCTGGAAAGCTGAGAAAGAGCTCTATCCAATGGTGCCATTTCTAGAAGGTTTTGAGTGCCTAAAAGAAAAATATTATGTCTGAGGCACAAGAGAAGGAAAGATGAAAGGGAGTTAGCCACAAAATGAGCAGGGGGCACATTTTGGATAACAATTTTGCGACTCAGAGGGGTCATCTGCCTGCTGGATGAAGTTACCAGTTGCCTGAAGCAATCCATTGGGCATGGAGTCACCTGATTTTCTGTCTGATACCCCAACTGACTAGAACGTTGCAAGGAGGAACATGGAATATCACCTGATGGAGCAAGGCCTGCAAACACATTCCCAGGAACAGCAAGCTTGTGCCAAAGCACTTAGGGAAAGCAAAACTAACCTACAACAAAACAATGTGCACAAGCACTTGGAGGAATGAAAACCTAAGCTAATATTTACAAGGTGGAGAATTTCCCTTTAGTAGCAATGCTTTAGATGGATCCCATTGACTGGAATCTGTAGTTCTTCACCATCCAATGAAGACAATTGAAAGGCATTGTTGTCCTTACACTTTGTGACCATGTATGGGCCACTCCAAATGGCATCAAATTTTGAATGCCTTCCCGGTTTTTCTCTGTCTGCATCCCATTTTAACACTAGATCTCCAACTTGGAAGGATCTATTCTTGGCCTTTCTATCAAAGGTCTTCTTTATCAAAGCCTGATCCTTCTCCATTGCTTGGGATGCCTGATTCCTGATTTCTTGGAGCTCCATCAATTCTACATATCTAACTTCCATGGGCTCAAACTCCAACAACTCCAACTGTTTCATGAGTTCCAATGTTGGCAACTCAAGAGACATGGGTAAAATTGCCTCTCTCCCATAAACAAGCTTGAATGGAGAGTTACCTGTAGATCTTTTAGGAGTTATCCTATCAGCCCATAAAGCTGATTTCAATTTAGTATGCCAAGACCTCTGATTTTCATCAAGAGTCCTCTTAATGATCCTCAACAAGTTCTTGTTTGTAGATTCAGCCTGGCCATTACCCTGGGGGTAATAGTTTGATGAAGTACTTAGGTAGATCCCATTCTTGACAGCCCATTCAGTCACCTTGGACCCAATGAATGCCAATGCATTATCTGATATTATTGTAGCAGGTACACCAAATCTGGTTGCTATTCCCTCATAGAAGTCTAGGATGCTAGATTCATTTGCTTCCTTGAGTGCTACTGCTTCAGTCCACTTAGTGAAGTAATCTGTGGCTATTAAAATCCACTTGTGCCCTTGGCTTGAATTGGGATTAATGACTCCAATGAAGTCTAAACCCCATTGCATGAATGGCTGGTCAACTGAAATTGGATGCAATGGAAGGGCAGCTAGCCTCTCTTTACCTAGTGAAGAATGCACAATTCTTGCACCTCTTGATCCATGCATAACAATCATTGAAAATCTTGGGCCAATAATAACCAGCCCTCATGATCTTTAGAGTTGTCACTCTTGGTGCAAAATGACCACCAGCTGGTCCACCATGGAACTCTTCCAACATCCTATGAATCTGATTTGTACCAATGCATCTCAGCAGTACTCCATTCACATCTCTTTTGAACAAGACACCATCAACAAGGGCATATGGGACAGCCTGCAATCTGAAGTGTCTTCTTTGGGTCTTGTTCATCTCTGGAGGGCATAGGCCTGTGCTTAGGAAGTGCATTATACTTTGGGTCCAGCAAGGAGTGGGGACACCATTATTTTCCTCTTGAGTGCTTCCTTGCTCATGGCTGTCTTGCAACTTCAAAACAGTCTCTTTCTCATTGCATGCTTCCTTTTGCTTGCTCAAAATCAGCTGCTCACACAATCCTTTTCCTCTGACCAACTTGGTGACCTTGATCTCTATGTCATACTCCATGACACGAGTAATCCAACCTGCTCTCTTTTCATTCAAGTCTTTGTTGAGGAGGAAGTCCTTAACTCCCGCATGAGAAACCAACAATTGACCTTATTGTTTGAAACTAGATGCTTGAATTTCTTCAAGCTCCTGATTACTACAAGAACATGCTTCTCAATGAAAGAATATCTCACCTCATATTCCTCCAGGATTTGGCTAAAGAAAGCAATTGGCTGCTCATCATTGTCCTTGTTCTGCTGTACCAAAATTGCAGAGATAGTATCATCACCCCCAAATGCATAGAGGATGAAATCCTTGGAGAAATCCAGGGTTGATGAGAGTCTGGGGCTTGAGAGATGGCTTCTTTGATTGCTTCAAAACTCTCCTTGCCTTCTGCTATCCATTTGAAAGCCATGCTTTTCTTTAACATCTTGGTGATGGGCTTGACAAGGGCTGCAAAATCTGGGACAAACCTCCGAACAAAATTTATTCTCCCCAAGAAACTCTGGAGGGCCTTCTTGTGGCTTGGCAATGGTAGTGCTCTTATGGCTTCAACTCTTTCTGGATCAATTGCTAATCCTTCTTTGGAGACAATGTGACCAAGGAGCTTTCCTTCATGAGCTAAGAAAATACATTTTTTAGGATTCAAGGAGACTCCAAATCTTCTGCACCTTTGGAACACTTGTCTCAAATGAGAGAGGTGGTCTGCTGTATTTTTTGAAAAAATAGTGATATCATCAAGATATATCAGCACTATGTTGTTAATCAAACCTTTGAACGCCATGTCCATTGCTCTTTGAAGGTAGCTCGCGCTTGACAACCCAAATGGCATTTTCCCGTATGCATAAGTTCCCATTTGGTTGTAAAGGCTGTCTTGAACTGATCCTCTTCCTTCACCATAATCTGATTGTACCCTGAATAGCCATCAAGTAGTGAAAACTTCGAGCCAAAGCAACAACTTGCAAAATCTGCTCCATGGAAGGTAGTGGGTAATGATCCTTGAGAGATGCTCTATTCAAATCTCTGAAGTCAACACACAATCTGATTTCCCCACTCTTCTTTCTGACTGGAACCAAGTTGGCAACCCAACTAGAATGCTTGATAGGGAATATGATTCTTGATTCTATCAACTTATTCAATTCTTTCCTCATGAGAGGCTCCATGTGGGGGTTGACTGGCCTTTGCTTCTACCTAATGGGCTTAGTATTTGGATCCAATTCAATGGTGTGTTGAGCTAACTCGGGATTGAAACCTTTCAAATCTTCATAGCTCCAAGCAAACACATCAGGGAATTCTTGACAAAGTTGTATAAACTCATACCTTTCTTGCTCAGTTGTCATCTTGCCAACTTGGAGTGATTTGCCTTCTTCCACCGAGATGGACACTGAATCTTCTCTCTTCACTTGGATGTTTGCTTTCTCCTTCCTAAACTGATCATTAGGATTGAAAATGGACTCCAAAGTAATAAGCCCTTTGGTAGTTTATTGGTTCTCAGCTGTACCACTTGGTCACCATACTGCTGCTCCAACTTTTCCTAATTTTTAGCTGAGAACTCAACCTCTTCTTGCAAGAAATGGATGATTTGCTGATCATTTTCAAACACTTGCCAACTTACATTGTTGTCCGGCACTGAAGGCCTTACAATCACATGGATGTTTGGCTGTACCTTGTCCTTTTGAATGCTCTCCACAACGTCAAAGGCTGCCCCAACTGCTGCAAGCCTGTCAGCAGCTTGGTTCTCTTTCCTAGGAATGGATTTGATGCCAAAACCCTCAAAATCTTCAATGAGGTCCCACACCCTATTCTTGTAGCACTTGAGTAGATCATTCTTGACAGCATGCTGCCCCTTGACTTGGTTGACAATCAACTCACTATCACCAAAGACTTGCAAGTTCTTTATTCCTCTCTTGATTGCCCAATGCAGTCCTTGCACCAAGGCTTCATATTCAGCAGTGTTGTTAGAGCATGCAAACTGAAATCTAAAAGCTGAATAATACTTAACTCCTTGTGGTGAAACCAGCATGGCTCCCCCTCCTACACCTTGTCTACTCCTTGATCCATCAAAAACAACTACCATACCTCATTGTCATCCTTGTGGTCTGGCTTGGTGATGCTAGGAATAGGCTGATTTTCTTCATGCATGTAATAGACTCCTAACTCAGATTCTTCTATTTCTTGATAAGGATCAAAAGCATGCACCTTGTTAGCCCATTCATCAAGAGTTAAATCTGGGATACTTCCTACCTTGGTGTCAGCTTCATCAGTGCTTGGGTGATCTTCTTGATCAAACGTTGAACAATTGGCATTAATCTGACTTGGAGTGTAAGGCTCAATGTGAAAGTTTGCAATAGGTTCAGACCTGATTGTGGCTTTGGTTCCATATCTTGTTCTGAACAGCATGTGTGACCAATCAGCAGACAAGTAACCTCCAATCTTAGCTGTGAAATCCCTTGACAAACATAGGGCAAAGAGTGGTGGAAGGTCTATTACTGAGACATCTTGCAAAACAACCACGTTGGGACAGGCATGCAAAGTAAGACTCAAGTTTTTAATCACTCCAACTATTGTTACTGCTGTCCCATCCAATTGTACCACCCCTTTGGATATGGTTTCATACTGAAATTCCCAACTGATCAGCTATTTGCTTGGGCATTACTGAACTACTTGCCCCGAATCAATCATGCAATTGTGTACTAATTGGTTCCCAATGATCAATGAAACATAGAATGGAGGGGGCTTCAACATCTTACCTTGCTGTCCTCCATGATTCCCCTCAGGCTGGGTAGCATTTGTGAGCACCTTCTCTTGCATTTGGACTTGCTGATTTGAAGTTGACCAGTCCTTCATGGCAGCTTGTAGCAAATCTCTTTGGCCTGGGATAGATAGTGATTCCCACATTGATATGTTTACATTTGTCTTCTTCATCTGATCAATGATATTGAATGGGATGAAGTATCCTTTTTCTGTCCCTTGGCCTACACATTCATCCCTTGTATATGGGCAGCAACAACTGGCATTTGAGTTGGCCTAGGAACTATTTTAGGCAGTCCTTGTGTGCTTGGGATTGCATTTTTCTTGCCAATAGTTTGTGGAGTGACAGAAGGTCATGAATTACTTGGGGCCAATGGCTGTTCTTCACCCAAATTTCTCCTCTTTGACCTTGTGTTGGCTGCAACACTTTGGGAAACTATCTGGTTCATGCCACAAAAATCTTCTGCCTGCCAGTTTACAAGTGTGGTATCATTTGGAGCTGATTGCTGCTGGAATGTTTCTTGTTGCTGGTCATTTCTTTGACTACCTTCACCCTCCACACCAGTTGTTGTCACCATTAATGCTTGATTCAAGGCACCGTTGAAGCACATGGATGGTTATGAGGTTCATTGCATGGGAAACACCAATCATACTCTTGAGCCATATTGTTTTGTACTGGCACTAATGCTTTAGATGCAGATGTAGCATTGGGATTATAGGGCTGAAATGGTCTGTTGGCAGGAGGCCTTGCTTGATTTAGATTTGCAGCTGATTGGGTGGTCTTTGGGGTTGATATGGCTGCCTCGTTAGCTAAGCTTCAGGCTGAAAGAAGGTCTAAAACCTTGAGCTTGCTACCTTTTGAGTGTAACCAGCTCATTACCTAGATTTTGCAATTGCTTCATGACTTCTTGAAGTTCATTTGAGGCACTAGAAGATGAAGTGGAAGCTTCACTTGAATTCTTGATTTCTAGGAGTGGGAATAGAAGCTAAATTAGGCACTCGCTAGTACTTGGGCTCTAAACTTGGAAATAATGGCATTGGAGGCCTAGGAGCCAGCTTGCCAGCTTGAATCAAACAATTTTCAGCTCTAATGGCAATGCTATAAGCAATGGGGATAGTTGTGCCTCCCATGGACTGAATTAACATAGAAATATCAGAATTTAAAGCTTTAAGGTAATAAAGAAAAGCACCTTCTACTGTTGGCCTGACTGCCACTGGAATTCTCTCCCAAGTCCTTTGAAATCTGAAATTAAAATCAGTCAGCTGCTCATTGGGAGCTCTTTTGATAGTTGTCAGCTGCTCCAAAAGGGACAAGTTGTCTCCCTTTTCCCCAAACTACTCATGGAGGGCTATACATAGCTGATTCCAATTTTGAATAGAACCTGAGGCAAGACTCTTGAACCATTGCAAAGCTTTCCCTTTGAATGAAGATGCCAATAGTTTGACAGCAACTTGCATCTCATTGATCTCATGGATTGCACAAATGTTAGCAATATCCTTAACATGATCACCAGGAGTGGTCTGATTTTCTCCAGTGAAGTATGGAATGTTCTTCAATGCTGCAACTGGGATTGGATTTTGTGCATTGAGAGCAAGTGGGCTGCTACCAATGAAATTGACATAGGGGTTGTTTTGTGCCATTCTGATTGGCCTTAGAACCCTTGTTGATTGAATGAAAGGCCTACCAGGTGGAGGAGTTGAGAGAGTTCTGTTTGGTGGAGATGGAGACCTTTGGATTCTCCTCCCACTTTGCCTTATTCTTGGAGATAATTGTAGATATTCAAACAACACCTCTTCTTCTCCAGCTCTTGACCTTGTAGTGATTCTTCTCATGAGTTTTCAGGTCTGCACTGCTAAAACCAGCTGATTCTTCTTCCTTGGAGTCGCCAGATGTGTAATTTATAGCTCTTTTAAGCAAGAAACTTGCAACAAATGCACATCAATTTTGTTGCAATGAAGATGAAGACTTCTAAGGTCCCACCGGCATGCCAAAACTATTGTTGCAAATCAGCAACACCCCTGGATGTTGATCAGATTTCTAGTTTGATCATACTAAGCATCCAGTGTGATTGCACAACATTGAATCCTTTCCCCAAGTGTGGGACTTGCAAAATGAGAAAGGAATCTCCAGTTTAGAGGCTGGTTCCTCAATTCCTCTGGTCAGATTTATCACTTACAAGTTGCAGAGGTCTATATTCCTAATCCTACCCTAAATTCCAAAGGAGACAGAGATAGAGAATGCAGATAAACTAAAACTAATGCTAATAGGTGATGCACCAAAGGAGTGGTGAGCATTTTTTACTTCTACAGATTGACACAAGTCATAAAATGCAACAAAAAACAACATGCACAAACTGATAGTTGTAATGAAGAATCATAAATTAGTCAAACAACACTAGCAGAGGATAGAAGATTAATCACAAGGCCATATTGTTATTTTAACATCAAAATCACTTGCATTACAACACCTGAGAGGCAAAATAAAGTTGCAGCTCTTAGAAAAGGTCTGATATTCCACCAAAATCACTTCCAAGGTGAGAAAGGGGACTTGCAATACACAAAAAATGTTCAACCCTTTGAAAATGAGCCAAAACTGCTTTTACAAAGGTAAGGGACGAGCCTGAGAGAGAAACACGGGAAAACATGGAAGGGATTCAACCATTGACCAAAATGCATTCAAAACAAGCATGGGCATCCTTACAGACCCATCCCCTGACATTTTTAGCCATGCTGGGAGAGAATGCGAGCCATTCTTCATTAAAAATGGTGGTTGAAACGTCATTTCTGTCCATGACCACGTGCCAGAGGTGTTTTTCAATTTTCTCTCCAAAATCCATCAAAATGCAAAAATGACCCTAGAATCTTGTAGATAATTTCACCATCTTTCCATTGATATAAAGAACGTGAAAACCGAGCTCTGGATCGAAAGATATGGCCATTTGAAGTTTTAGGGCAAAACAGTAGGCAATCGGGTCAAGGCAAAAATTTGAATTTTTGCACCTTTTTGGTCATTTGGAAAATTTTCCAAAATTTCCCGCGCTCCACCACTCTAGGTGCCACGTGGCGGCATCTCATTGGCCGCGGGCCTTTCAGGGGAAAATTTTCCCAAAAAACTCCGCCGAGCCATAACTTCAAAAATACATGGAGTTAGGAGGAAAACTTTACCTTTCTTTTGAGTGCCTAAAGCCGAGAAAGAGCTCTATCCAATGGTGCCATTTCTCCTCCAAAGGTTTTGAGTGCCTAAAAAGAAAAATATTATGTCTCGAGGCACAAGAGAAGGAAAGATGAAAGCACATTTCTTTATTTCCTTACACGGATCCTCTTCCTTTTCTATCCTCTTCTTCTTCATCTCGATAGAGAGGGGTCTCCTCATGCATCCTTTTTATACCCATTTTTTTCCTACCTTTAGGAAACTTTAGGATTTTAAATTCATCTTCAACATACTTCCTATCTTGACTAACCTAGGTTTCAAGTAAATATCAACTTTTTTCCTCTTACATTACCTACCACCAAAGTTGTTGGAGTTGATGTTGATATCTTCGATATCATAGTTTCTACATATGTTATTTTTGCTAGGTAGACATACTTCTTGCACAAATTTTGGTAATCATAATCCATATTGTCCGCATCAAAATTTATATTTTGCATGTCCGAGAACCTATTCATATATTCCTATAAATACCATGGTGTAAAGAAAAGGGAGTTTGCACCAAGGGCTCTTTCCACCAATCTTCAAATAGAATCTTCCAGGTGTAGAAGTGTTGATATACTTAAACTATTATTTTCCTTTCAAAACCAAGATAAATTCACCTATAATGCTCCACTCATGTTAAATTCCTCACACATTCTCCTATACCATCTATATACCCTTAACTTGTAAGAATATTTGATCCATTATGGGTTTACTAGATGAATCTCTTCATGGGGGATTTTTTCTCTAAGGAAACCTCCACATATTTTCATTTAGTCCATCAGGTACCCTAATTTTTGTGAAAATGATTAAGAGGAGAATTTCTCCCTAAGTGATTTTGTCTTCATTGTGTGCTTCCTTTATAATCCCTCAACAATGAAGGCAACAACATTATACACACTCCATCGGCCATCTTCTATGAAATATGGAGCCACCTCTTTTTTTTGCTTGAGTGCACCTCTATTGTGCTCCCAACTTGGTGACCAATCACATGGAAAATATCACAATAGATCATAAATTTTGATGATGTCTATCACATAACCCCCTCTTTGATACTTCAAGGTGGTATCATGACCTCCACTCTAACATCATCATATAAATCCGTCTCTATCTTAGCACTTGAATTTCACATACCATTGACTATTATAATCAATTACATGGTGAGGCACATCCTTCTACCCACAAAATACAAATAGTCCTGATGGAATCATGACATTAACCATTGATAGAGGTACTTGGGCTTCCCAAAATAAGGAAGATCATAGATTTGAAGAACCCCTACACTCTTTAACTCCATTTACTCCTTGTTGTAATAGATAGGTTTGCCATCATAAGTCCTCTCGTTTATCTTATGGATCATCTCATTTTCTATCTCACATTTTTTTAGTGTGAGTGATGATTATAGTCATTGACCTTGCTCTTCCTTATGTGGGACACCCATGTTTTTCCCATAATCACGTCCTCTAGGTACTACATCTCTGATTACCATTCCTCGATGCATCCTCAAATATGGGATTCTCCTTTCCTTTTCACTTTCCTTTTCCTGGGTGATATGGTCAATTCTTTCCTTAGTTCCATGTCATTATCTATGATAAATTCTAACTCTTTAGCTTACGTTTCCATGCCCTAGGTTCCTAAAATATCTTTTCTCAGCCATCCATACCAAATATTTTACTTTTTCATCCTTTCTGCTTTCACACCTTACTCTTCTCCAATTAATTTTGTTCCCTAACTCCAATTTCGTATTATTCATAAACCCTAGCTTGAAGAACTATGTAAACCCTACTCCACTAAGAAAAAATCTCCATGCCTTTCCCATGCTCCAAATTTCTTCTTGAAGGAACTCCACTACTAAGTCATGTTCTTGCTTGATCTGGGTTGATTGATTCTTCAAGTTCTCATGCAAATTTGCACAATTTTCTACTAATTTGCTCAAATTTGAAAGTTAAGGTGAAAATAAATTTACTTTGGCACCTCTTTTATAGATTTCCAAATTTTTATCACATTTATTTCTCCCCACCTACCATCGTAATACAACTTTAAATACACTTTTTTTTCTTTTCCCTCACTTTTCTCTTCTTTCTTCCACGTCGACAGATTTGTAAATTTTTGGTGTGCTTCTACTCCCGGCCACAAAAATCCTTATTTTTTTCCCCTACACCGCAACACATCTTCCTCTATGCCATATACTAAGTAGTCCATCCTATTGCTTCATACCTTGTGTTACACTATGCGGCCTCTTGTGTGGTCTTTAATCTAAGTAATTCTTGTCGGTGCCATTATTCTTAGAACCTTTAACACCTTTTATTTTTCTTGTACTATATTTTTACCAACATCCCACATTTTCATTGTTTAGTATGCATCTGTACCAACTTTAGCATAAGTCTTAGGACTATTTTTCTACACACTTTCACCTAGTTCATCCCACACCATAATTATAGGCGGTCATCTATGTATGAAATCAATAAATAGTAATCATCTTCATGCATGGAAGTGCACTTATTCCAACAAAATAAATGAAGTAAAAACAAGACAAAAGGAAATCTAATCTAAGTGGAAATACTACCTTATTAAAAAGACCAAGAAAATTACTTATAGTAGGGCTTCACCCTACTACCATTGAAGTAATTGGGCAACATGGTGTCATCCAGTGCCTATAATTGACATGTGCATGACTCGTATATCTTGGTTACTACAAAAAAGGTCCCAAATAATGCACCTTCATCTTTCCCGGTGGCATGCAAAATTGGATTCATAGAGAAGTATCATCTTTCCAATGGAAAAAAATTCTCTTAATTTTCCTATCATGCCAAGCCTTTTATTGCACCTTCTCGGTCTTTCTAGCT
The DNA here is from genome assembly GCA_018340775.1 of Taxus wallichiana var. yunnanensis. Taxonomy (NCBI): domain Eukaryota; kingdom Viridiplantae; phylum Streptophyta; class Pinopsida; order Cupressales; family Taxaceae; genus Taxus; species Taxus wallichiana. Next base: position 220,664,667 of record CM031236.1, on the reverse strand, counting down.
CTAATGTGCATTAATGCACCTCTCATCTAATTGCATTATTTTCTCAATGCCTTTGTTCCAGATCATTTTCATATGATAATCTATAATCCACCTGTGCGCAATATGTAGGGATGGTACAAATAAATCCACACATAATATCACCTCTCGTTACAAATACCAATTGAAAGGGTGTGGCCTTATTTAACCTTTTATATGTGGTCATGTAAGCCTAAAGAACATTTGATACTTTATCATCCTACTCCTTCCTTCCAAAATCAAAATATTTGTAAGAATTTGTCCCAAAATCTTGTTGAATGCTTCTAATACTATTAGCTTGTTGGTGATAAGGGGTGGTTTTATGGTGTACCACCATAAACTCTTCTAGCAAATTCTGATTGTCTCGTTCAAGAAATGAGTTCCTAAATCACTTGTTCAAGCTTTATGGACAGTCGTACTTGTTAATGATGTTTTCCCAAAGGAACCTTGTTATTGTGGCTATAGTACAATCCTTTGTAGGAACCACATTTGCCCATTTGTTAAATTAATATGTGCATGTAATTATGTAGCATGATCCAATCTATGCACACGTAGTGTAATAAATCCTAAAAAGTAAACATACCACTTCACAAAAGGTTCCACACTCACAATAGGTCTCAGGGACATCTCATCCCTACTCCTAATATTTTCAATTCACTGATAATGATCACATACTTTAGAAAAATCCTTAATATCCTTGTATCGAGTCTCCCACCATAAGCCAACTAAAAGGATCTTGTGCAGATTTGCATATGATGCATAATCTCCTCTGCAATACATCCATGAGATTCCTCCATAATGGCTTCATGCTCATGCTCATGCTCCAAAACACACCTACGTAGGACCTTGTTGTGGCCCATCTTGTATAATTTACCTCTAATTAGGTGGTGTGGCACAACCCAAATAGTAAGCTACTTTTTCTCCAGGTGACTTCATTCCTTTGGGAATAAGTCTAGTGTGCAAAAATAATGTAATGTCTTCCAGATCTAAAAGCGTGTGATTCAACCTAAAATACTTCACATCGGGAATAGTTTCCTTAATACTTTGTGTTTCATCGCAAGAATTAATTCATGACTAATGATCATGTCCCAAGTTTCTCTTTCCTAGCTTTACAACTATGAAATAAAATCCTAAAAGGGAAGTATCCATCGATGGATGCACCCTTTAAAAATAGGCTTGTTTACTAAATATTTCTATACCATATGGTATGTGTAAAATAAGAATGGAGTGGCCAAAAGTAATTTTGAAATTTATGAAGCACGTCGATAATAGACAATGCCTTACACTCGGTTATAGTATAATTATGCTCTACTAATGTCGACTTGCAAAGCATATGTGATGATCCAAATTACCCTCTCCATGTTATGCCAAGATTGTGCCATTTCCATACCGAGGGCATCAACATGTACATGGAAAGGTTTTTTCTATGAAGGAAAGTGTAAAATAGGAGCAATAGTCAATATTTCCTTCAAGGTCTCAAATCTTTGTTGTTGTGCATCACCCTAATAAATTTTTCCCTTGGCCTTCAGTAGCTCTTACAAGGGTGTGACAATCCTTGCATATCCCTTAATGAATTTTCTATAATAACCAAGTATGCCCTAAAAATCCATGCATTGCACTTTTGTTGGTAGGTTCTTCTAGTCCAAAAATTATCACTATCTATGTCAAATCTACCAAATTCCCATCCATACAAATTATGTTCCCAATCAAAGTTCCAAAAGGTATAGAAAAATACACTTCTTAATGTTAAGAGAAATGCTTAGCTACTTTCATATCTCAAACATCATCTAGAGATTATCACGGTGATCCTTAACTAAGCCATAAATAGTCCAATCATCAAGATAAACCTATAAGAACTTATGGATGAAATTATGAAAATCATACAAAACTATGCGCAAGAATACATACGGTGGCGCATTCTTCAATCCAAATGGAAAAAAAAAAGTATATGCAAATATTTCCCATTCAGGTGGGAAAAGTGGTCTTTTCTTGGTCCTCACACATAATGTGCACCCGATGATATCTTGAAAACCCATAAGTAAAGGATTAAATTTCACATCCTGCAACATCCTCGAGTATCTCCTATGTGAACGACATGGGAAAAGGATCTATAAGACATAAAGCATTATGTTCCTGTAATCTACATAGATCTTAATCTACCCATCCTTCTTAATGCTAATAACCATAGGGCTAACCCATTTAGACTCCTCAATTGGTTCAATGATCCTAGATTTAAACATATAATTTATCTCTTCTTTCACCTTCATGTGTAGGTTCGGGTTCATCCTATAAGGTCTCTTTCAAACTAGACGCATACCCTCTTTCAGTTAATATTCATATCTCCTAAAGAGGGGTGTAATCCTTTCAATTCATGGTAACATCATGGGAGAAAATTGTGGAATTCATGCAATATCTCAATGATATATTCTACCTCCTTCTCGCCGCAATCACCAATAATGGCCTCCTTAAGCTTATCTTCAAAACTAATGTTTACCTTCTTCGATTTCATGGGGGCATGGTACATGCATGCCTTCTCATCTACAATGTCCATTACTTCATACGCACCTTTTGTATGGCTAATATCCAAATTCTCAACCTCTTCATCATCAATGAGGTATACCATTTTACCTTTTTTCTCCTTCCAGTGTAACCCATTTGTATCTCATCTATCTCCTCTGCATATATGTGTGCCTTTGGATCAAGTTCCCAAGTAACTTGAGCATGATCTCATATGATTTCATGTTATCCCCTAATGTGATGTGCTTCATGATCTACAAGGATTCATGGACTAGAGGTTTATTAGAAAAATAATCAAATGTATGAACAATATCTTAATTCATATACTTCAAGCTTGTGCAGTCTCTTGTCTCGAGCTCATCATTCACATACCATGCATGTGCATGTTTGGATAAGGTGGAATAGAACCTATAGATCCATAGAGATAGTGGTAAATCCTCCTAGCCTTACGCCCATTGTCTCTCATAGTTATGAACATGTACCAAAGTATGATTTTTCCCATCATACTCATAAATAACTATAGGCACATTGCTTCAAGTGAACCTTGTTGAAAAAGGTGAATCTCACTTCTCATCAGCCAAACAATTTCTCTCTATGTGTCTCCCACCAGCACATTTATGTTTTTTCCTCAACATATAAAATAACATGTTCATATGGTCACATTAGTTCTTCCATTGTTCCTCCATGGTTCATAAGAAAGATTCAAGCTTATCCTCACCAGTATACCTAGGTAACAATGTTCTTCCCATGCGTCTAACCATGTGTGGCCTAATCATTCATGTTACTCTTCCCTTCATCTCATGTCCGACCATCTCATATGTTCTATTGGCCTAGTTATCACGAGAAACACTTTTTGGTGCTATTGACTCACCGTGTGTATTCCCACCGAATTTTTCCTTCCTTGGATGGTTCCGTAGTCTTAGGGTTTCACACCATGTGTGCATAAATCCTATTCATCTCTTCTTCACTCAAAGGCTCAACATATAGTACAATTTTTCCTCATCCATATGTATGATTACATACTCATCCTTATTCTTAAAGCTGATATATCCCTTGTTAAAACGTAGATCTACATTGTTCACATAACACCTTGGTCATCTAAGTATTGTTAGAAAGTTGTCCTCTTCAATAAGCTCTAGTACCTAAAATTCTCTAATAAACTTGGCTCCTGAATGGTATGGAAGTATCCTTTAATACCCCTATAGACATGGCCCATGTTTTTATACTATATATAACACATTTGAATATGGCTATAATGTTGGTCTCCCCATCCAATTCCATGCATCCAAAGTCAAGACATTCACCCCAACATCTATATCTATCAAAATATTACTTACCAACCACCCATAAATCACCTCATCCAATGTGATTTCTTTATCATACTCATGGTTTTGTAATGGAAAGTTCACATGTAGTATCTAATGCTCACACTCAACTCCTACGTGTGTAGCCATTCTCCTAACAATGAGGTGATATTTTATTTTTGCAACATCTTACATACCTCCTTTGGATCATCTACATATTTTTGTGGAAGTTTAATGTTCCTTATGCATTCCTTCTCATGTGCCTACTCCTTCAAGAATTTTATCTCACCTTGTAGTTCTCTAATGACTCCTAGAGTCTCGTGATAGACCTCATTTTGATGGGAAGCATCTAGATACTTGACATATATGATATATTATATCTTAATGAGTGGTTTGAATTTAGGAGGTTTGCATGCACATGCTTCTTTAGCACGAGGAGTGACCAAAAAATAATATAGCTCAGGATCAAAATCTTTATTTGTATCCATTGATCACTCTTCACACGCAACACCTTGATCATTCCCACACCCTTTTCCTTCTTCTTATTTTTACACGTGTTTATAAATGTTTGGATAATCCTCAACCTTATGTTGTTTTCCATAATACACACATACCAAATTTTGGTGATAGTCGCGGAGGTATGATTTGAATATCCATAGGTGTAACATGTCCCATGTGAAAATATTCCTCTTCCACCACAACCTCTCATCCTATAACTTCCGTGGAATCCACCTCTTGCATTGATACATTACTCAAAAGGTTGGGTTTCCTATACCTAAGAACTAATTTCCACAATGGTTTTTTTAATCTAGTCTCACATGCCTCATGAATTTTTCTATTAACTAGAAATCCTTCATATCATGAGTGTGCACACCACAAATCATATAGTACATGGAATATGAAATTCACCCAAAAATATAATGCGCAAAGCATTATAATCCACTCTGATCTGGTTTGGATCATACTTTCTTTACCAACTATACATGTGCCCTTGAAGTGTGGTGGAAAATTTACTTTCCTATTTATTTGGGGATATAATTCCTTTATCACACCATAATAGTTCACACTTATGTGCATGCTCTGTTGTAGCCTCCATACCCTTGTACTCTAGAAAGTGAAAAGAAATATAAAATAGTACATGAGGTGTCTGCTAGAGTGGTTATTGAGTATGGGGTCTTATGAGGCTGGTGTGGTGGGGGTTTGGACCTTGCCATTGGTTATGACTAGACCCAGATCTAGAATCCCAACTAAGATTCCCTTCATGTATGTTTGCTAACTTGATCCTCCTAATCCTCCCATGCCCCTTACTACGAGTTGTGACCCAGTTGATGAACTTCCTTATGTAGTAATGAATTGGACACAAATTGTATGCTCCATAGAATCAACTATAAAATTGATTCCAATAGTCTCCATTCCCACACTTTGTCCAAATGGCATGCCTATGAACAACCCTCTAAGTACAGTCCCAAATACTAGTGCATGTTGTGCTTCCATGGGTGCATTATTATTCGATGCACGTCTTGAGTTAACACAAAATTATATATACCTATATCTCCTTCTCCACTTGGGGATACAACCTACTTTTCCTCACTACCATTCTCTTTAACAACTAACCCTAGATCATGAAAACCTTGCACAATGGACGAGATAGATAGGTTGGGTTAGATGTGCACTAGTGGTCATCATTTTTTCTTCTCTTCTTGTTGATGTGTAATATTCTAACCACTAGTACAATTCTACTAGAAATAAACTGAAGAATGCCTTATATAAGTAGTCATATAAATTATTCTCCACCCACTTATGTGTATTAAAGCTAGTTCTAGTGCCATATTGTTGTGAAAACGTATCTTGACTGTATTCTACCTAGCTCTCAATACTCTCCAAATATAGTTGATATGTCATATGCATGCAATATCTTGGCTAGAAAATTGAAAAGAGGTCCTATAAACGAACCAAATTATAGCCTCTTTTATTACCAACAATAGTTATGTGTGCTAGCACTTCATTTAGATAGATCTCGAATGCTCACTTGAAGTGCACTTAACCACTAGGTTCCTCCTCTATTATTCTTGAGAGGTAGTTAGCATACAAACTCATCATGATATTGTTAACCATTAACCATTCATGCATACATGACCTTTCTATCCATATTAATTTGGAAACACATATAATAAGTAAACACGATCAATCTAAACCATAATTAATACTAGTTACAACTTTAATTCAACATATGTAAAACCATGAACAATCAATATCCAACCACAAGTATTTATTTATAACCATAAGTAATTACATAATAGGAATCTAAATACAAATATTCAATACACATGTGTGCTAGACCACGCACACAAACATCACACTATAAGTCTAGCTCAAGACAACATAACCTTACTCTCACATCCACACATACAAAATAATGCATACATCACATATATAGGGTGGGAACTTTCCCTTCAGCACCCATGCACTCTCCTAATAATAGGCGTGCCCTCAAAATAGCTGGATGCTTTTCAACCTCTAAAATAGCCATGAATATAACACTTGCATGCTTTTACAAAAGTATCTAATAATAGATTGTCCTAAATATAACCTTTCTTTAATCCTATTAATAGCCTTCTCCACACATGTTCTTTTATCCTTTGATCTACATGTGATTTTTCAACAAATAGTATTTACTTTTCCATCAATTCATCCCACTTCTATCCTTTGATTGGTCAAGTACTCCAACTCCTCTTTTCTATTTTTAGCCCGTGCTCTTGAAAATGGCTATGTCCTCATCCTTTTCTACTTGTATGCACAATCTCGCGTGCTATCCTGTTTCAATATACACGTGTGCCCTCCTACACATTATCCTTATCCTTTTACATGTGCATTTCCATGCACGTAAGCCTCTATGCTCTCAAGTACTTAGTCAATTTATCCAACCAACAACAGTCCTACGTTGAATACATTAATGTGGATCGTGCACAAGTCGATGCTCTCATTTCTTTTTGTTCTACACTACATTATAATCCCACTCATGTACCACATTTCCTTTATGCTTTATTAACATCTTAGTGTGCTCATGAAAATTTTTCTCATGTTAGCATGGTTCATACCTTAGAGCTCTCTACTATTATCACCTCTTCTATTACACCTTCTTCTTCCCACACCATTGTGAGATATCAACCATTCATATGCCTATTTATACATCTACTACTTAATTTTCTTCCATTATCATTATTCATATCCAAACTATCACTTCGTATGGAACCCATGCCTTAGAGTCCTTGTATCATGATTTGCAAGCTCAAATTCCTTAATTACAACATCTCTCTTCCTCTTCTTATCCATCTCTCAATTATTTTATTCTTCCCCATAGTCCTCTTACACATGAGGTTTCTTCTTATCCATTTCCCTCTAATTTTTCCTCACCTAATTTTCCTCTCTTTCATTGTCATGGAGATCCCAAAGATCACCTTTGATCATTTGAAATTACATGCTTTGATTATGCTTGTGATGACACATTATTGACTAAGCTACTTCATATGAACTTGTTGGTGAATTATTTTTCAGGGACAAAATATGTGCTTTATCAATGCTCATATGATCGAATCACTCCGTTGAAGAATGGGGAAGATCCTATTTATTGAAATATGGAAACTATTTACACTAGACTAATATCCTTAGGTGGATAGAGGCAAGGGAATGTGTAGAAACACCCTTGTTGTAACTACAATTCTAAACTAAAGAGGAGAAATTGTAGGTAAGGAGAGAAAGAAATGGGAAGGGGAATTACATTGATAATCAAAACTTATATTTAATCAACTAAAATTCAAAGGTGGTCAAGTTTTAGTTGGAGGAAATAGGAAATAAAAACACAACATCAAAAGATAATGAAATGGATAATTGCAAGACAAATACAAAGATTTATCAATTTTTATTCATTCCACATAGAAGACATAAAGTCCTTCAAATTTTTACAAATAATAGCATGCACTTAGCTGAGTGAAAATATGATAATGGAGGAAAACTAAAATGTAATGAAATGGAAGAATACATCTTAATAGAGAGGGAAAATGATTCCTTGGAATGAAGAGAGCATTACAATTTATAGATAATTTTTTGGATCTTCGTATTCACAAGTGAATTTTTAACTTAAAGTGAAATCCCCAATGAAGAAATAGAAACTTTAAGTGACTTAAGTTACTTTTTACAAAAATTTCTCCTCAATGGAGAAATAGAAGAAGAAAGAAGAAGAGAGAGAATATATATATATATATATATATATATATATATATATATATATATATATATATATGTTATAGAACGGATTCCCACTCTTCCTTCATTGTGATGATGAATGCTACAAATGGATAGGATCTTATTTAACTGCTTATCTGATCAAGGCATGACTTATTTGGAACTAAGAAATGATGCTTCACACCTTATCTTGACTGATCATCATTGGTCATGCTTGGAAACTCTGTTTCAACTCTCCATCTCTATGAGAAATGGTAGGATGAAAAATAAACTCTTTTTCATGAACATGATCTCCTTTCTTTCATATGAGAAAACACTCATCTTACGATCACCATGAAGAATGCACTTATACCACACATGACCCAAACTCGGTAACCATGAGCCCTCCTAGATTTGAAATGTTTTGGAACTTCTTGAGAATATTTAGAAAAAACATATCAAATATATGAATGAAAATAATTACCCTTTCGCGAAGATGACACCAAGTAATAATTAAAAATTAATGTCTTTCTAAATAATGTGAGCACTCCACATGCCATGCATCTTGAATGAAGAATGGTGAGGAGGATACTAACACCATGATTCCCATCATGAAATCCTTCAAATGATTCAATTGGATATTTTTGATAAATCATCATCATGTGCATTATGACCTAAAGTACATAAATGATTTTTCCTTCTTCCATCCTCAGTTTCAGATCATCAAAATCCACATGCTCCATGTTACTTTCACCAATGTCCAGGTACTCAAATATTTAAACTAAAATGGGATTGTATCTGGATTAATGGGGCTTCATTTTGAATTTTTATGATCCCACTATCCTTAGAAATATGTAGTAATTCTATGGTGCAAGTGAAAATTGATTCCACACCCATTTCTCGAAAATCTTTAAATTTGAGTGGATTTTAATGTTATGAACAACTAATTTGGTATTTCAAGAAAAATAAGAGAAAATAAAATCCAAATTGGACATGACCTAATTTTATAGAAATATATTTCAAAAAATAAATAAATACTCTAAATTCGGTGATATTTTCTCATCGGAATCAACGGGAATTTCAAAAACAAGTTCTAGTTGTGTGGAAGGCTTGCAAATTGGCATTAATGGTAGAAAGGGAAAATTTTCAATTTATCATTCTGGAATAAATTCTTGCCTGATTTGAGATTGTTCCAATTCATTAAAACCATATTGGTCATGGAAAACCATGCTCTATTTTTGAAAGGATTCTCTTGCATGATTTTAGACAAAATTTCAAAACAAATTTTCCATATATGTGGGGTTTGTAAGTATTTTTAGCAAGGAGTGAGGGTTTTTCTTATAATTACAACACTTATTAGCCTTATATAATGTATAATGTCTCAAAATTACATGATCTATTAGAGGAATGGATACTCGAGTTTTAAATGATTCTCTCATGGAGATTTTTCACTATCCTCTATACAAAAATAGTTTTATTTGAGTTGGGGTATGATAGCTAGAAAAACAATCATGAATATATTTTTATGGGGGAACTACTTGCTATGAATCATATATAAGATAAAAATTAACCCTTAAGAGGAATTTATGGCCAAAAGTTTGAGTGATTTGGCCCAAGGGACCATGTGATATGAGTGAAACACCTTTTGAGCTACCTAGGGCACATGAAGAGTTTCAAAGGCATGCAAGGATGAAAAACCAGCTCCAAATGTGTTTTAATGGATTCTAAATATTTTTTAATGCAATTTATGGATATTTGGAGGGAAAAAAATTAATTTCAAGTTGAGTGGTGGATATGGGAAATGGAAGTGCAAGGAAGATGTGTATGGTGAAAATGCCATGCACACTTGACTTTACCTTCATATTTCATGTTTAAACTTTGATGATATCACTCATAATTGTGTTGTTATTTACATGAATGAATTCATTTTTATGGGGCAATGTTCCAAGAGGAAATTGATAATCTAGACAAATTACTCTCTAGGTTTGAAAAGCATTGGTTATCTTTAAACTATAAAAATGTTAATTCATGATGGAGCAAGTGATAGTTTTAGGCCATCATGATTTAGTTGAAATAATCAAGGTAGATCCTAACAAGGTCAGTATCATTGTAAAACTCCCATATCCCACAAATAAAATAGAGGTAAGAATCTTTCTCAGACATGTTGGTTACTATAGAATATTTATGTCCAATTTCGGTAAGATAGCTTCTCCATTGTTTTCTCTACTAACTAAAGACTATGAATTTCAATGGATATAGGCATGCCAAAAACCCATTTACATATTAAGGAAAAATTGACAAATACCCCAGTATTAATAGGCTCAAATTGGAATCTACTCTTTCATATATAAACAGATGCTTCCAAAGGTGAAGCGGTAGGGGGTTATACTTAGAAAAACAAGAGGAAGGAGTAGGATGCATACTATTACTAAAAACCTCTCTCATTATCATCACCACAAAGAAATAATTTCTTGTAGTTGTTTATGAAATTAAAAAAATTCACCATTATATCATAGGCTATGAATTGATTGTGCACACGAACACTTTGATTTTAAGTATCTAACGAATAAACCTTTAGTACATTGCAAGATTGTAAGATGGTTTTTGTTATTACAAGAGTTTAATATTAAAATTATTGACAAACTAGGGAAATCAAATGTGGTGGCTGATTTTATTTCAAGGCTAACCATTTCAGGTACAGAGGAGTAGGTCAATGATGATTTTCTGGATGAACATCCATTTACAATTTCCATTTTCTCTCCTTGGTTTGCAGATATGGCTAACTACTTGGATATAGGGAAGTTCCCAACCTTCCTCACACATAAGAAAAGAAATAAATTAATTAAACAAAGTGTTATGTATACATGGTTAAATGTAATACTTTTTAAATATGGACCTAACCATGTTCTACGTAGGTGTGTAGATGAAGATGAGATATTTGACATACTCAAGGCATGTCATGATGAGCCATCAGGAGGATATTATTAAATTAAAATAACCATCCAAAATGTTTTAGGAGCTGGTTAATATTGGCATTCATTTTACGAGAGATGTCAAAAATTATGTATGGAAGTGTGATCAGTGTCAAAGGATGGAAAAGCAACCATTTACATATGAGATGCCACTCCAACTTCAGGTGGTGTTAGAACTATTTTAGAAGTGAGGATTGTATTTCATTGGACCAATTGAAACAACTTCTCAAGAGAAGGAGTACATTTGGTTTGTACAGATCATGTCACCAAATGAGTGAGGTGCAAGCTCTCTAGTATACAAGAGATGAACAAGTTTCAGACTTTTTATATGAATACATCTTCCAAAGATTTGGAACACCAAGGTTCATTATTTCAGACCAATTACCACATTTTATGTCATATGTAATTATGTCCTTTGTGGATACATACCAACTAAAGAACAATAAATCATTCCCATACCATCCACATTCCAATGGTCAAGTGGAAGTTACTAACAAGGAGTTGGAAAATATCCTAACCAAAACTCTGGATATTTTAAGGGAAAATTGGGTTCAAAAGTTACATGAAGGAATGTGGGCATACAATCCTACTTGGAAGACAACCACATGATTCACTCCTTAGGATTTGGTTTATGGGAAGAATCATATCCTACATATAGAATTTAAAATTAAAACCTTCATAACAAATGCTCAAGTGGGAATTGACTTATCGAAGCAAAAAAAGTAATAATTCTTCAACTCAATGAGTTGGATGAGATGAGACTATAATAATTTCATCATCCGAAAATCATCCAACACCAAAGGCAAGTATGACATGACAAACATATTAAGTAAAGGAAGTTTCAAAATGGAGATTGGGCTCTACTATTTGATTCAAAGTATAAGGAATTCAAAGGAAAATTGTAAACAAGATGGATGGGTCCATACCAAATTGAGGAATTATTCAACAATGGAACAGTTCAACTGATTCCAATTGATGGTGAAAGGAAATTAATTTTGGTTAATGGCCATAGATTGAGGTTATACCACAAACCAACATCTAAAAATGACTTCCAGAATGTGATATAAGAAGATGTAGCTCTGAATTGTTTGGACAAAGTCTATTTATCCAATTCAACTCATAGATAAATGAGTTCTCATTAAGAATAAATAGGATATGGGTAAAAACTAGAAATGACAACCATCATCCTATGAAGTATTGACTAAAAACTAGAAATAACAGTCATTTCTTCTAAAAAAGAAAGAAACAAATATAGTTGAAAAATAATAATAAGTGCAGGTGGTTGAAAACCAGCAATGGAGGTCACCACCCTTGAATCATACAATCAATAAATGAGGAAAAACATGTGGATGGAGAAACACAGAATCATTTAAATGATAACTAGTAGATTTGATAAGTGAAATTGATCAGGTATGCACAATTATTATTTTATTAAATGTTGTAAAATTTAATTTATGAGATGATCATTAATGTGCTTTTTTAGATTGATGACCTCCCCCATTCCCAATATTTTCTCATGTACCACATATCCAATAAATTTTCCACTCATTCCCACATTAATCTCCCACATGTACTAAATTACTCCCCACTTTATTGATGTCACATTGGGACTTGTTAAAACTTTCCCAATTTGTGTTATTCCATATAAAATCATTTTGTCCCCTATATTTTTCCAATTTTCCACTTATGCCATTTCACTCATGTTTTGCTATAAATTTCATTCTTGCACTAGTAGAATTTCCATTCCTACATCATTACGTCTCCATTCTTATGTTTTACTCCCTTCCAATTTCAGTAATTACTTTCTCTATTTTAAGCATCATCCATGGGAATTAGACTTTGGCATGAACCTACAAATTCAATTGCATTGCTCCACTAAACGAAATCAGTAGGAATATTTAAGAAAGTATGGTTGTTATACTTTATGGTGGTATATGAATAATTCAATCCAAGAATGATAGAGGAGTTTGAAAAGAACATTCGGGAGGAACATGTCATGATAAAAGGTAAGAAAAATCTATTCATTCCTTTTATTATTAGTCATATTTCAATAATTCTATAGGGAAACTAGTTAAATTCCGGACCCTCTTTCTATTCAAAAATAAAGGGAAATCTACGGACGTAAAAATATGTACTCTCCTTGTGCCGTGGGAGGAGGTAGCTAAGGGAGTGATTAAATATTTCACATATGAGGGTCTATATGAGGTCATTCTAGGCCCTGTGTTAAGAATTCTTATCCACCTTTGTCATGGCCAAGATGAATCCCATACCATAGTAAATTTTCTGTAGTTCTTATTTGATTTGTCTCCTCTACTCCCAAAACATTCGTTGGGTACTTCTTATCCGAAATTCCAAGGCCTAATACACTTAATCTGTAAGCATCATTTTATCAAGAAACGTCATGGCCCTAAGAAGTGGATCAAATTTCAAAAGAAGTATGCCCTATAACCTGTATTGGTTATCAAAATAGGGCCCTCCACTTCAAAATGGCCTAAAAACACCTTAGGACATCAAGGCATGTTCAAACCCTTAATGAACCATAAGCAAAAATTATTCCTTCTCGGGAGGAACCGAGAAGAATTTTCCATCATGAAAAATTTACTCCAGAATCCTCTTACATCTCCTCCTCATTCTTTATCTCCCTCTATTCCATTTTCTAAGATGAAATTTGTTAAAACACCAATCACATTTGTTGAGGACTCTCCCGGTTGGAAAAAGGAAAAACACCCCTATTTGAAGGAGAACATAGTTCCCTCTCGATTCGACACAATAATTCTACAAGTATTATCCATTTCTAAATTCTAGTATGAACTCCAATAGAACATGGATTTAATTTCCCACTTATATCTCCTTTTTCCAAACAAAGGAGGCAAATTTCTCTTATTTAGAGTCCGAGAAAGAATAGAAAATACAACTCCAACTGACCATAGAATAGAGAGAAAATGTAACCTTCAACTTAAGGATGATGTATAAGAAAAAGAAAAAAATGATTTAGTTCCTTCACACTAGAAAAAATGGAATTAAACAAATCACTTGTACTCTTGTAAGAAAATAGGAAGGACACAAAGCCTATACTTAGCACAAAACAAAAAACTCAAACAAACTTTGTGTTTCCTCATATCATTGTCTTGAGGGGGATGGATAAATGGATTCAAGAATTTTATATTCTCGGAGGATCTCCTAAAGAAAATAAATTGTTAAAGGAAGAAAAAAATGCTTCGAGATAATGTGCTTCATATTTTTCGGTTGTATGACCAAGCCCTCTCTTAAGGCTCCTAATTTTTATGCATTATTTTTAAAGGAACAATTATTCAAGTGGAAATGTTCTAGAGTATGTTCCATGGATTCTATAAAATTTAATGATGATACAAATCTTATTAGATCATATACAATAGGAGACAATGGTGTCAAAAATATACTATTTGAGTTTGTGTCCATAAATTTCTTCTCCTTGAGAAAATTGAAATTCAAATTAATTATTAGAGTAGGTATTTACCTTAGCTCATGTTCACCTAGGTACATTATTTACCTTTATTGTATTTATCCTCACCCACTTATGTGTGTGGATATTTCTTTTTATTTATTTAAATATTAGGAGATATTATCTAGTTGTTAGGTATAGTTCTTTCCTTGATCTATGGTATTGACTAGTTCTTTCCTAGATCTATGGTATTGACTAGATCCTTGATGTCTAGTTCTCTCATAAATCTATGGACTTGACTAGTTCTTTCCATGATTTATGGCTTGATCTACGACCTTGAATGGTTCTTAGATTTTTATTCCTTGCCTATATATGAAAGGTCCATTCTCATTGTATATCATTGAGTTCCATTATAATATATGATATTGCTGCTTATTTATTTGCAAAGGTTTATGTATTCGACCCATTGAAATCCTTAGCCCCTGGTCATATGGTATGGTCATATGAGGGCTTAAAGCTTGTGATTCCTACTAGTAGGTGCTTAACTCCAGCCCCCTTTCATTTTATTTGTGTGGTGAAGGCAAGAGCATTTTATTCTATTTTAGTGGAAACTAAAATAAATAGTAGAGCATAATATTGAAAAACTTGTATCTTTTGATCGGTAACTCGGTTTTGAGTGCTGTTTTTTGCAAAAGTGCATAGTTTTTAATGTTCTTTCCATTGAAAATATTTATTTTGAGAATTTCACTATAATTATAAAGTTCCATATATAACACGCACTCATTATAAAGTGCCAAAATCTGGGGGGCTCTTGTTGCATTGTTTGGGGTCTTGTTGCATTGCTTGGTTCTTGCATTTATTTTGGTGATTTTTTTAGGATGGCATCTTTATCTACTTCTGCATTAGATCATGTTGAGCCATTAACAACACATAATTACCACACATGGAAACCAAGAATGGAAATAATAATTAAGTGGAAAGGATTATGGGCTTTAACTTCTTCAAAACAACTAGTGTTCACTAGAGAATATGAGAAATTTTAGTACTAATGCAAATTTGATGAGTGTATGGGTTTGATAGGAACTTATGTAAGTGATAGTATTTTGTTTCATTTGGAAAAGTGTAACTCTCCTTTCAAAATATGGGAGAAATTGAGGATTTATTTAGTAAGGTGGATCATATGAGAGCCATGCAACTTGAAATTGAGATCACCTCTCTTAATCCTGAAGATTTTCCAACAATTATAGACTATCTTACCAAGTTCAAGCATTTGTTGACACAGTTAAAGGGGAGTGGAAGAGATAAGAAAGATGAAGAGTGTGTTTACTTGATTCTATCCAAGTTGAGAGGACCATTCCAAATATTTTCTTCTACCTTTTTCTCTAGCATAGATGCCTTAGGTGACACATTCAAAATGCCTAACTTAGAAACATTTTGTGAAAGACTTACTAGGGAAGAATCTAAATTGTCTCACCTTGAGTCTTCCACCTCTCAAAAGGCATTAGTTACATCTAATCCTAAGGGCAAGGGAAAAAAAATAGTAAAACCAAATCCACACCTTCTCCATCTCAAAATGCTCCTAAACCCAAAGAAAACAACTCAAAACCTAAGGAGTCTTCTAAATCCAAGAATAAGTCTAGTCATTCATGCTCTTTTTGTGGGGGTAGTAATCATGAAGAACATAGGTGTTATAAGTGAATGCAAGCCTTAGAGGATGCAGTCAAGAAACACAAAATTTCTATCTCCACGCCACCTCCTTCTAATCAACATGGCAAAGCACTTAATGTTGTTGGGAGATCTCAGTCAGCACTTGTAGACAATTGGGTTATAGATTCTGGTGCCTCTCATCACATGACTTCTTCCAAGGAGTCTTTTGTTTCTCTAGGTTTGAGTTCTACTTCCAAAATTGAGGTTGGAGATTCTTCCTTTCTTTTTGTTAAGGGAAAAGGTGATATACAACTTGATGGTGGTAGTATCCAAGATGCACTATATGTTCCTAACATCACTAAAAATTTGTTTTCTGTATATCAAATTTGTCATTAGTAAAGGAAAAATAGTGACTTTTACACCACATGGAGCAGAAGTAAGAACTTTGTTGGAGCCTTATTCACTTGTTGCTCAGGGTATTATTGATCATAGTTCTAGACTATATCACTTTAAGGGTTTTGATGACACTTCTTCTATAGGGACATGATTGGTTTCTCATTCAGATTCAGAGAGTAAGCTTTGGCATGAAAGTTTTGGACATCTCAATTATAGATACTTGAAGGAGTTGAGCACTCATGGTATGATAGATGGTCTTCCTAGAGTTTCTTATCTTGAGGGAGTTTTTCATGGTTGTGCATTAGGGAAACAACACCAAGATCCTTTTCCTAAGAATTTTCTAAGAGATCTTCTTCACCACTTGAGCTTGTGCATAGTGACTTGATGGTTTTTCCTACCCCATCTTTCAATGGAGCTAAGTATGCACTTACATTTATTGATAATTTCTGAGGCATACTTGGGTTTATTTTCTCAAGTACAAAGTGATGTTTTCACACTTCAAAGTCTTCAAGGCTTTGGTTGAGAAACAATCTTCTAGTTGCATAAAGAACCTTCATACTTGATAATGGGGGGAGTACTTCAACAATGAGTTTTCTGAATTTTTGGCAACTCAAGGCATTATTCACCAACATTTTGTTCCTCATACTCCATAATAGAATGAATTAGCAAAAAGGAAGAATAGAACTTTGAAGGAAATGGCTAACTGTATAATGCATTCTAGAGATATACCTCCTATCTATTAGGCAGAAGCAATTAATTGTGCTAACTACATTTAGAATCACACACCACACATAGCACTTAAGAATTTGACTTTGGAGGAAGCTTGGTCCAACACTAAGCCATATGTCTCATTTTTTTGAGTCTTTGGGAGCCATTCTTGGGCCTTTGTGCTAAAGAAGAAAAGGAAAACTTTATATAAGAAGAGTAAACCCTTGATCTTTGTAGGGTATTGTGAGGACATGAGAGCTTATCATCTTTTAGATCCTAATACACATGATGTTCTTTTTCAACACATGTTCAGTTTGATGAGTGCTTCACTCCTCATGAATCTTCTTCTTCTTCCATGCTTCCTTCTTCTTCTTCATCTCATCTTGAGGATTCTTTCTTTGAGGAGATTGATGAGGAGGATATAGATGTCATTGAGGATCCTATTCCCACTGATGTAGTCACTATGCCTAAGTGGGCTCGTACTATAGTTTCTGAGGTAACACCTTTCATAGAGGATCTTCCACCCACTAGGCATCATCATGCACATTCTACTGGTTCTGGACTTTTGTGTCAAGTAGTTTATGAGGATCCACAGTCCTTTTCAAAGGCTCATGGGATACAGGAGTGGGATGATGTGATGACAGCTTGAGTATTCTTCTTTGATGAAGAATCATACTTGGGATTTGGTATCTCTTCCTAAAGGAAGAAAGATGGTTAGATGTAAGTGGGTATACCAAACCAAATACACAACTGATGGGTCCATTGACAAGTATAAGGTTTGTCTTGTTGCAAAGGGTTTTTCACAAGTCAAAGGTATTGATTACTCTAAGATTTATGCACCTGTTGCCAAGATGGATTCTGTACACCTTGTACTTTCTATTTCTGCATCACAGGGGTGGCCCATATACTAGATGGACATGAAGAGTGCCTTCTTACATGGAGATCTATAAGAGGAAATATACATGGAGTAACCGCTAGATTTTTTTAGGATTCTTCTCTTGTTTGTAGGCTCCGAAGGTCTCTCTACAGTCTCAAACAAGCCCCTTGGGCTTGGTATGAGAAGATGGATTATTTTCTTCTATATACTAGTTTTGTTCGTTGCCACTCCAATCATACAGTGTATCTCTAGCATGTTGGTGAGGATATTGTGATAATTTTCTTGTATGTTGATGATCTGTTACTTACTGACATCTCTTCTTCCCACATTCAGAGTATTCAGAGGGCTCTTTCTACATATTTTGACATGAAAATCTTGGGTTATTGCATTATTTCCTTGGTTTACATATTTCTCAAAAATTTAGAGATTCATTTGAGTCAGTAAAAGTACACCCATGATCTTCTTAGGCACTTTGATATGGCTGATTGCAAGCCAATTCCATATCCTTTTCAGTCTAGAGTTACTCTTACATCCACATGTCCCACACCACTTTGTGATCCTACATTGTATAGGCAGTTGGTTGGGAGTCTCATGTACTTGACCCATACTCACCCTGATATTTCATATGCACTAGGGCTTATATCTCAGTTTGCACATTCTCCTCATAGTAGTCATTAGTAGGTAGGCTGATAAAAGGATTTTGTGTTATTTATAGGGCACTTCCCACTTTGGCCTACACCACACTAGGTGTTCTACTTAGTTGGTTGGGTATACAAATTCAAATTAGGTAGGTTCTATTGATGACAGGTGTTCTACTTCTAGCTATCTTTTCTATCTTGGTTCTTCTCTAGTTGCTTGGGTGTGCAAAAAGCAACAGGCTATTGCACTTTCATCTTCAGAGGTAGAGTACAGGGTAGTAATTATAGCAAGTCAATAGATTCTTTGGCTTTTCTAGTTATTGACAAAGTTTGGATTCCCACAAGATTCACCGACTATACTTTGGTGTGACAACCAAAGTGCAATTCACATTTCTCGCAACCTAGTTGAGCACCAACGGACCAAGCATATTAAGATACACATCCACTTCATTCGTTAGCACATTCAGGATGGAGTTCTTTTCTTGGAGTACCTTCGACTCAACAGCAAGTTGCAGTAGACATCTTTACGAAGCCTTTTGCATCACCTCGCTACCTTGAGTTGTGTGGAATTCTTGGGGTTTGTTGTTCTTATGTTCAGAACATCTTCCTTCTTCTTCTTCTTTCTCTTTCCTTATAGTAGGATTCTTTCCTTCTTTTGGTTCGATATTTCTTCATGGATATATTGTACATGAGTACCTCATCAAGCCTAGTTGTTGGGACTCATACTATGGACATGCCACTTCTATTTTGGCCCCTAGCTTCACTTGAGGGGGGGTGTTAGAGTAGGTATTTACCTTAGCTCATGTTCACCTAGGTACATTATTTACCTTTATTGTATTTATCCTCACCCACTTATGTGTGTGGATATTTCTTTTTATTTATTTAGATATTAGGAGATATTATCTAGTTGTTAGGTATAGTTCTTTCCTTGATCTATGGTATTGACTAGTTCTTTCCTAGATCTATGTTACTGACTAGATCCTTGATGTCTAGTTCTCTCATTAATCTATGGACTTGACTAGTTTTTGATGACTAGTTCTTTCCATTATTTATGCCTTGATCTATGACTTGATTGGTTCTTAGATTGTTATTCCTTTCCTATATAAGAAAGTTATTCTCATTGTATTTCATTGAGTTCCATAATAATATATGATATTACTGCTCATTTGTTTGCAAAGGTTTATGTAAATTTATTTTGTTGAATTACTTTCATCTTATTGATCATGATTTTTTATTAGCATCTGTGTTCTTAGCTTGGCATGATCTAGTTATCGTTCCTTTTATTAATCTATATGTTGGAGAAATATAATTGAGGTCATTTAGCTCTACCTTAAGACACCAACTTGTTTGGAGGGATCAAAGATGGTCATATGTAATAGAAGAAGCTAATACATGCCTCTTAATGAGGCATGATCTCCCTACCCCATCATATTTTTCAAATAGTTCAGTCTCAAGCTTATTGTTTACAATTGGTGGAAAAATACAAGGAAATTTTGGAAACTTTCATATCATATTTTAGGGATCTTAAAATCCCAATATTCAATGTTAATTTTCTTTTTTCGGTTAAGATATGGACAACCTCCAGAGGCCTGGAAAAAGGAGTTTATTTCCCAGCCTAACCTTCATTGGTCATTGAAGAGGGTCAATGACCTCTGTAAGATTATTCTAAAAATGAAATAAAAATGGATTGGAATGAGGTACATACCTCCATTGGTAATAACCATTGTGCCACTATGGAATTCAACTCAGATCAACTTGAATCTAGTTATAAAACTTAGAGAGATACAATGATAAATTTCATTGGTTTTTTTAACACAGAGCAAGATGAGACACAACTTATTTTTGCCAATGAATATAATTCCTTAAGAATTGTTGATAACTTGAATAAGTAGCAGGAGAACCTATTAAATATTAAGTGTGGGGGAGTGATGAACCCTCATTTATCTTATGTAAACCCATGTTTTCTCATGTCATCATTTTGCACTAAGTATGATATTGTCATTTTGTAATTAATACTTTACTATATTTTGAAAGGAAATATTCTGCATAACCTTGTTATTTTCATATTTATTTGGCTTCTTAAAAAATGGGATGAATGAATCTTTATGTGTATTAAAAATGTATTTGAAGAGCATATCTTAATCCATCATTGGAATCCACTATAGACCGGTGCATGACTTTCATATACATTAGTGTAGGAATTGATTTAGAGCACATGACTTGCCCATGCATTAGTGTAAAACTCACTCAAGTAATAATAATGCAGACTCACTTGCAATGAATAAATCATGAAAAAGAGTAAAATGGTGAGTTATCATAGTGTAGTTAGCACAAGGACTACCATCTCAACCATCATGTGAATTATGAGGACCATGCAATCTCAACTTAACACCAATTGATTGAAGATGTAGAGTAGACAAACAGAAAAAATCATAGACTTATAATCATCATGATTATATGGATCTAATTTAGGATCTTTGATATCTTCTAGCGTTGATTGATTATCTCAACTAAGATTCAATTATAGAGCTCATTTGTAGTTAACAAGATGAATTTGATCTAAATGTGGCATGCACTAGTCCTTCCACAATTATAACTCCTCAAACAATTAGTTGTTGTTATAGATATCTTCTAGTTAAGTGGTTGTAATTAAATGAAAATAACTAGTCCTCTTTTAGAGTGACTAGTATTGATCTGATATAAAAGAGAATCTGTAGTAAGATTAACTTGAGCTTAGTTCATGGATTAATATAAAATAAATTCTTCTATTCAAATAAATGTTGATTCGGGAAATTTTGACTTGTGTGATTTACAACTTTAAACTAGATCGTGGGAAGGATTAAGGGCCACTCCTCCCCAACTTAAAGGGATCATCTCTTGTTCATTTCACTTTTGTTATTTGGAATTTACTTGATGTACTAGAATTTCATTTTTTTAAATATTTTTCAGTTCCGAGTTCAAGAATATTTTGTTTATCAATATATTTTATTCATTCATGGTATTTAGCATAGTATTTGGTTAAGTTCATTAGTGAATAAGTACTGAGAATGGTTTCAACCATTTCCTTTTTTGAAAATAGCCATGGACACCACCTAGACTGAAAATCATAAGATAAATAAAGTGTGAGTACTAACAAAGCTCATCATCGGTGACGTAGTCATCGAAAAAAATCTTAGTTATTTCCATGATAGGTTTCTTTTCTAAGGACTTGGAAGAGGTCACATGTGGGTTTGAAGTGGATTTGGTAGATGTAGAGTTTATTTTGTGTAAGGCTCTTTTAATGGCCATTGTCTTTTGTCACCCCCTAGTTCTTTTTTTTTTTCTATTTGTTTGAGCCCAAAATCAGCTAAGTATGGAGCTTAATGTGGAAGATATCCATGTGTCCCTTTGGCACACTTGGGAATAATGTAGATAAAATAATGTCTAAAACTTGCCTTTGTACCACCCATGAATTTCAAGCTCAATAAAGTTACCCAGGTAGATTAAAAATTCAAAGATATAGTAAAAATGCACAGGGTCTCCACGTGTCACTCGAGCGTAATTTCAAATAAAGAGAGAAAAAAACATTCTCAAATAAGTGTGTGACCTCCACGCATCACCTAGGCACATGTTTAAATAAAATTCCCAAGAAAGGCCCTCAAAATAAGTGCACAACCTCACGTTGTAGGGAATAATCATCACCAACCAAAGGAGCACAAGGCTTGGGAGTTGGATGAATTAAAGGTGATCATAAATATCACAGACAGGCAGTTGAGATCTTTCCCAAAAATAAAATATTTTGTAAGAAAATTGAATGTTGGTAGTGGAAGATCTGATTCTAGAAATTGAAATGAGAGCCAAGGGGGTCTATAAAGGAATGTTCGATCCGTAAAGAAAATGAGGAGGGGGAGAATAGAAAAGAAAAAGACACTAGAACTGTGAAAGAGGATTTTAGGCTTAGTTATTGTGTTTGCTAGCCTTAGCAAGGCTCATTGTAGAATAAAGTTGTAATATGTGTTATATTGGTCTTATGTATTATTTTCTCTATGAATAAAGGGCTCTTGTTCTTTGCATTTTAGCTCTCAATATTTTGCGCCCCTTCATCCAATAATGCTAGTATTTTTTAGATAAATTTTGAATATCTATCGTGTTATATGCCCTTGGATTTTCTATATGCATCTATCATCTACATATTATTATGTTTTACACCTTCTCGGCCTTTGAGGATTAAATATACTTCTAGAAATAGTAGATAATGTTAAATGCTCTTCGACTATTCCAAATAGTTTCTCGAATTTATCTCTATGCCTTTTAAAATAAGTTTCGGCATATTGCCTTATTTATTTTTTTTTTCACTTTGTATTAATTTTCCTCTCACCCTTACCTCGCTAACCAAAAGAGACAGATTCTATAAAACTTGGAGGTTATCTTAGGGGCATGTCCCATGTCCCTAAGGTATTCAACGAATTTGATGGTTCATCCATGAAGATAATCGTCAATAGTTTTCTTGGCATGCTCGGTGGGACTCAAATAGCTACACAACTAAAGAATCCATTGTCAAAATCTACGATTTCAGTAGTACTAATTTTTTCCTCTCTAGTTTATGAAATAGATGCAAATAAGATCAAGAACAAGAGAAGAAGGTGCATTTTAATATTTACAGTTATCCCCGCCGAGAAATAGAAGAGGTAGACAAATTTAGAGGTCTCCATCTCCTTTGAACCAGACTCTCTCAACACCTCCACCAGGTAGGCCCTTCTTACAATCAACTAGAATCCTCAAACCTATTTTAATGGGCCACTTCCAACCTCAAACTATGAGACAATATTTTTCATGGAATCAAGGAGTCCGCTCATCTTACCAACACCCCGGTGGTGTAGAATCCTATTCTAGAAAATGCGCTAAAGGTGTTGCCCAAATTTATTAGAGAATAGTTCAAAATTCCAAAGGAGCACCTCTAAGACTTCGCGGAGATATGCATAATACATTATATTAGGGAACAAGACATTGCCTTACGGTTACTAGTTGTTTCCCTTAAGGGGAAGGCTCTGGATTGGTACCGGTCCCTAACCCCTAATTCTATTGGCACTTGGGACCAACTAGGAAATGTCTTGGTAGCAAGATTCAGTGAGAAATGAGATAGATCTTCGCTCCTACAACAGATCATCAACATCAAGAAGGGTCTACAGAACTTATGACTGATTTTAACACTATATTTCACAAAATGTGGTAAAGGATTCCTGTTCTAGCAAGGCTGCCTACATGTATGGCTATTGTTTTTTTACTTGAAAGCTCTGAATTCAGATATTTATGTGATGATTCAATCGTTAGGAGGGGACTCTTTACTAAAAGTATATGATATTGTGATCCAAGATGAGAAAAATTTAATAGATGTCGGTAAGCTTCCCCAGAGCCCCTTTGCCAATATACCCTGAAATAGCTCCCCTTCCACAAGCATAGTGTAGACACCTAAAATTGGTTACCCAATTTAGTGTCCCCCTGGTTCATTTTTCCTCTTGGATAACCCAAGGCACCTTTATATCACCACTTCTCCCTTAGGGTATTACTTAAATATTTAATTTAAAGGCCTATCCTAAGTTTTCTAACCCCCATTATATTTCATCCATGGTTAATTAAACATTAACTATGTAATTCTATCTTCTACATTTATTTCAACTACATATCTACCCCATATCAATTTCCAACCTCCCGTATCATTTTTATCCATCCATCCCACCTATTTCTCCTCTCCTAAAACCGTGCAGTGGGATTTTTCCTATATTTGAGTCGAGGGATAATATTCTTATCCTTTCAATTCATTTCCTTTTCACCACTTTGGGAGTCTGTTCCCTGATCGACGCCATTTTTTAACACCGCCGATTTTTCGGAGCGTCATCGCTGATTTTATCTTGGTCACCACCGATTATAAATTTATGACCTGAGATCCTCTCTGGTTAGATTTAGAAGAGCTGGTTTCCTAGAGATTACTTTTTTTGAGTGATTAAAGAGATTATCAGAGAAAGAGAGTGAGTTTTGTGTAGTTTAATCCCTGAGAGGTGCACTTTACTACTCTGTCCCACGTGTCTCATGGCTCTTGCCACGGGTATCCACGGTCATCATCAATCATCAATCAAGCATTTTTCAGGTATTCCTCTTTGTTAGTTTTTGTAATTTCCTTTCGATCAACACCGATCTAGTTCGGTCGAATCTGATTAGTCTTTAATCAACACCAGTTTATCCAAATCAGCATGGATCGGGCCTTTCTTCGGTTTCTGGGTTAGAATCCATCAATTTCTACCTCGATCCCCTTTTTCTATCTTCAATCTCTACTTTCTAATCAATCTTCAATAATCTGGGCTTACATTTAATCCATTTTAGCTTAGTTTGCTTTCTTCTTTTACTCTCTGGCCTTTTGTTTGCCTGTGTGTCCAATCGACGCGATCACTTCCTGATCGACACCGACCCAAACAATCAACACCAATCACTATCTGATCGACGCCAATAGTCTCTGCAGAAAGGTATAGAATTTAGGTAACCCAAGTTTAGCTTTGTTTTTATAATTTCCTACTTTCTTTCAGTTTCTGCTGCGGTTTTTACATTCTATCTGCTATTTTTAATCAAAAAACCTAAATATTTTCTTACATCTTTTATCATGTATGTCTTTATTTTTGATTGAAAATGTGAAATGACATCCGCCGAGGAAGCTCATTGCTTCCTAGACCCGCTTTCCGTAGTTCACCCATATATCGTCTAACATCATCTTTTTCTACCAAGGATTTGTGCATCATAGGTTTCTTGGATCCACTTTGTAGGATTGCTCATGTGCACCCATCTTGTCTCCATTGGCATTCTTTCCATCTACGTCTTCGGATCTTATCCAATCTATCAGGTATCGATTTCATTTGAGTTTTTCAGGGTTTTTGTGTTTAGTTTGGTGCATTAACTTGGACAGGTAACAAGTGCAGAAATTCTTGATCTACATTTTGGCACGCCTGGTGGGACTTGAACCAAAGTCCCTTGTTGGTAAGTTCATTTCTTTTCCAGTTTTGAGCTTTTGTTCTTTTTCTTCACTGATTTTTCATTAGTTGCTCTTAAGCATTCCCTTTCATCATTTCGGTTTTGCTTCTTTCATTCCTAGTTTATTAACATAGAAATTTCCTTTCCACCAGTATCTTTTTGGATTTGTTTGTGTGTTCTGCTTAACCCTATTCTGCAGAGTGGTTTGCTTGTTCGCATGATTGTCTGGGAAGAGCTCAACAACGTGCTTTTTGAAGTCCACACACCTTGGAGAGCTAAATCTATAGGTATTTCTTTTTTGTGGTGTTTTCTCCTTTTTAAGAACTTAAAAGAACTTGTTTGACTTGTCTTCATCGAAATCAAACACTTCATTTTTAGTGCTTAAAAGAAATTTTTCTTTGTCATTTCACATTGTATGTTCTTCATCTATTTTTCTAAATAGGTTGGAAAATTGATCAAAATCGGTAGTGACACTATTTGATTTTTATTTTTCACCCTTGCAAAAAAATCCAAAATCACTAGGTATAAAGCATTTAAACAAAAACTCCTTCCTTGGCTCGACCTACTTGGAAGTGACATCCAAGAGGAAGAGCCTACGCGGTACTTGGGCCATGCTATAAATTCATGGAAGTTCTGGTATATATTGGCAAAGCACCCGACTCCCTTATCGCAGCGGTGTGTGAAGTGCGGGGGTAGGCCCCTATATCAAGCCACGTACCAATCTTTTACTGAAGTGCCTTTGAGACTCCTCACCAAAACATTCCCAAACCATCCTTAGTTTGGCCAATTAAGTAGTCCCCATTCTAAAAACCTTCCCAAACATTTTCTTTCTTAAAAGGCATGAAAATTTAAAAGAGATAATCACCTACGCTACTTGAATTATCTGTGCATTAGTTAGGTCAATATCTTTCTATGTTTTTGCTTGTTTATGACGGTCATCACCCGGTCACAATCTAGAAAAATGGCTCAACTAGCCTCTTCTTCATCCGAGACCACCGCTAATGTGGATGTTTTAGCACCCCTCGGGTCTTCTTCGGGACCACTATTAGTTGGTTCCCCATCTTGGTCATATAATCCTTTCTATCATCCTAAAGTGATCCCATCATGACCAGCTTCCCCCAGTCCTTTAGAGGTGTCATCTGCTTCTGATATAGAGTATGTTCCTCATGGAGATCCTGAATTTTAGGCACTCCTTGACCACAACCCGGTAGCCCTTATGGACTACCTAGTGCATAAATCTACTCACATATCTGATCAGGGACCACCGATCCAGCAAGTTTACGATTATTCTCATGAGCCATCCCAAGCTTTTATAGAGCAGTTAGCATGATTTTTCTCACCTCGAACCATGAAAGAAGGTGGCACATCTATGCCTCCTTTTTCTCTTCCACCGACCATGTCGATTGGTTCTCAAATGACCCTACCTATCCCTAGTGCCGTGGCTACCTCGGCTACCCCACAACCTACTTTTGAGAGGCCCTCTTCTTCAGCTATGATGAGTGCATCCACGCTCCCACAAATTGCTGTTAATTCTTCTATGCCATCTATTGCGTCTCAGGGTTAGTATCTCTCTATGAACCAACCCCCTCCTATGAGTCAGTCGGTTCCTCCTTCTCATCCTCCAGCTGGTCTTTCTTCTAATGCTCCAGTGACAGTGACCTTTACCCATCCTTTGGCATCAGCACCCCTAATAACCAATCCTAATAGTCAAAATCCTCATTCAGAGTTTGTTCCCACCATATCAAATCAAATCAACACCCACATTCCTCAATCCATTCCAATTCAGTCGGCAAGTGTAGGAACCCACCAATCACAGCTCCATCTTTCATTCAACCACCTTTCTCTCAACCACTTGTCATCTCACAGCCTACTTATACTCAGGATCCTTCACAACAAATACCTCACCAGGCGTCACCCAGAATGCCTGGTTATTCCTCTTATCATCTTGTTAATCAATAGATGAATCCCCCATTAACACCTCAACAAAACATACCATTTTCTTCTTATATAGGACATACCAACATGCCCCCTCCTCAATCTGACGTCGTCCAACTTCTTTTCAAGAAAATCACAGACCTAGAAGCCTCCACCAAAGGGGCTCACCCTTCATACTCTTTTGAAGAAGTATGTAATGAACCGATTCATCCATCAGTGGCTTTTAAGCCTTATCCTCCCCAATGGGAACTTCCTAAGTTCTCAAAATTTCATAGCCGGAGGATCCTCAACAACACCTACGAGCATTCAAGCATGCTTTCTACCTTATAGTCCAGGATCAGGAGCTTATGCTCCATACCTTTCCTATGTCTTTAGTAGGGCCCACTTTAGACTAGTACAATAACATACCCCAACATTCTCTATTTTCTTTCTCTCAATTAGCTCAAATGTTTGTTGAAAACTTCTCAATAAACATCACACATAAGATCTCGATTACATATCTTTATAACATTCATCAATTCAATGACGAGTCTATTGTAGACTTTTTCGCTCGTTGGAGAGGAATAATAAATCAATTGTCTTTCTCCTCCTTAATCTCAACAAATCGAGTTGTTTACTTGATCTTGCGCTAATCATATTTCTTCCACTTTAAGGATTCAAACCTTTCATACATTTGAAGAATCCTTTATAATGGCATGCAAACTTGAGTCTCGTGCCATTGAACAAGGGAAGCTAAAACTTCGTTCTAAGTCTAAACCATATTTTTCTTGGTTTACAAAATCAAACCCTTCCACTTCTAACAAAGACAAGAATCAGGGGTCCACCAATGCTATCATATTAAAAACATCACGATATGATAACACTTCTAATCAAACACCTTGGAGAGACTCTTCATCTTTTGAAAAGGACCTCCCTCATCTCGGTATTTTACTTCGTTGGGGGAATCATATGCTTCTATCTTAGAAAAAATGTTGGAAGTTCACATGATCGAACTTCCTCCTATTAGAAATTTTGATGAGAGCCAAGAATGACCATTTTGGTATCATGAAAATGACTTTTTCATTATCATAGAAGCAAAGGCCATGACATTGAACAATGTCAGACCTTCAAAACCTCATCCAAAAATTCATTGATAAAGGCGAGCTCATTCTGGATAACCCAAATGCTCCCCCAAATCAAGTGCTTGATGTTTTTAAATAGCCTTTTCCAAATCATTCCCTCGAACAATGATGCTTTAGGGTCTCAAAAACCAAACACTCATACTATCAGCTTCATTTCTACTAATGGTTCTTCTTCTAATTCGAATCATCCACAAACGCATCGACTAAATCGAACTCTCCTCTACTGCTCCTTCAAATTATGAGATTCCACCATCCTCAGATGGTCCATCTTCAAGTCTTCCTTTATTAGAAATAGATTCGTCTCCCTCTACCTCACCATCTGATCTTCCACCTATACCTGAGATAGTGTCATCTTCATCTGTCTCATCATCAGATATTCTTTCGATGCTTGAGTCATTTACATCCCTTCAAATTCCCACTACAGATACTTCTACTTCTGTCGCTCCCATTTTTTCCACGACCATGCCTTTGGTTAACGTACCCATAGTTATACCAACTTCTATGCCTTTGGAAGCGTCCTCGATCTTAACCCTTCCTATGTCACTTTTCCTACAGTAATTACACCCACAATTATTGCATCTGAAGTACCTTCCTCACAAGAGGCTGCTTCTTCATTACCTATCTCTTCCACCATCAGTGCTTCCTTGCCTATTAAGGAAACATCTAAAGAGATAACATCGACACCTATACTTTCAATCCTAGACTCAGACATAAACAATTGGAGTTTAAGCCTAGGGTTACATCATCGGTATCATCTCCTTTACTTCCTCCAAAATGGTTACAATCACCGTATGCGGTTGAAGTTATCACCATCCCTGAAAAGGGAAAACCAATATTTCAGACCATCAAGACTCTTGGTTATTTCCCTCAAAAATCCCTCTCTCGCACCTCATAAAAGATAGATTTATCCACTGAAAAGGTGTCTTCTTCTACAACACCATCTTCACCAGTGCCTCATAAAGTGGATTTACCTACTAGAAGGGCGTCACCTCTTTTATCAAAACCGTCATCTTCATCACCAAAATCCAAGGCACCCTTTATGCCTCCTATCAAATCTATTTTGGGAGCTCCTCCCCCATCTAAATCATTCTTATCTAAATCATTGTCTGTGTCTGTAGCCAAGCAGCCTTCTTCATCTCCAAAGACCAAAACACTTGTCACATCTTCGTCATCTTCAAAATATATCTTAGGAGCTCCTCCTCCACTAAAATAAATCTTGCCTCACTTGCTTCCATCTCAAGCACCTAAATTTTCTCCTCCCAATGTCCAAAAAAGAAAAACAGTCTCTAAAAAGACTGTCAAACTAGATATGCAGGTTCTTTTACCTCGGTATCTTAAGGCTAAAGAGGTGCCTTCGTCACCTCTGTCCTCATCTTCATCTACCGGATTCTATACTAAAATCCTTCACCAACTTATCCAATCTTCATCTATATCTCTTCCTCCAATCAAACCCTATAATCCCAAAGGAGTAAAACCTTCATGGTTCAACTCTGATTTGATTTGTGCTTACCATCGCACTCTAGGTCATGACACTAAGGGATGTAAAGCCCTTCAATCTATCGTTAATAACCTCTTAGAAGAAAGTGATCTTCTGTTGGAAGAGGAGGAACAAGTGTCTCCTATCATCCTAACTACATCTGAGCCTAAATAGTCTACTCACTCAGCCTCTATATCTATCGATATCACTCCGGATGATCTTTCACCTTCTCAAATTGACATAATTCGTATCGCCACTAGAGCACAATAGTATGATAATCCATCATCTTCTATAGCCTCTCGACCACGGGTCATCATTTCTGCTGCCCCCCAAAGGAGTTCCTCCTTCCTCATCAGCCCCGAGACCTGGGTCTCTATTCGTGCTTCACCTCGGGCTCAAATTCCCATGTCAGTTGAGGAGAGTGTTATGAAACAACTCACCCATGCTCTGGTCAAAATGTCTCTTTTTGACCTCATTCAATCATCTCCACAGCATCACCAAGCTCTGATTGATAATTTGCACCATATCATGGTGAATTCAGATGAACCCTAGCCTTTTGAGATGGTTTTTGGATTAAATAGACCATCAACCACCATCTCCTTCAAGGATTCTAAAATTCCTCCCCTTTCTTCTAAGGATTTAGAGGCTCCTCTCTTTATCACAGTTCAAATCAATAACACTACATTAAAACACACTATGATCGACAGTGGTGTTGCACTCAACATCATTTCCTCCCACACATTTGAGCAACTTAAGTTACCAAAGAACGTAGTGTCACCACCACCTTTCACCCTTCGATCATTTAACGATCAGCTGGTGGTTACTTTAGGAACTGTGGTCCTGCCCATTCGGGTAGGCAAGAAACTTCTTCACGAGCTTTTTTACATTGTTGAAGGAAAATTCCACTACAATATGATCCTCAGACGCTCTTGGATCTATACAATGCACTGCGTTCCATCAACCCTCCATCGATGCATAAAATATCAGTATGAGGGAAAAATCTATACTCATCCAGGAGATCCTTTCCCATCCGCACAATGTGACATGACCACATGGTCTTGCCCCTCCAAAGGAGAATGCTGATTCTCCTACGAGGCTTCATCCTCTTCCATACCTGCAACAAAACTACCAGATCTACAAAATTTGGAAGAAATGTTGTAGTATTTTTCACTAGGAGAGCTTCCTCTTCTCTCTTTTGATGCCCATCTCAAACCTAATGAGTATGGTAGGCCAGATAAACAACCTGAATATCAACTAGATCTTGGCCGCATTGTCACCATTGGTCTGCCCAATCAATAGACTAACTTCATCTACGGTGGTCTTGATACACCTCACTATTATCCAGATTCTCCTCCTAGAGCCAAACCCTATTTTGCACAGGGTTTGATTGTCTACAAAATCCCACATTTGCAAAAACTTATCTATATCGATGCGCGTGGAAGGGCTTTGGCCTGGAAAGTATGAACAAGGTGTGCATGACCTCGCATCTATTCCAACTCTTAAACCACATCAAAAATTTGGTTTAGGGTTCAAACCTCTCTCGAAAGCCACCATCACCATTCTCAATGAGCCTCTTTCCATTAAGGAACCATCTTCTCCCATCAGGTCGGAAGCATCACTTGATGTGGATGACACCATTTCCATCCCACCTAACTTTTTTAGTCAATACCATTTCCTTAGGTCCATTGACCTATAAGACTAATGGAAAATCCACTTCCATACCATTAGTCTTCCTCTAAATAGTTGGAGATGACTCCCCAATATCAATACTATCCATTGTGCGGATGATGATTCTGTCCTTACCTATCTGGGGGTAGAGGATTCTTATCTTCCTAAAACCATTCCTTCTGACATGTCTATGCTTCTCAACGAAGCCACTGTCAACCTCAATATAGGGACTTCTGAAGACCCTCGCATCATTAAGGTCAGCCAATCTCTTAACCCACAGGAGTTAGGAGACTTCACCACCTTTCTTTCCCACCATTTCCAAGCATTTTCTTGGTCATATGAAGATATGCTAGGCCTTGATCCTAATATCATGGTCCATAATATCATTACTCTTCCAGACATCAAACCAGTTAAACAAAAACTACGTAAGATGCATCCTCGTATAGCTCTACTTGTCAAAGAAGAGTTGTAGTGCTTGCTTTCCACTAACTTCATCCAACCCATTGACTATCCACAATGGGTTTCAAATGTAGTACTAGTAACCAAAGCTACTGGGAAAATTTGAATTTTCACCGACTTTCGGGATCTTAATCTCACTTTCCCAAAAGATGATTTTCCTCTACCTAATATCGACCAACTCATGGATTTAACTGCAGGTCATGAGATGCTCTCTCTGATGGATGGTTTCTCTAGGTATAATCAAATTCTCATCGCACCAGAGGACCAGCATAAGACTTCCTTCATAACTCCTTGGGGGACTTTTTGTTATCGCGTCATGCCCTTCGGTCTTAAGAATGCAGGAGCAACTTATCAACGTGCAATGACCTACATCTTCCATGACCTCTTACACAAAACTATAGAAGATTACGTTGATGACCTCCTCGGTAAGTCCAAATGCCGTCAGGATCATCTTCTCATTCTTGCACCTCTCTTTGAGAGACTCATTCATTTTTGTCTTCGCCTAAATCCATCTAAATGCGTGTTTTGCATTCTCACTGGTAAACTCTTAGGCTTTATCATTTCTATTAGGGGTATTGAAGTCAATCCCACAAAAATAAAGGCTATCCTCGAGATGCCTCCCCCTTCCAACTTAAAGCAACTCCATGGTCTTCAAGGATGCCTTCAATCAATACGTTGTTTTATCTCACAGATTTTAGACCATTGTCAACCTTTTCATCATCTCCTCCATAAAAATTTTCATTTTGAATGGGATGAGCATTGCCAAAAATCCTTTGATGATCTCAAGGCTTATCTTCTTTCTCCACCTATGCTTATACCTCCACATGAGGGGGAGCCATTCTATCTTTATATTTCTCTAACTGACCATGCTCGGGCCATGATCTTGCATCGGGATGCTGATGGTAAAGAATAGGCCGTATATTATATCAGTCACACTCTTCATGAGTATGAAACATGTTATTATGAAGTTGAAAACCGTGTTGTGCTCTCTTCTTTGCAACTTCTAAACTTCATCATTACCTCCTTAATCATAAAACTTACATTGTTACAAGTGTCAATCCACTCAAGACAATGCATGTGAAACCTTATCACAATGATCGTATCACTCGTTGGCTCATGCTCATGACAAAGTTTGACCTCGAGTTCATCTCATAGAAATCTATCAAGGGTCAGGTCATTGTGGATCAATTAGCTGATGCTCCTCTTTGGATACTCAAGTCCCCCTCACTCAATTCCTAGATGAGTACATCCAACAAATTGATTTTGGTCTATCTCCATTTAAAGTAAAACTCTTCTTTGATGGGTCCAAGTGTCAGCAAGGGGGAGGCGCAGGTTTTGTCATGATTCCTCCTTGGGGTGCACCTATCCCCATCACACACAAGCTTAACTTTGAATGTACCAATAATATGGCCAAATATGAAGCTCTCGTTTTAGGTCTTCAAATGCTATTAATCTCAAGCACTCACCATATTGACATTTTTAGTGAATCTAAGCTCATCGTTAATCAAGTCACTGGTGTATATCAGTGTAAAAATGATATCCTTCAAAAATATCATGATATTGTTCTCTTTCAACTTCAATCTTTCAATAAATTTACTATCCAGGCTATTCCTTGCACTGCAAACTGATTTATAGATATGATGGCTTCTTTAGCCTCACTTATTCCTCCATTCACTAAAGACTCACAACTTTATGTGGTTATTCAGCATTTAGACCAACCATCTCATCTCAGGCAATTGACTTCAATTAACACCGTCACAACTAACACTCAAGATATGTGGTATCAGTACATTTTTTATTATCTATCATGTTCAGTGCTTCCTCCAGATTTGACTTCCAATGGCAGAAGATCTTTTATCCAACACACAAACCGCTATACTATTCTAGGTGGAATCCTTTACAAATGTGGCTTTGATGGTATTTTTCTTCGGTGCCTCAAAACCCATGAATCATCTAAAGCCATTCAGAGGTCCACGATGGTATCTGTGGTGACACTTTGGTGGTTTGGCCGTGGCTAAGCACATTCTTCATTTAGGCTATTATTGGCCTTCTCTTAATCAAGACTACTGCGAATATGTCAAGAAATGTGTCAAGTGTAAACAACAAGCTAATCTCGCACATATCCCTAGCCAAGCATTGCA
Source organism: Taxus wallichiana var. yunnanensis (assembly GCA_018340775.1). Taxonomy (NCBI): domain Eukaryota; kingdom Viridiplantae; phylum Streptophyta; class Pinopsida; order Cupressales; family Taxaceae; genus Taxus; species Taxus wallichiana. The sequence goes on along the minus strand of CM031236.1, from coordinate 220,630,154 downwards.
ACCCGCAGTAGATTTATGTCCTTTTTCACAATGGGGTATTGATCTCATTGGCCTCATCAATCCACACTCTTCATAATGACATCACTCTATCATTACACGCCACATACGAATACTTCACTAAATGGGTGGAGGCTATTCCTCTTTCGTCGACCAAAGCTAAACCTATTGTTGATTTTGTCTATCAGCACATCATTTGTCACTTTGGTGTTCCTCATAAACTCGTATACAGACAATGGAAAGTCTTTCAAAAACAAAGATTTGTAGAAACTTTGTGACACCTTCAATATTAAACTCAGCTTTTCTTCTCCATACTATCCATAATCTAACGGCCAAGCTAAGGCTTCTAATAAAACTTTGTGTAATATCCTCACAAAGGTAACTAGTCAAGCTGGTAGGGATTGGCACTTACACATCCCTTTTTCTCTCTGGGCTTATCGGACTAGCATTCATACCCCTACTGGCACTACTCCTTTCTCTCTCATCTATGGGTCTAAGGTTGTCCTTCCTTTGGAAGTCCAGATTCCCTCTCTTCGCGTCTCTCTCAGAGAGTTTGTCTCTAATGAGGACTATCATCAAAACCATCTAGCACAACTTGAGTTGTTAGATGAATGTCACCTCAATGCTCTTGAACATCATCAAGTCTATCTTGAGCATGTCAAGCATGCTTATAACAAGCATTTGCAGCAGCGTGACTTCCAAGTTGGTGATCTTGTTCTTAAAGAAAACCAAAATGTCACTACTCTGGAATGGAGTCAATGTGGTAAGTTTGCTCCTAACTGGATGGGACCATACGTTATCACTCATAAGTATGGGTCCAAGGCTTATCACCTGTCTTCCATGGATGGTATACTTGAAATGGAGCCTCTTAATGCTTTGCATCTAAGGCCCTTCTACTGTTAAAATCTATCTTACATGATCTTAGTCGTAAAATAGATCTTTCATCCATCTCGTAACCATTCGCACATTTCATAGTGATTCGAAACTATGTGGTTCTCTGCATTCTTTATTTTATACCTTAAATATGAGTACCACGGCTCTACTCATAGCATTTTCCTTACGGTTTTGGTCCTTCTCATGGTAGGAATACCTTAATCACTACTTCATCTCCCCTAGGTATTCATCTTGATCAAATCTACTTAGGGGAATGAGTACATGCTTATATACATTTTCTTCCCCTCTATCTCGATCTATCCGGTCTAAACTCCACTTCTTCCAAAGCTCAAAAAAAACAAAAACAAAAGAGAGATGCTATCCTAGTCCCAAAAGATAGATTGATCCCTTCAAGGACAGCTATCTATGCCTTATCAAATAAAATCAAAAATATAAACCATTCCTCGAAGGATGGCTATCATCAAAATCAAAATACAGACCACTCCCTTGAAGGATGGCTATTTGTTTTATGGCATTTTCAGCCTTTGCAGTAACAAACTTCCTCTATTGGCTAGTTTGTTCACTTTTTAGCATCTCTGAAAGACTTCCCGTATTGATCAGTCTTTCTATATCTAGCAAACTTCCCACATCGATCAGTTTTCTTTTCTATCAAAAGAAAAAAACAAAAAAATCATGAAGCTGTGATACGAGACCTTTTCAATCATATGGAGATCATGTTTTCCCCATATGGGCATGTATTTAATCCTTCATGTGTTTTGACAAGATGTATACTTATCTCTCATCCTTATCTACCTCCTAGATCTAGTTTGCGACTAACTAGTGTCAGGTTTATTTTAACCGCGTCTATGGCCTAGTGTTCATCATCTTTGATTTACCATCAAGGTCTCTATTTATGGTCGGTTAGGGGCCTAACTTATCATTTTTTTTCCTATCTAGGTGTAGTGCTTTTTATTTCTAAAGGATAATATCATTACATCACTTTCTTTCAAGAAGACATTTCCCATGATTATTTGTTGTTCATCCAAGAAATTGACATTTAACATGTTAATTTACTTAATCAAATCTATCATCTATCTATGCTCATCTTATCTACTTCATCTAAAAACATCAAAGCATGTATTAAAAACACATGTGAATCCATCTATCTATATCATTTAATTGAATTAACATCTTAAACATGTTTATTTAATCAACCATTTATCCATGACAAATCAATCAAATCACATCTATTCATCTATCATCTATAACATTCATCTATATCCATCAAAATTACATAACATCTATCCATAACATCCATCCCTATCTATCGAAATTAAATGCATGAATCCAATCACATAACACAAAATGATGAATATATATACATATATTTGTCTGTACAAAAGAATGTATGGCTTCTAATCAAGCCATATACATCATATCTAAAAAATGCCTTCAAATTGAGGCTACATCATCATACCTCTACAAATCATATCTCTACATCAATATATCTCTACAAAGTATCACATCTATATAGTAAAATCAGATAGGTGGAAAACACTATCTCCTCCTCCCTCCTCCTCCTCCCAGGTTGTCTCTCCTGACCATCTCCTACAGAGCTAGAGATGCCCACTGTCGTGGCCCTACCACCTCCTCGATCTCCTCTAGTGCTTGCACCCTCCAAGCACCGCCAGCAGTAGTTGTCATTGTCCTCCTCCTCGCTCCATACCGAGGCACATCCAGGGCATGTTGTGTCAAGGCATCCTCATAATATCTCACCTCGCAAGGAGAGCCTAATAGGTACTCAAACTCACCATACCGGGTGCTCACAATGGCACTACTGCTGGTGGTGGTCCTCCTACTACTGCACCCTATGCCCCTAACTCTGAGGTGGTGCCTATATCACCATATTTGGCCCTAAGGGCCTCCCTGTGCCTGTGATATTGATCTCTCTGCTGGATCATTGTATCTCACTCTTGACGAATGTTGTCTCTCTCTTGTATCAAGGTTTCCCTCTCCTCTATCAAATTCCTAATCTCCTTGAGGGCAGCCTGGTGTGTTTGTATCAAGGTAGCATGCTCTCCCTCAAGTCTCTCTAGTGCTACTGCTAGATCCTCCTCGCCTGCCTCTGTAGCTTCCGGGAGATGTCATGGCAACTTTGCATGGTACCACGCCTCATAGATCTCATCCACTCCTACATAATCATCATCATAATCTGTGGGAGGTGGGGCTTCCCGAGCACATATGTTAGAATCAATTTAGGTAGGTTTGTCTCCCTCTTTGTCCCGCTTGTATGGTGTATATATAGTCGGGATGATCTGAATCAAACCAAACTACCTCATCACCCGTATAAACAGGACTCACTCTAAGAGCTCTGGCCTATTGCCCCTAACCACCTCGCTGTGTCTTAGCTCTACTAGATGGGCATCCTGTCTATCCCATATCGGATAGACCCTGTATGGTCTCCATATCACCTGTGTTGGTGTCAGAGTCTTGAATCTCTCTGAATACCACTCTGCGGATCTCCCTATATCTCCTGGGCCATGTCTACCCACCATCATCAAAATCCATACTCAAGGGCTCCCCCTGCTCCTGGCATCCATGGAAGCCCAGATGGCCTAATCACTGATATATGCTTATATGCCCAACAATGGAGCACAAAACTGACATCTATCCTAGTCCACTCGCTTTGTGGTATACATCCACAGCCTCCTAATATTTTGTGCTTAGTAGTGCATCAACAAATGCAAACACCAACATGAACTCTAGGATATCACGAAGACACATTTAAACAAGAGTAGTGGGAACCGTCTACCTCTGGAATCTGGTAATGCATAGTATGAGATAGCCATCTTGATCAAGGCTATCAATCTACTCCTAGGGTCATCCTGCCGGTACTATGAGGTTATCCTCATAGCCCCTGGACACTATCTCTACATCATCTACCCTGTCCCCATATAATCATACTAGGGCCCTCCTCTGCTGCTCCCATGGGGTGATCTCTATCAGGTCCCCTGTAATTGGTAACCTGAGGATCCTATAGATGTCCTCATGGGTGATGGTCATCTCACCCGTCTGAAACCAAAATGTGCAAGTCTGGCTATCCCACCACTACACCAATGCTCACATGAGCTCCACATCTTGGGGTACCCACCTATAATAATGGAAACCCCCTAGTCTGGATAACTCCAGATGGTGCCACTCAGCATCTGTCACATCTGGTAGTATGGTCTCTAGTAGCTCGGGAATAACATCCCACATGTGTAGGACCTCTCATGCTTGCATCATATTAAACATCATCATTAGTTTTGTATTTATCAAAATCAACATCATTAAACTTTCATCAAAATCTTTCTCAAAAGCTTCCCAATATCTCTTTTTTTCAATGCTAACTCATTTCAATCAACGTGCGTTTACTTTAATGGTCGACATCGATTATATTACAATCATTTCTGATCGCTTTATAATCAGCACCAATTTTTTCAATCAAAACCGACTACGAGGCAAAGCGCTAAAAAAGCCCTCTTGCCTCCTATTACAAAAAACATGAAAAATAAACAAAACGCTAAATCTACAAAGCTAAGGAAGGCTCACTTACCCCTAGCCATGTCCTCTTCCTCTTTTGACCACTTCTGGAAGCTTCCATGTTTCTCAAATTCAATTTTTGACTTTTTCTAAATCAATCATCGCAGTGCAAATGAATCGTTACCGTTCATCTTTTCTATACTTATAGGTTTTCGAGCGGTCGGCACCGATTATTTTGATCGGCACCGATTTTTGTGTTTGACGTCAATTAGGGAGGTCAACGTCAATCGAATCCCTTTAGTGCCAATCGGTATATTTTGATATATTTCATCCTCTGGTCCCACCAAGACACGCTTTTCCTCCTCTCATTATCCTCTCTTGCATGTGTCATCCATAACACATTGTCGCTATCATTGAACCTTTATTTTGGGTCCTCATACCTAGTCATCTTGCATAGCCCCATGTGTGTGTCGCTCATAGCTTGGCTTTGCTTGTTATTCCCACCTGGGGCATCTCATCATTATATATTTTACATGTGCCACCCATAACACACCTATTCTACCTAGTTTGGCAAAGATTTCAATTACAAATTCCACTATAGTGGCCATATGTCGATTTCCCGGTGGCTCTCCTCTCGAGGCCGTCGCTTCATCCTTCTTGTCTAAGCGTTGATGCTTGGCTTGTTTATTTGATCATTGTTATGACCTTATTTTCACCTTTTGGCACATATTTTCAGTGTTATCACCCATTCCGAGTTCTTCCTTGTACATGGATAACTTGCATTTTTGCACCTAAAGATAGCGGGTCTCAGTAGGCACTAACGTCATCTTGTTCGAAGGCTGTCTAGTTATCCCTACCAATGTTTCACTCTTTAGTTGTTTCTATGTTGCATTCACCTTTAACTCACCAAGTTTGTAGCCACTTACATCATCTCATATGAAGACCATCTAGTCTGCCCTACCAATGTGAGTTCCTTAGGTCACTACCTTTTTTGTTTTTCACATGTGTCATCAATGATCAAATTTACTCTAGGTATCTCGTTGGGGCATCATCCCTTCTACTCTTTCTCATCTATCCCTTTCAAACTCAGGATTGGTTGGCTCTTTTGGGGCCACCCCATCCCTAGTTTGAGGGGGAGCGCATCATCAATGTTCTTCCTCTTCTTCCAACTCCTTGTTTTTGTCTTGTGGCATTGCTTATCACAAGTTACTCGACAAAAAGGGGAAAATGTAGACACCTAAAATTGGTTACCCAATTTAGTGTCCCCTGGGTTTGTTTATCCTCTCGATAAGCCAGGCACCTTTATATCACCACTTCTCCCTTAGGGTATTACTTAAATATTTAATTTAAAGGCCTATCCTAAGTTTTCTCCACCCCATTATATTTCATCCATGGTTAATTAAACATTAACCATGTAATTCTATCTTCTACATTTATTTCAACTACTTATCTACCCCATATCAATTTCCAACCTCCGTATCATTTTTATCCATCCATCCCACCTATTTCTCCTCTCCTAAAACCATGTAGTGGGATTTTTCCCATATTTGATTTGGAGGGATAATATTCTTATCCTTCCAATTCATTTCCTTTTCACCACTTTAGGAGTTTGTTCCCTGATCGGTGCCGATTTTTCGAGCGAGCGCCGATTTTTTAGAGCAGCGCCGATTTTATCTCGGTCGGCATCGATTATAAATTTATGACCTGAGATCCTCTCTAGTTAGATTCAGAAGAGTTGGTTTCCTAGAGATTACTTTTTCTTGAGTGATTAAAGAGATTATCAGAGAAAGAGAGTGAGTTTTGTGTAGTTTAATCCCTGAGAGGTGCACTGTTACTCTGTCTCGTGTGTACAGCTCTTGTGGGTCTCCATAGCTCCCTTGGTCATCATCAATCATCAATCAAGCATTTTTCAGGTATTCCTCTTTGTTAGTTTCTATAATTTCCTTTCGATCAACACCAATCTAGTCCAGTCGAATCTAATTAGTCTTTAATCAACGCCGGTTTATCCAAATCAGCATGGATCGGGCCTTTCTTTGGTTTCTAGGTTAGAATCCATCAATTTCTACCTTGATCCATTTTTCTATCTTTAATCTCTACTTTTTGATCAATCTTTAGTAATCTGGGCTTACATTTAATCCATTTTAGCTTAGTTTGCTTTCTTCTTTTACTCTCTGCCTTTTGTTTGCTTGTGTCCAATCGCGATCACTTCTAATCGATGCCGCCCTCAATGCCGATCACTATGGGCTTACATTTAATCTATTCTTCTTTGTTTTTACAGTTTCCTACTTTCTTTCTTCTTTTTACTTCTCGTTTTTATATTTTCTTACATCTTTTATCATGTATGTCTTTATTCATGATTGAAAATGTGAATTGACATCTGCCGAGGAAGCTCATTACTTCTTGAACCCACTTTCTCGGGTAGTTCACCCATATATCGTCTAACGTCATCTTTTTCTACTAAGGATTTGTGCATCGCAGGTTTCTTGGATCTACTTTGCAGGATTGCTCGTGTGCACCCATCTTGTCTCCATTGGAATTCTTTCCATCTACGTCTTTGGATCTTATCCAATCTATCAGGTATCAATTTCATTTGAGTTTTTCAGGGTTTTTGTGTTTAGTTTGGTGCATTAACTTGGACAGGTAACAAGCATAGAAATTCTTTATCTACACACAAAGTCCCGAGCTCTACCCAATCCCCCGTGTCCATATATAATTACCCATCCTCTCATTTAGTGCCTATCCCCATAACAACGTCATCATATTCTTCTCATGAGATGGATAAAGTCAAAAATATCCTCAGAAACTTCTTTAATGAGATAGTAAATCTTAAAAGGAATCGTAACAAACACCCAAGACAAAATTATGAAAGTTATTAGGGTGGCAGCCTTTCCTATTCCCCACAACATCGAATACCTAGATGTCATTGTATGCACATTCATATAACCAACTCATCCTAGTGCAAAATCACTTCTGCAGCATCCCACCCAATAACAAAAAGGGAAATGGTACTGAGCATAAAAATTTGGTAGAAGACCCCAATGCATGGTGCTTCCCTTGTAATATTCCTCACATGCCAAGAGAATGTCCCCAAGGAAATTTATAGAAAATGTAGCTGAATAAAGAGAAAGGGAAGGCTATGATGTTAACACATCAGGACCTTACCATTCCACGGGAGTCCAAAATGTGGCCCTTGTTGCATAGATTCAAGGGATGTCCCTAGAGAAAGAAGCAGAGATCACACTAGAGCACACACTTTTCTCATGGGTAGAAGGAGAGGAATTCGTATTTACAAATGAGGTATCTGCTTCCAACCCATTTCAATCTAATTACAACACTCACTTCAAAAAAAGGATGATAGATATGACCACTCCTATCCCAATTACGACTAGCGGGATGCTAAAATAGCCTCCAACCATTACGCCTCATCATTGCTAATTTGTAAAATAATCCTTAAGAACTATCAATAATTAGGGTGACCTCCATTCCATAGTTGAAGGAATGAAACACCACTCATCTTAAAATACATCATCACTCAGATCGATAAACATGGTCCAACAACTCAAGAAAGCGCTAGATAACACATGATTGTGGGATCTTCTTAGCATTCTAGAAAAAAAGGAGTTACTCCAAGAAGCACTGAGATCAAATGACAATCCAACCTCCACTTAGGAAATATAAGGAAAAGGTAAAAATTATTTGGGCCCCAACAGAGGTATTTTTGTTAAATCGAAGAGATAAGTAAGTAAATCCAACACCCAACCCCTTTTTATGACTCTTATAATACCTAGGAAATTATTGCATAACTCTATGATAGACTCTAGTGAAACCACTATGGTCATGCCCAAAGCAATTGTAGACACCTTGGGAATTAAATATGATCCCTTAAGGAAAGGATTCATGCAACTAGATGGAAAATCATTCCAAACCATAGGAGTTATTAAGGGACTCTCGTTGCAACTTTATTCCTATCTAAACATAACCGTTCCACAAGATATAGTGGTAATTGATGTTCTTAGTCTTGAGACTATATCTCTCCCATTATTTCATGACTAATATAAAAGGCTACATGTCTCTTGATTGTTACTATTTCTGATTTTGTGGACAAAGTATGGGTCTAAGATGAAGGTATTATTAGAACCCCTTGCCAAGGAACATATAACGGACCAAGCGGTCTCAGGCTTTGAGGCTTCCCATGCCATGATCACCCAAGAAGAGGAATCATATATAGAGGATGGTAACCTTCAAAGTGGAAGTTATTTAGAAACCTCCTCCCCCATTGATCCCTTCGATAACTTTGATTCAACTAGTTTGGGAACTTATGTCATCTTCGACGAAGACTCCATGATTCCAAAGGTGGTAAAAGAAGAGGATAAAAGAGATGGGATTCCCATCAGGGATTCCCAAATATGGACCCTACATTTCAATGGAGCTAAAAGAAAAAATGGCTCAAGAGCTAGGATATGTTTATCATCCCCAAGTAGAAATAATATACTTTAGGCATTTCACTTCTAGTTCATCTACACCAAAGAATGAGGTAGAGTATGAAGCCTTAGCACATGGCTTGGCCATGACACGAAAGGAGGGAATAAAATACTTGAGATTATTTGGTGAATCAAAGTTAGTGGTGACACAAGTAAGGAACACTTCCACCACAAAGAATCCAAGAATGAGGTCCTATCGACACGTAGTTTTATATCTCATTGAATATTTCAAAGCCTTTAATATTAAGGTTATTCCCTGAGACCAAAATATGGAGGCTGATAAGATGGATTTAATCGAGTCACAATTCAACCCGATCTATGACTTGATAGTGAATGAAAGTATAATAAAATATATCATCCGCTTATCTATACCGATAACATATATCATTGACATGTTTTTAATAATGACCACAGATTGTACACTTCCTCTAAAGCAATCTAACCAGGTTTGTGAACCAACTCCAACCCAAAATTGAAGAAGCTTATGGAGATCAGATTATTCAGATGAAGAAAAACAAACTTCCAAAAGGGTTAATAACACTAGAAATCCTTTTTTATTCTAACGATGCTAATTCAAATTGAACGAGGTTCACAACGGTTAAGGAGGATTACATTGAGCTAGAAGTGACTAATGGGAGGAATATAAAAATCGAGATTAGTCACCTAAAAGGAAAGGGAAAGACTTGTTACTTTATTCCATAAGTATGATAAAGTAATGGCTTAGATGTAGGATGACCTACACGGTTACAACAAGGATATCATCCAACACACCATTGACCTCGAAGAAGGAACTAAGCTCGTACGCCAAAAGTAGCAACCCGTGAACCCAAAGATATAATCCCTCATGGTGAGGAACTTAGAAATTTCCTAAAAGCCAAAATAATCTTCCCTATCAAGCACACAACATGGGTTTCTAACCTAGTTCTGTAAGGAAGAAAAAAGTGAAATTTAGCTCTGTGTAGATTTCAGAGACCTAAATAGAGTGTCCCTTAAGGATCACTATCCCTTACCCTCCATGGAGCAAATATTATAAATAGTTGCAGGCTCAAAGAGATTCTCTCTGCTGGATTGTTTTTAGGCTATAACCAGATATGGCTCGCGAAGGAGACCAACATAAGACCACTTTCATGAAAAGTGGGGAACCTTCGCATATGCAAAAATTCCATTTGGACTCATAAATGCTAGAGCTACCTTTCAAAGATCCATGATGTTGCATTTGGAGCACTGATTAATAAGGTAATTCTTATATACCTAGATGATCTCATGATATTTACCAAGATGACAAAGGATCATTTTGATGCCTTGGAAGCCATATTCGAGAAGTGCCAAGAATTTGAGATCTCCCTGAACCTAAGGAAATGTGTTTTTGAGTACCCTAGGGAAAACTCCTGGGACACATTGTTTCAAAGGAAGGAATCTCTATTGATCTAAAAAGATTTGAAGCCATCCTGGGACTACCCTTACTAGTCAATAAGAAAGTGGTCCAATCTTTCTTAGGAAAGATCAATTTTGTCAACAAGTTCATTTCAGACTTTTTCAGACAATCCACCCGATCATGCTAATGCTCAAGAAGGACCTTAACTTCAAATGGACCGCTAAAGACCATCATGCCTTTGAGGTAATTAAGGGGGATATCACATCCACCCTAGTACTACGCAACCCCAACTTCTCAAAGGATTTCATCATGTATGTATATATGAGGGAGAATAGCATAGCATCCATGTTGACATAAAAAGGAGAGTGTCGAGGAGAGGAACATCCACCTTATTTTCAAAATCCATGACTATGAAACTAGGTATAACTTTTTAGAAAGAAAATCTTATGTTATAGTCAAGGGTCTAAAGAAATTCAAGAACCTTGTCACCCATAGTAGAATCAAAATTATGGTGGCACACTCTAGGGTCAAGGAATATATAATAGAGGGTGAGATAACCAATAAAAGAGCTAACTGGATCACTAAGATCTTCGAATATGACATTGAGATAAATCCTACAAATCTAGTGTGGGGAAGGGGCCTATGCTAATATCTTACACAAGACCCCATGCCCTCGACTAATGATGAGCCCGAGAAGATACTCTATATCCAAGAAAGTGACTCTAATAGCTAGGTCTCGGATAGGATCCGCTTCATGTAGATAGGGAAATACCCAAGCCATCTCCCTCTCAAAAACAGAAGGTATTATAGGAAACAGGGATCTAAGTTCACCATGATTGACAATTTCCTTTTCAAAAGAAACTTTAATGGGATCCTACTCAGGTTCCTAGAGAATGAAGAAGCTGAAAGGATCTTATGTGAGTTGCACCATGGGAGCTCGGGAGGCCATTTTTCTACCCAAACCACAACTATAAAAATATTGCAAACGGGGATTTTGGCCAATTCTATTCACTTCATGTCAAGAAGAAACAAACAAATGCAGGGTTTGTCAAGTTTATATCGGGCTTTTGGAGGAATGCAACATTACCTCTTAACCCCATCCTAATTGAGGAACCATTTACATAATGGGGTCTATACTTCATCAATATGGTCAACCCAACTTCAAGCACCAAGCACAAATGGATCCTCACTACAACTAATTACTTCACCTAATGGGTGGAAGTAGTTCCACTAAAAGAGGCCACCAAGAACATAGTCCTAAAACTCCTGCAGATATCACTACCCATTTAGACCCTCCCCACACCCCCCCCGCACTATTATATCAGATAATGCTAAGGCATTTTTGGGGGCCAAAGTATCTGAACTTTGCTTGTAAGGCATGGGATCTATCTAAAAACATCCTCCAATTATTACCCACAAGGAAATGGTCTGAAGAATCCACTAACAAAAATCTAATCAAGCTCATAAAAAGGATGGGAAATGAGCATAAGAGGTTGTGGCATGAACATGTCAAAACAACCTTATGGGCTGATCGAATCACACCTAAATAGATCCTAAAAGCCTCGCCATATGAGATAGTTTATGGGAAAAGTGTTGTGATGTCGATTACCCTAGAAATCCCTACATTACAACTATTAAAAAAATTGAGATAGAGGAAAATGGGGCAATGCAAGTAAGACTCACTTGAGCTAGTAGAGCTCTAAGAGAAGTGAGAGGTCACTCATGAAGCCATGATTAGCCACTAATAGGTGGTGAAAACTTGGTTTGATAAAAAATGTTAGAATCGAATTCCAAGTTGGTACTATGGTTTTGAAATGAGATACAAGGCTCTAAGCCTTGAAATCACAAAAAGTTCAATACCTTATAGACATGACCCTTCAAAATCACATGCAAGTAACACAACGCTTTCAAACTTGAGACCATGGAAGGTGACCCCTTGGTGATTCTCGGTAAATGGGATTCACTTAAATCCTTTCCATTGAGTCTCTTTTTTTAAGGTATTGTATCATATGTATAGCTTTTTGTTTTCCTCACCTTTACCTTGTTTCCTTTTTCCCCTTTTAATAAATGTCTTGGATGTGTGTCCCTCATGGGACACACTTGCCTCTTTTTGAATTTTTGGAGGAAGTGCATCTTCCTAATTTTCCCCAAAGTTAATGATCCAACGTCTTTCTAAGATATTTGGGGGAAAAGATCAAAGAATTGACGTAAAATCTCTCAAAAAATGTAAAGTTTGGCGCTTAGGGTCATTAAATAAAAAGGGTCATTATATGATGTGACTCTATATACATGTGATCCATTACTCGCATAGGTTAAGGAGGTTATTAAAGATAATTGGGGCATCCAACAAATTCATTTCAAACTCTAAGAGTTTACAACCCAACCTTCGAGTTTCGGGTAGTCAAAAATCAAATCCTTCTCCTAGTTCTAAAATTTACCATGGTGACTTCCAACTCTACACCACAAGCAAATTATGTAGGGAAACATGCACCCCCATGCCCTCTTCACCCAAGGTTGAGGTTCCCTGATGGGGGATCATGGTTTAGTGACCCTTCCATATTTTCATACTTTTCGATGATGTCTTTGACCCTATTCTCAGCAAAAATCCCAAAGCTCTGAGGGAGGCATCCCACGCCAAGTTTCTTAACTCTGGGGAATTCTGAGTCTTTTGGCTTAATAATCTAGAGCATAAAACTCACTCAATATATGGTGCCTCTCGTGCACCCATACCCACATCTCGTACTGATGATGTGTGTGAGTTGTTTCAATACCAACACCAATGTCATCCAAGGTAGAAGCATAAAGGTGGTAATTAGGCCTCATCTATTAAAGACATGTTGGCCTAGTCTACGACCTAGCGGCTATTTTCTATAACATGTCCAAGCTCCAAAAAATCCACACTTAATTCTAGAACACATCTTTATTCCTCGATAGGGAGTTAAGACATACATATTCAGGCGGTTCAGAAACCGAAGGATTCCCCATTCCCCTAAAATCACTAATGGTAGATTCTCAAGATACCTAATCCATCTTAGAATTCATTTTTGCTAATATTCAAATAGAAATGTCCATCATTGGTAAATAAAAGCTCTGTTTAGAATGAGTTCCGTGAAGAAAGAGTAGGCACGTGTTTTGACTTCTTCAAAGTCATTTCAGAGTCTATTTGTGAGCAGCTAACCATGTTCCCAAAGAAGCTCTACCTTTAGGTATTCCTCATATTTTTTCCACCTCATTTTATATTAGAATTCCCAGTACCTCAGCCAATATATGGCTCTAACACTATGGGATGTGGAGGTTGACCCCCAAAATATCATTCCAGTGTCTGTTTGGACTCATGTGTTGTCACTCTCAACAGACATATATGAATTTTTAACTCTTTTGTGGAGCCCTCCTATATGAATTTGACCTAGAAGGGGTCAACAACAAAATGAATAGCTCTGTCTAGTCCATCCTCACAAATCCCCTACACCCTTGATTTTTTTGGGGGTAGGACATTCTATTATTTGGCTACATGGTTTATGAGATGAATCATTTATGCTCTTGATGGTCCTCACAACATGGTTAATGGGTCTAGAGATAACTAAGAAGCTAGTACTCATGGATGTTGAATTAAGCTCGTTCGAAAGAAGAAGGAACTTTTTGACCTCCCCTTGAGCAAGGGAGGAATTAATGTGATTAAACGCAAGGTAGAGCATATGCTCACACAAAAGTTGGCTTCCTACGGATTCGCCCTAATTTAGGACTCATGGAGGTATGACCTAGATGGGATGATGGCCTCCATTTTAGTTTGGATCAAAGTTTTGGATCCCTACCGAACGAGTCTAGGAATTTTTTTGAATATAGGCGGTCACCTTGGGAAGAGTCACCCGACATGTTCATCAATCTCAGTGACATTCCAATTCCGAATGGGAGTCATTCCACCTAGTCCGTCATAGGTATGACCCACCCTCACAAGGACATGAGGAATCATAGTGGCTCGTAAACAAGGACTCGAGCATAGAAAAATTGAATCATACGGAAGTATAGGTAGGAGATTATACAAAATATCATTAGTTTTGAGGGCATATCTAATGACAAACAATGGGAGGAGTTTTTGGATGTGGATCATGGGTCCGACGTGGAGAGTGAGGAGACAAAGAAAAATTACCAAGGTACAACCCATGAGAACTACCACAGAATCCTTTGGGCCCTCTATACTGAAATTTTTAGAACAACCCACTCCCTCCACTTCTCAAAGCAAGATCCTTCGGTTCGGACACCAATGTTGTAGCTCACATTAGTTCCCTAGGGTAGTAAATTTGTGGAGGAATTGGTGCGAGACACCCACACAAAAAGTTAAATTTGGTCGATACCCATGCATCTCCTCCCCTCTCCCTCCTCCAGGGCTCCCTTTCAATCTCCTCCTCTACCACAATTTTCCCCTTCAGGGGGTATCCCCTTATCGGTCACCCCATCCTAGACACTCCCTCCTCCTAGAGCCTCCCTTTTGCCTCAACCTCCCTCCACCATCCCAACTTTCTCCCCCCGTGTGGTGACATGCCCTTTTTTGCTCTAGTATTTTTGTAGCCTCAACCACCTATTACAATCCCATATGGTCTGCCACTTGGGTTCCCATTCACAATTCGGGTCATCTCTTCTCCTAGAAATTTTTAAGTCAAGCTAAAGAACCCAAAGTATCCCAAGATAGGAGAAGGATGAAAAAAAAAGAAGAAATGTCAACAGGGACAAAGCGGATGTGGTCATTATATGACCATTAACAAAGTTCCTTGACCATCGCATGATTAGTCCCCTAGGTGTCCAAACCCATAGAGTATATGCAACTCAATGACTATTCTATCAAGTTGTTGTTATGGTCGACATCATAGAGTTATGGCCTCACGATATGGTCGAGCTAATGAATAAAAATTTTGGTGTAGTCATGATAGAATACCTCAAGCTCAAGAACTTGACTCAAAAAGGCACAATATAGCCTTCATAAGGCGTAAGGCACTATGGCCAACCAACAAGTCAAGATTAAAGGAAAAGGTAAGGAGATCAAATAGCTCTGCAAGGAGTTGAAGGAAGAGCCATCACGAGAAGTCTTTGTATCTTCTCATATGGAAGCTAAGAATCTATAAGCTAAACTCACCACATCTGAAGCCTTGGCCAATTCTCTCTCATAGGAGAAAGGAACCCTCCAATAGAATGTTGATTCAAGAAAGGCAGAGGTAGCTGCGCTCCAGAAACATTACACACCTTTGAAGTAGAGAAGGGAAGCCTCCAAACAAGGTTGAAATCATCTAAGGACGTGGTCAAGGAATTGACCCATAAATTGGGACAACAACCCTAGAAAGGGGGAATTGTAACATTGGTGTAGGATTTATATGCCTCTTGTTGTGACTCGAATTTCCACCATGGCAATGAATCTATCCCCCACACTCATATTTATATTTGATGCATAGGGTTTATGCTCAAATCTGGAGACCACAACCTCCACTATCAATAGTGTCGTATCTACTAAGGTCCCTGAATCACTACTGTTTGATTCAAAAACTTTATGATTCTTTCAACTCCACCCTATAAGGGGCAGAATCATAGACAAGTGGATGATTGTTGCGAAGATCAATGAGATCTTGAGTTGTAACAAAGCATCCATCAAATGTAAGAATCTCCTAACCCATCTCTAACAGGGGATCAATGAGTGGAAGCATAGTATCAATGAATTTGTTTAATTATTCTTCCCCTCCCCCTTCCCTAATGAATCCATAGTCTTATCAAAGGACCAAATTGAGCAGATCTTAATCGCTAAATGACAAGATAAGATTGTCTTTCAGTCTTTAAAAGAGAGCTAAAACATCACCGAGGTGGAAGCCATCCTAAAACCCAATCGTACATTTGGAATTCCATTTACAAACAGTAGTGCAGAGTCTCCAAACCTTTTCTCACAAGGAGATAATTGAGTTGGATCAAGCTTTCCAGACCTTGCAGTGAAGAAACTACCCTACAAAAGTGAAATGGCTTGAATTTCAAACTACTTTGAAATATCTGAGAGTGATGTTTAGTAAGCCACATTTTGAATTTTTAGGTAGAGAGGATTGTTGGATCCTTCCCCGATGATTGCACGATTCCTTTATGAGTCACCATAACTATGAAAAAAATTATATAAGGCTCTTTTACCGGCCATTGTCTTTTTTCCTAGCCCTAGTTCTTTTTGTTTTGTTTGTTTGAGCCCAAATTTGGCTAAGTATGGAGCTAAATGCAGAAGATATCCATATGTCCCTTTGGTGCACTTGGGGCATAATGTGAAGAAATAAACTTTCTCAAACTTGTGCCACACCGCCCATGTGTCTTAGGCTTGATAAAGTTACCCAAGCGGATTAAAAAGTCAAATATATAGTAAAAATGCACAAATCCTCCACGTGTCACCCGAGCATAATTTCAAATAAAGAGAGAAAAGGAACGTTCTTAAACAAGCGGTGACCTCCACGTATCACCTAGGTGCAGGTTTGAAGACAAATCCCCAAGAAATGCCCTCAGAACAAATGCATGAACTCCATGTGGTAGGGAATAATCATCACCAACCAAAGGAGTGCAAGTCTTGGGAGTTGGATGAATTAAAGGAAATCATAAATATCACAAATAGGTGTAGTTGAGATATTTCCCAAAAATGAAATATTTTGTAAGAAAATTGAATGCTAGCAGTGGAAGATCTTATTTTGGACATTGAAACAAGAGCCAAGAGGGTCTATAAGGGAATTTTCTGATCTAGAAAGCAAAGGAGGAGAGGTGGAGAATAGAAAATAAAAAGACACCAGAACTGTGAAAGAGGATTTTAGGCTTAGTTATTGTGTTTTCTAGCCTTAGCAAGGCTCTATTGTAGAAGAAAGTTGTAATATGTGCCATATTGGTCTTATGTATTATTTTCTCTATGAATAAAGGGCTCTTGTTCTGTGTATTTTAGCTCTCAATAGTCTACGTACTTCATCCATTACTTTGGTAGTTTTTAGATAAATGTTGAATATATATCATGCTATATGCATTTGGGTTTTTATATGCATGTATCATCTACATATTATTATGTTTTACGCCTTCTCTGCATTTGATGATTTAATAAACTTCTAAAAACATTCAACCATGCTAAACGCTCTTCAACTATTCTAAATAGTTTCTTAGAATCCATCTCTGTGCCTTTTAAAATAATTTTTGCATATCACCTTAGTTAGTTTTGCACTTTGTATTATTTTTCCTCTAACCCTTACCTCACACCAATTAGAAGAGCCAACTTCTATAAAACTTGGAGGTTATCTTAGGGGGCATGTCCCACATCCCTAAGGTATCCCACAACTTTGATGGTTCATCCACAAAGATAATCATCAACAATAGATGTAGAAGGTTATGAGGTCTTATCACTATCTAGGCTAGAGGAGCTAGATGATTTGGTCGGTGCTTTCAAGTAGTAGAAGCACTAGATGTAAGGGTTGTAGAGTGGGAGATATTTAATGGTGTTGATGGTGTGATGGATTTGATGACATTGGATTTGGTTAACTACTCGAATGAGGAATTATTTGGAAAGGGATGTTTAATGATGTCTAAGTTATGATTTGGATGTGCATTCGGATTGTCAAGTTATAGGTCACCTCAATGAATACGGTCTTGGAGGATGTTTCTAAATGAATGACACCTTTTTATATCATGGCTCAAACCCTATTGTATTTAAAATAGTAATATTCTTGATACCATGATGGTTTTGAAATGGATGTGTCGATGGGATAGATATGCGGGAGTGTGATCTTACATGTGGCTAGAATATTTTCAAAACCACACTATAGGATTATCTGATGGGTGTATAGTTTTTTTAGGGATAGGTGCATTTGGAATTTGAATAACCTTTATATGTGAATTTTACAATGACCATGATTTTTATCCTTTGGATTTTTGTTACTAGAGGAATATTTGAACAAGGAATCAAGATTTGGTTTCTTTTATCATAGTTTGAATTTATCATCATTGATAGCACAAATCTTAATTTTTGGGCCATGTTAAAGTCTTTTTCAAACGTCTAGAAATATTGGATTTGAAATGTTGATGATATGTGTTTAATGCACGATCAAGAAAATAACTTGATAAATTCAATTTTTGGAAGTGATATGCATAATTAATTTATGATCCCACACCAATGGGAAATAAAGTGTCCAATGTGTTTGTCTTTGAATAGTTGAATAGTGTAGAGATCTATAATAGAAATCTTATGGGTGATATTAATGGAAAAGTGTTCTAAGAATAGTTGTGTGAGTTTGGTAAGGAAAAGAGAAAATATTGTAGAATAATATTGTACCAATCTAGTATGGGCCCTACTAAGGACATAGGAAATATCCTCAACATGAGGTCTTGATCATGTGAAATTAGATAGCATGCATGGCATAAATATTAGATATGTTATTTTGATTCTTCCTTCTTCAGTAGAATATAATGAACTTTGGGATGTCTCAAAGTGTGAGGGATAATCTTTAGAAGGTACTAACAGGTGAATGTGTTCATTGCATATTTTTTCATATGATATGGTATTTTTAGGACCAATGGTATCAACCTCAAGACTATAAATCTTATTCATTAATGATTGTAATGGATCATTTTGTGCTAGTTTTTAGGGTTTATATGATGATAAGCTAGGTTGATTATGGACATGTGGGTTCAATTGTTGGTATGGATGATAGGGTAACGAGACACCGTGTCTAAAGAGAAATGCTCATGGGGATATTGTAGGTAGGATGTGAAATTAAAAGTTGTGATGGTTGAATATACTGATAAGGGATAGGAATGGATGTGTTGATAAGGGATTGCAATGGTTGTGGTATATACTGAGAAGGGATAGAAGTGTTAATGAGTGGTTGAGATCATTTCGATACGTTTTGAGATGGAGTGGAAGTGTTGATAAATGGTTGGGATAGTTGTTGTATATAATTAGAAGGGACTTGTGACATAGAGGAATTCAATGCTTTTTGTGAATAAAGGTGAGTACCGACAATAGAACTATTATTAATACAAGTATCGATGCTAGGATGGACATGACCACATTATGAATAAATGACATGATTTTTGTGAAGGGATGGGTAAAGACACACTAAAAGGGATTACTACCAAGATCACAGGAGGTGTAGGAGTGACACCGAAAGCTACATGGCTATATGTGGAAGGAGACGTGTTGGTGTTATTTTTTTAAGATGACGAGTTTGATCAAAGACTTGATGATGAGGATTAATATTGATTGGATGTTTCTTATAATGAAACAACATTTAAGTTTGAAACGGTGACTTGGATCGATGAAGTGTAGGTGACACTCCCACCCACTAGTAATGGAATAGGGATGAATTTATTGAATGATCAGCTCATGATGAGGGTTGATAAGTAGGGAAGTGTCAAGGTGACAGAGTGATGGGAGGTCATTGGTTAGGTGTGGGTTGATGGAGGAAAACACCTCATGAAGAAAGATATGTGTTAAGTGCTACCGATTAGAATCTAGAATCTCTATGAAGACTGGATCACCACTATTGAAAAAGCATGGGATGGACGGATCTTGGATTTCTTATGTGGATGATTGGTTACTAAGAGAATGTGGGGATCTTAATTAGCTGTGGAAGGTGATAAAATTGTTGCATTACACCCGAATCTCATGAAGGAGAGACTGGATATTATCAAGGGATTGGTGGAGGTGATTGGTCATATTGTCAAAGTCTTATAGACAAGATTGTTGTCTAGTTGAACCGAACTAACACAAAATTAAAGAAGAAAAATAAAAATAAACCTAGTTGAGTATAACAATCGAAACAAGTCACAAAAGAATTTTGTTGATTATCTTAATTAAATTAAGAATGGTGTGAAATGTGAAAAATGGATAAATAGGTACTAAGAGAAATCTTTCTAAGTTTAGTTTTAGGTGAGTTAAAGGATGGATTCCTTAATATACCCAAAGGTACGTGAGGCCAAAATCTGTGTTATTGTCACAAGATAAGGCATGATATTGGGGCCTACCCCTCACTTGAAGGTCCTACAATGATAATAGTGTCGGGTGTTTAATCAATATATTGCTCACCAATTTTTTTATACTCACCCGGAACACCGAGTTGGCTTATCCTCTTGGTGATGAAATCCAAGTAGGTCCACATGGGAAGGATATTTTAGATGCGAGTTAAGTTTGACGTGGTATGGTTGTGTGTGAAGGGAGTATTTTTAATATAATTCCTTGAACTCCTAATTAAGCTATGTGAACAAGAAAGTATAAGCGTTTTTCTTAAAATCCAAAGGAAATATTAATTTGATGAGAAAAGACACACAAAAATGTGATGCCAAAGGAGATGGTAAAGAGAAAGAATGTCGTACTTGTAATCTATTTTTCTTTTCAATTTTTTTATTTTAATGTTTTAAGCAACAACAAGACACTCCAAGATAAAAAGTTAGCTGAAACTGAAAACAAAATTAAATAAGAGATATAAAATCTAAAACAAAATGGGACTAAGGAGGTCCCACCGAGTGTGCTAAGATGTTTATGGTTATTTTTTGTTAGGTGATATGAATGTTGAAAATAATAAAAAATAAAATAGGCATGGTTTACCTATACTTATGCCAATAATCGCAATGTTAGGATGATCAAACATGAACAAATTGTAAAAATCATTCAACCAAGTGACAAGACATGTATACAAATATAGTTAAACAAGGATATATTAGATAAATATGATAACGAGTTGTTTGGAAAATGTCAATCCCAAGAATCCAAAGGGATTACTTCAAGGGTGTCAAAGCATTTGATATAATCAAGTATTTCATAAGTATAAGATAAATGATGACAATGATATATTTAGAATTCAAGGTGAATAGGAAGATATTGTTCAACATTATAGGTGGCCTAGGATAGGGCGTGTGGTAAGCTTCAAGTGCTCAAAGTAGTCATACTAGAAATCTTCACCGACTTCTCACTCTTCTTGAATGATTTCCATCTCGATCCTTAATATCTTCGATATTGGGAGAAATTATGATGGCACACAAGATGATTTCATGGACAATGTCAAATTATTCCCATACAAATGGTTGTTGGATGATCGAAAGATCATATATTCTAGTGATTAGGTGTGCAGGACCTGAAAAATCATATGCGAGAACATCCATCTTGCAAACTATTGATTAGATTTGAAACAAATTGTTGAAAATATGATATATGCTAAAATTTTCTAAAAAGGATAGGGATTAATGGTTATTGGGGATTAAATTCTTGTTTTTGACAAACTACCGATAAAATAGAAACCGATTAATGACATAATGATTTGATAGTGCTAAGGTGGACTATGAAGATTCTAAGATTCTTTGAAACTTAGAAAATAGAAATTTGGATGTGTTTGTAGGAAAAATGAGAAAGATGAGGCTATGGGTGCAGACAAACGGCTTATCGAGAATCAATGGTGATTGAGGAAAAAAATTGTTTACTTTGACAAATGACTTCATAAAACAGACACTTTGATTGATGGAAGACATATTTAACAATGATGAGGTAAACTATAAGGGATTTAAGAACCCGTAGGATTCTGAAAATGGATATTTAGAACTACTTAGAAGGCTAATGAAGTAAATAGATGTCGAGGGACTGATCGACAATGATTGGGGATCGATTGCTTTTATCTTTGGATATTTAAAATATTCTAAACATAGGATAAATGAATAAATGTGAGGAAAAATATTGGGAAGGCTATGCAAGGTGATGTATACGATAGATTGTGTGCTATAACTGATGTAATGTAAATTGACAAAATGAGAGAAATAAAAGTACCAACCTTGATAATTGTTGTGAATGTTATAGAGATCCCAAATTGTTGAGTGGTGATTTGGTGATGATTTTTAAGGCTTTGGCAGAAATATGTTGATAATCTTGAGCTTAATGGTGTTCTTTGTAAGTACACGGTTTGTCCTAAAATCTAGATTCGGATTAGCTAGGAAATGGAGGAAGAGGTTGGTTAAATAGGATCAATGGTGACCACAATGATTGTCGGCGATCATGGATCACCATCAATTTTTCCGAAAGATTAAAACCAACAAATGAATGGATGGTAAATCATTGAAACCACTTGTCATCTAAGGTTTTAGGTTGTTAGGTGATGTTATCCAAAATACCCCCAAGTCATTTTGATAACTTGCATTATTATTTTGAACCTTAATAGGAAAATTGATAAATAATTAGGTTAAAAAAATTGGGGACACTTCACTTCCATTGACCAGCCCCTCCTTTCCATACTTAGCCAAATCTCAAGGAAAATGGGGAAAAACACAAGCAAATCGGCTAAGTCAAGTCTTTTGGGAACACAAGGAAATGTTCTTTTCTTCCTCATCTTCCCACTATTTCCACATCATCCATAGGAAAGTGTTGGGGAATTTTAATTGGTCATGTTAGGCCTTTTTATAACATATTGAAAGGATCACATGGGCCTCATGTTCATGAGCGATTGGGCCGAACAAGTTTGGGACTCGATTAGATCAAGTAAAGCAAAAACTATGAGAAAATATGGAATGTCCCACATTCCAACAGCTTTTCCAATCGGGTGACTTAGATTATAGAGGTAGAAAAGATGCAAAAGTGGATAATGTGATCCCTAACAGAATAGGTGGAACTATTCCACCCCAACCCCGATTCCCCCATATACGTGAGACCTACATAAAATCCATTAATCTGTCGTGTCCCAGAACACAAATCATTGTTCCCTCCTTCCTCTAGTTCTCTGACTAGCCATTTTTCCACAATAGCACAAAAATGTTAAAAGTTCGTGTGGCATCACGTATGGTACCCCATCACCTTCCCGAGATCTTGAACTTCAAATATCCATAACTTTCACCATATAACTCCAAATTTCACAAAATTAGACTCATTGGAAAGGTCTCATCATGTAATACACCTTGGAAACTAGAAATACTAAATTTAGTGGGGTTAGGTGGGTAAAAAGGGGGAAAAGTCCCGTAACTATATAGAGTAGTTCCTTGTAGCTCAACTACCAGATTTTATGAGGTATGGTGCCCATTCCTTCTTCTACAAACAAAGTATCATGGGGAATGGCATTGGTAGGGTAACCATGCTTATTTTAAGACATTTAATGCATGTTATTGGTGGTTGAAGGTGGAAATCTGAGTTTCCCTCTTTTTACCTCCTCTCTCTTTCCCATCTTCTATATATTGTAAAATGATTCCCATTTATAAAGGTTAGGCCCTCTTGAAATGTTAGTGCATACTCCTATAAGTATTGCATGAGTATTTTAAGTTATAGGCCTCGATTTGGACCTCTGCATGTTGTTTCTAGCCTTCTTCATTCATTATAATGTATTTTGCATCTCTTTAAAGAAATAAAATATATTTTTGTGGCTATTCTCTTCCCTACCCCGTGTTTATTTTATTATCTTGCCTCTTCATTTACTTGCATGTATGTTGTGCATGTTTACAAACTTATAGGGTTTATTTAAATTGTGATTCATGGAAATGAGAGTTTGAATGTTGTTTTGTACTGTGGCACTCATGTCTACCCTCTCCCCCTTCATTTTCCTCCCATTTCCACTCAGCTAAGAGTGTTTTCCCCTATTCTTGGTGTTATCACCTCTATTAGTTAGGATTTCCCCTTTCATGCACCTTTATCTTCCCCTGGTCCCTTAGATTGTTAGAATAGGATCAAATAGTTACATTTCCTATTGTAGGAGTAGTTTATCATTAGGATTAGGTAGAGGAACTAGCCTTATCTAGAGTTTTATCTCAAGTAGAAAGTCCCACAACTTGAGATACATTCTCATGTTACCCAAAACACCAATTTCTCATTCACGACAAATCAAAGGGTTTTGTTTCTTGGGGATAATAGGTGAATGGTGGGAGGTTAGGGATTCGGGTTGTGAGAGGTTATGAGGTTAGTATGGGTAGATTAAATTAGCCTAGGGTGGTTTTTAATGGTTAGGGTAGGGTAAATGATAATTACGCTGGTAAATGAGAGCTTACAACGTTAGTTTTAAAGTGTACTTAGGATAGAGATGATAATGATAATAGTGATAATATGATTAATTTTTGTCGGATCACCTAGGGGTGAAAAAAGTGTTTAAACCTAAAGCAGAATCGACTATCTTCAATAATTAGTGACAAAAGATAAATCCAAGAAACATACACAATGGGAGTGGAAGGGTTTTTGTATTGATTGTTCATTAGATCCATTATCATCCTTACCCCTATCCTCGAACCTATGTATATGGATGTTATTAAGGTTTTTATAATCCATGTTATCAATATGGTCCTTCGATCGCTTATGAAAAAATAGTCTCTTTGAATATTCTTCTAAGTGAGTGAAACTCGTAGCTTTTCGGATGTCGTTAGAGAGGAAGTATGAGACACTTGTCTAGATAGAGTCGGAGAGCACTGGACTTGATGAAAATAGATCTCTTCCTTTTGAACCATTCTCTTGATCTTTGGATTACTATTGTAGTCATCTCCTTAATATCACTTGATTGTATGATATTCCATAGATTCGGAGAAAGGAGTGAATATTTCACCACTGGGTACTCGAGATCAAAAATTTTGACCCATCATATTTTATTCTCTCATTAAACTAATTAAATTTGAGATACCTCATTTGGAACACCGCCATCCACATATAGTCCCTTTTTATACCTCAAAATCATACATGCAATTTTCCCAATAGTCTTGAATTTGGGGTGTTTGGTGCAAAACTGAAAAGGTGAAGGTATTTGTATTTCTCCTAGTATCAAAGTCAGACTTAGATGTGTAGGAGTAAATACTTACGTCGAAAAAGGATGCTTTGATGTTTGTCACATATATGATATTCTTAAATAAATATATTCCTAAGGATATGGGAAACAACACACCTTTTTTCATTCGTGCGCTTGACTGATAATGAGCCAACTATTTGCATAACTCGAGCATTATGATTTTTGTCACTTGGGTACCTAGGTAGCCTATGAGGAGTGAGATCATAGCCTACGACTCTGATGTAGGTGAAGGTAGGGAACTGGATGAAGTGGATCCCATAATTTTCAATTAGTGAAAATATTTAGGAAGAGATCCATTTTTCTCGGATTACCTCGAGAAGCCTAATAATGAATATGGTAAATGCATCATTCACCTTGGCATAGTGGGAATTTCTCTCCTTATGAGTTAGTTATGGATAATTCTCATATGCAAGTGATTTTTTAGGCACATGGGGAGAAGTAGATAATCCTATAAATATTCTTGTGAAGGAAATGGCATACACCAAGTAAGAATTCATAGTGAACTTCTTAGTGGTGGGAAACTACATCAATTTCCAATGGATGTTGTCATTGATGATCTACCCCTAATCCACCATCTAGTTTCCTTATATTATCACTAGGATGAACTGAGCCATCTAATCCTGAAAGTATTTTATTGTCTCCTCACCCATTAATCTACTCATAAGGACAATGGCATCTAAATAGGCTTCATGGAATTCACTCTGTGACAAGTTCTTTGGGATCCGAGAGGGTTTTCTGCCTTATTTGAGCTAGGAACCCATTATTAGACCTTACAAATGGGACTCGAGTCCTCACCCACTCTAATAAAAAAATACTTGGTTATGATTAACATTTTTTATAGTGGGAATTTGTAGGAACTAAGAAATTCCCTTTGGAGTGAGGACTACGAGGATTGAATTGTCATCCGCTAAGATTGCTTTGGTGTTTAGATCATAATTTTGTGCAAAGGCCAAGACAAGATTGGTGCTCTAAATTTATAATGAATGTCCTACTTCCTGAATAATCCACTTGAGATTATATTTTCCTCAACTAATCCTCATGGATCATTTGTATTTCTATTCTTCAAGTCTTCCACTCCATGTAGGTGACATCACTATCTCACACATTTGGATATTATATTATTAGTGTTGAAATAGCTTCGATATTAGAATACTTGACCTTGATAGTGGAAAAAATAAAAAATATAGGTAGAATGTGGACTTATGGGAGTGACTTGAGTTTGATTGCAAGACTTTTTATTTTTGGCATGACCTATCTAGGATAGCTATTTTTAGTAAGTTTTCACAATTTTCACTATTCGAGCTTTTTACTTATTTGAAGCAACATAAATAGTAAGATTTCATTGATTTTAAAAAAATTTAAATTTATAAATTTGATACCTTGAACCACTTAATATTTTTATACATATCTCTTTTGGATGTCATAATGGGATGAAATAGTCTCCAAAGATTTGGTTTTTTCTTAGGACCTTTTACTCTAGTTTTTGAAGTTTTTTATTTGCCAAAACTCTGTAGATTTGAAAAGGAAACTCTAGGGGATGAAAATTTCAAATTGATGCTATAAATTATACATAGAGTCAATTTAATTTCTCTTAAATTCAATGTGGATGTGTTTTTAGAAGGATTGCACTGATAAAGTTTTATGGAAATCAGGTGCATGGTTTGTGAGTTATGAGTAGTTTTCATTTTTGGAGTATGGATATATGAAACAAATTCAACAAAGATAACTAGCAAAAATGGAGGTTGTTGGGGTGATAATGTCAAGTGGGATTAGCCACTTGGGCACACCCCAACATGATCATAGTTTTTCTGATCAAACTTTAATGTGTGAAGCCTTTCACACTCAAAGAGTGAAGCAGCCTGACTGATTCACCCACCCAATTTATTGGGTGATCCCTCTTGGGATTGACTTCCGACTATCTACAATGGCTATGTAGGCTTGTATTAAATATTGTGAGCTATATGTAGGATGGGATGATTAACTGAATGTTTTAGCTATTGAAAAAATGTGAGACATAGCTCTGTAGATGTGAAATATAGCTAAGGAGTGAAGTGGAAGTGTTGGGTGAAATTGTATCAGATTCTTAATAAAATACAATGCTTTTACCAGTGGATTTTTTTCCTTTGGGTTTCTCCACTTATATCTAGGTGTAATGTGTTCTTGTTCTTGTTCTTTTTATTTTCTTTAAGATCTTGCTCATTTAGCTCATTATTCGTAATCTATTTCAATTTATTTCTTTGTATAATCAAATAAAGATCATAATCTATAATATTCATCCTTTAATGGAGGATCTGTGATCTATAGATCTCAGTTTCCTGCTAAATCTAACATGGTATCATATCTTGGTGATTGTGTGTGTGCAGGATCAATCTAGAAGTCTTTTGGGCAAAGAAAACTTTACGTTTATTGATGGATCTACGAGACCCAAAAGTTCTGCAGTTGTGTTCAAGCTAACCAAGTTTAAAATTCCAATTCCCACCTAATATTGCTTGAAATATTGATTAAAAATGGGATAAATGGTTGTTTAGATTGTGTTTAAGCTTTTTTTGCTTAGATCTTTGCCTCTGCTTTTGTTTTAGCCATTTACGGCTTGAAATCGTCGTCTTTGTGCTATTTTTCTAGTTTTCCCACTATAGATGACCATTTTAGTCATTTTTCAATGTGGATCTGAAATATTTATTTAGATCCAGTTTGTTTCAGGCTTTTAAGTCCATTCTAGTGGTAAAAATCTTTATTTTTCACTATTTTTACCTTTGCAAAGCTAGGACCAATCGTTTTGTGCCATCTAACTTTGTATTTTTGGTCATTTTTGGTTTTACAAAGTTTGGACCAATAATATTTCTCCACATAGCTTTTATGTTTTTCTTTTCATGTTTTTGAAATAGCACCATCTCTTAGAATTCCAAATAGCTTCAATCGACATCTTTCGGTCTTTGTGAAGCTTGGGCCAATCCTCTAGTGACATCTCGGCTTGGCCCCTCACAGACTTATTTGACTTTCTTTAATCTGTGGCTTGCCCGAGCTAATCATAAAGCTACATCTTTCTTCGTGGTGCTAGAATATTGTTTATATGATTATCGGTTGTAATATGTTGGCCAATAAGGGATTTATGCATGTCTTTGCATTGTTACACTTGACATAGCTATTTCGGCATTTAGTTTTTTGCTTTTCACTACGAAGTGTGATCTAATAGCATTTGGACATGTATATTTCTATCGATTTTGGCATATTTTGAAGTGTGAACCACTCATCTATTGACACATTTTTTAACTCTCCATGTGTCCTATTCTAACTTTTTCATGGTTTTACCATTGTTTTCTTTATACAACGGCTTCCAAAAAATTTCCTTCATTCCACTGGGATTTCTAGGTATGTGAATTGTGAAGCCTAATCTAATTGAAAGATGGCACGTATTCTATTTTTCGCACTTGTCAAAATTTGTTAGACTTGTGAAACGCAAACCAATTGTTTTTACACATATTCTAGTTGTGTCAAGGTGTCAGTATTTTCTTTGGTTTTTCCATTTATATTGTGACAACTGTTTTATTCCTTTTTTGGACTCAAACTTTATTTCAAGTTTGGTTTATAAATTGTTTAAGCCATTAATTTTTCGACAAGTGGCTTATTTGGCTTATACTTTTCTATCACATTGTGACAAAATGCGAAATGTGATCCAATTGATTAAAGACAATTTAATTAATTATCGCTTAGTATTATTAGTCGCATTGTGAATGTGAGCTAATTAAAAAGTGACATATGTATTTTCTTTATTTTAAAGCCACATGTATTGAAGCATGTTTATTTATCTTTTTGTGTTTTTTATTAGTTTCAAACCCGAAGAGACTTTAAGTTTATTTTTTTAAAGATTTGCGTCCACCCGAGGATCTGTTTTAAAGCCAACATGTGCCTTTTTGGATATTGTTGATTTGTACCATGTGTCGAGCCCCATATGAGTCTTTATTTAACTTATTTTATTTGTTAAAGTAACTCATTCTTTATCTCGTTGAGCTAAGTTGCTAAAGAACTCATCAAGCTCTTGTAACTTGACCCCAACTCTATTTTATAAATTTGATCTAAAATCAACCAATTCAAGCTAATTTTAGACCAAATCTAGCTATTTTTTAAGATTTGATGAACTTTGCTATGTTTTTAAGCTATTAATTAATTAATTAATTAGCTCATTAGCCTATTAAAATAATCTGTAACTAGAACATGACCTTTCCCTATTAAATTGATCCAAAACTTGACCAATTCAAGCTATTTTTTATCAAATTTGGGTTGTTTGTAGTCATATAACAAATTAAGAGATTTGTAGCTAGTTTTTTTGTCTCTATTTAGCTTCTTTCAGTCATTTTCTAGCTATATCTATCTTCATTTATTGTTTGAGCATCTAAAATGGCTAGTTCTATTGTTTTTTCAATGGATAAGTCTCAACTCTTGAATTCAACTAACTATAACATCTGGAAAGTATGTTTAAAAGCTTGTTTTATGGCTAGAAATCTTTGGGATCTTGTGACTGGCATTGAAAACCATCCCACAGGGAGACAAGCTACCCCTAAAACCTTAGCTCATTTTCTCAAAGATCTCAAGAAGCTCTGTCCATCCTATTGCAAAGCATTAGAGATGAGTTCTTGATGCATGTAGGCCATTTAGACTCACCTTCAACTACATGGAAGAAATTAGAGACCATGCATGAAGGAAGTAGGTTGTCTAAGATCATTAAGCTTGTTCTAGAGTTGTTTACAACACCCATGAAAGGGGATGAGAAAATTATAAACTATCTAGCTA
Organism: Taxus wallichiana var. yunnanensis; assembly: GCA_018340775.1. Lineage (NCBI taxonomy): Eukaryota > Viridiplantae > Streptophyta > Pinopsida > Cupressales > Taxaceae > Taxus > Taxus wallichiana. The sequence goes on along the minus strand of CM031236.1, from coordinate 220,600,344 downwards.
AAATTAAAAACATTAAAGCTCAACTTGATGGCTACAACTATGAATTATTTCAAGACAAGCTACTATATTTCATAATTCAAATCAACATTCATGAAAAATTTAAGACATTACATCTCAATTCTTAATTCCAAATATCAGAATGAGAATGATCTTCTTGATCTAGATACTTTGTCTTCTTTGTTGATTCAAGAAGAGAGAGTCATGGAGAACTTTGATTCAAAAGATATTACTTCTCAAGATCTATTCTCTCAAAATCATAAGCCTTCTCAAAATCATAAGTCTTCTCATACTAGAAATTTTAATCCAAATCAGAATTCTAGTATTAAATCCATATTTAAAACTAATCCTAAGACTAACTCTGTTAAAAGTAATCAGCCATTCAAAATCAAATTTAATGGAACTTGTAATAAATGTGGAAATTTTGGACACAAAGAGTCTGATTGTAGAGTCAAGATTAATAAATCAGTCAAGAATGTTAAAAATAGCAAGCCTAATAATTTTAAGAAAAATCAGAAGCAAAAGCAAACAAATGTAGCTGATAAATATATTTCTTTATATACTACCCTCTCAGCTTCAAATGGCAATGAATGGATTCTTAACAGTGGTACCTCCATGCACATGACTTGTACTCATGGTATCCTATCAGATGTAGTTAAATGTGAAGAAAATATCTATCTAGGAGATAACTCTATCATTAGAGCTGAAGGTTGTGGAAATGTTAAGCTATCTAATGGTTTAATTAGGAATGTCTTATATGTCCCTAAACTAAAAAGAATCTTTTGTCTTTCTCTCAGCTAACTAAAGAAAACTATAAATTTGTTTTTCTACAAGAAAAATGGTATGTCAAAGATCAGTTTAAAAATGTCATTACTTCAGGATCCAAAAGAATGGCTTGTATATCTTTGATGGTTTTATCTCTGAGTCTTGTTTTTCTTCCTCTTCTAGGAATGATATTCAACTATGGCATGAAATACTTGGTCATGTAAATTTCAAGAGTCTGTATGATATGTCTAGACTAAATCTTGTTGTTGGTCTTCCTAAGATAAAATCAGAACATGAAACTTGTGAAAGTTTCCTACGTGGTAAGCAACATGCTCAACCATTTCAAAAACATCATTATCCAAATTCCTCTCAGTTATTAGAACTGATCCATAATGATGTAAGAGGTCCACTTGAGGTTCCTTCTCTTAGTGGTGCATTATATGTTATTTTATTCATTGATGATCATTCTAGAATGAATTGGTCTTATTTTATCAAGAAGAAGTTCTGTTGTCCTTTCTAAATTTTAGGAATTTAAAGCTCCAGTTGAGAATACTTCAAATCTGAAAATTAAGAGAATCAGGACTAATAATGGAGGAGAATATGTCAACAAAGCCTTTGATGAGTTTTTTTTTCATGTGGAATTCAAAGAGAATTGACCACTCCCTATTCCCCATAGCAAAAAATGGTATTGTAGAAAGAAAGAATATGATTGTCTTAGAAATGGATAGAACTATGATTCATGCTTCTAATGTGCCTAAGTTCTTATGGGATGAAGTTATGAACATTGTTGTCTATATTTTAAAAAGAATACCTACAAAATCTTCTCATGAAGTATGGAAAAAGAAAAAACTAGATATCTCTCACCTATGAATATTTAGAAATCCTGCTTCCATCTTCATTCCAAAAGATAAAAGGAAGAAGATTGATACAACTTCCTTTGCTTGTTTTTTTGTCGACTATGGCTGTAAAACTAAATTTTTGAGAGTCTAAGATCCATTCAAGCATGACATTGTTGAAAACAGAAATGTTCAAGTCTTAGAAAGAACTTTCTCTATTGATCCTAATGAACCCTCCTCTGCTACTCTAGACATAGATCCTGATAATCCTCCTACTGACATTATGGAAATAGAAGTTCAAGAGGTTGATTATCCTAATCTAGATATGATGGAGATTGAGGGGGAGTCATCCCAAAATGTCTTGCAACCTAAGATTCCTAGATGGGCTAAAAATATTGTTCAAAACTCTCAGCCTAATAATCTTAGAAAACTAACTAGAAGTCAACATACCTACCATGCCTTGTTGACCCACTATGAGGTAGAACCACAATCCTTTGAAGAAGCATCTCAAGATGTTAGATGGCTTCAAGCTATGAAGGATGAATACAATTCTCTAATCAAAAATGACACTTGGGAACTAGTCCCTCCTCCTTCTAAAAGAAGCATTGTAGGATCTAGGTGGTTGTTAAAAATTAAATATAACTCTCTAGGAGAGATTGAAAAGTTCAAATAAAGGCTAGTAGCTCGTGGTTTCACTCAGAAACCAGGTATTGACTATGTTGATACTTTTTCTCATGTTGCTAAGATGAGTATTGTAAGAGTTCTTCTTGCATTGGCCACCCAATATGGTTGGGAGATTCATCAAATGGATGTCAAAAATGTTTTTTTAAATGGTGACTTAAAAGAAGAAATCTATATGAGATTTATGTCCTGTAAGCTTAAAAATTCCTTGTATGGTCTTAAACAAGCTCCTAGAGCTTGGTATGCTAAAATTAACTGTTTCTTTCAAGACCTTGGCTTTTCTAACTGTTGGTTTGATAACAATCATATTATCATTATTTTCTTGTATGTAGATGATCTTTTGATTACTAGTAGTGATAAAAGTCTAATTGTAAAAATCAAACAAAGGTTAAAACAACGTTTTGAAATGACTGATTTAGGTTTATTAAATCATTTTCTTGGCATGATTATCATTCAAGATCATAACCTTATTATTGCATCTCAATCTCAGTATGTTGTTAATCTTCTTAAGAGATTTAACATGTTTGATTGTAGGCCTATTTCCATTCCTATTGAAGTTGGTGTTAAGTTTGATCCTAAACCAGCTTGTGCTAAATTTGATCCTACTCTTTATAGGTAGCTAGTTGGTAGTTTGATCTATTTAACTATTACTAGACCTGATATTTCTTATGTAGTAGGAGTAGTGTCAATATTTATGCAAGAACCTTATGAGGATCATTGGAAAATGGCAACAATTTTTTTGAAATATATCAAAGGCACAATCAATTTTGGTCTTGTTTATTCTTCTTCTAATGATGCACAATTATTTGGTTATTGTGATTCTGATCATGTTGGTGATGTTGCAGATAGAAATTCTACTTTTGGATATCTTTTCAAGCTTGGTGCAAGTGCCATCACTTGGAGTAGCAAAAACAACCAATAGTGTATATCTCTTCTACTGAGGTAGAGTATAGGAGTGCCATAGAAGTTGTTAAAGAAGCTATGTGGCTAAAAATTTTGTTGGCTAAGTTGCACATAGATGTCAAAGGGAGTAATACTCTTCTATGTGATAGTCAGAGCTGCATTACTCTTGAAAAGAATATAGTTTAGCATCAAAGGACAAAGCATATTGAAGTCCATATGCATTTCATCAGAGAAAAATTCCTTAATGGTGATATTGATCTCCAATTCTATCCAACTAAAGATAAAGTTGCAAATATCTTCACAAAACCATTGTGTTCTCATGTTCTACAAGTTTTGTGCCTTAATGGGCCTATTATAGTTTCCTTGAGGGGGAGTGCACATGACAATGCCACCTCTTAATGGCCTGTTCAAACTTCCAATACTTCCTCCAATTGTAATAAGTAAATGTGTCACTATTTTGTGAAGTTACTTGTAAATCCCAACTGAAGCTTTAGTCATGGGTATGCCTTAGCTTATAAAAGGATCCATGGTCTGATGTAAGTCTTCATACTATAAAGCATTGGTCTTAAGAATCTCTGTTTGGGAAGATCTACATATTTTCCTTGTTAGCATGCTAAACCTGAATCATTGTTGTTGATTCATGGGTCTAAAACTTGGCATGTCTAATTGTTTTCTCCCACTTAACATTAAGGGGGAGTGTTGGGGTGATAATGTCAAGTGGGATTAGCCACTTGGGCATGCCCCAACATGATCATAGTTTTTCTGATCAAACTTTAATGTGTGAAGCATTTCACACTCAAAGAGTGAACTTTCGACGGATTCATCCACCCAATTTATTAGGTTATCGTGATCTTGGGATTGAATTCCTTACTATCTACAAATGGATACGCATGCTTGTATTAAATACTACAAGTTGTATTTAGGATGGGATGATTAACCTAATGTTTGAGTTATTGAATAAGAGTGAGATATAGCTCTGCAAATGTGAAATATAACTAAGGAGCGAAGTGGAAGTGTTGGGTAAAATTGTATCATATTCATAATAAAATATAGTGCTTTACCAGTGGATTTTTTCCTTTGGGTTTCTCCACTTATATCTGGTGTAATGTTTTATTTTTCTTCTTCTTGTTATTTTCTTTAATCTCTTGCTCATTTAGCTCTTTTATTCAAGGTCTATTTCAAGTTATTTCTTTTTCTAATCGATTATACATCATAATCTATAATCTTCGGCCTTTAATGGAGGATATTTGATTTGTAGATCTTAGTTTCCCTACTAAATATAATAGAGGTTTTGATGGAAAATTATAGCACTTTGAATGTTTGAAAATGACTAAGTGTTTAAGAGGGGGAGTTATTCATATTCATTTACAATATTTCAACTTATCACTTAACTCAACAACTTAACCATGGTTGGAAGAGGGTTTTCATAGAGTTGCACCCTAAAAATAATGTGCAAGAGGTATAAGGGGGAAAATGGGAAACTAAGTGTCCTTTACACTAGATGGTAACAAGTGGAAACTTCTTCTTCAATTTGAATGACATACAAAGGGGTTGAAACATGGCTTCTAGGGGCTTAAAAGTGGATTTTCACTTGAGTGGAAGGATGGGTAGTGCATTTTCATGTCCTCGATGTCCTTTTTCTTCTAGTTCAATCCAAGGGGACACCACTAGCTCAAAAATGCACCATGTGGGTCTTATCATGAGAAGTGGGAAAGTAGTTAAGATGTTTGCAAGTTTAGGTTGTGATGTGTAAGTCACGAGAAAAAATGCTTCATGGGAGAGGTGTAATTTTTGTCCCCCTTATACCTTTTCACCTTCAAAGTAAATGTAAGGAGACATCATGGGTAAGAAAATTTTCAATGGGTCTTAGCTCATGAGAAGGGGACAAATTAGATGCAAGTTGTGAGATGCTCTAGGTGAATAAGCTATGAGTTACAATTTGTGAGAAGTGAGACAACATGGGGGAGTAACTTTGGTGTCCCCATTGTCCCCCTTTCACCTTGGGTAAAATATAAGGGGACATATGTTCTTTAAAATGTGCCAAGACGTGTACACATCAAGGGAAGGGGACCTAGTCAACTTAACTCTTCACATGCTCTGACTAACGCACCAAGTTGTTTTTAAGTGACAAAAGCTTATAAAATGATGGGGTAGTGAAATTTGGTGTCCTTCTTATTCCCTCTTCACCTCAAGGAAAATAAAAGGAGAAACCAAGGGTGAAAAATTTCACACAAGCCTTTTTGAAATGTTAATGTCACTTGCCAAGGGCATTTTAGGACACTGAGAGTGATTTTTTCGCCTTTCAAGCATGGAATCATGCTTTGGGGTCGACCTTATATTATTTTGAATTTAAATCATATTTTTAGATCATAAAATAAATTATGAGGTTCTAATTCTGCATGAAAACTTATTTTAATGGCCCTTTTCACTTTTGACTCAAAGAGGTAGTTATAGAGTCTTGGGTTATCACAAAAGAGTTTTTAGTATTGGAATAAAAGTGATGAATCCATATTGTACAAGATTACAAGATATTTCCAATGAATATTTTTTTCCTCTCAAATCCTCCCAAAAATTCTTGGTCTCAATATTGGAGTATTCCACCATTTCTTCATCTTCCCTTTAATGCTTGGATCCCATGGCCTTTGTGATTACACTCTTTCATTGTATTCTTTTTGTTTCATCTTCTTGCTTTTTTATTTCTTCTTGTACTTGTTTCTTCTTATCTCCTTCTCGTATACAACTCCATATTGTTGCTTTATCTCTATTCATGTCTTCAATATCTTCTTTTTCTCTTGTTTTCAAGATCTCTCTCATGTAGTCATGAACATCATCCACCTTATCAGCTATTATATGTGCATACACAACACTAAAAGCAACCTTAGATACCAAATTTTTAAGCCATGAAGCTTCTTGCTTGACTCACTTTTCTTCTTCTTCTTCTTCTTCTTATTTTTTCATTGACCAAATTCAATTTAATATTTTCATCTCTATTTTGTGATTGGCTTGTCTCATTCCCAAGCTTTCCAATGAAATTTTCATTCCAATCTTCTATTACAATGTTGCATTTTCTTCTCCTTTCATAATTCTCCCTTCTTGAGACTCATTTTCCTCATTCTCATTACTCTTCTCTTCATTATGAAAATCATTGACCTCTCCATGATAAATAGCATGTTCTAATGCATTCATTTCAGCCTTGCAATTGTTCCATATTCTCATAAAAAAACTCATTTCCTTCTTATTCAAAATGCATCATTTCTTGAATAAGGTTTGTATCATCCATGTTATCATCAACACAATCTGATTGAAAACTTTCAAAATTCACTCCATCATCTTGAGGTTTACCTTCACTATTCTTCCATGTTTCCATCAACTCTTCAACTTTGGGATGACTTGTGCCTGTACACAATGCTTCTATCACCTTTAAATCTTCTTGCAATAAGAAATCATCAATATCTTCATGATGTGTCAAATTTAGGACCTATATTACATTTCTCTTCATCAAACTTAGTAATTACTTGTTCATTTCCTTCTTCTTTTCCTGTGTGAGAGCACTCACCCTATTACATATCAACTTCCTTAATCAAATTCAGCATATGATTTATCAACCAATTCATCACTACTTCCATTAGAATCATAGAGTACATCATCATCTAAAATGTTCAACACAATTTTTTTACCTTTTCTTCTCATTTCCTTTACCTCTCTTGAAATAACATCCACCTTCTTCCAACAGCTTCTTGAACAATAATTGGTTTCTTAATGTCTTTACCTCCATATGCATCTTTTTGGAATGTTCTTGCACCTCCTTGGTCTTCATATGCTTGCTTAGGTGTTGTCTTCTTGAGCCACTTGGGAACTATGTATCCATGTTCTCTTGCAATATCCTCTATGCTCATCCTTTGCTCTTTCTTCCTATTTACTTGTTGCATATCTTCATGTTTGAATGCTTTCAAATGCATTCTTTGTTTTCCTTCTATCAGGACTCTTTGCTTGATCTTTCATCCATCATGGATTCCTTGGCAAGGCTGCCCTTTATACTTACAAAATCAAACTTTAACATAACATTAGCATCCAAAAATTCCTTTAAATGGACTTCACATCATTCTTCTTCACTTCTCTTTGTGGCTCCTCTTCATCTTCACTAGACCACTCATGCTCTATCTCATCTCTACAAGATTCTTCACATGCTTCACTCATGAAGCTTAATTCCTCTTGTGTATCCATCATCTTATCTTATTTGCAATCATCTTCTTCATATCCTCCATCAGCTAGCACTTCATCTTCTTCTATAGGGTCTTCATCATCCCTATACTCAATTCTTGTTGCTAATAATTTATCCTCTAGGAGTTCAATCTGCCTCCTTATATCAGCAATCTCCCTTTCTCTCTTCATCTCTTTCCTCTTTTTCTCTCTTCCACTCTCATCCTCTTCATTGCTTGCACCAAAACTCTCTCTCTCTCTCTCTCTCTCTCTCTCTCTCTCTCCTCTCCTCTCCACCTGAAATATGAACTCAATCTCATTCAACCATTGAAAAATAAGCATCCTTCTACCACAAGTGATGCCAAAGGATCTACTTAGTTCACCTATGTTCTTGTTTAGAAGATACTTACCTCAAACATGTAACGATTGTTATTGAAGATTTTTCTCACTTTTCGCACTAGCTCTTGATCAGTCATCACAACAACTCCACACATTCTTGAGAATTTGATTCTTTCCCTTATAAATTTACATTGAACCATTTCCACAAGTACCATATTCCATTAACTAATCAAATCGAGGCCTCGCTATAATACCAAAATGATGTCCTTATTAGCTCATCTTCACCTTCACAAGATATCATCATGTATCTCGTCACACTAGTAAATGGAGTTCTTGTTCAAAACACTAGACCACCTTTCTCTAGTTCTTGAATACAACAAGAAATTTCCTAGGACTCACAATGAAATTTTCATCTTTCACTTTCCTATACACCTACAATTTATTCTACATTCATGTAATGGATTATCAACCATCCAATCACATGATAGTCATCTTTCACTTTGATACTTACCTTTCTAGGCACTTGGCTCCTTCTTTAGTCCATAATGCTAACATGCATGCTTAAGCTTCTTGGTCTCCCGAGGTCTCTTGAGGATTGAATCATGCTACAACATATCCAACAATGTTATAACACCCATGAAAACTCATCTCAAACTCCTAGAACACTCTTTTCCATCCTTAAGAAAAACTATCCTATCTAGTCCCTTAAGACCATGCTCTTGGAATGACCATGCACATAGAATTTCACAAGTTCCCGAATCCCACAATAGGTTCATTAATTCACATTTTTAGACATTATTTTACCCTCAATACTTCTTTCTAACCCCAAGTGTGTCATCCTATCATCCAACATATGGTGGGTGCTCACTCGAGGCATGCCCTGGGTGTTGAGTCCCTCCTTTTATGATCTTTGCAAGAGATTTATGTCATTAATGGATGATTATTTGTAGAAACAAAAGTACATTCATCTAATTTAAAAAATTAAGAATATATAACCAACATATCTACACATTAATACATCACAAAATATAATAAACATTATAAGAAGTTAAAGAATCCATATCTCGAGTCACAACAAGACAAATAATATGAGGGTTTACACCCATAATCAAGTTATATAGAATAGATCCATGTATATTGATTTAACATAGTTCTAGTAGCCATATTACATTCAAAAGGGTCATCCTCGCACCATATTCATCAAATGACAGAGACTCAACTCTTACAAACCTATATGATCGTAGAGATCTTAACTATGCTTTTCCCCTGTTATATCCCTTGTTATAGATCCCAGACCCATACATATGCTTAATGGTATCCCTTACAACTTGTTACCACTAATTACTCTAAACCATAGCACCATGAACTCCAAACCCTTAGCATTTCCTAACATTTATGCGCAGCACTTTGTTACTCTCCTTCTCTTTCTCTACCCTGCCGTTTGCACTCTGCATAATGTATTTTACACCAAGCACTCCTTTAAATAGGACCATCATCCACTACCATGACTTCTCTCATGGGCATATCATGTGTTGAGTGTCAATGCGGTCCTCCATTGGTGAATTCTTATCCTCTTTGTAAACCTTCCACTAACTATAATGATGCCTCTGGGAATATTTGCTACGCCCTTAACCTATTGCTTGTATTAGGATATGAGTAGCTGACTTGTGGCTTACCATATCATTTTATTATATCATTTATATTTTCTCATGCTTAATAGGTCAGCCTTGGTGATGACCATAGCATATGAATAGTATATATAGGGTATTATAGGTAGTATTTCATTATCATTTGAGCATTTGAGTCTTATTATATGGTTTGGAGTTTGCCCCCTCAAAGTGGCAAAGCTATTCTAATTGCATATTGAGATCATTATTCTGAAATATTGTGTTATTTGGTGTTCTATTGTTGCTCTTAATCTGAATTATACAAGTAATTTCATTACAAGTGGTATCAGAGTTGCGATCTAGGCCGAAATTAGGGTAAAAACCCTAATTTTTTTATTCCACCACATATTTGAAGTAGAGCGAGTTGGTGGGAGATATTTTTACCAACATTGCAAAGAATTTCAAGTAAGATTCCCTGAAAATTTCAGACTTTTTAATTTATTTTACAAAATTTATTACAAATTTAGGTTTTTTCATAAAATCGCTCCCTAGGGTGCAAATTATGGCAAATTTTCAATTTCTTTACATTTTCGGAAAGATCACAAAAAATAGTATTAGTATATTTTCTATGTTTTTTCCTTTTCGGCTGAAATTGTATCTAAACCCTAAACCCTAAGATTTGACATCATGGTAGGGCCTTCCACAAGAGCAAAAAGAATCGATTACTCTGTAAAACCCAAGATAAAGATGGGGTAGTGATTGAAGAGATGGAGTTTAGAAGGGGAAAATATAGATTCCTCAAAGACTAGGGTTTACCTTAGTTGATCATAATGTGAGCCAACTTGAGTATGAGTTAGGAAATGTACAATCTGAGATGGCCTCTAAAGGAGATAGCCCAAATCAATCATCGATTGGATGATATCATGTAACATGTAAAGGGTAACCAAGATGGCCCAAATCTAGTCCATATCAACAAAGGAGGACCTTTAGTTCAAAATCATGGACAAACTAACCATATTGATCACTTTTCCAGTCCCATCAAAATCAAACTTATTCGCAACCACGGAACATAATGCCAAAAGTGGATATACGCAAATTTGATGGTAAGGATCCCCCGAATTGGATAATAAAATAGAGAAATTATTTGAGTTACATCAAACATCATTAGGAAAAAGGTGACATTGTCATCCCTATATCTTGAACCCGACCAATTTGTTTGGTATCGTTGGTTATGTGCTCAGAGGTAAAAGAATGGTCTAGGTGTCACTTGGATAGTTTTTACCAAGGAGTTGCAATTGCACTATAGTTCCAGTGTTTTAGAGAACTACTTTAGTCAATTAGCAAAGTTACGGAAAATAGGATCAGTCAAAGATTATGTGCATCAATTCCAAAACCTATCCTTAAGGGTGGAGAATATTCCAGAAGAGAATCAGAATGACTTGTTTCTTGGGGGTCTTAAGGACCACATCGAGCATGAGGTATGGATGTTTAATCCAATCAAGCTTTCTGATTCTATTATCATGGCACATCATGCAGAGGAAAAAGTTCTTTGTAGTAGGAGGCCACCTTTCATTAACACCAGAGACCGTAGTATCTCTTCCCCTTCATTTGTTAGGCTAATTAGACTGACTCCTCAACAAATGGAAGAAAAGAGAGCAAAAAGGATTATGTTTTAACTGTGATAGAAAATATGGACCGGGACATAAATGTGCTGAGAAGAATTTGTTCTATATTGACGGAGGTAATGAGGATGATGAGGAAGTTGAAATTATAGGAGAGGCTAAGGAACTAGTAGAAGATGAAGTAGAGGATCACCAACCTACAATTTCTTTCCATGCATTGTCAGGTATTAGTACTCCTCAAACACTCAAGGTTATTGGCTATCTCAAAAATAGAAGGTGACGGTGTTGATTGACTCGGGAGTACTCATAACTTCATAAATAGTAAGTTAGTTGCCCACCTCAATTGTTTTATTTACCCAGCTCTAGAAATGCAAGTTATGATTGTGGATGGTGGGATAGTCAAGTGCACAAGAAAGTGCCATAGTATCAAGCTTTCCATGGGAGACTACATGTTAGACTCACCTATGTTTTCTATTTCTATGGGAGGGGCAGATATTGTTTTGGGTGTCCAATGGCTCACAACCTTAGGTACTATAGAGATGAATTTCTAAGAATTGTTCATGCGATTTCATTCAAATGGAAGGACAATACAATTGAATGGGATGGTAGCTAAGTATCCACAAATTATTAGCTCTCATCAGATTCAGAAGGTTCTCGAGAAAGGATTGGATGGCTTTATAAAAATTATTCTCCATAGAAGTATAAAATACAGAGTCTTCAATGCCACCCGATCTTTAGAAGATTGTTGATGCTCACTCATCTATTTTTGATGTAATTCCAAAGGGACTACCACCAGTTAGGGATCATGATCATGCCATTCAATTGATTCTAGGGAGCTAAACACCTAACATCAGACCATACATATACCCATATTCCCAAAAAGTGAGATCGAGAAAATGGTGGAGGAAATGTTGAAGGTAGGTATCATCAAGCATAGCCAGAGTGCATATTCTTCACCAGTGGTCATGGTATGTAAGAAGGATGAAACATGGAGGATGTGTCCAGATTACCGAGAACTCAACAAGTACACCATCAAAGATAAGTTTCCTATTCCAGTAATTGATGATTTACTTGATGAATTGCATGGTGCTATTTATTTCACAAAATTAGATCTTTGTTCGGGGTACCATCAAATTAGGATAAAAGAGGAAGATGTTCATAAAATGGCTTTCAGGACTCATGAGGGCCATTATGAGTTTTTGTAATGCCTTTTGGTCTTAAAATGCACCTCAACCTTTCAAAGCTTGATGAACACTATTTTTAGGCCTTTTTAAGGAAATTTGTATTAGTTTTCTTTGATGACATATTGATTTATAGTAAGACATGGGAAGAACACTTACAACATGTAAATAACATGTTGGAAGTTTTGGAGAAACATACTCTGTATGCAAAGCCATCCAAATGTTCTTTTGGTGTACAAGAGGTAGAGTACTTGGGTCATATTGTATCCCATGAAGGCATCAAATTTGATCCTCAGAAGATCAAAGCTATGGTGGAATGGCCAAGGCCCAAAAATCTCAAAAATCTTTGCGGGTTCCTAGGACTAACAGGGTACTACAGAAGATTTGTGTGGGGATATGGTAGAATAGCAACCCCACTCACTACATTACTAAAGAAGGATGCCTTCCATTGGATAGACATAGCCACTAAATCCTTTGAGTAGCTGAAGGAAGCCATGTGCAGCACCCCAGTTTTGGCTACTCCCAACTTCTCAAAAACCTTCATTATTGAATATGACGCTTCAAGATCGAGGATTGGGAGTATTTCTAATGTAGAAAGGAAGACCAATTACATTTATGAATCACCAATTCAAAGGAAAAGATCTTATCAAACCTGCCTATGAGAAATAAATGATGGCTATTCTTCATGCAAGTCAAGTAATGGAGGCCCTATCTCATGGGTAGACACTTCAAGGTAAAACTGATCACAATAGTCTCAAATACTTTTTGGAGCAAAGGTTATCATCTCGAGGAACAACAAAAGTGGTTAACAAAAATGTTGGCTTATGATTTTGAAATCATATACAAAAAGGGTAAAGAAAAATTAGTAGCTGATGCGTTGTCCAGAAGGGATACATTTGCAGATGCCTTACTATGTGGAATGTCCATGTTGACGGCCGATTGGGTGGATGAAGCAAGATTGGAATGGAATCAAAATAAGGATACACAATCTCTAATACAAAATATCAAGCAAGGATCTATGACATCTAACAAATTTGAGTGGAAAGGTAATTCCCTATGGTATAAGGATAGGTTATACTTGACTAAAGATTTTGAGTTGAAGCATAAGATTCTTGCAGAGCTACATGCCTCACCTGTTGGAGGACACTCTGGGTTTTTGAAGACATATCATAGAATAAAAATAGAATTCTTTTGGGAAGGACTCAAGGGGGATGTACAAAATTTTGTATCAGAGTGTTTAGTGTGCCAATAGAACAAAGGGGAAACAATTAAGACACTAGGTCTGTTGCAACCCTTACCAATTCCTAGCCAGATGGGAGGAGGTCTCCATCGATTTCATCACTAGATTGCCTTGTTTAGAGGGTAAGAATGTTATTTTCGTGATTGTGATAGGATCAAAAATATGCCCATTTTTTTCCCTATCACATCCATTTTCAGCCAATACAATGCAGCTATTTTTTTGGAGATAGTTCAAAGGCTACACGGAACCCCAAAGATAATTATAAGTGATCATGATCCTATTTTCACAAGTAATTTTTGGACGGAATTATTTTCATGTTTGGGTACTCAACTAGCTTACGCCATCTTATCATCCTCAAACTGATGGGAAAATAGAAGTGGTCAATAAATGCTTAGAGGGGTATTTACGTTGTTTTGTATCAGATAAGCAAGAAAGGTGGATTAAATGGCTACCACTGGCAGAATGGTGGTATAACACATCTTTTCATACCTCTTCTCAAATGACCCCATTTTTAACATTATATGGTTACCATCCATCTTCTATCACTTCCACCTTGAGGGTGCAAACTAAGGTCAGAGATGTTGAGGAACACATTCAACATCAACAACAAGTTTTGGCTAGTTTGAAGGAGAATTTAGCATTAGCACAAAACAAGATGAAACAACAAGTAGATCAACACCGTAGTGAAAGACATTTTGAAATTGGTGACTGGGTTTTTATACGTCTTACGGCCTTACAAATAGATGTCCCTAAAGCAACAAAAAAAGGAAAACAAACTTGCTCCTAAATATTATGGCCCTTATCAGGTTCTATAGAAAATTGGTAGTGTTGCTTATAAACTAGAGTTGCCTCCATCTTCACACATACACCCAATGTATTCCATGTTTCATGCCTGAAGAAGGTTATTGGACATAAATTTGAAGCCCAGATAGAGTTACCAGAACTTGATGAGGAAGGAAGAATCATTTTGGAGCTAGAGAAGATTCTACAAACACGTACTAAGAGGCTGAGAACTAGAGACATTAAGGAATATCTGATCAAGTGGAAGAATCTAAGCATAGAAGACGCCACCTGGGAGGATGAAGGTTTTCTACAGCAACATCCAGATTATTCAATGTTGAGGACAACATTGGTTTGAAGGGGAAGGGCATGCTACGCCCTTAACCTATTGCTTGTATTAGGATATGAGTAGCCGACTTGTGGCTTACCATATCATTTTATTATATCATTTATACTTTCTCATGCTTAATAGGTCGGCCTTGGTGATGGCCATAGCATATGAACAATATATATAGGGGATTATAGGTAGTATTTCATTATCATTTGAGCATTTGAGTCTTATTATATGGTTTGGAGGTTTCCCCCTCAAAGTGGCGAAGCTATTCTAATTGCATATTGAGATCATTATTATGAAATATTTTGTTATTTGGTGTTCTATTGTTGCTCTTAATCTAAATTATACAAGTAATTTCATTACAATATTCCCTATGTGGAATATCCTTTCTTGACCTCTAAGGTTCCAATTTGGCACCTTATCAACTTATCATGCCTATTCGAGTCCTCACATTTTTCCTCAAGTGACTCCATGATACTAAATACGGCTAATTCCTTTAACCCCTATTTCTTCCTCCTATGGGCACCCTAGTTCCACTTAAACCCTTTTATTGCACACTTTTCCTGAGTGCCCTTCTATCCAATAATCATGTGCACACGCACCTCTTGCCACTTAGCCAATATTTTAGGGTCCAACATCACCCCACACTACCTATGTTCTCCATCTTTAGAAACATTCTACTTCCTCAAAGAATAAAGAATAGTGGTATTGAAACAATTAAAGAATGAAAGAATAGAAGAATAGAAGAATATGTATGCTACATGTATGAGCACTGGGAACTCCTTTACAGATGCCTCAATCTTCTCCCAAGCATTTACTTCTCCTTGCGCTTGCTGAATTAGATCACCCACCAATGCGCTTACTTCATCAAAACTAAGTTCCTTGCTCTTAGCTTTTAGCGTATCTAAAATGATTTCACTGCTTGCTAAGGTTTCCTAACACATCCATCCAACGAGTGACTTGGGTATAGTCCCTTTAGCTTATTCTTAATCAAACCCCATAAGGTTTCAATTTCTTCTAACTTCTTCTCAACTTTGGCTAGGATCTTTTCGCGCTCTACCCTTTTTCCTTTTTTCTTTTTCAGAAATTATTTCAGATCCACCTCATGTGTAGCAACCAGAATGTTTGTTACCCTATCTTTGTTGGTATAGTTGTCATACACGGCTTCATCCATCTATGCAGTAGTCTTTACTATGTCAAGGAGCTCAATGTACTGAGTCACTATCTCCCTAATCTTTATCTTTTCCTCCTTCTGGCATGCCATCACCTCCTCTAGTTGATTCTAATGTGATTGGTTTCCTTTCCATGGTGAGGATGCGGGTTAAGTCTTCCAAGTAGTGCATGGTTGACTTGTATTTCTACTCAGTGGAGCCAGTCCGGTGCTTCAAGATTACAATGTTTGAAATGGCCTCTATCATCTTATGGACTTTGCGCACCTTTTCTTTTCATCCCTCATCTCATTCCTTAACTGCAGTACCGATCAATTCCTTTTGTTTTATTTCTTTGTCTCACTCAATGGTCTCCTCATTCTTTTTCTTGAACTCTTCCTCCAAGACCCTTATTATGTCATTTCTTCCAAAGATTCTTGCCTCCACCTCCACCGATGCTTTTTGCGTGTTACAAACTTTCTCATTAGAATTTTTTTGGGCATTTACTAGATGGTTTACTCCTTGGCATTTGATATCTTCATCAATGCATCTCGATTTACCCCAAACTCGGTTTCATCAAACGTGGGACTGTTATTACCCAATATTTGACTTCACTAAATTGTTAAAAATAATTAAAAAATGAAAAATTAGAAAATTTTGAAAAGTGTTACTTTGCGTGGGTCATTGGACTCATCACATCATCTTATTTTTGTGATCATTTCTGTTTTGTTTCATGATTTTCTAAGCGAGAACTCTTCCTGCTAGGCTTTAAAACAAGTTAAAATACATTAAAATAATTAATTAATATTTAATTAATTAATTGCTCCTTGTTTGATTAAATTAATTTTTAAAAATCACTTAAGGAGTATTTAATTAAATAAATATAAATTAAAGTTCATTCGACAAGTTTTAGTGCCGAGGAAGTAAGGTTTCGTTTCCAACCCGGTTTTCCACTTTCCTGGCAATTTCCTTCAAATTTCCTGCACGTGGGTTTTCCTCTCGCTAATTTCCAAATCATGGATTGGCAAAATGAGCATAAAATTCCCCAATTTCCCACATGGGGAAATTGGACGGGATTGCCAACCCATTTTGCCATTCCTGTTGGCAATTGCCGTTGCTTTTCCCATTTCCCCCTGGCACTTAAGCCACTACCCGGGAAGAGAGGAAGTTAGATTAATTCCTGTAACTTCCTCCATCAAACCCATTGAAAAATTCATGCAAAGCTTTCAATTGCTTCTTTCTTCAAGAAGACATAATATTTTTCAAAGATCATGCAAGAGAAACTAACGCCATTGTGAAGAAGAAATACAAGAAAGCTTTTGGTTTTAGTTTCCAACTACTCCATGCATTACATAAGAAGAAGAAAATAACAGCAAAGAAAGGAGGAGTAGATCAAAGCAAAAGCCCACGCCAAGGGGGAAGGAGGACAGATCTCCAGCAAACCAGAATTCATTTCCACGCGTGGAGAATAAAGAACAGTTTTTAATATTAAAAAAAAGGGGCATTTGTTTTGTTTTAAAATAAAGAAGACAAAATTTCTTCCCACGCACCAGCCAGAGGAAGAAAGACAAGGCGCACAGCCCCAAACACCTTTCCACATAGCCAGCACATCATTTTTTTAAATTAAAAAAGGGGAAAAAGGAGGACAGCTCCCACGTTGAAAGAAGAAATTCAACAAATCAAAGCAAAAACGTCTTTCCGCGCATTGGCCTGAAGGATAAATTTTTAAACGAGAAAGGAAAGGCGCTTGGTAAATAAAGTTGGTTTTTAATAAAAAGGAAGCATTTATTTTGTTTTAGCAGAAGAAAAGAAGATTTCTTGTTCCCATGCATTGGGATAAGGAAGAAAGGGACAACTAAAAACAAATTTGTTTTATTGTTGGCTTAAAGCCAAAGCCCACGCACTAGCCAGAGAGGAAGAAGGAAAATGCGCCAGGGAGAGAAGTTGTGGTTTTTGTTGAAGATTGTTTTCCACGCATCTGAAGGGAAAGACCAGTCCACACATTAGAAGGAGGAGGTTTCAAATAAAACAAAGAAAATTCCTTTTCCTTTCATGCATATGGAAAATTTTTAGATAAAAGAGTTAACAAACTCAACAAAGGAAGAGTTTCCATGCAGAAGAATCATCACGTAGTTCAAGGCAAGAAGAATAATCCAAAAGGGATGTAATCACATGAACAACTGAGGAAAAGAGACCAGTTCCACGCATTTTTCAGGAAGACACTTGTTTTGTTTTAAAGGGCATAAATCAAAACTCCACGCATGCGTAAAGGAAATAGAACAGCTTTTGAAAAGAGCAATTTTAAAAGAATCCAAAGTAGAAGACCACGCAGACAAGAACGAAAGCAAACTCCATTCATGCAAAATATTAAAATCGGGAGATTTTAATTGTTATTGTCAGAGTTAGAATTCAAGCTTGGTCTCGATTTGTTTTTATTAACATATTAAAAATTTGTAATTGAGACAATTATTATTATTATTATTTTAATAATAATAATAATAATAATAATAATATAACGGGAATATTTTTTGCATCGACGGGGTGTTGAGACTCGAGACCCAGCCCATTTTTTGCATTGTTTGCGTGCCCTCGAGTCACTTTTTTGTTAAATTCATAATGGCCGAAAGATCCAAATCTACAGGGAGATCGAGGAAGCCAGTGGAAAAATCTAATAAATCTGCCTTGAAATATGAATTCTAAGGAATTATTCCTCCCAGCTCCATTAAGTCGGCATATGACAACATCACTGATACAAATCTGGGTCACATCAATGTGCAACAATTTTGTGAGCGAGTGAAAACTAAAGGCAAAACCATTTTCTCATATAGGCTTTACCATAGTGGCCTACCCCAAGCAAAGCAACATTCCTTGTCTTGGTGCAGTGTCTAGAATTGGTGATTGCTTATGCAGAGCATTACGACCTTGAGAGATGAGGAATTTATAAAGATAACCGTGAGCCTTTCCTCTTGATCACACCTGAACATATTGAGGAGTTGCTCGATATACCGACTTTCCCGAGAATGCAGATGTCACTCACCAATCAAAGCTGCAAGAGTTCTAGGATGAAGAACCCCTAAGATGGAGCAAAATGGTTAACAACAACTGGCTAGTCACCAAGAGACCTCGATTGACAGGCTCCCCAAAGAACTGTACCATTTTGAGTTTGTGGAAGAAATTGAGACATGATCACTCTCCTAAGTCAAGTTTTTGGTTTACCTTCTGCAAGGGTCTTCCACCCATGGATGTACCAGTTTATCTGTATCATCCTAGCCAAGAAGGAGTTTATGGACTGGGCCACCATCATCAATAACACCATTCACAAGGAATTGATAAAAGTCAAAATGACTGGATGCTTCTACATGACCTCATATCTGACCTATGCAGTAGCATGAAGAAAGCTATTTTCGGGACTTGAAACGAGAGGGATCCTGGGGTCATCAAACAATGTTTTTCACTATTACCCTCAGCTCAATTTCAAAAATAGTTCTCACCATTTTAGAAGAGTCAATGATGCATTCACCTTCCACATGATCCGGAACTTGAATCGAAATACCGAGGAAAGGTTTTCCAAAGAAGCCATGAGTGTCATTTCCCAATGGGGAACCTGGTTTATACAATTTTCATCTTTTTCCTACATTCACGTGAGTGGCTTTGCTGGGACCCCGTGGAAACTTCCCAAGTACGTCAGTGATAAGTGGGCGTTAATGGAGCTAGCACGACAATTGTTCCAAGTTCACTACCTACTTAGTGACAAGCACCATCTAGGAATTCATTTCCCGATCCAAATCGGGGAATACCAATGCCCAAATTTATTCAGTGCACAACTAATGGAAAAGGAGTTTGCTCTCATAACCATCCATCCATATGTGAAGAGAGCCCAATGTTATATCAATGGTTATATGCAAATGATTATGGGAGCGAAATATCAACATAATCCTACCATGGAGGATTTCGGGCTGCTTGCTCGGATGAACATGAGGTAAGGAGACGGGAGTACTCTCGCCTAACACTTGCTCAGATCAAGGCCTTCCACATCCAGAGCCCTCCCGATTCATTCATAAACAATGATGAGAATGTCGTCAATCCCTCATATGATTCCATTGCCTTCACACCATTGCCTCAATCGACTGGACCAAAAGAGATGAATTTTCTCTCGATGGCAAGAACCAACCAATTATTGAAAGAAGCATATCTTGGTATGACAGGGAACTTGCCAAATTTCAATCAATTCCAGATCATGTTTTGGGATCACAAAAATTGCCTATATCAGGGGGCCTCCATTCAACCAAGGTTTCTTCTCGATCAACTTCGTTACCATCCAATCATACACAACATGCAAGAAAATAATGGTTTCCAAAATCCACTTCACCGAGCAACGTGTCATGAGGAGAGAGATCCAAAGATCCAAACCCCGAAGAAGGAAAGGAGCGTGTGTCTAGATTTTCTACCTCGAGTAGAGATTCTTCCACTCACATCGTTAATAGCACTTAGACACTGGTAGCAAATGATCCTCAGCCATGCTTCAACAAACACCCACTCAAGTGCAAGTAATTCAAATATCAAATACTTCGAGCACGTAGTTCATGAAGGGATTTCCCAAAATCTCCTAAATGATCGAAGTGGACATTAAGGTTGTGTTTCCTCAAATCGAGGTCGTTGATAGGATTCAAGAAGGATCTCATGATGTTAGGAATAATGAGAATATTGATTCGAGCTCCAGGATTCTATATGCCGAGATAGTAAATGAAACTCCTTCTTGGGTTGATTCTGAAGTGAAGAAAAGGAAGAGAGTTGTCAAGCCAATCGACATTGATTTTGATGCCCTTTTCAAACTGTCGAATGACGCCATTCCTAAGAAGCCTAAGGTACTTTCTCGAATAATGGTGGATAATGATGGAAACAAGTTTGCAGACCTTGCCATTCCAAAAGTGGATAAAGAGCGCAATGTTATGACGCCAGCCGACTATGAAGTTTCTAGACTAGGACTTGGGAGATCTACATTAGAAAGTGACATGGTGATGGCTCAGAGATTCAATTGATATCATACTAAAAAGACTGGAGAAATACAAGTCCCAAAATTCTCACTCAAGGCCAAAAAGATTCAATTAGTGGAGTATGTTCATCATTTTATAAATCCCATATCATCCACCTTCCCAAAGACACTGGATGTGGTGGCTACCCCAGATGAAGAGACTCTTAATTTGTCAAAGGAAATAAATACGTTGGGCCATGTCACTAAAACTTGGCTTTCAGAGATTCTCGTTTTGGGCCAGGGAGTGATCAAGACTGCAATTAAGCTTCATGAAGATATCAGTGTATATCTGGATCTAATTCTTTCTTTCAAAGAAACTTTTGTTTCTACTATATCAAATTTGGATGAGATATTGCCCAGTCTGCAGGAGATGACAAGTATGGAATCTTCAGTGTTGGCTATTGAAGGGATTCTCGAATTTGAACATCAAGGGACACGTTTTCTTTGGTGTCTACATCTCAAATCAAGAAAGATGACTTCTCATGGATTCTATGATCCATTATGACAACATGTGCAATGAAGCTTTCACTTCACTTTCCTTGATCCAGGAATTCATGGCTGAGATTCTCGCAACCTAGTAAATGAGCATAATCAAAGGTGTTCATCGGAGCAGGTGGAAGAACAATTTTCATGATTTTTCAAAGACATGTACACTCCCGCCAACAATTTCTCATCGGTTTCCATGGAGCGGTGTATCAAATTGAAGAACTTGTTTGAGAATGCTCACTCTAAAATTGTTAATTTAAATGATATGCCAAGTAGAATTCTTGAATTACAGGTATTTTGTGAGGTTGTTCTTCAAAGTGAACCTCCAGAAGAAGAAAAGATGTTTGAAACTTTGGGAAGGTTTAGATCCTTTCAACTGGCAAAAGCAGCGGATCCTAATTTCACCGGCGGTGCAGGGAGTTGATTTTCTTGATATCTAGCGAAGTGGGAGAGTCCATTTCTCATATGTTTGAGATAGGTGGACCCCGTTTCAATGGATAAGGCACTAGTTATTATTGTATATTTTAAAAGGTGTTGTTATTTGGGAAACATTGGATATTTTAAGTAATTTCTATTTTTGGGTTGTCTTTAATAAAGTTGGTTAGAAAAAGTCAAAGGTCATTTAAGTGCCTTATTTAATGATCATGTAAAACCCTAACTACTTTCTAACCAACTTTTGGGTTATAAAAGGAAGTCAGGGGCTCATTTGTAAGGGTGACTTTGAGATAGGAGAAGAGAATACTTTTGTGCAAGCTTTGTTTCAAGAAGAAACTTTGTGTTCTTTTGTGAAAAACATTTTGGAGTTAATGGAATAAGAACTTTGTGTCTCATTCATTGTCTCTAGTAACATTTGGTGTTCTTATGTTCATTAGATGTTAGGTGTTTAAATATTACATGCAAATATTATCTTTGATCTTATTGTCAACATTAGTAATCAGTTGTTCTAGTTCACAGTGATCAAGCTCTGATTGTCTACTTGCTCATATGTGTTCCCTTTTACATGTTCTTGTTTAACTAACTCAAACTCCATTTTATTTGTGTTGGTTATTCAACTTTCCTCTTCATGCAACATTAGGCTCTATTTTTACCTAACTCTTTCATGTTCTTTTAGTCCATTCCATTCCACTCCATTCCTTCATTTCATTCTATCTCCTTCATTCACTTTTCTTCTATTGATGTTCCAAAACACCCCCCACATACAATTTTGAATGTACAGATGTAAATACAGTTTTGGTTTTCAATAAAGGCAGCCTCACCTTCATTGAGGAGGGACTTCATTCCCAAAATTTTGCATGTCATTTGCATGCATGCAAATCCATATGCTAACAGCTTTTGGCGACTCACTAGGGATTCGTAAATTGTTAGCCAAAGCTTGGTTAAATCTTTATGACTATCCCTCTCACAAGCTCCAGTTCTTCAACCGAATCTTGTGCCCAACAAAGATTTCCAAGGAGACATTGCTGCCAACCTTCGAATAGTAGCTTGGGAAAACCATGAAAGCTTGCAGCAATTTGTGGCTATTGATAGAGCCATTGACAGAGAAATCTACATCGAAGACCTTAGAAGAAGAGCACCCGCACTTGTGGCCAGAAGACCTCTTGGGCACGTGTTGATAGTTGTTCACCGACGCGGTCCTCTTCCACCTAGGTAATAAGTTGTATGACTATTACAGGTAACCCACCTATCTTGCAACCAAATCTTGTTTTTGCAGATACTCAAGAAGACATATCATCAGATTTGAGGCAAGCTATTTGGGAAAAGCGCACAAGTAACCATCATTTTCATCTCACCACATCAGTACTAGATAATGAAGAAGAGAAAGCTGCGAGAGTTGTTAGAGTTATTCAGGCGCAAATAGCTCAAGAAAGAGAGCAAAGAGAAAAGGCTAGAGCTGGTCGAACACGCCAGTGATCTCTTCACCATAAATATTCCAAACTGGAAGGAAAGAGGTTTACGCGAGGAGAAAAAGCTAAAGGTCGATCTGACCCCACTTTTGACTTTCAAGGAAAATTTGGTTTCAAGTTATCTCCTCCCAAGAAGAACACACCTCGTAGATCTGCAAGCCTTACATCAAGTCCTGAAAGAGCAAGCAAGGAAGGAATCACTACCACCAAGCACTTGTCCTTGCTCACGTTGTTTTACCTTTCATACCACTGTTCTTTAATGGCAGCCAATGTACCATGGGGAAATGCCATAGGCCCATTAGCCTTACCTACCGACATGAACTCCCATGAGGATCAAGAAAGATTCTTCCCAAGTTCGACGGAGATGGGAAGATGTCACCAGATGATCATATTTCTTCCTTCTTCGCTGCATGTGTTGTTTTGTCGATAGAATATGAAGATGTTGCTATTCATCTATTCATCGAGACATTGCATGATATTGTTGTAGATTGGTTTCATCATCTGCCCAATGGATGTATTACAAGTTGGGATGATATGAAAACTAAGTTTGAAAATTGATTCAAAATGGCGGAAGATGAACATGCTCTTCTTGCCCAACTATCTCAGGAAAAGAAAGAGCCCATAAAACCCATGAGGAATTTCGTGGCCAAATTCAACAAGATGGTGAACAAAGTTCCCGCCAGGATTCATCCCAACCTTGATGGACAAAAATGTTTCTTTATTAACACACAACAACCAGAAGTGTGCTATCAGCTAAGAAGGGCCAAGGTGGCTACTTTGGAACTTGCTCAATCTTTGGCCATAGAAATTGAAGATGACTTAATCATGGTAGGAAAATTCAAGAAAATTCTCTCAAAGGAAAGAGTCAAGAAACTCTCAACGCTTCAGAAACTATACTCACTAAGTTGGCTAACGATGTGCTAGCTTTGAAAAAGCAAGTTGCTCAAAGTAGTAAACCTACTCCTTACAAAGACATCCCACAAAAAGGATACGTTCCCAACAAATCTAGGATTGTAGGTGCTCCAATGAGGCTTGCTATTGAAGCAGCTCCCGCAACTAATTCCAAATGTGATGTCATTGAAGAAAGTGATGATGAGATTGAAGTCATCGAGGTTGATGAGGAAGAGCCTAATTCTGAGACATCTAAACCTACAGTTGAAGATCCTGAGGAAGAAAGTAATAATCATTTCTTTGAGTACCGTTCCGATGAGGAAGATGAATATGAAGAAATTATAGAAGATATGAATAGTCAATCCTTCACCGTCTTCACATGCTCTCAGAAAAAGGACCAAGATACCACCAAGGTGGGAGATAAAGAGGTTTCCAAGGAAACTCTCAAAGAATCCAAGATAAAGGAGGATCCTAAGGAGTCCAGAGATACTGAGGTTTCAAAGGTCAAGACTATCTTAAAGAAAGGAGAGCCTTTGTTAGATCAATTAGTTAGTAAACCAACTACGAAGAAAACTTCTTCTTCCACATCCGTATCAACCAAGCCCGAGGCCAAGGTCAAAAGTGTGCCATCAGCAAGTTTGAAAGAACTCATATCTGAGACTTCAAGTGTAATTACTTTGCCTAAATTTGATATCATTAATCATATCAATAAAACAAAAATTTCCATGTCACAAGTAGAGTACTTGAAGTCCAACAAGGATCAGCTCAGAAGTTGGTCCATTTATCAAAGGTGACTCTACATTGTTCATTCCTCTAAAGGAATTTTAAAAACTCCCAAAGATGGGAAAACTCAAAATATTGTGGCTGGCCACTACACCTTCAAATGAAAAGATCAAACCTTTCTTTGTGTTTTTTTTCAAACGGATGCAAGTTAAGTAATTGCATTATAGACTCTAGAGCCTCGAACAATGTGATGCCAACAAAAAGTAGCACATGCTCTTGAATTGACTTGTATGCGAGAACATTCGGATCATGTTACTCTATGGAAACCAAGCAAGTTCCTCTGATCGGGTAGATTAAGGACGCCCAAATGGTTTTAGCCCAATTCCCTCAAAAGAGAGTTAAGGTAACTATTTTAGTTGCCGATATTCCCGCCTCATATGGAATGTTGTTGAGCAGAAATTTTATAGGGATTTGGGTGGTGAGATTCAAATGGACTGGTCTCATGCCATGATTCCTATCAATGGAGAAATGAAGAAGCTTATGCCGAAGCTCAGGAAAAGTTCACGATAACTAAAATTCATGATAAGGCTCAAGTATGGGTAATTATATGATGAATGTAGAAGTTCATACCCCGAGATCGCTTGCCAAGATTCAATGAGATCTGGACTCTTGAGTTCAATGGAAGTTGTTGCTCAATGGGCTCTGTGCGGAGTGGTAATATCTCCAAATGGTAAAATTTTCCTTTTTCCTATAAACTCAAAATTTCAAATACTAATAACACTTTTGTAGAGTACGAGGCATTAATCCTTGGCCTCCAAGTTGCGAGAGAGAAAGGGATAAAAATTTGGAAGTCTTTGAGATGTGGAATTGATCGTGAAACAAGTAAGAAATCAGTTCCAAGTAAAGAAAGATCATCTTAAAGTTTGGGATGAAAAGTTTTCACACTTTTTCATTAAATCCATCCCTCATGAAAAGAATGACAAAGCGGATTCTCTAGCAGGTCTTAGCTTTGATCAAGATAAATACACCATTGAAATGCTTTTTTAGGCCAAGTGTTCTGACAATGCAGAAAATAGGAAAGTATTTAATGATGATAAACAAATTATTGCCTTCTTGGAAAAGAGAGAAAATTTTGAACAGCTTGTACTTTTCAAGGAAGTGATTTGACATCTCCAAATGGTAGATAAATGGACCATTTTAAATAGGCCAAGTATTTAAAAGTAAAATTGATATTTAATGATAAAACAAAATTTTCCTTTTGAACTCATTCTCAAAGGAAATAAAATTCCCAAAGGATTGGTTTCACTTGAAGAACTTTTTGACAAACATGATAGGTTTATTAAAGAGAAAGAGTAGGTAGGACCTGCAAATTCTACTAACTATGAGCAAATTAATATCGGCACCAAGGATAAACCTCGCCTGATCAATATTGGTAAATGTTTCTCACCTGAGGAGCATAGGAAATTCATAAATCTCCTTACCAAATACTCTGACATCTTGGCATATTCATACGAAGACTTGAAGTCTTTCCAACCCAGGGAAATGGAGCATGCCATACCCTTAAAGCCTAGCGTAGTTCCATTCAGGTAGAAGCAAAGATAATATAATCCCAAGATTACAGGGACAATATTTCATGAAGTTCAAAAGATGCTAGATGCACGAATAGTTTTTCCTATTCGACATTTGACTTGGATAGCTAATATTGTACCGGTTCACAAGAAAAATAGAGAAATTAGGATTTACGTGGATTTCTGCAATCTTAATCAGGATTCCTTGAAGGATAACTACCCACTACTAGTCATGGACCATATTCTGCAGTAGTAACTGGATCGGAAATGCTATCTATGCTAGATGGTTTCTCTAGCTATAATCAGATTGAAGTGGCTAGAGAAGATCAACATAAAACCGCATTCACTACCCCCTGGGGTATGTTCGCATATAGAAGAATGCCCTTTGGTTTGATCAATGCTGGCACAAATTTTCAAAGGGCCATGGATATGGCGTTTGTAGATTATAAAGACAAGATCATTGTGATATACCTAGATGACTTGACAGTGTTCTCAAAGAAGCGAGAAGATCACTTAAGAGATTTAGAGAAAATTTTGCAAAGGTGTAAACTTCATAAGATTTCTCTGAATCCAAAAAAATATGTGTTTGGAGTTACAGAAGGTAAAATCCTAGGTCATATTGTTTCTAAGGAAGGAACTAAGATCGATCCTGAACGCGTTCAAGCTATAAAGAATCTTTCCCTACCTACAAGTAAACCTGGAGTCCACTCCTTCTTTGAAAAGGTGAACTTTTTGAGAAGGTTCGTGCCAGATTTCACCGAGTTGACTAAAGAAATCACTGATATGATGAAAGGAAAAGAAACCTTCAAATTTTCAAAGGAAGGTAGAGAGGCATTTGAACAAATCAAGGGTGCTATTGTAAAATCTCCTACATTGGTGTGTCCCGATTTTAAGAAGGATTTTATAATTTATTGCTATGCTTTGCCACACACAATCTCTACCATTTTGACTCAGCACAATCAAGAGGGGATTGAATCTCCTATCGCATTCATGAGTTTGGGATTCAAGAAACATGAACTTAATTACACTCCTCTTGAGAGACATGCGTACGCGGTGGTAAGATCCTTGAAACACTTTAGGTATTACATGTTGAATTCTCACACCAAAGTCTTAGTTCCGACACCGCGGTGAAATCAATGTTGACACAACAGAACCAGGATCTAAAAGAGGTAATTGGGTCTCCAAGATCCAAGAATATGATTTGGACATCAAGCCTACCAAGTTGGTTCGAGGGAGAGGACTCTGCCAACTCATTGCAGAGAATGAACCACAAGATAACTCTGAAGAAGAACTAGTTGAAGAAAATTTACCATTGGTAGTTTTTGTCAGTACCACGGATGAATGGTATTCTGATATTACCTACTTCCTCACATACGACGAGTGTCCAAAGAATCTGATAGCTAAAGAGAAACAAGCTATCAAACTAAGAGCTGCCAGATACGTCATTTGGGATAACACGTTGTTCAAGAAAGGAATTGACGGCATGTTCCTCAGATGTGTTGATAAAGAACAACAACCTAGGTTGTTGGAAGCCTTCCACAATCATGCTTGCGCGGTCATTTTTCTAGCCCAGTAATAGCCCATAAAATTCTGAGAGCACATTATTACTGGCCCACTATGTTTTCTGATGCTCAGAAATGGGTGACCAAATGTGAAGCCTATCAACAATTTGTTGGAAGACCAAAGTTGGCAGCACTACCTTTGAAGCCAGTTGTTATTGAAGAACCCTTTCAACAATGGGGTTTAGATTTCATTGGGGTTTTGAATCCTAATTCTAGCATTGGTCATACCCACGTGCTCACCACCACTGATTACTTTACAAAGTGGGTAGAAGCTATACCGGTGAAACAAACATCTACTACAGTAATCTGTGATTTCATCAAAGAAAACATATTGGTTCGTTATGGAATTCCTCACAAGATCGTGATGGATAATGCCTCAAATTTTTCTTCTACAGAGATGATAGGTTTTTTTATGGATATGGGATATCTTTTTCTCATTCATCAGATTACTACCCATATGGAAATGATCAGCTCAAATCCAAGACAAAAACCTCATTACTATTATGGACAAGTTAGTCAAGAAAATCAAAGAACTTGGCACAAAAATTTATACGATGCATTGTGGGCTGACCGCATAACTCCCAAAAGGGCAATCGGAATGTCTCCATTTCAACTTTTGTATGGAATTGATGCTCAAATTCCCATCACATTGGAGCTACCAGGCGTAAAATTAGCTCAGGTAGTTGATGATGAATGCTTCACCAATGCATTAGATAAAAGGGTCATGTTCCTAAGCAAGCTCAAGGAACAAAGAAGTCAAGTGGCCAACAGGATCGAGGAACATCAATCCAAGGTAAAGAAGTTGTTTGACAGGAAAACTAGAGAGAGACAGTTTCAAATCAATGACTTAGTTCTTCTCTGGGATAAAAGACGTGAGCCGAAGGGAAAGCATGGGAAGTTTGACTCACTGTGGCTG
Source organism: Taxus wallichiana var. yunnanensis (assembly GCA_018340775.1). NCBI lineage: Eukaryota > Viridiplantae > Streptophyta > Pinopsida > Cupressales > Taxaceae > Taxus > Taxus wallichiana. The sequence goes on along the minus strand of CM031236.1, from coordinate 220,571,629 downwards.
GGACCATTCAAAATAAGACATTTCTATGGAGATAGTACCTACTACTTGGCATATCCTGATGGAACTCATTTTCCTTTGCCCTACAGTGGGCAGTATCTCAAGTATTACTAGAATTGAAAACGGGTTGTTCCCCGTATGTACATAGGTAATTAGGATTTTGGTTTGTTTGTTTCCCTTTTTTGGTCTCCTCTCTTGTGTCACCCCATTTTTGTGCCCCATCATTCTGTGATCATGTTCATGACTATTTTGGTCTGGGTCAGTTGTTGCGTCCATGAAGTCCTTGTCCCCAATCAGAGCCAACTGTTATCAGCCAATTTTGACTTCACTAAATTGTTAAAAATAATTAAAAATGAAAAATTAGAAAATTTTGAAAAGTGTTACTTTGCATGGTTCATTGGACTCATCACGATCATCTTATTTTTGTGATCGTTTCGGTCTTCGTTTCATGATTTTCGGGTGAGAACTCTTCCCGCCAGGCTTTAAAACGTGTTAAAATACATTAAAATAATTAATTAATATTTAATTAATTAATTGCTCCTTGTTTGATTAAATTAATTTTTAAAAAATCACTTAAGGAGTATTTAATTAAATAAATATAAATTAAAGTTCATTCGACAAGTTTTAGTGCCGGGGAAGTAAGCTTTCGTTTCCAACCCGGTTTTCCACTTTCCTGGCAATTTCCTTCAAATTTCCCGCACGTGGGTTTTCCTCTGCCAATTGCCAAATCATGGATTGGCAAACGGAATAAAATTCCCCAACTTCCCACATGGGGAAATTAGATGGGGATTGCCAACCCATTTTTCCATTCCCGTTGGCAATTTCCCTGTTCCTTTCCCATTTCCCCGGCACTTAAGCCACTACCCGGGAAGAGAGGAAGTTAGATTAATTCCCGTAACTTCCTCCATCAAACCCGTTGAAAAATTCATGCGAAGCTTTCAATTGCTTCTTTCTTCAAGAAGACATAATATTTTGTCACATCATGCAAGAGAAACTAACGCCATTATGAAGAAGAAATACAAGAAAGTTTATGGTTTTGTTTCAACTGCTCCACGCATCATATAAGAAGAAGAAAATAACAAAGAAAGAAAGGAGGAGTAGATCAAAACAAAATCCCACGCCAAGGGGGAAGGAGGACAGATCTCAAAGAAACTGTAATTCATTTCACGCGTGGAGAATAAAGAAACATTGTTAATAAAAAAAAAAAGGGGCATTTGTTTTGTTTTAAAATAAAGAAGACAAAAAAATTTTCCCACACACCAGCCAAGGAAGAAAGAAAGACAAGGCGCACAGACCCCAAACACCTTTCCACGCAGCCAACACATTTTTTTAAATTAAAAAAGGGAGAAAAGGAGGACAAATTCCCACGTTGAAAGAAGAAATTCAACAAATCAAAACAAAAACATCTTTCCGCGCATTGTTGGCAAGGATAAATTTTTAAACGAAAGGAAAGGCGCTTGGTAAATAAAGTTGGTTTTTAATAAAAAGGAAGCATTTATTTTGTTTTAGCAGAAGAAAAGAAGATTTCTTGTTCCCACGCATTGGGATAAGGAAGAAAGGGACAACTAAAAACAAATTTTTTTATTGTTGGCTTAAAGCCAAAGCCCACGCACCAGCCAGAGGAAGAAGGAAAACACACTAGGGAGAGAAGTTGTGGTTTTGTTGCAAGATTGTTTTCCACGCATCCAAGGAAAGACTAATCCACGCATTAGAAGGAGGAGGTTTCAAATAAAACAAAGAAAATTCCTTTTCCTTTCATGCATATGGAAATTTTTTAGATAAAAGAGTTAACAAACTCAGCAAAGGAAGAGTTTCCACGCAGAAGAATCATCACGCAGTTCAAGGCAAGAAGAATAATCCAAAAGGGATGTAGTCACATGAGCAGAGAAAAGACACCGAGTTCCACGCATTTGTCAGGAAGACACTTGTTTTGTTTTAAAGGGCATAAATCAAAACTCCACGCATGCAGAAAGGAAATAGAACAGTTTTCAAAAGAGCAATTTTAAAAGAATCCAAAGTAGAAGACCACGCAGGCCAAGAACGAAAGGAAACTCCATTCACGCAAAATATTAAAATCGGGAGATTTTAATTGTTATTGTCAGAGTTAGAATTCGAGCTTGGTCTCGATTTGTTTTTATTGACATATTAAAAGTTTGTAATTCGAGACAATTATTATTATTATTATTATTATTAATAATAATAATAATAATAATATAACGGAAATATTTTTCTTGCATTGACGGGGTGTTGGAGACGAGACCCATCCTTTTGCATTGTTTGGTGTGCCTGAGTCACTTTTTTGTTAAATTCATAATGGCCGAAAGATCCAAATCTACAGGGAGATCGAGGAAGCCAGTGGAAAAATATAATAAATCTGCCCTGAAATATGAATTCCAAGGAATTATTCCTCCCAGCTCCATTAAGTCGGCATATGACAACATCACCGATACAAATCTGGGTCACATCAACGTGCAACAGTTTTGCGAGCGAGTGAAAACTGAAGGCAAAACCATTTTCTCATATAGGCTTTACCACAGTGGCCTACCCCAAGCAGCAGCATTCCCTGTCTTGGTGTAGTGTCCGGAATTGGTGATTGCTTGTGCAGAGCATTACGACCCTGAGAGATGAGGAATTTATAAAGATAACCACGAGCCTTTCCTCTTGATCACACCTGAACACATTGAGGAGTTGCTCGGGATACCTAACTTTCCTGAGAATGCAGATGTCACTCGCCAATCAGCGTAAGAGTTCTGGGATGAAGAACCCCTAAGATGGAGCAAAATGGTTAACAACAACTGGACTAGTCACCAAGAGACCTCGATTGACAGGATCCCCAAAGAACTATACCACATTGAGTTTGTGGAAGAAATTGAGACATGATCACTCTCCTAAGTCGAGTTTTTGGTTTACCTTCTGCAAGGGTCTTCCACCCATGGATGTACCAGTTTATCTATATCATCCTAGCCAAGAAGGAGTTTGTGGACTGGACCACCATCATCAGTAACACCATTCACAAGCAATTGATAGAAGTCAAAATGACTGGATGCTTCTACATGACCTCATATCTCGACCTATGCAAAGAAAGACGAAGAAAGCTATTTCTGGGACTTGAAACGAGAGGGATCCTGGGGTCATCAAACAACATTTTTCACTATTACCCTCAGCTTAGTTTCAAAAATAGTTCTCACCATTTTAGAAGAGTCAATGATGCATTCACCTTCCTGTGATCCGGAACTTGAATCGAAATACCGAGGAAAGGTTTTCCAAAGAAGCCATGAGTGTCATTTCCCAATGGGGAACCTGGTTTATACAATTTTCATCTTTTTCCTACATTCGCGTGAGTGGCTTTGCTGGGACCCCGTGGAAACTTCCCAAGTACATCAGTGATAAGTGGGCGTTAATGGAGCTGGCACGACAATTGTTCCAAGTTCATTGCCTACTTAGTGACAAGCACCGTCCAAGAATTCATTTCCCGATCCAAATCGGGGAATACCAATGCCCAAATTTATTCAATGCACAACTAATGGAAAAGGAGTTTGCTCTCATAACCATCCATCCATATGTGAAGAGAGCCCAGTTCGATATCAATGGTTATATGCAAATGATTATGGGAGTGAAATATCAACATAATCCTACCATGGAGGATTTCTGGGCTGCTTGCTTAGATGAACATGAGGTAAGGAGATGGGAGTACTCTCACCTAACACTTGCTCATATCAAGGCCTTCCACATCCGGAGTCCTCCCGATTCATTCATAAATGATGATGAGGATGTCGTCGATCCCTCGTATGATTCCATTGCCTTCACACCATTTCCTCAAATCGAATGGACCAAAAGAGATGAATTTTCTCTCGATGGCAAGAACCAACCAATTATCAAAGAAGCATATCTTGGTATGACAGGGAACTTGCCAAATTTCAATCAATTTCGGATCACGTTTTGGGATCACAAAAATTGCCTATATCAGGGGGCCTCCATTCGACCAAGGTTTCTTCTCGATCAACTTCATTACCATCCAATCATACACAACATGCAAGAAAAGAATGGTTGCCAAAATCCACTTTGCCGAGCAACGTGTCACGAGGAGAGAGATCTAAAGATCCAAACCCCAAGAAGGAAAGGAGCGTGTGTGTCTGGATTTTCTACCTCGAGTAGAGATTCTTCCACTCACATCATTAATAGCACTCGATTTGACTAGTAGTAAATGATCCTCAGCCATGCTTCGAACAAACACCCACTCAAGTGCAAGTAATTCAAATATCAAATACTTCGGAGCACGTAGTTCATGAAGGGATTTCCCAAAATCTCCCGAATGATCAGGAAGTGGACATTGAGGTTGTGTCTCCTCAAATCGAGGCCGTTGATAGGATTCAAGAAGGATCTCATGATGTCAGGAATAATGAGAATATTGATTCGAGCTCCAGGATTCTATATGCCGAGATAGTAAATGAAACTCCTTCTTGGGTTGATTCTGAAGTGAAGAAAAGGAAGAGAGTTGTCAAGCCAATTGACATTGATTTTGATGCCCTTTTCAAACTGTCGAATGATGCCATTCCTAAGAAGCCTAAGGTAATTTCTCGAATAATGGTGGATAATGATGGAAACAAGTTTGCAGACCTTGCCATTCCACAAGTGGATAAAGAGCACAATGCTATGACGCCAGCCGACTATGAAGTTTCCAGACTAGGACTTGGGAGATCTACGTTAGAAAGTGACATGGCGATGGCTCGAGATTCAATTGATATCATGCTAAAAAGACTGGAGAAATACAAGTCCCAAAATTCTTGACTCAAGGCCGAAAAGAGTCAATTGGTGGAGTATGTTCAGCATTTGATAAATCCCATATCATCCACCTTCCCAGTACCTGATGCGGTGGCTGCCCCAGATGAAGAGACTCTTAATTTGTCAAAGGAAATAAACACGTTGGGCCATGTCACTAAAACTTGGCTTTCGAGATTCTCGTTTTGGGCCAGGGAGTGATCAAGACTGCAATTAAGCTTCATGAAGATATCAGTGTATATCTGGATCCAATTCTTTCTTTCAAAGAAACTTTTGTTTCTACTATATCAAATTTGGATGAGATATTACCCAGTCTGCAGGAGATGACAAGTATGGAATCTTCAGTGTTGGCTATTGAAGGGATTCTCGAATTTGAACATCGAGGGACACGTTTTCTTTGGTGTCTACATCTCAAATCAAGAAAGATGCTTCTCGTGGATTCTATGATCCATTATGACAACATGTGCAATGAAGCTTTCACTTCACTTTCCTTGATCCAGGAATTCATGGCTGAGATTCCTTGCAACCTAGTAAATGAGCATAATCAAAGGTGTTCATCGGAGTAGGTGGAAGAACAATTTTCATGATTGTTCAAAGACATGTACACTCCCGCCAACAATTTCTCGTCAGTTTCCATGGAGCGGTGTATCAAATTGAAGAACTTGTTTGAGAATGCTCAGTCTAAAATTGTTAATTTAAATGATATGCCAAGTAGAATTCTTGAATTGTAGGTATTTTGTGAGGCTATTCTTCAGCCAAGTGAACCTCCAGAAGAAGAAAATATGTTTGAAACTTTGGGAAGGTTTAGATCCTTTCAACTGGCAAAAGCAACGGATCCTAATTTCACCGGCGGTGCAGGGAGTTGATTTTCTTGATATCTAGTGAAGTGGGAGAGTCCATTTCTCATACATTTGAGATAGGCGGACCCCGTTTCAATGGATAAGGCACTGGTTATTATTGTATATTTTAAAAGGTGTTGTTATTTGGGAAACATTGGATATTTTAAGTAATTTCTATTTTTGGGTTGTCTTTAATAAAGTTGGTTAGAAAAAGTCAAAGGTCACTTAAGTGCCTTATTTAATGATCATGTAAAACCCTAACTACTTTGTAACCAACTTTTGGGTTATAAAAGGAAGTCAGGGGCTCATTTGTAAGGGTGACTTTGAGAGAGGAGAAGAGAATACTTTTGTGCAAGCTTTGTTTCAAGAAGAAACTTTGTGTTCTTTTGTAAAAAACATTTTGGTGTTAATGGAATAAGAACTTTGTCTCATTCATTGTCTCTGGTAACATTTGGTGTTCTTATGTTCATTAGATGTTAGGTGTTTAAATCTTGCATGAAAATATTATCTTTGATCTTATTGTCAACATTAGTAATCAGTTGTTCTAGTTCACAGTATGATCAAGCTCTGATTGTCTACTTGCTCATATGTGTTCCCTTTTACATGTTCTTGTTTAACTAACTCAAACTCTATTTTATTTGTGTTGGTTATTCAACTTTCCTCTTCATGCAACATTAGGATCTATTTTTACCTAACTCTTGCATGTTCTTTCATTCCATTCCATTCCACTCCTTTCCTTCATTTCATTCTATCTCCTTCATTCACTTTTCTTCCATTGATGTTCCAAAACACCCCCCACATACAATTTTGAATGTACAGATGTAAATATAGTTTTGGTTTTCAATAAAGGCAGCCTCACCTTCATTGAGGAGGGACTTTGTTCCCACACTGTTGCATGTCATTTGCATGCGTGCAAATCCATATGCTAACAGCACTCAAAATCACAAGATAGCATTTTCCTTGTGCATGGGTATGCACATTCTTAATCAAATGAAGACCAAAAGAGGAGTTGGTTTGTGGGTACGATACTTTATAAGTGTGTGCATATTACCTTATTCGAATTATTAATGTGAGTCATTTCTTATTCCTATGCCGCTATTATTCCCTTTCCACCTATGTGTGCTACCTTTGAGAAGATTACTTCTAAGTTGGGGTCTCCACCCATGCTCCCATACCCCTTTCCTATACTTGCGCTCTCTTGATTTCCTTTAGCACTTCTTCAAAGACTTTGTTCAACTTTGTGCTCCACCAATTATTGATAATTCCTACCACTTCCCTCTCTATAGTATTATCCATCTGCTCCTTGGTCGAGTTCGAGGTCTTCTGATCCTTCATGTTTACTTCCTCGCTCCCCCTTGTCATGAGCACCTTCCTCATTCTCATCCTTCTCTTAATTTCCTTCTTCATCTGACTCATGTACATCATACACAGGATGATCATGAGCCTCATCACGCTCTTCATCATCTTCATCACCCTTGTCAACCTCCATGCTTTCTATTTCTCCTAAGTCTGACCCTTTGTCACCCTTTGCTTCTTCCTTACTAGTGACTCCAATTCAAGGAACTTCTCTTTTTCTTCTTTCTCAGGTGACTCTCCCTTACTGGTGACTCTTCCTTTTGTGGTGACTCTTTTCTCATGGGATACCTCTTCCAGTGGACATAAGTACTTATGCGCCGTGTCCATTTATTATGCCCCTATTATTTGTATTCTCTGCAAGCTCGGCACATTTTTCTCGGAGCCTTTCCTTTGTCTCTCGTTCCTTGGCATTGTCTTTTTCCATGTGGTGGGGTCCTCAAGAATGGAGACATCATCTTCAACATAAGCACCCTTTTCATACTTAGGCCTTATGCACAAATACACCCTTGTTATTGTCCTCCCTGTAACATGTAATGTTACTAGTTTTAACATGTATACATCATGGGAGACATACCTTTCCATATAGGTGTGATTCTTGGGGTATACTAACTTCCTTTACAACTCATGGTAGTCTTGATCTACTAAAATTAGATCAAAATTAAGTTTTTCACCTCTTTGAAATGATTGACCCTGGCCTGGAAGTACTACATCGTGAAGGAGAAAGAAAACTTACACCAAGGACTCTTGGTTCCATATATCAAAGTAAATTTTCTGATATAGAAATGTTGGTATATGGAAAACTCAGCCTCTCCTTGCACTATTGAAGGCAAATGCTCAGGTATTCTCCATTCAACCCCAAATGCATCATGCATCCACTTATACCACCTTTGTAGGTGTACCTTATGAGCGGCCATCATGGTGTCACGAGTATAATTTTTAAACCTCTTGGCACGGGGAGGGGTTCTCATCTAGGTATTCCCAAAAAAAATTATCCAGCCCATCAGGCACTCTAATCTCTAAAAGATAATGGTGAGGAGGACATTACCAAACATGATCTTCTCTCCATCATGTTTGGCATTTATGATCTCCTTTGCAATAAAAGTTGAGAGGTTATAGATGATCCCCTCCAAGATCTTATGACATACATTCAACCAGGACTTATGTACTTGTGTCCATCTTTCTTTCCCATTCATCTTTGTGACCAAGCACACGGCCATCCTCATCACCGGGTTAGTAATTGTAGAAATGTCAAAGTAGCGCAAACCCTTCTTGTAGTCATAAGCTTCAACAGTATTCTTAATGGATTCCTTATCTTCTAAATCATAGTCTAATGAATCTCCTTCATAGATAAAGATGATGAACTTAGAAATTATCTAGGGGTTATGCGCATCCTCTGACTTGTGAAATGAAGTGTTCTTCATGTACCGCGACATCAACCATTGGTATAGTCACTTCTTCATTCCGAAATAAGGAAACTCGTAGAGAGTCAAGAACAACCCAACCTTCCCCATTTTCACTTTTACCTCATCATCATAGATGGGCATTCCATCCGCATCCTCTTTTATGTAGGGAAAACTAGTTTTAGTATATTTCATTTTCTGTGGTGTTCGCTCAATGGTTTTAATCACTAATGTCCATCTTCCGGATGTGAGACACCCATTATTTACTAAGTAATATGTAGTCTTGGTACTACATTTTTGCATACCATTCTTTGTTGAATATAGTAGAAATGGCTTGTTTTCCTTTCCCTTTCCCTTCTTCGGTGAAACATTTTCTACTTTCCTTGTGGCATTCCTTCATCGGGTCCTTAAAAATTTTTCCTTTTTCCTAGTTTATGTTGTGTTCAACTCTGCAGCTCCACTCCTTTGTGAAAATTTCTTCAAAACATGTGCCCTACCTAGGCAACACTAGCCTCGGAAAAACCCTTTTTCCATAAGAAAAAACCCATGGGATTCTTCCACACAACCTTCTCCACCTATGCCTGTGTTCTCCTTTCCACTTTGGTTTGCTTTGATCAAACTAGCTATGCTTGTAAATATTCACAAATCTTCTCAAAACTTATTCGTAAGAATGCCCTCATTCACGAGAGCTCTTTGATAACTTAAAATGCAAGGTAGGAAATAACACACCCCATATCTTCTATTTATAAATTTTCCTCTTCTCTGCATAAATTCCATACCACCTAGAACATACTTTTTTGCAATAAAGGAATATTTTTTCCAACGCCAACCTTCAACACTTTTTCTTCATGCTCAATCTTACATGGAAAATTTTGGTAACCTTCAAGCATACAAAACCCCTTATCGACCACAAATCCTTACATACACATGTACATCACCAAAGGCATTCTTCCTCTATGTCCTAATATTAGTTCTTGACATCACCTACCTCATGTTGTTCCTATGCTTTTCATTCTTGTACATGGTTTTTATAAAGCCTTTTAACACCATCTTTCCCTTATGTTCACCTCTTCTATGCGTGATCTTCCAATCCATGTGTTTTTACTTTTCAACCCCGGCCATGCCATTAACAACCATAACTTCAAGAACTTATCACATCACTCCACCCCACACAAAAATAGATGCGAGTCCTCTCGCACATAGAATTTTTAAAAATAATAAGAGGCTACTAGAGCACAAATGCATAGAAAACAAAGAAACAAGAAAGGGAAACACAAAGAAAGGAAACTACACCAAAGAAAATCCTAGGCTAACTAGAAATATTTCCTTATTTACAAACACAAAGAAGACTTATTTATAGTAGGGCTTCAGCCTACTCCTATTAAAATGGCCTAAAACTATGTTCCATCCAAAGACTTGAATCGGAGATCATCTGAATTAAGTATATTGGATACAATGTATGGGCCCAACCAATGGACTTTGAATTTCCCAAGATGGCACAGAAACTTGGAATCATACACGAGATCCATTTTCCCAACCTCAAACTACTTGTTCTTGATGTTTCTATCATTTCATGTCTTCTCGCTTGGATTTTTCTATTTTCTCGACTCCATCGAGCAATAGTGTGCCTCTCATCCAACTACATCAACTTATCAATCCTCTCCTCAAGAACTTGTTCATCATCTAACCCTCCTGCATGCACTATATGTAGTGATGGTAACATAAATTCAATAGGTAACACATCTTCTATGCCAAACACCAATTGAAAATGTGTGGCCTTGTTTAGTCTCTTATAAGTAGTCCGATATGACCATAACATAGCAAAAACTTTGTCATCCCAATCCTTTCTTCCCACATCACAAATCTTGGTTAACGTGTGATTCAAAATTTTGTTAAACACCTCAGCAGTCCCATTAGCTTGTGGGTGATAAGGGGTAGTCTTGTGATGGGCCACCATGAATTCTACTAATAAGATTCTAACTATCTCATTTAAGAAATGGTTACTCCTATCACTTGTTAAGCTCAACAGGCATCCAAATCTACTGATTATATTTTCCCACAAGAACCTTGCTATCATTGGCATTGTGTAATACCTTATAGGCATCACTTCTTCCCACCTTGTAAAGTAATCGATGCATGTAATGATATATTTTGAACCCATCTTTCACACAGCTAGAGAAATAGGGCCTATGAAGTCAATTTCCCACTTCTCGAAGAGCTCAAAGATCGAAAATCAGTCTTAATGGCATTTCATCTCTTTTCCATAGTCTACCAAGGCACTTACAAAGGTGTCACAGCCTTTCAATACTTGATACAATCTTTATAAATTATTTCCCAACAAAATCCTACTAGAAGGATCTTGCACAGCTTACATTCCCTACATTGTGTCCTCTTTAATTCCATCGTGTGCATCCTCCATGATTGTAGCGCACTCATGCTTTAACACGCACTGACATAAAATATCATCACAACCTAGCTTGTATAACTCTCCACTAATTAACATATAGAGTGTAATGTGTATGGCTAACTACTTCCTTTCCAAAGTCTTCATTCCATCTAGTGCCATACCCATTTTGAGAAACACAACAATATCTTCCAGTCGTCGAGGGTGCATGCTATAATTTGATCAGTTGTGCATCTAGAATGTATCCTCAATGATCTATGAGTCCTCTCCTAATTCTATCCTTGATAAATGGTCAGGCCCCAAATTAATCTTACCTAGTTTTACAACAATCGTAAACTCAAACTCTTGAAATTGTAGGACCCACTCTGCATATGTTCCCTTGTATAATGGGCTTGTTTACCAAGTACTTCAATGTCATGTGGTCCATGTATAATATAAATGGTTTTTCCAATAGATACTTCCTAAATTTTTGCAATGCATAGATCATCGACAATGCCTCATGCTCAATAGTAGTATAGTTCTATTATTTTGGGGTTATCTTCCTACTAGCAAAACACAAGGGGTGGTCAAAATTCCCTCTCCAGGTTGTGCTAAGATTGCTCCAATTTCCATCCCTAAAGCATCAACATGTACATGGAATGGCTTATCCCAAGAGGGAAAGCATAATATGGGCATGGTGATAAGCCTATTCTTTAATGTGTCAAATTCCATCTATTGCACCTCTCCCCAATGAAATGTACTTTTGTGCTTCAATAACTTTTCCAACAACACAATGATCTTGACATAAAAATTAATAAATGTATAGTAACACCCTGTATGGCTAAGGAATCTATGCATTGTGCTCTAGCCGATAGGCTCCCCCAATCCCAAAATAATAGCAACTTTGGCAGATCCACCAAAGCAAGCCTTCCTTACATATGATATGTCCTAACAGGTACCAAATTGAGTAGAGAAAATACATTTCTTAATGTTGAGGGATATAATCAAATATTGGCACCTCTCAAAAATTAGCCTCAGATTGTCACAATGGTACCTCACTAATCCATATATTTTACATTCATCTAGGTCAACTTGTAGAAACTTGTGGATGAATTCCTGAAATGCTTGAACCACAATGCGCAAAAACACAACAGTGCATTCTTCAGTCCAAAAGGCATGACCATGTAGATGAAACTTCCCCATTCAATGGAAAAAGTTGTCTTTTCTTGGTCCTCCTTTGCAATTCTAACCTAATGATATCCTAAGAATCCATCTATGAAAGAATAGATCTCACGCTCAAATTCTCCTTCCAAGATCCCCTCGGTGAAGAAAGGGGTTAGAAAAGGGTCAATGACACATACCACATTCAAATCTCTATAATCAACACAAATCCTTATCCTTCCATTCTTCTTATCATTGATGACCATTAGACTTATCCATTCTAATTCTTCAATAGCCTCAATGATTTCGATGCGATCATCTTTTCAATTCCTCCTTGACTTTCATGTGCAAATTTGGATTCATTTTATAAGGTCTCTTCTAAATTGGGTGCATACCTTCCTTTAACTTGATCTTCATTTCTCCCAAGGAGTGGTGAACTCCTTTAAGCTCATGGTGCCCACACAAAAATAAATCATGAAATTCACATAACATATTAATGATCTTCAAACCTCCTTTTTTCCAATAATCTCCAATAGTAGCCTCCTTACGTTCTACCTCCGAATCAATGTTAACATTCTTAGTTATCGTGGGTTTCATGGTAGGTACACACTTACTCATCATCACTATCCATAAACTTGTGCATGCCCACAGTATGGTTAACATCCATGTTTTCCACCTCTTCACCATCTATCACATAGACCAATTTTCCTTTCTCTTTTTCCATGCATGCACACTCAAGTTGTACCTCCTCTTATTATTCCTCATCAAAGCATGCTTCCAAGCTAGGTTCACCCAACAACTCCAGTAGTTTGTCCTCCACCATGGCACTATCTCCCATAGTTAGACACTTAACAACCCGTAGCACTTCATTCACCAAAAGTTTAGTAATCCAAGACTCAAAATCTTAAAGGATATCAGCCGTCAACTTCTACTAGTTTCTTGTCTAATAGCGCAGCTTATGAGTGAATGTACCATGTGTGCAAGTAGGCTTATAAGGTGGAGTAAAGCTTATACACCCATAAAGATGGAGGAAATGATTCTATGCATTCCATCCAGCCTTCTCACATGCCTAGATGTGAAATGATGCGGGTTCGTTCCCATGATAATCTTGTATAACAAGAGGGTTCATTGCTTTGGAAAAACCTAATAGATAATGTGATCCTTACCTCGTGCCACTCTAAAAGGTTATCATGATGGGTCACCCACCAACGTGTTCTGGTTCTAAGTAAGTTATAGCTAAGCATCCTCCTCCTTTCGATCTTATATCTTCACTAGGTCTCCATTTCTTGTAGGAAAACATCAAGGTTGGCTCCCTCAATGTAAATTGGAAACTATTTTCCTCCAAGGTGCTTGGACTCGAGTGCACCTTTTTACTCTTGTCACAAATCCTCTAAACTACCTTCGAGACTAACTCATATGTCCCGTGCACCCAATTTTCACATGCCACACTAGTTATATCACTTATATATTAAATGTCTTCCCACCGAAGAACTCCTTTTTTATTGGTTGCACAACCTTAGGGTCCATGATAGTGAGCACATAGATTTGGTCTAGGTCTTCTTCTCCCAGGGCTCAAAAGATAGGGCACTGTTGACTTTCTATATTTCAAAGGGATGATAACACATTCCTCCTTGTTCTCAAAACTTATACACCCCTTATTGAAATGTAAGTTAACATTGTTCTTATAGAACCATGGGTTCCCAAGTAATGCTGAAAATTTTCCACTTCAAGTAAGCACCAAGACTTTGAAGTCTCCAATGAATATTTCCCTTGGATAGTGATAGTAGCATCCTTTAAAACAACAATGAGAAATGCCTTTATTTTTTTAGCCATGTATAGAACATTTTAAGATGGTTGTAATGGGGGACTTCCATTTGATTCCATGTGTCCCAAGTGAGAACATTAACTTCCATGCCCTTGTTAATCAAAATATTACTTAGGAGACATCCATCAACAATCGCATTCAAGGTAATATCCTTATCATAGTCAAGGTTGTGGGGAGGAAGGTTAGCGTGTAAGACCTTCCTCTCATGCTCTCCTCTAGCGCTTGGTACTTTATCTCTCAACCATTCTCCTAACAAAGGAATGATATTCTCTTGGTGCAGCATCTTACACACCTCTCTAACATCATTTATATCTAATTGAGGGACCTCAATGCTTTTATTCTACTCCAACTTCCTGGATTTATCTTTTAGACACTAAATTTCCCCTTGAAGACTTCTTATTACATCCATGGTCTCTTGATAGACTTCCTTCTAATGCGTAGGGTCCAAATACTTCCCATGTACCACTTATTCTCTTATAATCAAGTGGTATCTACTTGGTATCTCCCTCGGCATGTGCAACCTCGCTTGCATCATCACCAAACATGTTCTAACTTTAACTCACGCATTATTCTTGGCATCCACTATGAGTCATATTTCTTCATGCTTACCATCCCAACGCCCTTATCCTTCCTCGCTTCCTCTAACTCATGTGTTTAAATAATTCTGGGCACTCCTCATATTTTTTCTTCTTTCTATACTAAGTACATTGTAGCAGATTGGGGCATTCATGCTTATAGTGTTCTGTAGACCCACAGTTGTAACAAGTTCCACATGGGAACTCACTTCTTCTACCTTTATGGTGCCACGCCTCTAAGTCATCCATGAATGCCTCTTTCATGATTCCATCCATCTACGTACCCTTCATAATGATGGCCCTCATCCTTAGAACTATTTGCAATACTAGTCTCGCACACACCAATATCAATGACATCATGTATTTGGTCAATCAATCTATAATCCTTAGTGTCCTGAGTAGTAGAGGTGTAAATTTTTCTATAGCAAGACACATTCGTACGGATCGCATGATGCGCTTTCAAACACCTACTTGCATCATGATCTCTATAGAAAATCTCACAGTCTACCATCATCGTGTGGACCAACCTCCGAGGACAAATGTCCTTCGTATGCCCTTATACCTCACAATCCATACACCATAACCCGTTGTGAGTCTCTTGAGTTGAGTTCGTAGACAATTTCTTCAAAAATTTTTCCATTGCAGAAATTTTGGCTTCTAGGAATGGACTAACTCCTATATCACTCCTATATCACACTTCCTACGCCTCAAGTGTGCAAGGTAGCCTCTAAGGCCTCGCGTAGATATTTGAAAGTCTTCTATGAAATTTCCTCCTAAATGGTGTGATCATTCCTCCGACAAACCATTGAGCATGTTGTGAAGGGTGAATTTCATAAGATAACTTAGATAGGAGATTCTTGAAATGTGTTTCATACTCCCATTCACTCTTTTCATTCCTTGTTGAATCTCCTTCAACAAGGAATGATTTTCTATTCAAACTTAGGTATGTGGAAATCTACCAAAAAGGCATTATACAAGGTTAATCCACCACTATCCGGTGTGGTTCATACTTCTTATGTGATATGCATGTGTCCTTATGATGTGGTTACAAAATAAATTTATTTCCACTCTGGGGTAGTGGTTACCTTTCTACACCATAGAAACTCACACTTATGTACATGTTATGTGGCATCCTCAATGCTCTTGTAATCGAGATAAGTGGAGTGACATCTCATAAAACACCTGGCCGATGGTATTATGGACCTTATCTGTAGATCGGACCTTGATTCCCTCCGATGTTACCTCCACCACCAGACCCACTAGATCCACTAGTTCTAACTCCTCCAGATCCACCATATCCTCCTCCTTTCATAGGTAAGGAACTAACACAGCTTGCACCCTGCAGACCCACCATCGTGCTAAATTGCACGCCGACAATTTGTGTGACCGAACCACTCCCGCATGTGTTTCTCGTACCACTCCCAAATGCAATACTCAAACCTTGTGATCCCAAACCTTTCCCAAATGTTTTACTAGATAAAATACCCCCAAATACAGAAATGACTGTGCAACCATAGATGTACCAAATGAAAAATTATACCTCCTAGGTGTCACTTGACTACGAATACCGATACCAACTAGATTATCAAAAATTATCTCAAGAACTAGAAAACTAAGTGCAAGGGTTTGGTCACCATGTGGGTTAAGATGTGTGCCTATGGATCTTCTCCTTTATTCATATGACTAGATCTATCCAGAAGCCAAGAGGGTTTCTCTTCCGCACTTTCCAAGATGGGGTAGCTCAGAATGCTCATGTTACACATCCTCCACGTGAACCTCAAATCCTTCCCACAACATCTACCTCCATAAATCCATCACTCCTACAGCTTCGTGTTGTATTTCTAACTCCCTCTCTTGAGATTCATTATACTTGAGCCACCTCTCCTCTCTCTCCATTTCCACCACAAGGTTTTTCATCCTTTACCACGCCAGCTTCCGCACCCCGCACCTAGCAGAGTTTAGCTAGCCATGGGAAAGGATTCCAAACTCAAAGTAATGACCAAGATCTTAATAGCCAATGAAATATCATGAAAGAATGATCCTCTAGGATCCCTCAAGAACTAGAACTGAGCAATCTCTGGGAAAGAATATGTAGAAATAGCATGGGTATAACTAATCAGCACTCTACTCCACCAGTGATCAACAACATGGGTCTAGGTTAGATCAACATCATACAACCATTGATATTCCTCTTGGGTCCAAACATGAGGTCTATAGAAAAAATTTCCTTGATGCATATGTTGATAGCCATTCATACAAATCTACTGGGAAATAGAAGAAGAATTTCTCATAGAGTTCATGATACACGTTCTCCTCCACCCATTTTTGTGCATCAAACTCAGATCTAGTACTAAACCTCTAAGAAAACTCATCCTTTGTGCTTTTAATCCAAGTCTCGATGTTTATAATAGAATACTTGTTAGAGAACACACAAGGAGTCCGTGCGGGAGAGAAGGCCAGGATCAAGGGCGTGGAAGGACAAGAAGGATAGGAAGGACCCATGCGTAGAAGGAAAGTTCAACATTCAAGACTTAGCCGATTTTGAGCATGATGACCTATTTTTAGAAGATGGCATGTGGAACACACCAACGATGCAAAGACATGCACACCATGCATTGTCTATTTTTAGAGGATTGGATCAAAGTGTTTTGCATGGAGATGAGCTAAGAATAGGATTGACACTTTAGTTAATCAGTAAGAGGCCTATAGATAGCACACTTGCATGTATGGCTATGCCTGTGAATGGTGTGTGGCTATTAATAGCATGTGGCCTATTTCTAGAATAGATAAGTGGTGAAGGGCAAGTCCCCACCCTATATATAAGAGTGTGATAGATGTATGAAGATATAGAGATATACACATATGACTGAATTACTGTAGCAGGTCCATACACACATTGGTATCATTTGACATTATTGTAAGGAGCTTCGTGTTATTAATAGATGGAAGATATTGGCTAAATCTAAGTGTCATTCCTGTGTAATCGAGTAGTGTATGTTATTGATTCAATCATGATTACTATTTAATGTTTGTTCTATCATAGATCTAAATGTAGCATACAATGTAAAATGATAGATTAGTTATGAATTTATGTTTTTCTTCCTTCATCACGCTAACATCGTACTATAGCAACCCTAAAGAGGGACTTGGTACCTTTACACACTTTTCGGTGAGCACTCGGGCCTAGGCCGAGTGATGTATCAACAAGGCATCTAGGAGTTATCTAGTAAATTCTAGGCTGCATCGTTGGTTCCATTTCCAAGACCTCTTTTTAGTTGTTTTCAAGATGGTTCGCAATGAAGACATACTTTGTTAACTATAGCAGTATTGAGAAATGGATACATGATTTGGAGGAAGAATATGCATAGTGGTTAAGCAAAGATCCGAGTTTAACGCACACACTTGGGTAGAACAAAATCTATATGACAACTTATATGAGATCTTTTTCACCATCTTTTCAATAGAATTATACAAATGGCTTACTACTTATGCATCTCAATGGAATTAGAGGTATCGCACACTTTTCTAGACGCAAGAAGAATTTCAAGCCCTTTATGATGCTGATTTGATCTAGACTCACGTTGTGGATACGTGGTTTCATGGTGTTCTAAATAGTTATATTCTAGAATATTCAATTTTGACGTACTCTTTCTTGGAGGTAGTTGAATTTCAGTTTATGCGGTATCTAAGAGGAGTATATTTGTGAGGTATCTCGCTAGCAATCAATATCTTGATGGTAAATTTGAACTTAGAGAGTAAACCCTGGCTAACAAAACCTCACCACACGTGAGGGTAGGAATAGGTTTGGTGAAAGATGGTAGACCTAGCAGCAGAGAGGTAGAGAGAGGAAATGCACTTAAGTTTAATGAGGCGTGCGAGAGGGAGATAGAGAGAAGCGCGTTACATTGTAGAAAGTATGGCATTGAGGAGAGAGATGGCTCGTGAAGGATTTACATCTCATGTAAAAGATGTGGAGCTAGAGCATCAAGAACTCCCCCATCTTGGAAAACATGACAAATATCCCCCTTGGACTCACACAAGTATGCTCCAAGAGAGACTACCGACTACGGGTGTGTATCTTAATTCACCTGTGACCTAGCCTTTGCACTTGGTTTTCCAAATCTAGTACAAAAAGCAGCCGAAAGGTAATTTGGGAAGTAGGAGAGTAGGAGTAAGTTAGGAGCAAGTACATCAATGGCAGGACAAACGGCTTTAATGATATTTGGAGGAACATCCTTAGGTGCATCATCCACATAGAATGTGAGCACGTAAAATGTTGGATTCACCTCTGAACTAGAACTACCTCACGATGGTAGGGGTTCAAAGATAGTACTACTATCGAGCATAAGGGAGTACATGTATAGGTCATATTCCCACCACTGGGTGGAGGATCAAGAGGTATAGGTGGTTCTAGTTCGTGGTTTTGGAGGCAGAGGGAACACAGAGGTTCTAGATTAGGTAGTCAAGGTCAAGAATAACAAAAAATATTTATATGGACATGTCTCTTTATCTCCCGAGTATAGAGGTATAGAGGATGCTTCCAAACATGTGCATATGTGTGAAATATTGTGACACGCTAAGGGGATCATGGCTTCGAGCATAACATAAGTCAATTTTCTACTACATTACAAGGATGTGTGCAAAACTCGGTTTAGGAAGTTTTCCTCTTATCAAACTTATATGGATTATGTAGCATTGAATGATAATTTCTTGAAAGAGTTCCATATCCCCGAGTTTGAGTAGAAGAGTATTAGTGTGCTCAAGGATATCAAGTAAGGAACTATTGAGAATTTACATGAGTATGATGTTTTTTTAAGACACTTCTATCTAAGCTATCTTATGCTATTCACACTAGCCAACATGCACAATGGTTCATTGGAGGACTGATTACACCATTTATAAGGATGATGTCACATAAGACATACACTAATCTGCGCAAAGAACTGGAAGCAGCTTTGTGTACTAAGGTAGTTGGGAGCATTGACACCGGTGCACTAGTCCATTCTTAGAGGCACAAATTACAACTATGGAAAAGAAGTTAGAGAAGCTATCAACAAATTCAGCCCATGAAATGCACTCAAGAATTTTGTGTATAGATTATGAAGTGGAAGGTAACACCAAGGATATTTACCCTTACAGATCTATGTGCTCATTACTTTGTTGGATTGTGAGATCTATCATTTGAATCATGATGCTAGTCAACGTCCTTTATTACAGTGTGTTATAAGGAAGAATGTATCTTTCTTTTGCAATATTTATAGGTCCACAACCCATGATATTGAGGATTTTCTCGTGATTGGTCGATCCAGATGCTATAGACATTGGGGTATGATAGAAAATTATAACAGCTAATTCTAAGGGTAAGAATGAGCACCAAGAATGGGATCATAATCCAACGCGCTATGACAAGAATGAGGAGCGTTTTGGAGGATGTGGAAGGGGAAGTTGATATCATGGTGGATATGAAGGATGAGGCCGTGGTGGAGGAAGAGGTGAGTTCCCTCATGGAACATGTTATACGTGCGGATCTCCTGACCACTATAGGTGTGAATGTCCTCAAAATATTGCATGTTCTTTCTACAGGAAGAACCATAGCTATGAAGAGTGCCCAGAATTATATGAGCATCTGAGTAAGCAGCATAAGAAAGAAAACAAAGGCATCGGGATGGTTAGAATCTAGTGCATAGTAGAAGATCAGTGGATGCCCAAGATAGTAGAAGGACTTGAGGAATTGACAGTGAATATTACTACATGCGCTGAAGCAACATGCACAAGAGAAGCATTACACCAGAAGCCTACGATCACCAAGGAGGAGGTTTTGCATGCAAGGTACCCAGATCCCACTCATTAGAAGGAGGTTTACTAGGATACCATGGAAGTGCTAAGGAATCTTCAGGTGAGATACAATACTTAAAGGATCGAAGAAAGCATCAAAGACAGTCCAAACCGATATCGATGATCTGCGAGAAGTGTGTAGAATGTTGCACTGAGAAAAATTATCCCACTATTAGGAATTTGGTTAAAGGGGAACACTCCACACGTAAGTTTTCAAACTAGATGGTAGATCCTGTATGTAAATCTTCCCCCTGATAGCATTGACTATGACAAGGAAATTACTCTGAATGTTTTTGTGGATGGGTGGCTTTTGAGCAACATATTGATTGATACATGTGTGGAAGTAAATTTTCTTACATTAGATGCATGGGTACAAATGGGGAGGCCTCCATTGTAGCCATCATCTAATGTGTTGTTTATGGAAAACCAAACTAAGGCTACTCCCATAGGAGTTTTGAAGGATGCCATACAAGGGCCAAGTTCACTAGGGATTTTGAGGTATTAGCACTTGCAGAAGCGGACAATTTTCCATCCTTGCTTGGATGCCCTTGGTGTTATGTAAATAATGCTAACTTAAGATTCAATAAGGGGTATATCAGCTTTGAGAACAAAGAGGAAAGGGTTGTGATACCATTGATAGATGGGAATTCTACACCATATGTTGAGCCTCTAAGTGAGGAGGACTTAAACCAAATTTATGTACGCGTTGTTCAGGACCCAGAGGTCAATGAGCCATCAAAAGAAGGCATCCTACAAAGGGAGTTATTCTCACTTCATTAGTGATACTAAAAGTATTGTTTGCAATAATTGGGATCATGGTACAAATGAATTAGTAGGGCATGAAGTAAAAATCACGGTTACGTGCAAGAATGGACTTCTTTCTGGTCCGATGAGACAGATAGATAGCATAGTACCTTGGTATACATGGTCAAAATATCTTCTTGCATTTTTGAAAGCCATGGAAACATGGTGGATAGATTAAATCAAGAGAAGAGCTATGTTAGTATATACCTTGCGTGGGACAGTAGCACATTGGTGGGTAGTCCATAGAGATAATCTTATAGAATGGGAAAAGATTGGAATCGCCCTATCTATTAGGTTTAAAGGAATAATGCACCTACGTAGATCAGCACTTATCATGGTGATCAACCTATTTAGCATCACATTCAGTTTTGTGAGAGATGTTGGACAACAGACAAGAAGTATTACCACTTTCACTCTAGGTGTATAGATTATACTCTACGCTACAAGGATGCACACGTGCCTAGTATGTATATGTAGAACTACATCGAGAGACTAGAAACTGGCAAAATTTGACTACAGGGATGATCCAAAACTTTGACTATTTTTCTTGTCAACCTCCAATAGAAGAGGCATTAAAATTTATGAAGCGCTTAACCATAGGAGATAGTGTAAAAGCATAAGAGCATATTCATGAATTATTTGGTGAGACAGAGTCCGGAGCACGTTTTGAGAAGTAAGAAGAAATGGACTTCATACTACTTGAACATGTTTTCCTTGCGAAAGAGAAGGGAAAGATGGTTTACATCGTGGATGATGAGGAAATTGAAAACCTAGATATTAAAAATTCACAAGGGGTGCACGAGGTCTTAGACAGTGCAGATAAGGATACGCACGCCTATCACAAACCCATGAAGACAAAGAAGGTGAATATAGATTCATAGGATGAGCCTAGGGAGGCCATAATTGGAGACTACTGGTCAGAATCGAGGTAGAAAAGATCATTGAGTTACTTAGGGATTATCAAGACTTATTCCCACGAGGATATCATGAACTTAAAGGCATGCATAAATCACTTGGGGAAATGAAGATAAAGCTTAAAGATGGTGCACACCCAGTTAGAAAGAGGCCTTACATAATGAATCCTAATTTGTGCAAAAAGGTAAAAGAAGAAATTGATAAAATGTTGAAATCTGGAATTATCAAACCTCTCGATGAGTCAGAATGGGTTAGCCCAATGGTGATCAGTATCAAGAAGGATGGATGAATTAGAATATGTGTAGACTATAGGGAGTTGAATGTTGCATGCATCACCGATCCATTCCCGATGCCATTCACTGAGGAAATACTGGAAGGCATTACAGGGTGTGAGATATACTCCTTTACAGATGGGTTTTTCAGGTATCATCAGGTTAGGATTGCTCAAGAGGATCAAGAAAAGACAACATTTACTACTAAATGGGGCAGTTTTGCCTATACTGTGATGCCTTTTGGATTAAAAATGTGTCTACTTGTATTCTCACACACAAAGTGTTCGCATTCAAATATTTTATTCACAACTTCTTATAGGTTTACCTAGATGATTAGACAAAGATATGGGCTTGTGAAAGATCAAAGTGTGACAATCTACACTTAATGTGTGAACAGTGCAGCATAGTTGAGAATCTCTTTGAACATCAAGAATTGCATATTTTCCACACCATTTGGAATATTGTTAGGACATGTAATCTTCAAGGAAGGTTTGCTCGTATATCTAGCTAAGGTTGCAGTCATTTTAGGCCTGGAAGCGCCTACCATTCAAAGTGAGGTGCACGGATTTTTAGGTCATACAGGATATTATAGAAAATTCATCAAGGGGTATGCCAAAATTTTTTCCCCCTTGGAAGAGTTACTGAAGGGGGAAGGTACATTTTATTGGGGAGAACCACAGCAGACGCACGTTTGAGATATTAAAAGAGAGACTTACTACCGTGCCCATTCTACGCTTTCCCTCATGGGATAAACCATTTCATGTGCATGTGGACGCCTCTGGCATGGCCATTGGCACTATGTTAGCTCATCCTGAGAAGGTATTATTGATCATCCAATTTTTTTCTAGTAGGAAGCTAACTCCTGGTGAATAGAATTTATACAACTACATAGCGTGAAGCTTTGTTTATGATCTATGCATTACAAAAATTTTGACAATGCTTGTTAGCAACACCATTTGTGTATTATATAGATCACATTGCATTGAATTACTTGGTAAACAAGCCCATCTTATAGGGGCACATATGTAGATGGGTAATCTTATTTCAAGAGTTTGATTTCACAGTTGTGGTGAAGCCAGTGAAAAGCAATTCTAGACCAAATCATATATCTAGACTCAACTCAAGAGAGGAAGCATAGACAATTGAAGAAACCATGCTAGATGCACAATTATATAGGTTACAATGTGTGCCATCATAATTAGAAGACATTGTTGTCTTTCTACGGACTGGTATAGCACTAGAAGGAATGAAGGCATTAGAAAAGAAACAACTTGCTATATGCGTGGCACCGTTTATGTTAATCAGTGGTTTCTCTACAAATTAGGCAGAGACGAAGTATTATGTCATTGTGTATTAGAGCATGAGCATAAGGATATTATGGAAGAAGCTCATGGTGGTATTGTAGGAGGCCATTATGCAGGTGATGCGACTTCTCAAAAGATCCTACTTGTTGGATTATGGTGGGAGACATTGTATAAATACTGTAAAGAATATTGTAAGGCATGTGATCATTGTCAGCGCTTAGGAAAACCAAGGAAAAGAAATGAGATGCCCTTGAGACCAATTACTAGTGGAGAACCATTTGAGAAATGAGCCATTAACTTTTAGGAATTATTTCTCTAGCTGCACACAAGACTGGATCGCCCTATATCATTACTTGCACATATTATCTCACACTGTGGGAAAAAGCAGCACCTACAAAGGACTATACAGTAGCTACAGTGGCTAGGTTTCTATGGGAGAATGTTCTTACAAGATATGGATGTCCTTTAAGTTTGACAAGTGATAGGGGTACACACTTTTTGAATGAGACAATCAGGATCCTATTAGATGAGTTTATGGTTTCACACCATAAAACTACACCCTACCATCCTCAAGCAAATGGAACTGTTGAGGCTTTTAACAAGATTTTGAGCCAGAATTTGACAAAAATTTGTGATGTTGGAAGAAAGGATTGGGATGAAAAAGTGTCAGCTTGTTCTTTGAGCATATAGAACAACTTATAAGCAATTGAACAAAGCCACACCATTTCAGCAGTGTTTGGTGCGGAAGTCATTCTCCCTATAGAATTTATGTTACCTTCTTTATGCATTGCGTGCACTGGAGGTCTAGCTAATGAACAAGATTCAAAAGAGCGTATCGAGAAGATGATTCAACTAGATGAGCGATGAGCCATAGCACGATGGAGTCAGAAGTAGGAAAAGGCCAGGTAGAAGGCATGGCATGACAAAAACATAAGGGATAAGAAGTTTGAGATTGGACAAATGGTACTTCTTTATGACTCTCGCCTTACGCCATCTAGGCAAGCTCAAAGTACATTAGTTAGGGCCGTATGTCATCACTCACATACTTGAAACAGTGCTTTCCAGCTTAGAAGCACTTGATGGAATACGACTACCCGATTACTTTAAGCACTACTATAAATAAGACTTCTTGGTGTTTGTAATAAGGCAATATTGTCATTTAGATTAGGTTTCCTTTTATATTTCCTTAATGTATTTCCTTCATTATCACTATGCTTTATCAATTTAGTTGTTCTTATGTAAAGCGTGTTTGCGTGCATGAAGCTCATTACTATGTGAAGAATGTTTATGCGCAGAGGACTGCACATACCTTTAGTGTGGGGTGGTTGTAGTTATCCAAGTAAAAGACCGTGGGAATTGAAAGGTGAAAGGAATAAGTTTCTACATGTGCACTTTAAGTCAAAAGAAGATTGCTTCTCACAAGTGACCAAGGATGGAGATGAATGAAAGGATAGTATAACACAAGGCAAGCGGAGGCCATGATAACTACCAGAGAAGGTACAATGATGAGGTACTTGGGTGTAAGGGCATGCGATGAAAAGAAGTCTATGACCATAGGGTAGGAAGGTGCGCTATAAGGTCAGGCTAGGGCGTGAAGATGTACCATGTGGAAAGAATGAATTTGGTCAAGAATGAGAGGATATTTGGTAGATGGAGTAATAAATGC
This sequence comes from Taxus wallichiana var. yunnanensis, assembly GCA_018340775.1. Lineage (NCBI taxonomy): Eukaryota > Viridiplantae > Streptophyta > Pinopsida > Cupressales > Taxaceae > Taxus > Taxus wallichiana. Next base: position 220,546,518 of record CM031236.1, on the reverse strand, counting down.
ATCAAAATTTGAAAATTTGAAAAAAAAATTATATAAGGATGGGTTGTAGACTCATTTTTACTATTGCGACTAAGAGAATTTGAGGAAAGAGCCAATTTTGAAGAGCCAAGTGATCGGGTTAAGGTGTAAAGGGTGTGAAACCAAACATGATAAATAGATCTGTGTGAAAAGAAGCTTGCATCCTGGTGGTGAAGGGTTTGAGCAAAGCAAGGAGGTAGAGAGGAGTTAGGGCATGAAGTTTCCACCTAGGGCATGATTGAATCGAGCTAGGGTTTGATTTGCAAAGTTGTAGAGTTAAAGAGGAGATGTTTGCAAAGGGAAAAAATGGCACCCAAGAAGGCATCTGCAGCAGCAGCAAAATAAAAGAAGAAGGTGGTCGTTGAGGAAGAAGAGATGGCACCCAAAATCCTTTTTTAGAAATGTAATATCCAGAAGGAGTCATTGTTGGCCAAGAGTGGGATTCACCCATCAGAAAGAGCAAAGTGAGTGAATACAATCATAGGACCATAAAGAACAAGAAGGAGCTCGATTTCTTTCTCATTGCTAGGATGAACAAGCATACATCGGATGACATGCCAGTTTTTTATGATGTAGGTGAGAAGCTTCTGAAGAGAATTGGGGTCTAGAAATTATATGAACTCCCATATTTTGGGAAGTATGAGCCCTCAGTATCATTTTCTCATGAGTAGAGTGCATGAGGAATTCTTCTACTTTGTAGGATGTAAAGTTAGTATCTCATTTGTGCTTATCTCATCAGTTACAAGTTTGAAGGCCATAGGAGAGGACATAAAGAATGATCTCACAAATAAATCTGCAATCTTGAAGACCAGATAGGATTTGGGATACCTAAAGGGTCTGCGTGGTATGGATATAGACAAATTGAAGAATTGTCCAATTGTGCAAGTAGTATCACACCTTGTTACAAAGTTGAATGATCAGGAGCGGTGGTCACAGGTAAATACTATGTGGTTACATGTTGCACGTAAGATGTCAGAAGGAGCAATCTACAATATTGCAGGCTATATTGCAGAACAAATAGTCGAGGAAGTGCACACATGAGGGAAGATTAGCTTTGGGGTTGTTCTACTATCACTAGTATTCATGGAAATTGGAGTACTAGACGGGCCAAAGGAAAAAGTATGGGAATACCCCATGGAGAATAAGTCACCAGCTGAAAGGTTCAGTAAGTATCTATGTAAAGGGGCCATGACAGATGACATAAAGCAAAGGGCAAAAAAATGGTATGACAGGCTCTACATGGAATTTGGGGAAGAGTGGTGCATCCCAAAGGACCTACCATCAGTAGTAGGGACACAAGTCTAGTTTGTTGTGTATCAGCATTTTTATATTATGCGCTTCCCAATGAAATATAGAGTCTGGAGCCCTTGGTGTAAATTGCCTTATACATTCACTACAAGGTATTTCCAAGCATCTGTTCATAGATTTATAGACACGCACCGACTGGTATTCAATGCAGATAAGGTAGACTATGACTACCACACATTGAGAAAGAAGTATGTGTATCCTGGAAGAAGTGCCTTCACCAAGAGGATCATTTTGGAGGTGTTGAATATTAAGCCAATAAGTCTAGTTGTAGGAGATGTATGGGCAGTGTTGGTATATCTCTAGCTGAAGCCAAAGATGGAGAATAACAAATATGCGGAAGGTGATTTCACACTTCCAACACCACCAAAGGGAAAGCATACAATGGAGAACATCCTAGTGCCTAATCCCACTGAGCCAATTTAAGTGGAGGATGATGAGGAGGAGCATGAAGATAGTGGTGGTTTTGATCATAGAGGTAGAGACATCCTACAAATAAGGGTGAAGTAGAGTGTGCCATTACACTACCTTAGCCACAAGAGGGGGATGATGAGGACTTGAATGCAGTCTAAGGGGAGCACAAATTTAAAAAGGTGTTTAGGAGAACAAGGACCCAAGGTGCTACTCCAACCATGGTGTGCAGATCACCCAGACTCTCTCCACAAAAGGAGGGAACCGTGTAAAGAAGAAGGAAACTGAAGTTAGATAAGGAGTCGAAGAGTTAGAGGAAAGCACGCCTAATTCTCCTACACTCCCAGAGAACATAGAAGAACAAGGTGAGGAATCAAAGGGAAGAGAAGAGGATGAGAAGGGACCAGAGGAGATAGCTATAGAGAATGTTTAGGACATGGAGACACAAGTGCCAAATTTGGAAGCTAAAGTCCCTAAGTAGTAACGGTCTAGAAGAACAAGTGGGGAGCACATTCCACTAGCCATGGGGTATGCAGAGGATGCAAGTAAAATTATCCATGCCCACTTCCATAGCACGATAACACAAAAGGATTTATTCAAATGGGAGCTAATGGATGAGGATATGGTGACTGTGTGCACTCGAAAGAAACTATCATGGTCAATGCACACCCACATGGATGAGCCTGAATTTGATATATGTGAAGATTCATGGTTTCAAGATGGCTAAAGAAGGCACCCTAAGCTAGACACATGATAGTAAAGCCTACTATCATGTCCGATGAGTAGGTTAGCAATGCATTAGTGAAGGTTTCATTGAAGTAGCTAGAAGAAACATGGACAAAGCTGTAAAAATCAGAGCATTGTGCAAGGAGCTGAAGACAAAGGATGTGGAGATAGCATGCATAACACAAGAGAGGGACTTCGCACAAGAAGAATGAAGTATTTATCAACATCACAGAGGAGATTGGGGACAATGTCATCAAAGCAAGGCCACACTTGGAGGCCAAGGTACCACAGACGTTTCCTTCAATGATACATTATGTGGGAAAGTTGGTGAACTTGGTACTTGAAGATGAACCTTTGTGCATGACAATGCCAAGGAAGTTAGAGCAAGATGCATAATGAGAGAAAGCGTTAGTGATGCGAAAGATTACATCTTATGAAGGGTTGTTGCAAGTGTTACAAGAAGTATTGAAGAAAGCAGACTAGGCCTTGAATATCTACACAACTCCAGAGGCACTTATCAATATAAAGACCCTAGAGGAAAACAATGAGGTCCAGAAAGCAATGAAGGATGAGACATTGGGCCACGTAGAAATATTGTCAATGGTTAAGCAGAAGTGAGGCCCTAATAACAACACAAGAGCCACATAAGACTTAGTTGGAAGAGCTTGGGAAGCTAATTGTGTAGAAGATGGATCTTTTAGAAGGAAGAATGACATCAATGTCTAGCATTGTGTTGGTTCAGAATGAAAAGGGAGAGATTGCGAGGGATGAGTTGGAATCCATTGTTGTGGACATCCCGAAAAATCAAAACAAGCACTCACTGAATGGCAGGTTTTGGAGGCCAAAATAAAGGAGGAGTATCCAAAATTGATACTGCAAAGTGATACAGAGGAGGTTGTCTCATAAAAATTCTTTATTTGTAAACATTCTTTCATTCTTATTCTTTCCATTATTTTGTTCCTTACTTCAATTTTTGGAGGAATACCCATTGTTGGGACGACAATGAGATTAGTGTGGGGTAATGTTGATCAGAGAATACTTGTTAGAGAACACACAAGGAGTCCACATGGGAGAGAAGGCCAGGATCAAGGGCATGGAAGGACAGGAAGGACCCACACGTGGAAGGCAAGTTCAACATTCAAGACTTAGCTGATTTTGAGCATGATGACCTATTTTTAGAAGATGGCGTGTGGAACACACCAACGATGCGAGAGATGTACACACCATGCATTTTCTATTTTTGGAGGATTAGATCAAAGCATTTTGCATGGAGACGAGATAAGAATAGGATTAACACTTTAGTTCATTTTAAGAGGCCTATAGATATCACACTTGCATGTATGGATATGCCTATGAATGGCGTGTGGTTATTAATAACATACGGCCTATTTCTAGAATAGATAAGTGGTGAAGGGAAAGTTCCCACCCTATATATAAGAGTGTGATCAATGTATAAAGGTATAGAGATATATGCATATGACTAAATTATCAGTAGCAGTCTATACACGCATTGGTATCATTTGACATTATTGTAAGGAGCTTCTGTGTTATTAATAGATGGAAGATATTGGCTGAATCTAAGTGTCATTCCTGTGTGTAATCGAGTAGTGTATGTTATTGATTCAATCATGATTATTATTTAACGCTTGTTCTGTCATAGATCTGAATGTAGCATACAATGTAGAATGATAGATTAGTTATGAATCTATGTGTTTCTTCCTTCATCACACTAACATCTTGTTACAACAACCCTAAAGAGGGACTTGGTATCTTAGTGCACTTTGGGTGAGTGCTCAATGGCCGAGTGAGTGATGTGCCAACGTGTCTAGGGAGTTATCTGGTAAATTCTAGGCTGCATCACTTGACATTGTCCAAGGTAAAGTGTTTTGTCATTACAAATTTCTATCACAATAGCTTAAAAAGAGGTTCCGAAATGGAACCAAGATGTAGTCATTATTTTACCCTCAATACTTCTTTCTAACCCCAAGAATTTTGGGATATCATCTAGCATAAGTTGAGTACTCACCTTAGGCATGTGTGGTATCGAGCCCCACTTTCATATGAGATTTTCAAGAGATTTCTTCCATTAATGGAGGATTATTTGTAGAAACAGTACATTCATCTACTTTAAAAAAGGTAGAAGATATAACCAAGAGATATACACATTAATGCATAACAAATGTTGATAAACATTGTAAGAAGTGTAAGAAACCAAATCTGAGTCACAACAAGCCAAATAAAATGAGGGTTTACACCCATAAGTAATTTTTATAGAATGGATCCATGTATATTGATTTAATAGAGTTTTAGTAGCCATATTACATTCAAAAGGGTCATCTCAGACCATATTCATCAAATGACAAAGACTCAACTCCTACAAACCTATCTGATCAGAGATCCTAACTATGCTTTTCCCCATTATATCCCTTATTATAGATCCCAGTACCCATACATATGCTTAATGGTATCCCTTATAACCCTCTAGCACTAAGTACTCTAAACCCTAGCACCATGAACTCCAAACCCTTAGCATTTCCTAAAATTTCTAGAGAACTTCATTACTCTCCTCTTCTCTGCTCCCTTTGCACTCGCATACTATACCATCATCCACTTCATACTTCTCATCATCCACTTCCTCCATGACTCTCCTTCTCTAACTATAATGATGCCTCTAGGAATATTCCCTATGTGGAATATCCTTTTGACCAGGTTCCAGATGGCAACTTATCCACTCTTGCATAGTTGGTCCTCACATTTTTCCATTGATGCCAAATATAAAACCCTTGTTTTCTCCCAAAAATTCCACTTAAACCCTTCTTAAACCTTTTTCCGTGATCTATTATCCTCCAAACTCTCTCTTTCTTATCCAATATTTTAGGGTCTAACATGTTTTGGTCTAGAACTCTCTAAATTTCCCTTTTGTCCTTTATGATTCACAACTAGGTCTCCATATCATGAAATTTTTAAGCCCATTAAAATATTGATTTTTTGTTGATCCTTCTTATTTCTAGTACTTCCTTTGTAAAGTGACCCTCTAAATTAGGCCTTAGACTGAGATGATTGGTTCTCCTTACTCTCTTAAAATATAAAAATTAAAAATTTAAATTATGTTTGAATCCCTTCAAGGATTCAAACATGTTTAAAATTTAAGGCCCAAAAACATTGATTTTATGCTTCAAATCTCTTTCCCTAGCATACTTTTCACTATGATTCACAGTCTAGCCCGAGAGCCTAAAATTGGAAATATCTTCTAACATATTGTGATTCAAGATCTCAATTTTCACAATTAGGTATGTTTTAACATGGTTCACTTTATCATATTGACAATAAGACCAAATGAATTCCCCAAATTCATGATTTTGACCAACTTCATGCTTGACTGAACTGTGCATACCTAGAATTTACACAAATCCTTTTATCTTTTTATTTGTTTTCTTCCAACACCTAAGATTTGGTCTAAAGGGATACATATTCATCCTCATCATTTTTATATCACTAGAGGGCAATACCAAACCCAATTTTTATGTTTTATCATTAAAGAGGCTTACACATTGCACTAGGTTAATGATCAACCCTTAATACAAAGGTGGATACCCGAGTTTGCTCATAAAGGGATATAGTGCTACCTGATTTATACATTCATTCACTCTTGTTTGAAGCTCCTTAAAATTATGCGTTCTATAAAAATCCATTATACTCATGCAACATACCTTGACCATCTCACTTCTCTATTTTGCAATGCACTTCTCTTATGCAACAAGATCAGCTATTAAAAATAACTACTAAACAATGACCTTATTTTATGGATATCTCCTCTTCACACATCTTTAACATTACCATCATATCCTAAATACTAATGAATGAAAGTAATAAATCAAGAACGTGGGACTAGAATTAATTTTTCTCCATTTATTCTCTTTTAAAACATTATATTCATCACATTATGATTCTCATACAGATGAGAATTTGAACTCTTCCCTTTTACTTGAGCTTAACTCAGTTGTAGTATTCTTTATATAGAGCTAAAAATATTATTTTGAGATATATCTTTTATCCCAAATTTTCCCCCTGGTAGATTTGGTCAAACACGACCCTGTGCAAGAAGAAATTGAAGAAACGGCTCTATCGAGTGAATCCATGCTTCAAATATAGCAGACAAGTTACAGCGGGCTCGGAAATGGAATAGCAAGGTCGGGGAGAAGAAACAATGTCAAAGAACTAGAGGCTTAAAGGAAAAGAAATGGAAAAGTCTCAAGTCCTTGGACTCTGCAAATGACTTAGAACAAGCTCGAAATTCACTAAGTATAGAGGAGACAAAGCAAAAGCTACCAAGTGTCAAAATGTCGCACCTCCAAAGATTAAATCCAAAGGGGAAGACCCAAATGAGCACCAATCCTCCATGCGTTTAGATCCCCAAAAAGATGCACTAGCCATTGAAAATTATTCGACTCAAAGCAGAGGGTGCCAAGTGTCTTAACGGCGCACATTCAAAAGTGGGATCTAGGCCAGAGAGTCAAACTTGCGCCAAAACCTCCACATAGTAAATGGTCAAAGGAGATCGGGCCCAAAATGACCAAGTATAGAATGTAGGTGGAAGATGCCACGTGTCTTAACAACGCTCTCAAGGGTAAAATCCCGAGCAGTGTTTTCAAATGAGTGTGGGCCTTCTCATGTGTGTCAGAGTCCAAAAGGGATAGAGACGGGTTGAATAGTCAAAGCTTTGAGACAATCCAGGGAAGAAGCCACGTGTCAACTCAAAGCATAACTTCAAGAGTAAAATACAAAGGCTGCCCTCGCATACGCATCAACCCTCCACATATCCGGTATTAAAATGGGGCCTGTTTTTGGTAGCTAGTTCCCGCCATTTTGTATGGACCCAATTCAAATTTCAAAAGGGCATATCTTTTGACTCAATGCTCAAAATCTAACAAATTTGGCACCATTAGAAAGAGCTTGATCTCGTCTACACCATGGAGATCTAAAACTTTAATTTTGGAGAGGTTAGGTGGGGAGAAAATGAAGAAATGTCTTTGTGTCATTAATATAGGATCTATTTGCCCCAACAACTAGATTAGATTCGATATGATCCACCATTCTTCCTCCTTCGAGGTGTTGAATAAGTAATTGATGCAAACATGACAGCTTTTTTGGGACAAAATTACAGGCATTGAATGCTTCCTATTGGTGGTTATGTTTCAAATTTGGGTTTTCCCTCCTTTTTCCTTCTTCCTCCATGGATTCATCTATAAATGTAAGAGCAAGGCTCATTTATTATGTTGGACACTTTGGATCCTTATGCATGTTGCTAAGGACTCCATATTTTCTATATTTTGAGTTGCAGACCTCCATGTTTGGCTCTTGCAAGTGGATATCAGCCTCCTTATCATTGTAATAGTTTTGTGCATTTTTGGAAGTAATAGAAGCATCGTTTGTGACTATTCTTTGTCCTAACGTGTTTGCATTCCTTCTTCTTGCCTCTTCTCTTGCATTGTGTATTTTTGTGCTATTTCAAGTCCCCTAGTAGTTCCATACTTGGTTGTGTTCCATGAGAATGATTTGGTGAATGCGTATTTCATTGTGCTACTCGTGCCTAGCCTCCTTTCACGCATTCCCTATTAGTCTCACTTAG